>CP106716.1:40072475-41497728 GCA_025503065.1 Gossypium bickii
CACACCTTTAACCTAATCCCCATTAAACCTTATAAAGACCTTTTGGTTTGTGTATTATCTCATTTTATAGTGGTGGAGATTCGATTTTCATGCAAGCCTATGGTAATGAGTTTTCATGTTTGACTGTTGAGTACTTAATTTTTTAACCTTAAACACTTTTACTGATTTGAGTGAATCTTTAGTGAGGATATCAATTCTTGTCAATTTTGAATTAAAGGTAATTACTTAGATAAGGGGAAATACCTATGTTTTCATGATTTAAAAATGCTCGACTTAGATTGTTTGAATCTTTAATGCTCTTTTAGTTGAATTATCAATGTATGATTATTTGTGAATTATGACAAAACATTATTGATGAGAATTACAAGTTGAGAAAGATTAATTTTAATTGTGAGTTGAGGATTTGGCTTGAGGACAAGCAAACGCTTAAGTGTGGGGATATTTGATAAGCCATAAAAGTAAAATGTTTTTAATCCCATTCTTGATGCGTTTTTGGATGATTTATTATGTGAATTAGTGAATTTGATGCTCCTAATCCTTTAAATTCATGTTTCTATACTTAGGTGAGCCTAAGGGAGCGAAAGGAGTGAAAAACGAGCCAAAATCGAGCAAAATGAGCTATTTCCAAGATCTACACGGCCTAGGCATTTCCACCCAGGTTGGCCACATGCCTATGTGAGCAACACGTGCTGACCACATGCCCATGTGTGATAAACCATAAATTACACATATTTTAACTCCATGCTTAGCTTAATTTTGGATGAATATTCATTAGATTTAATGAATTCGATGCTCCTAATCCTTTAAAATTTATGTTTTATACTCAGGAGGGCTTAGGAGTCAAAAAGAACGAGAAACGAGCCAAAAAGGGACAAAATAGGCCTACACGGCCTAGGCTATTGACCACAGGCGTGTCCCTGTCGACCCTAGGATAAATTCTATTCAGAATAGGATACTTGTGGGCCAAGAAAGGCATCTCGAAGCCTATATAAACACCTTAGGGGGCAACCTAAAAAGAGAGTTCGACAGGACGTCAAATAGACGCCGAGTAGAAGGAGAAAATACACCAAGACAGCCATCAGGAACAACTTAGGAGAAGGATCTCCATCAAGACTGAGGATCTCCCATCAAGTTCTTTAGAAGTTTTTGGGTTTTCTTATGTTTTGTTGTTTTTCCTCTTTTATGATGTTTCCCTCTTTTAGTATGAACTAAATCCCTCAAATATCTAAGGGGATGAAACCTAAGAAGAATCTTATTATTATTTGATTTATGAGATAAATACTTGTGCTTATTCTTAATTGTGAGTTCTTATTCTTGTTTTGATAATTCAGGTTATTGATTTAAGTCGAATGTGCTTATTCAGTGGAGCAAAAGTCCCTGTTTAAGAGTAGATCAACACAATTAAGCGGAGTTGATTGCAACCTTAAAAATAAGGCGACGAAAATCTGTCGGATTAGGGTCAAACCTAATAAGGGAATCCATAGATTGAGTTAATGCGACAATAGGGGTTTAAATTAGAAAGAGATTTCAATTAATTAACCTAGAGTTAGTTGTTAGTAGCCTCGAAAGAGGTATTAATATAATTTAGGGATTTCTACGGATTAAGCCAAGTGAATAAGTCGCATGAATCAAAAGTAATAAGTGAAGTCTAGGTGGATTCTTCCTTAGGTATTGCCATTCTCATATAAGTTGTCCAAAAGTATTTTCCCAATTTACTCTCTGTCGCGTTCATAGTTAGTTAAATTAGTTAGTTAATTTTAGATTAAAAATAAATCTCCTTAATTATTAGGCTAGATAATAAAAAGATAGTTGATACTAAGTACTCTTGGTCATTGAGGATACGATATTCCGGACTCACCATAGCTATACTACTATTCGATAGGTGTACTTGCCTTTGTTGAAATAATAGTTAGTTTCGAGGTCCATCAATCTGCCAGCCCGTGTCGATTTTTCACCCTGCTTTCCTATTACGCGAAAAAAACCTAATTTTTAGGGTTTCTGAGCATTATAAAGTTTATAAATACATATTAGAAAAATACCTAAGGGAGGACACAGAGCTGAACGATGAAAAGACTCTAAGAACGCTAACATATTCAACTCAGAAGCAGGATCTCCTTCAAGACTGAAGATCTTCATTCAATTACTCTTGAAGTTTTTGGGTTTCTTTATGTTTTGTTGTTTTTCTAATTTTGAGATGTTTTCCTTCCAAAGTATGAACTAAACTCCCTAGATACAGAGCTGAACAATGAAAAGACTCTAAGAACGCTAACATATTCAACTCAGAAGCAGGATCTCCTTCAAGACTGAAGATCTTCATTCAATTACTCTTGAAGTTTTTGGGTTTCTTTATGTTTCGTTGTTTTTCTAATTTTGAGATGTTTTCCTTCCAAAGTATGAACTAAACTCCCTAGATACCTAGGGAGGATGAAATCTAAGATTGATCTTATTATTTGATTTTTCTGAATTACATGATAAATATTTATTCTTGATCTCAATTATGTGTTTTTATTTCATGTTTTAATGTTTTCAGGATATTAATTCATGATTGATGTACTTATTCGGTGGAGCAAAAGTCCCTGTTTAAGAATAGATATGGCATAATTGAGTGGAGTTGCATGCAATCCTAGAAATAGGACGACATAAATCTACCGGATTAAGGTCAAATCTAATAGGGGAAGCCATAGATCGAGTTAATACGACAATAGGGGTTTTAATTAGAAAGAGCTTTCAATTAAACAACCTAGAGTCAGTTGTTTTTATTCTTGAAAGAGATATTAACAAAAGTTACTGACCCATGGCTCCCAGAACCAGAATGGGGTCCAGTGACCCTCTCCAACACTCTAAGCATGGCTTGGGACAATGAGCCATCCCCAGCCAAGCGACATTGAGACCCAGTCTCAACAATAGGTATAATCAGTGTCTCACTCGTATTCAGATTATGCATATTGCCCATCGAGGATGACTCAGCTCGAGTCCCTCTACAACAACGACTACACCCATGAGTACCATGACCACGAGTTCTACGAGCAGTCATCGTATCCTCAGATTATCTACATTACGAAGTTTTATATATCAGTTTCAGTATTTATTAGCAAGTATTTTATGCTTCAAATAATTATCAGAAGTAGTTTTAGAAATTTCAAGAATTTTCAGTCTCTAACTAACTCAGTGCAGTTTTAATTGTTTCAGAGTTTTCTAACTAAACTATTTCTAAGTTAGAAGTGAACTTCTTTCCGAGAAAATAGTTTTTACAAATACAATTTTGAAACCAAATTTTTTCACCGCCCGAGTTTTGTAACCTGGCTCTGATACCACTAAATGTAACACCCCAAACCCGACCTAGAAGTTATGGCTGAATCTGGAAATGTTCGTAAGAAAAGTTATAAATCCAAATTTTTCTTTTTGAACATATCGTATATCTTTCTTATTAAAAGAATCCATTTTATTTGAAAAATGTGTTGTTATACTTATTAATTAAAATTGTAATTTGTTTACATTTTCAAAAAAATTAAATCAAATAATTTGCAACGGAAGATCTTAAGATGTTTTATTTTAGAAAACTGAGTTTGTTTTCTCAAAAACGATTGATTGTATAAAACAATTGTTTTCGTAAAGTTGTTTTACCAAACATCATGCTAGAAATCCCAAATTAAAATCCAAATCCAAAATAAACCCAAAATGTTAAGAGAGTCCAAAAATTTAAGAACTCTCAAAACAAAATTTTAAAGAAGTCAAATTTATGTAAATAGAGTTTTACAAAATTGTGGACATATCCGAGCTCCAGCCGCACTGGCCCGCATAAGTCTGAGGGTTACCTGAAACTAATAGACAAATAGAGAGTGAGTTTTATAACTCAGTGTGTAGCTAACAGAAACATAATCACAAATTGAATACATAACAGAACAGCTGCTGATGAATGTCTCATGCAGAATCAGAGTCACATGCAAATTACAATCCTACCCCCTCCACTACACATCATCTTCAACCATCCCAACACATCATGTTGGGTATAGAACACTCACCCAGCCCTACACACCACTTAGTGTCCTTACAACATTTTTTAGAAAAATCGCAACAGTGTTACCAGTATAATGGCGAGTTAACATCTCACATAGAATACTTCCTCGACAGAATACATACCCCGCCCCATAGCTAGATACAAACAGAATACCAGATGTAACAGGATAACAGATACCAAAATATATATATCATGCATGCTCGTATAACAGATATTGAACATGCTTGTACATAACATACCAAACCTATCATATCACATTACATGCATTTAGGCATTATTTACGTCCAACTCATATGAACAGATTAGTAGCAAACTTCATACTTTAAGGCTTATATAACACATACTAACCCCACAGAAGGCCCATAATCGATCAGGACGACGTGTACGATTCTCGGGAAAAATTCTGAAATTGGGCTCACACGCCCAAATTAGCCTTGCCCGTGTGGCCTACACGGCCCAAAATGTCCCAGACCGTGTCTCACACATGGTTGTGTGTCACACATGGTTTGGCACACGACTGTGTAGTGCCAATAGGCCCTAATTTTGGCTTACGCCAATCACTATATTTTGAGCTTCTCGTTACACACCTAATTTGATTCTGATACGGAAACAACTACGAGACCATCAGTACTTAAAATCGACAATAAACGCTCTAATTAGCCACGTTTCCTGAATTTAACAAAAATAATCCACTTAGTCACAATGAAAATCTCAAACGTAGAAATACTTACCCAACTTTCAGAACGATTCCTACACCACTAATCCACAAGGGGGAGTTTCGATCCTCACGTTTCTCCGCTGTCAACAAACCCAAGAATATAATCAACAAAAAGATAATAATGCAGATTCCACAACGAACCTCGATACTACCCCTAAACTAAACGAATCCCTACAAACCCTACTTACCAGACCGTAAGAAGAACCAAAAGATCCAAGCCACAGTGATTCAATTGAAGAAAAATATGTTAGAATTGAAGAAAGCAAAATGGGGAAGAGACTCAAGAAAGAAAAAGAAAAAAATAATAATGTCAGAGGGAAATTTTTGCAGAAACAAAAATGTGGGAAAAGAGGGAATTTTGGGAAACATAAATTAAAAATAAAAATAAAAATAAATTTTAGGATAATACTGTCAAATCCCCACTACCAACCACTCCCACAGAATCCATATCCAACTACCACAGAATTTCAAGTCCACCAAACCTCTACTACAGAACCAACACACACAGAGAAACAAAAACTATTGCCAAACGCTCACTTGGGGATTTGAACATAGGACCCTGAGGGGCAAGCTAATACTTACCACTTGAACTAGCAGGCTATTTCTAATATGAGTTGACCAAAAATATAATATAAGTCAAGTAATTAAGGATAGGGCTAAGAATAAAAAATAGCAGAATTTCCAAAAGTGGGACTTAAACCCAAGATTTCAAATACACACCCACATCACCTAACCATTAAAGCAAATACTTATTTATGACAAAATTCATAAAAACAGAATTTTATAAATCAGGGCGTTACAGGTGACGATTTGAAAAGCGGAGAAGATGACAAAAAATTCCACTAACATTCATCTTTTATACTATAATTAATCATTAATTACTTAATTTAAGTAGTTTAATAATGTTTTAATTAACTTAATCCATCTTTAACTAGCATAAGTGGAATCTTCCATCATCATCCATTAATTTCTATAGTAAAATGGTTTAATTACTATTTTAAACCCTTGACTATTTACTATTTAAGTTCCTAAACCGCTGGCTAGTTAAAAACTTATAGCTATTGGACTTTACGATTTAGTTTTTGAGCCTTAATTAACTATTAATTCAACAAAATTACTAGACCAATGTTTAATATATTTTTATATTACCTCCATAAATATTCATATTAAATATTTACGGACTCAGTTTACAGAAATGGGGTTCTAAAATTGTATTTTCCGATACCATTGGAAATTGGATCATTACAAAACTTATGTATAAATAAGAATTTGATTATGTAATGAATGTGTAAGTTTAATAGCTTAAAATTGTTTAAAATAAGTAATTGATAATTTGTGTGAATAATTCTTGGTTATGAAATGTCATATTAACTAATAATGTATTATGAAATTTGGTTTCCATGGAATAATTAAAAATCATTTTGTTATATGTGAATATTTATGAAATGTGATATTAATGTGGAAAATGTACTAACATGTCACATATGACCAATTATATGGTTAATTTGTTACTTTTTCAAAGTTGTCAATAGAGTTGACACATTGTTTTAAACATGAATTTAATATGTGGTAACTTGTGTGTTGCTTTAATTAGATGTTTGGCCATACTTAAGGTCGTAATGACCCATTTTGGATTTTACCATGTTTTAGATTATAAATAAATGGCATTGTGTCCTTCCATTTGTTTGAATTTGTAATAAGAACATAGAATATGGTTATATGACCTATGGAAATATATGAATATGAAAGTATAAATGAAAGCACTTAACATGCCTATATATGTAACTAGAAAAAAAATTGTTTAAATATTCTCTGAACTTTGTAAACTCTAAATTTCTCTTTGTATGAATAATAAATAGGCCAATGGCCTTATCAATATAAGATATTTTTGAATGTAATATGCCCTAGGAAACTTAGTGTAACATCCTGAAACTCGGCCTGGAAGCCTAATCATCTGGAGCATCACTATGATCGCTAGAGCGACCCTCTCGATCAATCTTTCATTTAATCACATGAAAACATAAAAATTAAACATACACATAATAAATCATTTAACGAAACATGAACAAATGATCAATAAGTTCCAAAAACAAAAATCAAAGCACCAAATTGACCAGTTAATAAATCCTAAGTACATGTCAAACTATACTATTTTAGGGGTATTTATGAAATAAGCATTGCAGAGAATCTTTGGCGATGTTACTTTATCACAAACTATTCGATTCAAATATTACCTAAACACGAAATTAAAAACTCGAGTGTTGAGATTTTTACAACACAATAGTGATCCAATACAATTTAAACTACCAATACATATAGTTAAAATGAAGCATCCTAATTAGATACAATTATATATAATTGTGGAATGATTTGAGGAGTGAAAGTCATATTCAATAGAACTTTCCAGAGACACAATACAACCATGAATCAATTACAAAATAACATTTAAATAAAAAAAAAGAAACAATATCAAGGCATTCAATAAATAGTGATAGAGTTTTAATTCAATGTTAAAGTTCATTTAATCATTTTGCCCAAGTAACACAAGGGAAGACATTTGAACACACTAGTATCCAACCAAACACCAAACGATTGATGAAAATGGCACAAGTAGTAACAATTACAATACTTCATTACGTGATAAATACAACTTAATCAATCACCAACCATCACACCAAATACGCAAAGTGCAACATTGACTGTAACACCCCTAACCCGTAACCATCGTTGGAATAGGGTTAAGAGGTATTACTGAACAATCGAAACATTTCATAACCATTTCACAACACAAAGTTGATCACGAATCAAACATATTCAAATATAAACTTATAGTCCCTTAATGAGGTCTACGAGACCTTAAACACGTGTTAGACAGAGGTTGGGACTAAACCGAACACATACAAAAATTTTTAGAAATTTAAACATTTTTCAAAACTGCAGAGTTCACACGCCCGTGTGGGTAGGCACACGGCCTCAAACATGCCCGTGCGTCCAAGCCGTGCCAAAATAGGGCATACATACTGACTTGGTCACATGGCCGTGGACACACCCTTGTGCCTCACCCGTGGTCGCTACTGACTTGCACCACACGGCTAGTCACATGCCCGTGTGTCTATCCCGTGGTCGAGCCTGACTTGCTAGAAATACAACCACGAGGGACACGGTCGAGCCACACGCCCGTGTACTCAACTGTGGGGGCAATTATATGTCATTTTCAAGGCCAAACTTGCCTCCCACATCTTGAATCACCTACAAGCTTCAAATCAATACCAATTCATGCTTCAAAATGCATCCAAACATACCATTTCATGCACTAATAATCATCAACAACATCATCTATTTCTATACTCAATATCATCACAAATAAGTCCATCCAAATACCAATTTCACAATCTAAATTATACAAGTTAAGCATCATATAAATCTTACCACAATTCTCATTTAATACACCATATTCATCAATCATTTCAAGTTTGAAATATACCATTTCCAATCTCACTATTTCATACCACATCCATCATTTTCATTATTCCGCATATAGACTATCAACATTTAACTTTTTAGACATATAGCATGGCAAGTTCCACATAACAAAACATATCATGACTTCTAGCCTATATATGCCATATGCCAAATATGTACATCTTTCAAAAGTACCAAAATAGATAGCCAATAGTGTGATAGAGATGCTGACGATTCCCGAATTCAAGCTAGCTTTACTGACACTGTAAAACAGAGAAACAAATAACACAATTAACTCATTGAATCAAATCAATCTACAAATTGAACCATCACATAGATAATTTACCAATGATACACAAACTCAACTATATCCAATACTCACATAGCATTCCATTCATCTACTTTCAAATTCACCAACCACATAGGTATCATACATACCTTTGCCAACACATAGTTACTCACCAATCATGCTACTCAATCGTTCGACTCTACATTTCGATCAACCTTTGCAATTCTTTTGATTTATTCGCACACTTAGTGCCAATTTCGTAGTCAAAACATAATTGTCATCACACACACAATGCTAATACGTTAAACCAAACTTATGTCGGTATAGCACATACAGTGCCAAATCAATAAGCCGAAGCTTCTATTGTTTCACACACAGTGCTAATCATCTCTGTCTCGTTTCTAATTTCGCATACTTAGTGCCCCATTTACTCAATCTCATATATAATACAGTGCTATTTCATTGCTATACATTCATTCATTTCTCATCACACAGAAATAAATTTAATGACTAGTATTATATCCGAACTTACCTCGGACGTCGAAATATCGAAACTAGCCGATTAATAGAGTACTTTGTCTTTGCCTCGATCTCGATCCGAATCTCTCCTTTCTTGGTCCATACATATTCAAATTTTACTCATTCAATCACCAATTCATTCAATTTAGTCCAAACACACATATATTTAGGGCATTTTGCAAAATAGCCCTCACATTTTACATTTCGACACTTTAATCCCTAATTCACAAAATACACAAAATTTCACTTCACCCATGCCTAGTTGAATTCTCTCTATGTTCATACAAGTCCACACATTTCATTTATTTCACATTTTAGTCCTTCCATTTACACTTTTCTCAATTTAGCTCAAATTACTCAAATTCACAAAAAATTCAAAGACAAAATATGTTAATCTATCACATATCCTTCATATTCCATCACCAACTATCACAAAGCTCAAGCACTCATCAATGTCATAACTCAAAATCACCATCAAATTCTAAAATTAAAGCATGGGCTAGCTAAAACATAAAGCAACGATCACAAAAACGTAAAAATCACTAAAAACCAAGCTTAAAACACTTACCAATTATGCTTACAAGTGCCGAACCCTAAAAGCTCATCAATGGTTTTCTTCTTCCTCTATATTCGGCCAAAAGAAAGATGATAACATGAATTTCATATTTGTTTTATTATATTATAACATTTAATAACTAAATACCAATTTTAACTTTAATGAATATTAATAATAACAACCAATACCATGCCATTACCATCCATTTACTGTCAAATGGTGTAATATCAACATAAAGACCTCTCCTTTAATAGGGCATGACATTTAAGCACTTTAACAATTAGCACGCAACTTTTGCATTTTCTGCGATTAAGTCCTTTCTGCTAATTAAGCACTCAAACAATAAAATATTCACACAGGCTGAATCACATATTATAAACATCAACAATAATAATAAATATTTTTTTTCGACCTCGGATTTGTGGTCTCGAAACCACTTTTCTGACTAGGGTCTAAACCAGGTTGTTACAACTCTCCCTCCTTAGGGATTTTCGTCCCCAAAAATCTTACCAGTGAATAGATGCGGATATTGCTCTCTTATAACATTTTCAGGCTCCCACGTAGCCTATTCAACTCCGTGTTTGTGCCACAACACTTCCACTAAGGAGATTTTCTTATTTCCCAACTCTTTAGTCTCTCGTGCCAAGATTCGAATCGGTTCTTCACTATACGACAAATCTGACTGGATTTCAACCTCAGTAGGAGCAATCACATGAGACGTATCGGATCTGTATCGTCAAAGCATCGATACGTGGAATACATGATGAATTTTCTCTAATTCAGGTGGCAACAGTAATCTATAAGCAACTAGTCTGATTCGTTTAATGATCTCATACAGCCCGATGAACCTCGGACTCAACTTGCCCTTTTGGCCAAATCGAAGTATCTTTTTCCATGGAGACACTATTAAAAACACTTTGTCACCAACTTCAAATTCGATATCCTTCTGTTTCAAGTCTACATAAGACTTCTGATGATTTAAAGCCGCTTTTAAAATGTTACGAATCACTTTCACTTTTTGCTCCTGATGATTTAAAGCCGCTTTTAAAATGTTACGAATCACTTTCACTTTTTGCTCAGTCTCTTTTATGAAATCAACCCCATGAATCTTATTCTCACTCAGCTTAGTCCAATACAATGGAGTTCGACATTGTCAACCGTAAAGAGCCTCATACAGTGCCATTTTAATGCTATATTGAAACTAATATTGTATGCGAATTCAATGAACGGCAAATGGTTTTCCCACGTACTTTCGAACTTAAGAATGCAACATCTCAACATATCCTCAAGAATCTGAATGATCCACTCGGATTGTCCATCTGTTTGCGGATGAAATGCAGTACTAAAATGTAACTTCGTGCCTAAAGCCACTTGCAATTTCTTCCAAAACCACGAGGTAAATCTTGGATCTCTATCAGATATAATAGATAGTGGCACCCCGTGCAATCTCACAATCTCAGCAATATACAACTCGGCTAACTTATCAAGTGAATAATTTGTTCTCACTGGAACAAAATGAGCTGATTTCGTCAATTTGTCAACTATCACCCAGATTGCATCTTTCTTTCTCGAAGAAAAAGGTAATCCCGACACAAAGTCCATCGTGATTCTTTCCCATTTCCACTCAAGAATCATAATCGGTTGTAACAAACCGGACGGGACCTGATGTTCAGCTTTAACTTGGTGACAAATTAAACATTTCAACACAAAGTCAGAGATATATCTTTTCATACCATGCCACCAGTAAAACTTTTTAAGATCGTTATACATTTTCGTACTCCCCAGATGAACAGCCAAACGACTATTGTGAGCTTCGTTCAAAATCAACTGAATCAACTCTGAATTCTTCGAAACGCAAATCCGATCTTAGAATCTCAAACAATCATCACTATCAACTTGAAATTCTCAATCGACATTCAATCCACATTGATCTCGTTTTGCTATCATCTCAAAATCACTTTTCTGAGCATTACAAATATGACGTATGAACATAGGCCTCACTTTCAACTCAGCCAAAACTGACTCATCATCACACAGATCTATCTGAGTACTCATAGCTCGCAAAGCACATAAAGACTTTCGACTCAAGGCATCAGCAACAACATTAGCTTTGCCTGGATGATAATCAATCACAAGTTCATAATCTTTCAACAATTCTAACCATCTTCTCTTTTACAAATTCAATTCTTTTTAAGTCATCAAGTACTTCAAGCTCTTGTGATCGGTATAATTATGACATTTCTCACCAAATAGGTAGTGATGCCAAATCTTCAATGCAAACACAATCACGGCTAATTCAAGATCATCCGTAGGATAGTTCTTTTCATGCAGCTTTAACTGTCTTGAAGCATAAGCGATGACTTTGCGTTCTTGCATCAACACACAGCCCAAACCATTCAATGATGCATCACTGTAAACTATGAATTCTTTACCAGACTCAGGTTGAACTAACACAGGTGCCTCTGTCCACAATGCTTTCAACTGTTCAAAACTCTGTTGGCACTTTTCTGACCCTCAAATTTAACATCTTTCTGTAACAACTTCGTCAACGGAGTCGCAATCATCGAGAAGCATTTCACGAACCGTCTATAATACCCCATTAATCCCAGAAAACTATGGACTTCAGACACATTTCTTAGAGGTTTCCATTTTGGAATAGCTGAGATCTTGCTCGGATCAACTCGTATTCTTGCAGTTGATACGATATGCCCTAAAAAACCAACTTCACTTAACTAAAACTCACATTTGGTAAACTTTGCATACAATTGCTTCTCACGCAGAGTCTGTAACACAAGTCTCAAATGCTCGGCATGTTGTGTCTCATCACATGAAGAAATTAGATTATCATCAATAAACACCACAACAAAGTGATCCAAATACGGTTTGAATATCTAATTCATCAAATCCATAAACACAGCAGGAGCATTCGTTAGTCCAAAAGGCATAACTAAGAATTTATAATGTCCGTACCTCATTCTGAAAGCAGTCTTCGGTACATCTGATTCTTTAACTCTCAATTGATAATAGCCCAATCTTAAATCTATCTTAGAAAACATTGTAGCTCCTTTCAGCTGATCAAACAAATCATCAATACGTGGCAGGGGATACTTATTCTTTATTGTCACTTTGTTCAACTATCGGTAATCAATACACATCCTCATAGTGCCGTCTTTCTTTTTCACAAACAACACAGGAGCACCCCAAGGCGAGAAACTTGATCGTGCAAATCCTCTATCAGTCAACTCTTCCAACTGAGACTTCAATTCTTTCAATTTCATCGATGTCATTCTATATAAAGCTATTGAGATAGGAGTCGTTCCCTGCACTAATTCAATATCAAATTCAACTTCTCTAATTGAAGGTAATCTCAATAATTCTTCAGGAAACACATCAAGGAATTCGCAAACCACAGGTACAGATTCAACTTTCTTTTCTAACACTTTTGTATCAATCACATATGCTAGATAAGCTTCGCAACCCTTTCTCACATAGTTCAAAGCTTTCATCAAAGATACAACAACTGGTAACCCATTCAAATCACTAGATTCAACTCGAACCATCTCATCATTCTGACTTCTCAAATCAACACTCTTTCTTTTACAATGTACAATGGCATTATACAAAGTGAGCCAATCCATACCCAGAATTATATTAAATTCATCGAATGGTAGCAACATCAAATTAGCCGGAAAGCCTATATCTCGAAACATCAATAGGCAGTTCTTGCACACTTTATCCACCAAGACACACTTGCCTAAGGGGTTTGATACTCTAATCACAAATTCAATAGACTTAGCAGGTAGAGTCTTACTTGATTCTAGATTCACACACACATAAGAATGAGTAGAATCTGGATCTACCAATGAAATCACATTAGTATCAAATAGAGTAAATGTACCAGTGATGACGTCTGGAGATGAAGCCTCTTCTCACGTGCGTATAGCATAGGCTTCGGCAGGTGCTCTCGCCTCGGATCTCATAGCTATATTCGTCGTCCCTCTTTGACTTCCACTCACATTTTTGATGTTTCTAGGTAGTCTACCCCTAGCCGTTGTGTTACTCGGTCTCACACTCTGAACATTTTCTTCTTCAGTTAACTTTGGGCATTCTTAAATGAAGTGATCTCATGATCCACATTTGTAGCAAGTTCTATTATTATACTTGCCCCAGCATTCTCCCACATGTCGTCTTCCACACTGTCCACACTCAAGTTTGTTGCTTTTGGCACTTCTAACACTTGATTCAATTGGAGCTTGAGTTCTCAGACCAACACTTTGTCTCATACGATCTCTACTCGGATATCCAAACGAAACATTTGAACGAATGCTTGCATCTTTAAATCTTTTCGTCGAAGGTTGAGATGACTTACTCATCAATCTTTTTCTTTAATCTCTAGCCTTAGAATCAACTTTCCTCTTTTCTTTACTAAGCTCCTCGGCTTTGCAGGCTTGTTCCACTAGTACAACAAATTCATTATATCAAGTATTCCAACCAATAATTTAATGTCTTCTTTCAGGCCTTCAATGAAGCATTTACACATAGTAGCTTCGGTCGAAACACATTCCCGTGTGTATTGACTCAATCTCACAAACTCCCATTCATACTCAGTAACGGACATGTTTCAGCTCTAGAAACTCTTTACGATTCTGACCAATAAATCGTTGACTGATATACTTCTTTCTAAATTTAGACTGAAAGAAATCTAGGTGATTCTCTCCCTCAGAACCAAGATATCAATGTCTTCCACCAGTTATATGCGATATCACTCAACAATGAAACAACACATTTAATGCACTCATCAGGAGTTAATGACATCTCGTCAAATACTTTAATTATATTCTCGAGCCAAAACTTAGGTCACTCGACATTATCATCAGCTGTGGCCCTAAACTCTTCGGCCCCATACTTTCAGATTTTATCCACAAGAGGTTTATTCAATCGAATCGGATCTGTAACTTGTCACACAACAGGTACTTGTGGGGCTGGAGGTTGTGGAGTAGCTGGATTCATTCGAACGAACTCTGAAAAACACTCACTCATCATTCAGAATAAGGCTTGCTTAGCCTCTCCCTTTTGGCTACCATCATTCGGCCTAGATGTGATCGGTGTTGTCCCTTGAGCGGGAGCGGGCACGTTACTCTCTATATCGTCAGTAACTGCTCGATCGGGATCCATTATTATATGAAAAAAAACATTTTTAACTATCAGGATTCATCACACTACCGAAATTATATATATGGCATGTATAGATAGACTAACACTCGCTACGTTAGTCTGAGAATCGACTAAACTGTAGCTCTGATACCAATAAAATGTAACACCCCTAACTCATAACCATCGTCAGAATAGGGTTAAGAGGTATTACCGAACAATCAAAATATTTCAAAACCATTTCACAACACAAACTTGATCACCAATCAAACATATACAAATATAAACATATAGTCCCTTAATGAGGTCTACGAGACCTTAAACATGTGTTAGAAAGAGGTTGGGACTAAACCTAACACATATAAAAATTTGCAGAAATTTAAACATTTTTCAAAACTGTAGAGTTCACAAGCCCGTGTGGGTAGGCCGTGTGCCTCACACGGCCTCGAACACGCCCGTGCGTCTAAGCAGTACCGAAACAGGGCATACATACTAACTTGGTCACACGATCGTGGACACGTCCATGTGCCTCACCCGTGGTTGATACTGACTTGCACCACACGGCCAGTCACACGCCCGTGTGTCCTGCCCGTGGTCGAGCCTGACTTGCTAGGAATACAACCACGAGGGACACGGTCGAGCCACACGACTGTGTACTCAACCGTGTGGGCAATTATATGTCATTTTCAGGACCAAACTTGCCTCCCATATCTTAAATCACCTACAAGCTTCAAATCAATACCAATTCATTCTTCAAAATGCATCCAAACATACCATTTCATGCACCAATAATCATCAACAACATCATCTATTTCTATACTCAATATCATCACAAATAAGTCTATCCAAATACCAATTTCACAATCTAAATTATACAAGTTAAGCATCATATAAATCTTACCACAATTCTCATTTCATACACCATGTTCATTAATCATTTCAAGCATGAAATATACCATTTCCAATCTCACTATTTCATACCACATCTATCATTTTCATTACTCTACATATAAACTATCTACATTTAACTTTCTAGACATATCACATGGCAAGTTCCACATAACAAAACGTATCATGACTTCTAGCCTATACATGCCATATACCAAATATGTACATCTTTCAAAAGTACCAAAATAGATAGTCGATAGTGTGATAGAGATGCTGACGATTCCCAGACCCGAGCTAGCTTTACTGACACTGTAAAACAGAGAAACAAATCACACAGTAAGCTTTCAAAAGCTTAGTAAGTTCGCAATATAACATAATTAACTCTTTGAATCAAATCAATCTGCAAATTGAACCATCACATAGATAATTTACCAATGATACACAAACTCAACTATATCGAATACTCACATAGCATTCCATTCATCTACTTTCAAATTCACCAACCACATAGGTATCATACATACCTTTGCCAACACATAGTTACTCACCAATCATGCTACTCAATCGTTTGACTTTACATTTTGATCAACCTTTGAAATTCTTTTGATTTATTCACACACTTAGTGCCAATTTCATAGTCAAAACATAATTGTCATCACACACATAGTGCCAATACATTAAATCGAACTTATGTCAATATCGTACACACAGTGCCAAATCAATAAGCCGAAGCTTCTATCGTTTCACATACACAGTGCTAATCATCTCTGTCTCGTTTCTAATTATGCACACTTAGTGCCCCATTTACTCAATCTCATAAATAATACAGTGCTAATTCATTGCTATATATTCATTCATTTCTCATCACACAGATATAAATTTAATGACTAGTATTATATCCAAACTTACCTCGGATGTCGAAATACCGAAACTAGCCGATTAATAGAGTACTTTGTCTTTGCCTCGATCTCGTTCTGAATCTCTCCTTTCTTAGTCTATACATATTCAAATTTAACTCATTCAATCACTAATTCATTCAATTTAGTCCAAACACACATATATTTAGGGCATTTTGAAAAATATCCCTTGTATTTTACATTTTGACACATTAGTCCCTAATTAAAAAATCACAAAATACACAAAATTTCACTTCACCCATGCCTAGCTAAATTCTCTCTATGTTCATACAAGTCCACGCATGTAACAGCCCGATTTAGACCCTAGTCGGAACAGTGGTTTTGAGACCACAAATTTGAGGTTGAAAAATATTTTAATATTATTTTCTATGTTTATAGTATGTGAATTAGCCTGTGTGAAATTTCTGTGTGAAGATTTTATCGATTGTGTGTTTAATTTGCGAAAATGACTTAATCGCATAAAGTGTAAAATGCTGTGTGCTAATAATTAAATCCTTAATTGTTGTTGTCTTTATAATTTGCAGGATTTATGTTGCAATTAGCCATTTTATGAGATTAGTGGAAGATGATAGCATGGTTCTGGTGTTATTATTAATAGTTGTTAAGGGTAAAATGGTAAAATGCCAAATAAGTTAATATTAATTAAATAAAACAAATGAAATGGCCATTCTCTCATCTTCCATCCACCAAAATTAGAAAAAGAAAGTAAGATTTAAGAGCTTTGAAGGTTTCAACACATTAAGTTCATGATTGAGGTATGTTTCGAGCTCGGTTTTTGATAATTTCTACGTTTTTGTGATTGTTACTTCGTGCTCTTTCAAACTCATGCTTAAATTTTAGAAATTGATGGTAATTTTGAGATATTCCATGGATGAATGCTTGAGCTTTGTGATAGTTGTTGATAAATTATGAAAGATATGTGAATGATAAACATATTTTGTCTTGGAATTTTTAGTGAAATTGAGTAATTTAAGCTTAATTGAGAGAAGTGTAAATTGGAGGACTAAAATGTGAAATAAATGAAATGTGGGAGCTTGTATTAGCATGGGAAGAATTCAGCTAAGCTTGTGTGAGTAGAAATTTGGTGTATTTTATGATTTTGTGATTTAGGGACTAAAGTGTCGAAAAGTGAAAATGTGAGGGCTATTTTGCAAAATGCCCTAAATTTATGTGTGTGGACTAAATTGATTGAATAGGGGATTGAATGATTTGAACTTAAATGTGTATAGACCAAGAAAGGAGAGATCCGGTTCGAGATCGAGGCAAAGACAAAGTGCTCGATTAATCGACTTTCGACGTCCGAGGTAAGTTCAAATATAATTGAAACACCCCAAACCCAGCCCACGAGCCCTGACCGGATCTGGTATGTTCCTCGATGTAAACCGGTTCAAAATTCTTTTGTTACTTTGGAAAACTGTGTGTTTGAAAGAAAAATTGTTTTTAGGTTGGGCTCGAGTTGAAAACAAGTTTATATTATATTGAAAACCCTTTATTTTAGGTGTGATGAAACATTTAGAGTTTATTTAAAATAAATTTACTTAATCCTTTAATTGATAAAAATTCGTAACATAATAATTAAAAGTAAAATAAAATAGTTCAACTATGGCCTTATTACATCAAATAAATCCCAAAATTTAATTCAAAGTACTTAAAATAAATAGTCCAAATAAAATAAATTCCTTCTTTGAGCATGGCCACCCCTAAGCTTCTCACACCCGGTCCATCACTGATCGTCACCTGTAAAATAATCCCACAACAGGGTGAGTCAACAGACTCAATGTGTAACCACAACACTAAGTCCTAACAAATTCAGGCATACAAGTCATACATGTACATATAACATTTAAATAATATGATGCAAACCCGAACCCAAACCTAGATGCCATCCGCTACACGTCACCCGTACCATCTTGCACACACACAGTGGGGGACTCTTTGAGTCAACCCTCCATCCGCTACACAACATCGAAGGCGATCATTGCGATGCGACGTGCTCATCGCCTTATAAATATTGTGGCATAGCCATCAGATAATATTTTGTGTCATGTGACACCACATTTAGATAATTGTGACCGAGGTCACCACATTCAGATATCGTGACATAAGTCACCACATTCACTTCCCCTTTCATAATATCCCATATGCCCCTAAAATCATTCATATCATGCAATCTCATACCACAGGCCTTATTTCACATTCTTATTATTATTTACATATGTACCATAACAGATCTTATTATAATCCTAGTAGGAGTAGGAAAACGTACCTGGATACTTTGTACCATAACATGGTACCTTAGCCATAGCTTTCACATCATTATAACACTTATATTAAATGTAATGCTTTAAATTTATTAAGTCTTAAGGAAGGGTACACACCTGATATTCTTATCGGTTCCACAGATTTCTGAAAATCCGATCTCACGACTTAGATCCTTAGTCCCTTGCAGCCGATTTGATTATTAATCAAATCCCGAAACTTGTAATCTTTCCTTCTTGCAATCGGCAAATATTCAGTCACTTGACTAGGTTAGTTTTCGGCTTTTAATAAAATAAGGAATAGATCTAGGTTGCTAAATAGGCCTTGGCTGATTGGGTAGACATACTTACTTTTGCGAATCTAAAATCCCGAAACCACCTCTTGACTATGAAGATATCGATAGCCCTATACACATATGTTAGATCTGATCCATCATTAAAACACAATAAGATGGCCTATGGCCGAATATCACTTGTGGCTTACCTTAGATCTGATATCCCGAGGCTCTCCTCCTTATAGTCGACTATAGACAATTCCCCAAAAGATCCTATATAGTTTCGGCAACCAAGGATATTAATGAAATTGGTATCTTCCGGCTAAAAGAAAAGAAAGAGATGATGACTATAGATCCTTACCCCTTATATTGAAATCGGCAGCACCTTTTCTTGAATCCACAGGGCTATTCGGCTATAGCCTAAATGTTGATCACTTGATTTCAGCTTCTTGATGAACACTAGAGGATTTCGGTTTTTCAAAGAAAGAAAAGGAAGATATAAAACTTAGGAAAATTCGGCAAGACTAGGGGATTCTGCTTTCGGCTTTGTGAAGAATTGAAAAGAAAAAGAAGAATAATGACAGAGAAAATTTGGCAGAGAGAAAAAGGAGAATGAATGAATGAATGAATGGCCTTATTTTTCCTCCTTTTGCCGAAATTACTAAGCTAGAGTCCCCTACTTGGCCATCACTCTCATATCCTTATTTCCCTCTTTATCTCCTCATTTAAAGAATAATCCATCATTTATCTCTTGAAAATAAAAGGATAAAACTCCTAAAATCTAGCCTTGGTGTCGTCCCCCTATTCCCCTCTCATAGACGTCACATGCAAAAATAAAAGCCTTAAAATTTTGCTTCCCACGTGACTCGAACACAAGTCCTTCCCCTCTAGCATATGGCGTCATTTCCAGAGCCCTAAGTGGCACCTCCAAGCCACTTTTCCAAGCCCAATTGTGTGTCATATTTCCTCTATAAATTTTCTTAAGACCACCTTGCTTCAGTTCCCTCTTTTAATACTTAAAACTTAACATTTCTAAGGCATTTCCTTACATTTCCAAGATTCTAAAAATGCACACAACACATCCATAACACATAAGACATGCTATTTCATAAAATTAAGCAAAAATGCACAAGCCCAATTTCAGTATATTACAATAATACATGTTATTAAATAATGTTTTAGTATCATGAAATGAATATAGATGCGATTATGATATTAGAAATACTATTTGTGGAATTGAATTAAATGGCACTAAGTGTGTGAAGTTTAAATCGAGACAGATATGAATAGCACTGTGTGTGCGAAGCTATGGAAGCCTTGGCTATAATGATAGGCACTGTGTGTGCGATACCAGTATGAACTTAGTTTAAAGTAAAGGCACTAAGTGTGCGATGATATTTATGCTTCAACTATAAATTTGACACTAAGTGTGCGATTAAATCAAACGAATAACAAAGGTCGATTGAAATGCAATATCAAGTATAAATTAGTATGGATGGTGAATAACTTGTGTTGGCTAAGGTATTTGTTGAACCTTTGTGGTTGATGAGGTTGTTTATGATTTTATGAATGGTTGAATGAGTATTTTAGCTATGGATGAAATGGTAAAAAATAGTTGAGATTTGATCTATGTGATGGGTGTAATTGTATAATGAGTTTAGTTTGTTAAATTTGAATGTATTATGTTACGAACTTACTAAGCTTTTGAAAGCTTAATGTGTGATTGGTTTCTCTGTTTTACAGTATCGGTAAAGCTTGCTCGGATCAGGGGATCGTCAGTGACTAAATCACACTATCGGCTAACCATTTTGGAACTTTTGGAAAGATGTATATAGTTGAAATATTGCCTGTATAGGCCAGAAGATATGGCTTGTTTTGAAATGCTTAATCCTTGCCATGTGATTTGGCTTGGAAGTTGAATGATGTTGAACTTATGAATGAACTATGAATATGGTATATTTCATGCTTATTTGGTTGATGAAAGATGTGGTTAGAAGATGAATTATGGCATGGATTACATGATGCTTGATATATATATATATATATATAGATGTTTTGAGATGTACATTTGCTACTTTGAATGGACTTATTTGTGATGATATTGGGTATGGAAGTAGGTAGTATTGTTGGTGAATATTTGGTGCATGAAATGGTATGTTTTGGTTGCATTTGAGGCATGAAATGGTATGTTTTGGTTGCATTTGAGGCATGAAATTGTAATGATTTGGTGCACATAAGTGATTTAATATTTGGGAGGAAAGTTTGGCCTTGAAAATGGCCTATAACTGCCCACACGATTGAGCACACGGGCATGTGGCTCGACCTTGTCGTTTAAGTTTACCAAGTGAAACAAGTCAGTAGCGACCACGGGCTAGACACACGGGTGTGTCTTATGGCCATGTGGATAAGTCAGTATGTATACCCTATTTCAACATGGCCTGGAGGCATGGGTGTGTCTTGAGGCCGTGGGAGGCACACGGCCTACCTACACAGGCGTGTGACATCTGCAGATTTGAAAATGTTTAAATTTCTAAAAATTCTCATACATGTTCGGTTTAGTTTGACCCATTCCTAACACGTGTTTAAGGTCTCGTAGACCTCATTAAGGGACTATATGATTATGTTGTGATACGTTTTAATGATGATTGACTATGTGTTGTAAAATGAAGGTAAAATGTTTCGATTTTTGGTAATGCCTCTTAACCCTATTCTAGCGTCAGTTTTGGGTTAGGGGTGTTACATTTTATTGGTATCAGAGCTACTGTTTAGTCGATTCTTGGACTAACGTAGCGCGTGTGAGTCTAGCTATACATGCCATATATATAATTGCGATAGTGTGATGACTCCTGACAGTTGAAAATGTGTTTTCATATAGTAATGGATCCCAATCGAGTAGTTACTAACGATGTAGAGAGTAACGCGCCTGCTACCACTCAAGGGATAGGGCCGGCCACATCTAGGCCGAATGATAGCAGTGAGGGAAAAGAGGCTAAGCAAGCCTTCTTCCGAATGTTGAGTGAGTGGTTTTGAAATTTCGTTCGAACGAATCCGGCTGCTCCACAACCTCCACCCCCACAAGTACCTACTGTGCCTCAAGTTTGAGATCCGAATCAATTGAATAAGCCTCCTATAGATAAGATTAGAAAGTACGTGGGTAAAGAGTTTAGGGCCACAGCAGATGATGATACTGAGCGAGCTAAGTTTTGGCTCGAAAATACCATTCGAGTATTTGACGAGATTTCGTTGACTCCTGATGAATGTATTAAATGTGCTGTATCGTTGTTGAGGGATACCGCGTATAATTGGTGGAAGACATTGATATCTGTAGTTTCGAGAGTGAGAATCACTTGGGATTTCTTTCAAGCTGAATTCAAAAAGAAGTATATCAGGCAATGATTCATTGATCAGAAATGTAACAGTCCGGTATATACCCTGGAAAGAATCGTGGTTTCGGGACCACAAATCTGAGTCTGTATAATATTTTAATATTATTTTCTGTGCCGTTGATATGTGACTAAGCATGTGGTAAATTTTTGTGAGCTAATTTGTCCGTCTGTGTGTTTAATTTGACAAAAGGATGAAATTTCATTGAATGTGAAAGATGCTTGCTATTTGTTAAAATACTTAAGTGTTGTGGCTTTGTAAAGGTGAAGGCCTTATATGGCAAATAAGCCATCTTTGAGATAGTGGATGATTGAATGACTAAATGACCTTAGTAAAAAATTGTTTTATATGTTTAATGGAAGGGCAATTTAGTAATTAGTTATTAACATAAATTAGTAAAAGAAACAATTGAAAGATGATAGTTATCATCTTATTTTCTTTTGCCAAATATCAAGGGGAAAGAAGAATAGAAGCTTTCCAATTTCGGCACTTGCAAGCCAAAATTCAAGGTTAGATTTTGTTTTGTTTTTGATAATTTCTACGTTTTTGTAATCGTTGCTTTGAGAGCTATCAAACCCATGTTTCAATTTCATGATTTGATGATGTTTGTGTGTTATGCCATTGATGATTTGTTAAGGTTTTTGATGATTTTTGGTTTTAAATGAAAGATATGAGCTAGATGAACATGTTTTATTTTTGAAGTTTTGATGAATTTAGCTAAATAGGGCTGAATTGAGAAATTGGCAAATTAAGGGACTAATTTGTGAAATTGATGAAAAATGTGGACTTATATGTGATGTATATGTATTCGGCTAAGCATGTGTATGTTTGAAATTTGTGAATTTGATGTTTTGAGAAAAATAGACTAAATTGATAAAATGTTCAACTGTGAAGGCTAAATTGTAAATGGCCCAAAATATGTGTGTATGGATTGAATTGAAAGAATTTGTGAATAAAAGGATTAATTCTGAATATGTTTAGATCAAGAACCGAAGAAAACGAACTTAGATCGCGGGAAAGCGAAAGTAAACGAGTAGCCGTTTCTATTCCGATAAACCGAATCTGAGGTAAGTCATATTGCTAATAATTGTAAACATATTGAATAAAGTTAATTTACATGACTATCAATGATAATGACTGCAATTGTGATGCTATGTATATAAATTCTAAGGATAAGGTCGACATAGTGTTAAGTTGGAGAAGGTTTGTATGAACTTAGGAATACAAAGGTATCTGTTGTGTTTTATCATGTAAGACGACGTCTGGGACGTCGATGTTGATTCGCTAATCGTGTAAGACCTCGCCTGGGACGTAGGCATCATTATCTATTTATATATAAGACCTCGTCTAGGACATAGGCATCATTATCTGTTTATATATAGGACCTCGTCTGGGACGTAGGCATCATTATCTGTTTATATATAAGACCTCTTCTGGGACGTAGGCATCATTATCTGTTTATATATAAGACCTCGTCTGGGACGTAGGCATCATTATCTGTTTATATATAAGACCTCGTCTGGGACGTAGGCATCATTATCTGTTTGTATATAAGACCTCGTCTGGGACGTAGGCATCATTATCTGTTTGTATATAAGACCTCATCTGGGACATAGGCATCATTATCTGTTTATATATAAGACCTCGTCTGGGACGTAGGCATCATTATCTGTTTGTATATAAGAACTCGTCAGGACATAGGTATCGTTATCTGTTTATATATAAGACCTCTTCTGGGACGTGGGCATCATTATCTGTATGTATATAAGGCCTCGTCAGGACATAGGTATTGTTATCTATTTATATATAAGACCTCGTCTGGAACGTAGGCATCGTTATCTGATTACATGTAAGACCATATCGGGGACGTTGGCATCAATATCTGTTTTCGTGTAAGACCATGTCGGGGACGTTGGCATCAATATCTGTTTATGTGTAAGACCTTGTTTGGGGCGATAGCATTGTACGATTATTATGAGCTTCTGAATATCTGATTGGATTCTTTATGAATTAACAGGCAAGTCTGGGATATGAATATCAAATCCGAGTTCTGATAGATTAAGTAAATAAATGTTCAGCTCAAGTATGTTGTTTATACACGAAATGTGTAGTCAAGGTAAGTACCTATATGACTCTGATTAGAAGAAAGGTATGAATGAATATGAGAATGTGAATGAGATGTAAAATTGTTATGGAAAGCTATTTTTATACATATGATTTTTGAAGCAATGAATGTGGCATTATGGCCAAATATATATGTGATGGTTTGCTAAGTTTATTTGTATTATGACTTACTAAGCTTTGAAAAGCTTACTCTGTGTATGTTTCTTCTATTTTATAGGTCGTCAAAGCTACTGAAAGCTCAGGATCGTCACGGATCGTCATCACACTACTAATCTCTTGTTGGGTACACTTTGAATATGTACAAAGCTAGATATGGCATGTATAGGCTAGTATTTTTGTATAAATAGTTATGTGATCTTAGCCATGTGATTTGGCTAATTTTTGAGTTGATACTTTGTTTATATTAATGTGATATATGATACATATCTTGATATGATGAAAGCATATGGAATGGTGAAGTTTTGAGTGAGCAAATGAATGAATTCAACTTGTAATGATATGAGATTTAATCCTTGGAAATTGTCATGGTTGGAATTGGTATTGAATGCATGGTTTGAATGGTCATTTTGGGTATACTTTTGATGGATATACGTGCATGAAACATCTTGTTAGATATGGCATGTAGGTATGACACTTATGGTTAGCATTTTGACCTTGTAGATGGCCTATATTGACATACGGTTGTGGCACACGGGCGTGCCTTTCAACCGTGGGTAAATTGTAAGATGAAATTTAGTATCACACGACCTTGACATGGGCGTGTCAGTTGGCCGTGGTGTACAAGTCAGTAGCTAACATAAAAGTACACGGCCAAAATATAGGGGCGTGCTTGGTGGCCATGTTAGGGAAGTCAGTATATTACCTAAAATACATGGCCATGGCATACAGGCGTGCCTAATGACCGTGTTGGTATAGTCAGTATAAACAAGGATGGATACACGGGGGTGTCTAGAAGCCATGGAGGGCACATGGTCTCCTCCCACGGGCATGTCTCCCTGAATTTTATAAAAGTTTCAAATTTTCATGGAATTTCATATGTGTTTCAGTTTAGTCCCGACTCGACTTATAAGTATGATTAAGGTCTCGAGGACCCGTTTAAGGGATATTATTATTGAATTTATGATTTTGTTAGTGAATATTTTCGATCTGTCTGGTAACGCTCCTAACCTTAATCCGGTGATGGGCTCGGGATAGGGGTGTTACAAGAAACGTAAAAAGTTTCTAGAGCTAAAACAAGGTCGTATGTCAGTTACAAAGTATGAACGGGAATTTGTGAGATTGAGTCAGTATGCACAGGAATATGTTTCTATCGAAGCTACTATGTGTAGATGCTTTATAGAAGGGCAGAATGAAGATATTAAGTTGTTGGTTGGGATACTTGACATAAATGAATTTGTTGTGCTAGTTGAAAGAGCCTGTAAAGCCGAGGAGCTCAGTAAAGAAAAGAAGAAAGCCGATTCTGAAGCTCATAACGAAAGAAAAAGATCGATGAGTAAGTTTTCTCAACCTTCGACGAAGAGATTTAGAGATGCAAGCAATCAAATAAATGCTTCATTTGGACATCCAAATAGAGACCGTGCAAGACAAAGTGTTGGTCCACGGACTCAAGCTCCAATTGAATCAAGTGTTCGTAGTGTTAAAAGCAACAAGCCTGAGTGTAGACCGTGTGGAAAACGACATGTGTTAAAAGAGGAACTACCAATACAGCTGTGAGATCGGAGGCGAGAGCACGTGCCGGAGCCTATGCTATACGTGCGCAAGAGGAAGCGTCATCTCCAGACATCATCTCTGGTACTTTTACTCTACTTGATATTGATATGATTGCATTGATAGATCCAGGTTCTACTCATTCCTATGTGTGTGTGAATCTAGTATCAAGTAAGACTCTACCTGTTGAGTCTACTGAATTCGTAATTAGAGTATCGAACCCCTTAGGCAAGTGTGTCTTGGTGGATAAAGTGTGCAAGAACTGCCCGTTGATGTTTCGGGATGTTTGTTTTCTGGCTAATTTAATGTTACTACCTTTTGCTAAATTTGATATCATTCTGGGTATGGATCGGCTCACTTTACATAATGCTATTGTGAATTGTAAACGAAAGAGTATTGAATTGAGAAGTCAGAATGGTGAGATGGTTCAAATTGAATCCAATGATTTGAAAGGGGTACCAGCTATTGTATCTGCGATGAAAGCTTTGAACTATCTCAATAGCTCCGTCTAGAATGGCACCAACGAAATTGAAAGAGTTAAAGTCTCAATTGCAAGAGATGACTGATAAAGGATTTGCACGACCGAGTTTCTCGCCCAGGGGTGCTCCTGTGTTGTTCGTGAAAAAGAAAGACAACACTATGAGGATGTGTATTGATTATAGGCAGTTAAACAAAGTGACAATAAAGAATAAGTATCCCCTGCCACATATCGATAATTTGTTTGATTAGCTGAAAGGAGCTACAGTGTTTTCTAATATAGATTTAAGATCGGGTTATTATCAGTTGAGGGTTAAAGAATCAAATGTGCCAAAGATTGCTTTCAGAATGAGGTACGGACACTATGAATTTTAGTCATGCCTTTCGGACTAACGAATGCTCCTGCAGTGTTTATGGATCTGATGAATCGGGTTTTTAGACCGTATTTGGATTGTTTTGTTGTAGTGTTTATTGATAACATTCTAATTTATTCATGTGATGAGACACAATATACAGAGCATTTGAGAGTTGTGTTACAGACTCTGCGCGAGAAGCAATTGTATGCAAAGTTTAGCAAATGTGAGTTTTGGTTGCGAGAGGTTGGTTTTCTAGGGCATATTGTATCAGCTGCGGGAATATGTGTTGATCCGAGTAAAATCTCAGCTATTCTAGAATGGAAACCTCCGAGAAATGTGTTTGACGTCTGTAGTTTTTTGGGACTAGCGGGATATTATAGACAGTTTGTGAAAGGTTCTCGATGATTGCAACTCCGTTGACAAAGTTGCTATAGAAAGATGTTAAATTCAAGTGGTCAGAAAAGTGCCATCAAAGTTTTGAGCAGTTGAAAGCGTTGTTGACGAAAGTGCCAGTGTTAGTTCAGCCTAAATCGGGCAAAGAATTCATAGTTTTCAGTGATGCATCGTTGAATGGTTTGGGTTGTGTGCTGATGCAAGAAGGTAAAGTCATTGCTTATGCTTCGAGGCAATTAAATCCGCATGAAAAGAACTATCCGACGCACGACCTTGAATTAGCAGCGATTGTGTTTGCATGGAAGATTTGGTGTCACTACCTATTTGGTGAGAAATGTCTTATTTATACTGATCACAAGAGCTTGAAGTACTTGATGACTCAGAAAGAATTGAATTTGCGATAGAGAATATGGTTAGAATTGTTGAAAGACTACGAACTTGTGATTAATTATCATCCGGGTAAAGCTAATGTTGTTGTTGATGCCTTGAGTTGAAAGTGTTTATGTGCCTTGCAAGTTATGAGTACTCAAATAGATCTATGTGTTGATGATTCAGTTTTGGCTGAGTTTAAAGTGAGGCCGATGTTTGTACGTCAGATTTGTGATGCTCAGAAGAGTGATGTTGAAATAATGACTAAGCGAGCTCAATGTGATTTGAATTCTGATTTAGAATTTGGAGTAGATAGTGATGATTGTTTGAGATTCAGAAATCGGATTTGTGTTCCGAAGAATTCAGAGTTAATTCAGCTAATTTTGAATGAAGCTCACAATAGCCGTTTGACTATTCACCTGGGGAGTACGAAAATGTCCAATGATTTGAAATAGTTTTATTGGTGGCATGGTATGAAAAGAGACATCTCTGACTTTGTGTCGAAGTGTTTAGTTTGTCAGCAAGTTAAAGCTGAACATCAGGTTCTGTTCGGTTTGTTACAACCGATTATGATTCCTGAGTGGAAATGGGAGAGAATCACGATAGACTTTGTGTCTGGATTGCCTTTATCTCTGGGAAAGAAAGATGCAAGCTGGGTGATAGTTGACAAATTGACGACATCAGCTCATTTTGTTCCGATGAGAACTGATTATTCACTTGACAAACTAGCCGAATTGTATATTACTGAGATTGTGAGATTGCATGGGGTGCCACTATCTATTGTATCTGACAAAGATCTGAGATTTACTTTGCAATTTAGGAAGAAATTGCAAGAGGCTTTAGGCACAAAATTGCATTTCAGCACTGCATTTCATCCACAAACGGATGGACAATCTGAGCGGATCATTCAGGTTCTCAAAGATATGTTGAGGTGTTGTATACTTGAGTTCGAAAGTACGTGGGAAAAGTATTTATCGTTGATTGAGTTTGCATACAACAACAGTTTTCAATCTAGTATCAAAATGGCACCATATGAGGCTCTTTACGGTCGAAAATGTCGAACTCCATTGTATTGGACTGAGCTGAGTGAGAATAAGATTCACGGGGTTGATCTTATAAAAGAAACTAAGTAGAAAGTGAAAGTGATTCGTGATAGTTTGAAAGCGGCCTCAGATCTTCAGAAGTCTTATGCAGACTTGAAACGGAAGGATATCGAATTCGAAGTTGGTGACAAAGTGTTTTTAAAAGTGTCTCCGTGGAAGAAAATACTTCAATTTAGCGAAAAGGCAAGCTGAGTCCGAGATTCATCACTCCGTATGAGATCATTAAACGAGTTGGGCCAATTGCTTATAGATTGATGTTGCCACTTGAGTTAGAAAAGATTCATAATGGGTTTCATGTGTCGATGCTTCGACGGTACAGATCTGATCCGTCTCATGTGATTACTCCTATTGAGGTTGAGATTCAGTCAGACTTGTTGTATAGTAAGGAACCAATTCGAATTTTGGCCCAAGAGATCAAAGAGTTGAGAAACAAAAGAATTTCCTTAGTGAAAGTGTTATGGAACAAACACAGAGTTGAAAAGGCTACGTGGGAACCTGAAAATGTTATGCGAGAGCAATATCCATACCTATTTACTGGTAATATTTTCGGTGACGAAAATGCCTAAGGAGGGAAGAGTTGTAACAGCCCGGTTTAGACCCTAGTCAGAACAGTGGTTTCAAGACCACAAATCCGAGGTTGGAAAAATATTTTAATATTTTTTTCTGTGTTTACAGTATGTGAATTAGCCTGTGTGAAATTTCTGTGTGAAGATTTACCGATTGTGTGTTTAATTTGCAAAAATGACTTAATTGCATAAAGTCTAAAATGCTGTGTGCTGATTATTAAATGCTTAATTGTTGTTGTCTTTATAATTTGGAGGATTTATGTTGCAATTAACCATTTTATGAGATTAGTGGAAGATGATAGCATGATTTTGGTGTTATTATTAATAGTTGTTAAGGGTAAATTGGTAAAATGCCAAATAAGTTAATATTAATTAAACAAAACAAATGAAATGGCCATTCTCTCATCTTCCATCCACCAAAATTAGAAAAGAAAGAAAGGGTTAAGATCTTTGAAGGTTTCGACACATTAAGTTCTTGATTGAGGTATGTTTCGAGCTCGGTTTTTGATAATTTCTACGTTTTTTGTGATCGTTGCTTCATGCTCTTTGAAACCCATGCTTAAATTTTAGAAATTGATGGTGATTTTGAGATATGCCATGGATGAATGCTTGAGCTTTGTGATAGTTGTTGATAAATAATGAAAGATATGTGAATGATAAACATATTTTGTCTTGGAATTTTTAGTGAAATTGAGTAATTTGAGCTTAATTGAGAAAAGTGTAAATTAGAGGACTAAAAATGTGAAATAAATGAAATGTGGGGGCTTGTATTAGCATGGGAAGAATTCAGCTAAGCTTGTGTGAGTAGAAATTTGCTGTATTTTGTGATTTTGTGATTTAGGGACTAAAGTGTTGAAAAGTGAAAATGTGAGGGCTATTTTGCAAAATGCCCTAAATTTTTGTGTGTGTGGACTAAATTGAATGAATTGGTGATTGAATGAGTTGAATTTAAATGTGTATAGACCAAGAAAGGAGAGATTAGGATCGAGATCGAGGCAAAGACAAAGTGCTTGATTAGTCGACTTTCAATATCCGAGGTAAGTTCAGATATAATACATGTTGTTAAATAATGTTTTAGTATCATGAAATGAATATACATGTGATTATGAGATTAGCAATACTATTTGTGGAATTGAATTGAATGGCACTAAGTGTGTGAAATTGAAATAGAGACAGATATGAATAGTAGTGTGTGTACGAAGCTATGGAAGCCTTGGCTATAATGATTGGTACTTTGTGTGCGATACCGATATGAGATTAGATTAAAGTATGGGCACTAAGTGTGTGATGATAGTTATGCTTCAACTATAAATTTGACACTAAGTGTGCGATTAAATCAAGTGAATAACAAAGGTTGACTGAAATGCAATATCGAGTATAAATTAGTATGGATGGTGAATAACTATGTGTTGGCTAACGTATATGTTGAACCTTTGTGGTTGATGAGGTTGTATATGATTTTATGAATGGTTGAATGAGTATTTTAGCTATGGATGAAATGGTAAAAAATAGTTGAGAGTTGATCTATGTGATGGGTGTAATTGTATAATGAGTTTAGTTTGTTAAATTTGAATGTATTATGTTACGAAATCACTAAGCTTTTGAAAGCTTACTGTGTGATTTGTTTCTCTATTTTATAGTATCAGTAAAGCTTGCTCGGATCAAGGGATCTTTAGCGACTAAATCACATTATCGACTAACCATTTTGGTACTTTTGGAAAGATGTATATAGTTGAAATATGGCATGTATAGGCCAGAAGATATGGCATGTTTTGAAATGCTTAATCCTTGCTATGTGATTCGGCTTGCAAGTTGAATGATGTTGAACTTATGAATAAGCTATGAATATGGTATATTTCATGCTTATATGGTTGATGAAAGATGTGGTTAGAAGATCAATTATGGCATGGATTACATGATGCTTGATATATATATATAGATGTTTTGAGATGTACATTTGTTACTTTGAATGGACTTATTTGTGATGATATTGGGTATGGAAATAGATAGTATTGTTGGTGAATATTTGGTGCATGAAATGGTATGTTTTGGTTGCATTTGAGGCATGAAATGGTAATGATTTGGTGCATATAGGTGATTTAATGTGTGGGAGGAAAGTTTGGCCTTGAAAATGGCCTATAACTGCCTACATGGTTGAGCACACGGGCGTGTGGCTCGACCGTGTCGTTTAAGTTTGCTAAGTGAAACAAGTCCGTAGTGACCATGGGCTGGACACACGGGCGTGTCTTGTGGCCGTGTGGATAAGTCAGTATGTATGCCCTGTTTTGACACAGCCTGGACGCACGGGCGTGTCTTGAGGCGGTGGGAGGCACACGGCCTACCCACACAGGCGTGTGACATCTACAGATTTGAAAAATATTTAAATTTCTGAAAATTCTCGTACGTGTTCAGTTTAGTCCCGACCCCTTTCTAACACGTGTTTAAGGTCTCGTAGACCTCATTAAGGGACTATATGATGTTGCAATACGTTTTAATGATGATTGACTATGTCTTGTAAAATGAAGGTAAAATGTTTCGATTGTTTGGTAATGCCTCTTAACCTATTCCGGCATCGGTTTCGAGTTAGGGGTGTTAAAAACATTTCATTTATTTCACATTTTAGTCCTTTAATTTACACTTTTCTAAATTTAGCCCAAATTACTCAAATTCACCAAAAATTCAAAGACAAAATATGTTAATCTATCATATATCTTTCATATTCCATCACCAACTATTACAAAGCTCAAGCACTCATCAATGGCATAACTCAAAATCACCATCAAATTCTAAAATTAAAGCATGGGCTAGCTAGAACACAAAGCAATGATCACAAAAACGTAAAAATCACTAAAAATCGAGCTCAAAACACTTACCAATTAAGCTTACAAGTGCTGAACCCTAAAAGCTCATCAATGGTTTTCTTCTTCCTCTATATTCGGCCAAAAGAAAGATGATAACATGGATTTCCTATTTGTTTTATTATATTATAGCATTTAATAACTAAATACCAATTTTAACCTTATTGAATATTAATAATAACAACCAATACCATGCCATTACCATCCATTTACTATCAAATGGTGTAATATCAACATAAGGACCTCTCCTTTAATAGGACATGACATTTAAGCACTCTAACAATCAGTACACAGCTTTTGCATTTTATGCAATTACGTCCTTTTTGCTAATTAAGCACTCAAACAATAAAAATTTCACATAGAAATTTCACACAGGCTTAATCACATATTATAAACATCAACAATAATAATAAAATATTTTTTCTGACCTCGGTTTTGTTGTCTCGAAACCACTGTTCCGACTAGGGTCTAAATCGGGCTATTACATTGACAATAGTCTCAGACACTCAAGGAAGCTTGCACAATGAACAATAAACAATGATAGGGACCCTTACACTGTATGACATACCAACTATATTTAAAAAAATTTCCAACTAGCTTTATCGGGCATTTAATCAATTCTTAAAGTAATGATTTTAGCAATGGTTTTAGGAAAAATAATTAATTAATAAAAGATAACAATAGTAGTTATTGGTAAAAAAATTTAATAAACTACTACACAAGTAAAAATTAAAATGCATGGAATCATAACATTGTCAAAAATTGAATGTCGATAATGGCAAGAAAAGAGAGAAAAATAGAACACATAGATTTTACGTGGAAACCCTTTCAAGAAAAAAAATCACGAGCAGAGGAGAAAAAAATAACTATGTCAAATTCAAATGATTACAAGGAGTATAAACTACGTGTAACACGGCCTAGACATTATGGCAGGATCTAGCAGGTCACATTGCGAGGCTATTTGAAAACTACTCGTTCAATGAAAACCTTTCCTCAATTTTAAACTTTTTACCTTTTATAAATCTCGAATTTTATTGCTTACAAAACAAGAGTTTGCTTAAATTTATTTTTCTTGTAAACATAATATCATTTTCAAAAACTCTGTTTGTTGCAGTAGAATGACTTTAAAAGTTGCGGAAACGTGATATTTTGAAAAAAAACAGTAGTTATTGTTTAAAAACCCGTGTTAAATCATTTAGCAGTTCATAACTAAGAGAATTACAAAATGAAAGTTTAAAAGAAAATCCTAATGGCCTTATTACATAAATTATTAACCAAAAAATAGTTTAAAATAAATTAAATCCAAAATTACTAAGTTCCATTTAATAACAACTCCGACATATGGCCACCTCCGAGTCCTCAACAGCTCCAAATCCTCTATCGCTGGGATTACCTGCACGGTTAAAAGAAAGGGGTGAGTTACGAGAACTTAGTGTGTAATCCATTATAACGATCATAGTTTGAGCCTGGGCCCATACGGTGTCGGTCTGGGCCTAAGCCCGATTCATCTCAATGCGAGTGGATATGTACCCACCCCAATCCTATCCAGCCAACTAACTCTCCACCCGTACCAACCAACACACCATGTGGGGACCATGTCAACCCACCCAGCCAAAACTCTACAATAATGCAGCCAAGCTGCTAATAACAGTATATGTAGCTGAGCCACTAAATAAAGCACATGTGGCGAAGCCACTATAACGGTATGTGGCGGTGCCACTAAAACGATATGTGGCAATGCCACTAAACGGTACTTCCTCCGATCAGTAAACCCAACCCAATGCAATATGTTATGAATGCAATATATTACGATTATAAACAAAGATATAAAATCACATAAACAACAATTAAACTACCACTAAGGGTATAACGATCATTATGCCATTTAGGGGTAAAATGATAATTTCACTTATTGAGGGTATTTCGGTAATTTAACCACTAAGGGTATTTCGGTAATTTACCCACTAAGGGTATTTCGGTAATTTACCCCTTCAACGGCCTTTTCGAAGGCCTAATGTCACCTCGAGCGACTCGGTCTCCATTTTCGGTCATTACAATACTGTTGGGCCTAAAACCCAATTTCAGCCCATACGGTCCCACACGCTCGTGTGGCCCACTCTGTTCATTTTCAGTCTCGATTTTGCGAATTTTACAGTCGCATCAATCAACTTACACTTTTCATCATTTTCGCTCATATGGTCTCGTTAACCTGTTGGGCCCATTTAGCCCGCTTCGGCACAACAAGGCCTATTATGGCCTCCGTTCCACGAGAGCGTTCGTGGCACTCCCAACGATCTATCGCCATCACTAATGGCTCGATTTATCCCTACGAGCACTCGCACGCTTGAGTGATCTTAGTTGTCGGTATTTCGGCTTTTCAATATTCCGACTTTTAGCCGTTTCATAGATTATGGCAGTAGCAGTTTAAGCAGAGGTGTGAGATTACACACCTGTTATGGATTGCGGTTCGTGACACTATCCGAGGCACCTGAGATCACAGTTGGCTATTAGTTAGTCTTCACCCTTGATAAACCAAGATATAGAAATACTTTATCCACTACCTTTACTTACCAGAGAACGACAACTCCTTGTTATGGAGGAGTATTCGGCTTACACCCTTTGATTAAGGGACCAAGTCCCTAATGAAACGAACAAGTTAGCAACATTGTTCCAAAACAACAAAAGAAACGGCCTTTCGGCCCTAAGAACCCAAAATGATAAAGAGAAGCCTACCACCCCTATTCGGCCATAGTCACACTTACCAACCACTTTCCGAGATTCGAAAGCTGAAAGAACGATGAGGAGAGTATGCTTAGACTCTAATAGTTTCGGCCTACACCAAAGAAAAAGTGCTTCGGTTAAGATTTACAGGGATAGGAGAAAGAATAATAAGAGGAGGAGAGAGTGTTGTATTCAGCCAAAGAAAAAGAATAGTATGAAGAGGAAAGAAAAGGAATTGGAGGTAGAGAGGCTTACCAATTCAGCAATAAACAAGAGAAAAGAAGAAAAAGGAAAAGCTGAAGAAGAGTGTATTCGACAATCAACAAGAGAAAAGAAGAAGAAGGAAAAGCTAAAGAAGTGTGTATTCGGCAATCAACAAGAGAAAAATGAAGAAGAGAAATGATGAAGAAAAGTGCATTCGACAGAGGTTCACAATGACAAGAAATGACCTGAAACGTCCAAAAGTGATAAGAGTGCAAACGCTTCCCCAAGAAAATTCAAAGAACAATTTCGGTACTCCCCTAACACAAACTGATTATACACATTCCCAAAAGACCTCCTCTTGACCGAAATTGCCTAAAACCACTTCCCCACATTCGGCCAACACTTGCACACTTCTCTATCCCTTGATTCTCTCCACTCTTTTCTCCTATTTTTGCTCCCCTTTCACCCATTTGAAATGTTTGACCAAGTCCCCAACTCCCCTTGAAGAGTTTGATCCAAACTCTGTTTCCTCCACTCACCTAACACAAAATAAAACCTCCATTTGCAAACTGTGGGATTCAAGCCCCTTCCCTCCTTGCTCTCCACTTGATGCCACACCATCACACCACATGCTTAACTTGTGTTTCAAAAACGCACACAAATTTACTTACGTCCTGCTTTCAACAGCCCTCCCCACTAAAGGGCCCAAAAACTAAAATTTTTCCAAGGCTACGACTCGAACCCAGGCCTCTTTAGGATCCCCAAACACACCCAAAAAGCTTGCCAAATAAGCACAACATGCATACATTGAAAAATTACAACCCTTAATTTTTGAGATGTTACACTACATATATTTATAGGTTTAGAAAACCTTATTCTAATCAACATCTAATAGAAGTAATGCAGAAAGGTTGAAAATCCTTATTTAAATCAATATCAAACAAAGGACGTAAACTTCTATATGGATTCTTCACCCTCGTGGACCCCCTATCTTGCCACTTGTCTTTTATTTTAATAAGAATTTGGGTCATAACTCTAACAAACATCAAAGTCACTAAGCTAATAATTTAACTACAACATTAAAATATTTTAAAATGAAAGGATCACAAACTGAATTTTTAAGCACTCACTACTTAGAAACAATCAATCCATAATGAGCTTCGATTTTGGCAATTCTTTAGACTTTTTCGCTTCAATATAGGAAAACACACATACTTATTAAAATTATATCTAAGCTATCAATTTCATGCCATTTAATCTAGTTTTAATCTTAGACGAATCATCTTTTTTAAAAAAATCAAATTAATATATAATTTCCTACATAAATAAAATTACTCAAAAGACTTATACTCAAACTAGAATTAATCCTAAATTAAAGCTTTGAACATCTACAATGATATAACATACATTACTGCATGCTAACTACATCTATTAAAATGGGCTAGTATTTGATACACTGATAGTGTAATTTTTTTATTCCACAAGCAATCTTAAAAAACTGAATGTGTCTCTTTTTAAAAAAATAATTACTTTTTCAATATTATAGTATACCCTTATAGGACACTTGTCAACCCTTTAACCCTACTCGTGGAGCTTAGAAATTCTGCTAGCAATGTACCAAATATTATTCCTATAAAATATATATAACTGTTTATATGGGTGCGGGTGGTAAAACAAGACCACCACTTAATGGGCCATGTAAATGTATTCATATATATATATAGACACATGCACTCAATTCATCTTGCGAACCAGTAAGGCCCATACAAATGCATATGTATGCATGCGTAACACCTCCAAAACTTTCTTAATCGTAAATAGTATGTAATAGATTCTTAGTGAAATAAGGTATAAGTAAAGGCCATGAGATACCAAAGGAAGCTAAATCAAGAAGTATGACATGGCATATTAATTTAAGGTAGTGACTAAATTGTAAAAATGTGAAAGTGTTGTAACCTTAATGTAAATATTCAAAATTCATGGGTCAAAATATAAATATAGAAAATTTAAAGGACCAAAAGTGAAAATAAACCAAATGTGGAATGGAATAAAGTGTAAAATAAATAGGTAAATGTAACAGCCCATTTTTAGTTAAATCAGAACAGTAGTTTTGGGACCACAAATCTGAAGTCAAAATAAATATTTTATTATTATTTTAATATCTACAACATGATTGAATGATTGTGTGAAAGTTTCGTTTAGAAATTTTATCGTTTGATTAGTCAATTTGATAAAAAGGACTAAATTGCATAAAATGCAAAAGTAATGTTCTAATAGCTAAAGGTATTAAATAGCTATAGAAACTTAAAGTAAGAGTCCTTAAGTGCTAATTATACCATTTTAATGGTGAGTGGACATTTATGGACACATTATTAGGTGTTTTAAATGTTTAATTAAAGGTTAATTTAGTAATTTGGTTAATTAAAGTAAAAATAATAAAATAAAAAGCTATCTATTTCATTCTTCATCTTCATAGCTGAATTTAGGGTTGGGGAAAGCCATTAAAATAGCTTCAAAACATCATGGCTTAATTATCAAGAAAAGTGAAATTCGGATATAGATCGAGGGAAAAACAAAGTACTCGACTAATCGACATATTTCACCGTTTTTGCATCCGAGGTAAGTTCGTATGTTATAAACATTGTTATATTTGTGTTTTAAATTTTTTAATATTGCTTAAATTGTGAATTACGAACTTGCAGACACATTTGATGAAGATTCGGCATTAGAAATCCTGGTTGAACCTTAGGAATAAATTAGGATACGAAGGACATGTTATTACGGATTACATTGATTTGGCTTCGGGGCCATGATATTGGCACTTCGAGTGTGAACTTCATTGATTTGGCTTCGGGCCATGATATTGGCACTTCAGGTGTGAGTTACATTGATTTGGCTTCGGGCCATGATATTGGCACTTCGGGTGCGAGATACATTGAGTTGGCTTCGGGCCATGATTTTGGCACTTTGGGTGCGAGACTCTCGAGTATCCGACTTTTATTTCAAATAGTTCAATGGGTATATTAAAGATGTGAAATGTTGAGAAATAAATACGTATCAGTACATGTATGTACAAAAAACTATACCAGCAATGAGTCAAAGGAAGTTGTGAGTTTATGATCAAGTATGTGGTTATATTCATGTTAGCTTGAGATTAATGTATTGTTGCATATTATGCCATTTAATTTAATTTGGTTTGTATATTATAAGTATTTTGCTTGGTGTATAGCCATAAGAGAAGGCTTATTTTGGTTCTATTTTGGCAAATATGGTGATGTATATATATGTGCTAATGCTCCTTGATGATTTGGTTTATAAATGTTTTATGAATGTGAAATTAGTATGATTTGAATGAGCAAAACATGTTTTAGTCTTGGCTGTGGTTGTATTGATGCCTATTTATGCTATGATTTGTGCCATTTGGGTTATGTAGATGTGAGTAAGTTTGGGTGGCAAAATGGCTTGGTAAATAGCCTATTTTTGTCCACACGAAAAGAGACACAGGCGTGTGTATCAGCCTTGTGCGATGCACGGTCGGATTACACGGCCGTGTGTCCCCTGGTGTTGAATTAGAAATCAAGTCAGTATGCTTCACACAGCCTCACACACAGGCATGTGACTTGGATGTGTGGCATAAGTCAGTATACCTTAAAGGTTTGGTACGGCCTAGCATACGGCCTGGCATACAGGCTTGTATGGCCATTTTAGGGCACACGGGCTAGTCACATGGCCATGTGTGTTGGCCGTGTGACCCAAGTCAGAGAGTTACACAGGTCAGACACGGGCTGGGACATGACCATGTGCTTCCATTTTGAATGTCCACACGGCCTGTGACACGGACGTGCCTTTCTCACACGGCCGGACCACACGGGTGTGTGTCCCCTGTTTCTGACAAAAAAAATTATGTGTTCTTAAAGATTTCAAAGTTATCGGTTTAGTTTCGAACCACCCTGAATGAATGTTTTTGGCCTCGTAGGCTCGTATTAGGGATGATATGAATGTGTTGATTGATAATTGCATGAAATGTAACATCCCTTACCTGTATTCATTGCCGAAACAGGGTACGAGGCATTACTAGACTTGCACACATACAGTCATTCAATACCGAGACCTAACTTTCCACTCCAAATTAAAACTTTTTATATAGCCTCTTAAACAAGCCTACGATGCTTAAATCACGCTTTAAGAGTAGTTCGGGATCAAATTGAACTCTTTAGAAGATCCCTAAAAAGTCTTAGAAAAATTTTCATTAAACAGTCCACACGCCCGTGCGGAAGAAGGGACACGCCTATGTGGCATATCACATGCCCGTGTACCACACCCCTATGGAATTATTTCTCAATTTGAACCTACAGAGGTTTTCATGTACACCCCAAACCCGGCCTAGACGTTATGGCTGGATCTAGCATGTCGCATCAAAAGGTAGTTGAAAATCTAAGCGATCGATAAAATGTTGCATCCCTTTGAGAAACTCTAAGTTTCGTTGTTTGTTTGTAAAAACACGATTTTCTTAATGTCCACTTTTATAAAGTTGTTATTATTTTGAAAAACAGTTTTTGTTGTGAAAATCGAACTTGAATAGTTGCGGAAACGTGATATTTTAGAAAACGATTATTAATGTTTTAAGAAAACCTCATGTTCATAGGTTTAATCATTTATAGTTTGAAAATAATGAAATGAGAGTTTAAAGAAATATAAATCCCAGAGGCCTTATTACAAAATATTAAACCCAAATAAAAAATAATCTTAAAAATGAAGCAAAATGGAAATTTACTAAAGTTTGCGAGCTATGTCTCCGATGTATGGCCTCCACCGAGTCATCCACGGCTCCAAATCCTTTACCGTTGGGAATTACCTGTGAGGTTAAGGGAAAAGGGGTGAGTTACAAGAACTCAGTGTGTAATCCCCTAAACCGACATTAACTAGGCCCGAGCCCAAAAGGCATCAACCTGGGCCTAAGCCCTATAATCATGGTAATACAATGATGGGATGCAAAGAATGTAATGCAACCCAACCCACTCCAACCAACACACCTCTGTACCAGCCAATCACACCTGTGAGGATCAAGTCAAACCACCCCGCCAAACACACCAATATTGCAGACAAGCTGCTAGTCACAGAATATTTGTGGTTGAGCCACCAGAGCCATAATTATGTAGATATATATATATTGTGGCTATGCCACCAGACTACACTGCTCCTCAATCATTAACCCGCCCCATGCAACATGATAAATGCAATATATAGATCAACATATAAAAGTGTAATGTAAACATACATACGTTACTTGACAACACTAAGGGTAAAACGGTCATTCAACCCATCGAGAGTATTTCAGTAACTTTGCAATCTAGGGGCATTTCGGTAAGTTACCCTCCAAGGGTATTTTAGTAATTTCACCTTTAATGGCCTTTCCGAAGGCCTACTGTCGCATGGAGCGACTCGGGACCCTTTTTGGGTCTTTACGGAACTATTAGGCCTAAAATCCATTTTAACCCCAAACGAGCCCACACGCTCGTGTGGCCCATAATGCGTGGTTTCGGAATCAGATTTTTAGATTTCACATTCAGCCCTATCATTTGTTACAAATTCAGTCATTTGCCCAAGTGGGACGGTGAGCCTGTTAGGCCCATTTAACCCGATTCGGCCCGATCAGGCCCGTTATAGCCTCGGCATTGCGAGAGTGTTCGTGACACTCTCAACAACTTAGTGTCACGTTTCGTATCTTGATTTACCACTACGAGCGTTCGCATGCTCGAGTAGTCACAGTAGCCGGCTCTTCAGCTTTTCGGCTTTTGGCCGTTTTACAGAACATCACAGGCAATCATCGAAGTAGGTGTGAGATTACACACCTGAGTTGGATTTCCTAAAGAATCACTCTTCCTTGCGCCCTAAAAATAAAACCTATCAAAAGTTAGCCTCAACTTCTTAAAAGATTCCATAAGCCCAAAAGTATTAACTCACTCGAGTCACTTACCATAACTGTAATCTTCCCTACAAGGTTCTAAAATCTGGCCTTACACCTTGGCTATTGCAACGAGTTCCTAAAAGTAAATAAGTGATGTACGAAAGGGGTTAGCCTTAATCCAATATTCTGCCCTTCCATAAGAGCAGGAAGTTCATATCATCACCACGAAATAGAATCACCTGAATGGCACTAAACATCGAAATAAAAGAGTAAAATCTTACAACCAATATTCGACCTAAACACCCACTTACCGATCAACTTCCGAAACCAAGGCTAAGAGAATGATACGTAGCAGTAAAGGATGACTTGATTCGGCCCTTACCAAAAGAGAACAAGAGGAGTTTAAAATAAAAGCAAGTGGTTAAGTTCGGATTAGCCAAGAGGTGAGAGTTTTGGCTTAGCCACGTCAAGAGAAGAAAGAACGAACGACATAAAAGAGGGAGAAGGAACCCTTACCTTAGTTTCAAGGATAAGCCAAATGAGATAACAAGATTCGGCACTAGCAGCAAGACAAATAGACTCAAGGTTCGGCTATGGAGACTACACTGAAAAGAAAACCAATCAAAGAACACAAGCTACCAAAGAACACAAACTGAAATGGTAGCTATAGGAGAGGTTTGGCTAAGGAAGAAAAAAGGTTAGAAAAGAATTCGACTATTGATGTTTTGGCAATCATAATGAAAGAAAAAGAAAAGAAAGTGCTTGAAAAGAAAAGAGAAGGAGTCAATAAGCAAGTTAGAGTTTCGGCAAAAAGAAAAAATGCAACCAAAAGAATCGAAATGTTTAGTAAAGATTGCTTAGGAAAGCTAAAGAGAATTCGACACTTTCTTCACACTTGACCGAATATGCTACCTAGCATCCCCCTCAACCGAAATTCTTCCTCTCACAATCCCACTCACGGCCAACTCTCCCACTCTTACACATCCCACAATTTTCTCCATGAATCTCTCCCTACTTCACTCTCCAACACTCATTCAAACTAATTTGACTGAGTCATCAACTTCCTTGTAGAGTCCAAGCTGAACTCTACTACCTCCACCTGCTTGGCACAAAATAAAAACTACCAATTGCTACCTGTGGGATTCGAACTCTCCCCCTCCATGCTCCTCTTGTGACGCCACACCACTAGGCTATATACTCATCTTGTATTATCAAAATACAACCAATTACACTTAAGTCCTGCCTCCACTAGCTCACCTCACCAAAGTGCACAAAACCAAAATTTCACCAAGACCTGGGCTCGAACTCGAGCCTCCCTAGGACCCCCAGACACACTCAAATAACAAGCTTATCAATGCCCGATCCCTATTTTTAGGATGTTACAATTTTACCCCCATAAAGAAATTTTGGCCTTGAAATTTACCTGACTAAAAGAGGTGAGGGTATTGCTGTCGCATAGCCTCTTCCGGCTCCCACGTGGCTTCCTCTGAACTGTGATTACGCCACAGCGCTTTGACCAATGGAACTGATTTTCTCCTCAACACTTTCACATCTCGGTCCAAAATTCGCACGGTTTCTTCCTCAAATGACAGATCAGGTCCAACCTCAATTTCCTCTGCCGGCACTATATGAGATAGATCTGAATGGTAGCGCCTCAGCATCGATACACGGAATACATTATGTATCCGGTTTAACTCAGGGGCAGCTCAAGCTAATATGTGACCGGTCCAACATGTTTCAACACTCGATAAGGCCCAATGAACCTAGGACTTAACTTGCCCTTCCGCCCGAATCTAAAAATCTTCTCCTAAGGTGAGACCTTCAAGAAGACATAATTGCCCAGCGAATACTCTATCTCCTTATGCTTTAGATCCGCATATGACTTCTGTCTATCGAAAGCTTCTTTCAACCGAGCCCGAATCAATTTCACCTTCTCCTCGATTTCCAAAATCAGTTCTGGACCCCACAACTGTCGCTCACCCAATTTTGTCCAACAAGTAGGGGTACGACACCTACGACCATATAATGCCTCGTAGGTTGCCATCTGAATGCTAAATTGGTAGCTATTGTTGTACGCAAACTCCGCTAACGGTAAATAATCTTATCAACTACCTTCGAAATCAATCACACAGCCCCTTAACATGCCTTCCAGAATCTGAATTAGCCTTTTCGATTGACCATCAGTTTGTGGGTGGAATGCTGTGCTGAAGTCTAGTCTCGTACCCAAAGCTTTATGTAACACCTTCCAGAACTGAGATGTGAACCTAGGGTCCCTGTCTGATATGATAGAAACTGGTACCCCATGCAGCCTCACAATTTCTGCCATATACAACTTGGCCAACTCCTGAAGTGAGTAGTCAGTGCGAACTGGTATGAAGTGAGCGAACTTAGTCAACCGGTCAATGATTACCCACACTGATTCTTTTTTAGTAGGCGTCATGGGTAGCCTACTAACAAAATCCATCGTTATCCTCTCCCACTTCCAAAATGGAATCTTCACCGGTTGCAGCAATCCTGAAGGCAGCTGATGCTCCGCCTTCACTTGCTGACACGTTAAACATTTGCCTACAAAGTTAGTAACCTCACGTTTCAATCCTAGCCACCAGTACTGTTCTCGTAGATCTCAATGCATCTTACTTCCACTGGGATGCATAGCGTATGGGCTACTATACACCTCCCGTAGATAGATAATCCCTTCTTTCTCCTATCACCATCACCTCTTTATCCCTTGAAGTCTTTAATACCAAACGCTTAGCAGCACAATCCAAGTTTGCACGGTGCTTAACTAGCCATTCCATGCCTAAAATAATATCAAACTTGCCGAACGGTAGTTCCATCAAATCTATCGGGAAAACAATCCCTTGCACTTCTAAAGGCACATTCCTAAACAGCTTGTTCACTACCACAGATTGTCCTAAGGGGCTAATTACCGACATTCCCTATCCACAACCTCAAATTGTATCCCCAGAGTTCCAGACACAGTACAGGCAACATATGAATGGGTAGACCCAATATCAATCAAAGCTGTAAATGGCACACCTAAAATGAGAAACGTACCGATTATGACGTTTGGTGCGTCGCCATCCTCTCAACATCGAGCCGCATAAACCAGTCCCGGCTGTCTCGCATCTGTATTACCCATGTTACCAGCACCTCTGCTCGGTGCTCCTCGACCACGTCCTATACCATTTCCATCTCGAAGCAGACCACGACCTCTAGGTGGCTGCTGACCACCTCTCCCTGGCTGCACAAATCTCTGACCTACTACCTGTGTCCGAACATGCTCTCGAGGACAGTCCCTGAACCGATGATCTATAGACCCGCATCTGAAACACCCACCAGTTCTTTTCCAACACTCTTTCGAGTGAAATTTCCCACATTCCACACAAGGCTGTAACTGAGCGGTAGTAGCTTGAACTCCCACTCGAGCTGGCCCATCAAGCCTAGGCCTCTTATGAAATCCCCTTGAAGGACTTGAAAACCCAGAATCTCTTTTGTTCTTGCCTCTTTCCTTATCTCGGTTCTATCGCTTAGAGCATTTTACTTCCTCAGCAATTTTGGCCATTTCCACCAACGTAGCAATATCTCTCTACCTTTGCGGGGCTACCAGTACCCGCAACTCATATCGTAGCCCATCTTCAAAATGCACACAATGCTCATAATCAGTTGAGACTATTCCTCGAGCGTATCGGCTCAGACGTAAAAACTCCGCCTCGTACTCTGCCACAGATTTACTCCCTTGAACCAGGTTTAAAAATTCTTTTCTCCGAGCATCCACTTAGCTAGCCCCGACATACTTTCCCTAGAAGGCCGCTTTAAAGAAATCCCAGGCGATACGATCCGCTTGTGTACCTTCTCTCACAGTGAGCCACCACTGGTATGCCTCGTCTCTCACTAATGACACAGCCCCTTCAGTTTCTGTTCAGCCGTGCAATCCAAATCACCCATAATTCGTTCCACAGCCTCAAGACATTATTCAGCTACATTTGGGGCTACACCAAAAATACCCCTAAAAACTTCAGCCTCATTCAACCTAAGTCGCTCTGAAATAGACCCACGTGCTGCCGACCCAGTACTTGCCCCAGCAACCATTCCAAAACTCACAGCATAGTTTGGGACAGAGCGTCATCCCCTCCAGTTCGGTCTTGAGACCTTGCTTCTGCAACTGGCAATGCTGGTACTTCGCCTTCCGGTACATGCCCCGATTCTGAAGATCCAGCTCAGCACCCCGGCCTTTACCACGGCCGCGTGTACCACGCCCACGTCCTCTAGTACTCATACTACTAAATCGAGTTAATCTGATTAAGAATTTTTTTATGATTCAGTATATGGTTCCAATTTTGATTAACAAATATTTTATGGAGGACAGATATAAGAGTTGTTTTTGCGAATCAAATTTCCCAATGTCTCAGTCTCTATAGTCTTAGCTCCTAGAGCTAGGAGTTTCTAACAGTTTTCCTACTACAATCATATCATCATCACATCAACAATCATAAAATAAGGGAACTTACGGATTTGGTGCCGGAGACTCGTGGTGCCATACTTCCAATAAAGACATACATTTTCTAAATCAAATTTCAAACAACTTTGAAAAATATTTTTGAACCCATTCCACAACTGAGTTTTGTAACTTGGCTCTGATACCATAAAATATAATACCCCAAACCTGGCCTAGATGTTATGACTGGATCTAGCATGTCACATTAAAAGGTAGTTGAAAATCTAAGCGATCGATAAAATGTTGTATCTCTTTGAGAAACTTCAAGTTTCGTTGTTTGTTTCTAAAAACACAATTTTCTTAATGTCCATTTTTATAAAGTTGTTATTATTTTGAAAAACAGTTTTTGTTGTGAAAATCGAACTTGAATAGTTGTGGAAACGTGATATTTTAGAACCTCATGTTCATAGGTTTAATCGTTTATAGTTTGAAAATACTGAAATGAAAGTTTAAAGAAATATATATCCCAGAGGCCTTATTACAAAATATTAAACCCAAATAAAAAAATAATCTTAAAAATGAAGCAAAACGGAAATTTACTAAAGTTTGCGAGCAATGTCTCCGATGTATGGCCTCCACCGAGTCATCCACGGCTCCATATCCTTTACCATTGGGAATTACCTGCGAGGTTAAGGGAAAAGGATAAGTTACAAGAACTCAGTGTGTAATCCCCTAAACCGACATTAACTGGGCCCGAGCCCAAAAGGCATCAACCTGGGCCTAAGCCCTATAATCATGGTAATACAATGATGGGATGCAAAGAATGTAATGCAACCCAACCCAGTCCAACCAACACACCCCGCATCACCAATCAATCACACCCAGGGGGATCAAGTCAACCCACCCCACCAAACACACCAATATTGCAGACAAGCTGCTAATCACAGAATATTTGTGGCAGAGCCACCAAAGTCATAATTATGTAGATATATATATATTGTGGCGATGCCACCAGGCTACACTTCTCTTCAATCATTAACCCGTCCCATGCAACATGATAAAATGCAATATATAGATCAACATATAAAAGTGTAATGTAAACATACACACGTTACTTGACAACACTGAGGGTAAAATGGTCGTTCAACCCATCGAGGGTATTTCAGTAATTTCGCAACCCAGGGGTACTTCGGTAAGCTTGTAACATCCCGAATTAGGGCCTAGTCAAAACAGTGGTTTCGAGATCACAAATCTGACAAGGAAAATTTTATTTTTATTATATTTTTATGGTCTACAATTTCACTGAATGATTTTGTGAAAATCTCATTCAAAAATTTTGACGTTTAGGCACTCAATTTAGTCAAAAGGACTAAATTGTAAAAAGTACAAAAGTTGAGTTCTACATGTTAGAGGTGTCCAATTGTTATGAAATTTTAAATTGGAGGTCCTTAAATAATAATTAGACCATTGGTTAAGTTGGTGGACAAAAATGGACATGGATGGGTATGTTTCAAAAGATTTTTTTAAGGGGCATTTTGGTAATTTAGTGAATTAAATGAATTAAAAACAAAATTTAAATGCCAAATTTGTCCATCTTCAAGCTTAGGCTGAATTTAAAATGTGGGAAGCCATGGATAGGGTTTTCAAGCTTTCCAAGCTTCATGGTAAGTCTATTCTAGCCCCGTTTTTCATGTTTTTTTACGTTTTTGGAGTCCTAGTAACTTGATTTAGCTTATTCTAGCAATAATTTAACCTAGGGTTCATATTTGGAAAAATACCCATAGGTGAAATGTGTTTATTTTGATGTTTTATGGTAGAATATGAAGCTTAGAAGTATGTTAAATAACTTTTACTAAGCGATTTTAAGTGAAAACGAGTAAAATGACATAATCGGTAAAAATACCTAATGTACATAAATGCATGCTAGAGCAAGAATTTGATGTTGCCATAGAAGAGAACAATGATCAGCAAGTTGTAGAACATAAGAATAAGGGCTGAAGTTTAATTTAGGAGCATTGGGGCAAAGGTGCAAATATGTGAAAGTTTAGGGGTCAAAGTGTAATTTTTTAAAAAATATGATTTTTGGACCCATATGAATAATGTGACTAATTAGTAGGCTAAATGTGATATAGATCAAGGAAATCGAGATTCGGCCTTAAATCGGGAAAATACAAGGTTATGGATTAAAATGGTAAATTGTCGTTTCCGGATCCGTGGTAAGTTCGTGTGTTAATGATAATGCAACACCATGCTTGAACTATAAATCTCTATTGAAAAGGCATAAATTGTATGATTTAATATGTTTAGGAGAAGTTGATGGATGGTATGTATCGTATGGAAAATGTGATGTTTGTTGTGTCATGTGAAATTGAATGGCAAATTAATATTACAAGAATTGAATGTTAAAATAATATTACATGGGTTGTATAAGTTGCTACACAGTTGTACCTGACGAGATTTCGACAAGAAAGTTTATATGTAAATAATGTATTTATTTTGCTTGTTCAATAATTATTTTGCTAGATATTATGGAAATCATTAAGTGATAACTAAAATATGAAAATGTTATGGAATGGGAAATTCTTGATTGAACCTTCGAAAAACCGAGAGATACGGACAATATGTAGCTAAGTCACACGAGTGATAAGGGACCTTCACCGTGTGCACAAGAAAGCTACGAGATGGAAAAATTTGATATGTAGCTAGGCCACATGGATGATAAGGAACTTTCACCATGTGTGCAAGAAAGCTACGGGATAATAATTTCATATGTAACTAGGTCACATGTGTAATACTGTGTGTATACCATGTGTACAAGAAAGTGACGGGTTGTGAGTAGCTACGTCACATGAGTGGTTCCTAGTGTTGGATGCTATGTAGAAAAGAAAGCTACGAGATGGAATGGCTAGGTCACATGGATGATAAGGGACCTTCACCATGTGTACAAGAAAGCCGAATTATGTGTAGGTGGAGTTATGTGCTGAGACCACCTAGTATCGGGCATTTTCTGAAGGGGTTCAACGAGTTAATTTGCCAATGACGATTGGTGCGATCATGTTTTGAATAAGTGCAGGTGTGAATGTGACCAACTGAGAAATGTGGCAAATATACGTGTGAGCAAGTGTTTGTGTGAATAAGGGTGCCTGTGATCATGTGTATGTGCATAATGTGTTTGATATGTGATACGTGATTGAAATGGTGGTAAAGCTGATATGGTGTAAGTGCCACTATGAAAACTTGTAAATATTGGTGATAATTATTCATTTGTATGGCTAGTATTGATTATGCTTGGTGTTATGTGTGCATATATGAAAGTGAAATAAAGAAAACATGGGAGAGTAAAATTTTCAGTAAAATAGATTAAAACAACAGTAATTATGTGATTTTGAAAAATCACCAAAAATAGTAGAAATTGAATTATAAGTTTGATGAGATATTGATTTAAATATTATTGAGTCTATTTTCATATAAAAGAAACAGAGAAAACAAAGGATTTGTATAATTTGAGATATTTAAATATTTGTGAGACTGGTTCAGAATGATTACGTGATCCCCTGTTTTTCCTTGGAAAAATCATTAAAACTTGTAAAAAAATAATTATGGAATATAATTTATATGCATAAAATCCTTAATGAGTCTATTTTCAAATTAACTAAATAAGAAGGTCATATGAACTCTGTACGAGGAGAAATTGATTTATTGTGAAGAGAGGTTAGAATAGTTGAACAGTGAAATAGGGGAGACTTTAAAGAATAAACTGTACTAATTGGCTGAATCAGAAATTCTGACAATTTTATGGTAAGAGGATATATGTGTCTAGTTTTATGGAAAATTAACGGATCTTAATTTGGAGTACCGTAGCTCCAGATATAAATAATTTAATAACTGTGACTCGAGAAAACAGCTTAACTGGAATTTGAATAAATAGAAAGAAAATGAAAATAGCATGTTATCGCATTGCTTATTATTTTCATGTGAGCTTACTAAGCGTAAAGCTTACTCCCTCCTTTCTATTTCTTTTAGTTTTTCAGGTCATCTCAGGGTTGGAGATCGTCAGAGGCAGCATCACACTATCGAGTCATTATCCTTGGAGTATTGGCATATGTATGTTAAATGTTTTCAAGTGAGTGGCATGTATAGGGACTTAATTTTTCTATAATGGATGTTATTGTGATTAGTCAAATGTATTGGCTTATATTGATTTGTTGATTATAGCCATGAGATGTGGCTTATGATGATTTTGGCTTGTAAGCCTATTTGTCCATGGTATGTGTTAATGTCTTGTTATGTGGTATAAGTGATTAAATAGATGACAAGGTCAAATGCATGTATTTGAAAAGTTGAAATTTTGGGTGAAATTTGGTAACCCGATTTTGTATGATTGTGAATGTTTAAGTCTGATAACGCCTCGAACCCTATCCGGGAGTTGGATACGGGTGAGGGGTGTTACATTTAGTTGTATCAGAGCCAGGTTTAGTCGGTTCTCGAACTAACCTAGCATGAATGAGAGTCTAGCTATACATGCCACCAATTCGTGATAGTGTGATGTCTTCCTACGCAAATGAGAACCATCTTGTTTGGATAGAGGTACTCTCCAACCGAGCTACACCAACCATGTTAAATGTGATGCTAAGGTATTCGGGTAAAGTATAGTTATGATAAGCCTGGATTCAGAAAATTATGAATAAAAGTTCATGATATACGTGATAACATGTGAGATGGAAGTTCGTGTTGCGTTGAATACTCAAGCTTATTTGATGCTCATATGATGTTGTATACTTGACTTGCTTGATTAAGTGAATGTGATAAATAGAAATCCACAAAGGTGTGAATAAAGGATTATACTATGATGAGCTTACATATGTTTAAACAATGATTCCATGATGTGTATGATTGATTTACTTGAACGAATGCATATGTTTGGGTGACCTATCCTAAATATTGATAGAACAAATGTCTACATATGCTTGTTTGAATAAGTATGATTGGAAAACTCTCATAGCTTAAATAAATGTGCTAAATTGATTGAACTGAGTTATATGACTATAATGATGAAATAGTGTCACATGTACATGTGTATGAGAGACGAGTCAGGGATCTTATGACCCCACCCCCTTACCAGAGTGGTGTTTTGTGAAGGAACTTCACGAGATTCGTATTGAATAAGTTCACAAGTATGATACCAAAAGGGTTCAGCTATAGAATGATTATGAACATGATCAGAGATTAAATTAGATTGATAAGTAACGACAGGACTAGTAAGGTAAGATGTTGGGAAATGTATTAACTGGAAATTTCTTCTGAACTGAACTTCTTTAATGAAAAGCATAATGTGAGATTTACGATGGCAGAAATAATTGAAGGAATAATGTTGAAAGGTAAGATACCAGATTATGGCAGTCTTTTCAGAGGTATTCTGTATGTTTAACTGTTCTCGAAAATTTTTTTCGGTTACTACCCCACTGATAAAATCCTTGTTTTATGGGAGTGCTTTCTAATCACGATGTATAGACGAAAGTATTGATAGCCCGACTAGTACATAATCTGTATTGCTCTATGTCTCTTTGGCATTTCATTACATTCCATCTAATGGGACTTTACGAAATAATACGCATGATGGTATAAATTTGTTTCACCTAATTGGTTCTCTATTCAATATACATATATGGGAAGGCATATTATCCTTATTGCATTTAATCCCAGTGGCTTGGATTGGTGTATTCTTCTGGACTTCTTTTCTCTGAAGAATTATCAAGATCCTTCATATTTTTCTTCTGAACATTTTTCTGGGTCTTTCTTTATGATATGGTATCTTGGATTTCTATACCTTGGATATCTTTATCTTGGATTCCACTGTCTTGGATTTCTTTATTCTGGTTTTCTTGTTATCTTTATCTCATAAATTACCAATAATTGCTCGTATCCAAGGTATGTTTTTCAACTTATGATAACTATGTCGATTATGAATGTGCTTCTGGCTTGATTATAGTAACATGATGACCCCCGTATCTGGATTTCTCTAAATCTTCGTGTAAACAACTGATATTAATAAAGTCATAAATGATGGAATTTCAGTTTCAATTTGTATGGTGGATTTCTTTCCTCGAGTAAGTTAATCAAAGTTAATGCATTCAATTGAAGCATTTTTGTTATCTTAAGCTAAATAAGACCCTGGATTTTAATGAAGGCTAAAATAAAAGTTTTTTAGCACTATTTATGAGATAGTAAAGATTATGAGGAACTAAATCACTCTTCTGGTAAAATTTTCGAGGACGAAAATCCTTAAAGGGGGAGAAATGTAACATCCCGAATTAGGGCCTAGTTGGAACAGTGGTTTCAAGATCACAAATTTGACAAGGAAAATTTTATTTTTATTATATTTTTATGGTCTACAATTTCACGGAATGATTTTGTGAAAATCTCATTCGAAAATTTTGACGTTTGGGCACTCAATTTAGTCAAAAGGACTAAATTGTAAAAAGTGCAAAAGTTGAGTTCTACATGTTAGAGGTGTCCAATTGTTATGAAATTTTAAATTGGAGGTCCTTAAATAATAATTAGACTATTGGTTAAGTTGGTGGACAAAAATGGACATGGATAGGTATGTTTCAAAAGATTTTTTTAAGGGGCATTTTGGTAATTTAGCGAATTAAATGAATTAAAAAAATTTAAATGCCAAATTTTTCCATCTTCAAGCTTAGGAGGAATTTTAACATGTGGGAAGCCATGGATAGGGTTTTCAAGCTTTCCAAGCTTCATGGTAAGTCCATTCTAGCCCCGTTTTTTATGTTCTTTACGTTTTTGGAGTCCCAGTAACTTGATTTAGCTTATTCTAGCAATAATTTAACCTAGGTTCATATTTGGAAAAATACCCATAGGTGAAATGTGTTTATTTTGATGTTTTATGGTAGAATATGAAGCTTAGAATTATGTTAAACAACTTTTACTAAGCAATTTTAAGTGAAAACGAGTAAAACGACATAATCGGTAAAAATACCTAATGTACATAAATGCATGTTAGAGAAAGAATTTGATGTTACCATAGAAGAGAAAAATGATCAGCATGTTATAGAACATAAGAATAAGGGCTGAAGTTTAATTAACGAGCATTGGGGAAAAAGTGAAAAATGTGAAAGTTTAGGGGTCAAAGTGCAATTTGTAAAAAAAATATGATTTTTGGACCCATATGAATAATGTGACTAATTAGTAGGCTAAATGTGATATAGATCAAGGAAATTGAGATTCGGCCTTAAATCGGGAAAATACAGGGTTATAGATTAAAATGGTAAATTGTCGTTTCTGAATCCGAGGTAAGTTCGTGTGTTAATAATAATGCAACACCATGCTTGAACTGTAATTCTATATTGATATCACATAAATTGTATGATTTTAATATGTTTAGGAGAAGTTGATGGATGGTATGTATGGTATGGAAAATGTGATGTTTGTTGTGTCATGTGAAATTGAATGGAAAATTAATGTTACAAGAATTGAATGTTAAATTAATATTACATGGAACAGTTGTACCTGACGAGATTTCGACAAGAAAGTTTATACGTAAATAATGTATTTATTTTACTTGTTCAATAATTATTTTGCTAGATATTATGGAAATCATTAAATGATAACTAAAATATGAAAATGTATGGAATGGGAAATTCTCGATTGAACCTTCGAAAAACCGAGAGATACGGACAATATGTAGCTAGGTCACACGAGTGATAAGGGACCTTCACCGTGTGCACAAGAAAGCTACCAGATGGCAAAATTTGATATGTAGCTAGGCCACATGGATGATAAGGGAATTTCACCATGTGTGCAAGAAAGCTACGGGATAATAATTTCATATGTAACTAGGTCACATGTGTAATACTGTGTGTATACCATGTGTACAAGAAAGTTACGGGTTATGAGTAGCTAGGTCACATGAGTGGTTCCTAGTGTTGGACGCCATGTAGACAAGAAAGCTACGAGATGGAATGGCTAGGTCACATGGGTGATAAGGGACCTTCACCATGTGTACAAGAAAGCCGGATTATATGTAGATGGAGTTATGTGCTGAGACCACCTAGTATCGGGCGTTTTCCGAAGGGGTTCAATGAGATAATTTACCAATGACGATTGGTGCGATCATGTTATGAATAAGTGCAGGTATGAATGTGACCAATTGAGAAATGTGGCAAATGTACGTGTGAGCAAGTTTTTGTGTGAATAAGGGTGCCTGTGATCATATGTGTATGTGCATAATGTGTTTGATATGTGATACGTGATTGAAATGGTGGTAAGGCTGATATGGTGTAAGTGCCACTATGAAAACTTGTAAATATTGGTGATAATTATTCATTTGTATGGCTAGTATTGATTATGCTTGGTGTTATGTGTGCATATATGAAAGTGATATAAAGAAAACATGGGAGAGTAAAATTTTCAATAAAATAGATTGAAACAACAGCAGTTACGTGATTTTGAAAAATCACCAAAAATAGTAGAAATTGAATTATAAGTTTGATGAGATATTGATTTAAATATTATTGAGTCTATTTTCATATAAAAGAAACAGAGAAAACAAAGGATTTGTATAATTTGAGATATTTAAATATTTGAGACTGGTTCAAAATGATTATGTGATCCCCTGTTCTTCCTTGGGAAAATCATTAAAAATTGTAAAAAAGTAATTATGGGATATAATTTATATCCCTAAGATCATGAATGAGTCTATTTTCAAATTAACTAAATAATAAGGTCAGATGAACTTTGTACGAGGAGAAAATTGATTCGAAGTGAAGAGAGGTCAGAATAGTCAAACAGTGAAATAGGGGAGACTTTCAAGAATAAACTGTACTAATTGGCTGAATCAAAAATTCTAAAAATTTTATGGTTAGAGGATATGTGAGTTTAGTTTCATGGAAAATTAACGGATCTTAATTTGGAGTACCGTAGCTCCAGATATAAATAATTTAATGACTGTGACTCGAGAAAATAGCTTAACTAGAATTTGAATAAATAGAAAGAATATGAAAATAGCATGTTATCGCATTGCTTATTATTTTCATGCGAGCTTACTGAGCGTAAAGCTTACTCCCTCCTTTCTATTTCTTTTAGTTTTTTCAGGTCAGCTCAGGGTTGACGATCATCGGAGGCAGCATCACACTATCGAGTCATTATCCTTCCAGTATTGGCATATGTATGTTAAATGTTTTCAAGTGAGTGGCATGTATAGGGACTTAATTTTTCTATGATGGATGTTGTTGTGATTAGTCAAATGTGTTGGCTTATATTGATTTGTTGATTATAGCCATGAGATGTGGCTTATGATGATTTTGGCTTGTAAGCCTATTTGTCTATGGTATGTGTTAATGTCTTGTTATGTGGTATAAGTGATTAAATATATGACAATATCAAATGCATGTATTTGAAAAGTTGTAATTTTGGGTGAAATTTGGTAACCCGGTTTTGTATGATTGTGAATGTTTAAGTCTGGTAACACCTCGAACCCTATCCTGGAGTTGGATACGGGTGAGGGGTGTTTCAAAGTTACCCTCCAAGGGTATTTTAGTAATTTCAACTTTAATGGCCTTTTCGAAGGCCTACTGTCGCTTCGAGCAACTCGGGACCCTTTTTGGGTCTTTACGAAACTATTGGGCCTAAAATCCATTTTGGGCCCACACGTTCGTGTGGCCCATAATGCATGGTTTCGGAATCAAATTTGCAGATTTCACATTCGGGCCTATCATTTGTTACAAATTTAGCCGTTTTGCCCAAGTGGGCCGGTGAGCCCATTAGGGCCATTTAGCCCGATTAGGCCCATTACAGCCTCAGCATCGCGAGAGTGTTCGTGACACTCTCAACGACTTAGCGTCACAATTCGTATCTCGATTTACCACTACGAGCGTTTGCACGCTCGAGTAGTCACAGTTGCCGGCTCTTCGGTTTTTCGGCTTTTGGCCGTTTTACAGAACATCACAGGCAATCATCGAAGTGGGTGTGAGATTACACACCTGATTTGGATTTCCTAAAGAACCACTCATCCTTGCGCCCTAAAAATAAAATGGATCAAAAGTTAGCCTCGACTTCTTAAAAGATTCCATAAGCCCAAAAGTATTAACTCACTCGAGTCACTTACCACAATCGTAATCTTCCTTACAAGGTTCTAAAATCCGACCTTGCACCTTGGCTATTGCAATGAGTTCCTAAAAGTAAATAAGTGATGTACCAAAGGGGTTAGCCTTAATCCAATATTCAGCCCTTCCACAAGAGCAGGAAGTTGATATCATCACCACAAAATAGAATCACTTTAATGACACTAAACATCGAAATAAAAGAGTAAAATCTTACCACCAATATTCGGCCTAAACATCCACTTACCAATCAACTTCTGAAACCAAGGCTAAGAGAATGATAAGTAGCAACAAAGGATGACTTGATTCGGCCCTTACCAAAAGAGAACAAGATGAGTTTAAAATAAAAGCAAGTGGTTAAGTTCGACTTAGCCAAGAGGTGAGAGTTTCAGCTTAGCCACGTCAAGAGAAGAAAGAACGAATGACATAAAAGAGGGAGAAGGAACCCTTACCTTAGTTTCAAGGATGAGTCGAATGAGATAACAAGATTCAGCACTAGTAGTAAGACAAAAAGACTCAAGGTTTGGCTATAGAGACTACACTGAAAAGAAAACCAATCAAAGAACACAAGCTACCAAAGAACACAAACTGAAATGGTAGCTGTAGGAAAGGCTTGGCTAAGGAAGAAAATGGGTTAGAAAAGATTTTGACTATTGATGTTTTGGCAATCACAAATGAAAGATGAAGAAAAGAAAGTGCTTGAAAAGAAAAGAGAAGGAGTCAATAGGCAAGTTAGAGTTTCGGCAAAAAGAAAAAATGCAACCAAAAGAACCGAAATGTTTAGTAAAGAAACCACAATGCTAAAATTGCTTATGAAAGCTAAAGAGAATTTGGCACTTTCTCCACACTTGCCGAATATGCTACCTAGCATCCCCCTCAACCGAAATTCTTCCGCTCACAATCCCACTCACGGGCAACTCTCCCACTCCCACACATCCCACGATTTTCTCTATGAATCTCTCCCTACTTCACTCTCCAACACTCGTTCAAACTAATTTGACTGAGTCATCAACTTCCTTGTAGAGTCCAAGCTGAACTCTACTACCTCCACCTACTTGGCACAAAATAAAAACTACCAATTGCTACCTGTGGGATTCGAACTCTCCCCCTCCATGGTCCCCTTGTGACACCACACCATTAGGCCATATACTCATCTTGTGTTATCAAAATACAACCAATTACACTTAAGTCCTGCCTCCACTAGCTCACCTCACCAAAGTGCCCAAAACCAAAATTTGACCAAGACCTGGGATCGAACTCGAGCCTCCCCAGGACCCCTGAGCACACCCAAATTACAAGCTTATCAAGCACAACACATGCAATAACACAAAAATGCCCGACCCCTATTTTTAGGATGTTTTATTTCACACGGCCAGACACAGGCCCATGTCCCTCACACGGCCTCTACACGCCCGTGTCCTAGCCTATCTGCAAAAACCTTGGCATTCTGTTTCTAACGTCATCACCCTATAAATGTCACACGGCCTAGGTACACGCTCGTGTCCTTCGACCATGCGGTGAACTAAATTCCCAATTTCAGGTACAGACTTCACACGGCCTGTGCACACGCCAATGTCCATGGCCGTGCCTTCCACATGGTTCAGACACACGGTCGCGTCTCTGCCCGTGTGTTTACTGAGCATACTGACTTGTAAACCTAGCACGCAAGGGGACACACAGCCTAACCACACGCTCATGAGGCTAATCGTGTGTCACACACGGCCTAGACACATGCCCGTATGGACAAAAACAAGGCTACTTGCTAAGCTTTTTCTATCACCCCAACTCATACGAGCATAAATCACATTCAACCATCAACTCAATCATGCATAACTAAACCAAGTAAATCAACATGCTACTTGCACAATCATGAATAACTTCATCTTTTTATAGATTAATAAGAAAGAACCATCAATTATGGCCTTATATAAAATAGTTTATCTTTGAATGAGCCAACACAATATGACATTTAACTAAGTCTAGTCCCCAAACATGCCATACTCAAAATGCTAAGTCTAAATATACCAAGATGTACTGATAGTGTGGGTAATCTTCTGGTTATCTTTATATCCCGAGCTGGCTCTTTGACACTATAAAACAAGGGAAAGGAAAAGGGAGAAAGCTTTAGGCTTAGTAAGTCTACACGTAAACAATATGCATCCTACTATATGTTAATCAATCAAAAACATTACATACTATGTAAGAACAATTCATATTTCCATAATCATGCTTACTCATTTCAACTCTTACCCCAATCCCAACCGCATATAATATACATTGCTCATATTTACTTGTACTTATGCCTTGCACTTATCACCACAAGGCCACATGAAATATTTACTTAAACAAGTTTCTTGATGAACCCTTCAGAATGATACAAAGTACCCAGTGGTTTCGCACATAGCCCGCCATTAATCAATAATAGGGTGGTATCGCCCACAGCCCACCAACAATGATAATTACGGTGGTATCGCACATAGCCCACCAAATGATAATATAAACAATGGTATCGCACACAGTCCATCGTGAATAAATAACAAGGTGGTATCGCACACAGCCCACCAACAATTACATATTTATGGATATTTATCTGTACCCACATTTATATTCTGAGGTTCATTTGAGAATTACTCATTTTCTATCATTTTCAATCAATCTCACAAATAAGTATTTACATACATACAATGCATCAATAGGTAAAAACATATGTATTAAGGATGTATCGTTTACACATAAACTTACCTCGGTGCAAAATATGTTAATTTGCGGCTTAATCTGTAATCTTGCCTTTTCCCCGGTCAAGGTTGTTTCCACGTTCTTCTTAGTCTAAAATAATAAAATTTACTCATTTAATCACTACATAAATCATGACACTTCAAAATTTCTACTTAGGCAAAATGACCATTTTGCCCTTATACTTTGGAAAAATTACGATTTTGCCGCAAGGCTCGTAAATCATTTTTCATCAATTTTCCTCATTAAACAAGCCTAGCTGAACATTTATTACTCTTATAACAATTCACAATACCAATCATTTCATGCATTTACTACTTAATTTATAACCTTTACAAATAGATCATTCTAGGTGTTTTCATGGGAACACCTTTCACAAAAGTTGTTTAATTAACGACCACAATTCATTTTCTTCCCTAAAAACTCAGCAAACAACACAAGAACTCACATGGAAAATCCCTAAACTTTCAACCATTTTGCAAAATAGTCCCCTCATTAGCTAGCTTAAGCTTTAGGGTTTCCAAAGGTACAAAAATTATCAAATAAAACCACCAAAATCACTTACTTGTAAGAGGAAAAGTTGCTAAAATTTCTAAGCTTTCAAAAACCCCTTTTTTTCTGGTATTTTCGGTGATAAAGGTGGTGAAGAAAAGATGATATCACTCTTTTCTTTATTTTATGCTTAAAAATCAATTTAGTCACCCAATTTTACCTAACCAATTGACTCATTTAATATCCTTGTCCCTATGGCCAGCCATCACTTCCCCAATGACCTAATTGCACATTAAGGACCTCCAATTTAATATTCTATAGCTATTAGACACCTCTAGCTTGTAAAATAGAACTTTTGCACTTTATGCGATTTAGTCCTTTCTATCAATTAAGCATACAATAGCTAAAATTAAAGCACCAAAATTTTTATACACTCATATAATTATGCCATAACATATTAAATCATATTAAAACTAATTTATCCAACCTCGAATTAGTGGTTCTAAAACCACCATTCCGACTAGCCCCAAAATCGGGCTGTTACATGAAATTTGAAAATGTATGAGTAAATGTATGTGTAGTTGATTTATAAGTTTGGTAATGCTTCGTAACCCTACTCTCGCATTGAATATGGGTGATGGGTGTTACAGTAAATGAGGGCTAAAAAGTGGAAAAATAAGGACAAAATTACAATTTTATAAAAAATGAATGTTGAGATATTATAAGGGCAAAATTGTCATTTTTCAATCAAGATAATTATCATGGATTATCATGATAATAATTGATGAAATATTTTATTATTACCTTATTATTTTATTATAAAATATTTTAATTTTTTAAAATTAAATGATATATTTGTATAGAAATATGAAGAAATTTCTTAATATTCTCCATGTACCAAAGTCACCACCATTATAAAAGGGGAGAAATTATCCTTTTCATATAATTTAATCCTTTATCATAAAATCCCACCATTTCACCCAAAATTCTTGGAAATTTCCATAGGCACCAGAGAGGAAAGATGAAGTAGGGATCTTACAGAGTACGTTCCAAAACTTAGAAGCAAGAAATTAGTAGAAAGAAGTGAAGAAAATTAAAAGAAAAAAGAAGGATAGTGATGAAGTGTAACAGCTCATTTTTCAATGGTGACGGAACAGTGGTTTCTGGACCACAAATTTCCATCCTGTCAGCTCGTAAATATTATTTATAGAATATTTACAGAGTCATTAGTCGTAATAAATATTGGTTAAGATATTTTAATATTTAAATAGTTAATTTAAGAAAAAGGACTAAAATGTAAAAAGTACAAAATTTGTTAATCATTGCATTTGGATGATTTAATAGCTTAATTAATAAATATGGGAGGGCCAATAAGGCAATTAGACATTATATAAATTAAGTGGATGGTCTAGTATGGTTTTAATGATTTTTTTTCTTTATTTTAAAGGGTAAAATGGTAAATAAGCAATAATTAAACAAAAAAAAAATGAAATTTTCATCATCTTCCTTAAGTTTTTCATCCAACAACTAAATATCCATGGTTGTTCATGCTAGGAGAATCGACCAAGTTCAAATCTTTGCATGTGAGTGATTTCTCCACCTATTTCTTGTAATTTTTATGTTTTTAAGATCGTTGCAACAAGTTCCAGCTAGCTAGTACCTTCAATTTTGAATCTTTTAAATATTTTAGAAGTTTTCATTGATGAATCTTGAAATTTTTTGACGACAACAATGTGTTTGAAACTTTGATTATGGTATTTGGTTGTTTTGTGAAGTGATTTTTGTTAGATTTTGATTTAAGGATTAAATTGTTAAAATGTTAAACTTTCAATGTTTGATGGTGAATTTGAGGTATAATAGGGACTGTTTAAGGGCCTAGAATACTTGGTTGCAGTTTCTAAATTGATAAAGTGGTTAATTTGATTATTGTTGGGTTAGAGGACTAAATTTCAAAAGCTATAAAAGTTTAGGGAAAATGTGTAATTAATGAAAATTTAAGTGTCATATGTATCGAATGGAATATGAAATGTGTATGAGATTAATATATATTTTTTAATTATTATATAGATCAAGACTTGAATAAAAAAGACAATAATCGTGGAAAGGGAAAATAGCAAAATAGTTCCTGCATGTTGACCGAAATTAGATCGTAGGTAAGTTCATAGTATTCAAACACGTAAATGAAATTCTACTTGTATTCTTATATGATTTTTCTTTAGTTAAAATGTTATAGATAATTATTGTATGAATGCACATATGTGCCCCTGTTGTACTTCGGTACCTTTGAATGCACATATGTGCCCCTGATTGTACTTCAGTACTTCTGAAAGCATATACATGCTTCTGATTTTTATTCTAGTAACTTTGTGAATCTTGTTTAATTATATTTTAATTAAATGTTATACTATGTCCTTACTAACCTATGTAAGCTAATGGGTTTTTTGGTGGATTGTTTTGTAGATAATCGCTGTTGAATTACTAGAAGGATCAACCAACCAACCGGCTCACACTATACATCTAAGTTGGTAGTTTTTGTATCTTTTGGGTAGTGGCATGTATATATAGATAATTATATAGTTATTAAATGTTGGTAGATGTATAGGTCTTTTGAATTGGTAGTTCTTGGATGTGTAATGAATGACTTGGTATCTTTAAGCTTTTAGAAGTTATGTTGGTTTGGTGCACTTTAATGCCTTACCAAATTATATCATATTTGTCACTTTAAGTGCTTTTAAAGAAGGTACTTTTGGTATGTTTTGATAGTTTGCAAATGGTCATGTTGGTAGCTAATTAAACTAGGATATTATGTTTGGAAATATGGCAATAGTGACATGTTTTGGGAATTGATGTTTGATTCAATTGTGGTGCCTTTAATGGGCATATTGGTGAGGTGGTTTAGGATGTTTGAAATGGCATGCCTATGTATGTTTGAATGATGTTTGGAACCCTTGAATGTGTGCCCAAATGGTTTTAATGGTTAGATATTAATTGTACTTGAAATGATTTGATTTTAGGTACATTTTTTGGTTCACATGGCCTGGGACACGAGTTGTCACACGGTCGTGTGACACACACGACCTAGTGACACGACCATGTGTCATTTGTAAAATTCAATTGTTTCAAGTCAGTGAGTTACATGGCCTAGCACACAGACGAGTGTGACAACTCAAAGAGTTAGATGACCTGGCACAGGGTGTGCGACATGACTGTGTGACCCTACTCAGTGAGTTACACGGGTTAGGACAAGGGCTGGGACAAGGCCGTGTGTCCCATGTTCGAGTATTACACGGCCTGAGCTATCACACACAGCCGTGTGACCCCTATTTTCACATTTTTGCAACTTTTTCCACAAAACCTCTTTTTTTTCAAATTAGTCCTGAATTGTATCTAAACTAATTTTATTGCCTTGAGGCCCGATTTAAGGCCCAAATTGCATATTTTTGTAAGATTCTTAATGAGTTTTCGTTAATTTATATTGAATGATATTAATGACGTATTTTGATATAAAATGTTTGGAATTGCTTGGTAACACTCTGAAACCCTAATTTGGTGATAGAGACGGGTTAGGGGTGTTACATGAAGTTGAGAAAGATGGTGATGAAGTTGAGAAAGAAATGGAAGGGAAGTAAAAGAGAAGAAATTCTTATCAAAAGATGTAAGTTTTCATATTAACTTTACTCATATCTCCATGAGTTGAGTTAAATATGTTATGAATGAAATGCATGAAATGTGAATTTTAATTAAAATAGTAGAGATAGAAAGTATTTGATAAAATATGATTGTAGAAACACCAAGTTTCAAGTGAAAGAGAGAAATATGATTTTTATTATAAGAAGTTTCAAGGTAAAGAAATGAATATAAATGAAAAGTATAATGATTATGTATGTTTAAATGAAAGTTAATGCAAAGAACCATAGAAAATTAAATATTATCACTAAAACAATTTCTAAATAGTAGTAGTAGCTCAACTTTAAAAATTCACCAAAAATTGTAGAAGATGATCTGAATAATGCAGAAAGTATGAAATTAAATTTTAATAAATCTAGTTTTGTACGGAAGAAACGATATAAGTGTTGGGATCATATTGACTGAGATATATGCATTTTAGTGAGAAAAAGTCAGATGAATTTCGTGATCCCTTATTTTGACTTTGAAAATTAATTAAAATTTGAAAAAAATAGTTAGGATATGAAATTTATATGCATAAAAATATTAATAAGTCTAATTTCAAAAGAAATAGATAGAAATGTTATACAAAATTTTTACAAAAAGATAAATAATATTTAGTGGAGAAAGGTTAGAGCTTCGTAGCAGAAGAACAAAGGAAAGATTTGAAGAAAAACTAGTACTAATCTAATTGTAACTAAATTCTAATTTTTTTTTATGGTAAAAATTTCATTGAGCCTATTTTCAAAAACAACAAGCATATCTTAATTTCAATTTCTATAGGCCAAGATATAAATAATTTAGTGACTCATGCTCAATTAGACAACCTTGTTAAGATTATATGTGCAATTAGTGAAATGTAACACCCCAAACCCGGCCTAGAAGTTAGGCCCGAATCTGGCGTGTCACATGGAAGTGTTTTTCAGAACCATACTTCTTGTTGTTAAAACTTGTTTGAGAGTTAAAGCCTCTTTGTTAAAACTCAAAACACTTACGCAATTGTTATCCACTCGAAAACGTAATTACTTTTAAAACCTTATCTATTGCAGAAGCATATTTAAAATAAACAATTTACGAAAATGTGATGTTTAAAAATGAGTTGTAGAAGCATTTTGAAAACATTGAGGAAACGTAGTTTTTCGAAGATAGTTATCGTTTTGGAAATCGTATTCCACTTTTAGCAGTTAGAAAACATCATAAATAAATATCAGAAATAATAAGTTAGGATAGAGAGGCCTTATTACAACCCAAATCAAAATATTTAAACGTAAATACTCAAAACCGCAAGCATAAGCAGTGTGTGGTCTTCTCCGAGTCCCTCACAACTCCGATCCGTCAAAGACTGAGGATTACCTACACAGTTCAAAATAGGGTGGGTTTATGAAAACTCAGTGTGTAATCCCCTTACTAGAGTAACAGTTAGTATACAGAAATAGAAACTGAAATAGTCTAGGCCAAAGCCCTTTAACAATAACAGTACAGTCCAGTTCAGAACATATGTGGGCCAAAACCTACTACAATATCATTTGGGTCACAGCCCATAACAAAATCAATTGGGCCTAGCCCATTTCAAAATCAATTCTATATGCATAATGTGTGATGCATGCTAACCCATCCCATCCAACCCTGCACTTGCCTCCGTCCAACCCTACACTACCTGCGGGGAATAAATCACCCACGCCATCCCTACACTCCCAATGTTAGCACCGGTTGCGGCACTAACCAAAATCGCAGCAAAGCTGCTAGCATATATATATACGGCTCTAAGCCTTCAGTAGCGGTATTATAATTGACACAAAGCCATCAGTAACTGTATTATGTTTGGCACATAGCCATCAGCGACGGTAATATAATCGGCACACAGCCTTGGGTAAATATGATCGACACAGAGTCATCGGAATATATGTTAGGCACATAGGCACAGGTAAATACGATTGGCACCAAGCCATAATCAAGATGGCACAGAGCCATAATCAGATTACGCGGCTTTAAGCCGTCCGTTGGTCCACAGTCGTTATGCGACCCGTGCGACCCTATCAGAACTTCCTCTGTATCGATGTCCCAACCCCATGCAATATGTCATGTATGTCATGCTCAATCATTACACGTGTATGCAAAATGGCCATGCTTAGTAACAGTTATTTCAACACATATTAACAGCATATCACTCACATGCCCACAGTCAAGTCAGTTAAAACACAATCATACAATCATAGTCAAATCAGTCAAATCATAGCACAAGTCAGTCATTTACCTACAAGGGCAAAATAGTCATTTACCCTATAAGGGTATTTTGATAATCCTACCCTTCAGGGGTATTTACGTAATTTTATCCTACAGGGGTATTTTGGTAATTTTACAATCTGAGGGCATTTCAGTAATTTCACAAATTAAGGGTATTTCGGTAATTTTACAATCTGAAGGTATTTTAGTAATTTCATAAATCAGGGGTATTTCGATAATTTTGCAATCCGATGGTATTCAGTACTTTCATAAATCAAGGGTATTTCGATAATTTTGCAATCCAAGGGTATTTTGGTAATTTTGTCAACCAAGGTATTTTAGTAATTTTGTAAATCAAGGTATTCTAAATAGAGATAACGATGTGAATGGGCTTTAGGGCCCATTCTCGGCCTAAATGGGCCCATTCTTGGTCCAAATGGGCCTACACGCTCGTGTGGCCCATTTAGCCTAAATCTAGCCACAGATATGGGATTCACATAGACCAGTCCAATATCTACTACAAAATCCTACAATTTGTTCATATGGGCCCACGGGCCCATTGGCCCCACATGGCCTCTTTCGGCCCATCGTGGCCCAAATAGCCTAAACCCACAAGAACACTCATGGTGGCCTCAACTATCGTGTCGAAGCTCCCACATGTACGCTTGCACGCTCGTGTGGCTACCATTGCCGTGTGACCGGCATTTCAGCATTTGCTACTCTACAGCTAGAGTAGTGCGAAATACACACCTTATAGGAATCTGAAGCTAATCTGCGCTCCGAACACTCCTATGCCCAAACACCGAGTAGTGCAAAATACACACCTTATAGGAATCTGAAGCTAATTTGTGCTCCGAACACTCCTATGCCCAAACACCAACCAAGGTATGCTTACTCTCCTCATAGATCGCTCTATTTAAAGCCAGCTTCACACCTACTCTCATGCTAGCTTCCCGATGTGGGATCCCTCCTATAGTAGAGTTTAATTCCATCACAACCACCTGCGGTCCCAACTTAGCATAATAAATATCCCTTTTTGCTTGCAATGGGATTTGATCCCTTGCCCTCTCCTATGCTCCAGACACTACATGCCACCATAACACAAGCTCCTTTTGTGACTTAAAACATGCACAACTAAATATAAGTCTACGGTCCAAAGTCTAAGTTCATTTAAAAGGAAATCAAAATGAATTGCAAGCACCAAGACTTGAACCCATGCTCCCTTGCAACCTTAATGACGCCTTGCCACTTGACCACTCACTTCCTTGTGTCATTTTTTTTCCACGATTTATTCTTAAAGCCTACTTACTTATTCCTAGGGTTTTATTCACCTAAAAGCATAATTTTTCCTAAGGCTCAGATTTGAACCCGGGACTTTATGGAAGCCCTCGCACCTAACAGGTCCAATTTGTATTAGTGTCATTTTCTTGTTCTTAAAAATTTTAAACGCTCCCATGCCCAAGGCCCAATAGGCCCAATTCTATTAGGCCCAAAAATTTGGGGCGTTACATAAAAAATAATAATGAATATTACATATAGGCATGCTATACTAAAAGTCAAAGATTCTTATATATATTGGATATGGAATGGAGAGGAGGAAGAGGAAAAGTAATAGAATAGTTTTAATTCTAAGAAGTTGATACAAGAGATGGAATTGCCAATATGTATTAGAAGTTAAAATGAACTTGTGAAGATTAGATTGACTTTTAGTGAAATTTTAAGCTTGAAAAGTGATAAAAAATTATGAAAATGAAATATGTTTATATATTGTTTCTAAAACGGTTACAACTTGATTTGTCGATCCATTGTTCCCTTTCTTGAGACCTAAGAGCCAAAATCTCGAGATAGGTCAAGTTTGAATCTAAAATACTACAATCCCAAGGCCATGTCTTGAGACAAGCAAATTTCAAACTAAAATTGCTATAGTACTAGAGTAATGTCTCGATATGTGTAGATTATTGTCTCGAGACATACAGATCGTGACTAGAAATTTTCTTGTTTTGCTTTGTTAGTAGTAAATGTACAGTTGGTTCAGTCTGTTAGTTGTTAAGACTGTTAGTTAGTTAGCTAATGTTAGTTAGTTGCAGTTGTTCATCTTTGTTATGCTTTCTTGATTCTCTTCATGTATATATATGGATGCTTACCTGAATGTAAGGTACATATATGAAATACAAGATTTTTTTCTCTATTCATCTCATTCCTATTCTTCTAATATGGTATATGAGCCATTTATTTGATTTTTTTTCCTGAAATTCATGATGGCAATTAGTTTTGCTGAACATCAAGAAGTTGCTGGTAATAATTCCACCAATGTTTCTAAGAAATTAACTAACAAGAAGGTTAATATTCAGCTTGATGAAATTAATTATCCTCTATGGAAACAATAAGTATCTTTTGCTTTGGAGAGTTATGGTTTGAAGTCTTACATTGATGGTACACAGGCTATACCTCCTGAGTTTGTTTCTGATGAGTACGGTATCTAGCTAAAAATCCTAAAAGAGTTTCATTTAATAAATAAGATAAAGCCATAACATCTTCGTTACTTTCTTTTGTTAGTCCTAAGATCTTACCAATTTTGGTCATGTGTCGATCGGCTGCTGAAATTTAGGAAGTCATTGGTCAGTTTTATTCTACTAAAATAACTACCAAGATTATGAATCTTAGGTATTCTTTGTACTCTCAAAAGAAAGGGGATCAAAACATGTGTGATTATTTGAGATTACCTAAATTTATTCTTGGTATATGTGGAGAAAAGATATCTGATGCAGAGCATATTGCAGCTATTCCTAATGGTTTACCTAGTGAGTTTCATACGGTGTTCACCTTAATCACCACTAGCGGGCAAGTCTATGATGTACTTTTTTTGTCTTCAATTTTGATTGATCTTGAAGTTAGGCAAAAGTCAGGTGCTATGACTGGGCTCTTCAGTGTTAATCTTGCCAGAAGTCAGTCTGGTTCTCATAGTGCACTAGGTTATAAGTAGCCCACAGAAGGTGTGTCTTATCCAGTTGGATATTGAGGTAGAGGAGGTTCATTTCATCAAGGTAAAGGCAAAGGTCATTTTGGAAATGCTACAAACAGACCTTAGTGCCAATTGTGTGGAAAATTTAGGCATATTGTGCAATAGTGCTATTATCGCTTTGATACTTCTTTTACTAGTTTTCTTGAGCCTGATGTAGGTTATAGAGGTTCAAGTTTTAATCATTGTTCAATTGGTGATTATGATGGGGACAATAAATAGAATGTAGCGGGTGCTTTCATTTCTGATAATGGTTCTTCTGCTTTTGTGAATGTTGCTATTGCTGGAGAACATGCATGGTTTCGTGATTCAAGGGCCACTTCCCAACTCACTTGTGATGCATCCAAGGTGTCAAATAGTGTTTCATATACTAGTACAGGTAAGGTGACTGTTGCTAATGGTTAGTCTTTGTCAATATCTAGCACTAGCCAAAGTATCTTGCTTACAAATAATAGACCTCTTCATATGAAAAACTTGATGTATGTGCCTAGCATAACAAATAACTTAATGTCTGTGTCACAGTTCTCAAAGGATAATAAGGTGTATTTCGAGTTTCGTGCTACAAAATGCTTTGTTAAGGATGCAAGCTCTCATCAGGTGTTGCAGCAAAGAGTTGAGCAGGATGGTCTATACAAACTAGAGGTTTTTAGCACTAGTCAATTTTTTTATGCTTTCCTTGCATTCAAAAATAGTCTATACCATGCCTTTGCAACTCGTTGAGACTGATGTTTGAGGTCCAACTCTTATACATTCAAGTGGTTTTTGATATTATGTCACTTTTTTTATGCCTACTTATGTTATATTTGGATTTATTTTCTACAATACAAATCAGATGTTGTTGTTCCTTTCTTACAGTTTAAAAGGTAGGCTAAGTTGCATTTTGGTAATAAGATTAAGGAGGTTCAATCTGACTGAAAGAGAATTTCGAATCTTGCTATCTCAGCTCTGCTCTTTTGGAATTAAGCATCGAATCTTCTGTCCATATCTTTTTTGAAAAAATAGTATTATGAATCAGAAACACTGATAGATAGTGGAACTTGGTCTTACTTTATTGGCACAATTCTTCATGCTTATGAAGTATTGGTCTGATGCTTTTTTCAGTGCTGTGTTTTTAATCAACAAGCTTCCAACTAAGGAACCAAGGCTCTTCGAGGGTCCACTCCTCATGAGATGATTTTCAAGACCCTATTAGACTATTCTTTCTTAACGATCTTTGTTTGTTTGTGTTATCCTCATCTTCGATCATTTAATAACCACAATATGCCATTTTTATCAGCTTCTTATGTTTTCTTGGGATACAGTAGTATGCACAAGGGTTACAAATGCTTTGATTCTGATGGCAAAGTGTTTATTTTTTGATGAATCTATTTTTCCTTTTTCTAGGAAGTCTCCCTCAGTTCTTTCTCACTTTATGTTCCAACAATAGTAGTTTTGAAGTTTCCTTATGTCTCTTCCACAACACCGAGTTTATCTGTTGATTTATTTGGCTAGTCATCAGTTCACTTAGATGATTCTTCTACTTATGTTTTTGATGATTTAGCTATTGATGTTCTTTGTGAGTTCTCTTCAAGCTCTAGTATGAGAAGTGTCACTCTATCACATAGTCATGTTACTTCTGGTTCTTCTAGATAGCTTAGTTCACCGTTGGTTGATTCTCTTAATGAGTATTCTACTAATCAGCATCCTATGATTACTAGAAGTAAGACAGGGATATTTAAGCCAAAGGTTTACTCTTCAGAACTTCAGTCTTCAGTTTCTCACGAGCCTCGAACTATTTATGAGGCATTGGCGGATCCTCAGTAGCACGCTGCTATTGAAGAAGAATATAATGCTCTTGTTCAACAAGACACTTGGAGTCTAAATTTTTTACCATCCAGTCGAACTACAGTAGGGTGAAAAAGGATTTTCAAGAATAAAAGAAATGTTAATGGTACTGAGGCTCGAAAGAAATCCAGGTTAGTGGCTCAGGGTTTTTCTTAACAACCTAGACATGACTATAGGGAGACTTATAGCCCTGTGGTCAAGGATACAATAGTTCGGGTTATTCTTACACTTGCTTTGCCTCACAAAGGGAAGTTAAACCAAGTGGACTTTGATACTTTTTTTCTTAATGAAGATTTGCAAGAAGACGTCTACATGGTGCAACCAGTAAGGTTTAAATGCATTGGATCAAATAGGGAGCAGTTGGTTTGTAAGTTACACAAGGCTCTATATGGCTTGAAGTAGGCTCCTAGAGCCTGGTATGAGAAATTTAAGGGATTTTTGGAGTAGTTTGGTTTTCATTCCTTGCAAGCAGATGTGGCATTGTTTGTTCATGTAATGGATGGCAACAAGTTGTATCTTTTGGTTTATGTTGATGACATAGTCATCACAGGGGATAGTCAGGCAGACAATCGATTAGTTCAACAACTACATGAGAAGTTTTCCTTAAAGGACTTAGGAAATCTTAACTTGTATCTTTGAGTGGAGGTGTAACAGTCTGAATTTGACCCTAATCGGAACGGTGGTTTCGGGACCACGAATCTGAGTCCGAGAATATTTTTTATATTATATTTTGTGTTTATTATATGTGAATTGATGTGTGTGAAAGTCTCGTTGGAAAATTTTATTGTTTGTGTGTTTAATTTAGAAAAAGAACTAAATCGCGTAAAAGGTAAAAGTTGTAAACTATAGTGAATTATACCAAATTGATTGTGGCTTTATAAATGGAAGTCCTAAAAGAGTAATTGGCCCATTATTAAAGGTAGTGGACGACTTTGGACTAAATTACCCTTATTTTATAAGTTGGTTTTATTATTATTAAAAGGTTATATTAGTAATTAGTTTATTATGTTAATATATGTTAAAATACCATAAAATAAGCCATCATCTTTTAGCTTTCTTCTTGGTCGAATGTTAAGAAAAGAAAGAAAGGGTTTTTGGCTTTGAAATTTCGGCATTTAGAAGCTCAAATTGAAGGTTAGTTTGACATTGGTTTTTGTTAATTTTTACGTTTTTGAGATCGTTGCTTAGTATATTATCTGACCCATGTTAGAATTTTTGAAAATGAGCATGTATGAGGTTCGGCCATTGCTATATTATTGTGATTTTTGGTGTTGTATGATTTTATATAAATGATATGTTAAAGATTAGTATATTTTGCATTGCAAATTTTGGTAAATTTGAGTATTTTGGGCTAATTTGTAAAAATGAAATTTTAGAGGGGTTTAATTGTAAAATAAATGAAATGTGGGGGCTTGTAAAGTCCCTAGGAATATTCAGCCCTTGTATAGTCTTAGCTAATTTGGTGTATTTTGTGTGTTATGCAAATAGGACTAAATTGCAAAGTTTTGAAATAGTGAGGGTAAAATGGTAATTTGCCCATTTATGTGTTTTGGGACCAAATTGAATTGAAATGTACTTGAATGAGCTGAATTTTAATGTGTTTAGATCAAGAACAAAGAAAAACGGATTTGGATCGGGGAAAGACGAAGGTTCTCGAATAGCCGATTCGCACGGTCTATCGACAGCCGAGGTAAGTCTTTAAGCATTCTAATGTCAATAAATTAATTATGAACTTAGTGAATAATGAATTGTGGAAATTTAGAGTATAAATATATGATATAGCCGAATGTGAATGTATAGTATTGAAGTGAATTTATTTTGATTAATGCAAGGTGAATAAGTAAGTTCTTGAGTCTATGTACATATAAGAGTTAATTACAAATATAGTCATTGATATAAATTGACTTGTTTGAGCATTTAAATTGAGGATAGCCGAATGTTAAAGTTCACTATTAGACTTAATGTGATTTGAATTTGAAATGAAAACTCGTATATATATATATATGATATGTTAAGTGATTGTGGTTTAAGTACATGAATCGATAATAATGTGATGTTAACATGGTGAATTGATGAATTATAGCTATGGTATTCGGGCTTTTAGCCTAGCAGGCCCTGTGCTGGTGTGTTATTCGGGCTTTAAGCCTAGCAGGCCCTGTGCCGGTGTGTTATTCGGGCTTTTAGCCTAGCAGGCCCTGTGCCGGTGTGTTATTCGGGCTTTTAGCCTAGCAGGCCACATGCCGGTGAAATAATTCGGGCTTAATGCCTAGCAGGCTTATTGCCGGTGACTAATTTCGGACCTTGAGTTCAGCAGGCCAAGTGCCGGTGATTGTGATCTGAGCCCAGAGTCTTTGAGAATTGGTTTATGCACATGTCAAGAAATTTCAGCTTTGAAACGTATTAATTCGATATAGAGGTAAGTAGTTCATTTTCGTGCCACTCAAGCAAATAACGAACAAGTACCTGAAGAAGTGGAAGATATTACCTTGATGTATGATATATATATTTAAATGTGTGCTAAGGCTATGTTCGAATAGAGGATAAAAGATTTCGCTATATTACTTGGTTGTGATGAATGGATGTGATTTATATCGTACTAGGTGGTTAAAAGGGCATGTGAGAATTGACTGTGATTTATATGTTCATGTGAGTAGAATCGAGTATCCACGGATATAATATTTATGTATTTTATGCTTGGTATTAAGTATTTTTTTTTTACACTTGAGACTTACTAAGCTATTAAGCTTACTTCGTGTGTGTTAAATGTTCTGTCTTATAGATTTCGAGCAAGCTACGGGCATCTGAGGATCGTCGGAAAAGTCAACCGCACTATCACCCCTTTTGGTACTTAATCTTAGTTTTGAATCGAAGGCATGTATAGGTTAGACTAAGGTTTAGACTAAGAACATTTGGTTCTGTATATATATATATAGCCTTGCAAAAATGGCTGTTTCTTTGATCAAGTTTAATTCCTATGCTCTTGTTATAATGGTTTGATTATATATGAAAAGTAGTCATATGATATACACGTTGTGGTGTGTGGTCATGTGTTTTAATAATGAACAGAATGATAGATGTCTGATGAGTTATAATATGTAGTACATTAAATAAGTAATATGCTCATTATATATAGATGTTTTGCGTTCGGGATAAGCATGTCATATTAATATGATTTGCATTTGTTTGAAAGTGGTAAGGTCATTATATGCGAAATGAGATTGATATGTATATATATGTATAGAACATGATCTTGGTTTAGGTGATTTATGTGTTATTTGTTAATTTGACTTATTATTGATGGTTAAGTTAAGCCATGTGTTTTGTTATAAATGTATAAATCCTAAAAGTAGCTATACAAATTCAGATGTTGTTAGTAAGAAATGAATATGTTTTTAAATGTTAACTACAAAGCCGAAAGGGTCAGTGAAATAGTATGCTGATTTTAATGTGATAGTTGGGATGTTTGAGTATGCTATGTATATATATATATTTTGATTAATCGTGTGCAAATTGTAATTGTAACTTGTACTTAAAGGGTAAGGTACGCGTTATATATATATAAATAGTACATTCGGTCATATGGTAATAATGCTATGTTTGTATGTACATTTGATTCTTTTTATATACTATGAATGCTTAAGTTGTATGGTTCGGATATTTCCATGTATTAAGTGCTGTAATAAATCGCATTGTTATGCCTTAAGTTCAATAAAAGTCTGTCAGGAATTGAGTCTAGTTCGGTAATACCCATAACTATAATCCGGTGACGGATACGTGTTAGGGGTGTTACAGGAGGCTACTTTAGTTGGTGACAAGGTTCAATTGAATCAAAAGAAATATGTGTAGGAGTTACTTCAGTTTGCTGGTATGACTGATTTCAAGTCACTCCCAACTCCTATGGTTTCCTACTCTAAAGCTTTACTTGCTAATAAAATGTTGTTTCCTGATCCTTTTAGATACAGGAGCATTGTTGGTAAATTTCAATATCTCTATGCTACTTGACCTGACATAAGTTTTAGTGTTAATAGAGTCAGTCAGCAGATGAGTCAACCAACTGTAGGGCACTGGTTTTAGTTAAACATATCCTTAAGTATTTAAAAGGAACTTGTGATCATGGCATCTATTTTGGTCCCACCAACGAGTTCAATTTAAATGCATTTTTTGATGCTGATTGGGGAAGTAGTGTTGAAGATAAAAGGTCAACTTCAGGTTATGTGGTTTTTCTGGGAAATAATCCTATTTCATGGAGTTCGAAAAAGCAATCAGCTATTGCTCTATCGACAACTGAGACAGAATATAAGAGTGTGGCTATTACTGTATTTGAAATCAAGTGGATTTGAGCGTTACTGGAAGAGTTAGGTGTTCAGTTGTCTCATGAACTAGTGATCTGGTGTGACAATTCTAGTGCCATAGCCTATCAAAACACATTGAGTTGCAACTTTATTTTGTTCGAGAGCATGTGGCAACTAATAAGCTGGAAGTGAACTATGTTCCCTCTTTAGAACAAGTAGTTGATATACTGACTAAGCCACTAGCTGTTGGATCGTTTAATTACTTCAAATAGAAACTAAAAGTTTGTACTCCTAATGAGTTCTAGAAGAAGGCTCCTGAGTGAATTTTTTTTTATTGTATTAGGGGAATGTTAGTAGTAAACGTACAGTTGGTTTAGTCTGTTAGCTATTAAGACTGTTAGTTAGTAAGCTAATATTAGTTAGCTATAGTTGCTCATCTTTATTATGCTTTCTTTATTCTCTTCATGTATATATATATGGATGCTTACCTGAGTGTAAGGTAGATATATGAAATACAAGATTATTTTATCTATTCATCTCGTTCCTATCCTTCTGATATGCTTTAAAAAGGACCTTGAATGACCTCCATTAAAAACTAAGTCATAAAGAAAGTTTAGAAATAGTACAAGAACATTTAAATAACCTAAAATAGTACTAAATGATTAGTGGAACATGAATGAATTATTTAAACTTTGGTGATGTGATTGACTCAAAAATGTGACATTCTTTGCTCGGGTTTAATTATAAGCTCAAGTAAAGGATGTTACAGTATGTTCATTGATAAACCGTAATTATAACATATTTTAATCCCACATTTAGTATGCTTTTGGATGATTTATCCATTGATTTATGTAAAAAAGGTGCTTTTAATCCTTTCTTTTCATGTCTTATACCCAGGAAAGCACCCGAGGATGAAATGAACTTAAAATGGGCCCAAAACGGAGTAAATGGGCCTTAGCACGAAATTAACATGGCCTGGCCCAAAGTCCACACGGCCATGCCTCACCGATCACCTAGAGCACGGCCTCAACCCCCACTTACACGGCCGTGCCTCAAATAAGAAATCCAAACACAACTTGAAGTCAATTCACACGGGCATGTGCCATGGCCGTGCCTCTGTTACTGGAATGAGCAATTTCAGTCGAAAAAGGATACTTAGGGAGAAAGAATCGCATTCCAAAGAGCCTATACATATCCCCTAAGTGCCACCATTGAGGGGGTGTCGAGCTAGGCCAAGGAGCCAAGCCGAAAAGGTTAGAATTGTGGTAATCGCTCAAAGTTAGCCAATTGATCCATCCCAAGAAGCCAAAATTATACTCAAGACGGCGGAATTCTCCTTCAATTCCTTCAGGGAGTTTTAGGGATTTCTGATGTTTTGTTTTATCTTTTCTCTTGAGATGTTTTTTTATTTAGTTATGAACTAAACCCCTCAGATACCTAAAGGGGATGAAACCTAGATGAATCTTATTATTTGATTTTTGAATTATATGGTAACTACTTAGTTTGTTCCTAATTATGCATACTTAATCCAAATCTGATGTGCTTAGGTGGAGGAGGAATAGTGTAATATCCCGGGTTAGGGGTTATTTTGTTATTGCATTCGTTTGCATGTGTTTGGGTTGCATTGTGATGTTTTGATTGTTTTGGGGCTTAGTTAGGAGCTTGGGGTAAGCCTGAGAGGTTAGAAAAATTTTAGTTTCAAGTGTTATGTGAGGGGAGCTGAAGGAGCTAGGGTTTATAAATTAATTTTGGTGATTGTTAGCACAAGAAATAAGCTGGTGGAGTGGCAAAGCATGCGCCACTTGGAGCTTGTGTGTGACGTCAACTGCATGGGGAGGAGGTCCTATGTTCAAGCTGCAAAGACCTCACATTTTGCTTCTATTTTGACGGCATGGAGGGGAGAAATTGTTGGCAGTTCAAACTCTGTCATGGACCAAGTCAAATATTCAAATGATGGCCGGAGAGTAAATGGTGGATGTTGACTAGTTCAAACTAGTTTGAATGGATGGTTGTGAGCAAATGTGGGTAGTGGCCGAATATTGGGGAGTGTTTGGAGGTGATGGCCGAAACTTGGGGACTTCATGGGGGGACTGGACGGTTTGGTAAGTGGGAAGTGGGGAGTGCCGAAATTCATTTTGAATTTTGGTGCATATTCGGTCATTTCGTGTCAAGGCAGAATCCTTCCTTTTGTTTAGCTAGCCAAAAATTTCAAGAGTGTTCTTCATTTTCTTCTTGAAACCGAATGTCTAAGGAACCTTTGCCAAATTGCTTTGTTTCTTTCAACCTTCTTAGTAGCCGAATGTTCTCTTCTCTCCCATTTCTTTTTCTTTTGTTCATTTGTGCTAAGCCGAAATAGCCATTCTCTTCCTCCCATATTTTCTTTATTTTCATACGTGCCAAAACTTACCATTTGCTTCTAAACCGAATTCTCCATTCATTTTCTCTATTTCTATTGAGCCGAAACCATATCATCTTGTCCTCTCAAACTTTCGTTTTCTTTTCTCAATACCTCTTAGCCGAAACTCTACCCATTTCACACCCTCTTTCTCTCTTATCTCACTTAAAGCCGAACACAAGGGTGTTAAACACCTAAAGCCAAATCTTATTCTTCTCTTGTTTAAGTGTTAGCCGGATCCTTTCTCTCCTAGTAGTTACCATCTTTGCCGAATATTAGAAGGGTGTTGCTCTTGTTGGGGTTCTTGTTTCAATCGGTTGGAGTGGGGTAAGTGCTTGGCCGAATGGCCATTTCTTCTCTCTCTCGTTCTTGTTTGATCTTGGTTTGATTAAAAGCCGATTTCGAGTATTGGTTGAAAGGAGTTAACCTCTTATGTTGGAACCGACTTCATTATAGGGCAACCGGGTTTTCGAAGCAGTCAATTGAAGCCTTCAACTGTGGGTGATCGATTGGTAAGTGGTGATAAGTGTTGGTTTTGTTGGTCTACTCTTTTGGTTTCGTTAAGTCAAAGTTTCGAAGGACTAATCTTTAATCTTAATAGGGTGTGCCGATTATTGAAGGAGAACCATCGGTTGGTTCAGGATTTGGTAGAAAACCAAATCAGGTGTAAGGTGAGGGTTCAAACATTAACCTATTCGGTTTAATAGCTATGGCCGAATGGTCTAGGTTACTAACCCCATATTTGGCCGATTATAGGAGCAGGGTAATCAAGGGGCTTAGATCAGTTCGTTGGGTTTAAGGCTTTCGTTTAACAGGTGTGTAAACTAACACACTCCTGCTTAGTAATATGTTAATAACCTGATTGTTAATAAGCCGATGCAGTATGGGTGATTGATATGATACCCTGTGGGGTATGAGCACGGATACGGGTAAGTCCGTTTCATTACGAGCTATGTTGTTGATATATATTGATATCATGATTATGATATATGTGCTATGAGATGCAGCATTAAACATGTTAGTATGATTGCATGAGTTGCATGATTTTGCATCAGTATGAGATGTTATTGGGTGATAGGAGAGGAGGGGGAATATGATATCCGTGTCTTTGGGACACCGAGGGTTTGGCACCTCCGGTGGTTTGGTACCACGCATTGATTTATTGTGACTTTGGGTCACGGAGGTTTGGCACCTCAGCGTCTTGTCCCAGTGGCTTAGCACCACAGTGGGTTGGCCCCACGGTTGATATTACGGGATCGATGCCAGTGATTTGGTATCACGCGATGGGTTGGCCCCATCATTGGATTCGTGACTTCGGTCACCAGTGATTTGGTATCACACTCGTGTCTTTGGGACACCAGAGGTTTGGCACCTCATAGCGTCTCGTCCCAAAGGCCGTCGCACACGATGGGTTGGCCCCATAGATGATTATACGGGATTGACGCCAGTGATTTGGTATCACACGATGGGTTGGCCCCATAATTGGATTATTCGTGACTTTGGGTCACCAGTGGTTTGGCACCACACTTATCGATATCGTGACTTTGGGTCACCAGTGGTTTGGCACCACCAGTGGTTTGGTACCACACGGGGTAGATAAGGAGTATGGTTGGTTAGGATCGGGTGCATTATTTGTATTGCTCTGTTATGGTGTGTGTTAGCATGTTGCATTAACCGGGGGAAGGATTTATGCACTGAGTCCTGTGGCTCACCTTCTCCCTTATCATTTCAGGTGACACATAGCTAGCGGATGTGGAGCCGGGTGGACTCGAGACATGCTAGGAATAAATTTGGAATTGCACTGTTTTAAACTTGGTATTTTATTTCGTTTATTTCTCATTTGGTTTATTTTGGGTTGTAAAAGCCTTTTAAAATTATGCTTTGGATATTCATAGGCTTGGATGTTATTTTGAAGATGCCTTAACAAATTACTGTTTTAATAATCCGATAAAACTTGGAATTAAAGGGGCTTTCAAAACTACAACGCGATACGTTTTAAACTCTACCATCGGGTAGAGCACGGTAATTTTAAAATGAATGAAACTCAAATGTTTTCCAAACTCAAGATTTTTGCACAATAAGGTCATAATGTTCTAAGCAACTAAATGAAATTACTTAGATTTTTAATTGGTATGAAATCGTTTTACTTATGGATACACCTACGTTTTCTAAAGTTCCGGGTTTTAAAATGCACCATCAGTTTCGAACAATCATTCTCGGGATTTTAACTACAACAAGGAGTTTTCTCAAATGAATTTTAATTGGTAACCTATTTTAAGTGACTCGTTTTTTTTCCCTGTGACATTCCTGATTCGGTCGTGGTGTGAATGACTGGGTTGGGGTGTTACAAATAGACCCTGCTTAAGAGTAGATCTAGCATAATTAAATGGAGTTGATCGAACGCCTAGAGATAGGGTTACGAGATTTTGCCAGATTAGGGTGAAACCTAATATGGGAATCCATAGATCGATTTACTGCTATTCTAGGGGGTTATTATAAGAGAATGAGAGTTCCACTAATTAACCTAGGGTTAGACGTTATTTGCTTCGAGAAAGGGTTTAATATACGTTAAGGAGTCTCACGGATCAAGCTAAGTAAATAAATCATATGATTCAGGGTTAGATAACAAGTGAAGTCTAGGTGGATTCTTCCTGAAGGTATAGTCGTGATCAACTGAGTTTTTCTTCAAGTTATTTCCCAATTCATTATTTTTGTCTTTATCCTTAGCTTAGTCGTCGTTAATTTATATTAAAACAAATTCACTTTATTTTTAAGGCTAAATAATAAAAAGAAAGTTAGTATTAATACTTTTAGTTCCTTTGGGTTCGACAATCCGGTCAACAACACACCCCTGCCATTATCTAAAATAAGTGAAGAAAAAGATTAACGGCAAGTTTAGTCCCCTATTGATAGCTAAAATTTTAGTTTAATACTTACAGTAAAAAATATAAATTCAATTCAACCTCAAAATATTAAACTAGAAATTCAAGAGGCTCCATAATCCAAAGCTAAAAAAAAAAAAATCAATTTTTAGTCTTTCATTTAAGATTTAAGAAATAATTTATTTGAAATTTTTAATAGAATTTATCATGGTCTAGTATGAAATCCAAAACCAAAATTTTGGGGTGTTACACTTTGTAAAGTAGTTAGGATACAATTGAAAAACCAATAGGGATTAGACATGCATTTAGTCTGCATAACAGCCCAATTTTAGCTAAATCAGAAGAGTGGTTTTGAAACCACAAATATGATGTCAGAAATTTATTTTAATATTATTTTAAGTGTTTACAGCATGGTAGCATGTATCTGTGAAAGTTTCGTGAATTAATTCTATCGTTTGAATGCTTAATTCAGTAAAAAGGACTAAATCGCGTAAAGCGTAAAAGTTACATTCTATTTGTTAAATGCACTTAATGACTATGAATATTAAATGTGGAGGTTCTTGAGTGATAAATGGACCATTAATAGGGTAAGTGGCATTAATGGGCATTAAATGGATGGTATAATTTTTTTATCATTAAGGTTATTTTGGTAATTTGTAAATTAAAGCAAATTAAATAAAAGAAACAAATGTATCATCTTTGTCTCTATCATCTTCAACCGAAAAACAAGAAGGGAGGAAGCCATTATAAAGCTATTAGGGTTCGGTCATTGTTCTATTCAATTGTAAGTCTGTTTTTGCTCGGTTTTTTATGATTTCTATGTTTTCGTAATCGTTACAGCTCAATCTAGCTAGCCCTTACCTTTAATTTTGAAACTGTTAAAGATTTTGAGAGTCGCCATTGTTGAATCTATGTGTTATTTGATGTTTAATGTTTAAATATGAAAGTACATGTTTTGTTAAGTGATTATTGATGAAAATGCATAATAGGGATTAAAATGTGAAAAGTGCAAATTGAGTAGTTGAAATGTGAAATAAATGAAAGTTTTGGGTTGCTAGGGACCTATATGTAATTCGGCCAAGCATGGATTTTATTGAAATTATGTGAATTTTGTGTTTTGTGAAATAAGGACTAAATTGTAAAAGTTGTGAAATACTTGGGGCATGTAACAGCCCGATTTAGGGTCTAGTCAGAACAGTGGTTTAGAACCACTAATCCGAGGTTAGAGAAAATTATTTTCATGATTTTTTATGAGTTAGAGCATGATTATATAAGTACATGAAAATTTTGGTGCTTTAATTTTAACGATTTCATGCTGGATCGCGAAAAAAGACTAAATCACATAAAGTGTGAAAGTTCAAAATTACAAGCTAAGGGTGCCAAATAGCTATGGAATATTAATTTGAGGTCTTTAAAGTGCAATTAGCCCCCTTAAGTGATGGTTGACTGGCCATAAGAGACAAAATATGTCAAAATTGGTCAAGTTGGATTAGGTGAGAAATTTTCTGGGAAATAAAATAAAATAAAGAAGAAAATTTATCATCTTTCTTCTCCTTTCCTTCCACCAAAAATTAGCAGCAAATAAGGGTTGGAAACTTTAAAAATTTCAGCACACTCTTCTCTTTAAAAGTAAGTGTTCTAATGATCATTTCTTGATAAAAAATTTACTTTTGGAACCCCCTAAAGCTTAAGCTTTCTAAAGAGGGGACTCTTTTGTTAAATTGTGAAGAGTTTAGAGTTTTCCATGAAAACTTTTAAGTTGTCTGCTGCATTTTTGTTTAAGAAAATGGGTCTTAGTTGTTAGATGAACAACTTTTGTGAAAGGTGTTACCAAGAAAACACCTAAAAGGACCTTTTTCTAAAGGTTGTGAAATATGTAGTAAATGTGTGAAATGTTGAGTTTTGATGGTAGACATAAGAGAAATAAATGTTCATCTAGGCTCATTAAAGAGAGAAATTTGATTAGAATTGATTTTCGAGCCTAGGGGTAAAATGGTCATTTTACAAAAGTCTAAGGGCAAAATAGTAATTTTGCCAAAGCATGATTATTGAAATGCATTTTTTAATGTGATAATTAAATGAGCTAATTTGCTACTATAGATCAAGAAGAACCAAGAATTAACCTTGACCGGAGAAAGAACAAGGTATCAGATTAGATCGACAATCTAGCTTATTTTGAAATCGAGGTAAGTTTGTATGTGATAAATTCAACATTTATGCTAGTATGTTTGAGAATGTTTGATATTATAATGATACATGATATTCTATGAAATCGAGTATTGGTGTTGAATGAGAAATATGATAAAAGTTGAGATGTTGAAGTCCTGGTTGGACTTTATTGAATGTGAGAACACTATTATCGAGACATGAGATGGATAAGGTCCCGTGTATGACCATGTCGGGGACATGGCCTTGGCACTGAAGTGAGATCCCGTATAAGACCATATCTGGGATATGGCATCAATACTTAATGTGAGGTTTCGTATAAGACATATCCGGAATATGGCATCGGCACTCAGAAGTGAACCCATGTAAAACCACATCTGGGATGTGGCATTGGCTTCGTGTTTATGTAATGGCGATGAATATGAATCATTGAATATCCCTAGTTATTTAGTGGGATAAATAGATAAGCTTGGAGATAGGTACCAAAGCCATGTGATTGAGTGAACACAGGTATCCGTGAGTAATTCACGAGGAATGTTTACGATATGTGGCATGATATGTGCTAGATAAGAACAAGTATGTGTAAGTTATGGCAAAGTGTTTAAGTCTTTGGATGGTTATCTAATGCCATAGATTGATGTCATTATGAGCTTATTGTTGTTATTTATTTTCATGCAAACTTACTAAGCTTTATGCTTACCCGTCTCATTTCCCTTTTCATTGTAGTATTGCCAAGATAATTCGAAAATCGTGGGAAATCGGAGTTCAGAAATCACACTATCGAAATCTCTTTGGTATAACAAAGTTAGATTTATTTTGAGTATGACATTTATAGGACTTGGGTAAGCTATTTATGTTATCAAATTCATTTTCTAAATGGTCATTGAAATTGGGCCAGTACTTGACAATTTTATATATATTCATTGATGATGAATCATGAAGTTTATGCTTGTGTGGATGCTTTGATTTGAGTTCTTGGAAGTGCCTTAGAGTCATGAGTTATGTTGAAATGAGATGATATAAGTATGGTTGCTATGTAAGGTGGCATTTGGCTTGAAATATAGCCTTTTTAATGTCCACACGGGTAGACTCACAGGCGTGTGTCTAGACCGTGTGTGACACACGGTCAACCCCATGTGCGTGTTGATCGGCCATGTGTCCCCTTGCAAGCTAGGTTTACAAGTCAGTATGCTCAGTAGTAAACACATGGGCAGAGACACGGCCGTGTGTCTCAGCCGTGTGCGAGGCACGGCCATGGACATGGGCGTGTGCCTAGGCCGTGTGAAAATAGTGAAGTGATGACATCATAAATAGAATGCCATGGTTTTGGCACACGGGCTAAGACACGAGCGTGTCGAGGCCGGGCCAGGGCCACGGGCGTGTATCCGGCTGTGTGAAAACCCTTGTAGGTTCGAATTAGGAAATAATTTCCACACGGGTTAGAGTCGTGGGTGTGTATGACCACACGGGCTTCTCACACGGGCATGTCCCATTTCACACAGGCGTGTGGCCCCTGTTTAGACAAAAAAATTTAAGTTCTTTAAAGTTCCCGGTTTGATTCTGAGACCTTCTGTTTGCATGTTTAAGGCATCGTAGGCCCATAATGAGAATTATTTGAATGTGAATGGTAAGTTTAATGTTGGAATGGAATTTTATAGCTAAAAGTTGTATGTTCAAGCGAGATAAGTCTGGTAAAGCCTCGTACCCGATTCCGACGTTGAATATGGGTAAGGGGTGTTACAGGGCAAAAGTGTAAAAGTGCTTTAAAGTGTGATATGAACTAAATTGAAAGAATATGTGATTGAATAAGTTAATTTTGAATTCATATTGATCAAGAAAAAAAGAATTCAGATTTAAATCGGGGGAAAGCATGGTTATCGAGTAGTCGACCCGATCTGTCATTTTTGTATACGAGGTAAGTTCGTATAACTGAACTTATATGTGTATCTATTTATTTGATGGATGAAATTGAGATAGTATTTATTCTATTAGATAAATATGGAGATATTAGATTAAATGCACGATTTAAGTAAACGAGTTGCTGAATACGACCGTAGCTGGGCTATGGCAAAATCGAATAATAAGACCATAACCAGGTTATGACATGTGAATGAAGGACCATGGCAAGGCCTTGGCAATGTATGCGTAAAACCATAGTTGGACTATGGCATCGAAAAATCGACATACTTATATCATAAGCATTTATAAACTCGAAGTGATTCAATAAGCAAGTTGGTGAGAATGGATATGTATCAGTACAGGTATGTACAGAAATTTGTTCAAATGATGAATTATAAGAAGATGAGAACCTATGAGATGCTTTATAGTTAAACTTTATGTTATCTCATTGATTGAGGTTTTAATTGCAAATTATGTATCTACTTGGAATTATTCATGAATGATGTTGATAATTTCATAGATACATACAAACTTACTAAGCTTTATAGCTTACTTTGTTTATTTCCTTCTATGTTTTATAGTAAATCAAAGCTAGCTCAGAACTGCGAGGAACTTTATCGCATTATCATACATCTATTTGGTACTTTTGAGTTGTGTAAATATGGTATATGGCATGTATAGGCTTGTGTCATTTTGGTATGTTTGATGGATATGTATTTTGGCCATCTGGGTTGGCATAAGATGATGAACATGATGATGTTATAAATGTGCAAATGGTTCTATTTTAAGTTTGGTAAATTGACTTATGTTAGGTGATTGAAGTTGATAATTTTGAAGTTATGTGTTTGTGAATTAATGCTTGATAATGCATGGTTGAAATGAATTAGTAAATTGAATTGTATATGTGAATTAGGTATGTAATTAAATAGCAAGTTGTGACGTATTTGTGACTTGCATGGTTGGAGTTAGATATAACAAGATTTATGTATTGGTTAATGACTTTTCGCTGCATATTTGTGCCTTAAAATGGTACCATTTGTACTTGTGTATGTACATGCAAAAGGGGGTGGCAAATTGGCCTTTGCAAATAGCCTATTTTTGTCCACACGGGCAGAGACACGGGCATGTGTCTCAGTCGTGTGTGACACATAATCATGCTACTCGGCCATATGTCCGCTAGTGTTGAAATTGAATTGAAGTCAGTATGCTCCACACGGTCTCATACACGGGCGTGTGATAGGCCGTGTAGTACAACTCAGTAAAATTTATTTTATTTTATTTTATCGTCCGTAATATGATTAAAATGTCATGTGAAAATTCTGATAAGAAAATTTTACCAATTATGTGCTTAATTACGAGAAGGACCAAATCGCATAAAATGAAAAAGTTGAATTCTAGTAGCTATAAGGATCAAATATGTAACACCCCAAACCCGGTCCAAACACCATGACCGAATCTGGTATGTTACGGGAAAAACGAGTTGGAAAATTTCGAAGTTGCACTAAATAGAATTGGTAAAACTTTGATCCGTTTAGAAAAAAAACATTTAGACTTAGTAACAAAAATTTGCTTTCAAGTTTGGAAACAATCGATTTTCGTATGCTTATAAAATCAGTGCGATACCCGATGGTATAGTTGAAACATATCGTTAAAGTTTTGAAATCGTTGTTGTGTCATGTTTTAGCAAATTAACCCAATTAGTCTGTTAAGGCATATTAAAATCAAACTTAAAACATAATAATAAAGAGGCATAATTTAAAGGCTTTTTACAAATCCGAAATAAAACCCAAATAAAATTAAATAAACTAAAGTACTCAAATGCAAATGGCTGAGTAAAACTTTTATTAGAGCATGGCATGCGCACCCCGAGTCCATCCCGGCTCCATGTCCGCGTCTACGGGTCACCTGAAATGTCAAAGGAGAGGGTGAGTCGAGTGACTCAGTGTGTAAATCCCGCTCCCGATAAAACAACATGCTAACACCCATCATACATAGCAACATAATCAATGCAACCCGATCCTAACCATCCATACTCCTTTCTACCCCGTGTGGTACCAAACCACTGGTGACATACAGTCACGATGTGTTACCAAAACACTGATGTCCCAAAGACATAATATCCGTCAATGTGGTCCCAAACCACTGGTGTCCCAAAGACACAACTGTGCTACCAAAGCACCGTGGCCAAGTCACAAATCCAACGATGATGGGGCCAACCCATCGTGTGTTACCAAAACACTAGCAGACGATCCCATATCTCAAGTGGGGCCAACCCACGGTGGTCAAGCCACAGGGACGAGTCGCAATGAGGTGCCAAACCTCTGGTGTCCCAAAGACACAATGTGCTACCAAAGCACTGGTGACCGTAGTCACAAATCTGGTGATGGGGCCAACCCATCGTGTGTTACCAAAACATCGGCGTCAATCCCGTATAATCATCATCGTGGGGCCAACCCATCGTGGTGCCGAGCCAGCTGGGCGAGGCGCCGAGGTACCAAACCTCTGGAGGTGCCAAACCTCTGGTGACCCAAAGTCACAAAGTGTGCTACCAAAGCACCGGTGCTCGTCGAGACAAAATCACACCGCTCCTCATCTCATATCACCCATCAACATACCATACTCATGTAATCATGCATCTCATGCAAATCATGCATATCATGCCAACATACCAAGCGATCTCTCATAACATACATACAAAACATAGGTCATGATATTATACTTTATTAATAGTACTCATAATAGAACAAACTTACCCGAATCGTCCACATACCCCATTTTGGGTATTCACTTGTCCATCATCTTCGCTATAGTTTTAACAGCAAATCGGTTTATTATTAAAAATATTACTAAGTATCAAGGTGTTAGTTACACACACGATAACACGAGTCTAGAAATCGACAAAAGCGATCTAAGTCCCCGATTACTAACTCCTCGCAACATTCGGCCAACACAAAGATTAGGCACTAAAACCATTCGGCCAACACCCATTTAATCCAAAAAGGATTGTCGAACACTCTTACCTTGCTATTGGTTTGATTCTTGATCAAACCCGAACCACAATGGCCCTTCTAAGACAATCGGCCTTCACCTTGAAAAGAACAACAGTTAATCCTTTATCATTCATGCCTTAATCGAAACCAGAAGATCAAACTAACAACAACCAATCACTTACCCCTTACTTACCAACAAAGATTCGGCTAACCACACTAGGAGAGAACCACCAAAGATTCGGCCAAGGAAGACTACTAGGAGAAAAGAATTCGGCTTTAGGTGTCAAGGAGAGAAAAAGATTGTAGATGGGTAGAGTTTCGGCACAAAGAACAATCAAAGAAAACGGCTAAAGAGTTTTGAAGCAGGAAGAGAATAAAAGATGGATAGAGAGAGTACTTACAGTTTTTTGAAAGAAAAAGGATTGATGAAAGTGTTTTGAAGGCTAGAGTTTCGGCTAACAAGATGTTAATAGGAGAAGAAATTATGAGACCCCTTGAGTAAAGGTTTCGGCTCAATCCACATGAAAGAAAGAAGAAAGAATGGGGAGTAGCATTCGGCTAGCAAGGAGAGTTAGAAGAAAATAAGCAAACTTTCTACACAAAAAGCATGGACTTTCGGTTTCAAGAAGAAGAAGAAAAATAAAAAAATGCCAATAAGGTTTCGGTTGGCTATTGACAAGAAAGAAGACTTGGTTTTAGCTTTTGGTGACCGAAAATGCTAAGAAAGATTGCCAAAAGAATTTCGCACCCCTACTTCCCAAGCTTACCAAACCGTCCACTCCCCCCCCAAATTCTCCTAAAATTCGGCCATATCCCTACTTTTACTCCAAGCCATAAGTTCAAATAGTTTGAACAAGTCTTTTCCCTTAATTTGCTCTCCACCTTCCATTTGAATGGTATGACCAAGTCAATGGCAGAGTTTGAACTGCCACAAACTCCTCCTCCATGCCGTCCAAAATAAGTGCCAAAATGGAGAATTCGCAGCTCGAACACAAGACCACCTTGCTTGCTTTAGGCGTTACCCACACCAAGCCTTAGTGGCGTCTAGCTTGCCACTACACCAGCTCCCTTTTTGTGCAACAAAACCACAATTAAAACTCTTATGCCCCAGCTCCAACAGCTCCCCTGACTTAACACCCAAAAACCAAAATTTTCCCATACACTCAGGCACACACCTAGGCTACAATTAAGCCCCTAAAACACCGAAATAACAACACAGCCTACCAAACACATACAATATCATGCAACACAAAATAGCCCCTAACCCGGGATATTACGGTTCTACCCCCTTAAAAATAATTTCGGCCTCGAAATTACATGGTCAAAAGAGTTGCGGGTATTCTTTGTCTCATCGCATCCTCGGGTTCCCACGTGGCTTCTTCCACGCCATGATTCCGCCAAAGAACCTTAACCAAAGCCACGGACTTTCTACGTAGAACCTTGACATCTCGGTCTAGAATCGCGACCGGGTTCTTCCTCTATGGTCATATCTGGGTTTACCTCGATCTCTTCCACTGCTACTACATGCGATGGATCTGAACGGTACCTCCGGAGCATCGAAACGTGAAAAACATCGTGAATCTGGCTAAGCTCTGCTTTGGCAACTCAAGGCGATCGCCACTGGTCCAACTCGTCTCTCAAAACCTTATACGGCCCAATAAACCTCGGACTTAGCTTGCCTTTTCTGCCAAATCTCAGCACCTTCTTCCAAGGCGAGACCTTTAAGAAAACACTATCTCCTACAGCAAACTCTATATCTCTTCGCTTAAGATCGGCATAAGACTTTTGCCGGTCCGAAGCTTCCTTCAAACGAGCCTGAATCAACTTAACCTTGTCCTCGGTCTCAAGAAACCAACTCGGGTCCCAACAAGCGGCGTTCACCACCTAACTCACCGGTCAACATGTAGGTGAAGCGACACTTCCTACCATCTGACGCCTCATACGGTGCCATTTTGATGCTTGCTTGGTAGTTGTTGTTATAGGCGAACTTCGACCAACGGCGAAACTCTTCCCAACCGCCCAAGTCGAACACAACCTCTCGGCATGTCTTCCAAGATCTGAATAACCTTTCTCGATTGACCGTCGATCATGGGTGAAAAGCCGTCTTGAAATCCAAACGAGTACCCAATGCTTGATGCAACGCTCTCGAACCTCGGCGTAAACCTCGGATCCCTATCCGAGATTATCGAAATCGGAACACCGTGTAGCCTCACTATCTCGACACATAAAGCTTACGCCAACCTCACAAGTGAATAGTCCACTCTCACCGAATGAAATGGGCCGACTTAGTCGAGACGGTCCACGACAACCCAAATGAATCCTTCTTGCTTGGCGTGGCGATAAACCACTGACGAAATCCATAGTTATCCTTTCCCACTTCCACTGAGGAATCTTTACAGGCTGAAGCAAACCCGACGGTAACTGATGTTCCGCCTTGACCTGCTGACAAGTCAGACACTTCCCAACAAACTCTGTCACTTCTTTCTTCAAGCCAGGCCACCAAAACTGCTCTTTAAGATCCCTATACATTTTGCTACCTCCAGGATGCATAGCATAAGGACTGCTATGTGCGTCCTGAAGAATCCTCTGCCTCAGCTCAACATCTTTAGGCATGCAAGCCTTACCTTGAAAACACAGAACCTCATCACCAGACAAGCTGTAACCCTCCAAACCACCATTCTGCACTTGTAACCTTCGCGCACTCAGAACCTCATCCTCCAACTGTTTCTCTTTGATCTGCTCAACCCAAGTAGGCTTAACTTGCAGCTCTGCCAGAATACTCCCGTCGTCGTACAAACTCAAATGGGCAAACAAAGCTCTTAAGTCCGAAACAACCCTACGGCTCAACGCGTCTGCCACCACGTTAGCCTTGCCCGGATGATACTCGATCGAACAGTCGTAGTCCTTGAGCAACTCAACCCATCTACGCTGCCTCAAGTTCAGATCCTTCTGAGTCAATAGGTACTTCAAGCTCTTATGATCTGTGTAGACGATTGACTTCTCCCCGTACAGGTAGTGCCTCCAGATTTTTAGAGCGAAGACTACAGCTGCTAGCTCCAAGTCGTGCGTCGGATAGTTGACCTCGTGTGGCCTCAGCTGCCGAGAAGCATAAGCCACAACCTTACCCTCCTGCATCAGCACACAACCCAAGCCCGTGTGTGATGCATCGCAGTACACTGTGAATTCCTTACCAGCCTCAGGTTGAATTAACACAGGAGCCTCTGTCAAGATCTTCTTCAACTTATCAAAACTCTCCTGCTTTGTTTCTCACCCGCATTTAACGAAACTCCCTTCCTTAACGACTTAGTCATCCGGTCTTTGCAATTAACGAGAAACCTCAACAAATCTTGGTAGTATCCGCCAAACCGTGAAACTCCGAATCTCAGCGACTGACTTAGGAGGCTTCCAATCCAAAACCGCCTCAACCTTCCGAGGATCTACTCTAATCCCCTCAGCTGATACTACATGACCCAAAAACGTCACTTCACTAAGCCAGAACTCGCACTTACTGAACTTAGCATAGAGTTGCTTCTCCCTCAAAATTTGCAACACCACTCTTAAGTGTGCATCATGCTCTTCTTCCGACCTTGAGTAAACCAAGATGTCGTCAATAAAAACCACGACGAAGCGGTCCGGATCTTCTGCTGAAACACCCTATTCATCATATCCATAAAAGGCTGCGGAGCGTTAGTCAACCCGAACGGCATTACCGAGAATTCGTAGTGCCGTCATTCGAGTCCTAAACGCTGTCTTATGGATATCTGCTTCCTTAACTTTCAACTGATGGTACCCAAACCTCAAATCGATCTTCGAAAACACCGATGCACCTTTCAGCTGATCGAACAAGTCATCTATCCGTGGTAACGGATACTTGTTTTTAATCGTCGACTTATTCGGTTGGCGGTGATCGATACACATCCGCATCGAGCCGTCCCTTCTTCTTGACGAATAATACCGGCGCTCCCTCACGGCGAAACACTTGGCCTAATGAAGCCTCGATCCAACGACTCTGAATCGAGCCTTAAGCTCCACCAATTCCTTTGGTGCCATCCTATATGGAGCAATAGACACTTTGCGCATCCACGGTAGCGAGATCTATCCCAAATTCTACCTCACGATCCGGTGGCAAACCCTAAGCTCCTCCGAAACACATCCACAAATTCATAACGATGCGAACCTTCTCAACAAAGCAGATTCCTTAGCCTCCAAGGCATACACATGAACCACATACGCCGCGACCTTCTTCCGACCATCTTTCTGACTTTTAATGCCGATACCACATTGGATAAGTAATCTCTCCTATTACCTATCATAATCACTTCATCTTCCTTATCCGTCGATAGAACCATGCGCTTTAGCGCGCAATCCACCTTGGCTGGTACTTCACCACCAGTCCATCCCGAGAATCGGATCGAACTCCTCAAACGGCGGTTCCATCGGATCGGCGACAAAAATGACCCCTTGGAGTTCTAGGGGTACATCCTTATACAACTTATCTACCACTACAGAGTGACCTGAAGGGCTAAATGCGATCATCCGCCTAGAAGATATCTCGAATCTAAGTCCATGGTCTCAACTATACTACTAGCAACATACGAATCGCGTGGAACCCAAGTCAATTAAAGCGGTATAGGAGAACCAAAAATCAAAAACGTCACTGGGTGATTACGTCCGGTGCGTGCGCCGCTCTCTCGCGGCGCCTAGCGAGATACACCAAACCAGTGTCGTGCCTCGTAACTACCCGCACCTCTGCGCCTGCTCCACGACCTCGACCAAATCCATTACCACCTCTGCCATTACCACGGCCCCTCGTGGTGGCGGTCCATTACCTCTGAGCGATTACGGCCGACTCTCTCGGGCGAATCCACGCCCATCCTACGCGGGCGGTCCCTAATGCGATGATCCGAGAACCACACTCGGCGACCTTTTCCACCACCCAACAGCCACCCCAATGAGATTTCCCACACCGACATACTGCGGTGGTCCCCGCCTGCGCGACAACAAACCTAGCGGATCGACTACGCCCCTTTCGGTCTAGCCCTCTTACTCGGATTGCGGACGATCCGAGAAGACCCAAAGCTCCTCTCCAAGCCTACTCCTATCCATGCTCATCTTCTCGACTCCTTAACACCTTCGGCTACCTTAGCCTTCTCAACTAAGACAACAAACTCGCGCTCCTGGCGAGGAGCAATCAGCGACCTCAACTCGTCCTCGAAGCCCGTCCTCGAAGCGAACACACCTCTCATGCTCGGTGGCTACAATGCCCACGGCATACCTACTCGGCCGGGAACTCGGCCTCGTACTCGAGAATGCATTTACTCCCCTCGAGCGAGCCTCGAAATGCCTTTCTGCGGGAGTCGATGTAACTAGCCCCGATGTATTTCTTTTGGTATGCGGCTCTGAAATAATCCCATGTCGGATCCTCACCGCCCACATTTGTCTCGAACCGTGATCCACCATCGATATGACTCATCCCGGAAGCGATACGATGCCCTTAAGCTTCTCTCCGGTAGTCAAGTCGGATCGTCCATAATCCGCTCCGTTGCCTCCACCAATACTCGGCGATGCTAGGAGCAACACCCGATACACCTCGGAAGAACTTCGGCCATTAGCGGTCGCTCGAGAACAATTTCCTAACTCCCGCACCACCACTTACACCAGCTACCCTTTCCAACACCCGCAGCATCGCCTGTGACACTGCATCTTCTCCAGTCTGATCCTGGAACTCACCACCTCCAGCTGGTGGCGGAACCGGCATCTCATTTTCTGAACCCTGCCCAGATCCTACGGGTTCAGAAACCGTCATTCTACCCCTACCTCTACCACGAGTATTACGACCGCGTCCGCCTCGAGTGCTCATGTCTAATCTTCCTACGTTTCTGATTAAAAAGATTTTTATGCATTAGTATCGTTCCACTTTCTTAACCGCAAAGAAATTTTATGGACAGAGTTTATTCAGGGGTTCTTTCGAGCAATCAAGGTTTCAATCTTCTATCCTATTCACCCAAAAGAGATTATACATTCATTCCTTAATCCTTTCCATACCTATTCACTCTTCGGACATTGCTGCCCATTTCTAACCCAAGGGTATTTTCGTCATTTTCCCTACAGGGTGTTTTTGTAATAAAAGATATTTTAAACTTTCGTAAACCGGTCAATTTGAAATTCCAAAAATTTGAGAGTGTTCTTTGAAAATTTTGTAAAATACTTCGTTTTGGAAACGGGTATTTTAGAAATTTTCACAAACTGAGGGCGTTTTCGTAAATTTCCAAAATCAAAATTTTCGATTGATATTTTGCAAATCAGAATGTTTGAATTTCGTAACATCATTGAAATTTTGGGCAAAATCATTGAGTTGCTATTTTATAAACCGAGGGCATTTTAGTAAATTTACCCCTAAGGGCATTTTTGTAATTTTCCATAAAACAGGTTTTTTTTTCGAGAAAATTGTTGTAAATGTGACATTTTCAGTTTTGAAAGAGTTTATTGCAAAAAGTTTGGAAAACATTAAAGTTGTTGTTGTATTTTCGAAAACATGGCTAATTCCCTTTTCGGGTTTTAATCGTTAGGTTAAGTCTATGACCGAGCCTTCTTGGTCAGGGTGAACTCGAGCTACGCACCAGGTGGGATACCTGCGAAGAGGAGGTGAGTCACGAGGACTGCTTAAATACCAAGCTCTTCCGGATCCTCTCCTAGACATGCGTACCGGAGTTACCACACCCTAGCCCCGTGGCTGAGTCATAGATTGGTTTAGTGCTTTAAGTCTTATGCTTTAGTTCGAGTGTTTGAGTGATCTAATCCTAGGGTTCAAGTCCTATAAATCTAACTACGTTCCATATCACCTACCCTTCTACAAATAATAATTCACAGAAGAGTTTAGAATTACTTACCTGGGTGAACTGGTGCCGGAGACTCGGTGCCATGCCTTGTAAACCATGTATTCCATCCCAAAAATACTTAAAACAAACTTTTGAAAACAGTTTGAGCCTCAAGCCCACAGCCGAGCTTTTGAACTTAGCTCTGATACCACAATTGTAACACCCCAAACCCGGTCCAAACACCATGACCGAATCTGGTATGTTACGGGAAAAACGCGAGTTGGAAAATTTCGAAGTTGCACTAAATAGAATTGGTAAAACTTTGATCCGTTTAGAAAAAAACATTTAGACTTAGTAACAAAAATTTGCTTTCAAGTTTGGAAACAATCGATTTTAAGTATGCTTATAAAATCGATCACGATACCCGATGGTATAGTTGAAACATATCGTTAAAGTTTTGAAATCGTTGTTGTGTCATGTTTTAGCAAATTAACCCAATTAGTCTGTTAAGGCATATTAAAATCAAACTTAAAACATAATAATAAAGAGGCATAATTTAAAGGCTTTTACAAATCCGAAATAAAACCCAAATAAAATTAAATAAACTAAAGTACTCAAATGCAAATGGTGAGTAAAACTTTTATTAGAGCATGGCATGCGCACCCCCAGTCCATCCGGCTCCATGTCGCGTCTACGGGTCACCCGAAATGTCAAAGGAGAGGGTGAGTCGAGTGACTCGATGTGTAAATCCGCTCCCCGATAAAACAACATGCTAACACCCATCATACATAGCAACATAATCAATGCAACCCGATCCTAACCATCCATACTCCTTTCTACCCCGTGTGGTACCAAACCACTTGGTGACATACTGATCCACGATGTGTTACCAAAACACCGATGTCCCAAAGACATAATATCCGTCAATGTGGTCCCAAACCACTTTGGTGTCCCAAAGACACAAGCTGTGCTACCAAAGCACTCGGTGACCAAAGTCACAAATCCAACGATGATGGGGCCAACCCATCGTGTGTTACCAAAACACTAGCGAGACGATCCCATATCTCAAGTGGGGCCAACCCACGGTGGTCAAGCCACGGGGACGAGTCGCAATGAGGTGCCAAACCTCTGCGGTGTCCCAAAGACACAATGTGCTACCAAAGCAGCGGTGACCGTAGTCACAAATCGGTGATGGGGCCAACCCATCGTGTGTTACCAAAACACGGCGTCAATCCCGTATAATCATCTGTGGGGCCAACCCACCGTGGTGCTGAGCCACTGGGGCGAGACGGCTGAGGTACCAAACCTCTGGAGGTGCCAAACCTCTGGTGACCCAAAGTCACAAAGTGTGCTACCAAAGCACTGGTGCTCGTCGACACAAAATCACACCGCTCTCCTCATCTCATATCACCCATCAACATACCATACTCATGTAATCATGCATCTCATGCAAATCATGCATATCATGCCAACATACCAAGCGATCTCTCTCATAACATACATACAAAACATAGGTCATGATATTATACTTTATTAATAGTACTCATAATAGAACAAACTTACAGAATCGTCCACATACCCCATTTTGGGTATTCACTTGTCCATCATCTTGCTATAGTTTTAACGAGCAAATCGGTTTATTATTAAAAATATTACTAAGTATCAAGGTGTTAGTTACACACACGATAACACGAGTCTAGAAATCGACAAAAGCGATCTAAGTCCCCGATTACTAACTCCTGCAACATTCGGCCAACACGTTGATTAGGCACTAAAACCATTCGGCCAACACCCATTTAATCCAAAAAGGGTTGTCGAACACTCTTACCTTGCTATTGGTTTGATTCTTGATCAAACCCGAACCTAATGGCCCTTCTAAGACAATCGGCCTTCACCTTGAAAAGAACAACGATTAATCCTTTATCATTCATGCCTTAATCGAAACCAGAAGATCAAACTAACAACAACCAATCACTTACCCCTTACTTACCAACAAAGATTCGGCTAACCACACTAGGAGAGAACCACCAAAGATTCGGCCAAGGAAGACTACTAGGAGAAAAGAATTCGGCTTTAGGTGTCAAGGAGAGAAAAAGATTGTAGATGGGTAGAGTTTCGGCACAAAGAACAATCAAAGAAAAAACGGCTAAAGAGTTTTGAAGCAGGAAGAGAATAAAAGATGGATAGAGAGAGTACTTACGGTTTTTTGAAAGAAAAAGGATTGATGAAAGTGTTTTGAAGGCTAGAGTTTCGGCTAACAAGATGTTAATAGGAGAAGAAATTATGAGACCCCTTGAGTAAAGGTTTCGGCTCAATCCACATGAAAGAAAGAAGAAAGAATGGGGAGTAGCATTCGGCTAGCAAGGAGAGTTAGAAGAAAATAAGCAAACTTTCGGCACAAAGCACATGGACTTTCGGTTTCAAGAAGAAGAAGAGAAAATAAAAAAAATGCCAATAAGGTTTCGGTTGGCTATTGACAAGAAGAAGACTTCGGTTTTAGCTTTTGGTGACCGAAAATGCTAAGAAAGATTGCCAAAAGAATTTCGGCACCCCCTACTTCCCAAGCTTACCAAACCGTCCACTCCCCCCCCAAATTCTCCTAAAATTCGGCCATATCCCTACTTTTACTCCAAGCCATAAGTTCAAATAGTCTGAACAAGTCTTTTCCCTTAATTTGCTCTCCACCTTCCATTTGAATGGTATGACCAAGTCAATGGCAGAGTTTGAACTGCCACAAACTCCTCCTCCATGCCGTCCAAAATAAGTGCCAAAATGGAGAATTCGCAGCTCGAACACAAGACCACCTTGCTTGCTTTAGGCGTTACCCACACCAAGCCTTAGTGGCGTCTAGCTTGCCACTACACCAGCTCCCTTTTTGTGCAACAAAACCACAATTAAAACTCTTATGCCCCAGCTCCAACAGCTCCCCTGACTTAACACCCAAAACCAAAATTTTCCCATACACTCAGGCACACACCTAGGCTACAATTAAGCCCCTAAAACACCGAAATAACAACACAGCCTACCAAACACATACAATATCATGCAACACAAAATAGCCCCTAACCCGGGATATTACAAAATAGCTATTGAATTCAAAACTCGAGGTCCTTATATGGTAATTAGACCATAAATGAAAAGTATGTAGATATTTTTGGTGACTCATCCATGGAAAATTAGAAAAAGGCTAAGGACTAAATTGGAAATTAAAATAATTTAATTAATTAAAAGATGATAAAAGAATTATCATCTTATTTTCTCTTCTTCTTCCCCAAAATATACTATGGAAACCCTAGGAAAGAGAAAGCAAGCTTTCTTGGCCAAATTGGGTAAGTTTTCTTGTCCCGTTTTTAGTAATTTTGGTATTTTTGAAACTGGGATAACTTAATCTAACTATTTGGGGGATTAATTTGAAAAGCTATCAAGGTATGGAAATTAGGTCATGGATGAATATGCTGAAAAATTGAAATTTATGGTAGAAAATGAAATGTTGTTGATAGATAAACAACTTCTACAAAGTGATTTTTGATGAAAACATGATTTAGGGACTAAAATGTAAAGTTGTGAAATTTGATGAAAATTTTTGAATTTTTATGAATACATGTTCCGTAAAATTTGTGATGGAATTTTGGTTAGGCTTGGAATAGGGAGTAAATTGCACAAATTTTATTTTCCAAGCCTAGGGACGAAATTAGAATTTACAGAAAAGTTAGGAGAAAAATGGCAATTTTGCCTAGGATGTAAATTGAGTCCACTTGTATATGAAATGTGATAAATTGATGTTAAATTTATTCGTATAGGTCCGGATAGACCAAATTCGGAGCTAGAACGAGGAAAAGAGGAAAATGTCGGATTAGTAGATTTAATGTATACAAACATTTGTCAAGGTAAGTTCGTGTAACTAAATTGTGTATATTTATATGCTTGAATTAAATGTTGTTTTTGTGAATTGTATAAATGTCATAATTATGTGAAATAATCAGATATTCATTAAAGCTCGATAAATGAAAGTGCCCGATCAATAATAATGGCCGATAAATGATAAATGATAAAAATGTTACTTATATGCTTGAAATGAATGTGGAATGTGTTTATTTGAATTATATGAATGTTATAAATGTATTGAAATAATCACTTGCCTGATAATGCTTGAAAAATGATAAATCCCGTTTGAATAAATAAATTGATGGATATGTGATTTCCCAAAATGAATGAGGTCCTACATTAGTTACGGACGGGTAATCCCGATATCAGTCCTCTCGAGCATATGTTATGGATTGGATTTAGCCCGAACGGATAATCTAGATCAAGCTCTTTAGAGCATATGTCATAAAAAGGATATAGCCTGGACTAGGAATCCTGACTAAGCTCTATTGAGTATATATTGGAGACAGGATTTAGCCTAGATTGGTAATCTTGCTGTATACGTATATATGTGGCTCGAGAGTGTACTCTCTAAAATAGTACCTTATGGGTACCATTGGACATGAATTGACGGATTTTGATATGTACACCTCGAGTGTACTACCTGTGTATCCGTCGATATTTCGAATAAAATAAAGGGGTAAAAATCTTGACATGAGAAGATATGAATAAGAAATGAGTTATTACACGTATTTGTCTGAAATACATGAAAATGATGATACATGAGAATTGATATAAGAAAAACATGAGATGATGATACTTGTACATGAAATTCATTTGATGAATATGTCATCCTTGGTTATAGACTTGTACACTTTGAGAATACTACTACTCATGTGACATTGATATTTCGAGTAATATGAGAAAAGTTCTGATATGAAATAATCTAAACTTGAGATGAATTATATGAAAATATACTTGATATATAATGATGTGATTTATACATGTTTTATGAATACGGGATATGGAAAGTATGTACATATATATGTCTGGAAATTTGATTGTTGTTGAGCCCATATATTTTTTTTATGTTATTATGGATTATATGACTAACAAGGGCAATAAGGATGTGTGTAGGGATTGGTATCAAATTGATTGAATGTGTCTTACATGTTTATCTTGAGATAGAATGAATGGTAAGCTAAGTACCATGTTATATGAACTTACTAAGCATGTAATGATTACTTAGTTTTATTTCCCTGTTTTATAGTATATCGGAAGCTCGTTGGATTGGAAACTTGGCGGAGATCACTCACACTATCCATCGGCCCATGTCGGTACAATATGTTAAATCAATTATGGTTATAATGGCATGTATAGGTTATATTGGCCATATTGGCATATAAATGTAGATTATTATTGTAAACTAGCCATTGGAATGGCTAGTGATAATTATGTTTTGGTACATGTATATATATGTATTAAGTTTATTTTATGGAGATAACATAAGTGTTTGTTATTGATTGATTGAGAAAGGTTAAATGAATATGCTTATAAAAGGTAGGATTAAAAAAACGATTGCATGTAACAATATATCATATTAGATGTTATAAATTGCTTGAATTCAATGCTTGGATTGGTTAGTATTTGGATGTAAGTTGGTGCAGGAACTGACTAAAAATTTTGGGTGAGAAATGAAGCTAGAAATGGCTTTATTTTGTCCACACGGGCGTGTGTCTAGACCGTGTGTGACACATGGCGTGGTACATGGGCGTGTGGTTAGGCCGTGTGTCCCTTGCACCTAAATTTTGAGAAATAGAGTGCTCAAAATTGAGCACACGGGCATAGACACGGGCGTGTTTTTCAACCGTGTGTGCTACACGGCCTGGAACACGGGCATATGTCTTGGCCGTGTGAAACCTGCACCAAATTTCGAAAGAATTTAATGAACCACACGGCCTAGCACACAAGCGTGTGGCATGGTCGTGTGCACAAGCCAGAGAATTACACGGGGTCAAACTCGGCCTGTAGCATAGGCGTGTCCAGGGTCACACAGACATGTCCCTCGAACCACACGTAAGTGTGAGCCCTGCAACTTGGAAAAAATTCTGTAATTTCGTGAAAAATTCTTAGAGTTTCCGATTAGGTCCTGACTCAATTCTAATGCTTGTATTGGGCCTCGATGGTCCATTTAAGGGACGCTACGAATAATATCAGAAAAATGAACAATAATTGACATGATTTATCTGTAAATATTCTGTAAACACTGGTAATGCCCCGTAATCTTTTTCCGGCGATGGAAACGGGTTAGGGGTGTTACAAATCAAATAAATGTGTAAACTAAATAAGAATGTGGCATGATATTATGCTTTGATTAATTATGTCATAAGTGGATTTTATCTTGAGTAAGTTGTAACATCCCAAAATTAGGCCTAGAAGAATTGGGCCCAATGGGCCTTGGGAGTAGTAGCGTTTAAAATTGGGAGAACAAGAAATCGACTTTAGTGTAACTTGGACTTATTAAGTGAGTGATTTTGGAATGCTAGAGGGCTTCTATGAAGTCCTGGGGATCAAACTTTGGCTTTAGGGAAATTTTGGTTTTAGATGGAAAAAACCCTGGAATTAGTAGGTAGGCTTTAAGAATAAAATGTGGAGAAAAATGACACAAGTGGAGTGTGTGGTGTAGAGGAAAAGTGACGCTACTTAGAGACAAGGGGATGACGCCACAAGGAAGGAAGGAGGTCTAAGGTTCAAGTCTTGGCTATGGCATTTTGGTTTTCTTTTTACATGGACCTTAGAATTTGGCTATAGAGTTATATTTAGTTACGCATGGTTTAAGACACAAGAGGAGCTGGTGGCTTAGTGGCAAGTGGCGTGAATAGGCTGATGGGAGAGCCTGGGTTCGAATCTCATGAGAAGCAAGGGAGTATTTATTTTGCGGTCTGGACAGAAAGAGTTTAAGTTAGATTTAAACTCTGTGGATGGAAGGATCCCACATTGGAAAGATACAAAGAAGGAATGCGAGAAGCTAGTTATATATATGGAGCATTCTAGGAGGAGGAGGAATAGACCTTGGAGGGCGTTTGGGCGCAGGAGTGGTCGGAGCGCGGATTAGCACCAGATTCCTATCAGGTGTGTAACTCTCTCTGCTCTAGCTGTAGAGCGGCAAATGCCGAAGTGCCGATCACGGTAATAGTAGCCACATATGCGTGTGAGCGCACGTGTGGGGCTTCGACGCGATAGTTGAGGCCATTAGTAGTATTCTTGTGGGTTGAGGCTTCTTGGGCCACGATGGGCCGAAGTTGGCCCAATGGGCCCATGGGCCCAATTGAATAAAATTGTATGATGGTGTAGTATATAGTGAACTAGACTAGGTGAATCTCATATACGTGGATAGATTTGTGTTAGGTGGGCCACACGAGCATGTGGGCCCGAATAGGCCGAAATCGGGTTTTAGGCCCAATACTCCAGTACGACCGGGAATGGTAGTTGAGTTGCTTGTGGAGATATTAGGCCTTCAGAAAGGCCACTGTAGGCGCGAAATTACTAAAATACCCTCGGTAGGTAAATTATGAAAATACCCTTGGTAGGTAAAATTACTGTTATACCCTTGGAGGTAGATTAGCTTGATTATGTGGTATTTGTTATTCTGATTATGATGGTAATCTGTTTCATATATTATATTTGATATATGATTTGCATACATGTCATACTGCATACACGAATTATTATGTCACGACATGTTGCATGGGCTTGGGATATGATGAAAGGGGAAGTGTTGTAGTGGCTCTGCCATGATCTGTTGTAGTAGCTCTGCCACGATCTATTCTGGTGACTCTGCCACGATTCTGACGATGAGCAGCATGACTGCCATCAATGGTGTGTAGCGGTAAGGGTTGATTGTAGAAATCCCCAATGGAGATTGGCTGGTACGGGAGGTGTGTAGCGGATAGAAATCTAGGTTGGGGTGGGTTGTGCATCACATTGCATTGATATCTGATTATCTACTATTCTATGCTAAATGGGCTAAGGCTCAATCTAATTCTGTATGGGCTTTGCCCAAAGTGGTTTGTAAGGGCTAAGGCCCAGTTGGTATTTGAATGGGCTAGGGCCCAGCTATGGTTGGTATGGAGTGATTGCACACTGAGTCTTCTTGACTCACCCCTTTTGTTTAAATTTTTGCAGGTAATTCTTAGATCGCGGGTTTTGGAGTCGGGGCGGACTCGAGGTGGCCATGCATCACGATTGCTTTCGTAAACTTCGTTTTCATTTGAACTTATTTTGATTCGGGATTTTATTTTGTAATAAGGTCACTATTACTCTAATTTTGGTATTTTCTTTGATTTAGCTTTTAATTTGATTACTGCCTATTATTATTCAATGTGCGATACAGGATTTTCCTAAACCCTTAATAATTATTTTTTTCAAAATGTTAACAAAAAGGATAACAATTAATAAATATTTAAACTCGAAATTTTTAACAAACACACAGTTTTTAAACAACTTTTTATGTGACATGCCAGATCTGGTCATAACTTTTAGGCCGGGTTTGGGGTGTTACAATTGTGGTATCAGAGCCTAGGTTTAAAAACTCGACTGTGGAATGGGTTCGACAGTGTTTTCCAAAAATTGGTTTGAAATATTGTTTAAGAAATATATGTATTTTTTTAGGTATGGCACCCGAGTTTCCGGCACCAAATCTGTAAGTTCCCTTTTTACTATATTCTATTATATGTTGAATGATTGTATTTATTATGCGAGTGTAGATGTGATGCTTGAATATAGAAATTGTATGTATGTGTGAAAAATATCTGTTTGCTTCGGTGTTAGATAGTTGGTTGTGTGAAGGGGTTCCAAAATTAAGTTAGAAAGGGTATTAGTGTTATTAGATCAGAGTGCGCAGCGTGAGCGTAGTGTGGTAGGTTAGGATGTACGACTGTTAGTTAGTTGGAAATTTTAAGGACGAAATTTCTTTAAGGAGGGTAGATTTTTAACATCCCAAAATTGGGCCTAGAAGAATTGGGCCCAATGGGCCTTGGGAGTAGTAGCGTTTAAAATTGGGAGAACAAGAGATCGACTTTAATGCAAGCTGGACTTATTAAGTGAGTGATTTTGGAAGGCTAGAGGGCTTCTATAAAGTCCCGGGATCAAACTTTGGCTTTAGGGAAATTTTGGTTTTAGGTGGAAAAAACCCTGGAAGTTAGTAGGTAGGCTTTAAGAATAAAATGTGGAGAAAAATGACACAAGTGGAGTGTGTAGTGTAGTGGAAAAGTGACGCTACTTAGAGACAAGGGGATGACGCCACAAGGAAGGAAGGAGGTCTAAGGTTCAAGTCTTGGCTATTGCATTTTGGTTTTCTTTTTACATGGACCTTAGAATTTGGCTATAGAGTTATATTTAGCTACGCATGGTTTAAGACACAAGAGGAGCTGGTGGCTTAGTGGCAAGTGGCGTGAATAGGCTGATGGGAGAGCCTGGGTTCGAATCTCATGAGAAGCAAAGGAGTATTTATTTTGCGGTCTGGACGAGAAGGATTTGAGTTGGATTTAAACTCTGCTGATGGAAGGATCCCACATCGGAAAGATGCAAAGAAGGGAGGTGAGAAGCTATTATATATATGGAGCATTCTAGGAGGAGGAGGAATACACCTTGGAGGGCGTTTGGGCGCAGGAGTGGTCGGAGCGCGGATTAGCACCAGATTCCTATCAGGTGTGTAACTCTCTCTACCCTAGCTGTAGAGCGGCAAATGCCAAAGTGTCGATCACGGCAATAGTAGCCACACAAGCGTACGAGCGCACGTGTGGGGCTTCGACCCGATAGTTGAGGCTATTAGTAGTATTCTTGTGGGTTGGGGTTACTTGGGCCACGATGGGTCGAAGTGGGCCCAATTGAATAAAATTGTATGATGGTGTAGTATATAGTGAACTAGACTAGGTGAATCTCATATACGTGGCTAGATTTGTGTTAGGTGGGCCACACGAGCGTGTGGGCCCGAATGGGCCGAAATCAGGTTTTAGGCCCAATACTCCGGTACGACCGAGAACGGTAGTTGAGTCGCTCGAGGCGACATTAGGCCTTCAGAAAGGCCACTGTAGGTGCAAAATTACTGAAATACCCTCGATAGGTAAATTACAGAAATACCCTTGGTAGGTAAAATTACTGTTATACCCTTAGAGGTTGATTAGCTTGATTGTGTGGTATTTGTTATTCTGATTATGATGGTAATCCGTTTCATATGTTATATTTGATATATGATTTGCATACATGTCATACTGCATACACGAATTATTATGTCACGACATGTTGCATGGGCTTGGGATATGATGAAAGGGGAAGTGTTGTAGTGGCTCTGCCATGATGTGTTGTAGTGGCTCTGCCATAATCTGTTGTAGTGGCTCTGCCACGATCTGTTGTAGTGGCTCTGCCACGATCCGCTCGTGACTCGCCACGATTCGGCGATGAGCGGCATGACCGCCATCAATGGTGTATAGCGGTGAGGGTTGATTGTAGAAATCCCCAATGGTGATTGGCTGGTACGAGAGGTGTGTAGCGGATGGAAATCTAGGTTGGGGTGGATTTTGCATCACATTGCATTGATATCTGATTATTTGCTATTCTCTGCTAAATGGGCCAAGGCTCAGTCTGATTCTGTATGGGCTTTGCCCAAAATAGTTTGTAAGGGCTAAGGCCCAGTTGGTATTTGAATGGGCTAGGGCCCAGCTATGGTTGGTGTAGAGTGATTGCACACTGAGTCTTCTTGACTCACCCCTTTTGTTTAAATTTTTGCAGGTAATTCTTAGATCGCGGGTTTTGGAGTCGGGGCGGACTCGAGGTGGCCATGCATCACGATTTCTTTCGTAAACTTCGTTTTCATTTGAACTTATTTTGATTCGGGATTTTATTTTGTAATAAGGTCACTATTACTCTAATTTTGGTATTTTCTTTGGTTTAGCTTTTAATTTGATTACTGCCTATTATTATTTAATGTGCGATACAGGATTTTCTTAAATCCTTAATAACTGTTTTTTTTTAAAATGTTAACAAAAAGGATAACAATCAATAAATATTTAAACTCAAAATTTTTAACAAACGCGCTGTTCTTAAACAACCTTTTATATGACATGCCAGATCCGGTCATAACTTTTAGGCCGGGTTTAGGGTGTTACATAAGTTGTTATAATAGGTCAAATGTTTCTCAATAGATGAAAAACTATGGACTATTGCATAGGCATAAATGCCACAAGTGAAAATTATGAGAACGAAACTTCTAAATAGAGCCAACGATTATGTGAATATAAGAGGAATACACTTATGTGTAACTAAGTTAAACGATCTTTGATAAAAAGTGGACATACATTTGATTAAAAACGTTTGACCACTCCATAGGAGTCACATATATGAACTTCATAATGTGATATGCTTATAACTATTAATATGTAAGTTAAGCCCTTATGATTTGTTAATAAGGATTGAATTCTCTAATAACACTACAATGTGGCATAAGTGAACTTTTTCATAAACACTTATTAGGGGCTCAACACTAATAAGGATAGGATAAGTAGGTTTATCCTTATGTATTTACTGAGTTCATTGAGCCCACGCGTTAGTTGTTTAAACATGTAGGTTATTGACTTGTCCAGAAGCTTCAATTCTACTTGGGAGCATCGCATCACATTCAAGCTAGACAATGTATTTAATTTGTTTTGTATACCATTTGTGTATGAAGATTGGATGTACAAAAGGACTTAGATTACACTAGAAATTTGTAAGTTTTATTTGTATTTAGAACCCCTTTTAGTGTTATTAATAAGGGGGTTAAACTTGTACTGTAATTGTTTGAAACTTTATGTTATGGTATGAAATTGTTGGACATGATTTCCAAGTATTTTTGGATTAGTCTTTAGCTCAATGGTCGAAGTTTCGGTACTTATACTAAAATTATTGGGACATTGCAAGTCATAGCTAAAAAGCTATAGTTTTTAAGCAAAGTATCGATACATAGTCCTTGAATTTGGGCCATTGCACTATTTTGAGTATTTTGAGCCCATTAAAGCTCATATTTGACCCGGACACTTGCAATCAACCACCAATTGATTCTAAATGGTTTTAAAATTGATTTTAAAGACTTCAATACTTTTTATACAAATTTTATGATTTAATTAAATTATTTTAAAGTTTTATTTCTTAAATAGTTTTCAAGAGTTTTTACAAAAGAAGTGCTCCGGGGGCATCTTCCATCCGTACCAAACACTGAGATAGGTGATCGCCTCCCAACGTGTGAACGTTGAGACTGTAAATACTACAAAAAATAGAAAGATAAGAATTAAGTGAGGTTTTTGCATGCAAACAGGTCAAATTGTAATATAGTTAGTTTACATTGAAATAGTGGTAAGTATTTCGAGGATCGTACCGAAGGGATTGTAGATTGGAGAAAAAAACTATTATTAAATCAATTATTAAAAATAACTACTATTCTAATCAATTCACGAATTAGTAGTGTGAAATCTAAACAATAGTAATAAATAATTAAATTAAACTAAAACAACAATAATAAAATTAATTAACTAAAACTAAACCTAAGTTAAGTTGTCGAGTTCTTCCTAGTTTTGACTTCACGAGCTACTCCTGTAACATCCTTAACCTGATCCGATTGGCTGGATCTGGATCTTGGGCATTACCAACGAATATAGATAGAACTTAATCTACTTATACCTATTACAATAGCTTGACATCATACTTAATTACAAAATTTCAACTAAAATGCATGAATACATATAAAGTAGGTAATCATAACTACATTACGTGTAATTATATTACAACAATATATAAATTGAAATCACATTCCATTACTGATGCCCTAGGGTAGAGTCTTCTGAGTGACAATTCAGACCTTGAACACACTGCCAAACATGCTCTGTATGCATAATAACCTGATACGCCACATTTTTAGTGTAGCCCTAGAATCGTCCTTCCCGATGCAGACCCACATCAACTCACCTATAACATAGCACACACAAATAAGTTCATAAGAACTTAGTGAGGAGAACATCATTTACTTGAGTAATATTTTCACATTGCAACTGATAGTTTGTATAGAAGATCTCATCGTTCTTGACCTTCAACTTTGTTTCTTGCAAATACTTCCTCAAGTTCTATTCGTTCACACTTGTCCGATACTATACTTCATTCTGAAATTATTTCCTTTTACTTAACAAATGTCTTCGATACATCACTTACATCCTTCATTCTGTGAGTCATCACCTCATCATGATTCCAGAAGAAACACACACACAGATCACAGATACTTCCTTTGATCATACAAATTCATGCCCTTAATCAAGATACATTTTCAATGCTAACACATTACATCTCTATGTCTCTTTAATTCATTATTTTTGACCAAATCTTAGTCTTATATAATACCTTACCATGTAGTTCATAGATACATCTTACCCTTAACAACTCCATTGGTTACGCTTAAGATCCCTACAGAATGTAGCACTAGGGAATTCATTAAAATACGCCATGAAGGCCTTACCATGACACGCCACAAAGAACATCCTTCAAGCTCTTGTCTAAGAGGCCTATTCAAATGCGTCATAGGGCAGTCCATCCGGATACGCCACAAAGGCTGTCTTTGTAAGGTTTGCCACAAAGGCTAGCCCTTCATATTTCGCCAAAAAGGCGTTCCTTTCGATTTCGCCACGAGGGCATTTTCTTTCCTAACGTGTTCGTGATATGGATTTTCCTTGACTCACATTTCATGAGGTTTGCCGATCATTGTCCCAGAACACATAGAAAAACCCATTATGTAATAACCATCCTTTAGTCCCTTACAAAGGGTGCCATGGCCATGGACTATACCTATATAAACATAAAAAGTGGTGTTGCATCAACAAACAGAAGTGGGGTCTCCCTTGTAAATTTTTATTATGAACAAGATAAACAGATGGCCATATTAGTGCTAAAAGTGAACAACCTTTGAAAGAAAAAATAAATAAATAAATATATAAATATTATACGTGGTGTATTTCTAGTCATAATACTAGGAGTTGTGGTCTAATCTTCGGACACCGACAACTTCATTAGAATTCTAAAATACATCCACTAATTGACGGTTCAAATCTAGATATATCATCTTGTATGCATAATATTTGTTTGTGTGAAAAACTACATAGTATGGTACCAACATTCTAAACTAAGGGGGATAGTAATGATATTTTATTATGTATAAAAGTCTAATAAAGTACAATTATTGATCAAATAGTTGTGTTGTAAAGACATAACTTTTGTACATAAAGTTATCTTATAAAGATATAATTTTATGTAAGGTTGTCTTGCAAAACAACACAATTCTATGAAAGGGTATCTTATTAAAAGATTATCCTTATGAAAGGTTGCATGTCTATATAAAGGACTTTTGTATTAGTCATTTTTCTCATTTTGTTTGGAGTGTTGAGGGGGCATATAAAATCCTTAAGGAAAGTGTACTACATGCCTCAAAGTCATTATATTATTTTATTTTTCTTATTTCAGTTTTCTTATTATTTATTATTTTTTAACAATAATAGTCCTTAAGTTTTTAAAGACTGCCAATTGCAAAGAAAGATAGAGTTGAAGATACGATGACCTTTTTGAATAAGTGGATAAGATGGGCATTTGAAAATGAAGATAAGGGAGCTCGTTGATTTACTGGAGTTGGTTATTAGAATGTTATACTTTACCGACTTGGTGATAGATTTTTTGGGTGAGTGAATTATATTTATTTGTTATAAAAAGAAATTATATTTTTTAGAATGTATGCTCATCCTTAGATGGCATTGTAATGCCTACTATTTCACATCCCAAAAATGGGGTTAGAAGAATTGGGTTTGTGATTGATTGATTGATTAGATTTAAACCTAAATACGCATGATTGTTAAAGTGTGTTAATGTATGTTTTACTGTAACTAAGCATGATTTGTATGATCCATGTATAATATAAGATATGTTAGAATAGGAAAACTGGCATGAAAACACGACATAGTATGTATAGGTGTCAATGTGTCATGTAACAGTCCGATTTTGGGTCTAGTTGGAACAGTGGTTTCAGGACCACAAATCTGATGCAGAAAAATTCATTTTTTATTATATTTTTATAGCTAAATTTTTATAGAACGATTTCGTGAAAATTTCGTTCGAAAATTTTGACGTTTGGGCACTCAATTTAGTTAAAAGGACTAAATTGCAAAAGTGCAAAACTTAAATTCTATATGTTAAAGGTTTCCAATTGCTATGAAATTTTAAATTAGAGGTCCTTAAATGGTAATTAGACCATTGGTTAAGTTGGTGGACAAAAATGGACATGGTTAGGTATGTTTCTAAAGTTTTTCATTAAGGACATTTTTGTAATTTGGTAATTAAATGAATTAAAAAGCCAAAATATGTCCATCTTCTACCTCCCTTGGCCGAAAATTTGAAGAGAACCATGGCTAGGGTTTGTCAAGCTTTCAAGCTCGATTGTAAGTCCGTTCTTGCCCCGTTTTTAATGCTCTTTACATTTTTGAAGTCGTTGTAACCCGATCTATCTATTTCTACCACTAATTGAAGAAATGATCAAGGTCTAGGGTTTGAACCATATTCGACATATGTGTGTTTTGATGTTTGATGGTAGAAAATGCATGTTTGTTTTTGTTAAATGACTTTTTCTAAGTGTGTAACACCCCAAACCCGGCCCAAACATTATGACCGAATTTGGTATGCTACAGAGAAAACATTTTGAAAACCATTTTAAGACCGATTTTGAAATTAGTTGAAATGCCATTCAATTTAAATGTCTTTGTTAAAAACCATGCTTAATTTTATTTTAAAAAAAAATATTTGTTGAGTCGTGTTGTTTACAAATTTCAAGTGTACCCGATGGCACAATAAAACATTTTACGTATTAATTTTCATAAAACATGTGTAACCATTTTTCAAGTCATTAAGTTGTTAAACAGATTATCCAAAACAGATAAATAACCAAAATATAATTCTAGGAGGCCTTATTACAAAATAAATCAAACCCATAATAAAATAAAATAGTTCAAAATCCACCTAGTCCTTATTTTTATCGCATGGCCACCTCGAGTTTATCCGACTCCTCATCCATGACTACGAATCACTGAAAATGTTAAGGAAAAGGTGAGTCATCTAGACCCAATGTGTAACCCTTTTTCCCGGTTTAATTCAACAACATACACAAATTATAACGATTTAACATGCATTAAAATATGCACCCAACCTAGCCATCCAAACATCTTTTTCTACCCCGTGTGGTACCAAACCACTTTGGTGGTGCCAAACCACCGGTGACATATAGTCACAAATGTGATACCAAATCACTTTGGTGTCCAAGACACGATTGTGTTACCAAAACACTGGTGACCAAAGTCACAAAATAGATGATGGGGCCAACCCATCGTGTGATACCAAATCACTGGCAGACAATCCCATATCTCAAAGTGGGGTCAACCCACGGTGGTGTAAACCACAGGGACAAGTTGCTATGAGGTGCCAAACCTCTGGAGGTACCAAACCTCTGGTGACCGTAGTCACGATGTGTTACCAAAACACTGGTGTCCGTCGACACGAATATCACTGCCCCCTCCACTCATCAACCCATATCAAACAATTATGTATATTTTCTGAAATCATGCAATAAGGTTTATTTTAACAACATTAATAAAATTTATCATTGCCATATGTCCAATAATACACATACCAAATGTGTCATGCTTCCCAAAAGCATCAAATAGTAATCTCATAGTCATAAAGACTTACCCGAATCCTTGTTAATACCATTATGATATTACATCCACGTCTACATAAATCGATTAGGCATAATATAACACTTAGCATATTAAAAAGTCATAAGATGTGTATGTACACACCTGATTCTAACGAGAGTCCTAAATCTCGAATAAACGAATCGGCCACACAAGTATTCTTGTCCCTATATTCGGCCAAAAATGATCATTAGAACCATGGCCTATTCGGCCAAACCAAAATAATTGAGAAGGGTTCCTTGTGAACCCAAAATCTTACCCAAAAGCCTTGAACACTAGCCAACACACTCCTAAATGAATCGGCCTCACTTTCCTACAATCAACCATCATTATCAAGGTTATTAGCCTTCTACTTAAACGAAAACTTAAAAGAATAATCCTTTGAAATAAATCCTTACCACCTTCAATATTCGGCCAAGATACTTCTAAATGGAAGAAGAGAGTTTCAAGCACACCCAAAGGAGTATATTTGGCTAATAAAGAAATTATTGAGAAGAAAGGAGAAATAGGGATTCGGTTTTGAGAAGAAAAGAAAAGTAGTAGATGAAAGATAATGGTGTAGGAGATTCGGCCAAAGTTTAGAGAAAGAAAGAATGGTTTTTGGTTTTGATAAAAGTTGAAAAGAGAATGAAAAAGAATTGATCAAAGGAACAAAAAGAGAAATGGAAGAAATGATGTTCGGTCACCACAAACTTTACCAAAGAAGAAAATGCCACAAGATGCAAAAATGTAGTTTGGTTCAAAAGACAAATGAGAGAAAGAAAGTGGTATTTCATTCCAACAAAATGAAGTTGTCATCAAAAGAAATATTTTTGCACCAAAAGTACCCTATACATTCGGCCAAAGATGAGAGCTTTTTGGAGAGGAAAAACAAACAAAAAATGATACACAAAACAAAAGGTTGGTCAACATCCCCTCAAGCTACCTACCAAAAATTCGCCACTCCCCTAGCCTTACATGCCAGTCCACATTCATGCATTAAGGCATAGGATTTCTTTCAAAACATCCTCCACCTTCCATGCCTTTGTCCCTCATTATACCATAAACTCAAGATATCCTACCATAACCTTAGAAATCTTATCCCTTTTCCATGCTTTCCTTAAAAATAATTCAACTTACCAAAATTATTAGTCCACCTATCGTAATTATGCTTGACCGTCCATTAAAGCTAACAAACAAAAATAAACTTTAAAAATGCTATACCTACTACTCGAACCATTAACCTCATGCAACCTTTCAAGCTCTTTAACCAACTTGCCACTAACTCCTCATGTGCTTTAATTTACACTTAAATTAACTTAAGTGCTAAGCTCATTTAATCCACTTCATTAAATAAGCCATACTAAAATTTATTCTAGCTTCCTAAATAAAATCAAGCCCTCACAAGACTATACTAACACATAAAATTCATACCCGAGCCAACACAAATAAATTAATAATATTCTAATTTTCCTAAAGCCCAAGCTCCAAATGGCCCAATCCTACTAGGCCCAATTTAAGGATGTTACAAAGTGATTTCGGTAAAAATGTCAAAAATGACTTATTTGTAAAAGTTATAAAATGAGTAGAAAAAAGTGAATAAATGAAAATTGTAGGTTGTTATGAGTATGAAAATAGTTTCGGCTAGGATTGGGTGTGAAGAAATTGAATGAAAATCATTTTACGATCCTAGAGACTGAAGTGTAAAATGTCAAAAGTTTAGGGGAAAAATGTAATTTTACCATAATGTGACTTTTGGGCTGAAATGAATAATGTGATGATTAAATGAGATGAATTTGGTATTATAGATCAAGGAAAATAGAGTTCGGGTCTAGATCGAGGGAAAACCAAAGTGTTTGACATTAGGTCTATTTCCGCTTTTTTTTTTTTTGTATCGAGGTAAGTTCGTATGTTTAATAAGCATTAAGTTATATATGTATAAATGCTTTGCTATAATTGTGTTAAATGCTATATTATTGAAATGAAATGTGAATGCTATTGAGTACGATACAACGAAATTCTTGGTTGAACCATAGGAATAGATAGGATATAAATGTCATGACATTAGGGCTACTGAGATTACGTGTGAGACCATATCTGGGATATGGCATCGATATGAGACTTCATATAAGACCATATGTAATAGCCCGATTTTGGGCTTAGTAGGAACAATGGTTTCGGGACCACAAATTCGACGTGGAGAAATTTATTTTATTTATATTTTTATGGTCTACAATTTCACGGAATGATATCGTGAAAACCTCATTCGAAAATTTTGACGTTTGGGCACTCAATTTAGTAAAAAGGACTAAATTGTAAAAAGTGCAAAAGTTGAGTTCTAAATGTTAGATGTGTCCAATTGTTATGAAATTTTAAATTGGAGGTCCTTAAATGATAATTAGTCCATTGGTTAAGTTGGTGGACAAAATTGGACATAGATGGGTATGTTTCAAAAGATTTTTTTAAGGGGCATTTTGGTAATTTAGTGAATTAAATGAATTGAAAACAAAATTTAAATGCCAAATTTGTCCATCTTCAAGCTTAGGCCGAATTTAACATGTGGGAAGCCATGGATAGGGTTTTTAAGCTTTCCAAGCTTCATGGTAAGTCCATTCTAGCCCCATTTTTCATGTTCTTTACGTTTTTGGAGTCCTAGTAACTTGATTTAGCTTATTCTAGCAATAATTTAACCTAGGATTCATTTTTGGAAAAATACCCATAGGTGAAATGTGTTTATTTTGATGTTTTATGGCTGAATATGAACCTTAGAATTATGTTAAACAACTTTTACTAAGCGATTTTAAGTGAAAACGAGTAAAACGACATAATTGGCAAAAATACCTAATGTACATAAGTGCATGTTAGAGCAAGAATTTGATGTTGCCATAGAAGGGAAAAATGACCAGCATGTTATAAAACATAAGAATAAGGGATGAAGTTTAATTTTTGAGCCTAGGGGCAAAATCATAATTATGCAAAAGTTTAGGGGCAAAATTTTAATTTTCCCAAAGTTTGAGTTAGGGACTGTTTTGAGTAGTACATTATTTAAATAAGTGAAATGTGATGTCTTAGACCCTGAAAAATGAGATTTGGACCTAGAACGGGAGAAAAATTGAAAATCGAGAAAGTTTGTAAAATGACCGTTTTGGTATCGAGGTAAGTTCATATGTTTAATAAGCATTTAATTATGCATATTCGAATGATAAATTGATATTTTGGCCATAAATACTATAGTATTGAGTTTTAGATATAATGATTAATGTTCGATAATAATTCGATATTAGAAAGAGAACTTGTATAATTTATATGTTAGAACATATTTTGTATTATGGCTTTGTATGTTAACAAGAAAGTATTGACTAGCATAGTTTGATGAGAATAAGTTAAGTTGCTGATATGATGAGTTTTAGAATGTAAGTATGTAAGTTGAGTAGCATTTTATTATTATGCAATTATTGTTATTAGTAATGTTATTATTGAGTTATGTGACTAACCTTGAGAATTTGAGCAAGTATGTTTCAGCTATGACTTGACAAGGCATTGATATCTCAAAGTCCATGGCTATACCATGGCAATTAAGGAAGAATTGATAGAAAACTCCATGTTCAAAACATGGCATTTAAGGAGGAATTGACAGTTAAGAATACCATGTAAGACCATGTCAAGACATGGCATTGGTAAGGCAAGGATCCCATGTAAGACCATGTCAAGACATGGCATCGGCATTGATTAAGGACTCCATGTACGACCACATCAAGATGTGGCATTAGCACTAAGACAAGGATACCATGTAAGACCATGTTTGGAACATGGCATTTGGTAAGACAAGGATAACATGTAAGACCACGTTTGGAACATGGCATTTGGTAAGATAAGGATATCATGTAAGACCATGCCAAGGCATGGCATTGGTAAGTTCTATAAGGCAAGGAAATCATGTAAGACCATGTCAAGACATGGCATTGGTGAATTTATAAGGCAAATGTCCCATGTAAGACCATGCCAAGGCGTGGCATTGGTGAGTTCATAAGGCAAGGATACCACGTATGACCATGTCAAGACATGGCAATGGTAAGTTCAAAAAGGAAAAGGTTCCCGAGTAGTCCAAAGAGTAAGTCAAAGAAATGACAAGGTTAGAACATGAAGAAAGAGTACAGGTATGCATTTAAGGCTTATTTAATATTGAGATCGTAAGTAATTGAGATTATCAAGTATTAAGTAAGTGATGAGTTTTCAGTTATGCTTGTGACACTTTATGACATGATTGGCAATATGCCTATATTATGAGAGAGTACTCATGTGTTAAATGAGAATGTTGCAGGTATGTAAGCAAGTTATTAAGTAAGGTGCCCTTTGTATTCTGAGCCTTTGGTAAGGTTACCGATGAGTTCATCAGGAAAATCGATTAAGTGAAACTATGTGTGGCTTATAGTGATAAGTGTAGGTATATGCATGTGTAACATATGAGCAATATGCTCGATATGTAATCAAAAATTGGAAAGATTGTTATAGGTAAGTAATGAATACAACTAAAGTGAGTGAGACCAAAAATTTACAATAAAACTGTTTTGGACAGCAGCAGTAATGTGAATTTGAAAAATCACCAAAAATAGTATAAATTGAATTATAAGTTTTATGAGATATTGATTTAAAGCTTATTGAGTCTCTTTCCATATAAAAGAAACAGAGAAAATAAAGGATTTTTATATTTTGAGATATTTAAATTCTTGTGGGATTGGTTCAGAATGATTACGTGATCCCCTCTTCTGCCTTGGAAAAATCATTAAAAATTGTAAAAAAATAATTAATATGCTTGAAATTCTTAATGAGTCTAGTTTCAAATGAAATAAATTATAACATCATTTGAATTCTGTACAAGGAGAAAATTGATTCGTAGTGAAAAGTGATCAGAATAGTCTAACAGTGAAACAGGGGAAATTTTAATGAATACACTATACTAATTGGCTAAGCTAAAAATTCAGGAAATTTTATGGTATGAAGATATGTGAGTCTAGTTTTAGGGAAAATTAGCGGTTTGGAATTCGAAGCTCTGTAGCTCAAGAAATAAATAGTTTAGTGATAGTGATTCAAGTAGACAGATTAATGTAAACATGAGTAATAAGGTATAAGCATGTGATTTAATGATTGTATCAATTTGAGAACTTGTTGTGAGGATTTGTCATGTTGAGGCTTTGATAAGGCTACTAATGAGTAAGTTGGGAAAGTAAGAACTTAGCATTATTTATGCAAGTTATGACAACTTAGTAGTAAGCTAAATTCATTGCTAACGCTTAAAATATTTACACGTGAACTTGCTAAGATTTATAAGCTTACCCCCTTTTCTTTCCAATGTTATAAACAAGCTCGGGTTGGAGGTCTTCGGAGATTGCTTCACACTATCAAGCTATCTATGGGTATCTTTATTTATAAATGATTTAAGTTATGGCATGTTTAGGGGCTTGACTAAGTCATTTTGTATATGTCTTATTAATTTGATTAAATGTATTGCTTCATAACGGTAATAAGGATTATCTGTATTTAGCCACGAGTTGTGGCTCATATTGGTCATGGAGTTATAATGCTTGTGTATGCATGTGTTTGTTAAATTTTAAATTATAAGTGAAATTTTGTGGCTCGGGATTTGGTAGAATGTATTGTTAAGTCTGGTAATGCCTCGTACCCAGTACTAGCGTAGTATACGGGTAAGGGGTGTTACTTTTAGTGGTATCAGAGCTAAGGTTTAGTCGGTTCTCGGACTATCATAGTGAGTGTGAGAGTCTAGCTATACATGCCATAATGAACTGTGATAGTGTGACGACTCCCGACCCTGATGTAAATTATTTTATTAGACAAATGCGCACTTCAACCGAGCTAAATTTGATAGTGCAAACAGTGTGTTTATGATGAGTTGAGACTCATAAAAAGTAAGAATAATGGTTTATGATGTTTATGTGATGATGTATAAATTGTGGATAGGAATTTCTTTCGAAATATGAAAGATGAGATGAAAGGAAAGTTTATACTATGATAAGTGTTCCTGTTTGATTGGCATTTGTATGATGCTATGAGTATAACTTGTGAAATTAAGTAAGTGTTATGAGTAATTTTACTTGAGATTTATGAATGAAAGTATAAGTGCACTTGTTTGTATAAGATGATAGGAAGGTTGTGTAAAATGTGTATGCATTTTAAGTTACTTGAAACAAAATATATATTGATGAGTGTTAAGTTATATACATGAATATAAAAGAGGCAAGTCAGAGGCGTTACAACTTCACCCCCTTCCAATAAGGTATGTTATAAAGAAATTTTATGAAATTCGGATCAAATGGATTTACAAGTGGAAGACTAAAGAGTTGAGTTGTAGATTAACCGACAACGTGATCGAGTTGAGAATGGTTTAGTAAATGAACACAGTTGCAGAAAAGATGTCAGATTAATATGAAGATCATTCAGATTCTGAAATGTTATAGTTAAAGAAAGGTCAGGCTCAGTTAATTAACACATCCAGGTATGAAACCTAAAGTATGTAATTGCTGGAATTTATTCTGAATTTATATCTATTTACAATTGGAATAATATCATATTAGTAATGACAGAATTAGATAGTGCAATCATGATCGAGATGTATTAATGACTGAATGCAGTTTTTATGGTTGAGAAATTACAGCAACCTCTTTCGACTATTATATGTTTCCATTTACTCTCAGAGGTATATATAACTGCAAGATTTCGAATGAAATTCCTATAGTATGAGATTGTCAGCTAAATTTACAGGTAGATGAAAGCATTGTAGTCTATTTGAGCTATGATCAAAATTGCTCTATCTTTTCTGGTTTTGATAGAAAGTTGACGGTAAGGTTCGTATGATGTTAGCGTCCCGTTTTACTAGCTACTGTTCAATGAAAATAAAGGAAGATTGTGTGGCTTTTGTTAAGATTATTTTCAGTACTTATGAGTATTTTCTGTGTAGCTCTATGTTTTGAGATTTTGTTACTTCTATTTCCTTAATAAATTATTATCCAAAGTATCAGCCATGAGATATTAGTAGGAAATTTTCCATTGATGAAAATAGTTTCTTCTTATTATTAAAATGCTTATGATGATTATAAGTTTTGACTTGATGGCGAGAGTACTTTGATACAGTTACCATAGGTATAAAGGTTGTGCTTTTGTATTGGTTGTTATGGAAATTTGTGTTTAAATTTCTCCGATGATCGAGATGTTTTGTTTTTAGCTAGGACATTATCTACTAAAGTAATTGAGAAGTCAGTCTTGTAATGGTACTATGATTTTTAAGCTGTATGAGTATTGTGACATCAGTATAGTTAAGTGCTTCGACGAGTAACAGTTGAAGTAAATTCTATTATAAGTTTAATCTTTCACTAGATTTGAGAAGAAATTGAAGTTGGAAAAGGGTGAATGATAGGAAGCTCAACTTAGACCTGTGTATTGGTTTTCATTTTCAAATGATCTTGATACATATATTAGCGAGTTAAAGATAGAATGTTATGATGTCTAGCACAGTGATAATTATCTATTTATTTAAGAAGTAAGATGTTGAAGATGTCGAGACTATATGAGAAGCTCAAAGTGACTTGTGAAATTAGACCTAAATCCATTAACTGGTGAGATTTTTGGGGACGAAAATCCCTAAAGGGGGGAGAGTTGTAACAGCCCGATTTTGGGCTTAGTAGGAACAGTGGTTTCGGGACCACAAATCCGACGTGGAGAAATTTATTTTATTTATATTTTTATGGTCTACAATTTCACGGAATGATATCATGAAAATCTCAATCGAAAATTTTGACGTTTGGGCACTCAATTTAGTCAAAATGACTAAATTGTAAAAAGTGCAAAAGTTGAGTTCTACATGTTAGACGTGTCCAATTGTTATGAAATTTTAAATTGGAGGTCCTTAAATGATAATTAGTCCATTGGTTAAGTTGGTGGACAAAATTGGACATAGATGGGTATGTTTCAAAAGATTTTTTTAAGGGGCATTTTGGTAATTTAGTGAATTAAATGAATTAAAAACAAAATTTAAATGCCAAATTTGTCCATCTTCAAGCTTAGGCCGAATTTAACATGTGGGAAGCCATGGATAGGGTTTTCAAGCTTTCCAAGCTTCATGGTAAGTACATTCTAGCCCCGTTTTTCATATTCTTTACGTTTTTGGAGTCCCGGTAACTTAATTTAGCTTATTCTAGCAATAATTTAACCTAGGGTTCATTTGGAAAAATACCCATAGGTGAAATGTGTTTATTTTGATGTTTTATGCTGAATATGAACCTTAGAATTATGTTAAACAACCTTTACTAAGCGATTTTAAGTGAAAACGAGTAAAACGACATAATCGGTAAAAATACCTAATGTACCTAAGTGCATGTTAGAGCAAGAATTTGATGTTGCTATACATGGGAAAAATGATCAGCATGTTATAAAACATAAGAATAAGGGATGAAGTTTAATTTTTGAGCCTAGAGGCAAAATCATAATTATGCAAAAGTTTAGGGGCAAAATTGTAATTTTTTCAAAGTTTGAGTTAGGGACTGTTTTGAGTAGTACATTAATTAAATAAGTAAAATGTGATGTCTTAGACCCCGAAAAACGAGATTTGGACCTAGAACGGGAGAAAAATCAAAAATCGGAAAAGTTTGTAAAATGACCGTTTTGGTATCGAGGTAAGTTCATATGTTTAATAAGCATTTAATTATGCATATTCGAATGATAAATTGATATTTTGGCCATAAATACTATAGTATTGAGTTTCAGATATAATGATTAATGTTCGATAATAATTCGATATTGGAAAGAGAACTTGTATAATTTATATGTTAGACCATATTTTGTATTATGGCTTTGTATGATAACAAGAAAGTATTGACTAGCATAGTTTGATGAGAATAAGTTAAGTTGATAATATGATGAGATTTAGAATGTAAGTATGTAAGTTGAGTAGCATTTTATTATTATGCAATTATTGTTATTAGTAATGTTATTATTGAGTTATGTGACTAACCTTGAGAATTTGAGCAAGTATGTTTCAGCTATGACTTGACAAGGCATTGATATCTCAAAGTCCATGGCTATACCATGGAAATTAAGGAAAAATTGACAGAAAACTCCATGTTCATAACATGGCATTTAAGGAGGAATTGACGGTTAAGAATACCATGTAAGACCATGTCAAGACATGGTATTGGTAAGGCAAGGATCCCGTGTAAGACCATGTCAAGACATGGCATCGGCATTGATTAAGGACTCCATGTACGACCACATCAAGATGTGGCATTGGCACTAAGACAAGGATACAATGTAAGACCATGTTTAGAACATGGCATTTGGTAAGACAAGGATACCATGTAAGACCACGTTTGGAACATGGCATTTGGTACGATAAGGATATCATGTAAGACCATGCCAAGGCATGGCATTGATAAGTTCTATAAGGCAAGGAAATCATGTAAGACCATGTCAAGACATGGCATTGGTGAATTTATAAGGCAAATGTCCCATGTAAGACCATGCCAAGCCATGGCATTGGTGAATTCATAAGGCAAGGATACCACGTAAGACCATGTTAAGACATGGCAATGGTAAGTTCAAAAAGGAAAAGGTTCCCGATTAGTCCAAAGAGTAAGTCAAAGAAATGACAAGGTTAGAACATGAAGAAAGAGTACAGGTATGCATTTAAGGCTTATTTAATATTGAGATCGTAAGTAATTGAGATTATCAAGTATTAAGTAAGTGATGAGTTTTCAGTTATGCTTGTGACACTTTATGACATGATTGGCAATATGCCTATATTATAAGAGAGTACTCAAGTGTTAAATGAGAATGTTGCAGGTATGTAAGCAAGTTATTAAGTAAGGTGCCCTTTGTATTCTGAGCCTTTGGTAAGGTTACCGATGAGTTCACGGGGAAAATCGATTAAGTGAAATTATGTGTGGCTTGTAGTGATAAGTGTAGGTATATGCATGTGTAACATATGAGCAATATGCTCGATATGTAATCAAAAATTGGAAAGATTGTTATAGGTAAGTAATGAATACAACTAAAGTGAGTGAGAGCAAAAATTTACAATAAAATTGTTTTGGACAGCAGCAGTGATGTGAATTTGAAAAATCACCAAAAATAGTATAAATTGAATTATAAGTTGGATGAGATATTGATTTAAATATTATTGAGTCTATTTTCATATAAAAGAAACAGAGAAAATAAAGGATTTTTATATTTTGAGATATTTAAATGCTTGTGGGATTGGTTCAGAATTATTACGTGATCCCCTGTTCTGCCTTGGAAAAATCATTAAAAATTGTAAAATAATAATTAATATGCTTGAAATTCTTAATGAGTCTAGTTTCAAATGAAATAAATTATAACATCATTTGAATTCTGTACAAGGAGACAATTGATTCGTAGTGAAAAGTGATCAGAATAGTCTAACAGTAAAACAGGGGAAATTTTAATGAATAAACTATACTAATTGGCTAAGCCAAAAATCCTGGAAATTTCATGGTATGAAAATATGTGAGTCTAGTTTTAGGGAAAATTAGCGGTTTGGAATTCGGAGCTCTTTAGCTCAAGAAATAAATAATTTAGTGACAGTGATTCAAGTAGACAGATTAATGTAAACATGAGTAATAAGGTATAAGCATGTGATTTAATGATTGTATCAATTTGAGAACTTGTTGTGAGGATTTGTCATGTTGAGGCTTTGATAAGGCTACAAATGAGTAAGTTGGGAAAGTAAGCACTTAGCATTATTTATGCGAGTTATGACAGCTTAGTAGTAAGCTAAATTCATTGCTAATGCTTAAAATTTTTACATGTGAACTTGCTAAATTTTATAAGCTTACCCCCTTTTCTTTCCCATGTTACAGAGTCCTACTAAACAAGCTCGGGTTGGAGGTCTTCAGAGATCGCTTCATACTATCAAGATATCTATGGGTATCTTTATTTATAAATGATTTAAGTTACGGCATGTATAGGGGCTTGACTAAGTCATTTTTATATGTCTTAATTAATTTGATTAAATGTATTGTTTCATAACGGTAATAAGGATTATTCTGTATTTAGCCACGAGTTGTGGCTCATATTGGTCATGGAGTTATAATGCTTGTGTATGCATGTGTTTGTTAAATTTTAAATTATAAGTGAAATTTTGTGGCTCGGGATTTGGTAGAATGTATTGTTAAGTCTGGTAATGCCTCAAACCCGGTACTGGCGTAGTATACGGGTAAGGGGTGTTACACCATAGCTGGGTTATTGGCATTGATACGAGATTCCATGTAAGACCATATCTGGGATATGGCATTGGTACAGTACTGTGTGTATGAGATTCCCAAGTATCCTTTAGTATTCCAAATGTTCAACGGGAAATGTTGGCGAAATGTGGTTACAAGTAATGGTACGACTCTGTCAAGGTACTCATGATAGAAATCGACAAGTAACTGTTAGCAGTGAATTTCATATAATGAGTAAGTGGAAAATTATGAGAATTCATATGGTTCAATTGAATATTTGTAAATGTGATGGCTATTGAATTGAATATAGTTTATTTCTATTTGCTCATGCTTATGTAAATGTGAATGAATTGATAAGAAGTATTCAAACCATGTAAGCGTTGAAATGAATAAACCTGTGAAATTCTTGGTTAATTATGTGAACAAATACATGGCATAAAAGTGGAATTATACAAGTTATATTATAGTAGTTATAATGTCTTAAAATGTGTTTATTTGATGAGATGAGTTATTATCATAGGAACTTACTAAGCTATATAGCTTACCATGTTTTATTGTGTCATTGAGCTAGCTCGGATTGGAGGTCGCCGAAGATCCTATCACACTATCAAGCTATCACTTTGGGTATTGATGAATTAAAGTATTTTGAGTTTATGGCATGTATAGGGACTTAGTTATTTTGTTAAATGTGTCATTTTTGTAGTCAATGTGTTGGCTTGTGATTGTCAAAGGCTTTTTTTGATATTTGGCCATGTAGATTGGTTTATTTGGGCTATCATGGTTGTAAGCCTAAGTACAGATATATATGTTCTAATTTCTTTGGTGATATGGTCATGGTATGCTTGGTGAATGATAGAAATGTGATTTATGACATGAATGTGAAATGTTTGGCTATGTGGTTTATTGATGGGATGATAAATTGGTGTACAATTAGGTATCTTGAAAGTAGTCAATTGTGGCTTAATAATTGTTGTGAGTATGATAGATGTTGATATTGTGTTGGTCATAATTGTGGATGTTTTGGTTGCCTAAGTATGTTATGTTCGTGCCTTGAATTGGTGTAAGTGTATGTGTGAACAAGAGTGGCAAATGGCTTGATAAATAGCCTTTATTTTGTCCACACCGGCGTGTGTCTAGACCATGTGTGACACAAAGTATGCCTCATGGGCATGTGTTCCAGCCATGTGTCCCCTACACCTTAATTTTGAGAAACAGAATGTCTAAAATTGAGCACACGGGCAGAGACACAGGCGTGTGTCTCAACCGTGTGGCACAGGTCAGAGAGCACCTTAAATTGAACACGGTCTGAAGCACGGGCGTGTCCCTTGGACCACATGGGCGTGTGAGTCCTACAGCTAGCAAAAATTTTCTAAGTTTTGTAAAAGTTTCCTGAGTTCTTGGTTTAGTCCCGAACCACTTCCAATACATGTTTTGGACCTTGTAGGCTCGTAATAGGGACTTCATGATCGAATATGAATGGTTTTAATTTGGACGCAAATTTTATGACTCGAAATTGTGTGATTGCTTGTGATGTGAGTCTAGTAATGCCTCGTACCATGTTCCGGCGTCAAATACGGGTAATGGGTGTTACATGTCATATGTAGGTTGGGCTTGATTGGTTATCTTTGCAATTGAGTCCTGATTTTTATGCTATGCAATGGGTAGTCCCTAAATGCTATAAAATGATTTGAAAATTTGAATTATTAAGTCTCATTTTGATAATTCCATAAATTTACTCTCGATTTTACAAAATAGTTTTACTAAAATTATGATTTAGTCCTTAAAACTTTGCTTTAAATAATTAATGAAAGTATTAAAATAAAATAATCAAGTTTCATTATATTAATTAATCTAAAATGAAACTTGATTACGAAGTTTAATTTAACAATAGTGTATTTTAATTGAGTTATGACCTATGTAACAGCCCGATTTTGGGGCTAGTCGGAACAGTGGTTTCGGAACCACTAATCCAAGGCTGGAGAAATTATTTTCAATATTAGTTTATGTGTTATAGCATATGAAACACCCTAAACCCGGCCCACGAGCCTCGACCGGATCTGGCATGCTCCTGGAGTAAAACACTTTCAAAACTTGTTCGTTAATTTGGGGAAGTTGGATCATTTTGAAGAGAAATCGATTAGTGTTGTGATTAAATTGAAAACGTTGTCTTTATTGGAGTCCATATTTTATTAAAACATTATTTTCATAATTGAAAACTATAAGTTATAAGATGTGGCCGAATTTCAACCCATTTGAATTTATTTTAAGAAAACTGTTTTACATGTGGTTTAAAATAATTATAAATGAAAGCATAAAACAGTTAATAATAGTGGCCTTATTACATCAAGCAAAACCCGAAATAAATCCAAAATACTTAAATATAAAATTCAAAATAAAATAAATCTTTGAAATGAGCATGGCCACCACTAAGTTCCCGCCGACCAGATCCATTTCTTGAGTGTCACTGAAAAGATATCCCACAACGGGGTGAGTCAAACAGACTCAGTGTGTAACAGCCAACACAAAGTCCCAAAAGATTCAGGCATATCAAATCATACATAAATAACAAATATAAATAATGATGCAATCCCAACCCAAGCCTAGATATCCATCCTCTACACATCACCCGCACTGCCATCACCATCACACCGTGGGGATTACTAAATCGACCCTCCATCCGCTACACACACCATCGAAGCGATCATTGCGGGCGACTTGCACATCGCCCTTATAAATTGTGGCATAGCCACGGATAATGTGACAAAGTCACGGATAATAATATGTGACATAAGTCACCACATTCAGATTATATGACATGAGTCACCAGATTAACCTGTTCAGCGAAATCTCAAAAATCCCGATCTAATGCTCTAGATCCCTAGTTCCTTGCTGTCGATTTGGTTACTAATCAAATCCCGAAACTTCGTGATGTTTCCCCCTTGCAATCGGCCAAACACTAGATCACTTGACTGGTTAGTTTCGGCTTTTGAACGAATAAAAAACAGATCTGAATCATTAAATATGGCCTTGGCCGAATGTTCATGTTCACTTACCTTGCGAATCTTAAATCCCGAAATTGCTACTTGGTTGTGGTATCTGTCAAACTTCCTATAGGCATATGTTAGATCCAATTCTAACATTTAATCACAATAAATGGCCTTCGGCCTAATATCGTACTTTGCTTACCTTAGATTTTGAAATCCCGAATGATCTCCCTAGAAGTCGGCTACTCCAAAAATCTCGAAAGATCCTTCAAGGTTTCGGCTAGAAACAATAATGGGATTAGTGCCTTGATTTTCGACAGTTAGAGGAAGAAAAGAACAAGAGTTCGGCTAGAGAGATCCTTACCAATAAGATGACTAAAACACAATTGATCACTACCTTCAAGAAATCGGCAAGAGAGCTTGTAGGAGAAATCGATTCAAAGAGTGGCAATGAAGTGAACTTTCGGCTTTGAACAATCGGCTAGGGGCTACCTTGAGTGTTCAGCTTTTGATGATCACTTAGAGAGATTCGGCTTCAACAAGGGAAAGAAAAGAAAGAATATGAGGCTTAGGGAGAATCGACAATGATGGGATTTGAGAGAGGAATATTCGGCTTGGTCGATTGAAGAGGAAGGGAAGAAGAAACAAAGAGAGCAAATTGAATTCCTAAGGACTTTTCGGCACAAAAGAGAAAGATGAGAAGAGAAGAAATTTCGGCACATAACCCCCTTGTATGACCGATTGCCTCACTTACTTCCCCCCTCCCTGAATTCGGCTAGCATTCAAACACTAGCTACTCCTTGCTTTTCTCCTATTTTCTCTCTTCTTTGCACATTCAAAATAATTTTAAATAAATCAACATTTATCTTCTACCTTAGCCGAATTTTAAAAGGAATTGACCAAGTCTAATCCTCATCTAAATAAAGTCCCTATGCCGTCCACTACTGCTCCCCATTGCCGAAAAATAAAAGCCCCAAAATGTTGCTTGTGCTGCTCGAACCCAAGCCCTTGCACACTGATTATGGCGTCACCTCCCTAGGCTTTAAGTGGTGCCTCCTTGCCACTTTAACAGGCCCATTTTTATGTCCAATTTCCCCTACAATTTCTCTTAAGGCCTATCAGGCTTAGCTCCCTCTTTGAAACTTAAAATCAAATAATTTCTAAGGCATTTTTCTACACTCTAAAGTTCTCAAGATTCATAAAACATATTTATAATACACACAGGCATGCTACTTCACACAATTAAGCAATAATGCACAAGCCCAAAATCCCGGATATTATAGTTCTACCGCCTTTAAAATGATTTCATCCTTGAAATTACCTGACTAAAATAGCTGAGGGTATTGCTGTCGCATTGCTTCTTCCAGCTCCCAAGATGTTTCTTCCGATCCATGATTATGCCGTAACACTTTGACTAGAGGAACTGATTTCCTTCGTAACACTTTCACATCTCGTTCCAAAATCTGGATCGGCTCTTCCTCGTAGGACAAATCTGGCCTTAATTCCACTTCCTCAACTGGCACTACATGGAATGGATCCAGTCGGTAACGACGTAGCATAGAAACATGGAATACATCGTGCATCTACTTCAACTTCAAAGGCAACTCTAACTGGTATGCCACTGGTCCAACTTACTTCAATACCTGATAAGGTCCTATAAACCTAGGACTTAACTTCACCTTGCGACCAAATCTCATCACTTTCTTCCAAGGCAAAACTTTAATAAACACTTGATCTCCTACAGCAAATTCTATTTCCTTCCGTTTAAGATCTGCGTACGACTTCTGCCTATCAGATGCCTCCTTTAGCCGTGCCCGAATTACCTTAACCTTTTCCTCAGATTCTGCCACAATCTCTGGACCCAAAACTTAACGTTCCCCTAATTCCGTCCAACACGTAGGAGTGTGACACTTTCGTCCGTACAGCGCTTCACACTGTGCCATCCGAATACTGGCTTGATAGCTGTTATTATATGCCAATTCCGCTAAAGGCAAATATTCTTCCCAACTTCCTCTGAAGTCTATCACACAGCCCCTCAGCATATCCTCTAACACTTGGATTACTCGCTCAGACTGGCCGTCCGACTGCGGATGAAATGCCTTAGTGAAATCCAATCTGGTGCCTAAAGCTCGAGGTACTGCTTTCCAAAACCAAGACGTAAACCTTGGATCCCTATCTGAAATAATCGACATCGGCACTCCATGCAACCTCACAATTTCTGCCACATACAACCTCGCTAACCTCTGCAAGGGATAGTCAACCCGCACTGGTATGAAGTGCGCGGATTTTGTCAATCGATTCACTATCACCCATACCGAGTCCATCTTAGTAGGCATAAGGGGAAGCCCACTAATGAAGTCCATGGTGATTCTCTCCCACTTCCACTGCGGAATCTTTATTGGCTGAAGTAATCCTGACGGAACTTGGTGTTCAGCCTTAACTTGTTGACACGTTAAGCACTTCCCTACAAATTTGGTAATTTCCCGCTTAAGACCAGGACACCAAAACTGTTCCCTTAGATCTCTGTACAACTTACTACCTCCAGGATGCATAGCATAAGGGCTACTATGCGATTCCCGAAGAATCCTCTGCCTTAACTCCTTATTCTTCGGCATACAGACTTTACCCTTGAAACACAGTACTCTCTCGTCATTAATACCATAATCTTCCAACTCCCTACTCTGCACTTGTCGTAACTTAGCACTTAAATCTTCATCCATTAACTGTCCCTCTTTCACCTCATTCAACCAAGTCGGCTTAACTTGCAACTCTGCCAGCAAACTTCCATCGTTATACAAGCTAAGGTGTGCAAACATCACCCTCAGATCCGACACAACTTTCTGACTTAGGGCATCTACCACCACATTCGCTTTGCCTGGGTGATACTCTATAGAACAATCGTAGTCCTTCAATAACTCCACCCACCTTTGCTGTCTCAGGTTCAGCTCTTTCTGAGTCAGCAGATACTTAAGGCTCTTGTGGTCTGTGTAGATTACTAATTTTTCTCCATATAGATAGTGCCTCCATACCTTAAGAGCAAAGACCACTGCCGCCAATTCCAAATCATGCGTCAGATAGTTAACTTCATGTAGCCTTAATTGTCGAGACGTATAAGCGACTACTTTCCCGTCTTGCATCAGAACACATCCTAGTCCTATGTGAGACGCGTCACAATACACCACAAAATCCTTCCCTGCCTCAGGTTGAATCAAAACTGGAGCTTCAGTCAAAACCCTCTTAAGCTTCTTAAAGCTCTCTTGTTGCTTATCCGTCCATACGAAAGGTACTTCCTTTCTCAACAACTTCGTCAAAGGTGCGGTTATTGAGGAGAACCCTTCCACGAACCTTCTGTAGTAGCCTGCAAAGCCCAAGAAACTACGAACCTCAGCCACAGACTTAGGTGGTTTCCAATCTAGCACTGCCTCAATCTTCCGAGGATCCACCCTTATCCCTTCTGCAGACACCACATGCCCTAAGAATGCGACCTCCTTCAGCCAAAATTCATACTTGCTGAATTTGGCATAGAGCTTCTTCTCCCTTAACACTTGCAACACTATCCGAAGATGCTCATCATGTTCCTCCTCAGACTTGGAATACACTAGAATGTCATTGATGAACACAACGACGAATCGATCCAAGTAAGGTTGAAAAACCCGGTTCATCATATCCATGAACGCGGTTGGGGCGTTCGTCAATTCGAACGGCATTACTAAGAACTCATAATGCCCATATCTTGTCCAGAAAGCTGTCTTATGGATATTTGCTTCCTTCACCTTAAGCTGATGATATCCAGACCTTAGATCTATCTTTGAGAACACTACTGCCCCCTTAAGCTGGTCGAACAAGTCGTCTATTCTCGATAATGGGTACTCGTTCTTGATGGTCAGCTTGTTCAATTGACGATAATCTATGCACATACGCATAGTTCCGTCCTTCTTCTTTACAAACAAGACCGGTGCTCCCCACGGAGACACACTGGGTCGGACGAACCCATGATCAAGCAACTCTTGGATTTGAGCCTTGAGCTCAACCAACTCCTTTGGTGCCATTCTATACGGGGCAATTGACACAGGAGCTGTACCCGGTAATAAGTCAATTCTGAACTCCACCTCCCTGTCCGGGGGTATTCCAGGTAGCTCCTCCGGGAAAACATCCACAAACTCCCTTACGGTTCTAACTCCACCAACTCCCCTTCTTTTGCATCCAATGCACTAACGAAGGCCAAAAATGCCTTGCACCCTTTCCGAACCATTTTATCAACCTTTAGAGCGGAGACCACATTAGACAAATAATTTTTTCTTTCTCCTATCATAATTATCACCTCATCTTCCGGGGTCCTTAGCTCCATCCGTTTAGCTGCACAATCCAATATAGCCCGATGTTCCACTAGCTAGTCCATACCAAGAATGAGATCAAATTCTCCGAAGGGTAGTTCCATCAAGTCGGCAGGGAATATCACTCCCTGAATCTCTGAGAGGTACACTCAAAATATCTTATTCACCACTACTGATTTGACCTAATGGGCTTACTACGATCATCTCCCTATCGAGAGCGAGTTCGGAGGCTATGCCTAGTGTTTCAACTACACTACATGCAACATAAGAATGGGTCGAGCCAACATCAATTAAAGCAAAGTAAGGCTTGCCAGCTATAAGGAGCGTACCGGTTATGACGTCCGGTGCGTCTCCATCCTCCCTTCGGTGAACTGGATACACCAGACCCAACTGCCTTGCCTCTGTGTTACCAACACCTCGGCCCAATGTTCCACGTCCTCTTCCAAAACCGTTACCTCTGCCAATCGGACCACGACCCCGCTGAGGCTGCTGTCCACCTCTTCCAGCCTGATTAAAACCCTGACCTGTTGGTCGGCTCCCGTCTATCTTTATAGAATAGTCCTTAATCATGTGGTCCTTGGACCCACACTTGAAACATCCTCCTGTCTTCTTCCAACACTCTCATAGGTGCATCTTCCCACACTGAGCACAAGTACGGTACTGCCCCCTGTCACAGCCTGCTGACCTCGTGGCCCATCAACTCTAGGCCTCTTTTGAACATTCCCGGATGGCCCTAATGTTCCAAAACCTCTCTTCTGCCTGTTCCGATCTGTATTCTGTCTCACAGAGTCTTTAATCCCTTCGACTACCTTAGCCTTTTCTACCAATACGGCAAACTCCCGCTCCTACTGTGGAGCTATCAACAACCTTAGGTCATCCCTCAGTCTGTCCTCGAACCGGACACATCGTTCATGCTCCGTAGCCACAATTCCTCGAGCATACCGGCTCAACTTTAAGAATTCAGCCTCGTACTCCGCTATGGACTTGTTCCCTTGAACCAGCCCTAGAAATGCCTTTCTCTGTGCATCAGTATAACTGGTACCAACATACTTCTTCAGATACACCTCCTAAACATACTCCCAAGTGAGATCCTCAGCTGTAGCACCATGCCGAACTGTGAGCCACCATTGATATGCCTCGTAGCAAACTAGTGACACCATTCCTTTCAGTTTCTCCTCAGTAGTCAAATCCAGCTCATCCATAATTTGCTCTGTCGCCTCCAACCAATACTCAGCCGTACTGGGTGCCACACCAGATACGCCACGGAACACCTCAGCTCTATTGGCTCGGAGTCGCTCGGGTATAAATTTCTGAGCTCCCATACCTCCACCTACTCCAGCCACCATCTCAAGAACTCGCAGCACCGCCTGCGATACTGCATCATCCCCCGTCTGATCTTACTGCTCAACACCAACAGCTGGTGGTGGGGGTGGTGGTTGTACCTCATTCTCGGACCCTTGACCAGACCTAACGGGTTTTGATACGGTCATTCTGCCTCTACCATGTCCTTGCACATTACGACGACGTCCCCTAGAACTCATTTCTAGATCGCGCTATAATCTGATTTAAGAAATTTTATGCATTAGTATTTTGTTCCACTAATTATCTGCGAACAATTTTATGAAAATGAGCTTAGTAGTAGTTCTTTCGATCATTTCAAGGTTTTTGTTTCAAGTTTTCTACCCTAATTCAGAGAAATACATTCAGTCAGTCGTACCTACCACACACATTCACCATTCGAACTTTTTTGTCGGTTCCTATCCCAGGGGCATTTTCGTAATTTGTCCTATTAGGGTATTTTGGTAATAAAGTGGGGTCAATTTAAAGATCTTAATAAATCAAGGCACTCTGAAATTTCAAAACTCGAGGATATTTTGAAAAAATTTCCCAAATCAGATGTATGGCAGAAATTTTGGAAATCGGGGTTATTTTGGTAATTTTGTAAATCATGGGTAATTTAGTAATTTTACAACCAGGGGTATTTGGGTATTTTTGTAATTCGGGAATATTTTGGAAAAATTTTATAAAATAATTTTTACAAATCAAAGGGGTAATTTGATAATTTTAAAAACTAAGATTTTTTTATAAAAAGTATGGCTAGTCCCTTTCGGGTTTTAATTAATGAATTTAGCCTATGAATAAGTCCTCTTGGTTAGGGTGAACCGTCACTACGCACCAGGTAGGATTCGAGCGAAGAGGAGGTGAGTCACTAGGACTGCTTAAATATTAGGCTCTTCCTGAATCCAATCCTAGACATGCGCACAATGGTTGCCACACCCTAACTCAGCGACTTCGTCATAGGTTGGTTTTAATTAGGCATTAAAGTTTTATGTAACTCTGTGTTGGGGTAAGCTAATCCTAGGGTTCAATAACTTAATATACTAATCTACGTTCCCGATATACCTACATACAAATCATACAATAATTCATACAACAGTTAGGGGTACTTACCTGGTGGACTTCGGGTCAGAGACTTAGGTGCCATGCCAGAAAACCTGCTTATTTCACAAAAGTTTCCATAAAACTTGTTTGGGCTTAATTGTGAAAATGTTATGGGCTTTAAACCCAAGGCCGAGAGTTTAAAACTGGGCTCTGATACCAAACTAAAACACCCCAAACCCGGCCCACGAGCCTCGACCAGATCTGGCTTGCTCCTGGAGTAAAACACTTTCAAAACGTGTTCGTTAATTTGGGGAAGTTGGATCATTTTGAAGAGAAATCGATTTGTGTTGTGATTAAATTGAAAACGTTGTCTTTATTGGAATCCATATTTTATTAAAACATTATTTTCATAATTGAAAACTATAAGTTATAAGATGTGGCCGAATTTCAACCCATTTGAATTTATTTTAAGAAAACTGTTTTACATATGGTTTAAAATAAATCGTTCCATAACATAAATTTAAAAATGAAAGCATAAAACAGTTAATAATAATGGCCTTATTACATCAAGAAAAACCTGAAATAAATCCAAAATACTTAAATATAAAATTCAAAATAAAATAAATGCTGAGCTAAGGATGGCCACCACTAAGTTCCTGCAGACCCGGTCCATTTACTGAGTGTCACCTGAAAAGATATCCCACAACGGGGTGAGTCAAACAGACTCAGTGTGTAACAGCCAACACAAAGTCCCAAAAGATTCACGCATATCAAATCATACATAAATAACAAATATAAATAATGATGCAATCCCGAACCCAAGCCTAGATATCCATCCTCTACACATCACCCGTACCTGCCATCACACCGTGGGGATTACTAAATCGACCTTCCATTCGCTACACACCGTCGAAGGCAGTCGCTGCAAACGATTTGCACATCACCCTTATAAATTGTGGCATAGCCACCAGATAATGTGACAAAGTCACCAGATAATAATACGTGACATAAGTCACCACATTCAGATTATGTGACATGAGTCACCAGATATTGTGGTAAAAACCACAAGATCACTTCCCCTTTTCATATTCTCCCATATGCCCCATGTGTCATACAAATCATACAAATCTCATGCCATATGCCTTATTTCATATTCGTAGCAATTTCACATACGTGTCATATTCAATGTTCATAATAGCATTATTAGCAGAGTAGTAGTAGGTTAACGTACCTGAATTCTCTTGTACCATTGAATGGTACCCTTAGCCATATTTTCCATATTTCCATTAACACATACATAACATTAATACCATAGATCTATTAGGAGTTAGTGTAGGGCTACACCCCTGATATTAACGTGTTCAGCGAAATCTCGAAAATCCCGATCTAATGCTCTAGAGCCCTAGTTCCTTGCTGTCGATTTGGTTACTAATCAAATCCCAAAACATCGTGATGTTTCCCCCTTGCAATCGGCCAAACACTAGATCACTTAACTGGTTAGTTTCGGCTTTTGAACGAATAAGAAACAGATCTGAATCATTAAATATGGCCTTGGCCGAATGTTTATGTTCACTTACCTTGTGAATCTTAAATCCCGAAATTGCTACTTGGTTGTGGTATCTGTCAAACTTCCTATAGGCCTATGTTAGATCCAATTCTAACATTTAATCACAATAAATGGCCTTCGGCCTAATATCATACTTTGCTTACCTTAGATTTTGAAATCCCGAATGATCTCCCAAAGAAGTCGACTATTCCAAAAATCCTGAAAGATCCTTCAAGGTTTTGGCTAGAAACAATAATGGGATTAGTGCCTTGATTTTCGACGGTTAGAGGAAGAAAAGAACAAGAGTTCGGCTAGAGAGATCCTTACCAATAAGATGACTAAAACGCAATTGATCACTACCTTCAAGAAATCGGCAATAGAGCTTGTAGGAGAAATCGATTCAAAGAGTGGCAATGAAGTGAACTTTCGGCTTTGAACAATCGGCTAGGGGTTACCTTGAGTGTTCGGCTTTTGATGATCACTTAGAGAGATTCGGCTTCAACAAGGGAAAGAAAAGAAAGAATATGAGGCTTAGGGAGAATCGACAATGATGGGATTTGAGAGAGGAATATTCGGCTTGGTCAATTGAAGAGGAAGGGAAGAAGAAACAAAGAGAGCAAATTGAATTCCTAAGGACTTTTCGGCACGAAAGAGAAAGATGAGAAGAGAAGAAATTTCGGCACATAACCCCCTTGTATGACCGATTGCCTCACTTACTTCCCCCCTCCCTGAATTCGGCTAGCATTCAAACACTAGCTACTCCTTGCTTTTCTCCTATTTTCTCTCTTCTTTGCACATTCAAAATAATTTTAAATAAATCAACATTTATCTTCTACCTTAGCCGAATTTTAAAAGGAATTGACCAAGTCTAATCCTCATCTAAATAAAGTCCCTATGCCGTCCACTATTGCTCCCCATTGCCGAAAAATAAAAGCCCCAAAATGTTGCTTGTGCTGCTCGAACCCAAGCCCTCGCTTTGCACCGATTATGGCGTCACCTCCTAGGCTTTAAGTGGCGCCTCTTTGCCACTTTAACAGGCCCATTTTTATGTCCAATTTCCCCTACAATTTATCTTAAGGCCTATCAGGCTTAACTCCCTCTTTGAAACTTAAAATCAAATAATTTCTAAGGCATTTTTCTACACTCTAAATTTCTCAAGATTCATAAAACATATTTATAATACACACAGGCATGCTACTTCACACAATTAAGCAATAATGCACAAGCCCAAAATCCCGGATATTATAGTTCTACCCCCTTAAAATGATTTCGTCCTCGAAATTACCTGACTAAAATAGGTGAGGGTATTGCTGTCGCATTGCTTCTTCCCAAAATCCCGGATATTACAGCATAATTATATGAGTGCATGGAAATTTTGGTGAATTAATTTTAGTGATTTCATGCTTAATTTCAAAAAAAGACTAAATCGTATAAAGTGTGAAAGTTTTGTTCTACAAGCTAAAGGTGTTAAATAGCTATGAAACACTAAATTAGATGTCTTTATTAAGTAAATAGACCAATAAAATTATGGTGGCTGGACATGGAAATTTTAATTGGAGACAAAGTCATAAAATTAGGTGACATTAGGTGACTTGTCTAATAATAAAATAAAACAAAAAGAAAAGGCTATCATCTTTTCTTCTCTCCACTGATTTTTCTCCAAGAAAGCAGCCATGGAAGCTTGAAAATTTTCAGCAACTTACAACCCTTGCAAGTAAGTCATTTTGATGGTTATTTTTGTTGATTTTTGTGTTTTCGGAACCATTGTAGCTTAACCTAGCTAATGAAGAGAGTATTTTGCACTATGGTTGAAAGTCTAGGGTTTTTCCATGAGAGCATTACTGTTGTTTGCTGAATTTTTATGGAAGAAAATGAATCTTGGTTGTTTAATAAATAACTTTTGTGAAAGGATTTTTCATGAAAACACCTAAAACGACCATTTTGTAAAAGTTATAAAATAGGTAGTAAATGTATGAAATAATTGGAATTGTGAGTTGCTATAAGAGTAATAAAGGTTCGGCTAGGCTTGTTAAAGGAGAAATTTTGATTAAAAATAGTTTTACGAGCCTAGGGGCAAAATCGTAATTATGTAAAGGGAAAAACAGTAATTTTGCCTAATTTTGGAATGTCTTGATTTATGTGGTGATTAAATAAGTAAATTTTGTCATTATAGATCAAGAAAAACAGAATCCGGACCTAGACCGGTGGAAAACCAAGGTAGTAGACTAATTCAATCTAGTCGCCCACTTTTTGTATACTGAGGTAAGTTGTACGTAAATAATACAACTCTATTGTTTTATGCATTAAACGATTGATATTGCATAAAATGTTTTATTATTGTTATGAATATTCATGACTAAATTTGATGTGATATAATCTCGGTTGAACCTTAGGAATAGATTGGATATCCACACCATGACATTTGGGTGATATGTGTGCTAGTGTAAGACCATGTCTGGGACATGGCATCGGCGTTGATATGTGTGTGCTAGTGTAAGATTATGTCTAGGACATGACATCAGCCTTGATATATGAGCCAGTGTAAGACCATGTCTGGGACATGGCATCGATATGTTACCCTCTTATGTGAGTGTAACACCCCTTACCTGTATCTTTTGCTAGAATAGGTACGAGGCATTACCGGACTTAATCACATATAACTGATTATTTCCGAGTCACAAATTTCCATTCAAATTTAAAAATTTTCGTTGTAACACTTATTGCCCCTTATACGGGCCTACGAGACCCAAAACATATATTAGGAGTGGTTCGGGACTAAACTGAGAACTTTGAAGTACCTAGAAAATTTTATCACAAAACAGGGTCGCACGCCCGTATGGCTTGGGACACGCCCGTGTCCTCGACCCATGTAACTCTCTGTTTATGACGACATCAACCATTTAGGGTTGCATGGCCAAGTCACACGCCCGTGAGCTAGGCCGTGTGGCAATCCGTTTGGATGAAAGTTAGGCTTTTCACCAAGCCTTTTTCCATCCAAAAACTCTTGCACACTTATACCAAGTTTATCAACACACATATGGCATTTTTTATTTTTTTTTAGGCATCCCAATAACCACATCATGGCATTTGCACACCATTTAAAAATCACATTCATCATGCACAACCACACACACACTTAACTAATCATAGCATATAACTTACTCAACCATTCACATTTAGTATTTTCCACACAAAATTATCACACATTCACTCATCCAACCCAAACAAGCATGCACATCCATATAATGCTTCATCATAGACTTATAACATAATAAATATTGGCCACATTAAATGGCCTTATACAACAATGACCATCAAATAGCATAGGCCAACATTCTAGGCCAACTCATAATAACATATACACACATAATTAAGTCCCTATACATGCCATAGACTTAAAAATACTTGAACATCGTTGATACAATACCAATCAATAACTTGTTAGTGTGATAGAATTTCCGATGACCTCCAACTCGAGCTAACATCTGTGACACTATAGGAAAAAGAAAAGGAAGGGGGTAAGCATTATAGCTTAGTAAATAGGTATGTAAATAATAAGTGATTTATTAATAGGCTTTTATAAATCTTCACAATATGTTCTGAAGATAAAATAATCATAATTGCATATAGTTCCACTTTCTATTCATGTTCATCTCAAACTGTTTACTCGAGTCATAGTCACTAAATTATTTATATCGTGAGTTACGGAACGCCAAGTTAAGTTATGTTAATTTTCCCTGAAACAACACATATCTTGTTACCATAAAATTTTCAGAATTTTTGGTTTAACCAATAAGTACAGTTTATTCTTTAAAGTTTCCAATGTTTCGATATCCTATAGTTCCAACCCCTCTACACTAAAAATCAATTATCTCATCATAAAGAATTTGAATGATGTTTCTGTTTATGTCTCTTGAAAGTAGACTCATTAAGAAATTTAAGCATATAAATTATAAAACACAATTATTTTTATACAATTTTTAATGATTTTCCAATGTTAGAATAGGGGATTCCGAAAGCATTTTGACCTGTCTCACAAAAATTCGAATATCACAGAATATGAAATTATTTTGTTTACACTGTTTCTTTTATGTGAAAATAGACTCATTTAAAATTTAATTTCATATCTTATTCAACCTCTAATTCGATTTCCACCATATTTGATGATTTTTCAAAGTCACACAACTGCTGCTATCCAAAACTGTTTTGTTGCTAAATTTACTCTTTCATAATTTCACTTACTCCATTTCATCTTACCGAAGGTTCGACCAAATATCGAGCACATTGTTCATAAATTTTCACACTTATGCCTGCACTTATTCATCACATAGTCATATTCAATTACACTTAGTCGTTACATGATCACATGTATTTTCACTTAGTCAATTTCCCGTTGAACTCATCGGAATAATAGCAGATACACGGTGGCCTGCACATAGTACCACCCTTGTAACCAAAGCTATCTAGTGCACATATTAGTCTGCACTTAGTACTACACATGTAACCAAAACCATCACTTACACATAGTGGCCTGCACTTAGTACCACACATGTGATCAAAGCTATCGGGTACACATAGCGGCTTGCACTTAGTACTACACATGCAACCTATCCATCTAGTACACGTAGTAGCCTGCACTTAATACTACACACGTGACCTAAAACCATCTCATAACTCTCTTTTACACATAGTGGCCTACACTTAGTACCACACATGTGACCTAGCTACCTCATTCGTATATTTTCTATTCTGAAGGTTCAACCGGAAATTCTCACTTTTCAACATTTTACTAATTCATCCATAATCAATCACAATTCATAATTTACATCAAATAATTACTCCATATTCAACAATTTCTCATATAATATAATAAAATATTGAAACATAAATAAAAATGATATATTATTTACATACAAACTTACCTCGGTAGCACAATCGGTGAAAATGACTTATTCGTCATATTCTTTGTTTTTCCCCCTTTCTAAGTCTGAATCACGTTTTTCCTTGATCTATAACAATACATTTAACTCATTTATTCATCTTTCTACTCAAATCAGCCTAAATTCACATTTTGGAAAAATTTACATTTTCCCCTAAACTTTGTCATATTTACACTTTTGCCCCTAGGCTCGTAAAATGATTTTTATTCAATTTCCTTGTATTTTAAGCCTAGCTGAACCATTTTCATAACTATATCAGCCCACAATTTCCACTAATTCACACTTTCATGACAAATTTCTTAACTTTTACAAATTAGTCCTTTTAGGCATTTTTACCGAAAATCACTTAGTAAAAGTCATTTCTCTAACCATAAACATGCATTTTCTACCATTAAACACACAAATACACACATATTCATCATGGTTCAAAATGCTAGACCTTAACCATATCTCAAATTAGTGGTAGAAATAGATAGATCTTGTTACGAAGATTTCAAAAACGCAAAAATCATTAAAAATGGGGCTATAACGGACTTACAATCAAGCTTGGAAGCTTGAAAAACCGTAGCCATGGTTTCCCTTTGTGAAATTTGGCCATGGGGTTGAAGATGGACAAAAATTGGCTTTTACTTTTGTTTATTTAATCATTTAATCACTAAATGACCAAAATGCCCCAAACTTAAAAATATTCTATTTCACCAATTTCATATCAATGTTTGTCCAAAAAATTAACCAATGGTATAATTACCATTTAAGGACATCAAATTTAAAATTTCATAACAATTGGACACCTCTAACATGTAGAACTCAACTTTTGCATTTTTTTACAATTTAGTCCTTTTGACTAAATTGAGTGCACAAACGTCGAAATTTTCGAACGAAATTTTCACGAAATCATTCCGTGAAATTTTAGACCATAAAAATATAATAAAAATAATTTTTTCCTCATCGGATTTGTGGTCCTGAAACCACTATTCCGACTAGACCCAAGTTCAGGCTGTTACAATGAGGCTTATCGGGTATCTTTTGGTATTCCAACTGGTTTAATGAGTAATTTAAAGCTTGTGTCAGCAATGAGAAAAGTTACGACTATGTTGTAAGTGATACAGGTACCTACACGAAACTCATGAGAAATGAGCTCGATTCATGTTGTATGATTAGTAAAGATGAAAATGAGTAAGTTATGCCTTTAATCATTTGAGAACTGTGTGCAAGTTTATAAAATGTTATAAGTATGATAATGCATGGTAATTGTTGTTAATTATTTACATGCGACTTACTAAGCTTTATGCTTACTCCCTCTCTTTTCCATTTTCTTATAGTGCCGCCAAGTTAGCTCGGGGATCAACAATCGTCGGAGGCATCGATCACACTATCAATCTAAACATCTGGTATAGTTAGATTTATCATTTTGAGTATGGCATGTATATGGACTTGGTATTTTGTCAAGTGTCATATTGTTTTGGCCAAATGTGTTGGCTTGTCTTGATGATTGATTCATTTTGTATAGAGCCATGGATGATGGCTAATACTTGTTATTGATATGTGTAAATGATTATGCTTGTCATGATTGAGCAAATTGCATGGTTGAGTATTTAGTATGTTAATGCATGAATGAGTAGGTTGCATGATTGAATTGATAAAGCATATGTGAATTGGTTTTGCTTGATGTGGCTTATGTTGTGCAAGTAAGGGTGGCAAAAGGGCTTGGTAAATAGTATTGTTTTTGTCCACATTGGTAGACACACAGGCATATGTCTAGGTAGTGTGTGACACACAGTCTGCCCCATGGGGCGTGTAGTCTCGCCGTGTGTCCCCTTGCACTCTAAGTTGGCAAAACAAAATGCCCAGTAGTAACCACACGGGCTAAGGCACGACCGTGTGTCTCAACCGTGTGGATGACACGGCCATAGGACATAAGCATGTGCCTAGGCCGTGTGAAGTCTGCACCTTGAATGTGAAATTTAGAATTTCCACATGGCCTAGCACACGGGCGTGTGCCTTGGCCGTATGACCCTAAGATGTTGCTGACGTCAGAAATAGAAGGTCAAGGTTTTCTCCACACGGGCAGAGACACGGGTGTATCATAGCCATGTGTGTAACACCCCTCACCCCTAACGGTCGCTGGATTAGGGTTAAGAGGTATTACCGATCATTTCAGAACATTTAAACTCATTTCACATCTAATCATAGCAATTCACATTCATATAGCCCCTTAATTAGGTCTACGAGACCTTAAACACGAGTTAGAAAGGGGTCGGGACTAAATTGAATACATACGAAAATTTCTGAAAATTAAACATTTTTCAAAACTACAGAGGTCACACGCCCGTGTGTCCAAGTGGTGGAAAAATAGGGCATACATACTGACTTGTCCACACGGCCTGAGACACGCCCGTATTCCTCACCCATGGTCGACACTGACTTGCACCACACGGCCAGTCACACGCCCATATGTCTAGCCCGTGTGTAAGACTAACTTTTTTCAAAATACAAACATAAATGACACGGTCAAGCCACACGCCCGTGTGCTCAACCGTGAGGGCAATTATAGGCCATTAGCAAGGCCAATTTGCCACCCACACTTAGGGTCACACCTACAAACATCAAAGCATATGCATTTATATCTGAAATGGCAACCAAAACATACCAATATATGCACCATAAAATAATCAACCACACCATTTATTTCCATACTCAATTTCAACTCAATTAAGTTCATCTAAAATACCAATTTCACATCCTAAATCATATAATTTATTCATCATTCATTCCTTACAAATTCTATCATAAAACATACCATTCCCTTCTTGCTAATATATACCATAGTGATCACTCACATAGAACATACACATACACATATAACATTCCTTTTCACTTGGTCAAAACATATACCAACCATCAAACTATCAAGCCAAATCACATGGCAAGACTTATACACTTCAAAACATGCCTTAATCACTAGCCTATACATGCCATATACCAAATATATACATCTTCCAAAAGTACCAAAATAGATAGCTGATAGTGTGATTGAGTCACTGACGATCCCCGGATCTAAGCTAGCTTTAAATACACTGTAAAACAGATAAACACTTCACACAGTATGCATTAAAGCTTAGTAAGTTCGTTATATAATACATTTAACTCAATGATTCAAAATCAATATACAAAATAGAACATCACATAGAATATTTCACAAGAATGCACAATCTCATCAATATTCAACTCTCACATAACCATCCACTCATCTAATGCCAAAATCATCAACCACATAGGTTTCATACATACCTTTGCCAACACTCAGTTAACTAACACTTTTGCTTCTCAATACTTAATAACAATCATTCGATTTACTCACACACTTAGTGCCAAATTCTTAGCTGAAGCTTTAATATCATCGCACACTTAGTGCCTTTATCTTAAACTGAATTTAACTCAGAATCCCACACACAATGCCAACCAATATAGTCGATGCTCCCTTTATTTCGCAAACACAGTGCTATTCACCCCTGTCTCAATTCTAATTACGCACACTTAGTGCCATATATATCCAATCCACTTATATAACATTTCTTATTTATCAACCACATATTCATTCATTTCATAACACATGAATATAATCTAAACGATTCGTATTATACACGAACTTACCTCGGACGTCGAAGTAACCAAAAAAGGAGACTAATCGAGCACTTTATCTTTGCCTTGATCTCGATCCAAATCTCTCTTTTCTTGATCTATACATATTCAAATTTAGCTCATTCAATCACCAAATCATTCAATTTAGTCCAAACACATATAAGGAATTTTACAAAATAGCCCTCACATTTTCACATTTCGACACTTAAGTCCCTATTTCATAAAATCATCAAATTCATATAACTTCTTTTCACACATGCCTAGCCAAATTTTCCTTATGTTCATACAAGCCCGCATATTTCATTTATTTCACATTTTAGTCCTCCAATTTCTCATTTTCACAATTTAGCCCAAATTACTCAATTTCACCAAATATTCAAATACAAAATATGTTAACCCAACACTAAGCTTTCATATTCCACCAACCAACAACACAAAGTTCACATATTCATCAATGGCATTTCTCAAAATCTTCATCAAATTCTAAAATTAAAGCATGGGCTTGATAGTACTCTAAGAAACGATCACAAAAACGTAAAAATCACTAAAAATCGAGCTCAAAACACTTACCAAATAAGCTCACAAGTGCCGAAACCTAAAATTTCATCAATGGCTTTCTTCTTCCTTTATATTCGGCTAAAAGCAAGATGATAACATGAATTTCTTATTTGTTTTATTATAATATAACATTTAATAGCTAAATGCCCATTTTAAGCTTAATGAATATTAATAATAACACCAAAAGCCATGCCATTATCATCCATTTACTATTAAATGGTTTAATCACAACATAAGGACTTCTCATTTTGGAAACCATACTATATAAGTACTTTAACAATCAGCACCCAGCTTTTGCATTTTATGCGATTAAGCCTTTTTGCAAATTAAGCGCACAAACGTTAAAATTTTCACACAGAATTTTCACACATACTCAATCACATATTGTAAACAAAAAAATAATATTAAATTATTTTTTTGACATCAGATTTGTGGTCTCGAAACCACTATTCTGACTAGGGCCTAAACTGGGCCGTTACAACTCTCCCCCCTTAGGGATTTTCATCCCCGAAAATCTTACCAGTGAATAGGTTCGGATATTGCTCTCTCATAACATCTTCAGGCTCCCACGTAGCATCTTGTGCCACAACACTTTCACTAAATAAATTTTCTTGTTTCTCAATTCTTTAATCTCTCATGCCAAAATTTGGATCAGTTCTTCACTATACAAAAAATCTGACTGAATCTCAACCTCAGTAGAAGCAATCACAAGTGATGGATCAGATATGTATCGTCAAAGCATCGATACGTGAAACACATTATGAATTTTCTCTAACTCAGGTGGCAACAACAATTTACAAGCTAGTGGCCCAATTCATTCGATGATCTCATACGGCCCGATGAACCTCAGACTCAACTTGCCTTTTTGACCAAAACGAAGTATTTTCTTCCACAGAGACACTTTCAAAAACACTTTATCACCAATCTCAAATTCAATATCTTTCCGTTTCAAATCTGCTTAAGATTTCTGACGATCTGAAGCCACTTTCAAACTGTCATGAATCACTTTCACTTTCTGTTCATTCTCTTTGATTAAATCAACCCCGTGAATCTTATTCTCACTAAACACAGTCCAATATAATGGAGTTCTGCATTTACAACCATAAAGAGCCTCATATGGTGCCATTTTAATGCTAGATTGAAAACTATTATTGTATGCGAATTCAATCAACGGTAAATGTTTTTTCCACGTACTTTCAAACTCAAGAATGCAGCATCTCAACATATCCTCGAGAATCTGAATGATTGGCTCGGATTAACCATCCGTTTGCGGATGAAATGCAATACTAAAATGCAGCTTTGTGCCTAGAGCCTCTTGTAATTTCTTCCAAAACCATGAGGTAAACTGATGGAGCTCGAAACTAACTATTATTTCGACAAAGGCAAGCATACCTATCGAACTGTAGTATAGCTGTGGTGAGTCCGGAATATTGTATCCTCAAGGGCCAAGAGTACTAGTATTAACTATCTTTATTTATCTAGCCTAATAATTAAGGGGATTTACTTTTAATCTAAAATTAACTAACTAATTTAACTAACTATGAATGCGACAAAGAGTAAATTGGGAAAATACTTTTGGACAACTTATATGAGATAGGCAATACCTAAGGAAGAATCCACCTAGACTTCACTTATTACTTTTGATTCATGCTATTTATTCACTTGACTTAATCCGTAGAAATCCCTAATTTATATTAATACCTCTTTCGAGGCTACTAACAACAGACTCTAGGTTGATCAATTGAAATCTTTTTCTAATTAAAACCCCTATTGTCGCATTAACTCGATCTATGGATTCTCTTATTAGGTTTGACCCTAATTTGGCAGATTTTCGTCGCCCTATTTCTAGGGTTGCAATCAACTCCGTTTTGATCTACTCTTAGACAGGAACTTTTGCTCCACTAAATAAGCACATTCGACTTGAATCAATAACCTGAATTATCAAACAAGAATAAAAACTCACAATTAAGAATAAGCACAAGTATTTATCTCATAAATAAAATAATAATAAGATTTTCTTAGGTTTCATCCCCTTAGGTATTTAAGGGATTTAGTTCATACTAATAAAGGGAAACATATTAGAATAGGGAAAACAAAAAAAACATAAGAAAACCCAAAAACGTCTAAAGAACTTGTTAGGAGATCCTTAGTCTTGATGGAAATCCTTCTCCTAAGCTGTTCCCGACGGCTGTCTTAGAGTATTTTCTCCTTCTACTCAGCGTCTATTCGACATCCTGTCAAACCTCCCCCTTTTAGGTTGCCCCCTAGGGTGTTTATATAGGCTTTGAGATGCCTTACTTGGCCCACAAGTTTCCTATTTTGAATAGAATTCATCCTGATTTCGGCAGGGACACGCCTGTCTGACACGCCCGTGGTGGACTCCTTTGGCTGTGTTCTAATTTGCTCACCATACATGGCCGTGTGGTCTGCCTGTGGACGATAGTCCAGGCCGTGTGCTTTCCTAGGTTGGCCCATTTTGCCCCATTTTGGCCCGTTTCTCGTTCTTTTTTACTTCCTAAGCTCTCCTGAGTATAAAACATGAAATTAAGAGATTAAGAGTATCGAATTCAACAAATCTAATGGAAAATCATCCAAAATTAAGCCAATCATGGGGTTAAAATATGTGCAAATTATGGTTTATCAAATATCCCCACACTCAAGCCTTTGCTTGTCCTCAAGCAAAATCCTCAACTCATAATTAAAATTAACTTCCTCAATTCATAATTCTTATCAATAATGTTTCATCATAATTCATTAATAATTCATACTTTGATATTTTGACAAAAAGAGTCCTAAAGATTCAAACAATCTAAGTCATAAATTTTTATAGCACGAAAATATAGGTGTCTCCCCTTACCTAAATAATTACCTCTGATTCAAAATCGATAAGAATTGACATTCTCACTAAAGATTCACTCAAATCACTCAAAAGTATTTAAGGTTCAAATTAAGCACTCAAAAGTCACACATGAAAAGTTAATCCCATAGGCTTGCATGAAAATCAAATCTCCACCACTATAAAATGAGATAATACACAAATCAAAAGGTCTTAAAAGGGTTGTAATGGGGCTTGGGTTAAAGGTGTGGATAAAGGCTGAATTAGAGGGTTAGAATCGAGATTGAATTGATCAATCACCTAACTAGAAAAATAACTAATACTGAATAATTACATTGATTGAAAACTTATCACTAAATAACACGAGCTTCTTCTAATGATATGGAATTAACAGTTTCGGCTCATAATCACTAATAATGAATAAATCTTCAACTTTTTTTTAAGAACATACAATGATAAGAAAGAACTTTAACAACTAAAATAGAGAAAATAGTTAGGTAACTGCTCAATTCAAATCTTGACAAAAAGGGACATCAAAAGATTAGGGGAATTAAAAATTTGATTTTTGGGTTAATATTAATGGGTGAGTCAAGAAATGGTTTATTAGGCTAAAAAGGGGTTCACTAGGGGTTAATTATGGAGGTAGGCTTTTTGTGGAGTAAGTGGGTTAAGGTGTCTTTATCATCTTTAGTATATCAAATCAAAAATATGGTCTCGACATGTATAATCGAAGCAAGTTCTAGAATAACAATTCAATGTTGATACACTCATAATTAATAAAGTGAGCAAGAAAAATATATGCTCTAAGAGGCTCAAGATCTCACAAAAATTATGGTTTTTGATGTCAACCTTGCAAATTTCAAACTTCAAAGTAACATTAGATTAGGGAAACAACCTAATAAATTTTTAATTCTGAAAATAGACTTATCATGCTTGATTCTCTAGTGTCTTAAAGTTTAAACCATAAATGCACAATTATATATGATTTAATCTGAAACATGTGAATGACAATCATAAATCAATAAAAGTTTTATTCTAATAGTAAATATGAGAAAGTTACTTAAGAACAAGATATAGTTCAGTATTGTTGACACCTCCCCACACTTAAGACGTACATTGTCCTCAATGCACAAAGATAGATATCTACAATATATAAAATCATAAGATAGGGAGAGATGTGAACTTCCTGAATTTTGGATGGAGTCAAGGAAAAGAAATGGTAAGTTGGGCACAGATGAAGGTGGAGGTGGATACTAGGGTCGTGGTGTGGTCGTTCCTTAATAGCCCTTTAAACCTAAATTAAAGAAATTAGAATATAATAATATAAACTAAAGACAAGAAAGGTAAAGGGAAAGAATTTAAAAATGAAAATAACAGAAAAAGAATAACTAAATGGACTCAAAGGTCCTTGTCCTTTCGATTAAATGAAGCGGCCGGCATGAACTTATGGATATTGGTCTCGCACATGGAGACTGTGCTAGGGTTCTTTCGCTTTTTCGACATGGGGATGGCGGTGTAGAGAAAGAGTGAGGGAAAGGGAAAAAAGAAAATGAAAAGGGAAAGATAAAAAAAAAGAGGAAGGTGTGGTGGTTAGGGTTTGGAAGAAGAGGAAATTGGGGAGAAAGTGAGAAGAATGGGGTTTTAAATAGGAAACATGGATCTAGTTGCTGCCTAGGCCTGTGTGCCATGGGCGTTTTAGGTCACACGGCCGTATCGCATGGCCGTGTGGTGTTTTTTTCGTTTCTCCCATGCCTGTGTAGAATTTGCCACGCCCATGTTGCTTAATCAGTGTCAACCACGGCTTAGGGACACGGCCGTGGCAATTTATCATAGCCCGTGCTTTGGGAAAATTGTTGTCCACGCTGATGTACCTACCCGTGGTGTCCACACGGCCACGACTACGCCCGTGTGCAAGGCCGTGTGGTAAGGAGACCTGCATTTTATTAAATTAAAAATTAATGAGGTTAGTGCTCAGGTTGCCTCCCAAGAAGCGCTCATTTAAAGTCTTAAGCTAGACTTACCTTTCATTCGCATAATCATGGTGGTTTGAGGAGTTGAAACTCCTCTCCACTGCTATCAGTTCTATGATCATTATATAGTTTGAGTTGAGTGGTGTTTACCTCAAAAGTGCCGAATGTAGGATCAGTTACCTCGACTGTTCTGTATGGGAAGACATTGAGTACCTTAAAAGGGGTTTCTTCGTTTGTATTAAGGTTTGAAGTGGCGATTCGAGGGTCTTTCTTATCCAACAATACCTGATCCCCGATCTGAAATTGGTATGTCCCATCTTTAAGTTTGACATGGAGTTTCCTCGTTTTTGCTTCGTGTGTTTTTAGTTTCTCCTTGAAATGTGTTTTCCATTCGTCTAGTTCATCGATCTGAAGCCTTCGTTCGTCATGAGTTATTTCCTTGTTGGCACGAGGTCCAGGATGTGGCTCAGATGTGTAATTTCGTGGTGCTTCCTGAAAAAAAGGTTGAACCAAATGGTCAATAATAGAATTTATGTTTTCACCTTTATTACACGATGTCCTAGTCGAGTCAAGAGCCTGAAGAGTGACCATTTCATCACCTACACGAAGCGTGAGTTCACCTATACCAACATCAATTTTAGTTCTAGTAGTTGCTAAAAAGAGTCTTCCTAAAATTAAAGAAACATTATTGTCCTCATCCATGTCTAAAACAACGAAGTCTACTGGGAATATAAATTTATCAATTTTCACTAGTACATCTTCAATTATACCTAGGAATTCTAATATTTTTATCAGCTAATTGAATGCTCATCCTAGTTTGTTTGGGTTTCCCTAGACCTAGCTGTTTAAACATTTTACAAGGCATAACATTTATGTTTGCCCCTAAATCAGCTAAAGCATTATCAACAGATAAACTACCAATTAAGCACAGAATTGTAAAACTCCCTGGGTCTTTTAACTTTCGTGGTAGTTTATTTTGTAAAATTGCTGAGCACACTGCATTTAGCTCCACATGCGATGTATCATCTAACCTCCGTTTGTTTGTCAAAAGCTCTTTTAAAAATTTCCTTGAATCTGGCATCTGCGAAAGAGCTTCAAGAAACGGTAAGTTAATATGTAATTTCTTTAGAAGTTTAAGAAATTTATCAAATTGTTCATCTGTGTTGTCTTTCTTCATCGATTGGGGTATGGCACACGAGGTTGGTACTCTGTAATTATCGGTTTTGGTTTAACATGGCTTACCTCAACCTTACCTTCCTCTACCACAATCTCTTGCCTCAATTTTGGCTCATCTAACCCTTCACTATCATTAGTGGTTATGGCTTGAAGTTGCTCCTTTGGGTTAGTTTCAGTGTTGCTTGGCAAGCTACCTTGTGGTTGTTCTGAGATCAATTTAGCAAGCCATCCTAGTTGGTTCTCGAGTTCTTGAATTGATGCTTTTTAATTTTTTAAGTGTTGTTTCGGTGTTTTGGAAATGAGTTTCTGACACTGCGATGAATTTTGTTAGCATCTTCTCAAGGTTCAGCTTCTTTTCTTGTGGGTATGGTTGCTGTTGAAAGCCTGGGATGGGTTATTGTCTCTGATTTCCTTGGCCACCCCATGAGAAGTTGGGGTGGTTCCTCCAACCTGGATTATAAGTGTTACTATAATGGTTATTTTGAGGTCGAGAATTATTACCCATATAGTTCATCTGTTCTCTTTTTATGCCATAGTTGTAAGGCGGATATTCTGTGTTGTTCGTCCCTCCTTTATTTGTATCGCACTACATTACTGGGTGTACCTGCGAAGAACCACACAAACCATCAATTTTATTACTTAAAAGTTCTACCTGATTTAATAGCATTGTTACTACGTCGAGGTTGAAAACACTGGCGGCTTTTGTTGGCTTTGTCCTCGTAACTTGCCACTGACAGTTATTCAGTGACATCTCCTCTATAAACTCATAAGTCGCTTCAGGGGTTTTGTTATTTAGGGTTCCACCGGCGGTTGAATCAATCAATTGCCTAGTTGAGGGGTTCACACCGTTGTAAAAGGTTTTAACTTGTAGCCATAAGGGTAACCCATGGTGAGGGCACCTTCTTAGTAAATCCTTGTATCTCTCCCATGCATCGTAAAGTGTCTCTAGATCCATATGCACAAAAGAAGAGATATCATTCCTCAACTTAGCCGTTTTAGCCGGCAGAAAATATTTTAACAAAAATTTTTCGATCATTTGTTCCCATGTAGTGATTGACCTTCGTGGTAACGAGTTCAACCACTATTTATCTTTGTTTCTCAATGAAAAGGGAAACAACCGAAGTGAATGGCATCATCAGAAATGCCATTAATCTTGAAAGTGTCGCAAAACTCAAGAAAATTAGCCAAGTGATTGTTTGGATCCTCATCCTGCAAACCATCAAACTGAACAAATTGCTGAATCATCTGAATATTGTTAAGTTTCAGTTCAAAATTATTTGCAGCAATAGCAGGTCTAACAATACTTGATTTAGTTCCTGTTAAATTAGGTTTAGCATAATAATACATAGTACGAGGAGCAGGGTTTTGATTCATCAGATTTGCGGCAACCACAGGAGGTAGCGGATTCAGCCATCTCTTCGGTAGTAGTTGGTTCATCTTCTTGCTCTTCTTCTATGTATTGTAGGCTTCGCCTTATTTGTCTTCGGTTTCTGCGAACGGTACCTTCTATATCACTGTCAAAAATCAAAGGTCCTGACGAGTTCCTTCTAGTCATATACTAGAATTACCTGCCAAAAGCAAATAAAGAAAAATTAGCAAAGTAAAAGTAAAATAAATTGCAAATAAATAAAATGGCTAAAGTAATAAAAATTTAATGTTCCTAATATCTTACTCCCCAGCAACGACGCCAAAAACTTGATGGAGCTCGAAACTAACTATTATTTCGACAAAGGCAAGTGCATCTATCGAACAGTAGTATAGCTGTGGTGAGTCCGGAATATCGTACCCTCAAGGACCAAGAGTACTAGTATTAACTATCTTTTTATTATCTAGCCTAATAATTAAGGGGTTTTACTTTTAATCTAAAATTAACTAACTAATTTAACTAACTATGAACGCGACAGAGAGTAAATTGGGAAAATACTTTTGGACAACTTATATGAGATAGGCAATACCTAAGGAAGAATCCACCTAGACTTCATTTATTACTTTTGATTCATGCTATTTATTCACTTGACTTAATCCGTAGAAATCCCTAATTTATATTAATACCTCTTTTGAGGCTACTAACAACAGACTCTAGGTTGATTAATTGAAATCTCTTTCTAATTAAAACCCCTATTATCGCATTAACTCGATTTATGGATTCCATTATTAGGTTCGACCCTAATCTGGCAGATTTTCGTCGCCCTATTTCTAGGGTTGCAATCAACTCCGCTTAATTGTGTTAATCTACTCTTAGACAGGGACTTTTACTCCACTGAATAAGCACATTCGACTTGAATCAATAACCTGAATTATCAAACAAGAATAAAAACTCACAATTAAGAATAAGCACAAGTATTTATCTCATAAATAAAATAATAATAAGATCTGTCTTAGGTTTCATCCCCTTAGGTATTTAAGGGATTTAGTTCATACTAATAGAGGGAAACATATCAGAATAGGGAAAACAACAAAAACATAAGAAAACCAGAAAACTTCTAAAGAACTTGATGGGAGATCCTTAGTCTTGATGGAGATCCTTCTCCTAAGCTGTTCATGACAACTATCTTGGAGTATTTTCTCTTTTTACTCGGTGTCTATTCAACGTCCTGTCGAACCTCCTCCTTTTATGTTGCCCCCTAAGGTGTTTATATAGGCTTTGATATGCCTTACTTGTCCCACAAGCATCCTATTCCGAATAGAATTCATCCTGATTTCGGCAGGGACACTCCCGTGGTGGACTCCTTTGGCCGTGGTCGAATCTGCTTGCCGCACACAGCTGTGTGGTCTACCCATAGACGATAGTGCAGGCCGTCTGCTTTCCTAGGTAGGCCCATTTTGCCCCATTTTGGCCCGTTTCTCGTTCTTTTTGACTTCTTAAGCTCTCCTGAGTATAAAACATGAAATTAAGAGATTAGAAGTATCGAATTCAAAAAATTCAATGGAAAATCATCCAAAATTAAGCCAAGCATGGGGTTAAAATATGTGCAAATTATGGTTTATCATAAACCTCGGATCTCTGTCAGATACAATGGATAATGGTACCCCGTGCAGTCTCACAATCTCAGAAATATACAATTCGGCTAATTTATCAAGTGAATAATCTGTTCTCGCCAGAACAAAATGAGCTAATTTTGTCAATCTGTCAACTATCACCCAGATTACATCTTTCTTTCTCGGAGATAAAGGTAATCCCGACACAAAGTTCATGGTGATTCTTTCCCATTTCCACTCAAGAATCATTATCGGTTGTAGCAAACCGGATGAAACCTGATGTTCAGCTTTAACTTGCTGGCAAACTAAACATCTCGAAACAAACTCTGAGATATCCCGTTTCATACTATGCCACTAATAAAATTGTTTCAGATCATTATACATTTTTGTACTCCCCGGATGAACAACCAAACGACTATTGTGAGCTTCATTCAAAATCAATTGAATCAACTCTGAATTTCTCGAAATGTAAATTTGATCTCTGAATCTCAAACAATCATCATAATCCACTCGAAATTTTGAATCAGAACTCAAACTACATTGATCTCGTTTTGCCATCATTTCAACATCATTTTTCTGAGCATCACAAATCTGACGTATAAACATTGGCCTTACTTTCAAATCAGCCAAAACCAAACCATCATCACACAGATCTATCTGAGTACTCATTGCTTGCAAAGCAAATAAAAATTTTCGGCTCAAAGCATCAGCAACAACATTAGCTTTACCCGGATGATAATCAATCACTAATTCGTAGTCTTTTAGCAATTCTAGCCATCTCTGTTGTCTCAAATTCAATTCTTTTTGAGTCATCAAATACTTCAAACTCTTGTGATCAGTATAAATATGACATTTCTCACCAAATAGGTAGTGACGCCAAATCTTCAATGCAAATACAATAGCTGCTAATTCAAGATCATGATTTGGATAGTTCTTTTCATACAATTTTAACTGTCTCGAAGCATAAGCTATAACTTTACACTCTTGTATCAACACATAGTCCAAACCATTCAACGATGCATCACTATAAACTATGAATTCATTACCCGATTTAGGTTGGACTAACACTGGTGCCTCTGTCAACAATGCTTTCAACTGCTCAAAACTCTGCTGGTACTTTTCTGACCACTCGAATTTAACATCTTTTTGTAGTAATCTCGTCAACGGAGTCACAATCATCGATAAGCCTTTCACAAATCTCCTATAATATCCTGCTAGGCCCAAAAAACTACAGACTTCAGACACATTTCTCGGAGGTTTCCATTCTAAAATTGCTGAAATCTTGCTTGGATCAACTCTTATTCCCGCAGCTGATACAATATGTCCCAGAAAACCAACCTCACGCAACCAAAACTCACATTTGCTAAACTTTGCATACAATTGCTTCTTACGCAGAGTCTGTAACACGATTCCCAAATGCTCGGCGTGTTGCATCTCATCACAAGAATAAATCAGAATATCATCAATAAACACCACGACAAATCGATTCAAATACGGTCTGAATATCCAATTCATCAAATCCATAAACACTACAGAAGCATTCGTTAATCCAAAAGGCATAACTAAGAATTCATAATGTCCATACCTCGTTCTAAAAGTAGTTTTCGGCACATCTGATTCTTTAACTCGTAGCTGATTGTAGCCTGATCTCAAATCTATCTTAGAAAACACTGTAGCTCCTTTTAGCTGATCAAACAAATCATCAATATGAGGAAAAGGATATTTATTCTTTATTTTCACTTTGTTCAACTGTCGATAGTCAATACACATCCTCATAGTGCCATCTTTCTTTTTCACAAACAACATAGGAGCACCTCAGGGCGAGAAACTCGGTCGTGTAAATCCTCTATCAGTTAACTCTTGCAACTGAGTCTTCAACTCTTTCAATTATGTCGGTGTCATTCTATACGGAGCTATTGAGATAGGAGTCATTCCCGGCACTAAATTAATACCAAACTCGACTTCTCGTATCGGAGGTAATCCCGGTAGTTCTTCAAGAAACACATCTGGGAACTCACATACCACAGGCTTAAATTCAACTTTCTTTTCTGTCACTTTTGTATCTATCACATACGCAAGATAGGCTTTGCAACCCTTTTTCACATAATTCAAAGCTTTCATCGATGATATAACAGTCGGTAGCTCATTCAAATCATTGGATTCAATTCGAACTATCTCACCATTCTGACTTCTCAAATCAATACTCTTTCGTTTACAATTCACAATAGCATTATGCTAAGTGAGCCAAGCCATACCCAGAATTATATCAAATTCATCAAAGGGTAGCAGCATCAGATTAGCACGAAAACAAATATCTCGAAACATCAACGGACAGTTTTTGCACACTTTATCAACCTGACCACACTTGCCTAAGGGGTTCAATACTCTAATTACAAATTCAGTGGACTCAACAGGCAGAGTCTTCCTAAATACTAGATTCACACACATATGAATGAGTAGATCCTGAATCTATCAATGCAATCACATCAGTATCAAGTAGAGTAAAAGTACCAGTTATAACGTTTGGAGATGACGCTTCTTCACGAGTACAAATAGCATAAGCTCAGGTAGATGCTCTTGCCTCGGATCTCACAACTGTATCAGCTGTCCCTCTCTGACTTCCGCTTATATTTTCGGTGTTACTGGGTGGTATACCCCTAGCTGACGTATTACTCGGCCTTGCACTCTAAACATTGTCTTTTTCAGCTAACTCTGGGCAATCTCGAATGAAGTGATCTCGTGATCCACATTTATAGTAGACTCTATTATTATACTTACCCCAATATTCTCCAATATGTCGCCTCCCACACTATCTACATTCAGGCTTGTTGCTTTTGACACTTCCAATACTCGATTCAATCGGAGTTTGAGTTATTGGACCAACACTTTGTTTCACATGATCTCTACTCGAATGTCCAAATGAAACATTTGAATGATTGCTTGCATCTCTGAATCTCTTTAACGAAGGTTGATACGACTTACTCATCGATCTTTTTCTTTCATCTCTAGCTTCGAAATCTGCTTTCTTCTTTTCTTTGCTAAGTTCTTCGGCTTTGCAGGCTCTTTCAACTAACACTACAAATTCATTCAAATCAAGTATTCCAACCAACAATTTAATGTCTTCATTAAACCTTCAACAAATCATTTTCACATAGTAGTTTCTATTGAAACACATTCTCGCGCATACTGGCTGAATCTCACAAACTCCCGTTCATACTCAGTAACAGACATGCAGCCTTATTTTAGCTCTAGGAACTCTTTACGTTTCTGATCTATGAATCGTTGACTGATATATTTCTTCCAGAATTCAACTTGAAAGAAATCCCAGGTGATTCTCTCTCTCAGAACCACAGATATTAACGTTTTCCACCAATTATATGTCGTATCTCTCAACAATGAAATAGCACATTTTGAGCATTCATCAGGAGTCAATGACATCTCATCAAACACTCGAATTGTATTCCCGAGCCAAAACTTAACTCGCTCGGCATCATCATCAATGGTGGCTCTAAACTCTTCGGCCCCATACTTTCGGATTTTATCCACAGGACTCAATCGAATCGGATCTAAAACTTGTGGCACTACAGGCACTTGTGGGGTGGAGGTTGTTGAGCAGCCGGATTCATTTAAATGAACACTGAAAACCACTCACTCATCATTTGGAAGAAGGCTTGCTTAGTCTCTCCCTCGTGGCTACTAGCAATTGGCCTAGATTCGGCTGGCACTGTTCCTTGAGCTGAAGCAGGCGCATTGCTCTTAACATCATCAGCAACTGCTCAATCGGGATCCATTACTATATGAAAACACATTTTTAACTGTCAGGATTTATCACACTATCGCAATTATATATATGGCATGTATAGCTAGACTCACACACGCTACGTTAGTCCTAGAATCGACTAAGCCGTAGCTCTGATACCAATAAAATGTAACACCCCTAACCCTTAACCATTGCTGAGGGTTAAGAGGTATTACCGATCATTTCGGAACATTTAAATTCATTTCACATCTAATCATAGCAATTCACATTCATATAGTCCCTTAATTAGGTCTACGAGACCTTAAACATGAGTTAGAAAGGAGTCGGGAATAAATCAAATACATACAAAATTTTTTGAAAATTAAACATTTTTCAAAATCACAGAGGTCACATGCCCGTGAGGCACACAGCCTCAGACACGCTCGTGTGTCCAAGCGGTGGCAAAATAAGGCATACATACTGACTTGTCCACACGGCCTGAGACACGCCCGTGTGCCTCACCTGTGGTCGACACTGACTTGCACCACAAGGCCAGTCACACGCCCATGTGTCTAGCCCATGTGCAAGCCTGACTTGTTTCAATTTGAAAAACTTAAATGACACGGTCGAGCCATACGCCTGTGTGCTCAGCCGTGTGGGCAATTATAGGCCATTAGCAAGGCAAATTTGCCACCCAAACTTAGGGTCACACCTACAAGCATCAAACCATATTCATTTATATCTCAAATGGCAACCAAAACATACCAATATATGCACCATATAATCATCAACCACACCATTTATTTCCATACTCAATTTCAACTCAATTAAGTTCATCTAAAATACCAATTTCACATCCTAAATCATATAATCTATTATTCATCCCTTACCAATTCTATCATAAAACATACGATTTCCTTCTTGTTAATTTATACCATAATGATCACTCACATAGAACATACACATACACTTATAAGTAATTGCTTTTCACATGTTCAAACATACACATATAAGTCATTCCTTTTCGCATGTTCAAAACATATACCAACCATCAAACTACCAAGCCAAATCACATGGCAAGACTTATACACTTCAAAACATGCCTTAATCGCTAGCCTATACATGTCATATACCAAATATATACATATTCCAAAAGTACCAAAATAGATAGCTGATAGTGTGATTGAGTCGCTGACGATCCCCGGCTCTGAGTTAGCTTTAAATACACTGTAAAACAGATAAACACTTCACACAGTAAGCATTAAAGCTTAGTAAGTTCGTTATATAATACATTTAACTCAATGATTCAAAATCAATATACAAAATAAACTATTACATAGAATATTTCACAAGAATGCACAATCTCATCCATATTCAACTCTCACATAACCATCCATTCATCTAATACCAAAATCATCAACCACATAGGTTTCATACATACCTTTGCCAACACTCAATTAACGAACACTTTTGCTACTCAATACTCAATACCACAACTTCGATCAATCTTCAGTAATCATTCGCTTTACTCACACACTTAGTGCCAAATTCTTAGCCGAAGCTTTAATATCATCGCATATTTAGTGCCTTTATATTAAACCGAATTTAACTCGGTATCGTACACATAGTGCCAACCAATACAGCCGAGGCTTCTCTTATTTCGCACACACAGTGCTATCCACCCCTGTCTCAATTCTAATTACGCACACTTAGTGCCACATATCTCCAATCCACATATATAACATTTCTAACTTATCAACCACATATTCATTCATTTCATAACACGTGAATATAATCTAAACGATTCGTATTATACACGAACTTACCTCGGACGTCAAAATAACAAAACAAGTCGACTAATCGAGCATTTTATCTTTACCTCGATCTCGATCCAAATCTCTCTTTTCTTGATCTATACATATTCAAATTTAGCTCATTCAATCACAAAATCATTCAATTTAATCCAAACGCATATATTTAGGGCATTTTACAAAATAGCCCTCGCATTTTTACATTTCGACACTTAAGTCCCTATTTCATAAAATCATCAAATTCACATAATTTCTTTCCACACATGCCTAGCCGAATTTTCCTTATGTTCATACAAGACCACATATTTAATTTATTTTACATTTTAGTCCTCCAATTTCTCATTTTCACAATTTAGCCTAAATTACTTAATTTTACCAAAAATTCAAATATAAAATATGTTAACCCAACACTAAGCTTTCATATTCCACCAGCTAACAACACAAAGTTCACATATTCATCAATAGCATTTCTCAAAATCTTCATCAAATTCTAAAATTAAAGCATGAGCTTGATAGTACTCTAAGCAACGATCACAAAAATGTAAAAATCACTAAAAATCGAGCTCAAAACACTTACCAAATAAGCTCACAAGTGCTGAAACCTAAAAGTTCATTAATGGCTTTTTTCTTCCTCTATATTCAGCTAAAAGAAAGATGATAACATGAATTTCTTATTTGTTTTATTATAATATAACATTTAATAGCTAAATACCCAGTTTAAGCTTAATGAATATTAATAATAACACCAAAAGCCATGCCATTATCATCCATTTACTATCAAATGGTTTAATCACAACATAAAGACTTCTCATTTTGGAAACCATACTAAATAAGTACTTTAACAATCAGCGCACAGCTTTTGCATTTTATGCAATTAAGTCCTTTTTGCAAATTAAGCGCACAAACGTTAAAATTTTCACACACAATTTTCACACATACTCAATCACATATTGTGAACAACAAAAATAATATTAAAATATTTTTCTGACCTCAGATTTGTGGTCTCAAAACTACTATTCTGACTAGGTCTAAATCGGGCTGTTATAGTATGGAGGATACTGGCCATGGACACGGGCGTGTACCGGGCCGTGTGAAAACCCCTGTAGGTTTAAATTGAGAAATTAATACACACGGGCAAGGAACATGGGCATGTCCCTATATGCTTAGGCTGTTTGAGTTACATGGTCTGTAACACCCCAAACCCGGTCCAAACACCATGACCGAATCTGGTATGTTACGGGGAACAACGTGTTTGAAAGTTACGAGTTTGCACTAAATAGATTTGATAAAACTCTGTTCCGTTTGGAAAACAAGTTGTTTAATATCGTTACTAAAACATTTAGACTGAGTAAAAATTTGATTTCAAGTTTGTGGACGATAGGTTCTCATTTATTTATAAAATCAGTGTGATACCCGATGGTATAGTTGAAAACATATCGTTAAAATTTTGAAATCGTTGTCATTTCAAGTTTTAGCAAATTAACCCAATTATTTTGTTAAAGCATATTAAAATCTAACTTAAAACATAAACATCATAAGGCATAATTTAAAGGCCTTTACAAATCCGAAATAAAACCCAACTGAAAGTAAATAACTAAAGTACCCAAAATGTAATGTCCGAGTAAAACTTTTTATTCAAAGATGGCATGAGCACCCCGAGTCCATCCGGCTCCAATCGCGTCTAAGTGTCACCTGAAATGTCAAAGGAGAGGGTGAGTCGAATGACTCAGTGTATAAATCCCGCTCCCAATGAAACAACATGCTAACACACATCATACGTAGTAACACAATTAATGCAACCCGGTCCTAACCATCCGTATCTCCTTTTCTACCCCGTGTGGTACCAAACCACTGGTGGTGCCAAACCACTGGTGACCCAAAGTCACGATATCCATAAGTGTGGTGCCAAACCACTGGTGACCCAAAGTCACGAATAATCCGATGATGGGGCCAACCCATCGCGTGATACCAAATCACTAGCGACAATCCCGTATCTCTCGAGTGGGGTCAACCCACGGTGGTGTCAAACCACAGGGACGAGTCGCAATGAGGTGCCAAACCTCTGGTGTCCCAAAGACACAATGTGGTACCAAACCACTGGTGACCGTAGTCACGATAATCGAGTGATGGGGCCAACCCATCGTGTGATACCAAATCACTGGCGTCAATCCCGTATAATCAACTGTGGGGCCAACCCACCGTGGTACTAAGCCACTGGGACGAGACGCTGAGGTGCCAAACCTCTGGTGACCCAAAGTCACAGTGTCCCAAAGACACGGATATCATATCCCCCTCCTCTCAAATCACCCAATAACATATCATATTAATGCAAATGCTATAATCGTGCAATCATGCTATCATACTCAAATGGCATCTCATAGTAATCACATAAATCATGATATCACATATATCACTACAGATCTCATAAAAAAACGGACTTACCCGCATCCGTGCACATACCCCATTTGGGTACCAATTCCATCAACCATATTGTCTCACTTTATACAAAACAGGTTATTATTAACATATTACTAGGAAATCAGTGTGTTAGTTTACACACCTGGTAATTACTGAGTCTAAAGATCCCAACGAAACGATCTAAGTCCCACGAATCGACTCCTATAACAATCGGCCAACATAGAGTTAGGCACTCAAGACCATTCGGCCAACACCATTTAGACCAAAAGGGTTTGTCGAAACACCCTTACCTTTGCAAACGCTTGGTTTGATTTCTTATCAAACCCAACCACAAAGGTTCTCCTTCCAACAATCGGCTACACCTAAAAGAAAGAACCATTAATCCCTTGCAACATATCTTAACGGAAGCAACCAAGTGATCTAACAACCCAATACTTACCACCCTTACCAAACGGTTAATCCAAGAACGGAGGCTCCACTTGATTGAACCCAAAAATCCGGATGGCCTATAAGCGAAAAAAACGGTTTCAACACCCAAGGATTAACTCTTAAAAACACAACCCAAAATCGGCAAAGACTAAAAAGGAGAGGGAAATGACCATTCGGGTCAAACCCTTACCAATTCCAAACGATCGAAGCAAGACCCCAACACTCCACCGATATTCGGCCAAGGGAGACTACTAGGAGAGGAGAGATTCGGCCTAAGTGTTTAACACACACTTCTATACAATTCTTAGCGAAAAGAAAAGAAAGAGAATGGAAGATGGAAATATAGGTTCTACACAAAAGAAATGGGAAAATGAGTGGAAAATTCGGCTTCACAAATGAACCAAGGAAAAAGAGGATGAAGAGGAGAATATTCGGCTACCAAATGGACACCAAAGATCAAAGATGTTTCGGCTAGATTTAGGAGTGTGGTATTTCGGTTCAAGAAGTGAAAAGAAAGATGAGAGAATTCTTTAGAATTTCGGCTTTGGTTTGTCAAAATGAAAGAATTTGGTTTAGTCTCCTAATGGCCGAATATGCATCAAATTCCAAAAGGAAAATTCGGCCTACTCACTCCTCACTTCCCAAAACCGCCACCCTCTCCACAACTCCCCAACATTCGGCCAAATCCCCCCAAACACTCCACTCCCCACATTCAAACAACAAGACCAAGTCTTCCTCCTACAATTACTCTCCACCAACCGTTTGAATGGTTTGACTTGGTCCAAGGGGGAATTTGAACTCCATCCAACTCCTCCCTCCTATGCCGTCAAAAGAAGCCAAAAAGTGGGGATTTTCGTTGCTTGAACCCAAGACCTCCCCCTTGCACATGACGCCAAACCAAGCTCCAAGTGGCGCAAGCTCTGCCACTTTGCTAGCTCGCTTGTTATGCTCAAAAATACCAATTAAAAATACATATGGCCCAACTCCTTCAGCTCCTCTCAAGTAAAGCCAAAAATTAAAATTTTCCTACCTACTCAGGCACACTTCTAGCCTACAATTAAGCCCCGAATCACACAAACAACAACTTAACAAACCAACACATGCAAAATCATGCAACCACAACATAACCCCTAACCCGGGATATTACATGGTCCTTCAACATGGCTATGTAATTAGATCACACGGGCGTGTCGCCCTTCCACAGGGGCGTATGCCCTTGTTTTTAGTGACTTTTTCTAAAGTTTTTTTTCTAAGAACTCGGCTTGGTCCCGAATCATTTCTAAAGTGCGTTTTGGGCCTCGTAGGCTCATATTAGGGATTTTAAGATAAAGTTTGAAAAGTCTTAAATTTGAATGAAATTTCATAACTCGGAATTGTTTATTTACATGTTTTTAAGTAAGGTAACGCCTCGTGCCCTGTAATGATGTCGGATACAGGTAAGGGGTGTTACAACCTAACTGGAAAAAAGGAGAAACAAGAAGTGATCAAAAGGGCAAATTGCCCAATTTTTGATAAATTAGTCTTCTACTAGAAAAATTTCCACCGTCTTCTTCTTCCCTCTCCTAACCTAAATCCCCAACCTAAGCTCCAAAAGTAAGTACTCCAAGAATTTAATTATGTTTAAGTTAAGTTAAATAGAAATTATGCCAATTAAGTAACTTATTTCTTATTTTAATAATGCTATGTATAAGAGGAAAGTAGTATTGATGATACAAATTTTAGTTGAAGTTATGAAATTATGGTCATTTACAATAGTAAGTTGAAAAAGGACTAAATCGTAAAATTAAAAAAGTATGTCATGACATTGTATAAAGTGGAAAGAGGGCTTAAGTGAAGAAATGTTAAAGTTATGATGTTATATATGATAATGTGTAAGCTAATAAATCATATGTAAGTTGAGTCTCTTCCTCCCATTTCTCTTTTTTTCTTTTAGTAACCTAGGATAAAAGCCACACTAAAATAAATGTTGTTAGGAGTAAAAACTGAACAAGAAATATGCTTAGGCCTAATGGTTAGCACACTGAACCCTTCGAGTCCCTCATTCTCCTTTTATTTTGGAAATTCGACAAGTCTCTTGAAAATAAACAATATGTACAATTAAGTGTCAAGGTTAACACGATAGTATCCTACCTTGTGCATCCAAGTTTGATCCCCTTCCTTCTCTTTTTATTTCATAATTTCGCTAAAAAAGCCTCAAAACGCATCTATATGATTAAGCGTAAAAAATAAACAAGAAATGGGTAGTAGCCCAATGATTAAGGTGTTAGTTCCCCTTTCGAGAAATCGAGTTTCAGCCTCCTCCTCCTCTTCCCCCCCTTTCATTTTAATTTCAAATTTGACAAAAATTTGGGGAAGTTGCAAGTGATGCCTCTATGGTTTACAAACCTTAGGAATTTACCCAATTCTTTCCTAGTTAAAATTCACAACTTGCTTCTTCCCTAAAATTCCAACAGAACTAGAATTCCACCATCTTTTTATCTTCTTTTCCTAATTAGAATTTCAATTTTCCCTTTTTCAAATCCTAAATAGAATTTTCTTTTCATCTTTCTACTTATTCTTTTTTTTTCTTTTCTTTCCCTTCCTTTACATCATATTTTTCATCTTTTACTATTGAATATTTTTTTCTCATATCGGATCAACCTCGTTCTTGATTTCTTAGCGGTAATGTCAAATAACATCTTTAATCTTTGCCAACAAATTAGTAAGTACATCTCAATTCTGGTGTTTAATCTCAAGTTTTTATAGAATTTCTACCCACGCTAATCTTGCGATCAATTAACAAATATTTTACAAATTTTGCCAAAATTCCTAGTAATATTGATAAATCTTGAAATCAACCATTAATCCATGTATAAATGTCGTTTGAAGGACTCGTTTTAGTGTTTTATGTTAGTGTTTTACAATTTTTAGTGTTTTATTTTAGTCCCTAAATGATTTGTTCAATTTAGTCCCTGCTATTTTAGTGTTTTATTTTTATTCAATTAAGTCCTTGATAATATGAATAATGTTAGAATCCATGACCTGATTGGCTTAATTAATGTCATATATATTTGCACGAATTGTGAATGATATATATGTATATTGTATCTGTATTTGTAATGGTACGTACAACTTACCTTATGTTACCATTTGAACAACTTTATCTTCACCGTTTGATTGGTTTATCCACACCGTATTAGCAGCTTTTATATGCAACAATGTGTGGTTTAACCACACTGTTCTAGTAGCTCTGATCTACAAACATGTCATGCATCCACAACTTTCTGGCAGCTTGTCTGCAAAACTTTTTATCAAAAACCCTGGTGGTTCATCCACTCTTTTTATTACTAGTGGTTTATGCACAACGATGAGTGGTTTATCCATAATGTGGTGTAAGGTAGAGGAGTTTTAGGGAACTCCTATTATGGTGTGTAGCAGTAGGAGAAGACTCTTTTCGGATAATTGAAATTGAGTTGCATTCATAAATATATGCATATGCATAGTAGTGGGTATTGAAATTTTGTGATGATAAGATGAACTGAATTACCATTATTCTGTATCACTAATGAATTGTGATTTATTCTATGGATTGATTATTTTGTTTGATTGATCTATTGTTTTCTTTGGTTTTCTTGTGACTGAACTCACATTGAGCTTCGTAGCTCACTTCCTTTTTATTTTTCATCTTTACAGATAACACACTAGATTAGGACACGGACCCGACATATTGAGGGTTTGGCTCGGATCAATTTTTATTAAGAAGTATTTTAGATTTTTTATTTAATATTTTAGTTATTTTGATAACTGTATTACGTAATTTAAATTGTGGCATGAGACTTCTATTTTGGGTTTGGTTAAGCATGCATAATATTCAATTTGGACTTAAGATAATGAAACAAGGATTTAGAACTAATTTAGCTTTAACTTATACTGATTATACTTATTTAAAACTAAGTCGAATATCACTTTTTCGCTACTAAATTATAATTAAAATTTTGAGTAATAAATAGAGTGGTAATTAACTAAGTTTTCAAAAGGAATCACTATTACATAGGTTAATTAATCTAAAAACGGTTTTGATAACTTGTAAGTTTTTCTAAAAATAGGCTACATTTTCTTCAAAAAAAACAAACAAACAAATGTTTTAAAATGATTTTTTTTATAAACCCCAATAGCTTACTGGGCCATTTTGGTGGCTAATGTAATCTCCCGAATTCGAACTTAATGCCTAAGTCGGATTTGGGAGGTTACATACTAAGTGGTTAAGAGAGTAGGTAGCGGGAATTACATTCAGATGTGCAAAAGTGATGTTGCAAGTTGAGAATTAAAGAGATTGAGCTTAAATCATTGTTCTATTTTTGTACTGTGTTGATCTTAGTGAATTGATTCTCTCAATAAGTGTAACACCCTTACCCAAGTTTAACGCCGGAATCGGGTACGAGGTATTACCGGACTTAACTTGTTAAACATACAACAATAGGCCATAAAATTTTGTTCTAACTTAAAACTTTTCAGTCATATACATAACATCTTTATTATGGGCCTAGAGGCCCTAAACATACATACAGGAGGTTTCAAAATTAATCCGGAAACTTTTGCACTTTTAGAAAATTTTTGCCTAAACAGGGCCACACGCCCGTGTGAAATGAGACATGCTCGTGTGAAATGGGACACGCTCGTGTGCCTAGGCCGTGGCCTCTTAAGAGTTTGCTGGCGTCATAAACAAAATGCTAAGGTTTTCACACACGGGTGAGAACACGGGTGTGTCTAGGCCGTTTAAGGGACACGGGCTATAGACATGGGCATATGTCCGGCCGTGTGAAAACCCCTGTAAGTTCGAAATGAAAAATAAATTCCACACGGGCTAAGGAAATGGGCGTGTACCCGAGTTCAACGCCAGAACCGGGTAAGGGGTGTTACAATAAGACTCCACAGGCATAGGTTAAGTCCAAACCACATTAACAATCTTTTTGTGCAAAATTTTCTTCTTGTTGTTTCAACTGTTATGGCCACAACTTCCACCACAACATAGTCAGATGTTCTTTCAAAATAGCTATATCAATTGAATATTAGCGACATAACAATGAAGGGACCGACATAAGTGATGTCACAAATATTAGTGACCAGTTTTAAAGATTTTATGCTTGAGTGACCAAAATAAAAAACTCTCATAATAATTGGGTGACTATTAAAGTAGTTTATCCATAATAATATTTTTTAACAAATTAATAACATATATAAATGTAGTAAAAAATAGTTTATAATGCAAGAATAAAATAATATTATGAATAAAATAATATATAATATATAACATAAAAATAAATAAATGATAATAGAGTAAAATAGTGTTTTTTATAATTACAATTATAAAAATTATATAGCTTATTAAGTAAAATATATATATTAGTAAATAAAATTATTAATATCTAATTCAATGTGTATATATATAAACACCAAAAACTATAATTTTAAAAAGGATTAATATATACAAAGATACCTAAGACACATTATGGATTTTTTTTAACCTAAAATTAAAAATTATAAGTCAAAATAGTACTTTCTTTTAACATTGTTAATTTTTATCAAATCCCTTGAGTCATATGTCATTTTTGGGTGTAAGATTATTAATTTATTTTTACTAAATAAAAATGTATAATTAAAGAATAGATTTGAAATTTAGTAAACTACATTTTAGGTCACTCTAAAATAGTATTTATCCAATTTTGGTCATTTTATTCTTTTTTCTCAAACTAGTCACTCCAAATAAAATAATTATTGAAACTAATCATTTCCATTAAAATCTTTCATATTAGCTAATTGAAAATCTTTCATATTAGCTAATTGAAACTAATCATTTCCATTAAAATCTTTCATATTAGCTAATTGAATGTTGAGAGGTGACCTTGGATGTAGAAATAGTAATAATAATAATAATAAATTCCAGTTTCCCGAATATCAGCTCTTTAGCGTGCTCGGGAATTATCTTCATTTGTCTTTCCACCAAAGCTATAGGTTTCTCAACCAAAAAGTGCTTTCCACCAAGAAAATCAAGGCAATGTGTTTGCAGCAGAAAATTTCAACTCTACAACTCTACCATGCTTGGGGTTTGAACTTGTTGCAAGGTTTGGAACAAGGAAGTAGCCAGCTTTTGAAATAGAATAGTATTTTTGAGATAAATACAAAGAAGTCCCTGAGCTTTAATCAAATGTAAAAAAAATCACATTTCATCATTCAATTGGTTATTATTTCATGTTAGCAATTCCTTAATAAAAAATTAAAAAAATTAATATAATTGACTAGTTTGAATGATTATTTTATTTAGAGCCACCTTAGTGTAATTTACCTTTAAAACTTTTTAACTCTAAACCCTTGATACTCTCTTCTGTTTGCACTGTCTTCATCCTCTACTCATATCACTTCCATGATCTCTGCAAAACACCACAAAATAAATGGTACTTTTCATATTATCTCCTCATTTCATATCACTTCCTCTTCGGTCCTTACACTAGACCCATAGGTTTTTTTTTTTTTTTTTGGTCACTCTCTTGAATGCTAGTTATTCTTCAAACCCACAAAACCTATAATTTTTTCCAAAGAAATTTCATCTGAAAAAATTACAACTAAACCCACTCAACATCTGAAAATTTTTCCAAAAAGCCCTAGCCTCTAAAACATTTCTTATAAAATTGGAAGGCATGATAATGGATTTCAATACAATCGTTTCTACTCTTATGAAAAAGAAAGGTTTTAGGTGAAAGAATGGTTTTATTTTTCCTAACATAATCGGGAAAAGAAAAAGTTGGTTCTTGGCAAAGCTGTTTCGATGAAATTTTTATGAAGATTAAAAATTGTAATTAATGAAATACAGCTCATCTTAATAATTTTGCAAATTCCGAAGCATTTTTTTAATTAAAAAGTTAAATATTAACTATTCTTTTTTATTTGTTCAATTGCTTGAATATGTACATTGGGATTCCAAGAGATAATTAGAAATTGAACACGTGGTGTACATTGTTCGAGAGAATTGATAACAAGTAAAACTATTATTGAGGTACTTAAAAAATATCACTTTAGCTTAAAGTTTTCAACTGTTATGTACTAATTAGGTCTAAAAATTAATTTAAGTATCAAGTACGGATAATGTGTCCAAGTTTAAGTATCCTTTTAAAAATTAAGTTGCAATTAATTTGTCAATTATATGTTTTTAGAATTATTATATCAAATTAATTCATAAAACTTTATTATAAAATGTTATAATATTCATATTTCAAATAATTTAAGTGTAAATGCTTTAAATTATCTTCTTATATTTATTTATATTATTTAGTTTAAATTTAAAATTTATATTAATGTAATAGAATGAAAGTTATTTTAAGGGCAAAAATCCAGAAAATACCAAAAAAAAATAAAAATTACCGGAAAGGATAGGGTTGAAAAAAAATGACCGGAAAGGGCAATTTCTCCCAAATCGCGCGTCCGTCAGTGCGTTTTTGGAAAGCGACCTAAAGCGCGTCCCCGGGAGCGCTTTAGGCCACGTCAGCGAAAACGCGCCCCCGGGGACGCGCTTTAGGCCTTTTTCCCAGCAAATAAAAGTGGCAGCAAGTGGGAAGAAAATGGCACCAAAATTAGGCACCGAAAGTTGATGTGATGTGAAAATTGTTATGGGGTAATTGCAATATTGGTCCCTATTTGAATAGGTAATTTGTAAGATTGATCCCTAAACCTCAACTATAAATAGGCCTAACCATTTCTCATTTTCTTCATCCCACAATTTGCCATTCTCTACTTAAGGCATTGTTCTCTCTCCCTATTTGTAAATTTTCACTTGTATTTTTGGAGTGAAATATATTTGTTAGTGCCCGAAGACGTAGGCAAAATTTGCCGAACCTCGTTAAAATTCTGGTGTTCATTATTATTATTTTTTCATATCTTGTGAGTGTGATCGTAGTTATTTATTGTGCTATTAAATTACGATTGAGGGATATTCTGGCTAGGAAAGACGTGGTACTTAAGTGATCCTTGTGATCCACCTTTCTTTCCTGGGAATTGAACTTAGTGTGATTTTTTAGTACAATAATTTTACTCTTTTACACCGTCCACTTGCAATGAGTGAACGTATTTGTCGTAACCAATTTTTGAAAACAGGAAAACGACTAAAAATAGGGGAGTCGCCACCGACCTTTTATTAGGTGCGATCGGATCACCTTTGTTTTAATAAAACATTTTGATTTACTAAAACAGATGTTTTTTGGTCTTCGAAAATTTGAGAAATTAGGTTCGGGAGTCGGTTACATGCGAGGAAGGGTTAGCACCCTCGTCACGCCCAAAATTGGTACCGAATTGATTAATTGGTGTCCCGATGTCGAAAGTTTAAAAAATTATAAATGAGTTTAGAAATTTGGGTCTTTTTGGAAATGTCTGAGTCTTCTTAAAATTGAATATTAAGATTTTCGTGTTTCGAAGGGACCAAATATCACATCCAATACATAGGACACGATAATTCCAATCCTCAAATCCAAGGTAGTCTCTTAATCCCGAAGACTCATGCATTAAAACTAACAAAAGGTTATTCAATCTTTGGTCAAGCAAGAAGACCGAGACCCAACGCATAGGGTACGGTCCCTCGGATTTCCAAATATAGAATATTGCCTTATTTTAAAATTTGGTCTTTGGATAAAATTGATAAAAATCTTAGGTTATGTAAAAAAAAAAAGCATTATTCAGAACGTGGAAAGGGTCTTGCGGCGAAAAATGATAATGTGAAGAATAGCAGTATATGTGAAATAATAGAAGCGTAAACATATGAATGAATATTAAATAATAATATATACGTGTATGTACAACATAATAAAGTAAAAAAAATTTTGACAATAACAATGATAAAATAACAATGATACAAAACATATATATAATATACTAATACTGAACGCAGAAGAAGAAGTATTAATAATAATAATAATAATAATAATAATAATAATATATACAATATACTAAATAAATATAGTAATATTAATAATAATAATAATAATAGTAACGTGATAATAATAATAACGATTTATATTAAATATGTACAAGATAATAATATAAGATATAATAATAATAGTAGAATACTAAAAGAATAACATAGTAATAATAATAATAATAATACAAAATAATAATAATAATAATATACATAATATATACGGTAGTGATAATGATAATACAGTGATAATAAATATAATAATATGGTAAGTATGTATATACAAATAATAGTATAATAATAATAATAATAGAAGTAGTAACATACAAAGATAAAGTAAACAAATAATAAAAATAATAATAAAGGTAGTAATAATAATAATAATAAGGAAATTAGTCAAATTAATAATAAAATAATGGAAATAACAAAAGAAGGATAAATTAAAAATTAAAAAAGAAAAAAAAACATATTCGGGGCAAACTTGAAATAAAAAGAAAAGGCAAGGACCAATTTAAAATGCACACAAATGATCACAGACTAAAACAGAAAATATTTCCAAAACCCAAAACGTAATGTACAAGTAGGACTAAATTGAAAAGGGACACAAACTTTAGGGCAAAAATGAAAAAAATAGTATAGGATTAAAATAAGGTTGGCGCAAATAGGAGGGACTAGCCGCATAAATTACCCCGCTTAAGGTGGAAAGGCACCCATTCAACTTTCCAATCGTGAATGTGCTGGCCTCCACCCCCTTTTTTACTACCCCACTTTAAAAGATTAACAAACCCCTTACTACACTTATCATTATTTTTTGTTTACAAGTTCTTTTATATTTTTTAGCAAAAAACAGAACCACCCCAACTTTTTCCCTTTTTCTGAGACTCACCTTCTTCAAAAAAAAAAAACTTTAACCCTTTCTCCTCTCCTCGGCCACGCAATGAGCTTCCGCTCGCCACTCACTCACCATTGACGGTGGCCGACTTTAACGGGTCAAAGGGTTTCGCAACCCTTTCGAATGGGTCCGAAGGCGGGACCCTTAAAGACCGCGAATCACGAGCGAAACGCTCTCGTGCCCGATTCCGACCGTGGAGGTAAGCCTCGACGGTGGACTACGAGCGACGATGCGATCGCGAAGTAATCCCATGAGCCCTTTTTTCGATTTTTTTGTTTTTTGAAAGATTCGAAAATAGCCAAAAATAAAATAAAATCGGAAATGAATAGTAATAGAGAATAAAAGGGAAGACGGAAAACCTCAATCTTTCAGCTTAATCTTTTACCTTTTTATTGCTAAAAATCCTTTCTAAAATTTCCGAGCCCCTGTTACATTTTTCTTCATGGCTTTATAGCCGAATATTGATGAAAATAAAAATAAATAAACCCATTCTTTGGCTTGCGGTGTGCTTGTAGTTTTGTCCTTTTCTTTGCTTTTGCAGGTGTGTGGCCGACAGAGGCAGGTGCATGCGTGGGTGCTGCGGCGCTGGTGGAGGCCAGTGGGGAGAGGCTTGCGGCGCTAGGGTTTCGAAAACCCTAGCTATCTGGAACTTTTTAAGGTTTTGGGCCTTTTGGGCCGCCTGTAAATTGGGCCTATTGGACTATTATTTTATTTTTTGGTTTTGGGTTTTAGGCCCGGACGAAATTTGGGCATTACAGCTGCCCCTCTTTGCTCATTGTCGTGTAACGAGAATAGAGCAAAGACATAAAGAAGGCCCCAAATTAGTCGGGACCCACTAAGTCTTGACTTCTTGGCACTCTTTTTCCTCTAGTAGCCTCGTTTTGGATCCATGGTTTCTTTAATTCTCTTCACCGTAGCCTTGAAAAACAACTACTGACTCCAATCTGCTTTCCTGTAAACTCAGGAACCCTTGGTCTTCTGTCTTTCATCTGCCTCTGAAACATTGGGCACGCGGACTTGGTATCTTCGATCTGCTTCTGCAAAACTTCGGGAATGCGGATCCTCTGTCTTCAATCTGCCTCCTGCAAAGCTCAGGAGTGCCAGATTTGTTATCTTTGATTTGCTTCCTGCAAAGCTCAGGAATGCCCGATCTGCTACCTTCAATCTGCTCCATGCGTGCGGGAATACGGACACTGTTATCTTGATCGCTCTCTGCGTGCGTGAATGCCGACACTGCTATCTTCGATCTGCTCCTGCGTGCTAGGAATGCTAGATCTGTTATCTTCAATCTATTCCTGCGTGCCAGGAATGCCAGACCTGCTATCTTCAGTCTGCTCCTGCGTGCCAGGAATGCCAGACTTGCTATCTTCAATCTGTTCCTGCGTGTCAGGAATGCTAGATCTGTTATCTTCAATCTGCTCCTGCATGCCAGGAATGCCAGACTTATTATCTTCAATCTGCTCCTGCGTGCCAGGGATGCCAGACCTGTTATCTCCGATCTGCTCTGCGTGCGGGAATGCGGTTTGTTATCTCCGATCGCTCATGTGTGCCGGAATGCGGACTGTTATCCCCAATCTGCTTCCTGCAAAGCTCAGGAATGCCAGATTTGCTGTCTTTGACTACTCTACCGCCCTTCTCGAGGGCATGTCCTGTAGAATGGGTGCATGCTTATGCTTAATGATTAGGATGTCATGATCGAGGTGAGTCAGATGCTCCTATTCAGACATGCTATGATGCAAACATGTTATGAGTTTGACTTCTTTCCAAGGCGTTATCGCTTATTTATCTCAAGTATCATTTTCTTGAACACTTGGTCCTTATGGTAATTTTAGGGCTCATGAAAGTGTAAGTCATATGATGATTGTCACCCCTTTGGGAATTACAACCTTTTTGTTCATCGCTCGATTCACAGTTGACTTGCCATACCATCTCCTAAATGACCCCAAAGATATATTTCAATCCTAATTGCTGAACCGCTCCAAGAATTCAGTCCTGTCACGTGCTTGGGGCATTTTGAACAACTGTCCTATTTGGTTTCCTGTTTTATTTAGAAATTTCTAAAGTAATATATGTAACTTCTTTTGTGAAGTTATTAGTTCAGCACTCATTATTTTAATGCAACATGTGGCAAGGAATTGAGAAGAAAGTTGAATTAATTGTCCGAAATACAAAAACTGTCAGAGAACATGTCTCGAAAAAAAAAAATGTCAAAGGTCAGGTGCCCTGGATATCGTTGATCGGGCTTCTACATACAAACTTCATGAAGACTATTTTGGGCTTTAGCATGTGTTTAGATGACTCAAAGTGTTTGCTGATGCCCCCAACTTCATTTCTTGTCTATTCCGGTGTAGCAAGATCGTTTGAATCCGTAGTGCCTTTTTATGAGTTTTCATCTTGCCTCCTTTTTTTTTTTTTTTTTTTTTGAGACCCAAAGCGCCTTTTGCGGGTTTTCACCTTGGCCTCTTCAAGCATAGTATTTCTTGACCGAATCTGAGTTTACGGGATTGGGCAGGCTTTTTCCATCCATTTCAGTCAGGATCAATGCACCTCCAGAGAAAGCTTCTTTTACCACATATGGTCCTTCCCAGTTCGGCATCCATTTTCCCCTGAAGTCTTTTTGTATGGGAAGGATCTTTTTTAGCACAAGATCTCCTCCTTTAAACTCTCTCGGGCGAATCCTTTTATCATAAGCTCGCATCATTCGTTTTTGGTACATCTGACCATGGCGGATAGCCCTTAACCTCTTTTCTTCGATTAAGTTCAGCTGATCGTATCGAGCCTGGATCCATTCAGCTTCATCCAGCTTTATTTCCGACAAAACCCGAAGGGAAGGTATTTCTACTTCAATAGGTAGGACCGCCTCCATCCCATAAACTAACGAGAAAGGTGTTGCCCGATGAGAGTTCCGATCGACGTTCGATAAGCGTGAGTGCGAATGGTAATTTCTCATGCCAATCTTTATAAGTCTCGGTCATCTTCCCTATTATCTTCTTAATATTTTTATTAGCTGCTTCTACTGCACCGTTCATTTTTGGACGGTATGGGGACGAGTTGTGGTGTTTGATACCGAATTGGCTGCAAACATCTGCTATGGTGCTGTTGTTCAGGTTCAAAGCGTTGTCAGATATAATTCTCTCAGGCATTCCGTAACGACATATGATCTCCTTTTTTAAGAATTTACTGACTGCCGATTTTGTGACATTGGCATACGTGGCAGCTTCTACCCACTTGGTGAAGTAATCAATGACTACGAAGATGAAACGATGTCCGTTAGAAGCCTTTGGTGAGATTGGCCCGATAACATCCATGCCCCACATGGAAAAGGGCCACGGGGAAGTCATCACGTGTAAAGGTGACAGAGGCACATGAATTTTATCTCCATAAATCTGACATTTGTGACACCTCTTAGCATAGTTGATGCAATCTCCTTCCATGGTGGACCAATAATATCCAAACCTCATGATTTGCCTGGCCATTGTAAAACCATTGGCATGTGTTCCACAAACGCCTTCATGAACTTCTTCTAGGATTTTCCTGGCCTCTATGGCATCAACGCATCTCAGTAACACTTGATCTTTTCTTCTTTTGTAGAGGATATCCCCATCTAATACATAGTCGAGGCCAATCTTCGGCGTCCTTTTCTCGTTCTCCGTTGCATGCTCTGGGTATTCGCGGTTTTTATATATTGCAACACATCTTGATACCAAGGCGATCATCTCTTTCCTCATCTTCCAGACACAACGATGAAGTCGGGACTTCGAGAATACTCATCTGGACGGGTCTCATATCTTCTGGCCTGTTTACTTTGATCATAGAAGCCAGAGTTGCTAAGGCATCTGTCATCTGGTTTTCATCACGTGGGAGATAATTAAAAGTGATGTCATCAAACTCCTCAATCAACCCTAAAACTATTTTCCGATATTCGACTAGTTTAGGATCTCGGGTCTCCCATTCATTTTTGAGCTGATAAATCACTAGTGCAGAATCTCCATATACTTCTAACACCCTGATCTTCCGCTCTATGGCTGCTCGAATTCCCATGATGCAAGCTTCATATTCCGCCATGTTATTTGTACAATCAAAATCCAATCGGCATGTAAGTGGATGATGATCACCATTAGGAGACACCAAGATTGCCCCAATTCTATTTCCGACAGCGTTAGACGCTCCATCAAAGTTCAACTTCCACGGGATTTCTTCAGCATTCGCTACATACATCAACTCTTCATTGGGGAATTCAAAGCTCAAAGGCTCGTAATCTTCTGAGGCTCTGCTAGCCAGAAATTCCGCTATTGCACTCCTTTATAGCCTTCCTTCGATTCACGTAGACTATGTCGAATTCGGATAGCAAAATCGCCACCTTGCCATCCTCCCGTTCGAGCGATCGACTCCATCATATATTTCAACGGGTCAAGCTTCAAATTAACCAGGTCGTATGGTATAACATATACTGCCTTAGCCTTCGGGTTGCCCAAATCAAAGCGCAACATAGTTTTTCGATAGACGAATATCTCATTTCACATTCGGTGAACTTTTTGCTGAGATAGTATATCGCCTTTTCTTTCCTTCCTGACTCATCATGTTAACCAAGCACACATCCCATGGAGTTATCGAACACCGATAGATCTGATATCAATGGTCTATCTGGATCCGGTGGAGATAGTACTGGGGCGGTCGACAGATATTGTTTGACCTTGTCAAAAGCTCTCTGGCATTCTTCGTCCCATACCCCTTGGTTGTGTTTCTTGAGAAGACGGAATATAGGATCGCATTTCTCGGTTAACTGTGAAATAAACCGAGCAATGTAATTTAGTCTTCCAAGAAAGCCCCGAACTTCTTTTTGAGTACGTGGTGAGGGCAAATCTTGTATGGCTTTGACCTTGTCCGAGTCAACTTCAATCCCTTTCTCGCTGACCACGAAGCCCAGTAGTTTTCCCGACCTAGCTCCAAAAGTACACTTGGTTGGGTTGAGCTTTAATTGGAACTTCCTTAATCTTAGGAACAATTTCTTCAAAACTTCAACGTGTTCCTTTTCCGTTCGAGACTTGGCGATCATATCGTCGACGTACACTTCAATCTCTTTGTGCATCATGTCATGGAACAAGGCTACCATGGCCCTTTGGTATGTTGCCCCCGCATTCTTCAGTCCGAATGGCATTACTTTATAATAGAAGGTGCCCCATAACGTTATGAAGGTGGTCTTCGCCATGTCCTCAGGGTGCATCTTGATCTGATTATATCCGGAGAATCCATCCATAAAAGAAAACCACGAGTACCCCGCCGTATTATCCACCAACGTGTCAATATGAGGCAAGGGAAAATGGTCTTTTGGGCTGGCTTTATTTAGGTCTCTATAATCTACACACATCCGAACCTTTCCATCCTTTTTTGGGACAGGAACGATATTGGCCACCCATTCTGAGTATTTGACCACTTGGAGAAAACCAGCATCAAACTGTTTCTTCACTTCCTCTTTTATCTTCAATACTACGTCAGGCCTCATCTTCCGTAGTTTTTGCTGCACTGGCTTACATTCTTCCTTTATGGGGAGGCGATGTACTACAATATCAGTACTCAGGCCCGGCATGTCTTGATATGACCATGCAAAGACATCTTTGAATTCCCGCAGTAATTCCACCAGATTTTGTTTTGTTTTCTCGGTTATGCGTGCTCCGATTCTCACCGTTTTTCCTTCTTCTAGGGATACGTTCTCCACCTCCTCGTCATGAGGCAGGATTTGTTTCTCTTCCTCTTTGTACCATTAAGTAATAGATCCGGGGATAAGTCACCCTCTCTGTCACCTTCAAAATCCTGAGATCCTTCTAAACACATGTCTTGCTCAAAATGGGCCTCTAAGTCTGTAGTGTCGTTGCTTATATCGTTGATATCTAGGGACCTGTGATGGGTGCCAAAATGTATGAAGAATGAATTTGCGGACAATTATTCATGTCATGAATGAGCAAAAAGAAAAACAAAAGAAATTTGCTTAGAGAAAAACACTAATATTTGTGATAATAAACCAAAATGCATTTCATTCAAATAAAGATTTACGAACATTAGCCCGTTTCACAAAAGAGATTTTATTGTTCTTAGGCTTAAAACAACAAACGTTCTCGAATATTACTCTGTGGAATTTCTAAAAACTACGAGCAATTCCTCCGCATGATCCAATTGTTCAAAATGCTCCCAAGTTCATAAGGACGAATGCACCGTCGAGTTCCTTTGTCCAGTCTCTCCTTCGTCTATAAGCGTTGATGTATAGACCGTTATTCGACAACCCTCTTCCGGGTGAATTATTCCTCCAGAATCTGAAGGTTTGGGATATATGAGGGAACGTCATTGGTTCCCACATGACTTCTTCCCCATTCAGCCGTACTCTTCTTCTCTCCCGTTTCCTCTCCATTTCTCTTCTCATCTCGCTGGCATTTGGCTTAAAACCCAGGCCAAAACAGTCTCTCTTTTCTTTCAATGATGGCGCTTGAGCTTCACCCTGGAGACATCTTCCTAGCCCTTTTCCTGGCAAGGCCCCCTTACTGATCATCACTTGTAGACTCATCTTCGTGGTATTGGATATCTTGGGTACCGGAATTTTAGCCCCCTCACGAACGAATGTCGCATTGACAAACTCTAAAGATCGAAAAGAGCATTCAACGGCCTCCTCGTTTGCCTCCACATATGGCGCGTCATTGGTAACTGTCGCTATGATGTCTTCTTCCGCGTTGATAGTGACTAATCGACCATCTGCCACCAATTTTAGTTTTTGATGGAGGGATGAAGGTACTGCCCCTGCCGAATGAATCCAGGGTCTTCCCAATAAGCAAGTGTATGAGGGATTGATATCCATCACCAGAAAATCTACTTCATATGTATTCGGCCCGATTTGTAGTGGTATGTCTATCCTTCCCATCACTCTTCTTTCGGTGCCATCAAACGCTCTCACTATGTTTTGGCATGTTTTCATGTGAGAATTGTCTATTGGCAACCTTTTCAAGGTCGACAATGGTAAGACATTCAAGGCCGACCCATTGTCAATTAACACGCTAGGTAGGATGGATCCCTTACAATGAGTAGTTATATGCAGGGCCTTGGTTGATCCCATACCCCCAGATGGAATCTCATCGTCGCTGAAGGAGATGAAATTATCAGCACTTATGTTACCAACTAATCGGTCAAGTTTATTGACAGATATATCTTTGGTAACGTAAGTTTCGTTTAGTACTTTCATTAACGCCTTGCGGTGTACTTCCGAGCTCAATAGTAAAGCTAGCACCGAAATACGGGCCGGCTGCTTATGCAATTGCTCCACCACGCTGTACTCACTATGCTTTAAGAACTTTAAGAATTCTTTTGCCTCTTCCTCTCTTACGGGTATATTGACGAGGGCGCTAGGTTCTTCATCTGGCTCAATTGTCATGGCCTTTAATTTTGTCGTATTTATTCTGACGCTCATTGGGTCATAACGTCTTCCGCTTCGTGTGTGGAACCCCTCCTTCTGGTTTTCATATACAGTGCTGGTTGATCCTTCTGCCCCGGGTATTACCACGTTACAATTATAGTTCCACGGTACCTTTTTGTCATCCTTGTAAGGAAAGGATGCTGGTTTCTTGATTATAATCTTAGGCACTGTTTGAGCTCCACTTTCTGGGTTTCTCGGGCGGGAAATAACAATCTTTGGAAACTTAGCCTTTTGACGGGTCAATTCTCCTTCTGTCGCATGTATGTCCCCTCCTTCTGAGCTTTCCTCATAAAATTCTAACTCTTTATTACTCATGAAGCCTTGCACCAATAGTCTAAATTCTGTACAGTCCTGGATCTTATGCCCTTCCGCTCCGTGGAACGCGCAGTAATTTTCAGGCTTTTCGATTCTTCCTTCGAGACTTGGCTTTATCAGCCCTCTTTTGATCATTTCCCCCCATACGATTATTAGTGGGGTCTTCACATCCGAGATGTCTTCCTTGGTCTTTCTTGTTCTATCCTTCCCGATCATGTTTACCGCTCCATTCCCATGATTGGGTAATGGGTTCCCCGAACCAGGCAGATCATCGAGCTCTATAATCCCCATCTTAATGAATTTTTCGACTACCTTTTTGAAGGCAGTGCAATTTTCGATCGAGTGGCCCGTTATTTCCGCATGGTATTCGCATTCAGAATTTGGGTCGTACCATTTAGGGAACGGGGGTTGTAATGGTTCTAGATAATACGGGGCTACAATGTGTGCGTCAAATAGGCGTCGATACATCTCTTTGTATGCTATCGGGATCGGCGTAAACTGGGGTCTCTCGAATTTTGGTCTTGGGCCTAGCTCTTGCCCCGTCGTCCCTTGCTGCTTAACAGTCATGACTTTTGGCGGATTAACGGTAACTGCTTTCGGGTATCCCTTATTGTACGTACTCATGTTGTTTACTTCATTATCCTTCTTTCTGGGGACGGATCTCCTAGTAGCCTCACCTACTTCGATCCTTCCACCTCTTATGGCGTTTTCAATCATCTCCCCCGCTAGGACTATATCTGTGAAGCTTTGAGTTGTGCTCCCCACCATGTGGGTGATAAATGGGGCCCTCAAAGTACTGATAAATAGCTTGACGGTTTCTTTCTCTGAGAGGGGTGGTTGGACCTGGGTAGCTACTTCTCTCCACCTCTGGGCGTATTGCCTGAAGTCCTCGTTTGGCTTCTTTTCTATGTTTTGCAATGTTATTCTATCCGGCACTATTTCCGTCACGTGACCATATTGCTTCGTAAAAGCTTGTGCCAAATCTTCCCATGAATTAACTTGAGCGCGGGTTAGCTGGTTATACCATTTGGCCACCGATCCGACTAGACTGTCTTGAAAGCAGTGAATCAACAGTTGATCATTCTCGGCGTATCCCGCCATCCTTCGACAGAACATCGTTATGTGGGCTTCTGGGCAACTGGTCCCATTATATTTTTCAAACTCCGGCGTCTTGAATTTTGGCGGGAGTATTAGGCCCGGGACTAAACTCAACTCTTTTACCTTAACACCAGGGCGATGGCTAGCATTTTTCAAAGCTTTGACCTCCTCCTCCAACCATTTACAACGATCCTCTAACTGTCTTGAGGATTCAGCTCTTGTCTCTTCTATCATGTCAAAATCAGGGACAACCAAGTTAGCAGGGTTATCCCCTAGGTTGGATCCGGAACCTGCTTGGAAATTTGCGGGGGGTCTGATATTATCTCGGCCCTGTTGGGGCCTAATCGTGACAGGTGGCCGCGGAAAGTATTCTCCTGGCTGTATAGGTGCATGTGGTGGGGTAGCACCCGAAGGAGTGCCTTCATTTTCTTCTCCGGTAATAACCATTGGGCCTTTTCCTTTCTCCACAAGCCCGTTCAGTAGTTGGGTCATTTGGGACATTTGAGCCGTCAAGTTTTTCTCGGACTCTATCATCCTATTCGTCATATCCTGCTTGATTTGGGCCAACTGTTCTTGTGTTTGTGCCATTTCCTTTTGGAGTTGCTCATATCTTTGATCCATTCTCTTAGACTTAGCTCACGTGCCGTATGGGTGTTCAAATTTCCCAGTTTCACTTTCCTCTCCTTCTTCTTCCAAATTTGTTTTAATTTATTAGCTTGGGGTTCTCTTAAATGCAAATGCAAATGCAAATGCATGAAATGCAATGCGAATGCATGGAATGAATGCAAAAAGAAAAGAAGGCGCCGATTATGGATTCGATTCCATTAGAAGAACTTTTCTAGAAAATAAAGTTCTTTACATAAAACAGATTAAATATACGGTTTTGCCTTCATAGTCCAAGCAACACACTAGTCCCTTCCTTCATGATCGGATTCCATATCTCGTGCGCTTTTTTCGTAAGTGCCCCTTCTAATTCTTTGGGGCTTGGCTCGGACTATTCCTCTTTACTTGTTCATCCTCTATGATTGTTCATAAGCTTCATGACGACTCGCGAATAATCATTGTTGGCTTGAATCCTAGAGCAAAATCTTGTACTATCAGCCTTCTCTCGTCGTTTACGTGGACTATATTTGGGCAACCATATTACAATCCACTTTAACAAGAAATTCATTTCCTTATGAGAAACTCCTCTATTTAGCAATCGAATGTTAATTAGCACCTCCTTTCCATGATGATGCAATGCAATGTAATCAAAACAAAAGAAAACATATTAGTACAGGAGTAATAAACAAAGTACCTATCCGGGTAAACACTAGGGTTTGGCGTGGCTCTACCTAGGGTGGGCTCTTAGGTCTCTCTATGTGCAGTTTGGTTCTAAAGCAAAGGTACCTGAACTGGCAGATTCCTTGGTCCTCACCCATTATAGGCTCATATGGATCGAGTTCAGTTCAGGGGAATACATTTCCCTATGGCTGAACGGAGATAAAAATCTCACGAAGACATAGGTACGGATGTATCCCGAAAGTGATCCACTATCTTGCACGGAGGTAAAAACCTCACGAAAGAGTAGCTTCTCACTCCCACTTAAGGGTGTGACCGCAATGGTCGTGCAATGCAATGCCAAGGTATTTCACAGGACTCGACACCGTAACACAAGCAAATGCATTGAAGATAAACATGATTTTTCAACACAATTTTTCAAACTTTCGACAAAAGGGCAAAAACTAGTCAATTTACGGTCTGACTCTCGAAGTCCCCAGCGGAGTCGCCAAGCTGTCGTAACCATTTTTTGAAAACAGGAAAACGACTAAAAATAGGGGAGTCGCCACCGACCTTTTATTAGGTGCGATCGGATCACCTTTGTTTTAATAAAACATTTTGATTTACTAAAACAGATGTTTTTGGTCTTCCAAAATTTTGAAAATTTGGTTTGGGGAGTGGTTTACATGCGAGGAAGGGTTAGCACCCTCGTCACGCCCAAAATTGGTACCGAATTGATTAATTGGTGTCCCGATGTCGAAAGTTTAAAAATTATAAATGAGTTTAGAAATTTGGGTCTTTTTGAAATGTCCGAGTCTTCTTAAAATTGAATATTAAGATTTCCGTGTTTCGAAGGGACCAAATATCACATCCAATACATAGGACACGATAATTCCAATCCTCAAATCCAAGGTAGTCTCTTAATCCCGAAGACTCATGCATTAAAACTAACAAAAGGTTATTCAATCTTTGGTCAAGCAAGAAGACCGAGACCCAACGCATAGGTGCGGTCCCTCTGATTTCCAAATATAGAATATTGCCTTATTTTAAAATTTGGTCTTTGGATAAAATTGATAAAAATCTTAGGTTATGTAAAAAAAAAAAAGCATTATTCAGAACGTGGAAAGGGTCTTGCGGCGAAAAATGATAATGTGAAGAATAGCAGTATATGTGAAATAATAGAAGCGTAAGCATATGAATGAATATTAAATAATAATATATACGTGTATGTACAACATAATAAAGTAAAAAAAATTTTGACAATAACAATGATAAAATAACAATGATACAAAACATATATATAATATACTAATACGAACGCAGTAAGAAGTATTAATAATAATAATAATAATAATGATAATAATAATAATAATAATAATAATAATAATAATAATAATAATAATAATATATACAATATACTAAATAAATATAGTAATATTAATAATAATAATAATAATAGTAACGTGATAATAATAATAACGACGATATTAAATATGTACAAGATAATAATATAAGATATAATAATAATAGTAGAATACTAAAAGAATTAACATAGTAATAATAATAATAATAATAATAATACAAAATAATAATAATAATAATATACATAATATATACGGTAGTGATAATGATAATACAGTGATAATAAATATAATAATATGGTAAGTATGTATATACAAATAATAGTATAATAATAATAATAATAATAGAAGTAGTAACATACAAAGATAAAGTAAACAAATAATAAAAATAATAATAAAGGTAGTAATAATAATAATAATAAGGAAATTAGTCAAATTAATAATAAAATAATGGAAATAACAAAAGAAGGATAAATTAAAAATTAAAAAAAAAAAAAAAACATATTCGGGGCAAACTTGAAATAAAAAGAAAAGGCAAGGACCAATTTAAAATGCACACAAATGATCACAGACTAAAACAGAAAATATTTCCAAAACCCAAAACGTAATGTACAAGTAGGACTAAATTGAAAAGGGACACAAACTTTAGGGCAAAAATGAAAAAAATAGTATAGGATTAAAATAAGGTTGGCGCAAATAGGAGGGACTAGCCGCATAAATTACCCGCTTAAGGTGGAAAGGCACCCATTCAACTTTCCAATCGTGAATGTGCTGGCCTCCACCCCCTTTTTTACTACCCCACTTTAAAAGATTAACAAACCCCTTACTACACTTATCATTATTTTTTGTTTACAAGTTCTTTTATATTTTTTAGCAAAAAACAGAACCACCCCAACTTTTTCCCCTTTTTTACAGACTCACCTTCTTCAAAAATAAAAAAACTTTAACCCTTTCTCCTCCCTCAGCTCGACGACAGAGCTTTCGCTCGCCCACTCACCACTGACGGTGGCCGACTTTAACGGGTCAAAGGGTTTCGCAACCCCTTTCGAATGGGTCCGAAGGCAGGACCCTTAAAGACCGCGAATCTGAAGCGAAAACGCCCTCTCGTACTCGATTCCGACCGTGGAGGTAAGCCTCCGACGGTGGACTACGAGCGACGATGCAGTCGCGAAGTAATCCCGGCGAGCCCTTTTTCGATTTTTTTGTTTTTTGAAAGATTCGAAAATAGCCAAAAATAAAATAAAATCGGAAATGAATAGTAATAGAGAATAAAAGGGAAGACGGAAAACCTCAATCTTTCAGCTTAATCTTTTACCTTTTTATTGCTAAAAATCCTTTCTAAAATTTCCGAGCCCCTGTTGCATTTTTCTTCATGGCTTTATAGCCGAATATTGATGAAAATAAAAATAAATAAACCCATTCTTTGGCTTGCGGTGTGCTTGTAGTTTTGTCCTTTTCTTTGCTTTTGCAGGTGTGTGGCCGACGCAGAGCGGTGCATGCGTGGGTCTTTGCGACACCTGGTGGAGGCCAGTGGGGAGAGGCTTGCGCGGCGCTAGGGTTTCAAAACCCTAGCTATCTAGAACTTTTTAAGGTTTTGGGCCTTTTGGGCGCTCAGTAAATTGGGCCTATTGGACTGTTATTTTATTTTTTGGTTTTGGGTTTTAGGCCCGGACGAAATTTGGGCATTACAATTATTAATCTTTGTTATTTACTACGATGGTGAAGTGCGTGACACGAAAATGGTGTTGTTTTCTTATCGGAGAACACAAAGTAGCGATTGAGTTTTAATCGAACGTCGATTTGGTAGAACTTCGCAAAAGAATTAGGCGTAAAATATTGGAACAACGCTAATGAAAGTTCGATCTATTAAGTATAGATTTTGCGCTTCGGTTGATCCGGTGAGATATGAGTCATTCGACATCAAAGGTCCTCGGAGCCTTGAGGCAATGGTGGAGACTCATCTTGCCAGTGGTTCACCCTATATCGAGGTATATGTAGAATTTTCATCTCCAAGTGATCTGTCTGCGACCTCAACATCTAGTATCGTTCGAGGGGAATACACGACCCCAAGTCGACACTCTGTAAGTGGGAGGCAAAACACAGAAGTGCTAGTGTGCGGTGGTAGTATGGAAAACATAACCCCTGCACGACACTCGGTTGGTGGATGGGACATGCATATTCGTCATTCGACGTCGGATGACAGAAATACGTATTGGAGGACGTCATCAACTTCTAGTGGATGGCAATCCACATACGATTGGGATCGTTACGAAAGATGTTTAAGGAGGATGATGTATTACCGAGCGACATCCATCGATGAGGGCCCTCGTTATTACCGGCGACATGCACCGGTGAGGGCCGCCGTTTGTTGCAGATTATGGAGGATGGAACGATGAATCGATGTGGAGCCACCTCGGGAGCGGGGCGATGGTGCGGTTGGATTATTTTCGAACCGGAGCCCGTTCCAATTGTACCAAGACGTTGAGGCGGTTCGGACGAAGAAGAAGAAGAAGATCCGCTATTCGGGGCATACTCACCTCAAAGCGCACATGCATAATGTCGATCTATCTCAAGATGATGCATTGGAGTTTCTGAACTACCATACTGGACGCGTGACCGTACAAATTCTTTGTTGGATTTGGATCAATTAGAAGTTGGTAACCGTTTTCCAACAAGAATACTTTTCTTCTTTGCATTGAAACAATACGACATCGAGAAATGTGGTTAACTACACTATGGTTAAATCAAAGCTCGATAGGTACGAGGCAAAGTGTGCGATGCAAGACGGCACATGTTCATGGAAAATCATGGCGTCGTTGAGGAAAAGGACGAGTACATGGGAGGTGAAAAAGTACAAAGGTCCGCATACATATCTTACCTGCAGATGCACGATATGTGTTCAATGATTTCAATAACACTAATATTATGTAATGTTGCATTATTTAACGTACTTCATTGACGGTGTGTAGAAGAAGATCATCCGAGGATGGATTGGACATGTTGGTGATTTAATAATCCCGACGGTGAAGGCCGATCCCGAACTACTGATCTGCCGCCTTAATTGGCAATATTCGTAGCCAAATGGGGTACACGCCTCTCTTATAGAAAGGCTTGGATAGCCAAGCGAAGCGTTGGAAAAATTGCACGATCGGTCGGTGGGGCGTTTCATATAATGAAGTGTGGCGGTGGTGTCGGTCTTTGAGAGGTATGTCCCGTGCAAAGCTACAACAGACCTTGAAACGGAACCGGCGTACTACAACGATCGCTGCTTGCTCGTGGATGCGCAATGTTCAAGCGTCTGTTTTGGACATTTAAGCAATGCCGAGATGCTTTTACATATTGCAAGCCATTGGTACAAATTGACGGTACCTTCATGTATGGTAGATATACGCATCGACTATTGCTAGCCGTGGCACAAGGCGGTATGGGAGAATCCTTCCGATTGTGTTCGCAATAACATCGGGAATCGGTGATGATTGGGACTTCTTCCTATCCGAGTTAAGGAGGCATGTTTGCCCCAACCCGACATATATGCGTTATATCGGATCGGGGCCCGGAATACTTGCGACAATAGAACGCCAGAAGCATGTGGCATCGCACACACCATCGATATTGCACGAGGCATGTCGCATCCAACTACTATGGGCAACATCGATCTAAAAGAGAGAAACGGCAAGTGATCGATATGGGTATGAAATATCTATTAATAAAATTTCTTTTGAAAAATTCAATGTATTCGCAATTGAAGAGTGGTATGTAATATTCGCTATCAACGTATATTAGCAGGTTATGAGATCAATAAAGGCCGTTTTCACGAGATGCTGGCCAGTTTGCGCTCAGATAACGCCGAAGGCGCAAGCTACCTGTGCAATATTCCTTTCGAACAGTGGACACAAGCATATGACGGCGGCCTACGATATGGGCATATGACCACAAACCTTGCCGAATGCATAAATTCTGTTCTAAAAGGAACCCGTCATCTGCCGATTACAGCAGTTGTGCGAGAGACATATTTTCGGTTAGCGGCACTATTTCCGAAGAGAGCAGCGAGGTTTATAGAGGGCAAATGGAAGGAGGCCATGTTGGAGCCAGAAGGTCTTGCAACAAATTAATCGTGGGAAGGCACGTGCGAACACCATGCACACAAGATGTCATGATCGCGACGACCTATGGTTTCGTGTCACGGAGTTTGATGAGACCCAACCAAGGTATTGTTGGCGGGCATTATCGTGTACACTTGACAAATAGGACATGCGACTGTGGGATATTTGATGCACTTCGTTACCCATGTGCTCATGTACTTGCGGCTTGTCGAATCTCGTATTGATCCCATGAGCTATGTCGACGAAGTGTACAAATTAGAAAACATGTACAACGTGTGGAGACACGTATTCCCACCATCCCGGATGAGCGTAAGTGGCCATCGGTATCGCGTGCACCGTATAAGCTGCATGCCGGATAGAGAATTGAGCGCAAACCAAAAGGTCGACCTTCCTCGACTAGAATACGCAACAATATGGATATCCGAGAACCGACCAACCAAAGTCGGCATGGTGCGGATGGTGTAGGAACCGGCCATACATCTCGCTCGTGTCCAAATCGGAATAGTTGACCGTGTTATTAGCTTGTTTGTCTCTTGTTGGCTATGTAATTTCTCGCTTTTTTTGGAGTACAACGGTTAACTTTTGTACAATAATTCAAATTTATTAACTAAATTATATTGTAAAAAACTAAATTATCAAAGAACACTTCTTATTTTAGTGAAGAGGACTAAATTAAAAAAATAGAAAATAGAAAATAATTTTTATTTTATTAAAAATTCAAATTATATTACATACAAAAAAATACACAACTTTTGATATTAAAATTAAATTACAAACACAAATAAAAAAACTTTTTTATTCAAAAATAAAAAATTAAATTACAAAAGAAATAGCATTGAACTCAATTTTATTAAATATAAAAAAATTATATTGCAAAAAACTAAATTATCAAAGAACAATTCTTATTTTAGTGAAGAGGACTAAATTAAAAAAATAGAAAATAGAAAATAATTTTTTATTTTATTAAAAAATTCAAATTATATTACATACAAAAAAAATACACAACTTTTGATATTAAAATTAAATTACAAACACAAATAAAAAACACTTTTTTATTCAAAAAATAAAAAATTAAATTACAAAAGAAATAACATTGAACTCAATTTTATTAAATATAAAAATTTATATTGCAAAAAACTAAATTATCAAAGAACACTTCTTATTTTAGTGAAGAGGACTAAATTAAAAAAATAGAAAATAGAAAATAATTTTTATTTTATTAAAAATTCAAATTATATTACATACAAAAAAATACACAACTTTTGATATTAAAATTAAATTACAAACACAAATAAAAAACAACTTTTTTATTCAAAAATAAAAAATTAAATTACAATTTAAAAAATAAAAAGCCCATCCTAATCAATGTTGATCTTGGTGGGAACCAGATTACCTGATCGGGTGGTCGCGATTCTGTGTTTGGATTCCTCCTTCTTCTAGCTTCCGTGCGGGTCGTGGAACCTCGGTGAGGGAAATCGGGTTCCTCCTCGGCGGTGGAGTGCAGTTCTAGGTGTTGCGATGATGACCCACCTTGATAAAATAATGACCCGGAGGTGTTTGCATAAACCACGGCGGGGTGATCGCATCTCATCTGTGAAGGAGCACGGTAGAAACTCTCGCTCCCGACGGCACCTCATGTAATCCCACACCCGAAGTCGGCCTCACGATCGGTGTGCCAACGGGAGTTGTCGAAACGGACTCGAACTTCGGCCATGCATTCCAACTTTGGGTGGGACAAGGAAAAGGAAACATATATGGGTTAGGAGGATACATATAAGGGCGAGTGCGACCGGCATAAATCGTAGATCTTGTGATGTCGGTGTTGTCAGCTGAACGGATGGGCCCGGTGACTGTGTAGGCGCTGTTGATGGGCCCGGTGACTGTGTACGCGCACTTGGGCCCGGTTCATCACCCATTCTCCTTGGATGTAAAGGGCCCCGACGTTCCCTTCGCTCGCGAATTAGCCGCCGCTCTTTCATCCGACAACGATATCGGCTTGCCATGGATTCTAAACCATGGCATGTACTCCGGCACGCACGCTAACTCTGGAACTATGATCGGTTCTCGGTTAGGTAAAAAGTCATACCGGTTCTCCCACGTCTCGATATGTTCTGACCAAAATCTTGGCCAATCCGTGTGCTGCTGCCGTAAGTCCACTTTGTGCTCATCATCGAGCACCTCAGGAGGCACGGGAATCGGTTGCCGGCATCCAAATTGCCGCAGAACCCGATCTGACTGGTGCATCTCCACGGTTGAGTAGGTGATTAGCGGGACCTTAACGTGCCAACTGTTCGGATTTTGGAGATACTCCTCCGGAATTACTGCCCGAATTTCGGGATCCTCGTACAGTGTCCATTGAAACTATATTAACATTACCAACTTTTTAGTTATATACATAATATTAGACACTACCTACGAAATACTAAATTATAATAACGAAATTCGACACTTACTTGTGATTCCGACCTTTGGTCCAACAGGAGCCGTATATCCTCAAGCGAGTTAGGTATTCCAACATGACTGCTCCTCGGATGGTTCCACCTAATTAAATAAACTTTTAGCATACAATTATACTATAAATATACGACATAATTGTAAAATATAATATTAAATTTACCTCGTTATCAGTGGGAATGAATATGGCTGGTCGAGTCGAGGACGTAAAAATGGAAATCGAAACTATGCCCATGACTGCAGTAGTGATAGGCAACCTCCGATTTTTGTTTACTCGCCAGCGTCGCCGCACATCTCCCGGTATAACCTCGATAGCACGGCAGACCCCCAACTCAATTCACCGGCTGCTCTGAAGTCAACAAGTTTCAGGAGCCATCTCAGGTGGACGAGGTTTCTAGAGAGGTCCGGCATCAGATATCCTCCAATTATTTGAAGAATGTATGCTTGAGCATACCGTATTCTTTCTACTTCGGTCGAATCCTCGTTCGGCTCCGGGAATGTGTCTCGTAACCACGCCATATCGATCCGAGCTCCTCGAATTCTATCCGGAATGGCACCCAGAAGCTCGTAGCATACGGCCATCCAATCGAGAGATGTTACGGACCCGGTGACTACCGCCCCGTCCACCGGTAATCCCAAGCTATGAATCGCACATCTTCTAAGGTGATGGTACACTCTCGCATGGCAAATGGAAAGTGTGCGTCTCCGTCTCCACCTCTCTATCAACGCTACCCGATTAAAGCGGCTCCAACTTGAACCCCGCCTATCGTGGCCACGTGCAAAAACCCGCTTCCGCGAGTAATTTCTCGATCAATGGCGATGGGGACCGGGCATGTTGCGAATATAACATTCCAACACCCGATCTACAGATCGTTTAAAAATTATAAAATTATAAAATTCTAAATTAATTAAAATTGCATAATTAAAAATTTAATAATATTGAAAAATTAACATTCAAACTTACCATTTTCTTTTCTTTGACTGGCAATGTGGTTCTCGTCTAGGCGACATAAGTCCCCGACCATTGTACTCAGATAAAGAATTTAAAAATTTTCTAAAAAAATAGATATATTAAAAAAAATTATAAAGGGCTTTTTATAAATAGTAAATGACTATTTTGAAATTTGAGCGTAAATTTGAAGGACTTTGAGAGAAACTTGAGAGAAAATTGAGAGCAAATTGAGAGAAAATTGAGAGAAATATGAGAAAGGATTGAATTGTGAAAAAAATGAAGGGTTGGGGGTATTTATAGGTTTTTTTGACCGTTGGGCCCAACGGTCAAAAAATTTGATTTGTTGCGGCCTAAAGCGCGTCCCCGGGGCGCGCTTTAGGCCACGTCAACGAAAATCGCGTCCACGGGCGCGTTTTTATTGACGTGGCCTAAAGCGCTCCATCCGGGACGCGCGCTAGTCCGCTTCCCCAAAAACGCTACCGACGGGGACGCGATTTTGGGGAAAATTGCCCTTTCCGGTCATTTTTTTTCAACCCTATCATTTCCGGTAATTTTTATTTTTTTTTTGATATTTTCTGGATTTTTGCCCTTATTTTAATTATACTTTAAAAATTATTACATTAATACAACAATATTGGATGGAAGAGGCACACGCGCGATGGAGGAACTGGAGACACGCAACAATAGCAGAAGAGATGATAATGACGAGTCCGGATCTGGAAATGACAGATTGATTTGATGAATTCGTGAAAACAACGGAGGCTGGTGATTGAAAAGTTAAATGCTGATAGTTTCACGGAGGAAGAGTCTCCAAAGCAACTGAAGCACAAAGAATTCATGGGTATAGAGAGAAGAAAATGGGATTCTAGTATTAGCTTTTCATTTTTCTGTTTTAGTTTAAAGCCTTTTCATTCGCTTTTTCGATTTCTAAACTCTTTAATTTATTTTGTATTTTCATATTCCCCAAGGCACCGTTTTGGATGCCAATTAAAATAGGACAGCTGTAGGAAGGATTTATTGTTGCGTCTGGTGTTAACCAAAATCCCATCTAATAAAAACATCAGTTGAGCCTTTCAAACAAAAATTATTACATTAATTTACTATATTATAAATTTTAATAATATCATCAATATTCATAACGCTTGTTATTGCGCATATATATATATATATATATATATAACGTGCCCATAATATATATAATTGGTAAGGTTATGAGAAAGCTGACCTTTTAGTATTTTAAGTTTAAATAATACCTGTTGATAGGTTGAGTCATATTGGGCTAAGTTTGGATTAAGTTTAAATATAATATTAATATGTTTTATATTTTTTCAAGTTTATTTGATTCGAAATATAAGTTTAAATTTTTTTTCAAATATGTCTATATTTATAAAATACTAACCTAAACTCATTTTAAGACCTCTCATATTATTTTTTAAAAAATATTTATATTTTATTACTTTAATATTAATAATTTTTATTGAAATTTTTTATATAGTTATCTTAATATTATTTTAATATTTACATTAGAGTAGTATTATATATTTAGTATATATTTATTTTTTTAATGTGCTATAAATTATATAATATATAAAAACAACATAACATAAAGTATTATGAACTTAAAAACGCATTAAACCGAGTCAAGCTCAGGTCTTAAATGTTCAAGCTTAAGGCCGACCCATATTTTAAACGGGTCTATTTTTTTTGTCTAAATCTATTTTTCAAGTCTATTATTTTTCTCCAAACTCTCTCAAATTTTGAGCAAGCCTTTAAATCTAGACGAATAATAGTAAATCTAATTTAAAGTAAGAAATTATACGAAGGAAAAAAATTTAACCAATCACCCAAAGTTTTTAGCATTGCCTGACTGGATGGATTTTCAAAGGAATCTTCAACAACATGAACCTGCCGAATAATTGGTTTCTGCTAAAATCTCATGTTTGTACTCGGAGTTGACTTAATACCCCCCCTTGAATCGTTCCTTCACCAACACTAACAAGCGTATGAATTAAGGTAAAATAGTACTGTTCACTCAAAATTCGCGCTAAATTAAAATTTTTTTATCTTAAATTCTTAAATTATAAAGTAAAAAATTTTAAAATTAAAATATACTTTTAAAGTTTTTATATACTTTATACATTTGGGATTTTATCTTTCACTTTTACTTTTAAAATTTTCATCATTTTACTTTCCGAATTTAAAAGCTACTTTTAAATTATGTATAACTATATAACAATTTAGTCAAAAAGTTAGCGATATTAACTATTTAGACTAATCAATAACATTATAAATATAGAGACTAAATTATGTTAGAAATTAAAATATTAAAAATTAATTTTTAAATTTAAACATAATAGAGGGACTAAAATTAAAATTAATCATTTTTTATAATGCAGAGAAAAAAACATGAAGGAAGGTCATAGCATTTTATTATACTGAGCAAATATAATTTATTTTAGTCTAAATTTAATAACAAAATAAATAAACCAATTAATTAAAGGTATGTACATAATTGAACATTCTAAATCCTTCTAATTAGGACCGAATCATAAAAATGAAAAAATACGAGGGACCTGATTTAGAATTATCCACGCTTAAGGCATTTCCCCCCAAGACAAGTGTCACCATGGACACTCTTTTAATATATAGATTATAGATTGGATCAGTTCTATGTTGGAAAATTTAGACATCACATATATAATAAGGATAATTACATGTTATTATTTATTATCATGATAGGTTAGCCCAAATTAAAAGTGATCTAATTTGGTTAGAATTTTATTGGGCTTTTAATTATTAAATAAAGTATGAGTCAAATATCTGTAGATACTCTTCTAATCAAATTTTAATTAATGATGGGCTAATTAGAATTTGATTAGAACTAATATGCCAAGGTTATAAATATTAGGGTTATGGTCCCCAAATTATACACAATATATCTTTTCTAATATCCTATCATTAGGAAAGAGAGAGCAAATATTCTCTAAATTTCTTGTGTGCTAATTTGGAAGATCAAATACCCAAAATCTGGTAAAATACAAGGAATTCATGGATTTAGGTACGCTTCCGCATCTAGTTTTATTCTTCATTTATTCTTGATGATTTGACATGATAGATCCTGGTTTATTAAGTTTTATTTTAGATTTATTTTACAAATCTAACATTCTAGTCTAAAGTTGAATGCTTTTAATGATCATAACATAACTTATTCGAGGATTTAACATTTTCTACTTCTGATTACTAGGTTGAAATCTCGGTCAATGTGTGAAAAAGGACTGGAACTGGAATTGGATTCAAATTATACATGCCAACTCAAAATAAAAAATGTGTAGTACAAATTTCATAGATGTCCTTATATTAAGAGTTAAATTGTATTTTGATACATTTATTCAAAAAATGAGTAAATTAGTCTCTATACATTAACTCAAAGAGAAAATTAATCATTTCTATTAAAAATTTCATCCATTTGTATTGTTAAAAATTGACGTGGTTGACGAAAAAACTAGACAGTAGTAACATGTGTGGTGCAACGTCTACCTTAGCTAACATACAGAGACCAATTTTCAATGGTAGAAATGGATGAAAATTTTAAGGTCAGTTTGCTCTTTTATCTAACATATAAGAACTAATTTGTCCATTTTTTTTAGTATAGAAGACAAAATGCAATCCAACTCTTAATATAAATAGCCTTTATAGTACTTTTACCAAAACGTGTCCATTTATCCAAGGAATCCAATACTTCATTTCATAAAAAAGTAGTTCTCTACTTACCAATAAGTGGTTGGAAGGATGGGAAGTATACTTTTTCTTTTCAAATATTTGGAGTAATTCCAATCCTAGAGTCGATATTGTTGAAAAGGCTTTACTTGAATACTCACTTTCAACTCGAACCTCATGGAGTAAAAAAATAAAAAATAAAAATGAACATTGTTTTGAAATTGACTTTAACAATTGCAAGAGCAAAATTAAAGATGGATGTGGAAGTTGGTTAGGTAGTTGGAAAAACTTTTTACGCATGTGAGGAAAGTGATTCTGCTATAAGTTTATAGTACAAGATGTGATTTAAGTTCAGCTTACTCACCAAATTACAATATCACTCCTATATATCAACTAGATGACTCTCGCCACTAACACTTTCCTCTTAAAAACTTAATTACAAACTGAACATAAATAATAATTTGTTTACAACAATTTTGCACTAAAATTAGTTTCTTACAATAAACAAAATAAGTGCTCTCAATCTCACATGCTCAATAAAATAAACAAGCATTCTTTTAAATAGGCAGTTGTTGGCTTTCAAAACTTCAATCAATGTAAACTTCAATGTCCTTAAATTGTGCTCGAGTATGTTATCAATAAAAAATTGAATATTAGAGATCTTCTAGAAATAAACTTTAAGAAACATGATCTCGAAGGACATTCAATTATACCAAAAGTCCTCAAAATAATCCTTACTAGATTGGTATTCAACATGATCCAATCTGATAAATTATTGCTTAAAATCTTTAAAAGTGATGTAAAAAAATATAAAAATTTTAGATAAAAATATGCTAACAAATATGATTAATTACACGATAGCTTATTTACAAAGTAAGTTGCAACTGATATTACATCTAAAACGCACAACTAATACTAATAATTCTATCTACAAATAAAAGTTGTTGAGGTGCAATCAAAGTAACATAATTTAGAACAAAAATTAATACTTAAAAGAGTATTTTTTTTTCTTTTTGGTAAAAATACTTTAGAGTAAATTTGTTGCTCAAGTAGATAAACATAACTTGCATTAATCATATAGGCATCGAAAATGTCACACCCGGTTTCCCTTGAAACCCGAAAATTAGGAACATTAGGAGTTAAATTGAAAAAGACTGTAAGCTGATGGTGTAACAGCCCAATTTTAGGTCTAGTCGGAACAGTGGTTTCGGGACCACAAATCCGATGAAGAAAAATTTATTTTTATTATATTTTTATGGTCTAAAATTTTATGGAAAAATTTCATGAAAATCTCGTTCGAAAATTTTGATGTTTGGGCACTCAATTTAGTTAAAAGGACTAAATTGCAAAAAGTGCAAAACTTGAATTCTATATGCTAAAGGAGCCCAATTGCTATGAAATTTTAAATTAGAGGTCCTTAAATAGTAATTAGACCATTGATTAAGTTGTTGGACAAAAATAGACATGGTTTGGTATGTTTCTAAAGTTTTTCATTAAGGGCATTTTAGTAATTTGGTTATTAAAATGAATTAATAATCAAATTAAAAGCCAATTTTTGCTCATCTTATTCTTCCTTGGCTGAATTTTACATGGAGAAGACATGTATAAGGTTTTTCAAGCTTTCAAGCTCGATTGTAAGTCCGATCTAGCCTCGTTTTTAATGATTTTTATGTTTTTGAAATCCTTGTAACATGATCTATCTATTCCTACCACCAATTTGAAGAGATGTCAAAGTCTAAAATTTAACCCATGTTGAACATGTATGTATTTTGATGTTTGATGGTAGAAAATGCATGTTTATTGTTTGTTAAACGACTTTTACTAAGTGATTTTCGGTAAAAATGCCTAAAAGGACTTGTTTGTAAAAGTTGTAAAATGAGTAGTAAAAGTGTGAATAAATGAAAATTTTGGGCTTTTATGAGCATGATATAGGTTTAGCTAGGCTTGGGTTTTGAAGAAATTGAATGAAAATTATTTTACGAGCCTAGGGACTAAAATGTAAAATGTCAAAAGTTTAGGAGAAAAAATGTAATTTTTGCCATAATGTGATTTTGGGCTAATTTAAACAGTATAATGATTAAATAAGTCAAATTTGATATTATAGATCAAGAAAAATGAGGTTCGGAGTTAGAATGGGGGAAAAACGAGTATTTAACGATTTAGTCCTCTTTTCTGTTTTTATACTGTGGTAAGTTCGTATGTTTAATAAGTATTAAATTATATGTGTATAAATGCTTAATTGATATAATTGTGGTAAATGCTATAATATTGAAATGAATGTGAATGCTATTGAGTACGATACTACGAAAATGACCGACAAGGATTCAGTACAACGAAAGTCCCGGTTGAACCTTAAGAATAGATAGGATACAAATATCATGACATTAGGGTTATTGAGATTTCGTGTAAGACCATATCCAGGATATGGCATCGATATGGGACTTCGTGTAAGACCATATCTAGGATATGACATCGATATGAGACTTCGTGTAAGACCATATCTGGGATATGGCATCGATATGAGACTTCATGTATGACCATAGCTGGGCTATTGGTGTAACAACCCGACTTTAGGGCTAGTCGGAATAGTGGTTTCGGGACCACTAATTCGAGGTTGAAGAAAATTATTTTAATATTAGTTTATGTATTATAGCATGATTATATGAGTTCATGAAAATTTTGATGCATTAATTTTAGCGACTTCATGTTTAATTGCGAAAAAAGACTAAATCGCATAAAGTGCAAAGTTTTGTTCTACAAGCTAGAAGTACCAAATAGCCATAGAACCTTAAATTGGAAGTCTTTAAAGTGCAATTAGACCCATAGAAAGGGTAGGCCGGCCATGGAGACAAATGGGAGACATAGTCAATGGTTAGGTAGCATTTGGTGACTAAATTGATTTTTAATCATAAAATAAAGAAAAGCTATCATCTTCCCCATTTTTCTTGTAACATCCTGAAAAGGGCCTATGCATTTTCGGTTTAATTGTACGAAATGACATGTCTTATGTGTTATGAACATTTTTGGAAACCTAGAAATGTATGGAAATGTTAGGTTTAAAAGAGGAAAGTGAACATTTTTGGAAACACTGGAAATGTATGGAAATGTTAGGTTTAAAAGAGGAAAGTGAACATTTTTGGAAACTTGGAAATGTAAGGAAGTGATTTAGAAATAATTCAAAAGAGGAAAGTGAACATTTCTGGAAACTTGGAAATGTAAGGAAATGTCAAGTTTACAGAGCCGAACGAAAATTTTTGGAAACGTAGAAATGACTTAGAAATGTCGAGTTTTAAAGTTTAAAAGAGGAAATTAAGGCAAGGTGGCCTTAAAAGAAAAAGTTGGTGAAATTTGACACACAAACAGGCTTGAAAAAGTGGCCTGAAGATGCCACTTAGGGCCTCTGGAAATGGCGCCACATGCAAAGTGTTGGGCCTGAGTTCGAGTCACTTAGGAAGCAAATAAAGGAAGTTTTATTTTTGCTTCCAGAAGCCTGAGGTGGACAGCACAAGCCTTCTAGAAAGGAGGAGTTTTATTTTCATAAATATTCGATTAATAAGGTGATAAATAAGGGATTTAATTTGGATTATTTTTGAAGAGATAATAAAGGATTATTCTCTAATTATTTTAAATTAAGGAGATAAACTTATCAATAAAGAAGAGTGGTGGCCAAGTAAGGGATTCTGAGTAGTAGTTTCATTATAAAAGGAAGAAAATAGGGCTACTCATCAATTTTTCTTCCTCCTCTTCTCTCTGCCAAATTTTTGAGTGCTCTCTTCTCTTCTCTTCTCTTTTTCTTTTGTCAAGCCGAATCTATAGTCCACCATTGTCAAAATTCTCAAGTTTTCTTTTCTTCCTATTTCTTCTTACCAATCCATTCAAAAGCCGAATCTTGGAAGGGCTTCAAGCATAGGTGCTGTTGATTTCTTCAAAGGTAAGAACAAGTTTGATTTCCATTCTTTTCTTTTAGATTAGCCGAGAGATAATCTAACCCCATACATATTATGGTTGCCGAATATGGAAGGATCTTTCGGGATTATCGTGTGTAGTCGACTAAAAGGAGGAGTATTCGGGATTTCTAAGATTAAGGTAAGACATGTGAATATTCGGCCAAAGGCCTTGATTTATGTTTCGATGATTAAGATTAAGTCTAACGTAAGGTTTTAGGGATTTCAATATTCCTAGGTAAACAAGGAACAGTTTCGGGATTTGTTGGTGTTCCAATCGGCAACAAGGTAAGAATACTAATCCTACTAAGATTTGGAATTTTGGCCGAATGGCTTTTTATTAAGGTAATAAGTGATAAATCAATGTAGGGATTAAGGATCTAAGCATTAGATCAAGCTTTTCGGGATCTCAAGGAAATTTTAAGCGAATCAGGTGTGTACCCCTCACTTTTTCATAATATGTATTATGGCTATGTTAATTAAAATATGTGATATTAAGAATATGAAAGTGGCTAAAGTACCATGTTATGGTACAAAGTACCCAGGTACGTTTCCTACTCCTATTAGGATTATGAAATATGTTAGTTGTAACATGAGAATAAGAATAAGAATGTGAACTCTGGCATATTTATGCATATTATTATTATATGGGGCATATGGATTTGTTTGAAAGGGGAAGTGAATGTGGTGACCTAAGACCACGAACACGGTGACCTAAGACCGTGATATCGAAAAGTGGTGACCTAAGACCACGATGTCTGAGCGTGGTGACTTAAGACCACGAATCACGGTGACCTAAGATCGCAATTTGGTGTGTAGCAGAAGGAGGGTCGACTTAGTAGTCCCCACGGTGTGACTGGCAGGTACGGGGGTGTGTAGCGGATGGACAATTAGGTTTGGGTTTGGGAATGCATCATAACTTGTATTCATTGTTCTGAATGTGTAACTCTTGCATGCCTAATTCTATTATGATTTAGTGAAGTGTACACATTGAGTCTGTTTGACTCACCCCGTTGTGGGACCATGTTTCAGGTGATGAATAGTAATGGACCGGGACGGCAGAACTTGTGGTGGCCATGCTCAACATGAAGTTTTTATTTTTATAGACTATTAATTTTTAAGTACTCCGAAATATTTGGATTTACTTGATGTAATAAGGCCATAAGGCCATAGTGCACTATTTTATTTCTGTTTTTATTTATTATGTTACGAAATTTTTATTAAGTTAAAGATTAAGTAATTTACTTTAAATGTATTCTATATGTTTTATCACCTAAAATTTAAAAGGGTTTTCATTATAAAATGATTTCCTTTTCTACTCGAGCCCAACCCAAAACAATATTTCTTTCAAAACACACTATTTTCCCAAAGTAACAAAAGAACTTTGAACCGGTTTACTTGAGGAACATACCAAATCTGGTCAAAGCTCGTAGGCTGGATTTGGGGTGTTTCAGTTTGGTATCAGAGCCCAGTTTTAAACTCTCGGCCTGTGGGCTAAGGCCCAAAACATTTTCCAAACGAGCCCAAATGAGTTTTATGAAAAGTATTTCTAAAGTTAAGCAGGTTTTCTGGCATGGCACTTAAGTCTCCGACCCGAAGTCCACCAGGTAAGTACTTCGATCTCTTGTGTGATTTATGCTATGAATTGTAGAAGGGTAGGAATGGAACGTAGAGTAGAGGATAAGTACTTGAACCCTAGGATTAGTTTTCCCCAACACTTACATAAGACTTAAGTGCCTAACTAAACAACCCTATGGCTAAGTCGTCGAGTTAGGGTGTGGTAACCCCTGTACGCATGTCTAGGATTGGATCCGGAAGAGCCTGGTATTTAAGCAGTCCTAGTGACTCACCTCCTCTTCGCAGGAATCCTACCTGGTGCGTAGCTTCGGTTCACCCTAACCTAGAGGGCTTAGTAGGTGTGGCAACCTCTGTGCGCATGTCTAGGAATGGTTTCGGTGGGAGCTTGGTATTTAAGCAGTCCGCGTGACTCACCTCCTCTCCACTCGAATCCTGCCTGGTGCGTAGCTTTGGTTCACCCTAACCAAGAGGACTCGGTCATAGGCTAAACACAATAACTAAAACCCGAAAGGGAACTAGCCGTATTTTTATAAAAACCCTAGTTTTAAAACTCCTAAAATTACCTTTTTAATTTGTGAGAACTATTTTTACAAAATTGTTCTGAAAAATTTTTGGTTTGTAAAATTACAAAAATACCCCTAGTGGTAAAATTACAAAAATGCCCTTGGTTTATGAAATTTCCAAATTACTCACAGTTTTTATCAAAATTTCATTTCTCTACTAAGTGTTCAAAAGCCCTAATTTGCAAAATACCAAAAATACCTTGATTTTAGAAAAAATTACGAAATTGCCCCTAACTTACAAAATTACCAAAATGACCCTAACTTCCAAAATTTTTGCAATATCACCAAAATAGAAAGCAAATTCGCAAAAAGAACCCTCAAAGTTTTGCAACTTTTGAAATACCCCTGAATTATTAAACTTTACAAATTTACTCTCGTTTGTGAAAAATTACCGAAATACCCCTAGAATTTCAAAATTATCGAAATGCCCTCGGATTTCAAAATTACCAAAATACCCCAAGAATTTAAAAATTCCAAAATACTTTTTAACAAAATCACCAAGGAACCTTATTTTGACAAATTACGAAAATACCCCTGTAGGACAAATTACGAAAATACCCCTGGGTAGTGGAAAAAAAAAACAACAACAATGAAAACTACAACATTTCTCTGAATGAACGAAAGTTCATAATTGATTGATGGATGTATGAATGAAAAGACTGTGTGCATGTATGAATACGAAAGAACCACTCCTAAAAATTCTTTTCATAAAACTTCTTCGCGGGTAATCAAGTGAAACGAGGACTAATTCATAAAACTCTTAAATCAGATTAAATCGCAACGTTAGAAAATGAGTTCTAGGGGACGTGGTCGTCGTGGACGGGATAAGAGGAGTCTTGGACCGTCAGAATCGTTTAAGAGTCTTCAGAAAAGACCGAAGGTTGAGAATTCTGCTCGTGTTTTTAAGCCAACTACTAAAAATTCGGACCGTCCGTGTGCTCAGTGTGGAAGGTATCATGTTGGCGAGTGTTGGAACCGAGATTGGAAATGTTTTAGATGTAAGCCTAAGGCTCATTAGGTTAAGAATTGCCCTCAGGCAACGAAGGTTTGTTTAAACCATGGAGGAAATGGTCATGGAACACCCGGTAGAGGTGCTGAAGGTTCAGATGTGAGACATCCAAGGATATGATAGCGGTTAAGTTCCTTGTTTTTGGAGTACTATTTATTGTTTTAGAGATAGTTCATTCTTGTGTTACAAGTGAACTGTTTGAAACTTTGCATGTGAACTTAGAGACTGTGCCTAGAAGGTAAGATAGTTCTTTAAGATCAGAGTGCGCAGCAATAGCGTAGTGGGGTGAGTTAGACCGTACGACGGTTCGTTAGTAAGTAATTTCGAGCACGAAATTATTTTAAGGGGGTAGAACTGTAACATCCTGAAAAGGGCCTATGCATTTTCGGTTTAATTGTACGAAATGACATGTCTTATGTGTTATGAACATTTTTGGAAACCTGAAAATGTATGGAAATGTTAGGTTTAAAAGAGGAAAGTGAACATTTTTGGAAACACTGGAAATGTATGGAAATGTTAGGTTTAAAAGAGGAAAGTGAACATTTTTGGAAACTTGGAAATGTAAGGAAGTGATTTAGAAATGATTCAAAAGAGGAAAGTGAACATTTCTGGAAACTTGGAAATGTAAGGAAATGTCAAGTTTACAGAGCCGAACGAAAATTTTTGGAAACTTAGAAATGACTTAGAAATGTCGAGTTTTAAAGTTTAAAAGAGGAAATTAACACAAGGTGGCCTTAAAAGAAAAAGTTGGTGAAATTTGACACACAAACAGGCTTGGAAAATTTGACACACAAACAGGCTTGGAAAAGTGGCCTAAAGATGCCACTTAGGGCCTCTGGAAATGGCGCCACATGCAAGGTGTTGGGCCTGAGTTCGAGTCACTTGGGAAGCAAATAAAGGAAGTTTTATTTTTGCTTCCAGAAGCCTAAGGTGGACGGCACAAGCCTTCTAGAAAGGAGGAGTTTTATTTTCATAAATATTCGATTAATAAGGTGATAAATAAGGGATTTAATTTGGATTATTTTTGAAAAGATAATAAAGGATTATTCTCTAATTATTTTAAATTAAGGAGATAAACTTATCAATAAAGAAGAGTGGTGGCCAAGTAAGGGATTACGAGTAGTAGTTTACGGCTATAAAAGGAAGAAAATATAGGGCTACTCATCAATTTTTCTTCCTCCTCTTCTCTCTGCCGAATTTTTGAGTGCTCTCTTCTCTTCTCTTCTCTTTTTCTTTTGTCAAGCCGAATCTATAGTCCACCATTGTCAAAATTCTCAAGTTTTCTTTTCTTCCTATTTCTTCTTACCAATCCATTCAAAAGCCGAATCTTGGAAAGGCTTCAAGCATAGGTCTTGTTGATTTCTTCAAAGGTAAGAACAAGTTTGATTTCCATTCTTTTCTTTTAGATTAGCCGAGAGATAATCTAACCCCATACATATTATGGTTGCCGAATATGGAAGGATCTTTCGGGATTATCAGAGTAGTCGACTAAAAGGAGGAGTATTCGTGATTTCTAAGATTAAGGTAAGACATGTGAATATTCGGCCAAAAGCCTTGATTTATGTTTCGATGATTAAGATTAAGTCTAACGTAAGGTTTTAGGGATTTTGACATTCCTAGGGAAACAAGGAACAGTTTCGGGATTTGTTGGTGTTCCAATCGGCAACAAGGTAAGAATACTAATCCTACTAGGATTTGGAATTTTGGCTGAATGGCTTTTTATTAAGGTAATAAGTGATAAATCAATGTAGGGATTAAGGATCTAAGCATTAGATCAAGCTTTTTGGGATCTCAAGGAAATTTTAAGCGAATCAGGTGTGTACCCCTCACTTTTCAATAATATGTATTATGGCTATGTTAATTAAAATATGTGATATTAAGAATATGAAAGTGGCTAAAGTACCATGTTATGGTACAAAGTACCCAGGTATGTTTCCTACTCCTACTAGGATTATGAAATATGTTAGTTATAACATGAGAATAAGAATAAGAATGAACTCTGGCATATTTATGCATATTATTATTATATGGGGCATATGGGTTTGTTTGAAAGGGGAAATGAATGTGGTGACCTAAGACCACGAACACGGTGATCTAAGACCGTGATATCTGAAAAGTGGTGACCTAAGACTATAGTAATCTGAACATGGTGACTTAAGACCACGAATGCGGTGACCTAAGACCGCAATTTGGTGTGTAGCGGAAGGAGGGTCGACTTAGTAGTCCCCACGGTGTGACTGGCAGGTACGGGGGTGTGTAGCGGATGGACAATTAGGTTTGGGTTTGGGAATGCATCATAACTTGTATTCATTGTTCTGAATGTGTAACTCTTGTATGCCTAATTCTATTATGATTTAGTGAAGTGTACACATTGAGTCTGTTTGACTCACCCCGTTGTGGGACCATGTTTCAGGTGATGAACAGTAATGGACCGGGATGGCAGAACTTGTGGTGGCCATGCTCAACATGAAGTTTTTATTTTTATGGACTATTAATTTTTAAGTACTCCGAAATATTTGGATTTACTTGATGTAATAAGGCCATAAGGCCATAGTGCACTATTTTATTTCTGTTTTTATTTATTATGTTACGAAATTTTTATTAAGTTATAGATTAAGTAATTTACTTTAAATGTATTCTATATGTTTTATCACCTAAAATTTAAAAGGGTTTTCATTATAAAACGATATTGTTTTCTACTCGAGCCCAACCGAAAACAATATTTCTTTCAAAACACACTATTTTCCCAAAGTAACAAAAGAACTTTGAACCGGTTTACTTGAGGAACATACCAAATTTGGTCAAAGCTCGTGGGCCGGGTTTGGGGTGTTTCAAATCTTCTCTTCATCAAAAATATCAGCCAAAGAGGGGTTTTGGAAGCCAAAATTTTTTAGCAACTTCTCACCCTAGCAAGTAAGTGATTTTGGTGGTCTTTCTTAATAATTTTTGTACTTTTGAGACCCTTGTAGCTTGAGCTAACTAATGAGGGGAGTATTATGCAAAATGGTTGAAAGTCTAGAGTTTTTCCATGAGAGCATTAATGTTGTTTGCTGAAATTTTATGGAAGAAAATGAGTCTTGGTTGTTAAATAAACAACTTTTGTGAAAGGAGTTTCCATGAAAACATCTAAAAATGACCTTTTTGTAAATGTTGTAAAATAAATGGTAAATGTGTGTAATAATTGAAATCTTGAGTTTCTACAAGAGGGACTATGAATTGGCTAGGCTCGGGTGTGTGAAAAATGAACACATTTTATTTTACAAGCCTAGAGGTAAAATCATAATTTTAGAAAGTATAAGGGCAAAATAGTAATTTTGCCAAAGTAGAAATTTTTTAGAATGTCTTGGTTTATGTGGTGATTAAATGAGTGAAAATTTCATTTTAGATCAAGAAACACGAAGTCCAGACCGAAACCGAGAAAAGAACAAGGTGTTGGACTAAATCGAACAAATATACATATTTTGGTATCGAGGTAAGTTTGTGTGTAATAATTCAACATCAGGTTATTATGCATTGAAATGCTTGAGATTACATGAAATGTATATTATTTCTATGAAAATTGATCAATGATGTTTAATGAAAGTATGATAAAAGTTTTTGATGTGAAAGCCCCAATTAACCTTCGGAATAGAAAGGATACCATTGTCAAGACATGAGATTCATAAGGTCCCGTATAAGACCATGTCTGGGACATGGCCTCGGCAATAAATTGAGATCTCGTGTAAGACCATATCTGGGATATGGCATCGACATCGAAGATAAACTTTGTGTAAGACCATGTCTAGGACATGGCATCGATATACGATCTCGTTTGAGACCATATCTGGGATATGGCATCGACATCGATATGAGATCCTGTATAAGACCATATCTGGGATATGGCATCAACATCGACATGTGATCCCATGTAAGACCATATCTAGGATATGGCATTGGCATCTTATTATGTGTATAACGAGTTTGGGTATCCTTCGTTATTCCAAGTGGTTCAACGGGAGTAAAGAGCTAAAATTTATATTCAAGATGGTAAAAGTTCTAAAGTTATGTGATGAAGTGATACAGGTACATGTGAGTATCTTATGAGAAATGTGTTCGATATGTGATATGTGATTGGTAAGAGTAAACATGAGTAAGTTATAGCAATGTGTTGGAGAACTTGTGTTGTTACTCAATGAAACGTATGGATGTTATTATAAGCCTTTATATTGCTATTTATTTCATACAAACTTACTAAGCTTTATGCTTACTCTCACTCTTTTCCATTTCCTTGTAGCATCGCCAAACTAGCTAGGGAATTGTAGAACGTCGGAGTTCGGTTCACACTATCAAGCTATTCTTTTGGTATAGTGAAGTTTAATTATTTTGAGTATGGCATGTATAGGAACTTGGTTATTTTGTGATATGTCTTATTTGATAGCCAATGTGTTGGCTATTAATGCTACTCATTCATTTTGTAAATGGTCATTGGAATTGACCAATACTTGTTAAGTTTTTATATAATTAATGATGATGAAATTCATGATGTACAAGTTGTGTAATTAAATGAGTTATGAATGAAGTATGTGCATGATGAAGTAGGTTGTTAATAAGGTGTGGATGTTTTGATTTTAGATATTAAAAGTGCCTTATTGTCATGTTGAGTGTTGTATTGAAATAGTATAAGTGTGGTTGCTTTTTAGGGTGGTAATTGGCTTGGTAGATAGCCTTATAATTGTCCACACGGGTAGACACACAGGCATGTGTCTAGGCCATGTGTGACACACGGTTTGCTCCATGAGCGTGTGACTTGGTTGTGTGTCCCCCTGCATCCTAAGTTGGCAAGTCAGAATGCCCAGTAGTAAACACATGGGTTGAGACACGGCCGTGTGTCTCAACCGTATGGAAGACAAGACCATAGAGCATGGGCGTGTGCCCAGGCTGTGTGAAGTCTGCACCTGAATTTGGGGAATTTAATTTGCCACACAGTCTAATGACACGGGCGCGTGCCTTAGCCGTGTGACCCTATGGGGATGATGATGTTAGAAACAGAATGTCAAGGTTTTTGCACACGGGCTAAGGCACAGGTGTGTCTAGGCTGTGTAAGGGACATGGGCGTGTGCCCAGCCGTGTGAAAACCCCTATAGGTTCGAAATGAAAAATAAAATCCACACGGACTAGGGACATGGGCGTGTGTGACTACATGGCCTGCCCACACGGGCGTGTCCCTCTCTACACGAGTGTGTGACACTGTTTTGTGTAAAAAAATTTTAAGTGTTCTAAAGTTTCCGGTTTAGTCCCGAACCATTTTATATGTATGTTTAAGGTCTCGTAGACCTATAAGAGGGACGTTATGGTTTCGAATGAAAAGTTTTAAGTTGAAATGAGAATTTATGGCCTGAGGTTGTATGTTTAAGTAAGTTAAGTACGGTAATACCTCGTACCTAGTTTCAGCGTCGAATATGGGTAAGGGGTGTTACAATTGGCATCAATATAAGATTACATGAAAGACAATATCTGGGATATGGCATTGGTACAGTACTATGGGTATGAGATTCTCGAGTATCCTTAGTATTCCAAATGGTTCAACGGGAAATTCAACAGGTATGTCAAAGAAGAGAAAGAGTATGTAAGTATTACGAATTGATACAGGTATGTACGTAAATTTTGTAAGTATTGACTTCATGAAATTGTGAGTTCATGATTCCCATGAGAATGATTTGTGAGAACCTTGTGATTATTGGTTAATACTTGTGATGTATGAAATTCATGATAAATTTGATTGACGATTATGTGATTGGCTTTTGGGCCAAATTAAGTTATGATATAGCATGTTTTATTCATGCAAATTGTGATTTATCAGATATGAGAAAAAGGAAAGATTGGCATAATTGCCTATTAAAATGATTATGGAAGTATGAAAAGATACGAGCTTTAAACAATTGAAAGATGTTAAAATATATGCTTGAGAGGTGAATACTAGTAAATAATGTGCATGTTTATTATGAGGTATGAAATGATTGGTTGATTGTGGTAATTTGTTATAGTGGAGAGATTATAGTTATTAGGCTAATGTCAAAACATGTTAAATTATGCTTGCAAACTGATAGAGCAAACAATGTGACTGAGTAAATTATAATTGTGAGTTTTATAGCAATTTATATTATCATGTGTTTATATCAGCAGACTTGGTAAATGATTGATAAAAGTTGCTTATTATTTTCGTATGGACTTACTAAGCTATATATATATAGCTTACCCCTCTTCCTTTCCCATGTCTTATACGGTTATTGAGCTAGCTCAGGTTAGGAATCGTCGGAGTTCCTATGACATTATCAAGCTATCACTTTGGGTATTGATGAATTCAAGTATTTTGAGTTTATGGCATGTATATAGACTAGGCCAATTTGTTATGTGTGTCATTATTAATTTGGCCATATGTGTTAGATTGTAATTGCTAATCCTTCATCTTACATATAGCCATGAATGATGGCTTGTGTTGATCATAAGTTTATTCATATGTTAATGCCTTATTGTGAATGTAAAATTAGTATGTTTTTAACGAGCTAAGTATGATGTTTTAAGCATTATAAATGATGGTATAAGTATGACATGTTATTGTCTTGTTTGTGCTTGTTTGGTTGCTCTCACATGCTTGATTTTGTGCCATGAGATGTTGTGTAGATGTGTGCAAGTGAGGGTGGCAAAATGACTTGGTAAATAGCCTTGTTTTTATCCACACGGGTAGACACACGGGCATGTATCTAGGCTGTGTGTGACACACAGTCTGCCCTATGGGCATGTGATCTGGTCATGTGTCCCCTGCACCTTAATTGTTGCAAAATAGAATGTCCAGAATTGAGCACACGGGCAGAGACATGGGCGTATGTCTCAGCCGTGTGTGCTACATGGCCTAGCACACGGGCGTGTTGCACGACCATGTGGCACAAGTCAGAGAGCACCCTAATTTGAACACGGTCTGAAGCATGAGCGTGTCATAGGGTCACACGGCCGTGTCCTAGGGTCGCACGGGCGTGTCCCTTGGACCATACAGGCTTGTGAGTGCTGCTTCTAGCAAAAATTTTCCAAGTTCTATAAAAATTCCCTGAGTTCTCGGTTTAGTCCCGAACCACCTCCAAAGCATGTTTTGGGCCTTGTAGGCTCGTATAGGGACTATATGATTGAATATGAATGGTTTTAATTTGGTGCCAAATTTATGAGTCGAAATTGTATGATTACTTGTGATGTGAGTCTGATAATGTCTCGTACCCTGTTTTGGCGTCAGATACGGGTAAGGGGTGTTATAGACGGTCTTTATTGGAAAAACATGAAAAGTTAGAAATGATATTGGACAATGTTGAAATCCGATTCTAGTTCAATTGGATTAGAACCAAACGGTCTTTTAATGGGGGACAAAATGATTGAAAGTGGGTGGATTTTACACGATTGAAGACCGTGCGGGAAGGGCTATAAATAGTTGGAGAGTGACTTCTCGATAGGGACTTCTTTTTCAACCTGTGTCATTATCGTCTCATTCCTTGGTTGTTCTGAAGGAAAGATAGCCATGGAAACTCTACATGGGACGATAATTATGAGATTTGAGTAGGAAAAATAGAGAATTCAATAAGTTGTTAAGGTTCTGAATCCTTCAGTATACTTAAGATTTAGGAACCAAAGTTAAGGGCTTCTAAAAACTATTTTAAGGATTCTGCATGTTTCTGGAAAACTAAGGCTTAGTTTGGATGGGCGGTGTGTTTACATCCGGTGAGGTTAAAAACAGTGGTGGCGGTGAGATTATTTACTGTAATGGTGAGATTGAATACTATAGCGGTGAAATTAGAAACAACGGTGGAATGTGTGTTTGGATTCAAACGCAGCTGTAGTAGTAAGGTAAGAATAGAAAATGAATATTAAGAACATCAGATTAGAATTGATATATAATAGAAGTTTTTTAAATTATTTTACTTTTATAAAATTATTAAAATATGTGAATTTATAAAATATTAAAATGTATCTTCCATTATTTTATTATAAATATTTTAATGAATTTTATAATCAATTTAAATTATTTATTAGATAAAATGATAATTATTTTTAATTTTTTATAGTTAAATATTATTTTATAACAATGATAAATATTATTTTCACAAACAGTAACATTATACTTGGATCAAATTTTGAAGTATCTAATCGAATGATTTTTAATACAAAAAAAAAAAAATAAGACATAACAAGTTTCATTATTATTAGAAATTAGGTTATGATGCAAAATGTCTTTACAAATATGAATTCACTAAACTAGTTACAATGATTTCCCTTAACATCGTGATTTCAAGGTCACTTTCACTGTTAAAAGAATTCGATTCACCTCAATCAAAATGGCTTGAAGAGACTGGCATGTCGGGTATATTCTCAAATTGTCGAAAATCCTCATCATTTGATCAAGCACGTCTTTGAATGTAATTATGCAAAACCATTGTTACAATAACTTTTAAAACTTGCTTGTTGAATGAATAACTTGGAATATCTCTTAATATTGGTCATTTTATTTTCCACACTCCAAATGTTCATTCAATCACAGAGCGTAATGAAGAATGGGCATGATTAAAGATTTCTTTTTTCTTTTTTTTCTAGATACTCGACAATTGCATCGACGAAAATCAGGTAAATGATATCGTTCCCCCCATATAGACCTAGAAAACCATTTGTGGATATCCTGAATCCAGAAGATAATATTTTCCTAATAAAAGTAAAACATAATATCAAGTTTAAAAATAAATTAAAATTTTTTATTTTTTTATGTAAAGATTAATTAAAAAAAAATTAAACATCAACCTGGTGGAGGGTGTGGAAACTTTAACTCTTGTTTTCTAAGTGCTTGCAAAAAAATTCTACTAACATGTGTTGTTCCTTCCCAACCAGGAAATAAAAAAAATAAAGCACATGTTGAAGTCACAAATTGCCATAGTATTTTGAGTTGGTTCACCTTTCTGTCCGATATAAGGTATTTGACAAGAAGGCGAAATGCATGCTTTTATGTGTGTTCCATCTATGGCCCCAATACAGTCCTTTAAAATAAATACAAGTAATGAGATAAAAGTTAGAAATTTATATTTTAAAAATATAAAGATTATGTAAATTTTACCTTAAAGTGAGGCCAATATCTTGTATCATGTCGAATATGATTTGGTACTTCCTCGAATTGACCTTTAGTGGGTTTAATTGTAATATTCGGGACTTGGGGTTGTGCATTTTAACTTGTATTTGTGTGTTAATGTGTTCTGTATGCTGTTTGGATGTGTTTGGGGGTTTCGGGAAACCTTGGGCATGGGTAAAAGTCGTAGGAAAATTTTTGTTATGAGCTGAGCAAAAGGGAGCTAGGCCTTAAAAGAAATTATGTGTGGAACATGACTCAAGAAGGGAAGCAGTAAAGTGGCAATGTAGCACCTAGAGCAAGGGAGGAGGGTGCATCACAAGGGGTGCCAAGGGGGAGGAGGTTCGAGCTGCGAAGATAGCATTTTGGGCTGCTTTTTGCGTCAAGGAGGAGGGAGAGTTGGACGGCATTTGAACTCTGGAAAGGATGAGGGTGGACTTGGTCAAGGAATTCGGATAGAGGATGGAGAGCTTTTTGAGGAGTTTGACTCATTCAAACAAGTTTGAATGAGTGGTGAAGAGGAAAAATAGGAGGAAAATGTGGGATAGGGAGAGGAGGAGCTAGTGGCCGAATATGGGACTCTAGGGGATGTGTATGTTCGGTTTTGAAGTGTTGTAAGGGTGTGTGCTGAAATTCTTAGTTGGTAGGCTTTTCTTTTCGGGTTGTTTTGCTCATTTTCTCCAAGTTTCGGTCAAGAGTGTAAAAGGTGAGTCATTCGATCATTTGGTGCATTAAGGTGTGTTGTCGAAATTCTTCTAACCTTCTCCTATTCTTCTTTTTCTTTCTCTCAACCTCAATTCTGTACCTATTCCCTTGTGGCCGAATATCCCATTTTCATTAAGAGCCATAGCCGAATCTTGTAGTCCCCTCTTGCTCTCTTCTTTTCTTAAATCCTTAAAGCCGAAACACCATAGCCGCAACCCTCTACACTCACCTTTCTCTTCCACCGATTTCACCATATTCAAAAGCAGAAATACTTCTTATGTCAGCCAAAACCTTTCTCTTTGGATTCAAAAGCCGAACCATATCTCTCATTTCCCATTTCTTTTCTTTTCATTTTCATTTTGAGAGCACTCTTTTCTTTTGCAAGGAAGCCGAATTATCCTTTCACCATCACCCTTTACCTTTCTTTTATTTCTACTTCCTTTACTTATTCTATTTGAATATTTTCTCAAGCCTCACCTCTGTGCCGTCGACTACTTTCTCTTAATCTCTTCAAACGTGTGTTGGTGGTAACTAATTTCTTCTTTAGCAATCGGTTTTACCTCTTTTTCTTTTGGTGTGCCGAAACCAAGTGGTTGGCCTTGGTTTTTAGGGATGGCCGAATCTTCATAGGGCCATAATCGTGTGTTTCTTTTGTATGTAGCCAGCATAAAGGAGCATTAAGGATTCTCTTGGGTTCGACTACTCAAGGTAAGGGGTTGGTATTCGGCCAAAGGCCACTTTCATAAGCTTTATGTGTAGAAGCCGAATCTAACTTGGGTTGTATAGGGTTTTTGACAAGTTGGAAGAAGCCTTCGGGATTCAGGTTCATTTTGGTAAGGGTACTTTGTGAGTTCTAGGTTCATTTCGGTAATGGTTAACTAAATGTTCTGATTAAGTGTTATTCGATGGATGCGGGTACCAGCCGAGGAGAAAAAGGGGTAGCCCCTACCCCTAAGTTTAAGAAGCGATCAGTCTCTGCAGTACGGGATTGGCCACAGGGGTGTGGGCCAACGTCAGGGCAGGATTATAGGCAGATAGCGGTAGTTTTGCTTAGTGACAGCGTCGGTATTGAGAGCGTAATACTTCAGATTATCAGGTGTGTGATTAATTCGCGATTTCCCAATTTTATAAAATAATTGTATGTGTTATGAGTATGATGATTAATGCAGTGGCAATAATGAGATGGTTACCCTTAATGGGTATGTCGCTAATCAGGTCAGTGTTAAATGCCGATGAGATTATGATTATTGCTATGGATATGTGCTGTATGTTTATTAACCTGTTCATGCATTATTCTATCATATCATTATCATATGTTGCATAATCATGGGGCGAGATTTGTATAACTGAATGAAAGACAGGGTGTACAATTATGTACGTGGTTAGTGATGGCTACGAGCCTCACGTGGATTGATGATCGGCTCTGTGCCTCATCATGGAAGGTGTCGGCTTTGTGCCACATCGTGGTTGGTGATGGCTATGTGCCTCATCGTGGATTGACGTTGACTACGGTCACGTTGTGGATTATATTGTGATTTGATCACGTGGACCAGTGGCTAGACCATTTTGTAGATGGCATTGACTGCCAAATTGATGTGTAGAGGTTGGAGGGTCGATTTAGTAATCCCCTGGTGTGTGGTGGCTGGATACGGGAGTGTGTAGCGGATGGACCCTAGGCTGGGATGGGTGCATTTTGCATTATTTTCTGATATGTGAATCGGTGTGGTTTTGGGCCAAGCCCATATGTGGAAATCTATGGATTAATTATACACTGAGTCTGTCGACTCACCCAATTTTTACCAAACAATGCAGGTGATTCGTGATGTTTGGACCAGGCTTGGATGGGATTCGAGATGGCTATGCAAACGCAGTTTTCATATTTAAAAACATTTACTTTTAATTTCGGTTTATTTGGGATGTTTTGATGTGATAAGGCCATTTAAATATTTTGGGTTTTATTAGGGTTTATGCTAGACTAGACATGGATTTGTAAATGCAAACAACTTCAAATAATGACGTTTTTATAACTTAATAATTAACTAAGGTTTTCTAATTGAGACACTCGTAGTTACTTTGATTCTTTTAAAGTTAAATTTCAAATTGTTTTCCGAACGAAGCTTTTCACGAAGTAACTGAATTCTGTTTTAAAAGACTAACCTTTATTAATAAAGATTCCAACACTACTATTGCTACAATCAAGTTTTATCATCACATAGCTGATTTCGACTTAAATTTTTCCAGTAGCATTCCGAATTCGGCCGTAGTGTTTTGGGCCGGGTTTGGGGTGTTACAAATTGGTACCAGAGCCCAGTTTCTACACTCGACCTATGGATTTCTGAAGCCCATAAACGTTGTTACTCTGTTCTTTAGTGGGTTAAAGGAAGATTTTTCAGGAAAAAGGGTTTTATGAAGCATGGCACTCGAATCGTCCGGCTCAGGTCTGCCAGGTAAGTCTTCTGAATTGATAAACGCATAAAGGTGAATATGTGCTATGTTGAAATGATATATGGATTGTAACCCTAGGACTATCTCTTTAGAGACTGAGACTTTAGGGTTGTGTGGTTATTACAAAATGACAACTTGAGATTCTTTGCATAAAACTACTTCTTTAATAAACAAGTGGAACGATTCTAATGCATAAGATTTCTTAAAACAGAGTAGAACGTGACGTTAGACATGAGTTCTAGGGGACGTGGTCGCAATACTCGTGGGCATGGTAGAGGCCGAATGACTGTGTCAGAACTAGTCGGGTCAGGTCAGGGTTTTGAAAATGAGGCGCCGCCACCGGCTATGGAGGCAGAGTTCCAAGGGCAAACAGGAGGAGATGATGCAGTATCGCAGGCTATGCTGCAGGTGTTAGAACGAGTCACAGGAGCTAATATGGGCAATGGGGCTCGGAAATCAGTATCTAAGAGACTTAGAGCAAATGGAGCTGAGGTATTCAGAGGGGTATCTGGGGTAGCTCCAAATGTGGCGGAGTACTGGTTGGAGGCAGTCGAAAGGATTATGGATGATTTGGACTGCACTGCTGAGGAGAAGCTAAAGGGTGCTGTTTTGTTGCTCCAGGATGAGGCTTACCAATGGTGGCTCACAGTCAGAGAGGGTACCCCTACGGGTCAAGTGGACTGGAGTTATTTTAAGGTCAAGTTTGAGGGAAAGTACGTCGGAGCTAGTTATGTGGACGCTCAGAGGAAGGCGTTCCTCAATTTAGTGCAAGGTGGCAAGTCGGTAGTGGAGTATGAGGCAGAATTTTTGCGATTGAGCCGGTATGCTCGGGGCATTGTGGCTATTGATTATGGGAGGTGTGTCAGATTCGAAGATGGATTGCGGGATGAGCTGCGGGTATTGATTGCTCCGCAACGAGAGAGGGACTTCGCCATTCTAGTGGAAAAAGCTCGGATAGCCAAGGAGGTCAAGAGGACTGAGAGACAGAACAGAGATAGGGATAGAAACCAGAATAAGAGGAGCTTCGGACCATCAGCATCATCTGGGGGTTTTCAGAAAAGACCTAGGGTTGAAAATTCTATTCGTGCACCGGTACCAGTTGTTGGAAATCAGACGCGCCCATATGTCCAGTGTGGGAGAGCTTATACAGGAGAGTGCTGGGATAAGGGTAAGAAATGTTTTCGGTGTGGGTCTAAGGCTCATTTGGTTAAGAATTGTCCGCAGGATTCGGATAGGGCTCGGGCTATAAGTCAGGGGCATGTGCAGGCGACGAGGGGTCGTGGTCTGAACCATGGAGGGAACGGTTCCGGCCGAGGTCATGGAGCACCAGGCAGAGGTGCTAGGGGTTCAGATGCGAGACAACCAGGGTTGGTTTATGCAGCCAGGCATCACGAGGAGGGGGATGCGCCAGATGTGATCACGGGTACATTCTTTATTGCTGGATTACCCTTTACTGCTTTAATTGATATCGGGTCAACTCATTCTTATATTGCTAGTGAAGTATCCAGAACCTTGAATGTGAACTTTGAGATTGTACCTAGGAAGATGACTGTACTTAGTCCTTTAGGGCAATCAGTGATAGTAGATAAACTCTTTAGGGAGGTGCCTTTAGAGGTTTAGGAAGCGAAGTTACCAGCTGATTTAATGGAACTGCCATTTGGGGAATTTGACTTAATCTTAGGCATGGACTAGCTGGCGAAGTATCGGGCGAATTTGGATTGTGCTGCTAAGCGCATGTCGTTGAAAACTTCTGGTGATGAAGAGGTTGTAGTGATAGGTGAAAGGAGGAATTACTTGTCGAATGTAGTGTCTGCTCTTAAGGCAGAGAAGATGGTGAAGAAGGGGTGTATAGCCTTTTTGATGTTTGTCAGTGCCATGGAGGCTAAGGAGGCAGCGGTAAGAGAGGTCAAGACAGTAAAAGAGTTTGCGGATGTCTTTCCGGAGGAACTTCCAGGGTTGCCTCCAGATCGCGAGGTGGAATTCGGGATTGACTTGTTGCCAGGTACAGCGCCAGTATCTATCGCTCCGTACAGGATGGCACCAAAGGAGTTGGTTGACTCAAGGCTCAGATCCAAGAGTTGCTTGATCGTGGGTTTATCCAACCCAGTGTGTCTCCATGGGGAACACCAGTCTTATTCGTAAAGAAGAAGGACGGGACTATGCGCATGTGCATAGACTACCAGCAGCTGAATAAGTTGACCATCAAAAACAAGTATCCACTGCTAAGAATAGACGATTTGTTTGATCAGCTTAAGGGAGCTGCGGTGTTTTCAAAGATAGATCTAAGGTCGGGATATCATCAACTTAAGGTGAAGGAAGCAGGCATCCATAAGACAGGTTTCCGGACTCGATACGAGCATTATGAATTCTTAGTGATGCCGTTCGGGTTGACGAATGCCCCAGCTGCGTTCATGGATATGATGAATCGGGTTTTCCAACCCTACTTGGATCAGTTCATCGTTGTGTTTATAGACGACATCCTAGTATATTCCAAGTCCAAAGGGGAACACGATGCACATCTTCGGGTAGTGCTGCAGGTTTTAAGAGAAAAGAAGCTGTACGCCAAATTTAGCAAGTGTGAATTTTGGCTGAGAGAGGTTGCTTTTCTGGGTCATGTGGTGTCGGCAGAGGGGATAAGAGTGGATCCTAGGAAGATTGAGGCGGTGCTAGATTGGAAACCACCTAGGACGGTGGCAGAGGTTCGTAGTTTCTTGGGGTTAGCAGGCTACTACAGGAGATTTGTAGAAGGGTTCTCGTCTATAGTGGCACACTTGACGAAATTATTGAGAAAGGAGGTACCTTTCGTTTGGACGGATAAGCAGCAGAGAAGTTTTGAGAGATTGAAGAAGGTTTTGACAGAAGCTCCGGTTTTGATTCAGCCAGAGGCAGGGAAGGACTTTGTGGTGTACTGTGATGCTTCGCACACGGGGTTGGGTTGTGTACTGATGCAAGACGGAAAGGTTGTTGCTTATGCGTCTCGTCAATTAAGGCCTCATGAGGTTAACTACCCGACGCATGATCTGAAGTTGGCTGCTGTGGTTTTTGAGCTAAAGGTGTGGAGGCACTATTTGTATGGAGAAAAGTCAGTGATCTACACGGACCACAAGAGTCTAAAGTATCTGCTGACTCAGAAGGAGTTGAACTTGAGACAGCGAAGATGGGTGGAGTTGTTGAAGGATTACGATTGCTCAATCGAGTACCATCCAGGTAAAGCAAATGTGGTGGCAGATGCCCTAAGTCAGAAAGTAGTAACGGATCTGAGGGCGATGTTTGTACACCTCAGTCTTTACGATGACGGAAGTTTGTTAGCAGAGTTGCAGGTGAAGCCGACATGGTTAAGTCAGGTGAAAGAGAAGCAGTTGGTGGATGATGAGCTAAGTGCTAAGTGCTGCGCAGTTCGTTGAATGGGGGTTGGAAGACTACGCTTTGAACAAATGACGAGTATTATGTTTCCGAGGTAGGGTGTGCATGCCGAAAGATGGGGAGTTAAGGTAGAAAATTCTTCGAAAATCGCATAGTAGCCCTTATGCTATGCATCCTGGAGGGAGTAAGTTATACAGGGATTTACGGGATCAGTTTTGGTGGCCTGGTCTTAAACGAGAAGTCACAGAATTTGTAAGGAAGTGTTTAACGTGTCAGCAGGTTAAAGCTGAACACCAAGTGCCTTCAGGGTTGCTACAACCAGTGAAGATTCCGCAGTGGAAGTGGGAGAGGATTACTATGGACTTCGTGAGTGGGCTTCCCCTTACGCCTACCAAGAAGGACTCGATATGGGTGATAGTGGATCGTTTGACAAAGTCTGCACATTTCATACTAGTGCGGGTCGACTATTCTCTACAGAAGTTGGCAAGGTTATATGTGGCAGAAATTATCAGGCTACACGGGGTGCCGGTATCAATTATCTCAGACAGGGACCCCAGGTTTACGTCTCGATTTTGGAGGGCAGTGCATCAGGCATTAGGCACCAGGTTAGACTTCAGTACGGCATTTCATCCGCTGACGGATGGCCAGTCTGAATGGGTAATTCAGGTGTTGGAAGATATGTTGAGAGGATGCATGATTGAGTTCAGAGGAAGCTGGGAGGAGTTCTTGCCTTTAGCGGAATTTGCATACAATAACAGCTATCAAGCCAGTATTCAGATGGCACCATATGAAGTGCTGTATGGACGGAAGTGTCGCACTCCTACGTGTTGGACGGAACTGGGGGAACGTCATGTTTTGGGTCCAGAGATTGTGGCAGAGCCAGAAGAAAAGGTTAAGGTAATTCGGGTACGGTTGAATGAGGCATCTAACAGGCAAAAGTCATATGTGGATCTTAAGTGGAAAGAAATAGAGTTTGCTGTGGGGGATCAGGTGTTTCTGAAAATTTCTCCGTGGAAGAAGGTGATGAGATTTGGTCGTAAAGGAAAGCTGAGTCCTAGGTTTATAGGGCCTTATCGGGTTTTAAAGTAGGTTGGACCAGTGGCGTACCACTTAAAGCTACCTTCGGAGTTAAAGCAGATGCACGATGTGTTCCATGTTTCGATGCTACGTCGTTATCGATCGGATCCATCTCATGTGGTTCCAGTTGAGGAGGTAGAGTTGAGGCCAGACTTGTCTTACGAGGAAGAACCGATTCAGATCTTAGAGTGGGATGTGAAAGTCTTGCGGAGGAAATCAGTTCCTCTAGTCAAGGTGTTATGGCGTAACCATGGATCGGAAGAAGCTTCGTGGGAGCCAAAAGAAGCAATGCGGCAGCAATACCCTCACTTGTTTTGACCAGGTAATTTCGAGGCTGAAATTATTTTTAAGGGGGCTAGAACTGTAATATCTGGGATTTGGGGGTTGTGCTTTTTAACTTGTATTTGTGTGTTAATGTGTTCTGTATTTGTAACACCCCAAACCCGGCCCAAAACACTACGGCCGAATTCGAAATGCTACTGGAAAACTTTAAGTCGAAATCAGCTATGTGATGATAAAACTTGATTGTAGCAATAGTAGCGTTGGAATATTTATTAATAAAGGTTAGTCTTTTAAAACAGAATTCAGTTACTTCGTGAAACGCTTCGTTCGGAAAACAATTTGAAATTTAACTTTAAAAGAATCAAAGTAACTACGAGTGTCTCAATTAGAAAACCTTAGTTAAGTTATTAAGTTATAAAAACGTCATTATTTGAAGTTGTTTGCATTTACTAATTCATGCCTAGTCTAGCATAAACCATAATAAAACCCAAAATATTTAAATGGCCTTATTACATCAAAACATCCCAAATAAACCGAAATTAAAAGTAAATGTTTTTAAATATGAAAACTGCGTCTGCATGGCCATCTCGAATCCCATCCAAGCCCGGTCCAAACATCACGAATCACCAGCATTGTTTGGTAAAAATTGTGAGTCGAGTCGCACTCGATGTATAATTAATCCACAGATTTCCACATATGGGCTTGGCCCAAAACCACACCGGTTCACATATCAGAAAATAATGCAAAATGCACCCATCCCAGCCTAGGGTCCATCCTCTACACACCCCCGTATCCAGCCACCACACACCAGGGGATTACTAAATCGACCCTCCAACCTCTACACACCAATTTGGCAGTCAATGCCATCTACCAAATGGTCTAGCCACTGGTCCACGTGATGATATCACAATATAATCCACAACGTGACCGTAGTCAACGTCAATCCACGATGAGGCACATAGCCATCACCAACCACGATGTGGCACAAAGCTGACACCATCCACGATGAGGCATAGAGCTGATCATCATTCCACGTGAGGCTCGTAGCCATCACTAACCATGTACATAATTGTACACCCTGTCTTTTATTCAGTTATACAAATCCCGCCCCATGATTATGCAACATACGATAATGATATGATAGAATAATGCATGAACAGGTTAATAAACATACAGCACATATCCATAGCAATAATCACAATCTCATCGGCATTTAACACTGACCTGATTAGCGACATACCCATTAAGGGTAACCATCTCATTATTGCCACTGCATTAATCATCATACTCATAACACATAAAATTATTTTATAAAATCGGGAAATCGCGAATTAATCACACACCTGATAATCTGAAGTATTACGCTCTCAATACCGACGCTGTCACTAAGCGAAACTACCGCTAGCTGCCTATAATCCTGCCCTGACGTTGGCCCACACCCCGGTGGCCAATCTCGTACTGCAGAGACTGATCGCTTCTTAAACTTAGGGGTAGGGGCTACCCCTTTTTCTCCTCGGCTGGTACCCACATCCATCGAATAACACTTAATCAGAACATTTAGTTAACCGTTAACGTTACAGTCTAAACATAACGAATCTAGAACTCACACAGTACCCTTACCGAAATGAACCTGAATCCCGAAGGCTTCTTCCAACTTGTCAAAAACCTTATACAACCCAAGTTAGATTCGGCTTCTACACATAAAGCTTATGAAAGTGGCCTTTGGCCGAATACCAACCCCTTACCTTGAGTAGTCGAACCCAAGAGAATCCTTAATGCTCCTTTATGCTGGCTACATACAAAAGAAACACACGATTATGGCCCTATGAAGATTCGGCCATCCCTAAAAACCAAGGCCAACCACTTGGTTTTGGCACACTAAAAGAAAAAGAGGTAAAACCGATTGCTAAAGAAGAAATTACTTACCACCAACACACGTTTGAAGAGATTAAGAGAAAGTAGTCGACGGCACAGAGGTGAGGCTTGAGAAAATATTCAAATAGAATAAGTAAAGGAAGTAGAAATAAAAGAAAGGTAAAGGGTGATGGTGAAAGGATAATTCGGCTTCCTTGCAAAAGAAAAGAGTGTTCTCAAAATGAAAATGAAAAGAAAAGAAATGGGAAATGAGAGATATGGTTCGGCTTTTGAATCCAAAGAGAAAGGTTTCGGCTAACACAAGAAGTATTTCTGCTTTTGAATATGGTGAAATTGGTGGAAGAGAAAGGTGAGTGTAGAGGGTTGCGGCTATGGTGTTTCGGCATTAAGGGTTTAAGAAAAGAAGAGAGCAAGAGGGGACTACAAGATTCGGCTATGGCTCTTAATGAAAATGGGATATTCGGCCACAAGGGAGTAGGTACAGAATTGAGGTTGAGAGAAAGAAAAAGAAGAATAGGAGAAGGTTAGAAGAATTTCGGCAACACACCTTAATGCACCAAATGACTGAATGATTCACCTTTTACACTCTTGACCGAAACTTGGAGAAAATTAGCAAAACAACTCGAAAAGAAAAGCTTACCAACTAAGAATTTTGGCACACACCCTTACAACACTTCAGAACCGAACATACACATCCCCTAGAGTCCCATATTCGGCCACTAGCTCCTCCTCTCCCTATCCCACATTTTCCTCCTATTTTTCCTCTTCACCACTCATTCAAACTTGTTTGAATGAGTCAAACTCCTCAAAAAGCTCTCCACCCTCTATCCAAATTCCTTGATCAAGTCCACCCTCATCCTTTCCAGAGTTCAAATGCCGTCCAATTCTCCCTCCTCCTTGACACAAAAAGCAGCCCAAAATGCTATCTTCGCAGCTCGAACCTCCTCCCCCTTGGCACCCCTTGTGACGCACCCTCCTCCCTTGCTCTAGGTGCTACATTGCCACTTTACTGCTTCCCTTCTTGAGTCATGTTCCACACATAATTTCTTTTAAGGCCTAGCTCCCCTAGCTCCCCTTTGCTCATCTCATAACAAAATTTTTCCTACGACTTCTACCCATGCCTAAGGTTTCCCGAAACCCCCAAACACTTCCAAACAGCATACAGAACACATTAATACACAAATACAGGTTAAAATGCACAACCCCCAAATCCCGGATATTACATTAATCGTGTCTATTCCCATTTGAGCAAATTATATGCAACATATTAGTAAAAATTTGACTAACAGTTTTCCCAGATCTTTGAAATCGCTCTGTTGCATTTGAATTTGATTCTCTATTTCCAAGAATGTACAATGATAATTCTAACTTCTCCATCGCCGACACTTTCCCATGCTTTAAGCCATAATTTGTTTACAAATCATGCAACAAGCTGTGAAATATATTTTTTGGCATCCTAAAACCATTCATGCAATGATCATCATGCTCATTTAATACTTCGTCCACCCATATTTAACCTGTATAATTTAAATCCATACACGGTTGCATAGTGAAACAAGTTTCATGGTATACCAATACCCTACTTGTAACACCTTAAAACCCGACCTAGAAGTTTAGACTAGATCCCGGAGGTTACATTGGTCACCCAAAGTGGTGAAAATAAAAACTCTATTATAAACATAGAAAATTCTTTGCTAAATTTTAGTGAATTAGATAAAACTTTGTTATAGTTTGAAACAATATTTAATAAGCATTTAAAACAAATAGAAATAATTCAAATTGGCACTTTTGAGCAGTTTCAAAATACCCCAAAATTTTGCCAATTGTAACTCAAAATTTTAAGAAAGGAAAACAACAGAAGATATGTCGTTGTCTCAAATGTGTATGAATGTTGAAACAACAGCAGAACCTAATTAAAAATCGTGAGCGAAACTTTCAGAATGTTGTCCAAACCAAAAACACGTAATTTAATGAAAAGTCCAAACCCTAACCGATACCACAATTTGCATAATCGCCTTACAAATAATTTTAAAACCAACCATATTAAATTATTAGAAACTTAATAAAACCGTTCAACACCAAAACTTCCTGAGACCCCCAAAGTGTCGAATCCAGAGCATAACCATGCAAGTTACCAGAAAGGGAAAAAAACTAAAGGGAGGTGAGCTACGCGAGCTTAGTGTGAGTCTTAAAACTAAGCAGTTAGGTCATGTTGGATAAAAAATTTAATGAAAGTAAATAACTTAATCACTCATTTACAAATAATCTAGCATTCATATTCAAATTTAACATAATGCAACATGCTTAGATGAGTAGCAATGAACATCAAAATCCCACCCAACTAACTGAACACCACTTCGTCCACCCTGCACACTACATAAGGGCTACAGTAGGCCCGTCCACCCTGTAGACCACATAGGACCTTAATAGGACCATCCACCCTACACACTACAAATGTGGAACTAAGCCACTCGAATAACAATATGTAGCTAAGCTGACATATGTATAATATAATATGGTAAACCGCTATAAAGAAATATTGCAGTTATACTGCCTAGAACAGTCTTCTTTCTCTTCACAACTAAAACCCCAAATTTTAATGAAAATGCAAATGAATGCACGACCATCATGCATATGGACATACTCATATTCAGAGCAACGGAACCAGAATTCAACATACCTGATTTCAACCAAACATAATAGAACACCTATATCACAAAGCCTTAAAAATCACACCTAAACTTGTACGAATAATAGAGCTAGAAGCCCCTAATAATACATACTTTTGATTCCATGTTACATCTAATAGTTGCACATTTACAATCAGGTTCAACAAGATTAAGATCTCATTTACTCCTACCGAACTTAAATTAGCATGGAATTAATCAGGGTCTAAAACACATTGATTTGCCAAAAAGGGGTGTAAAAACTATAAAATAAGGCCACATGCTCGTGTGGAAGATGGACACGTCTGTGTGGAGGTGGCACATGGCCGTTGGGAGGAGACACACGCCCGTGTGTTAAGTGTGAGAAGCCCATGTAACTCACTGTGCATTTTGCACAAAAATTAAGCAAAATTAAGAAGTAGAATAGACACGACTGATGCAAAATCACACGTTTGTGTGGCTTAGAAACACGATCGTGTGTCCAAGGAAAACGCCCATGTGAAAATCGAAAAATCCTCAAATAGTAGCCACACGATTATGTGGTATTATAAAATGTCAAAATCCCTAATTTCATAGCATCACATGGCCGTGTGGACCGCCCGTGTATGGCACACGCCCGTGTGGCTACCCGTGTGGTTATGAAACCACTCCGAAACATCTTGCAAGTCGTGATTTTGTGATAGCAAAGCAACCCCTAGTCACTAATAGTTCAAAAACACACCAGAATTTGCAGAATTCCATTCAATCCAACATCAGTTCAAAACCTAAATTAAGTAGTTTTAGAAACACACATGATGAATGCTTCGAGGCACTAAAATTGATCGATTCTCCTCTTATTCTAGCAATTGGCTACACTTCTGACTAATACGAATATTGATTCTCTAACGAAGTGATAGGAACAAAAGCTTTAATGCCCAACCAAGTTGATGCAAAACACCCAACAATTTACTCCAACCGAAAAGAATAAAGCAAAAGAAAACATAAAGAATAATCAAAGAAGGAGAAAGAACTGACGAAAGAGGGAGAGAATAAAGGAACGTGAGGAAATTTTCTAATTTTGTAATTATTATTATTTCCATTTCAAAAATAAAATATAAAATAAATTTTATTAACAAGATTTAATAAAATTTATCCTATCATATTTTTTGGAATTGAAGCAAAAATAAAACATTCCCCACATTGCACACATGGACTCGAACCCAAAACCAAAGGCAAGCTACTTACAGAGCTAGCCATTAAACCAACAGGCTTATACTGCTCCTAAAATGAGAAATAGACTTAGAAGTCCAACTGAACACTAACGCTAACCAGCAAACCTTAAAACTTCTAATCCCAAAATTTGGGGTGTTACACTGCCTAACACATATTCTTCCTCTTCATGATAATTCTTGTGCTCAACTTGTTTAACAATTGTGGCTATTCTTCATTGAGCTTCTTCACTTAATTCAACGGTATCATAATTCAGACCAAAACTATTATACATATTGTTAAATTCATCCATAACCTAAAAAAGTAATCAAATGAAAATAAATTAATATTTTGTGACATTCTATACAACACAAAGAAACTAGAATAAAAGCATAGCATAAAAATACCAAACATAAAAAATATCATACATTAGTTTTACACATAAAAAAGTAGTATAGTTATATTATAGTAATAATCCTAAGGAACTTATGGTGGAGGTGGTTGATGGTATGGTTGGAAGGGAAATGAGGATGTTGCTACCAAGGATGAAAATGATGCAATTGGATTTTATTCAGCATACTCACGTTGAAGCCACCAAACCCTAACATCTGGATCTAAGTTCAAAAACACTTCTCGTTTCACCAGTATTTGGAATATTTTGATGGCAAAATAGTACAGTTCATCTTTTTTTGGAATTTTATCTCCCAAAGCACGCAAAGCATCCATTGCATTTGAAATAGTATATTGAGAGTGAGGAGAAATAATTTCATTCACTGACTTCCTTAGACTAGCCATACTCTCACACAATTTCTCAATCTAAGAAGTTAATTTATTTCTTGATGATTTTCTACTTGAACTTGATTTTTTTCCCTTTACCGTGTACAACCCCAAGTGTTTGCTTTATTCGATTAGGAGTTTCATGAGAAGGGTTTGATGGTGGCTCATTAGGAGGAATACCTTCATTTTCATAACTATGTTCATCTGAATCACTAAATCCCTCATTAGGTGTATCATCTCCCATAGGAACCCTGTTTGGAAGAACATCAGACGAAGGTGCCCATGCATTCTCTCTAGTGGCTACAATTCTACCAAACATTTGCCACATTAACTCATTCAATCATGGTTCAATTCCTTTCTTCTTAAATCCTTTAAAATTAGGATTTTCCTACATAATATGTTAAATGTTATATTAAGATTTTTATATTTGTAATTTATTAATTTCAATAAACTTTATGCATTAAAATAATGATAAAGTTAACACTAACCTGTATTTTTTCAGCCCACCATTCTTCAATAGCATCGACAGTCTTTTTATATGGACACCATCCTATACCTATAGATTCTTTAAGCAACTCCCTCTATAACCTGCATTCCTTTTTAAATGTATCCCACTTATTTTTCAATTGAGGTTTTCCATAATTTTTTTGTGTTTTTGCTTGGAAAAGAGTAATGACATTTTCCCATCCTTTTGAGTTTAGATAAGTTGCCAGTATATTACCAGCATTGACTTCATTCACACAAAGTTCACAAAATATCAACGTCAACTTATCATCCCAAACAACTTTTATTGCTAAGGTATTATCTCCCTCCATAAAATTTCATGTCTTTACCATCTATTATTATTTTGATTTTAAATGTCAACCGACATAAAACCATAAATATATATATATATATATATATATATATATATATATATATATCATAATAAGCATCATTTAAAGATCACCATTATAACAAATACAAGCAAACATATATCTTAAGATATCATGGTATATACATCCACGCATTTGTAAAGCTCCTTTAGTATTTCTCACAAAAACTCTTTAACAATTTGATGTATTAGACTAAACAAAATAATAGAATATAAGTATTTAATTTTCACTCATATGGGACATGCATACATGAATATCATGTGTCCACACCGATTTCCAAATATGAATGAAAGAACTAAGGGTGTTTAATATGAATACTTCAAAAAAGTTAAGAGTCAGTGTGACATAGTCTAGCATTAGCACCAAATCATAAAACATTTCATTATTTCTTGGATAATTGTATAACCATGTTAGATAGATTTTCCACACTACCTAAGTTTCACATATCTAGATTTTCAAAATATGTATAACAATTTGGCCTCTCAAACACAAAGATCTGTAGGGGATTGAGAAGGCTAAAATTCTTTCAAAAAGGGGATCTTTCAAAGCCGTGTTTCGCAAGATTTGTTGGTCTCAAAAGCTTAAATCATCTGAAAGGAAAACTGAAGAAGCATAAGAACGTATATTCCTATATGGAAAGACTACATCTCTAATATCATTAGAGCAAAACTCAATTGCCTATCCAAATGCAATAAATTAGTTTTTAAACAGACCCTTTGTTCTTAGCCTACTAATTTTTTGTTTTTCAAGAATTTTACCTGATTTTATCATTTGTTTCATCATTTCAATCTTGTATTAAGAAGAAAAAACTACAACTGAGCACTACACTGCTCTAAAAAATTCCAAATTACAAGCTAAATTTTTGTATTCATTGTAGAAGTGGAAACTATAACTCGTATTTACAGATACCCCCAATTGATCAATAATCCGATCTAAACAAGGAAAATTTAGAAACGAGATGAAAACATAACACGAACATGATACCATACTCAACACAAATATATATAAAAAAACTAAACTTTAGGCAAAGTAAAAGTAGCAGCCATAACCAAGAACAAAGCAAAAAAGTGGGAAAAAACCAACAATAATCACTATTTCAGTTCCCATATCTAAAAAACAAGTGATTGTTTCGTTCCCAAATTTGAAAACAAATAAGGTTGGGAAAGAAATTAGTTTAACTTTCAAAAAAGTAAAATAATAAATAAAAGTATGGGTAATTTTTTCTGTTACAAAAACCTACTGCTTTATTATGTTGAATTGGTGCTAAAACATCTAGTCAATTTTGAGGCTATCGGTGTGATTAAAATAAGTTTCAACGCATTGTTGATGCTCATCGAAATAGAGCATCAGTGAGGTTGATAGCAGTTATCTATACCAATTGCACCACATCGGTATTAATTTCCTAACCAAAGGAAGCTTAAGTTTTAAACTGGGATTACTGAGCTTAACCCATGAATTGGTTGTCTTACTTAGCTGCTTGTAGAATGGAAGCTTCAGTTGTAACATCCCGATTTAGGGCCTAGTCAGAAGAGTGGTGTGAGACCACAAATCCGAGATATATGTATGAGTTTTTAAGCTTTATGCTATGTATGCATGCTAGTGTGAAAGTTTCATGAAGCAATTTTGTGAAATTGCGATTAAATTGTCTAAAAGGACTAAATTGCAAAAGTTGCTAAATGTGAGATTCTAGAAGCTATTTGTGTGAAACAGCTTTAGAATATTAATTAGAGGTCCTTAAATAGCAATTTTCTTAATTTCTAATTTTTGGACAAAATTGGGTATGAATGAGTTAAAATAGGAAGTGTATCAAAAAGGGCATTTTGGTCATTTAAAAATTTAAATGATTAAAATGGGAAAAGATGATAAAAATTGATTCATCTTCTTCTCCAAGGCTACCGAAAATTCAAGGAGCCGTTGTTAGGGTTCTTCAAAATTTTCAAGCTTGCTAGTAAGTGCATCCAAGCTCCGTTTTTGATATTCTTCGCATTTTTGAAATCCTAGTTGCATGAGTAAGCTATTTTTAGCTATTTGATGAGCTAAAATGGATGTTCAAAAATGTACCCATGTATGACATACTTGTAAAATGATATTTTATGGAAGATTATGAGAGTTTGATGTTAGATAAACATCTTTTTCTAAGTGAATTTCAGGGGAAATGTTAGTATGGACTAATTTGTAATATTTATGAAATTGGTCATTCATAATGGAAATAGTGAGAATTGATGATTATTATAGTAGAGAAATTGAATCAGCTAAGCATGAAGTTTAAGAAAATTGTATGAAAATCATTTTACGAGCCTAGGGGCAAAAGTGAAATTATGAGAAAGTTTAGGGGTAAATTAGTAATTTCACCAAAGTATGAGTTATGAGTCAATTTAGTCAATGTGATTATTAAATGAGCTGAATTATTATTATAGATCAAGAAAAATGAAGCCCACATCAAAATCGAGGCAAGAACAAAGTCGAGGACTAAGTTGCATTACCTACATACATTTTGTACATTGAGATAAGTTTGCATGATTTCCAAGCTTCATGAATATTTTCCTTGAATTGCTTGTTATGTTGTTAAATATACATTACTCTCATGAGAATGTTTAATGGTATGTTAAACAAAGTAATTAATGAGATTAAGCATGAGAAAGACTCGACTGAAGTTGAATTACTTAGGATACTCGATCTACCTCATGAGATAAGAAAGTCCCTATAAGACCAAGCCAAGGCATGGCATCGGCAACCAAGCAAGTTATCATGTAAGTCCAAGACAAGTCTTGGCATTGAAGAGTTATAATGAGATGAATACCCATGTAAGCCCAAGCCAAGGCATGGCATTGGTGAGTCCCCAAGCAAAGACGTCATGTAAGTCCAAGACAAGTCTTGGCATTGAAAAGCTATCATGAGATAGAGATCCCATGTAAGTCCAAGCCAAGGCATGGCATTGGTAAGTATCAAGGAAGATTTCATGTAAGTCCAAGCCAAGGCTTGGCATTGACAAAGTAAAGATACCAAGTAAGACTATGTCAAGACATAACAATGGCAAGTTCCCAAGGGAACCCACAAGGAAGACTTCGTGTAAGTCCATGTCAAGACATGGCGTCGATATTGAGTTAAGAGATCCCATATAAGACTATATCAAGGATAGAGCATTGGTATCAAGATACATGTGAGGTGAGATTCAGTATCCTTTGTTATTCATAGTAATTCATCAGGCAAAAGAGTAAAGATTGAATGAGTAATCAAGAAAGTTAAGGAAGTAAAACTATCAACAAGATATACGAGTTAAAGTTAATTAAGAGTATTACTCATGTTATGAATGATGAAGTTGAGATTATACTTAATATAGTAAAATATACTGATCTATGTGATCAAGTGATACAGGTACCTTGTTTACCTCACAAGCATGAGACTAGTAAGTATCATGAGATATGTATGAATCTTTAAGAGTAAGTAAGCTCAAGCATATGAGTTTTACAATGCTTTTGTTTATGATGAATGGTTTTTGTTAAGCGAATATGTTGCTGGATACATTACATGCAAACTTACTAAGCTAAATCCTTATGTCTTTAATTCTTTTCTTTCATGCAGTTCTGCCAAGCTAACTTGTGGATCATTGACGTCGGAGCTCGAAGCACACTATCAATCGCTATTTTTGTATAGCCAAGTTATTTATATTAAGTATGGCATGTATAGAAAGCATTTTATTTTTAAATATGTCTTAAGAAGGGCCAAAGTATGGGCTATCAAGTTTATTATTCTTTTGTATATGACTAAGTGATTGGCAAAAAAATTTACTAAGTATGTATGGTTATTGATATAAATGAAGTATGTAGCATTATTCATGTTAGATGAAGTATTTTGAATTGTTGAATTGGGTATAATGTTGATCTTGATTTCATGGTGGTAATTGGCTTGGTAAATAGCCTCTAAGTACCCACATGGATGGACATACGGGCGTGTGACTAGGCCGTGTGTTCCCTACATGTTAGTGTTTTAAGTCAGTATAGACCACGGCTAATCCCACGGCCGTTTGTATAGGCCGTGTGAGACACACAGTTAGCACATGGGTGTGTGCTCCAAGCCGCATGTGTAACAGCCCGATTTAGGGCCTAGTTGGAATAGTGGTGCGAGACCATAAATCCGAAGTAGTAATATGAGTTTGTAAGGTATTGAGATGTTTGCATGATATTATGAAAGCTTTATGTAGAAATTTTATGGAAATTTCCATTAAAGGGTCCATTAGAACTAAATTGCAAAAGTTGCAAAATATGAGTTTCTAGAAGCTTTTTGTATGAAATAGCTTTAGAATATTAATTAGAAGTCCTTAAATAGAATTGGACAAAAATTGACATGAATTAGTAAATGGTGAAATTTTAAAGAGAAGGGCTATAACACCCCAAACCCGGTCAAAACGCTACGACCGAATCTGGATTGCTACAGAAGAAGTAGATTTAAAAACTTTGTAAAACATCGCGATTGGAGAAATTATCTTGTTTGATGAATCCAGGTTAAGAGCCTTTTTGTTAATCAAAAACTGTTTTACTAATACCAACCTTACCATTATAACCATATATAATAATTTTAATTAACTAAACCGATTGGATGCTAAAAACAGGCTTATTTTATTAAAACCGAACTTAGAGGAATATTTGAAAGGTGAAAATTTAAATAAATTTTGAGGTGCTTGATTTCTTTGAAAATAACATCTGAAATGTTAAGAAAATTCCAAGTTTTATTTGTTAACTGCTTAATGTCCGTTTGTCATAAATTTGGAAAACTTTTTGTTATGCTTTTAGGAAAACCTCGTTTTCAATGATTCAGAGAACGAATAAAATCAACTTATAAACAAATACCACATTGAAGTTAAGCGGCCTTATTACAAATCCAAAATCCTAAAATAGAAAAAAATTAAAGTTAAAGTTCGAGTTTACTAAAGAAACCGTAACGCCTGGCCACCTCGAGTTCGTCTCGGCCCAAAACCCGCCATCTACTGATCACCTACAAAATTAGCAAGGGGTGAGTCATCGAGACTCAGTGTGTACATTTCCCCATGGAATGCAACTTGGGCCTTAGCCTACTCAATACAGTTCATGTTATGTGCATGCATTGCAATCCATCCCAGATCAGCTCCCTAGCCAAAACACCCGTGGCATTATGCCACTGTGGTTCATAACCACCGTGGTCCTAGACCACTCGTGACCATAGTCACTCGTGACAAAGTCACTATAATATAATCGTGGGGCCAACCCACCGTGGTCATAGACCACCGTGATAATCTCTAGCAATTAAGCATACGTAGGGCCAACCCACTGTGGTCATGGACCACCAAGACAAGTCACTGATATAAGCAATCGTGGTATTAACCACCGTGGTACTTGACCACTTGTGACAATAGTCACTCAAACATATAATCGTGGTTTCAACCACTGTGGTACTTAGACCACTCGTGACCAAAGTTACTCGTGACTGTAGTCACTGATTCTCCCTCCTTCATTCAATCCCGAGCCCATGTTCTTTTCATTGTGCACAATATGTATGTATGCAATGCAATATATGAGTGTTTAACAGATTATTTTTCATACATGTATAACATCAAAATATACATACATGCTTATTAATAGCAACATCAATAGCGAAGAACTTACCTGGTGTCTCCAACCTTTACCTGGATGGGTAGTTTAATCTATCATGTCAATTATTTCGGCTTTTCGCCCTTTTTTGTCAATAACGCAATAACAAGAAAAATGAAGGCGTGTGAGTAGTACACACCTAGTAATTTGCAATACTATGCGTTCTATGTCGACACTCTCGTTAACCAGAACGACGGCTATCTGTCTATCCTGATCTGAGGCTGGTCCACAACCCGGTGGCCAGTCTCTAACTGCAGATACCGCTCGCTTCTTAAACTTAGGAGTCGTAACTATGGGTTCGCTCCCTTCTCTTGATCGACCCACACTTGCATCCATGGTAAGGGTCTTTGATCAAAAAACTAGATTAACGCAACGAGAAAGAAGGAAAGAAAAGATATGTGCCAATGAAAGGAAACTTCTTGCCTCGATCAGTGAAAACGGAACTTCTAGAAGATTGGCTTATGAAACTGAATAAGTTTCAAGAATAACAACACTTCTTCTCTATACCCGAAGGTTGGTTACTCCCTTCGGTTACTAGGTTGAGTCCTTAAATAAAATCATGAGTTAGAGCCGATGTACTAATATAATAAAGAAACAGCCTTTCAGCTTAAATGAATAATGAATGAGGGCATCCATCCTTTCCCTCCATTCGGCTATGGCCACTTACCAAGATGCCTTGGATTCGGCTACTGCTAACAAGAGCTTCGGCTTCCACAAAAGAACAAACACGATTCAAAGTGAAGAGGAGTATTCAGATTCGGCCTAAAAGAAAGGAGTAAAGAGAGAAGAAAGAAAAGAGATAGGAGAAATATACTTAACGAAATTGAACATATTACCTTCAACTAACACAAGAACCGATAGGAGAGGAGATTCGGTAACCAAGGAGATAAAACTTCAAGAACCGCTTCGACAGTGAATAAAAGATTAAACAAGAATAAAAAGGAGTAGAGGTTTCGTTTTAATGGAAAAAAGTAGAGAAGTAACGAAGGAGAATTAAGATTCGGCTATGAGAGAAAACAAATTGTATGATATGGTAAAGAGAGATTCAGCTATTCGCAAAAGAGGAGAAAAACCTAGTTAACAGATGCGAAGAGAACTCGATTGGTGAAGAAAGGGGTAGAAAGAATGTTGAAGAAAAAGAGGGAGTTTCGGCTATAGTGTTAATGTGTAGGAGAAGATGCGAAAAGGAGAGAATGGGGAAGTAAATTTCAGCTAACACACAAATGAAAGGAAAAAGTGGAGGAGAATAGCTAAGAGGTTTGGCACAAGTACACAGAAATTAAGGAGACCCGAAATGACACCTAGAACGCCACCCTACTCACAAAATCGATACCAAGCTTAGCAATTTCGGCACAACATCTTAGCACTATGCTAACCCTTAAAACTGAATGCACCTAGGTAGAAAGCTCAACACTCAACCAAAATTTCGGCACCTCCCTTCAAGCAACTAATCGCAACACCCCTCACCCAAGACTCCTCATTCGGCCAACTCTTTCTTCCATGGCCACATTCCTTAATTCCGTCCTACTTTCACTCCCCATCATTCCTTTGAAACAATTTGACCAAGTCTTCCTCCACAACCACCTCATGGCCACTCATTCAAACGATTTGACTCAGTCCACCAACCACCTTGGAGAGTCCCTGCCGAAACCACCACCTTAGCTCCCTGAATGTAAAAATTAAAGCATCCAAGTGAGGCTTACGAGACTCGAACCTCCTCCCTGCTGCTTCTCCCCTGTGACGCCACATCCAAGCACTCTAAGTGGTGCCTCCAAGCCACTTTACCACCTCTTTTCTTGTGTCCTCAAACACAAATATTAATTCCTAAGTCCTACCTCAGCTAGCTTTCCCCCCTAAAGTGCTTAAAACCAAAATTTTCACCAAGGCTCAAACCTAACCCCGAGCCTTCTCTGGACCGACCCCCAACCACACCAAATTAACATACAGAGCATAGCATACACACAGAAACATATTAAATGCAGAGCCCTTAGTTCAGGATTTTACAGTTCCACCCCCCTTAAAGAAATTTCGGCCTCGAAATTTACCTGGTGAAAAGAGATGAGGGTATTGCTGTCGTATCACCTCCTCTGGCCCCCACGTGGCTTTCTCTGAACCGTGATTCCTCTACAATAATTTAACCAACGGAATCATTTTTCTCCGCAACACCTTCACGTCCCGATCTAGGATTCGAACTGGTTCCTCTTCAAAAGATAAATCTAATTTTACCTCGATTTCTTCCACTGGCACTATGTGAGATGGATCTGAACGGTAGCGCCTTAACATCAAAATATGGAACGCATCATGAATTTGTCTCAATTCTGAAGATAACTCGAGCTGATAAGCTACCGGTCCCACATGCCTTAATACACGATAAGGCCCGATGAATCTGGGGCTTAGCTTACCCTTCCGCCTAAACATTAGAACTTTCTTCCACGGTGAAACCTTTAAGAAAACCCAATCACCTATTGCAAATTCTATGTCTTTACGCTTAAGATCCGCATAAAATTTCTGCCTGTCGGAAGCCTCTTTCAACCAAGTTCGGATCAACTTAACTTTCTCCTCTATCTCCGTAACCAATTCTGGTCCCAACATCTGACGCTCACCCAACTCTGTCCAACAAGTAGGAGTACGACACTTCCGTCCATACAATGCTTCATAGGGCGCCATCTGAATACTAGACTGGTAGCTGTTATTGTATGCGAATTCTGCCAATGGTAGAAACTCCTCCCAACTACCCCCTGAAGTCAATGACATAGCACCTCAACATATCTTCCAAGATTTGAATTACCCTTTCGGACTAACCATTAGTCTGTGGATGAAACGCTGTGCTGAAATCCAATCTTGTACCTAATGCCTGATGCAACGCCTTCCAGAACCTCGACGTAAACCTGAGGTCTCTATCTGATATGATAGACATAGGTACCCCATGCAACCTCACAACCTCTGCCACATAAAGTTTAGCTAACTTCTGTAGTGAGTAATCAACCCGAACCGGAATAAAGTGAGCGGATTTCGTCAACCGATCCACAATTACCCACACTAAATCTTTCTTTGTAGGCGTAAGGGGTAGCCCACTCACAAAATCCATCGTGATCCTCTCCCACTTCCAATGTGGTATCTTCGCTGGCTGTAGCAACCTTGAAGGCACTTGATGTTCTGCCTTCACTTGTTGGCACGTCAAGCATTTACCCACATACTCAGTCACTTCCTGCTTTAGACCTAGCCACCAAAACTGTTCTCGCAGATCCCTATACATCTTGCTTCCACCAGGATGCATAGCGTATGGGCTACTATGTGCTTCCTGCAGAATCTTATGCCTCAATTTAGAATCTTTCGGTATACAAGATTTCCCCCGAAAACACAGTATCCCATAATTGTTCACACTAAAATCTTCTGTCTTACCACTTGCCACTAACTGGAGTTTTGAGCTTAGCGATTCATCAGACAGTTGCTTCTCTTTAATTTGACTGACCCAAGAAGGCTTCACTTGTAATTCCGCTAACACACTTCCATCGTCATACAAGCTGAGATGGGCGAACATTGCCCTCAAGTCCGATATCACTTTACGACTGAACGCGTCTACCACTACATTGGCTCTACCCGGGTGGTATTCAATCGAGCAATCATAGTCTTTTAATAACTTAATCTAGCGTCGCTGCCTTATATTCAACTCCTTTTGGGTAAGGAGATATCTTATGGTCCGTATAGATAACAGACTTCTCCCCATACAAATAATGTCTTCAGATCTTCAAAGCAAACACTACTATAGCCAATTCCAGATCATGCGTGGGATAATTCACTTCATGCGGTCTCAACTGTAGAGACGCATATGCCACCACCTTCCCTTCCTGCATCAACACACATCCCAATCCTGTGTGTGATGCATCGCAGTAGACAACAAACTCCTTCCCAGCCTCAGGCTGAATCAATACTGGAGCCTCAGTCAATATCCTCTTCAGCTTCTCAAAACTTTCCTGTTGTTTATCTGACTAGACAAATGGTATCCTTTTTCGTAGCAACTTGGTTAATGGTGCAGCAATTAATGAAAACCCCCTGCCACAGACTTAGGCAGTTTCCAATCCAACATAGCTTCAATTTTTCGAGGGCCAATCCTAATCCCATCAGCAGACACAACATGACCTAGAAAGGTAACTTCTTTCAGCCAGAATGCACACTTACTGAATTTAGCGTACAACTGTTTTTCCCCCAGAATTTGTAGAACCACTCGAAGATGCGAATCATTTTCCTTTTCCGATCTTGAATAAACCAAGATATCGTCTATAAATAGCACGACAAATCGGTCCAGATAGGGTTGGAATACCCGGTTCATTATATCCATAAACGCTGCTGGTGCATTGGCCAACCCAAACAACATAACCAAGAACTTGTAGTGACCATAACGAGTTCGAAAAGCTGTCTTATGAATATCTACCTCTTTGACCTTAAGTTGGTGATCACTTGACCTCAAGTCTATCTTTGAAAAGACTGAAGCGCCTCGCAACTGATCGAACAGGTCATCGATTCTAGGCAGCGGGTACTTGTTCTTAATCGTCAACTTGTTCAACTGCCTATAGTCAATGCACATCCCCATTGATCCATCCTCCTTCTTAACAAATAACACCGGTGCTCCTCAAGGTGACACATTGGGTCGAATAAAACCCCGATCCAACAGCTCCTGAATTTGGCCCTTCAGTTCCACCAACTCCTTCGGCGCCATTCTATATGGAGCAATAGACACGAGTGCTGTTCTTGGAAGAAGGTCAATTCCGAATTCTACCTCTCGATCTGGAGGTATCCCTGGAAGCTCTTTTGGAAAAAACATCAGGAAATTCCCTCACCGTTCTAACATCTCCTACAGTCAACTCCTTGGCCTCCAGAGCACAAACATACGTTAAGAAAGCCTTGCATCCTTTTCTCACCATTCGTTCAGCCTTTAAAGCAGACACTACATTAGACAAATAGTTCCTCCTTTCACCAAACACCACCACCTCATCATCCTCAAGAGTTCTTAACACCATGCGCTTGGCAGCACAATCCAAATTTGCTTGGTACTTTACTAGCTAGTCCATACCCATGATTAAATCAAACTCCCCGAACGGCAGTTCCATCAGATCAGCCGGGAAAACTATCCCTTGTACTTCTAGAGGTATATCCCTAAAGAGTTTATTCACAACTACAGATTGTCCTAAAGGGCTTAGTACATTCATCTCCCTAGAAGCAGTCTCACAGTCTATGTTCAGGGTTCCAGATATAGTATTAGCAATATAAGAATGCGTTGATCCAATATCAATCAGTGCAGTAAAGGGCAGTCCATAAATAAAGAACGTGCCGGTTATGATGTCCGATGCATCACCCTCCTCTCAGCGTCTAGCAGCATAATCTAACCCAGGTCGCCTTGCATTTGTATTCCCAGCACCTCTACCTGGTTCTCCACGTCCACGACCAAAACCATAACCTCCCCTGGTCAGACCACGGCCCCTCTGTGGCTGCTGACCACCTCTACCAGGTTGAACATAATTCGACTTACGGGTCGTACTTTATTTGGCTCTTGCGGACAGTCTTTCACCCGATGATCCACTGCCCCACAACTGAAACATCCATTTCTTTTTGCCCAACACTCCCTAAAATGGAACTTCCCACACGTAGTACATTGCGGAGGCCTATCAGTAACAGTGGGCCTCACAGCTTGACCTGGCCCATCCAACCTAGGCCTCTTCTGAAAGTTCCCAGTAGATCTTGATGGTCCAAAACTTCTTTTATTTCTACCCTTCTCCCTGATTCTGTCTTTCTGAATTCTTTGCCTCCTCAGCTATCTTAGCCTTCTCGACCAGAACAGTGAATTCCCTTTCTCGTTGCGGAGCTATCAGTACTCGCAACTCATCCCTCAGGCCATCCTCAAATCGAACACAACGCTCATGATCCGTAGACACAATACCACGAGCATACCGGCTTAAGCGCAAGAATTTCGCCTAATACTCGCCCACCGACTTACTCCCCTACACTAAGTTTAGAAATACCTTACGTTGGGCGTCCACAGAGCTTGACCCAATATATTTTCCCTGGAAAGTAGACTTAAAGAAGTCCCAGGTAATACGATCCGTAGCCGTACCATCTCTAACTGTGAGCCACCATTGATAAGCTTCGTCTCAGAGAAGAGACACAACTCCTTTCAGTTTTTCTTCTACAGTGCAGTCAAGATCATCCATAATTCATTCCACTGCTTCTAACCAGTACTCGGCTACATTAGGAGCCACACCAGAAACGCCCCTAAACATTTTCCCCCCATTATCCCTGAGTCACTCAGGCACAGATTTTCGAGCCACTGATCCTGTGGTCGCTCCAGGCACTCTCTCCAGAACACGTAACATAGCCTGAGACATAGCATCGTCTCCATCAGTTTGATCTTGAAATTCTGCCTCTGCAACTGGCGATGCTGGTACCTCACCTTCCGGCCCATGCCCATATTCTGAGGGCTCAGCCTCAACATGTCAGCCTCTTCCACGGCCTCGCACACCGCATCCGCGTCCTCTAGTACTCATTATTACTAACGCGATTTAATCTGGTTTAAGAGTTTTATGAGTTAGTGTTTTCTTCCACTGTTTATTACATAGCAGTCTTATGAAAATAGTATTATAAGCGGTTCTCGTCATTTCATGCACACATAAGGTTTCAGTCTCTAAAGTTGTATTCCTTAACACAAGCAATCACAACATATCATACTCACTTTATGCATAAAAATCAAAAGTCAGAAGACTTACCGTGTGGATTTGGTGCTGGAGACTCAAGTGTCATGCTTACAAAGACACATATATCTCTAAATCACTTTCTAACTATCTTTTAAAACATTTTAAGCCCCCATACCCACGACCGAGTTTTGAACCTATGCTCTGATACCAAAATTGTAACACCCCAAACCCGGTCAAAACGCTACGACCGAATCTAGATTGCTACAGAAGAAGTAGATTTAAAAACTTTGTAAAACATCGCGATTTGAGAAATTATCTTGTTTGATGAATCCAGGTTAAGAGCCTTTTAGTTAATCAAAAACTGTTTTACTAATACCAACCTTACCGTTATAACCATATATAATAATTTTAATTAATTAAATGGATTGGATGCTAAAAACATGCTTATTTTATTAAAACTGAACTTAGAGGAATATTTGAAAGGTGAAAATTTAAATAAATTTTGGGGTGCTTCATTTCTTTGAAAATAACATCTGAAATGTTAAGAAAATTCCAAGTTTTATTAGTTAACTACTTAATGTCCGTTTGTCAAAAATTTGGAAAACTTTTTGTTATGCTTTTAGGAAAACCTTGTTTTCAATGATTCAGAGAATGAATAAAATCATCTTATAAACAAATACCAAATTGAAGTTAAGCGGCCTTATTACAAATCCAAAATCCCAAAATAGAAAAAAATTAAAGTTAAAGTTCGAGTTTACTACCGCAACACATGGCCACCTAGAGTCCGTCTCGGCCCAAAACCCGCCATCTACTGATCACCTGCAAAATGAGCAAAGGGGTGAGTCATCGAGACTCAGTGTGTACATTTCCCCATGGAACACAACTTGGGCCTTAGCCTACTCAATACAGTTCATGTTATGTGAATGCATTGCAACCCATCCCAAATCAGCTCTCCATCCAAAGCACCCGTGGCATTATGCCACTCTGGTTCATAACCACCGTGGTCCTAGACCACTCGTGACCGTAGTCACTCGTGACAAAGTCACTATAATATAATCGTGGGGCCAACCCACCGTGGTCATAGACCACCGTGACGATCTCTAGCAATTAAGCATACGCGGGGCCAACCCACTTTGATCATGGACCACCGAGACAAGTCACTGATATAAGCAATTGTGGCATTAACCACCGTGGTACTTGACCACTCGTGACAATAGTCACTCAAACATATAATCGTGGTTTCAACCACTGTGGTACTTAGACCACTCGTGACAAAAGTCACTCAGGATCGTAGTCACTGATTCTCCCTCCTCCTTCATTCAATCCCGAGCCCATGCTCTTTTCTTGTGCAAAATATGTATGTATGCAATGCAATATATCAGTGTATAAGAGATTATTTTTCATACATGTCTAATGTAACACCCCAAACCTGGCCCATACGTTTCGACCGGATCTGGTATGCTACGGGTTATACATTGAAAACTTTTGCTTTGTTGGTTTTGGAAATCGTGAGTTATTAGACAATATTTGAATAAATAAGTGACTTTTGAAAAGAAACCTTGTATTATTATTAGTTGGTATAAATAAACCCAGACATAAATTCATAAGTTGCAAATATTTAAAACCACTTGCATGAATATAAACTATGGGGCCTCATTACCTAAATATTCCCAAAATAAAACTTAAAGGAAAAACCGAAAATAATCTATGGAAATAAAAACTTGATGGCCCCTCGAGTCCGTCTCGGCTCCCATGTCCACGATCTACTGTTCATCTAAAAAGTTAGGGAAAATAATAGGGTGAGTTACCAAGACTCAGTGTGTAAATCCCGAAAACACGTAAAAGGCTTGAGGCCTACAAACACATTATAAGCCCTGGCCCATACATAATGGCAACAATCATAATTACATGATAGATAATAATTGATGCATAACCCAACCCATCCTAGAATTCCATCCTCTACACACCAACCTGTACCAACCATCACACCTTGGGGATTTCTACAATCAACCCTCCATCCGCTACACACCATAACGATAGCTGTGTTGCCTGTCTTAAAGATCGATCACTGTGTGACCTTTGTGGCAAAGCCACCGATCGCTATGCGACCTAACATTCATATTTGTGGGTTTTCTACCACCGATCACCATGTGACCTAACATTTCATTTCGTGGGTTTTCTACCACCGATCACCATGTGATCTAACATTTCATTTCGTGGGTTTTGTACCACCGATCACCATGTGACCTAACGCTTCATTTCGTGGGTTTACTACCACCGATCACCATGTGACCTAACATTTCATTTCGTGGGTTTTCTACCACCTATCACCATGTGACCAATCATGCTCTTCCCCTTTAATAACATAATCCCACCCCATGCATACACACATAAAGAAAACATCATACAGGCTTATATATATATATATATCGATACACATAAAGATTTCTATGATTACATACCTGGCATCCTTGCCTAACCCTTTTAGGGTTTTATTCGACTGTCTACACAGCCACTTTCCGGCCTTTTTAACCCATAACATATATATAGATATACATACAGGATTAATAGTGTGTTAGATATCTACACACGACTGTTCATACAGCCTCATTTTTCTGTTTTTCAGCCCCTAACAGGTATAATACAAAATAAAACTTATGTGATAAGGATCTACACACCTAATTACCGGTAAAATGATGCTTTCTATATCGATGCTATCCTTAGTTGACACAACTGCTATCTGCCTAAGGTGTTGTTCAGAAGCTGGTCCACAACCAAGTGGCCAGTCTCGAATGGCAGATACTGCTCTTTTCTTTAACTTAGGGATTTTCTCCTTTTCCTGATCCATATTTAATTCTATCACAAGTCCTTATCAGAACTACTATCACAATATTTAATCGTTAATCCTCATTATAACATTAAGATCTTGTATATAACGATCAAATCTAATAGAAATCTAGGAAAATCTTCTTACCTTAAAAATCCCGAAAGTGGAGACTAGCTATTTTCGGCTTTTAGATCTAATTGACCAAGCTTCCTTCAAATCCCGGAATGCCGCCTAACATAGAACCATTAAACTATTAGCTTTTCGACTTTTTGCCTTTCAAAAACCGGGAATAGATCATGAGAACTAATCAGAAATTGACACTTACCTTAGCACAGGAAGTTCAGCTAGCACTAGAGACAGGATTCGGCAATGCCAAAGGAAGTTTTAAATGCCAGAAGAATAGATTTAACTCACAAATAGGATGAATAAAGAAAGACTATAGAGATTTCGGCTTTTTAGAGAAAATCGGCACAAGGGAAAAAAGAATGGAGAAAAGGTTTCGGCTTTTGAAGAAATTGAAGAAGAGAAATTGGAGAGGAAGATGCTAGGGATTTTCGGCACAAAGAATAAGAGAATTAGGGTTTTTAAATGCCAAAATCAAAGAGCTAGCCCCCCTATTTATAGGAATTTCGGCACCTCCTGTATAAAACCGAAAACGCCCTTCCTAATTAATTAAGATTCAAGCTAAATAAAAGGGAAAATTCGGCACCCCTTTGCCATGCAGTAGCTGATTTCTTTACTCCTCTTAGTGGTGGATTTTTGGCCATCACTCTCCTTGTAGATAGGCTCCTATCTTTTCTCCTTTTTATCTTCTATATTATCAATTATAAAATCCAAATATATCTTCCTATTTTTAAGCCTTGTAGCCGTCCACCTCATCAAGTCTAAATGCCGAAATTTAACTTACTTAAATTAAAAGATTTGGGCTTCATTAAACTTAAATTTTGGGCCCCTAAATCCCTTGTTGTGGCATCATGCTTGCTCCTATTTTAAGTGCCGAAAATGGCCTACAAACATGGGCTCCTTGCTACCAAAATTTGGGCCTCTTTAATTGTTAATGGCGCCACCTTCTAATTCCCTTACAGTGCCACCTTTTGTTGGGCCACAAGCCCACGTTGGTATTTTAAACATAATTACCACCCTTTTAACTCTAAAATGCCCAATCTAATAATTTAACCAAGGCCTTTGCCTAATTCTGAGCCCTATTTGGACCCCTATTACTTAAATTAACATATTAAACATATTCACCCATTAAACGCATAGGCCCAAAAAATTCAGGATGTTACAGTTCTAGCCCCCTTAAAGAAATTTCGTCCTCGAAATTTCCAACTAACTATTAATTGTACTACCTAAGTCTCACTACCATGCTTTCACTACGCACTCCAATTCTAAACCCAAAATAAACACTTAGTACACTATGGTAGAGTACGCAACGGTATTCACATCTAGAGCGTCCTCGTCCCCTTGTACTCATGCTATCAGTTCGCGTTTATCTTATGAAATTTTTTTTATGAATTATTGGTTTTCTTCTACTAATTATCCACGAACAGTCTTATGATTAGTAGTTTTAAGAGTAGTTCTTTCGAATTCGCAATTCAGTCTCAAGTTCACCTTTCCTAGTTCTATAAACTACATACATTCAGCAATCAACGTACAGACAACATCCATACATCTACACTCAATACATAGAGGTATTCTCATTATTCCACTACACAGGGGTATTTTCGTAATTTATCCTATAGGGGTATTTTCGTAATTTTTCAAAATAAGATTCCTTGGTGATTTTGTGAAATAAGGGTATTTTGGTAATTTTGCAATCTGGGGGTATTTCGATAATTTTGCAATCTGAGGGTATTTCAGTAATTTTGAAATTTTACAAACCAGGGATATTTTGATGTTGTTGCTGTCCTTTTTTTTTTTGAAATAGGGGGTACTTTGGAAAATCTAGTTTCACAACCTAGGTTACTCTTGTAAACATGAGGGTTTCGGGTAAATTTTCAAAACATAGGTATTCTATAAATTCACGGTTGGTTGGAAATTTTCACAAATCAAGCATATTTCTTTGGAGATTTTACAAAACTTGGGTTTTTTTTTTTTGAAATAGGGTGGCTGATCCCTTTCAGGTTTTAATTATAAAGTTTAGCCCATCAACAAGTCCTCGTAGGTAGGGTGAACAGTCACTACACACCAGGTAGGATTCTGACGAAGAGGAGGTGAGTCACTAGGACTGCTTAAGTACCAAGCTCTTCCTAAATCCAATCCTAGACATGCGCATGCTTGTTGCCAGACCCTAACCTATCGACTCGTTCACGGGTTTGTTTAGTTGGATTAAATCTTATGGAATTGAAGAGTTGTTTATCTAAACCTAAGGTCCATTAATACTATCATGCTAATCTATGTCCCTCAAGCCCATTAAGCCCACATATATATCACAACAAGAGTTTAGAATACTTACCTGCGTAGATCGGGTGCCGGTAGACTCGAAGGCCATATCTTCAACCAAAACATTTTTTTCAAATTCACATTACTTTACAAAACATTACTAGGCCCGTTTCACAGCTCGAGTTTTGAACTGGGCTCTGATACCAAAATGTAACACCCCAAACCCGGCCCATACGTTTCGACCGGATCTGGTATGCTACGGGTTATACATTGAAAACTTTTGCTTTGTTGGTTTTGGAAATCGTAAGTTATTAGGCAATATTTGAATAAATAAGTGACTTTTGAAAAGAAACCTTGTATTATTATTAGTTGGTATAAATAAACCCAGACATAAATTCATAAGTTGCAAATTTTTAAAACCACTTACATGAATATAAACTATGGGGCCTCATTACCTAAATATTCCCAAAATAAAACTTAAAGGAAAAACCAAAAATAATCTATGGAAATAAAAACTTGATGGCCCCTCTAGTCCGTCTCGGCTCCCATGTCCACGATTTACTGCTCATCTAAAAAGTTAGGGAAAATAATAGGGTGAGTCACCAAGACTCAGTGTGTAAATCCCGAAAACACATAAAAGGCTTGGGCTGACAAACACATTATGAGTCCTGGCCCATACACAATGGCAACAATCATAATTACATGATAGATAATAATTGATGCATAACCCAACCCATCCTAGAATTCCATCCTCTACACACCAACCCGTACCAACCATCACACCTTGGGGATTTCTACAATCAACCCTCCATCCGCTACACACCATAACGACAGCTATGCTGCCTGTCTTAAAAACCGATCATTGTGTGACCTTTGTGGCAAAGCCACCGATCGCTATGCGACCTAACATTCATATTTGTGGGTTTTCTACCACCGATCACCATGTGACCTAACATTTCATTTCGTGAGTTTTCTACCACCGATCACCATGTGATCTAACATTTCATTTCGTGGGTTTTGTACCACCGATCACCATGTGACCTAACGTTTCATTTCGTGGGTTTTCTACCACCGATCATCATGTGACCTAACATTTCATTTCGTGGGTTTTCTACCACCGATCACCATGTGACCAATCATGCTCTTCCCCTTTAATAACATAATCCCACCCCATGCATACACACATAAAGAAAACATCATACAGGCTTATATATATATCGATACACATAGAGATTTCTATGATTACGTACCTGGCATCCTTGCCTAACCCTTTTAGGGTTTTATTCAACTGTCTACACAGCCACTTTCTGGCTTTTTAGCCCATAACATATATATAGACATATATACAGGATTAATAGTGTGTTAGAGATCTACACACGGCTGTTCATACAGCCTCATTTTCCAGCTTTTCAGCCCCTAACAGGTATAATACAAAATAAAACTTATGTGATAAAGATCTACACACCTGATTACCGATAAAGCATCGACGCTATCCTTAGTCGACACAACTGCTATCTACCTAAGGTGTTGTTCAGAAGCCGGTCCACAACCAAGTGGCCAGTCTCGAATGGCAGATACTGCTCTTTTCTTAAACTTAGGGATTTTGTCCTTTGCCTGATCCATATTTAATTCCATCATAAGTCCTTATCAGAACTACTATCACAATACTTAATCGTTAATCCTCATTATAACATTAAGATCTTGTATATAACGATCAAATCTAATAGAAATCTAGGGAAATCTTCTTACCTTTAAAATACCGAAAGTGGAGACTAGCTATTTTCGGCTTTTAAATCTAATTGACCAAGCTTCCTTCAAATCCCAGAATGCCGCCCAACATAGAACCATTAAACTATTAGCTTTTCGGCTTTTTGCCTTTTAAAAATTGGGAATAGATCATGAGAATTAATCAGAAATCGACACTTACTTTAGCACAGGAGGTTCAACTAGCACTAGAGAGAGGATTCGGCAATGTCAAAGGAAGTTTTAAATGCCGGAAGAATAGATTTAACTCACAAATAGGATGAATAAAGAAAAACTATAGAGATTTTGGCTTTTTAGAGAAATCGGCACAATGGAAAAAAGAATGGAGAAAAGGTTTCGGCTTTTGAAGAAATTGAAGAAGAGAAATTGGAGAGGAAGAGGCTAGGGATTTTCGGCACAAAGAATAAGACAATTAGGGTTTTTAAATGAAAAATCAAAGAGCTAGCCCCCCTATTTATAGGAATTTTGGCACCTCCTGTATAAAACCGAAAACGCCTTTCTTAATTAATTAAGATTCAAGCTAAATAAGAGGGAAAATTCGGCACCCCTTTGCCATGCAGTAGCCGATTTCTTTACTCCTCTTAATGGTGGATTTTCGGCCATCACTCTCCTTGTAGATAGGCTCTTATCTTTTCTCCTTTTTATCTTCTATATTATCAATTATAAAATCCAAATATATCTTCCTATTTTTAAGCCTTGTAGCCGTCCACCTCATCAAGTCTAAATGACGAAATTTAACTTACTTAAATTAAAAGATTTGGGCTTCATTAAACTTAAATTTTGGGCCCCTAAATCCCTTGTTGTGGCGTTACCCTTGCTCCTGTTTTAAGTGCTGAAAATGGCCTACAAACATGTGCTCCTTGCAACCAAAACTTGGGCCTCTTTAATTGTTAATAACGCCACCTTCTAATTCCCTTACAGTGCCACCTTTTATTAGGCCACAAGCCTATGTTGGTATTTTAAACATAATTACCACCCTTTTAACTCTATAATGCCCAATCTAATAATTTAACCAAGGCCTTTGCCTAATTATGAGCCCAATTTCGACCCCTATTACTTAAATTAACATATTAAACATATTCACCCATTAAACGCATAGGCCCAAAAATTCTGGATGTTACATCTAACATCAAAATATACATACATGCTTATTAACAGGAACATCAATAGCGAAGAACTTACCCGGAGTCTCCAACCTTTACCCGGATGGGTAGTTTAATCTATCATGTCAATCATTTCGGCTTTTTGCCCTTATTGGTTAATAACTCAATAACAAGAAAAATGAAGGCGTGCGAGTAGTACACACCTGATAATACGCAATATTATACTTTCTATGTTGACACTCTCGTGAACCGAAACGACGGCTATCTGTCTACCCTGATCTAAGGCTGGTCCACAACCCGGTGGCCAGTCTCTAACTGCGGATACCGCTCGCTTCTTAAACTTAGGAGTCGCAACTATGGGTTCACTCCCTTCTCTTGATCGACCCACACTTGCATCCATGATAAGGGTCTTTGATCAGAAAACTAGACTAACGCAACGAGAAAGAAGGAAAGAAAAGATATGTGCCAAATGAAAGGAAACTTCTTACCTCGATCAGTGAAAACTGAACTTCTAGAAGATTGGCTTATGAAATCGAATAAGTTTCAAGAATAATAGCACTACTTCTCTACTCCCGAAGGTTGGTTACTCCCTTCGGTGACTAGGTTGAGTCCTTAAATAAAATCATGAGTTATAGCCGATGTACTAATATAATAAAGAAATATCCTTTCGGCTTAAATGAATAATGAATGAGGGCATCCATCCTTTTCCTCCATTCGGCCATGGCCACTTACCAAGATGCCTTGGATTCGGCTACTGCTAACAAGAGCTTTGGCTTCCACGAAAGAATAAACACGATTCAAAGTGAAGAGGGGTATTCAGATTCGGCCTAAAAGAAAGGAGTTAAGAGATAGATACTTTTAATTTCTTTAAGAGAAAAGAGAGAAGAAAGAAAAGAGATAGGAGAAACATACTTAACAAAAGTGAACATATTACCTTCAACTAACACAAGAACCGGTAGGAGAGGAGATTCGACAACCAAGGAGATAAAACTTCAAGAACCGCTTCGACAATGAATAAAAGATTAAACAAGAATAAAAAAGAGTAGAGGTTTCGGTTTAATGGAGAAAAGTAGAGAAGTAACGAAGGAGAATTAAGATTCGGCTATGAGAGAAAAAAAATTATATGATATGGTAAAGAAAGATTCAGCTATTTGCAAAAGAGGAGAAAAATCGAGTTAATAGATGAGAAAAAAACTCGATTGGTAAAGAAAGGAGTAGAAAGAATGCTGAAGAAAAAGAGGGAGTTTCGGCTATGGTGTTAATGTGTAGGAAAAGATGCGAAAAGGAGAGAATGGGGAAGTAAATTTCGGCTAACACACAAATGAAAGGAAAAAGTGGAGGAGAATAGCTAAGAGGTTTGGCACAAGTACACAGAAATTAAGAATACCCGAAATGACACCTAGAACGCCACCCTCCTCACAAATTGATACCAAGCTTAGCAATTTCGACACAACATCTTAGCACTATGCAAACCCCTAAAACCGAATGCACCTAGGTAGAAAGCTCAACACTCAACCAAAATTTTGGCACCTCCCTTCAAGCAACTAACCGCAACACCCCTCATCCAAGACTCCTCATTCGGCCAACTCCTTCTTTCATGGCCACATTCCTTAATTCCCTCCTACTTTCACTCCCTATCATTCCTTTGAAATAATTTGATGAAGTCTTCCTCCACAACCACCTCATGGCCACTCATTCAAACGATTTGACTCAGTCCACCAACCACCTTGGAGAGTCCCTGCCGAAACCACCACCTTAGCTCCCTGAATGCAAAAATTAAAGCACCCAAGTGAGGCTTACGAGACTCGAACCTCCTCCCTGCTGCTTCTCCCCTGTGACGCCACATCCAAGCACTCTAAGTGGCGCCTCCAAGCCACTTTACCACCTCTTTTCTTGTGTCCTCAAACAAAAATATTAATTCCTATGTCCTACCTTAGCTAGCTTTCCCCCTTAAAGTGCTTAAAACCAAAATTTTCACCGAGGCTCAAACCTAACCCCGAGCCTTCTCTGGACCCCCAATCACACCAAATTAACACACAGAGCATAGCATACGCGTAGAAACATATCAAATGTAGAGCCCCTAGTTTAAGATGTTACAAGGGCATTTTGGTCATTTATCAATTAAATGATTAATAAGGGAAAAAGATGACAAAAATCATTCTCATCTTCTTCGCCAAGTGCCGAAAATTTTAAGGAAGCCATAGCTAGGGTTCTTTAATTTTCAAGCTTGCTAGTAAGTTCATTTTAGCCCCGTTTTTAATATTCTTCGTATTTTTGGAGTCCTCACAACATGAATTAGCTATTTTTAGCCATATGATGAGCTAAGATGCATGTTCAAAAATTTACCCATGTATGACATGTCTGTTAAATGATATTTTATGGAAGATTATGAGAGTTTAATGTTAGATAAACATCTTTTCCTAAATGAATTTCATGAAAAATGCTAGTAAGGATTAGTTTGTGATAGTTATAAAATTTGTCATACATGGCAGAAATAGTGAGAATTGATTATTGGTATAGTTGAGACAATGAATCGACTGAGCATTAAGTATTAGAAAGTTGAATGAAAATCACTTTATGAGCCTAAGGGAAAAAGTGTAATTATGAGAAAGTTTAAGGGCAAAATAGTAATTTTGCCAAAGTATGAGTTAAGAGTCAATTTAGTCAATGTGAGTATTAAATGATCTAAATTATTATTATAGAGCAAGAAAAACGAAGCCCGGATTGAAACCGAGGCAAGAACAAAATAGAGGACTAAATTGCACATCTACATACATTTTGTATATTGAGGTAAGTTTGTATGATTTCTAAGCTTATATATTACTATCACTGAATTACTTAGTATAATGTACGATATTACCATGGGAATGTTTAATACTATGTTAAATAAAGAAATCAATGAGATTAAGCATGAGAAAGTCCCAATTGAAGTTGAATTACTTAGGATACTTGATCTATCACATGAAATGAGAAAGTCCGTATAAGACCAAGCCAAGGCATGGCATCGGCATTCAAGCAAGATATCATGTAATTCCAAGACAAGTCTTGGCATTGAAGAGTTATTATGAGATGAAGACCTTTATAAGCCCAAGCCAAGGTATGGCATTGGTGAGTCTCCAAGCAAAGATGTCAAGTAAGTCCAAGACAAGTCTTGGCATTGAAAAGTTATCATGAGATAGAGTTCCCATATAAGTTCAAGCCAAGGCATGGCATTGGTGAGTAGCAAGAAAGATTCCATTTAAGTCCAAGCCAAGGCATGGCATTGGTGAGTAACAAGAAAGATTTCATGCAAGTCCAAGCCAAGGCTCAGCATTGATCAGTTCATGAGTAAAGATACCAAATAAGACCATGTCAAGACATGGAAATGATAAGTTCCCAAAGGAACCTACAAGGAAGACTATGTGTAAGTCCATGTCAAGGCATGACATCAATACCAAGATGAGAGATCCCCTGTAAGACCATATCTAGGATATGACTTTGGCATCGAGTTATATGTGAGATGAGATTCAGTATCCTTGGTTATTCACAGTAATTCATCTGGAAAACGAGTAAAGTTTAAATGTGATAACAAGAAAGATGAGTAAGCAAAGCTATTATCAAGTTGATTATGAGTATTATTCATGTTATGAATGATGAATTAGAGATTATGATTATCATAGTAAAGTAAGCTGATCTATGTGATCAAGTCATACAGGTACGTTGTTTACCTCACAAGCATGAGACTAGTAAGTATCATGAGATAAGTAAGAATCAGTAAGAGTAAGTAAGCTTCAGTATTCGAGATTTATGATGTCACTGTTTATGATGAATGGTTTATGTTAGGCAAAAATATTGCTAATGCATTGTATGCAAAATTACTAAGCTAAACGCTTACGTCTTTTATTTTTCTTTCCATGTAATCCCCCCAGCTAACTTGTGGATCTTTAAAGTCGGAGCTTAGAGCACACTATCAATCACTATTTTGGTATAGCCAAGTTGTTTATATTAAGTACGGCATGTATAGAAATTACTTCATTTTGAGTATATGTTTTAAGAAGAGCCAAATTATAGGCTATCAAGTCCTTTATTCTTTTTGTATATGGCTAGAGAAATTGGCGAAGTATAACTAAGTATGTATGCTTATCAATGTCAATGCAAATTACATCATTGTTCATGTTAGATGAAGTATTTGAGTTGATGAATGTAGCTTGAGATTGATCTTATATTTAAGGGTGGCAATTGGCTTGGTAAATAGCCTTCAAGTGCCCACACAGATGGACACACAGGCGTGTATCTAGGCCGTGTGTTCCCCGCATGTTAGTGTCTTAAGTCAGTATAGACCACGGGCTAATCCCACGGTCTTTCGTATAGGCCGTGTGAGATACACGGTTAGAACATGGGCGTGTGCCCGAGGCCGTGTGAATAAGTCACTATATCAAGGTATAGCACACGGTCTAAGTTCATGGGCGTGTCAAGGCCGTGTGTAATTAGTCAGTGTCGACCATGGGTGGAAGACATGGGCGTGTCTTAGGGGTACACGAGCGTGTCCCAAGCCACATGGGCCTGTGACCCTTGTTTTAAGTAAAAGTTGTCGATTGAGTTCTGAAAATTTCCAGATATGTGTTTAAGGCCTCGTAGGCCTGTGAGATGTATGAGTTGTTTAAGAAAGAGAAGTTTTTAATTCTGAATGAAATTTTATAACCCGTAAATACGTGTTTTAGCAAGTTCAATCATAGTAATGTCTCGTATCCGGTCTTAGCCTCAGACTCGGGTAGTGGGTGTTACATTTAGTGGTATTCAGAGTTACGGTTTAGTCAGTTCTAGGACTAACGTCGTATGAGCACGAGTCTAGCTATACATGCCATACGTAAGAATGTTTTTATAATGATAGTGTGACGACTCCTGACGACTTAAATTATGTTTATACATATAGTAAATGGATCCCAAAAGAGCTGTAGTAGATGACGTAGAAAGTAACGCGCCGGCTCCTGCTGAAGGGACGGTGTCGAACGAGAATAAGAATAGACCTACTACGGTGAGTCAAGGAGGAGGAGAAGAGGCTAGAGAAGCCTTCCTCCTTATGATGAACACATGGTATATGGAGTTCGTTCGTACGAACCCGAATGTACAACCCCCTCCAACCCCGCCTATTCCTCAACCTATCCAGTAGCCTTTCAAGTAGTAAAGGTAGCAAGAGGAGTTAAGCCTCCAGTTGATAGGATTCACAAACATGGGGCGGAAGAATTTTGGGCTAAACGAGATGATGATCCGGAAAAGGCCGAGTTCTGGTTAGAAAATACCATTAGGGTATTTAAGGAGTTGTCATGCACGTCTGAGGAATGCATGCAGTGTGTAGTTTTTCTTTTAAGAGATTCTACCTATCAATGGTGGAACACCTTGGTATCGGTAGTACCAAGAGAGAAGATTGCTTGGGAATTCTTTCAAGAAGAGTTTAAGAAAAAGTATATTAGTCAAAGGTTTGTGGACCAAAAAAGGAAGGAATTCCTAGAGCTGAAGCAAGGCAAGATGTCGGTGACTGATTATGAGCGTGAGTTAGTACGACTCAGCAAATACGCTCGAGAATGCGTGTCCACTGAGGCTATCATGAGCAAGAGATTCGAAGATAGACTAAATGATGACATCAAACTGTTTGATGCTATCTTAGAACTAAGGGAATTTGTTGTGCTAGTAGAGAGGGCTTATAAAGCCAAAGAGCTAGTAAAAGAGAAGAGAAAATCTGAAATGGAGTCTTGTGACTCTGGAAAGAGACAGTGGAATAAGTCATTCCAATCCTCATCCAAGAAGTCAAGAGATTTCTCCACCCGACCGACTACTTCCACTGGGTTTTCAAGGAAGGACAAGGGTAAGCAGTATTTGGGAAATAAAGCACAAACGACTTCAGTTGCTAGTGTGGGGAACATCTGATCTGATAGACTCAAATGCCCACAGTGTGGCAGACGTCATCTGAGAGAATGCTGAGCACATGAAAATGCATGTTTTAGATGTGTTTCCCAAGATCACTACATAAAGGATTGTCCTGAGACGACAAAAGAAGAGAGAACTCAGAACCCGAGATCAGGGAGTATGATCAGAGGAAGACCGCAGAGGAACCTAGGAAGTGGGGCAAGTGGAAGAGGTAACCCTAGAGAGCAGGCTGCGAGACCCGAGGGTAGGGCGCCTGCAAGGACTTATGCCATTCGTGCTCGCAAAGAGGCATCTTCTCCTGATGTTATTATAGGTACCTTTTCTCTTTATGATATCAAAGTTATTGCTTTAATAGATCCCGGATCCACACACTTTTACATTTGCATGAAACTAGTATCTAGTATGAGCATGCCTATAGAGTCTATAGAATTTGTGATTGAGGTGTCCAATCCTTTAGGCAAAAGTGTTTTAGTTGATGAAGTATGTAATGATTGCCCATTGATGATTAGAGGTCATTATTTTAAGGCAAACCTTATGTTGTTACCATTTGACGAGTTTGACATCATTCTTGGTATGGATTGGTTGACCACTCATGATGTAATAGTAAATTGTGGGAAGAAGTACATTGAGATGATATGTGAGAATAGGGACATTCTCCATGTAGAATCAGATGAACAAGGTGGATTACCGATAGTAATTTCTCATATGACAGCACAGAGATATATAAGAAAAGGGTATGAGGCGTATCTTACCTTTGAGATGAATACTAGAGAAATAGAGCTAAAGATCAAATCAGTGCCAATAGTATGTGAGTACTTGGATGTTTTTCCTGAGGAATTACCAGGACTACCTCTGGTTAGAGAGGTTGAGTTCAGCATTGAGCTAGCTCCCGGTACTGTACCGATATCTATTACTCCTTACAGAATGACTCCAATGGAATTAAAAGAGCTGACAATACAGTTGCAAGAGTTAACAGATAAAGGTTTTGCAAGATCAAGTTGTGGGGTGCTCCTGTTTTATTTGTAGAAAAGAAAGATGGCACCATGAGATTATGCATAGATTACCTTCAGCTTAATAAAGTGATGGTGAAGAACAAGTATCCATTGCCAAGGATCGATGATTTGTTCAATCAATTGAAAGGAGCCACTGTGTTCTCTAAAATAGACTTGAGATCAGGGTACTATCAGTTGAGAGTAAAAGATTCAGATGTTTCTAAGACCACTTTTCGAACAAGGTATGGGCATTATGAATTTTTAGTCATGCCCTTTGGATTGACCAATGCTCTTGCGGTATTCATGGACTTAATGAACCGTATATTTAGGCCGTACCTCGACAAGTTTGTAGTCATTTTTATTGAGGACATATTGATTTATTCTCGAGATGAGATTGAGCATGCTGAGCACCTACGGACAGTTTTACAGATTCTACGAGAAAATTTGTTGTATGCCAAGTTCAGTAAATGTGAATTTTGGTTCAAAGAGGTATGATTTCTGAGACATATTTTCTCAGGAGATGGAGTTCGAGTAGACCCAAGTAAAATTTCGGCTATAACGAACTGGAAGCCACCGAGGAATATCTCTGAGATTAGAAGTTTCCTAGGCCTAGCCGGCTATTACAGACGATTTGTCAAGGAGTTTTCTGTGATTGCAACCCCGATGACTAAACTATTACAGAAAAATGTGAAGTTTGAGTGGACAAAAAGATGCCAACAAAGTTTCGAAAAACTGAAAGCATTGTTAACAGAAGCTCTAGTTTTAGTATAACCCGAGACAGGGAAAGAATTCATAATTTACAGCGATGCATCCTTAAATGGGTTAGGCTGTGTGCTTATGCAAGAGGGCAAAGTGATTGCTTATGCCTCAAGACAGTTGAAGCCTTATGAGAAGAATTATCCGACACACGATCTAGAGTTGGCTGCCATAGTCTTTGCATTAAAAATATAGAGACATCATCTATATGGTGAAAGATGCCGAATTTTCACAGATCACAAAAGTTTGAAGTACTTGATGACACAAAAAGAGTTGAACTTAAGGAAACGGAGATGGTTAGAGTTAATAAAAGATTATGAGTTGATCATTGACTACCATCTAGGAAAGGCGAATTTGGTCGCTGATGCTTTAAGCAGAAAGTCCCTATTTGCATTAAGGGCAATGAATTCGTGGATGACTTTATTCGATGATGGTTCTATTCTAGTTGAGTTAAGAGCTGGACCAGTATTCCTCCAAGAGATCTTTGAGGCTAGAAAGAAGCTAGCGAATTGCAAGCCAAGAGAACTCAGTGTGGGTTAGATGTTGAATCCTACTTTCGAATTAAGTCCGATAGATGCTGGATGTTTAAAGATAGAGTTTGCATGCTAAGAAAAAAAGAGCTTATTCAGGAAATTTTGCATGAGGCACATAACGGATGTTTATCTGTACATCCGGGTAGTACTAAGATGTATAATGACATGAAGCAACAATATTTATGGCCGAGAATGAAGAAAGATATTTTAGAGTTTGTTTCCAAATGCATGATTTGTCAGCAAGTAAAGGCTGAACACCAAGTACCTGCGGGTTTGCTTCAACCCATTTTAATCTCGGAGTGGAAATGGGACCTTATCACCATAGATTTTGTAATAGGTTTACCGTTTTCTCCGAGTAAGAAAGATGCTGTGTGGGTTGTGGTTGATAGACTCACGAAGTCAGCCCATTTTATACCTGTACGAATGGATTACTCCCTAGACAAGTTGGCAGACTTGTATGTTTCAGAAATAGTGAGACTTCACGGAGTTCCCTTATCGATCATAATGGATAGAGATCCGAGATTCACATCCAGATTTTGGAAGAAGTTACAAGAGGCCCTAGGTACAAAGTTGAGCTTTAGTACAACTTTTCATCCTCAAACTGACGGTCAGTCGGAGAGGTTAATTCAAGTACTCGAGGATATGCTCAGATGTTGTATTCTCGAATTCCAAGGCAGTTGGGAAAAGTTTCTCCCATTGGAAGAATTTTCCTATAATAATAGCTTTCAGTCGAGCTTAAAGATGGTGCCTTATGAGGCTCTGTATGGACGTAAGTGCAAAACGCCTTTATTTTGGACTGAACTTAAAGAAAATCAAATTCATGGAGTTGATTTGGTTAGAGAAGCTGAAGAGAAAGTGAAAGTGATACGAGAGTGTTTAAAAGCTATAGTAGACAGACAGAAATCCTACTCAAATTTAAGAAGAAAAGAGATAGGGTATCAAGTTGGAGATAAAGTTTTCTTGAAAGTGTCACCATGGAGAAAAGTTCTCAGATTTGGCCGGAAAGGCAAGTTGAGTCCACGTTTCATTGGATCATATGAGATTACCAAGAAAGTTGGGCCGGTAGCTTACCGATTGGCTTTACCATCTGAGTTAGAAAAGATACATGATGTGTTTCACGTGTTTATGTTGCGACGCTACCAATCAAACCCTTCACATCTAATTACCCCATCAGAAATAGAGATTCATCCCGACATGACTTATGGTGAAGAACCAATTAAGATTTTAGCTCGAGAAGTCAAGCAGCTAAAAAATAAAAGTATTGCCCTAGTGAAAGTATTGTAGAAAAGACATGGGATAGAAGAAGCTACACGGGAACCATAAGAAAGCATGAGAAATCAGTACCCAAACCTATTTGCTGGTAAGATTTTCGAGGACGAAAATCCCTAAGGGGGGAGAATTGTAACAGCCCGATTTAGGGCCTAGTCAGAATAGTGGTGCGAGACCACAAATTCGGAGTAGTAATATGAGTTTGTAAGGTATTGAGATGTTTGCATGATATTATGAAAGCTTTATGTAGAAATTTTATGGAAATTTCCATTAAAGGGTCCATTAGGACTAAATTGCAAAAGTTGCAAAATATGAGTTTCTAGAAGCTTTTTGTATGAAATAGCTTTAGAATATTAATTAGAAGTCCTTAAATAGTAATTTTCCCAAATTATAATTTTTGGACAAAAATGGACACGAGTTAGTAAATGGTGAAATTTTAAAGAGAAAGGCATTTTGGTCATTTATCAATTAAATGATTAATAAGGGAAAAAGATGACAAAAATCATTCTCATCTTCTTCCCCAGGTGCCGAAAATTTGAAGGAAGCCATAGCTAGAGTTCTTTAATTTTTCAAGCTTGCTAATAAGTTCATTTTAGCCCCGTTTTTAATATTCTTCGTATTTTTGGAGTCCTCGCCACATGAATTAGCTATTTTTAGCTATATGATGAGTAAGATGCATGTTCAAAAATCTACCAATGTATGACATGTTTGTTAAATGATATTTTATGGAAGATTATGAGAGTTTAATGTTAGATAAACATCTTTTCCTAATGAATTTCATGAAAAACGCTAGTAAGGACTAGTTTATGATAGCTATGAAATTTGTCATACATGGTAGAAATAGTGAGAATTGGTTATTGCTATAGTTGAGACAATGAATCGGCTGAGAATTAAGTATTAGAAAGTTGAATGAAAATCGCTTTACGAGCCTAGGGGCAAAAGTGTAATTATGAGAAAGATTAAGGGCAAAATAGTAATTTTACCAAAGTATGAGTTAAGAGTCAATTTAGTCAATGTGAGTATTAAATTATCTAAATTATTATTATAGATCAAGAAAAATGATGCCCGGATCGAAACCGAGGGAAGAACAAAGTTGAGGACTAAATTGCACATCTACATACATTTTGTATATTGAGGTAAGTTTGTATGATTTCTAAGCTTATTGATAACTATCATTGAATTGCTTAGTATAATGTACGATATTACCATGGAAATGTTTAATACTATGCTAAATAAAGAAATCAATAAGATTAAGCATGAGAAAGTCCCGATTGAAGTTGAATTACTTAAGATACTTAATCTATCACATGAAATGAGAAAGTCCGTATAAGACCAAGCCAAGGCATGGCATCAGCAATAAGGCAAGATATCATGTAAGTCCAAGACAAGTCTTGGCATTGAAGAGTTATTATGAGATGAAGACCTATATAAGCCCGTGCCAAGGCATGACATTGGTGAGTCTCCAAACAAAGACGTCATGTAAGTCCAAGACAAGTCTTGGCATTGAAAAGCTATCATGAGATAGAGTTCCCATGCAAGTCCAAGCCAAGGCATGGCATTGGTGAGTAACAAGAAAGATTCCATTTAAGTCCACGCCAAGGCATGGCATTGGTGAGTAACAAGAAAGATTTCATGTAAGTCCAAGCGAAGGCTCGGCATTGATTAGTTCATTGGTAAATATACCAAATAAGACCACGTCAAGACATGGCAATGGTAAGTTCCCAAAGGAACCCACAAGGAAGACTATGTGTAAGTCCATGTCAAGACATGGTATCAATACCAAGATGAGAGATCCCCTGTAAGACCATATCTAGGATATGGCTTTGGCATCGAGTTATATGTGAGATGTGATTCAGTATCCTCGGTTATTCACAGTAATTCATCAAGCAAACGAGTAAAGTTTAAATGTGATAACAAGAAAGATGAGTAAGCAAAGCTATTATCAAGTTGATTATGAGTATTATTCATGTTATGAATGATGAATTAGAGATTATGATTATCATAGTAAAGTATGCTGATCTTGTGATCAAGTGATACAGATACCTTGTTTACCTCATAAGCATGAGACTAGTAAGAATCAGTAAGAGTAAGTAAGCTTCAGTATTCGAGATTTATGATGTCACTGTTTATGATGAATGGTTTATGTTAGGCAAAGATATTGCTAATGCATTATATGCAAACTTACTAAGCTAAATGCTTACGTCTTTTATTCTTTTTTCCATGTAGTCCCGCCCAGGTAACTTGTGAATCTTTAAAGTCGGAGCTCGGAGCACACTATCAGTCACTATTTTGGTATAGCCAAGTTGTTTATATAAGTATGGCATGTATAGAAAATACTTCATTTTGAGTATATGATTTAAGAAGAGCCAAAGTATAGGCTGTCAAGTCCTTTATTCTTTTTGTCTATGGCTGGAGAAATTGGCCAAGTATAACTATGTATGTATGCTTATCAATGTCAATGCAAATTACATCATGGTTCATGTTAGATAAAGTATTTGAGTTGATGAATGTTGCTTGAGATTGATCTTATATTTCAAGGTGGTAATTGGCTTGGTAGATAGCCTTTAAGTGCCCACACGGATGGACACACGGGTGTGTGTCTAGGCCGTGTGTTCCCTGCATGTTAGTGTCTTAAGTCAGTATAGACTACGGGCTAATCCCACGGCCATTCGTATAGGCCGTGTGAGACATACGGTTAGAACATGGGCGTGTGCCCCAGGCCGTGTGAATAAGTCAGTATATCAAGGTATAGCACACAGTCTAAGTCCACGGGCGTGTCAAGGCCATGTGTAATTAGTCAGCGTCGACCACGGGTGGAAGACACGGGCATGTCTTACGGGTACACGGGCGTGTCCCAAGCTACATGGGCATGTGACCCCTGTTTTAAAGAAAAGTTGTCGATTGAGTTCCGAAAATTTCCAGATGTGTGTTTAAGGCCTCGTAGGCCTATGAGATGTATGAGTTGTTTAAGAAAGAGAAGTTTTTAATTCTGAACGAAATTTTATAACCTATAAATATGTGTTTTAGCAAGTTCAAGCATAGTAATGTCTCCTATCTGGTCTTAGCCTCAGACTCGGGTGGGGGGTGTTACAGTGTGAATAAGTCAGTATGTTAAGGTATGGCACACGGTCTATGGCCACAGGCTTGTCAAGGCCGTGTGTAATTTGGCAGTGTCCACCACGGGTGGAAGACATGGGCGTGTCTTAGGGTACACAGTCGTGTCCCAAACCACATGGGTGTGTGATCCCTGTTTTGAGAGAAAATTTCTAGTAGAGTTCAAAAAGTTTCTGGATGTAAGTTTAAGGCCTCGTAGGCCCTTGAAATGTATGATTCGTCTAAGAAAGAGAAGTTTTAATTCGGAACAAAATTTTATAGCCCGTAAGTACATGTTTAAGAAAGTTCAAGCACAGTAATGTCTCGTATCCAGACTCAACCTCAGACTCGGGTATGGGGTGTTACATCAGTGGTTGGAAAAGCTAAGCAGACAAGGAAAAGAAACATCAGGTGAGTTTCTGCACTCCAACCCTAAAATGCTAAGTATGTTGAAAGTTTGCATGGGTCTATGAGTATCCACCATGATAGTTCAGTAAGTATGATACCATGGTAGTTTATCCAAGAAATGCATATATTGTATGATTGTTCTAGCATCACATGGATGAGAATCATTGAAGGGTTAGATGAAGTTAGTAATGGGAAAAAGGTGATTCATTTAGATACCGCCATACATAGTTGTTGAGTGCATCAGTGATGAGCAAAGCTCCGGGCCTTGCGAAGGGGACATTATGATGTTTGAGCATCAAGGTTAGGAATGGTGAAATGAAGGAATAGAACGAATGCAATGGAAAGAGTAAACAAGAAAGATTATGGCTAGGCCATGGGACTGATCGGAAGCTATACGCTTAAAATGAGTAAGACCATGGCTGAAAGATACTATGACATCATGATAAAGTCGAGTAAGACCATAGTTGAAAGACATTATGGCATAATCATAAAAATAGGACTAAAACCACGGCTGAAAGATGCTATGGCATCCTTTGATAGTTCGTCGAGATGGTAAACACAGGGTTATATTGTGTAAGACCATAGTTGAAAGACGCTACGACGTCATAGATAGTCTATTGGGACAATAAACACGAGAAAATCTTTCAGGACACTAAATAAGAGGATCTCGAGGTGGAGGACCATAGTTAAACTATGAAAACCAATGAAGTCCACTAGGACATTAAACATGGGAGTATATTGTGTAAGACCATGGCTCAACAATGGCAGCATAGAAAGTCTGCTAGGATAATAAACATGGGTGGAAAGTCAAGACAGTAATTGTGGGAAATCCCACCACTAAATAAAAGGGTTGGAAGAAAAGGTTAGTAATGAAAAATGATAGTGAGCTAACTGACTATTGGGAAATAAGTTGAATAAGGAAAAATCTAGAAAGAGAAATAGACTGCTAAAACAATAATCATGGAAGTTGGAAAGGAAAAAGAAGGATAACTCGATGGGAATCAAATATGTAAATTATCGCGCTAGTAGTCTTGGTGTATAACTAAGTGGAAGAGAGAGTAAATAGGGGATCAAAATAAGGATCCATCGATAAGAACTGCTAAGAGACGCTCAATGAAATTGGTAAGTTAGAGTCAAGATCGTAAGCACCCCAGCAAAAAGGTTCTTGGAATAAGAGAGGTTAGCTAGGGACCCAGGATAGTAAAGTACTATGAGGGATGACACTAGTGACAGGACTATTCCTCTTTAAGGGGGAACCATTAAGGAAGTTTTAGCCAAAGGGCTAGTTATGTGGGGATACAGTATGAAAAAGGAATAATGAACCTAGAAAGCAACTATGTGACAGTTGGCTGAGTACGATAGGTCATAGCGACTCATAACAGGAGGGCATGCTACGTTTCAAGGTAATGTAATACAAATAGAATGGATTACAAAGTAGTCCGATGATCTGCCACAAATTGATATGGTAAATTAGGGTCTTCCAACGCACTTAATGAGCTTTTCCTCTAGTAAAATTGCATCTTTAGCATAGTATTTTTGTTATTTTTACATTTTTAGTTAATGAGAGAAAATGTCTCATTTTTGCTCATTTTGTGACCTAAATTGGCCAATAGCATCATTGGGAGGCCTAATGTGTGAATGAGTGGTGTAGGGATGTGTTGGAGATAAAAAAATGAGTGAGAACGAAACCAAAGGAAAAGGTATCACAATATCTCCAACAGTATGAAAGATTGAAGACTCTCTTTAGTAGTATCGCGACATCCTCTTTGGGTATCGCGATATCCACCCTTCAAAAAAAACCCTAAAGCTCGACAATACCCAAGGTATAGCGATATCTAGTTCTTGGTACCACGACATTGCCTTTGTTAGGGGGACAAACTTGGACAAAAAGGGTAGTATTTGTCTACCCGGTCCACCAATCACTTAAGGCCCGTAAAGGGGCATTTTTGGCAATGAAAAGAAGACTGGGCTGAGGAGGAGAGAGACACACATTAGCTTAGTTTTAGGGTTAGTTTTGCTTATTTTTTTGCATATTTATAAGGTTTTCATTTTCTCTTCCTCTACCCTAGTTTAGAGTTTATTTTCCTACTTTTACTTCTTGTTCTTGATGTTCTTAGTGTTAGTTAAGTTAGTTATTACCATAGATAATGTTTATTTACACTTTTATTCCCTGTGCCTTGGTTTCAAGAGAATTTAAGCTTTAGTTTAATGTATTTCAATTTCGTTTACTTTAAAGCTATTAAAGCTTGTTCCTTTTATGTGTATTACTCTATATTTTATTGTTAGATGCGTTTTCTTGCATAAAAATCCAAAATTTCATATTTTTCTTAAGCTTTACTTTCATGATGCTTTGTTTTCCATTTCCATGTTCATTTCTTTTACTTTCAACATAAGTAGCTAAACGTCAAAGGAGGTTAGTTGATGGAGATGTGGGTAAGCTAAAATCTTTGGACAAAGAACTAAACTATAACAAATTGGACTAAATCGAGTAGACCTAAAAACTAGAAAGTGATGCCCCTGAGGGAATATAGAGGCAAGTGAGGTTAGAAGGTAATCTTGTTGTGCACCCATTCATTAGTCTCAGATTAACCAATGAGATTGAAAGATAAATCAGAACTAATTCATCTAAACTGGTAAAATTGAGGTCGGAAGATAAAATGGAGCCACATAGTAATTTATGCGAATTAAGTCTATTGTTCGAGGATTAGTGAACCACATCGAAATCAACCAACCACCATTAGTTATTTCTTGGATAGTCTCTTAGTTTACATTATTTACAATTTAGTCTTTAGAATAGCATATTTAACTTTCTCGCGATCTTTTCTTATTATGAATTGTTGTACTATAAAATCTTATTAGTAGCCGATTAGACTGTATCGTGTATGCTAGCTATCACTCAACCGCCATGTCCCTTGGGTTTGATCTTTGGAATGCTCTAGTGTTTCATTGTAATGCTATAAATATTACAATTGAGTTGTACGCTTGTAGTAAAACTGGGCTTTAAAAATTGTTATATAAATTCATTATTTTATCACACATGTGCGATGCCGGTCAACTTGTTGGCACTGTTGCTAGGGAGATGGTGTAAGACTGAGTAAATTTTAGTGTACATTTTAGGTAAAGATAAGTAGCCAAAGTAAGATTTAAAGATACGACTTTTAGTTATTCACTTTTATTTTGTCTACAATTGTTAGTTAATTTTATTTGTTCTAATAAATAAAGTATTAGATGGTTGGTATAAGGTGAGTTCGGGGATCAAGGTAGTAATTAAACCATATAAAACTTTAGTGGAAAAATATGGACTAAGTTTAGTTCATTTCTAGGTTATTATATAAGGGTAATTAAGTAATTAAGGATATAAAACATAAAAGAAAAACAATTTAAATTTTGTCATCTTCTTAGTGTTCTTGTTGAAAATTATAGAAAAGAATAGTTTGAAGGGAGCTTTTATTTTCGGTCTTTAATGGTCTTGCATGTAAGTATATTTTCATTCATTTTTCATAAATTTTATGTTTTTGGGATCGTTTTAGCTCTATCTAGCTAACTCGGGAACTTATTTATTAAATTGTTCAATGATTTAGAAGATGCCATTGATAAATATGCGGATATTTGTAGTTTAATGGTGGATAACTATGCTTTGATGTTAAATAGAAAGATTTTGTTACAAGATTTTTCATGATTTTTAAGTTTAGGGATTTATTTGAATAAATTAATATTAAACATGATTTATTTGTAGAATTTGTAGAGTGTGAGGACTTTTTTGGGATAGGTAAATTGTTTATTGGATATTAAGTTTAATTGTGCAAAATAATCATGTTTTAGTCTTAAGGATTGAATTGAGTAAAATGTAAAATTTAGGGAAAATGTGTAAAGTTGTAAATAAAGAGTTATAGGTATCAAATTGAAAAGAATGTGAAATTAAAGTTATTAATTGAATTAATGTGAAATTAAAGTTATTAATTGAATTAAATTATATTATAGAGAAAAAGCAAGTTGATAATCATGGAAAAGGGAAGGTTGTCGATTAGTCCCTAAACTTTTGTTGTTTCTGCAATTTGACCCTGGTAAGTTCGTACAATTTTATTATTGTATAATTTAAATATTTAATTACTTACGGGTTGAAATTTATTAATTGACTTGGAAGTACTGAATTGTGGTAAATGAAATGATTTGGGAAAGAAATTGTATTAAATGTTGTTAAATGATAAATATGTAAGCCGATGACGTAGGATAGGATATGATTAGCATGCCAATAGGTTATATTGTGCGCTGTACGAGAATGGTTGATGTTTAGATGATGATTCTGATCTTATTCATGTTTACTAAATATACCTAATGTTAGCATTTGTTGCGACCTATTGCTTTATATTACAGTGCTTCAGGTGTGTTTTGGGGGCAGATGTAAAGGCTACGGGCTTGACACTTGGTGCACATGTGTGTTCTAGGATGGTTAGCTGATTTGAGTTATTGGCTAACACTGTATCTGAATCCATTACAACGTTCATCGGGTATAATTAGTGTTATAACATAATTGATTGATTTGATTCATTCGTATACAATTTTATGACTCACTTGTGATTTAATTATGAATGAAAGGATTATGATTTATAACTTTTATGTATTTTATATTGATTAAAGTTCTTTAGTAAGTTAATTGTTTAATCTGTTGAACTTACTAAGCTTAAGTAAACTTACTTGTGTCTTTTTTGTTGTTTTCTTGTAGATATGTACTTTCAGATATGTACTTGTAGATATGGGCGATCAAATCGACTCGAAGAATCACACTATCCAAAAATCGTCTAGTTGTTTTTGAATGTTTAACTTGGGTTAATGGCATGTAATAGGTGAATTTAATTTATGATAGTAAGTTGTGAAGTTTATAGTTTGAATGATATTGGTTTTGAGATGGATTTTGAGGCTTGTGAATATTCTGCTTGGTTTGGAACATATGTGTATGGAACTTGTTTGGTATATGTAGATAAGCCTTATAAAGTGTGTGAATATTTCTAAGTACTTTATAAGTAAAAAGAGTAAGGTTTTGGTATAAATTGTTATTAATGGTTGTGTATTGTATCATTATACTATGTTTTGAACATGATATTGATTTGATAATTGAATTCTGGTGTCAATGACGGCACATTGGTTAGAGCTTTTCTGTCTTTGAATAGGCATCAATATTGTATTTTGTGTGATAGGAAATTTGGTATAAAATAAACTTTTAAAGATGAAATTTTATCATTTTGAACCTAGGTATCCATACTTTGGCAATTGGTATCGATACTTGACTATATGAATAGTTTTAAAACAAACAGAATGTCAAAATGGTATCAAGTTTTATTTGAGTATCGATATTTTTTCATAATATATCGATACCCTAAAATAAGTATCAATACCATTATTTTACAAAGAAAATAGTACTCAAATTTGGTACCAATTTTAAAAAAGGTTTCGATTTGGTATCGATACCAACTATGGATTTTCACTTTTAGCTTTAAACTTAATTTTTTTTGTAAATCAATCTTATTCTGACCTTGGATATTACAATTTGGTTCTTTTAAAATTTTAAATATTTAATATATTTGATTAAGTAGAATAGCAATTATCACTAAGTATGTACTGTTTAATAATGTGGTTATTAGTCATTGAAGGTTACTATAGCATCTCTTTACTTGGGTCCAGCGATTGGGCTAGGTAAGGGGTGTTACATTTAGTGGTATCAAAGCTATGATTTATTCGGTTCTTGGACAGAACATAGTGTATTTGGAGTCTAGAAATTACATGTCATATATATCTGTGACAGTGTGATATTGATTGATCTGATCTAACTCCTATTTTTCTTGTAGATATTAAAGATGTCGATAGAATTCGAACATGCGACACTGATAAGGTTAATAGTAATGTTCTGACTACTGAAAAAGAAGCGAGTTGTAGTTTACCGGTTCCCTATATGTTAGAAAATAAAGTCAAAAGCATTGTGTGTGACCAAAGATTCAACTGTGAGATCGAAAGCTAGAGCACCTGCAAGAGCTTATGCCATTCGTGCTCGTGAAGATGTGTCATCCCCTGATGTTATCACCGGTACATTTTCTCTCTATGATACTAATGTGTTGCATTGATTGATCCTGGATTGACTCATTCTTATGTTTGCATGAATTTGGTATCTAGTAAGAATTTACCCGTTGAGTCTACTGAGTTTGTGATTAAAGTGTCAAGCCCTTTAGGCAAGAATGTTTTAGTTGATAAAGTTTGCAAGGGTTGTCCTTTAATGATTCGGGGTCACTGTTTTCTGGCTGACTTAATGCTTCTGCTATTCAATGAGTTTGATGTGATTCTTGGAATGGATTGGATGACTCTACATGACGTCATAGTGAATTGTAGACGAAAGACCATTGAATTGAAATGTCAAAATAATAAAATTCTTCAGATTGAACCGGATGAATCAGACGAGTTGTTTATGGTGATTTCGTCAATGTCAGCTTAGAGGTATGTAAGAAAAGGTTGTGAAGCTTATCTTGTGTATGTATTTAATACGAAAGTGTTTGAATTGAAAATCGAGTCTGTGCCGGTAGTCTGCGAATATCCGGATGTGTTCCCAAAAGAGTTGCTTAGATTACCACCAATTAGAGAAGTTGAGTTTACTATTGATTTAGTACCGGGAACTTCACCGATATCGATAGCTCCGTATAGAATGGTTCTGATCGAATTGAAAGAATTGAAGTCTCAGTTGCAAGAGTTGACAGAATAGGGTTTTTCGAGACCGAGTTTCTCGCCCTGGGGTGCACTAGTGTTATTTGTCAAGAAGAACGATGGATCCATGAGACTTTGTATTGATTATCGAGAATTGATGATGTTTTTGATCAGTTGAAAGGAGCAACAGTATTTTCGAAGATTGATTTGAGATCCGACTACTATCAGCTGAGAGTTAAAGACTCAGATGTGCCAAAAATTGCATTCAGAACGAGGTATGGGCATTATAAATTTCTTGTTATGCCTTTTTGATTAACTAATGCTCCTGCTATTTTTATGGACTTGATGAATCGGATCTTCCGACCATAATAGGATATGTTTGTGGTTGTATTTGTTGATGAAATTTTGATTTATTCTCGGGATAAGTCTGAGCATGCCGAACATTTAAGAATTGTGTTGCAGACTTTGAGAGATAAATAGTTTTTTGCTAAATTCAACAAAAGTGAGTTTTGGCTCCGAGAAGTCGGATTTTTGGGACATATTGTCTCAGCGGAAGGTATAAGGGTTGATCCGAGTAAGATTTTAGCAATTATCGATTGGAAACCACCGAGGAATGTATCCGAGGTTAGAATCTTTTTAGGCTTAGTTGGGTATTATTGACATTTTGTTAAGGGATTCTCGATGATTGCTACACCTATGACAAGATTGTTAGAAAAAGATGTTAAGTTTGAATGGTTCGAGAAATGCTAAAAGAGTTTTGAACAGTAGAAAGCATTATTGACTGAGGCACCAGTTTTAGTGCAACCTGAATCAGGAAAAGATTTTGTGATCTTAAGCGACGCATCATTGAATGGTCTTGGATGTGTGTTGATGCAAGAGGGAAAAGTGATAGCTTATGCCTCGAGACAGTTGAAACCGCACGATATGAATTATCCGACGCATGACTTAGAATTGGTTACTGTTGTGTTTGCTTTAAAAATTTGGAGACACCATCTATTCGGTGAGAAGTGCCACATCTGTAACACCCCTAACCCGTATCCGTCGTCGGAATAGCGTTATGAGGCATTACTGATCAAATCACAACATACAACATACACTGATGCATCTATTCTCAAACACCAATTAATCATAATCACATTTCCCTTTTTCAGGGCCTATGAGGCCTTAAACATGCTTTAGAAATGGTTCGGGACTAAATCGATAACTTACAAAAATTCTTGGAAACTTAGGAATTTTCAAACATACAAGGGTCACACGTCCGTGTGAACAGGCCGTGTGCCTTACCCGGCTCCAAACACACCCGTGTCCCAGGCCGTGTGAAAATAGGGCATACCTACTGACTTGGGTCACACGACTGACCACACGCCTGTGTGTCTAGCTTGTGTGCCCTTTGAAATTGCCACACACGCTCGTGTTCCAGGCTGTGTGTTAGGCCATGCCAAACCTGTAGGGTATATTGACTTATGCAACACGGCAAAGTCACACGCCCGTGTGCTAGGCCGTGTGCCATTTAGGGGGTATACTGACTTGTGCCACACGGACGGTCACACGCCCTTGTGTGAGGCCGTGTGGAGTATACTGACTTCAATTAATTCCAACACCAGGGGACACACAACCGTGTATCACGACTTTGTGTCGCACACAGCTGAGACATATGCCCTTTGTCTCTGCCTGTGTGGACAAGAATAGGCCCTTTGCAAGGCCAATTTGCCACCCTTTCTCTTGGTCACCTAAATAAACAGAATAATACCATTTCAACACATTTATAGGCTATCAAAACAAGCCAATTCATATACATATCATGTCATTTCATTTCATCTTCAACCATTTCACTACTCAAATCATAACCATAAACATACCAAAACAATATATCATCACAAACCATTTCACCTATCTTTCCTATGCATTTTCTCATCATTTTATCAACTAATTCATGCCACAAAATATACCAATTCATCATCCCTATATCATACCAAATCAACTATGATATATCATTGGTAAATAATCAAAACAATTAACCACTTAGCGATCACAACAACCATACCAAACATGCCAAAACACAAGGCCATATATACATCACATATCAGTTACCAAATTCATAAATTAAGCCAACTTAGATGGCCAAATACACACCAACATGTACATCATTTACAAGCCAACTCTCACGGCTAAAATCACAGCTCAAAACATATCATTTTAACACTAGCCTATACATGCCATATACCATATATACATAACATCAAAAGTACCAACAAATTGATCGATAGTCTGACGATGTTCCTAATGATCCCTGAGTCTGAGCTAGCTTCGATTATCTATAAAATAGGGAAAGAACACACAAAGTAAGCTTTAAAAGCTTAGTAACCCATATACAAATAAAATTACCACATGAATCAATATCATTTTCATTAATAGGCAAATCATGAATAAGCATATAAAAACTCACAAACCTTTCCCATTGAAAACATATTCAAATTCATAAGAGAATTCATCAAATACTTTCCTTTTCAATACTTGTATGAATCTCATACGTACCTGAGTCACTTAACTGATTCACGCATTCTTTCTCGACTTAACTTTGCCTGTTAAATTATTCAGAATCGTTAAGGATTCTCGGAAATCACATATTACTCGTACAATGCCATATCCCGGATATGGTCTTACATGTTATCACATATCGATGCCACTGTTCCAAATAGCGTCTTATACAAAATCATATAATGATGCCAATGTCCTAGACATGGTCTTACACGTAATCACATCTCGGTAATCCTAATGTCATGACATTTGTATCCTATACTATTCCTAAGGTTCGTATGAGACTTTCGAATATTATAACCCTGTTAATTCTTGCTCGTATTCGATCATTCAAAATTCATAGCAGTTCAATGATATTTAAATATATATAATTCAATTTAAAGACATTTATTTGCATATGAACTTACCTTGTATATACGATGAACGAATCGGATCGACTACTCGACAACTTTCGATTTCACCCAATCTAAATTTGATTTCTTTCTTTCTTGATCTATATGAATTCGAATTTGACTCATTTATTCATCAAATCATTCAATTCAGTCCACAAATACATATTTGGGAATTTTTACACTTTAGCCCTAAAATTCAACATTTTTACAATTTAGTCCCTAATTCATAAATACACAAAATTCATGAAATTTCATTAAACCCAAGCTTAACTGATTTATACTTGCATCCATAGCAGCACAAAAATTTCATTTATTTCACATTTTAATCCCTCAATTTACAAATTTTACAATTTAGTCCTGTTTAGTCATTTTCATCAAAAATTCATTTACCAAACATGAAAATCTATTAACAAATATTCATTTTTCATCATCAAACATTCAAAAGCTCAAGCATTCATCAATGTCATTTCATTAAATCATCAAAAATTTCAAAAATTAGGGCATGGGCTAGCTAGAACATGAAGCAACGATTACAAAAAAATAGAAATCATTAAAAACCGAGCTCAAAACATACTTTAATCAAGCTATATGTTAGCTGAACCCTAAAAAAAAATTTTCTTCTTCTTTTTCTCTTGATATTCGATTATGGATGATGATAATGGAGCTAATTTTTGTTTTGTTTTATTAATATTAACTTTAATAACCATTTTACAATTCTAACCTTAATTAAAACCATTTAAAAGCATTCATGTCAAATTCCACTATCAATGGTCTAATATCAACATAAAGACCTTTCATTTAATAAATCATAACAATTAGACACCTTTATCCAATAGAATGCAACTTTTGTATTTTACGCGATTTAGTTATTTTCTCAAATTAAGCATCCAATCGATAAAATTAAACCACAAAACTTTCACACATATATGCGATCATGCTATAAACACATAATATAATATTAAAAATAATTTTTAGCCTCAGATTTGTGGTTACAAAACCACTGTTCTGATTTAGCTAAAACCGGGTTGTTATTACATCTATACCGATTACAAGAGTTTAAAGTACTTGATGACTCAAAAGGATTTGAATTTACGAAAATGGAGATGGATCGAGTTGTTGAAAGACTATGAATTGGTAATAGATTATCATCTGAGAAAGGCGAATGTAGTCGCTGATGCTTTAAGTAGGAAATATTTGTTTGCTTTGAGAGTAATGAATACACAACTGACTTTATCTGATGATGGTTCAATTCTAGCTGAGTTAAAAGCTAGACCAGTATTTCTTCAGCAAATTTGTGGAGCTCAGAAATGTGACAAAGAATTCCAAGCTAAAAGAATTCAATATAAATTGATTAGTGATTCAGACTATCAGATTAGGAACGATGATTGTTTGATGTTTCGAGGTAGAATTTGTGTATCGAAAGATACCAAGCTTATTCAGAAAATTCTTCACGAGGCAAATAGTGGTTGTCTGTCTGTTCATCCAGGAAGTACAAAGATGAATAATGATTTGAAAAAATTGTATTGGTGATCAGGTATGAAACGAGATATTTCTGAATTCGCATCAAGATGTTTGATTTGTGAACAAGTAAAGGTCGAACATCAAGTACCTTCAGGTTTACTTTAGCCTGTGATGATTCCTGAGTGGAAATGGGATAGAATTACGATGGATTTCGTAACTAGATTACCTCTGACTCCGAAAAAGAAAGATGTCGTTTGGGTCGTTGTTGATAGATTAACGAAATTGACTCATTTTATCACAGTATGTATCGACTATTCACTTGATAAGCAAGCTGAATTGTACATTGCTGAAATTGTTAGATTGCACGAGTGCCTATTTCTATTATTTCGGATAGAGATCCGAGATTTACTTCACGATTTTGGAAGAAGTTGCAGGAAGCTTTGGGTACAAGTTGAACTTTAGTATCGCATTTCATCCACAAACCGACAGTCAATCTGATAGAATGATTCAGGTTCTCGAGGATATGCTTCGCTGTTGTGTTCTAGAGTTCGAAGCTAGTTGGGAAAAATATCTACCTTTAGTCGAATTTTCTTACAAAAACAGTTTTCGATCGAGTATAAAGATGGCACTGTATAAGGCACTGTATGGCTACAAGTGTCAAACTCTGTTGTACTGGACCGAGCTCAGTGAGAGACAAATTCACGAGGTTGATTTGGTTAAAGAAACTGAAGAAAAAGTGAAAGTAATTCGTGATTTTTGAAAACAACTTTGAATAGACAGAAATCGTATGTGAATCTAAAGCGAAAGGAAATTGAATGTCAAGTCGATGATAAGGTATTTCTGAAAGTGTCTCCCTGGAAGAGAATCCTTAGATTTGGTCGCAAGGGTAAATTGAGTCCTTATTTTATTGGTCTGTATGAGGTTATTGTAAGAATAAGCCCGGTGGCATATCGGTTAGCTTTACCAACAGAGTTAGAAAGTGTCCACAATGTGTTTCTTGTGTCCATGTTGCAACGATACCCATCAGATCCTTCACACAGAATTTCACTGACAGAGGTTGAGATTCAATATGATATGACTTATGGTGAAGAACCGATGAATATTTTGGCTTGGAAAGTTAAACAGTTGATAAATAAAAGCATATCCCTAGTGAAAGTTTTGTAGCAAAGACATGGGGTCGAAGAGGCTACATGGAAACCTGAGGAAGCTATTAGAAAACAATACCCAAACCTCTTTTTCGGTAAGATTTTTGGGGATGAAAATCCCTAAAGGGGGAGAGTTGTAATAGCCCGTTTTATGGTCAAATCAGAACACTGGTTTTGGGACCACAAATCTAAAGTAGAAATATTTATTTTATTATTTCTTTAAGGTCTACAGCATGATAGAATGATTGCGTGAAAATTTCGTTAAGAAATTTTATCGGTTGAGTGTCCAATTTGACTAGAAGTACTAAACTGCAATAGGTGCAAAATTTGAGTTCTATGGGCTAAAAATATTAAATTTTTATGAATTCTTAAATTAGAGGTCCTTAAATGGTAATTAGACCACTATACTTTAGAGTGGACAAAAATGGACATGGTTAGGTGAAATTTTGAAGTTTTTCATTAAGGGTATTTTTGTCATTTGGTTAATGAAGACAAACTTTAACAAATAAAAGATGTCATCTTCTTCAAATTAGTCTCCCATTGCTGAATTTCACAAGGATAAGACATAGCTAGGGTTTTGGCCACTTTCAAGCTTGATTGTAAGTCCGTTCTTGTCTCGTTTTTAACGATTTTTATATTTTTGAGATCGTTGTAACTTGATTTAGCTATTTCAAGGACTAATTTGAAAGAAAGGTGAGGTTTAAGAACATGTATGTATTTTGATGTTTAATGGTAGAAAATGCATGTTTGTTGTTAGTTAGACAACATTTACAAAGTAACTTTTTATGAAAATGTCAAAAAGGGACCTATTTGTAAAAGTCTGTAAAATGAGTAGAAAAATGTGAATAAATGAAAAATATGGGCTGTCATGAGCATGAAAAGGGTTCGGCTAGGCTTGGGTTTTTAAGAAATTGAATGAAATTCATTTTAAAAGCCTAGAGACTAAAATGTAAAATGTTAAAACTTTAAGGGCAAAAATGTAATTTTTTGTAAGATGTTTTTGGGCTAAATTGAATAATATGATGATTAAATGAGATGAGTTTGGTATTATATATTAAGAAAAATAAAGTTCGGGTTTAGATTGGGGGAAAACCAAAGTAATTGACGAATAGACCCGTTTAGTCGTTTTTGTAACCAAGGTAAGTTCATATGTTAAATAAGCTTTGCTTTAACTGTATTTTATTTGCCTAAATTTATGCATAAATTGTGTAACCAACCTTACGGACACATTTGACGATGATTTGGCAAGTGAGAAGTCCCAATCAAACCTTAGGAATAGATTAGGATAAAAGTGACATGTCACTAGGGTTTTATGTTATGTGATTCCGGTCTTGGTCTCAGACGCCCTACCTGGTACGAGTATACCAAGCATATATGTTGTGGTTACTTGACAGCTTGTGTGAGTAGCACCATGAAGCTACTTCTCGACTGACAGATTGTGTGAGCAAGCCTGTTGATAGCTTGAGAGCGAGCACATATGTGTTATAAGATAAAGGTAGCAATAGCTACATATGTGGCACTTTGTGTGCAAGGTTTCTCATGAATTTGAATTTATTTTTTGAGTGGTTCATTAGGTAAAACAATAATGAGACTAAGTAAGAAATTATTATGAGATGGTATAGGTATATACTCAAAGCTTATGATTATTAATTCGTGAAATGACGATTTCAAGGTAAGTTGTTATGGAAGTGAATCATGATCATGAGGTTATGGTAAATTATAATATCTTATGTCATATTACTTGCATGATTAATGTATGGTGAGATTTGCTTATTTCTTACATACGAGCTTACTAAGCTATATAGCTTACTCTGTTTTTTTTTCCCATGTTTTATAGTGTCACCAAGCTAGCTTGGATTGGAGATCATCAAAGATCGTATCACACTATCAAACTATTATTTTTGGTACTGATGATTTAAAATATTTTGAGAATATGACATGTATAGGGACTTGATCATTTGTTGTGTCTGTCATTATGATTTGGCCAAAACTATTGGCTAGTAATGGATAAGTGTTTTATTTTGTATAAGGCCTTGAAAGATGGCCTGTCTTGGTTTAATTGGATGTGAGTTATGCATGGGCTAATGTTATTTGTGATATGACATTTATTTGCTTGATGGATGAACGATTTTGGCTTAATAACTTAGGTGTTAAATAAGGAGAATTGGCTTGATGGTAAGTTAGTGAAATTGGGCTAGACTATACATATTGAAGCTAACCATATTGAATGCTTGTGGATGTGCTTGTGGTATGTTTGAGTTTGACAAAGTATGATGTTATAAGCATGATAGATGTTGGCTTTTTAAATGACATGTTTAGGGCTTAGTTAGGATGGTATTGGTTGCTTGTTTTTGTTATGAATTATGCCATTGAAATTGTGTACAAGTGTGTGCAAATGAGGGTGGCAAATGGCTTGGTAAATAGCCTTATTTTGTCCACACGGGTAGGTGTGTGTCTAGGCCATGTGTGACACACGGCCTGTCCCACGGGCATGTGTTTTGGCCGTGTGTCCCCTACACCTTAATTTTGAGAAACAGAATGCTCAAAGCACACGGGCAGATACACGGGTGTGTGTCTCAGTCATGTGGACGGCATAGCCTCGAACATGGGCGTGTGCCCTAGCCGTGTGAAGTCTGCCCCTATTTTTTTGAAAATTAATTTTCCATATGGCCTAGCACATGGGCGTGTGACTTGGCCGTGTGACTCCAAATTGTTCATGAGTTACAAGTTAGAGAGTTAGAGTTACACGGGTTAGGGACACGGGCGTGTGTGACCACACGGCCTACCCCTACGGGCGTGTCCTAAACCACACGGGCTTGTGACCCTTGTTTAGGGGAAAAATTTTCTAAGTTGTGTAAAAATTTCTTGAGTTATCGGTTTAGTCCCAAACCACTACCAAAGCATGTATTGGGCCTTGTAGGCTCGTATTACGGACTTTATGATTGAATATGAATGGTTTTAACTTGGACACAAATTTATAACTCGATTTGTATGTTTACTTGCGATGTAAGTCCGGTAATGCCTCGTACCTTGTTCCAGCATTGAATACGGGTAATGGGTGTTACATAATTGGTCAGATAAATGTCAACAGAGTTTTTATTAGCTAAAAAATATGTTGATGGAAGCTCCTGTATTGCCTCAACCTGAATCCGAGAAAGAATATGTTGTTTTCAATGATGCGTCGCATAGTGGACTGGGTTGTATATTGATGCAAGTGAGGAAAGTTATAACATATGCTTCTCGTCAATTAAAGCCACATGAAAAAAAGTACCTGATTCATGATCTTGAATTGGCCTCAATCATTTTTGCTTTGAAGATTTGGGGACACTATCTATACAGTGAAAGATGTCATATATTTATAGATCACAAAAGCCTAAAATACTTAATGACTAAAAAAGAATTGAATTTGAGATAGGGACAATGGCTTGAATTGTTGAAAGATTACGATCTCGTTATTGATTATCATTCGGGAAAAGCTAACGTGGTTCCAGATGCACTGAACAGAAAATCATTATTTATTTGAAGGTGTTGAATGCTCATTTGACTTGGAACCATGAAGGTTCACTTATTGTAGAATTAAAAGTTAGACCAGTATTTCTTCAAGGAATTCGGAATTACAAAATAATGACGCAAAATTAGTAGCTAAATGAGAACGAATTCAGAATGATCAGTCTCTAGAATTCAGGGTTAATTCAGATGGTATGTTGTACTTTTGTAACAGATTGTGTGTAACAGCCCGATCTTGGGGCTAGTTGGAATAGTGGTTTCGGAACCACTAATCCGAGGGTGAAGAAAATTATGGCGATATTATTTCATGTGTTATACCATGTAACATCCTAGAAAGGGCCTATGCATTTTCGGTTTAATTGTACGAAATAACATGTCTTAAGTTTTATGAATACATTTTTAACATTTTTGGAAACCTGGAAATGCATGGAAATGGGAATGGAAATGAACATTTTTGGAAACTTGGAAATGTAAGGAAATGATTCAAAAATGGAAAGTAAACATTTCTGGAAACTTGGAAATGTAAGGAAATGTCAAGTTTACAGAGCCGATCGAAAATTTTTGGAAACTTAGAAATGACCTAGAAATGACGAGTTTTAAGGTTTAAAAGGGGAAATTAAGGCAAGGTGGTCTTAAAAGAAAAAGTTTGTGAAATTTGACACACAAACAAAGCTTGGAAAAGTGGCTCAAAGATGTCACTTAGGGCCTATGGAAATGGCGCCATATGCAAGAGGAATGGGCCTGAGTTCGAGTCACTTGGGAAGCAAATAAAGGAGGTTTTATTTTTACTTCCAGAAGACTGAGGTGGACGGCACATGCTTCTAGAAAGGAGGTGTTTTATTTTCATAAATATTCGATTAAAAAGGTGATAAATAAAGGATTTTTAAATTGGATTATTTTGAAGAGATAAATGTTGGATTAAACTCTTTTATTTATGATAATTAAAGGATAAAGTTATCAGATAGAGGAGTGGTGGCCAAGTAAGGGACTCCTTAGATGATAACTTCGGCTATAAAAGGAAGGAAGGAGGGCTACTCATCAATTTTTGCTTCCTCCTCTCTCTGCCGAATTCTTAGTGCTCTCCTCTCTTCTTTTCTTTTCTTTTGTCAAGCCGAAATTAAGTAATTGTTGGAACCTAGCCGAATATTTTCCTCTCCATTAGAAGCCATAGCCGAATCTCCCTGTGAATCTAAGCAAGGAAGCATTTGACTAAAGTATTAAGGGGATCTCTCGGGTATCTACAACTGTCGACTACAATGAGGAATATTTCGGGATCTAAGGTAAGAAACTATAAGATCCAAAGGTCTTGTTTTAAGTTTTAATGTTAGATTAAACCTAACATGTGATTATAGGAATTTCGACATCCCTAGGAAAGCAAGGATACTTTTCGGGATTTGAGATCACAAAGGTATGTGTTTAAGACATTCGGCCAAGGCCTATTTTAAGTATTTGGATTTATTCCCAAAAGCCGAAACTAACCTATGATGTGTTTTAATGTTGGCCGAATGCAAGAAGGAATATAACAAAGTTTTGGGACTTGATTCATAAGTCAATCGGCAACAAGGTAGGTTTTCAGTATACAAATCTTACTAGGATTTGGTTTTAAAGCCAAAAAAGGTTTATTAATGTGTTTAAATGATTGGCCGAATATAGGAGTTAAGGATCTAAATCAGTAGATCGGTTCTTCGGGATTTCAAGGACTTCGTTAAACGAATCAGGTGTGTACCCCACACTAACTTCTAATATGATTATGGTAATATGTAATATGTGCATATGGATAAGGTACCGTGTTATGGTACAAAGTACTCAGGTACGTTTCCTACTTCCACTAGGATTATGAAATATATTATTTATAACATGTGAAACTTTATAAGAATGTGAATTTAAGTATGATATGCATGATATGGATAATATGGGTCATTCGGGATATATGAAAAAGGGGAAGTGAATGTGATGACTACGGTCTCACTATCTGAATGTGGTGACTTCGGTCACATTATCTGAATGTGGTAACTTCGGTTACATTATCTGAATCTGGTGTCTCTTGACACAATTATATCTAGTGGCTATGCCACAAATTTTATATGGGCGATGAGCACGTCGATCGCAAATGATCGCCTTCGATGGTGTGTAGCGGATGGAGGGTGGACTTAGTAGTCCCCACGGTGTGCAGGTTGGTACGGGGATGTGTAGCGGATGGCATCTAGGTTTGGTTTGGGTTGCATCATTACTACTATCTGTTGTATGAATAAGTGCCTAATCTATTGAATTTGAGTGTTGGTTACACATTGAGTCCGTTGACTCACCCCGTTGTGGGAAACATGTTTCAGGTGATGAACAGTGATGGACCGGGACGGTAGATCTTGTGGTGGCCATGCTCAACTTGAAATTTTATTCAATATGGACACTTTAATTTTATTTAAGTACTTTGGAATTTTATTTTGGGATTTTACTTGTTGTAATAAGGCCATAGTTACATTTCTTTACTTTTATTTTTAATTACTATGTTACGAATTATTTTAAATTAATGTTCAAGTAAAATTATTTCTTTAAAAATAAACCCTAAGTTGTTTTGTCACCTTAATTAATTGGATTTTCAAATAAAATAAATGGGTTTCCAACCTAAACCCATCCCAAAACGATATATTTTTAAAAATTACGCAAATTTTCTTTAAGTAACAAGAACTTTGAAACCGGTTTACTTAAGGAACATACCAGATCCGGTTTAGGCTCGTGGGCCGGGTGTGGGGTGTTTCATAGCATGTTTATAAGGATGTATAAAAAGTTTGGTGCTTTAATTTTAGCAATTATATGGTTAATTGTGGAAAAGGACTAAATCGCATAAAGTATGAAAGTTCTATTGTACAAGGTAGAGGTATCTAATAGCCATAGAATATTAAATTGGAGGTCCTTAAAGTGCAATTAGGCCATTAAGAGGGTGTGGCCAGCCATAGGAAACAAGGAGAAAAGGGCATTAAATTTTGGTCAAAATTTGGTGAAATTAGGTGGTAAAAAATGAATAAAATAAACTAAATAGAAGAGATATCATCTTTTCACTGTTCATGCTTCTTCTCCACCAAAAATTGAAGGAAATTAGAGGATTTTGGAGTCCAAACTTTTAGCCAAGCTTCTCACATACAAGTTAGCTAATGAGGGGACTAATTTACAAAATGGTTGAAAGTTTAAGGACTTGCCATGAGAGTGTTTGTGTTGTTTGTTGAGTTTTTATGGAAGAAAATGAATGTTAGTGAGCTAAGGAACAACTTTTTTGAAAGGTGTTACCATGAAAACACCTAAAATGGACTTAGTTGTAAAAGTTGTAATTTAGTAATAAATGCATGAAATAATTGGTTTTGTGAGTTGTCGCAAGAGAAATAAATGTTTAGCTAGGCTTGGTTAATGAGAAAATGTGATGAAAAATGATTTACGAGCCTAGGGGCAAAATAATAATTTTGCCAAAGTATAAGGGCAAAATGGTCATTTTTGCCTAAGTAGAAATTTTGATGTATCATGAATTATAAAGTGGTTGAATGAGTAAATTTTGATAATATAGATCAAGAAGAGCGCAGAAACAAAAGGTAAGGTTACAGACTAAGTCGTCGATTAACACATTTTGCACCGAGGTAAGCTTATGTGTAAATGATACATCTTTAATACATATGTTGTTACTTATTGGTGCATTGTATGAATGAGATAAATTATGATTGAGATTGATTGAAATTGATTGATGGTGAGTAGTTCTCGCATGAACCTCGGAATAGATATAAGTGCGGAAAAGTATCTGTAATGATTAATTGGTGGGCTGTGTACTATACCACCGTAATCATCCTTTCTGGTGGGCTATGCATGATACCACCTTATTACTTATTCACGATGGGCTGTGTGCGATACCATCGTTTATATTATCATTTGGTGGGCTATGTGCGAAACCACCCTATTATTGATTAACGGTGGGCTGTGTGCGAAACCATTGATTACATAGTATTATTCCGAGGGGTTCATCGAGAAATGGTATAAGTAAATGTTTCATATTGCTTTGTGGTGATGAGTGCAGGGAATGTGTACAAGCAATTGTGAGCAATATAATTGTTATGTGATTGGAATATGGTAAGAGATGGGATGAGTAAGCATGATTATGGAAATGTGAATTGTTCTTGCTTAGTATGTGATGTTATTGATTGATTAGCATATGTGATGAAGGTTATTGTTTACATGTAAACTTACTAAGCTTAAAGATTACTCCCTTTCCTTTTCCCTTGTTTTATATTGTTAAAGATCTGGTTCGGGATACGAAGGTAATTTGAAGATCATCCACACTATCAGCTCATCTCGGTATGTTAGACTTAGCATTTTGAGTATGGCACGTATAGGGGCTAGACATAGTGAAATGTTTTGTTGTTTTGGCCAAGTGTGTTGGCTCCTTTAAAGATGAATACTTTTGTAAATGACCATATTTAATGGCTCATTATCATTATATATATATGAAAAGATGAGGTTATTCATGAATGTGTATGATACATGATTGAAGTGCTTGGTAATGGTTGAATGTGATTGATGTTGTATGGGTTAGGGTGATAAAAAGAGCTTGGTAAATAGCCTTTTTCTTGTCCACACGGGTAGGCAAACGGGTATGTGTCTAGGCCGTGTGTGACGCACGATCAGTTCCACGGGTGTGTGACTAGGCCGTGTGTCCCCTGCATGTTAGTGTTTCAAGTCAGTGTCAACCCCAGGCTAGACACACAGGCGTGTGCCTAGGCCGTGTGCCCTTTATTTGGTTGCTGACGTCACAAATAGAATACCCAAGTTTTCATATACGGGTGAGGACACGGGCATGTCTAGGCCGTGTAAAAGACACGGGCCAAGGACACGGGCGTGTGTCTGGCCTTGTGAAAACCCCTGTAGGTTCGAATTGAAAAATTAATTCCACACGGGCTAGGAACATGGGCGTGTGTGACCACATGGCCTGCCCACACGAGCATGTCCCATTTCACACGGGCCTGTGGCCTTGTTAAGGCAAAATTTTTCTAAATTTACAAAAGATCCTGGTTTGATTTCGAGGCCCTTCGTTTCCATGTGTAAGGCCTCGTAGGCCCATAATAAGAATGTTATGAAATTGAATGAAAGATTATTCCAAAATTTAATAGCCCAAAGTTGTATGTTCAAGCGAGATAAGTCCGATAATGCCTCATACCCGGTTCCCGCGTTGAATAAGGGTAAGGGGTGATACATTGTGTGTTCCAAACGATCCAGAATTGAAACAAGATATTTTCTCTGAAGCTCACAATAGTACATACTCAATTCATCAGGGTAATACTGAGATTTTTGGTGATTTGAAGCAAACGTATTGGTGGTCAGGTATGAAACAAGATATTTCAGAATTTGTGGCAAAATGTTTGGTTTATCAATAGGTGAAAGCAGAGCATCAGGCACCATTAGGATTATTGCAGCCAATTATGATTCCCGATTGGAAATGAGATTAAGTAACGATGGGTTTTTGTAACTGGATCACCTGTATCACTGAGAAAGAAAGATTTGATTTGGGTTATTGTTGATAGATTGACAAAGTCAACTCAGTTCATTCTGGTCAGAATGCATTAATTGCTTGAAAAATTAGTTGAATTTTTTGTATCTGAGATTGTTAGATTGCATAGAGTGTCAATATCCATTATTTAATATCGAGACTCGTGGTTCACATCTAGATTCTAGGGTAAACTTCACGAAGCATTGGGCACTAAGCTCAATTTCAGTACAACGTTTCATCCGTAGACAGACAGATAGTCGGAATGGGTGATATAGATTCTGGAAGACCTATTATGATGTTGTATTATTGACTTTGCAGGTAGTTGGGAAAAATACCTGTTGTTAGTGAAATTTACGTACAATAACAATTATCATACCAGTATTAAAATGAGACTGTTTGAAGCTTTGTATGGAGGAAAATGTAGAACATCGCTTTATTGGTGAGAGCTGAGTGAATATAAGTTAGTTGGCACCGATTTAATTCGTGAAACTAAAGATAAGGTCCGTATTATTCGAGATTGTTTGAAAGCTACATCTGATCATCAAAAATCTCACGTAGATTTGAAAAGAAAGAATATAGAGTATGCTGTTGGTGATCGAGTATTTTTTAAAGTTTCACCATAGAGAAAAGTATTCAATTTGGTAGAAAAGGGAAATTCAGTCTGAGGTTTATTGGACAGTATGGGATCATTAAAAGAATCGGTCCTGTAGCATACAGATTAGCTTTGCCTTCCGAACTTGAAAAAATTCACAATGTCTTTCATGTTTCTATGCTAAGGCGATACAAATCAGATCCTTCGCATGTAATTACTTCCAGTGAAATAGAACTAAAGCCAGATACCGTATTCTAAAAAATAGGTGAAAATTTTAGCTCGCAAGATAAAAGAACTTTGGAATAAATGAGTACCGTCAGTAAAAGTTTTATGGCAATGACATGGTATTGAGGAACTCGCTTGGGAGAGTGAGAAATCAATGAGATTACAATACCCGAGTTTATTTCAAGTAACAATTTTGAAGATAAAATTTCCTAAAGAGGAGAATTGTAACAACCTGATTTCCGATGGTGTCAGAAATAGTGGTTTCAGGACCACAATTCTAACGTGTCAGTCTGTAAATATTATTAATATTTAATATTTACAAGGTCATTAGCGTCGTATTAAATTTTGGTTATGAAATTCTAAGGTTTAGATAGTTAATTAACTACAAAGGATTAAATTGTAAAGCTTGGAAACTGAGATCTAATAGTTAAAGTATTAAATGGTTGGTATAAGGTGAGTTGGAGAATCAAGGTGGTAATTAAACCATATAAAACTTTAGTGGAAAAATAAGGACTAAGTTTTGTCTATTTCTATGTTATTATATAAAGGCAATTAAGTAATTATATAGTTAAGGATAGAAAGTGTAACAGCCCATTTTTAGGTCAAATCAAAATAGTGGTTTCGGGACCACAAATCCAAAGTCAAAATATTTATTTTATTCTTCTAATAAGGTCTAAAGCATGATCGATTAATTATGTGAAAGTTTCGTAAAGAAATTTTGCTGTTGAATGCTTAATTCGGTAAAAAGGACTAAATCGCGTAACGCGTAAAAGTTGAGTTCTATTTAAAATGTATGAGTACTTGGTATGAAATTAGCCCACTAATAACATGAGTGGACGGTAATGGACTTAAATTGCATGATTTTTATGTTTAATTACAAAGGTTAAAATAGTAAAATGGCTATTATGATTAATTTTCTAAAACAAAATATGAAAGCGCATGCAAATGTTCATCTTTCTCACCGAAAATGAAAGGAAGAAAGACCATTTGAAGCATTTTAGGGTTCGGCCCTTTGTATTCTTGATTGAGGTATGTTTTGAGTTTGGTTTTTTTATGATTTTGTGATCGTTGCTTCGTATTCTAGCTAGCCCGTACCTTAATTTTTGAAATTGTTAATGATTTTATGAAGTGCCATTGTTGAATATTTAAGTTATTTGATGTTTGAAGATGAACTTTGAATATTTGTTAATAGTTAAACTAGTTTTGTGAAGTGAATTTTGACAAAAATGTCAAAAAGGGATTAGTTTGTAAAAATGTAAAATGTGGTGGTTAAAAGTGTGAAATAATGAAAGATATGGGCTGCTAGTAGTATATAATGAATTCGACTAGGCATGGGTAGGTACTAAATTGCATGAATTTGCAGTTTTATGTGAGAAGGACTAAATTGTAAAAATTGAAAAGTATAGGGGAAAATGTGTAAATTTGCCAAAATATGAATTATGGACTAAATTGAATAGATTGAATTTTGAATGCACTAAATTTGATAATATATAGATCAAGATAAGCCGAGATTGAGCTTAGATCCGGGAAAAGGAAAGATCGACGAATAACCGATAGTTTTTATTCGAGCAATACGAGGTAAGTTCGTATAATTAGAATCGAACTTTTAGATACGTGTAATTTTTTGAAATGAATGTATATAATTGAATCATTGATATACTTGAAATATGAATGCAATATTGATATAATCTATTTGTTATCGAGCCCCGTTTGAACCGTTTGAATTCGTAGGATACGAGTGACATGTCACTAGGGTTACCATTTTGATCGAGCTCCTACATTTGTTGCGGACTCACCACAGCTCGTATGAGCTTACTGATATATCAGCTTGTAAGAGCTTACTGTTTTTAGCTCATTGGAGCTTACCGTTTCAACTCAATAGAGCTTATTGTTCATCAGCTCAGGAGGAGCTTACCGATCATGGCTCGAAAGAGCATAAATGATAATGAATTGACAGATTATTGATGTTTATCACCCGAGTATCCTTTAGAGTTCTAATAGGTTCAACGGGCATAAATTCTGTTTATACGAATGAGTACTGTTATTGAATGGATTATTGGTTATATGATTGAGAATGGAATGTTGAATGCTAGTTATATTGATTCTTGAATTGTGATAATGAATGATTTCATGTATTAACATGTCTAACCTATAGATGAATGCTTATGGTAGGCATTTGGAAATTGTATGGAGTTTACCTTTGTTATTGCCTTGATTATGTATAAATGGTAAGTTTAATTTTGAATTATATAGGCTTACTAAGCTATAAAGCTTACTCTGTTTCTTTTTCTATGTTTTATAGATGTTCAATAGCTCGCTCGTTTCAGACAAGTCGGAGTTTCCTATCACACTATCCAACTTCCGATTGGTACTTTTGAACTTGTGGATTATTGTAAATATGGCATGTCTAGGCTAGTTTTAAGGATAATAAATTTGGTTATTTGATATCATGGTTTTGGTATATTTTGTGTATGAGTTAACCCATGTGAATTGGCTTATTTTGGTATCATATTTAGTTGTGTATAAGTGTTCTATTATGGTATGTTTTTGGTAAGGAATTTATGGAATGAAAATGTGCAAGTGAAGTCTTAATATGTAGTTGATATATGAATGAATTATGCATGGTATTAATTAGGTAAATGATTACCAAGTTGAATTGGTATAGTATGTGTATGGAATGTTATGGAATGATTGTCTATTGGGTTATAAAATGTTATCATTTATGCTTGTGTTTTCTTGTGATAATAGGGTGGCAAAATGGCTTTGCAAATAGCCTTTTTTGTCCACAAGGGCAGGGACACGGGCATGTCTCAGCCGTGTGTGACACATGGTCATGTTACACGGCCGTGTGTCCCCTGGTGTTGAAATGGAATTAAAGTCAGTATGCTTCACACAACCTCACACACGGGCGTGTGACTGGCCGTGTGGTACAAGTTATATACCCCCTAAATGGCACACGGCCTAGCACACAGGCGTGTGACTTGCCGTGTTGATAAGTCAGTATACCTTATAGTTTTGGCACGGCATGATACAAGGACGAGTGTGGCCATTTCAAAGGGCACACGGGCTAGACACACGGGCGTGTGGTTGGTCGTGTGACCCAAGTTATTACACTCTCCAGTTTTCACACGGCCCGGCAGACGGGTGTGTCCTCGACCATGTGATGCAAGTTAGTATGTATGCCCTGTTTCCACACGGTCTAAGACATGGGCGTGTCTACGATCCATGTAAGGCACACGGCCTGTTCACACGGGCGTGTGATACTTAAAATGTTGAAATTTTTCTAAGTTTCGAAAATTTTAATATGTTACCGATTTTGTCCCGAATGCATGTTTTAAGCTTATAATGCTTAATTTAAGTACATATTGAATGTAAATGAATGATATTTACTGAAATGAGATGATATTTGATAAATGGTTATTTTGAATTAAGTTACAAGTTCGGTAATGCCTCTTATCCTATTCCAGCGATGGTTATGGGTTAGGGGTGTTACAGAAAGCATAAAAGAAAAACTAATTAAATTTTGTCATCTTCTTAGTTGTAACAACCCATTTTTCAGTGAGTGGTTTCGAGGCCACAAATCCGACCCAAAACATAATTTATTTTTATTTTATTATATGGTTTGTAATATGATAGATATGTCGTGTGAAAAATTTGACACGAAAATTTTATCGATTCAGTGCCTAATTACGAGAAGGACTAAATTACATAAAATGCGAAAGTTGAATTCTAGTAGCTATAAGGATCAAATAGCTATGGAATTCAAAATTAGAGGTCCTTACATGGTAATTAGACCATTAGGAAAAGTATGTAGATTTTTATGTGACTCATCCATGGAATTATAGAAAAAGGTCAAGGACTAAATTAGAAATAGCAAAAAACTTCATTAATTAAAAAGATGATAAAAGATATCATCTTATTTTATTTCATCTTCAACCTAAAAACACATGGAAACCCTAGGAGAGATAAAAGAAGCTTTCAAGGCCTAATTAGATCGAGGAAAAGAAAAGATTTCGGATTAGTAGATTTAATGCAAACAAATGTCGAGGTAAGTTCGTGTAACCTAAACGAGCATGTAATTATGTTAATTGAGTGTTGTATTGTATGTAATGTAATTTATATTGACGTGTATTATTTAATTTCCACATGAAAAAATAAATACATGCTTGAAATGGTGAAAAGAGGTTAAGTCCTGATTGAATATTAAGTTCTGATGGGTGGATGTTCTTTCTCGAAATGAATGGGGTCTTGCATTTGTTGCGGACGGGATTTATCTCGGACAAGTAATCCTATTGATCTTTTCATATAAATGATTTAGCTCGGACGGGTAATCCTGACACGAAACCTCTAGAGTAAACGTTATGATTTGGGTTTAGCCAGGACTGGTAACCCTAATTAAGCTCTTATGAACACACGTCATATAGAGGATTTAGCCTTGACTGGTAATCCTGTTACATGATATGTGACTCGAGGGTGTGTCCCATGACTAAGTGCCCTAAGGGATATCCTTGAATGAGAATTGATGGATTAATGAATCGTACCCCTGAGTGTACAACTTGAGCATCCATCAGAATTTCAATAATTCAATGGCCATAGAACTCTTCACATGGTATGGAAATTGTGTGATTAAATGGTAATGCCTTGAAAGAATATTGCATGATGAGTTCATCTATGTTTACTTGATTGATATGATGATTTTGATGTCTAACATGTTTGATTGAGTACATGTGCTTAGGCTATAATACTAGTGGATGGAAATCATGTTATTGTGTGCTTATATTTAATAAACAAGATTGGTAAGTTTAGTTTCCGTTATACGAACTTACTGAGCATGTAATGCTTACCCCATTTATTTTCCCTTGTCTTATAGTGCTCGGAAGCTCGCTAAGGTTGGAAGATCATTGGAGCCTCGTCACACTATCAACTAGCATTTTGGATATACTTAGTAAAAAATCATTTTGGTATAATGGCATGTATAGGACAACTTGGCCAATAGTGGCTTGAAAAATGATGTTTTGTAATCTAGCCATTGGAATGGCTAGTAATGGTTCATTTTGGTATAATTAAGTAGATTATTTTGATACATAAATACACATGTTATGTTGAGTATATGTGATCTAATGTTTTTATTGCATAAGTTAAACCAAGGTAAGTTTATAAACACTTGTGCTTGAAATGATATGCCATGTTGAATGATGGAATTTTTTATTTTGAATGCTTGAATTTGTTGGTATTGGGTATGTGTTTCAAGTACAGGTTTTGGGTGAAATTTCAGGTTCATGTTTATAAACCAAGGTAAGTTTATAAACACTTGTGTTCTCACCAATAAAGCTAGAAATGGCTTCATGTTGTCCAGAAGGGCAGACACACGGACGTGTTCTAGACCGTGTGTCACATACGGCCTGGTAACACGGGCATGTAGTTAGGTCGTGTGTTCCTTGCATCTAAATTTTGAGAAACAGAATGCTCAGAATTGAGCACGTGGGCAGAGACACAAGCGTATGGGATGGTCGTGTGGCGCAAGTTAGAGAGCACCCTAAATCGGACACTGCTTGAGGCACGATCGTGTCTAAGGGTCACACGGGCGTGTGACTCCTGCACCTTAGAATTTTTTTTGTATTTTTGCTAAAAATTCTTAGAAGTTTCGATTAAGTCCCAATTCGATTTTAATGTTCGTACTGGGCCTCGAGGGTCTGATCAAGGGATGATATGGATGATCTTGGTAAATAAATAGTAATTGTATGATTTACCTAAAAAATCTTTTGAATGTTCTAGTAATGCTCTGAAACCCTATTTCGACATTGGGTACGGGTTAAAGGCGTTACATTTAGTGGTATCAGAGCTACAATTTAGCCGATTCTCAGATTTGACGTAGCAAACACGAGTTTAGCTATACATGCCATTATATATATAAATTGTGATAGTGTGATGACTCCTGATCATTTTAAATGTGTTTTTCATATAGTAATATCATCCAACCGAGCTAGAGCTGAATTTAAGAAAGTTGAGAGCAATGCTTTAGCTTCAGTATAAGGAGTTGCATCTGCGTCTTGTAATTTACATACAGGCGTTATAGGATTTAAGGTCATTTCCTCGATCTCGTCAAGGTGCAATGATTCTGGTGAGGGTGCCGGTGTGTTCCAACGTTCCCATTTTTCTCGGATTTTCGCTGCTAACGGATAATCTCTGATCTCCATATCCATAACGTAGAATCAGATTTAGGACCATTATATTACGGTAATAGTAATTATATATTAGCCTTGTCAGAAGATGATTCTTCGGATGAGTCTACTAACATTATAAAAAATGAAAAAACATACACAGGTACAATTTTATCCTAAACAGGGATATTATTTGCCTTACCAAATGGTAAATCAACCATTTGAAGGACAATCACCAACACCGGTGAGTTGTTATGAATTTTCTCAAAAGCCTTATACAGATTCCGAAATCCTCAAATATGCAGATGATTTGTTGAAAAAACAACAAACCTCTGAGTTCTCTATAAAATTGGAAAACCCCAATAAAATTATTAGAGTAAAATCGATGATCTATACTAAACAAGATATAGATGAATTCGATATACAAGTAAAAGAATTACTTGAGAAAGGATTAATAATAACTATCATCTGTTTTAGAAAATTGGTTTTTCCAATGTTCTATCAGATTTTTATAAGTTTCAAAATCATATTTTTGAGAAAATATGTTAGGCGAGATCGTTTGATCCGGAAAAAGCTGCCTTTGTAGGCTTACAAGAATGCCTATTTATAATCAAAAATTCTAAGCTAGAATCTAATTACATTTGAAGTCCGAAATAATTGTTTCGGATAAGAATAAAAATTAAACTCAAATTTAATTACATTTGAATTCCGAATAGTGTCCTGATAAGGATGCCTTTAATGGTTGCTTCCACGTAGCTTCCTTGATAAGGACGAATGAATAGTCAACCTTCATGGTGGTTTCCACGTAGCTTCCTTTTTGGACGGATGCTATTATGGTTTTTTCCACGTAGCTTCCTTGAACGATGAACTTGATAAGGACGCTTTTGGTTGTTTCCACGTAGCTTCCTTTTTCTTGACAAAATTGTTGCCATCTTGGTTGCTTCCAGGTGGCTTCCTTTTTCGGCAATATCTGCTGCTTGCATCATTGCTTACTTCATGACATTGATGTTTGCTTACATCATCGTTTCACGCCATTTGGATGCCGATCGTTGTCATCTTCCAAACTTTGTCTTCATCCTTCTTGGATGTTTCTCGATTCATTTCCTCGATCTCGTCAAGGTGCAATGATTACGGTGAGGTGCCGGTGTGTTCCAACGTTCCCATGTTTCTGATTTCCATTGCTAACGGATAATCTCCGATCTCCATGTCCGCTATTTGTGTTAATAACGAAATGGCTTCTTCATTTTCCTCTTCCCGGTTTTTTCGAAAAGATCGTAGGATAATATTCTTCTCGCCATCACCCCAAAACATATAAGTGTCTTGATGGAGAAGGTGCTTGAAACATGCTCATAAGATCAATTCTGATTGGATTTGATATTTGTTGAAATTATTATAGCACTCATCAATGATTTTTGATAAATGCTCTGGATCTTCTCTTGTCGCTTTCTGGCTTTTCCTAAACATAGTATTTATATTCCAAATTTGATAAGGTGATGAAATTTTTCTTCCTCAAAGAATACCAATGAGATCATTTTATCTCAATATGGAAATAATAGACAAATTCGTTTATTTTTACAAAATTTGATAGTCGGGATTTGACTATCGCTGGAAAATCTTTTAGTAAATCAAAAGAGAAATTTTGGACTGTTATTTCTTTAACAAATCCCCATTCAATACTTGTTATATCGAACGGCTCATGATTTAAGCGAAATTTGATAGCAGGAGTTTTTTCTCCTATATCGAACGGCTCTATTTTTAGAAATGTTTTCTAAATAAAATAGATAGACCTTTCTCTTCGTCTCAGGTCGATGATCGATTTTTTTTCATTCCAGAGGAAGTGCATATTTTATCCGAATCTTCTTCCATAATGGTACGGAACAATAGTATCATTGGAGTAGATACCCAAATCACTTTAAATACAAGAAGCCGAGTGGGCGGATTGGTCCGAGTGGAAAGAAAAAAAAAAGGATTGAACTGAAAATTTTTTCGGGTAATATCTATTTTCCCGGAGAAAGAGATAAGATATCTCGACATAGTGGCATCTCATCATTGAATGGTTTAGGCTATGTTTTGATGTAGGACAATATAGTAGCTTATGCTTCGCGACAGCTAAAGCCACATGAAAAGAACTACCCGACACACGACCTTGAATTAGAAGCCATAGTGTTTGCATTAAAAATCTGGCGACATTACTTGTTCGGTGAAAAATGTCATATATTCACTGATCATAAAAGTCTGAAATATTTTATGTCACAGACAGATTTGAATTTGAGACAGCGTAGATGGCTTGAACTACTGAAAGATTATGATCTTATTATTGACTACCATCCGGGAAAGGCCAATGTAGTGGGAGATGCTTTGAGTAGAAAATCCTTGTATGCCTTGCAAGCAATGAATACTCGATTGTCGTTGCCTGATGATGGTTCAATCCTGGCTAAGTTAAAAGCTAGACTAATGTTTTTACAAATAATTTTTAACGCCCAGAAAAATGATAGCAAGTTGCAAGAAAGACGCGTACAAAGTGAATCGACTCCTGACTCAGAATTTAGATCGGGACTGATGGGTGTTTGTTATTTAGAGGCAAAGTATATGTACCGAAAGGTTCTGAACTAGTACAGAAGATCTTGAATGAAGCTTATAATGGTAACATGTCTATTCATCCCGATAGTAATAAAATGTATAATGATCTGAAAAAGATATACTAGTGGCTAGGAATGAAACGAGATATTTCTGAGTTTGTAGCTAAATGTTTGATATGTCAGCAAATAAAAGCTAAACATCAATTGCCTTCTGGACTTTTATAGCCAGTTACGATATCGAAATGGAAATGGGAAAGAATTACCATGGACTTTGTAACGGGATTACCCCTGTCTCCAAAGAAGAAAGATGACATTTGGGTAATCATTGATCGATTGACGAAGCCTGCACATTTTATTCCAATACATATGGATTATTCCTTGGATAAATTTGATGAGTTATATGTTTCTGAGATTTTCAGATTGCATGGAGTGCCTACCTCCATTACTTCAGATGGAGATCCTCGATTTATATCTAGATTCTAGAGCAAATTGCAAGAAGCTCTGGGTACTCAGTTGCGCTTTAGTACTGGATTTCACCCCTAAACAGATGGTCAATCTGAACGGGTAATATAGATCTTGGAAGATATGCTTCGGTGTTGTGTACTTGAGTTTGAAGTTAACTAGGAAAGGCATTTGCCTTTAGTTGAATTTGTAACACCCCTAACCCTTATCCGTAGCCAGAGTAGGGTTTCGAGGTATTACCGATCAAAACACTTCATTTAACTTACAATAGTCATACATTTATGCATTCATACTCAAATACCATTCATCACAATCACATGTCCCTTATAAGAGCCTACAAGGCCTTAAACATGCTTTAGAAGTGGTTCGAAACTAAACCATTAACATATGAAATTCTTGGAAAACTTTAAAATTTTTCAATCATTTAGGGGTCACACGCTCGTGTTAATAGGCCGTGTGCCTCACACGATTTCAGACACACCCGTGTCACAGGCTGTGTAACCACAAGCCCGTGTGTCTAGCCCGTGTGCCCTTCAAATTGGCCTCACACGCCCATGTGCCAGGCCGTGTACTAGGTCGTGCCAAACCTGTAGGGTATACTGACTTATGCAACACGGCCAAGTCACATGCCCGTGTGCTATGTCGTGTGCCACTTACAGGGGTATACTAACTTCTGCCACATGGCTGATCACACGCCCGTGTGTGAGGCCGTGTGGAGCATACTGACTTCAATTCAATTTCAATACCAGGGGACATAAATCCATGTAGCATGACTGTGTGTCCTACATGGCTGAGACACACGCCCGTGTCTCTACCTGTGTAGACAAAAATAGGCCATTTGCAAGGACAATTTGCCATCCTTACTCATGCTCACCTAAACAACCAAAATGGTACCATTTCATCATACAATAGGCAACCAATTACCATCAATACCAATATCAAATATGTTATAATATGCCATCTAATTTCATACCTAAATTCACATATATGATTCAATTAAATAACCATTTCACACTTATATCATCAAGCACAATTTCACTAGCACATAACTACTCAAACTACCAACTCCAGTCACACCTTATAGATCAATTACCAAACTGAAAATGTAACTAGTTGAGCAACTCTAAAACCATAAGCACATTCATGCGAAAACATACCAAAATGAGCCATCACTCATGGCTATATATACAAACTAAAACATATACAATTTACAAGCCAAATCTCATGGCTATAATCACAACCAAAATACCACATCTAGCCTATACATGCCATATACCATATATACACAACTCAAAAGTACCAAATAGATGTCCGATAGTGCGATGATGTTTTCGATGACTCCCAGATCTGAGCTAGCTTAGTAAGCTCGTATGTGAATAACTTAATAAGCTTAGTAAGCTCGTATGTGAAACATAGAAAAATAACACAAAGTAAGCTTAGTAAGCTCATATGTGAATAACTTAATTCATCAAATAAATACAAATCAACCAATTATACATAACATCACCATATACACATTAACTACAAACCTTTCTCATGTCTCAAAACATGATCAAACACCATCTCATCGAACTTTCTCAATTTAATACTCGAATAGGTTTTGTACGTACCTATATTGCCTCGTACTAACCTCTTTCTCAACCACATCATTGCTTTACCTATTAAACCATTTAGAATAGAAGTCGAATACTCAAAGATCTCAATCAATAAGTACCTATACCATGGCTCGAAAACAAATCAAGGTAACTTATCCAAGAGTACCTATACCATGGCCCGTAGCCAAATCAAGGTAACTCCTTTTCGAAATACCTATACCATGGCCCGTAGTCAAATCAAGGTATCACTCGCACCCTAGTGCCGATATCGTGGCCCGAAGCCGACACATCTGATATGCATGGCCTGAAGCCAAATCGGTATATCATCTTATAACATATCATCAGTATCCAAAATATATTCCTAAGGTTCAACCGGGACTTTTAGCTTGTCGATTCCATTTTCTAATATTTCTGTAGAATCGTATTTATAATTCATATATTAATAATAATCTCATAATCATAGTTAGGAAATATCAAATCATTTAACATACATTTATAAAGAAATCGTCACATACGAACTTACCTCGTATTCAGAATTGACGAATCGAATTGACTAGTCGATAACCTTGCTTTTCCCCTGATCTAAATATGAATTCTTTCTTTCTTGATCTATATGTATTCAAAATTAACACATTTAATCATCTACTCATTCAATTTAGTTAAAAAAATATACATTTGGGAATTTTTACACATTAGCCCCTAAACTTTCACATTTAATCAATTTAGTCCTTATTTCACAAAAATACAAAATTCACACAATTCAACTTAACTCAAGCTTGGCCGAATTACATATAGGTCCCTAGCAGCCCAAAACTTTCATTTATTTCACATTTCAACCACTTTATTTGCATATTTAACAATTTAATCCCTTTTTTGGCATTTTTGTCAAAAATCACTTTACAAAACTAGTTTAACTATTAACAAATTTTCATAATCTATCATAATTCATCAAATCACTCAAGAATTCAACAATGGCAACTTCTTAAACCTTCAACAATTTCAAAATCTAAGGTATGGACTAGCTAGAATATGAAGCAACGATCTCAAAAACGTAAAAATCATCAAAAACCGAGCTCAAAACACTTACCAATTAAGTTAGGAATTGGCCGAACCCTAAATTCTCTCCCATGGCTTCTTTCTCTTTTAATTTTCGGTGCATGAAGACGAGAATAAAGCTTTAATTAGATTTGTTTTATTTATTTTAACCTTTAATAACAAAATTACTAAACTAACCTTATTAAAAACCATTTAATCTCATCCATTTAATGTCTATATAAGTCCACTAACATTTAAAATTATCTAATTACCATTTAAGGCCATCATATTTAAAAGCCAAAGCTATTTGACACCTTTAACAAGTAGAATACAACTTTTTCATTTTACGCGATTAAGTCCTTTTTCTTAAATTGAGCAATTAAACGATAAAATTAGCTCACGGAATTTTCACTGTAACACCCCTTACTCGTATTCAATGCCAGAACAGGGTATGAGGTGTTACCGGACATAGAATCAAGCAATCATACAAAACCAAGACTTAAATTTCCTTCCAAATTAAAACTTTTCATTCACGTGAACATAGTCCCTTATATGAGCCTACGAGGCCCAAAACATGCTTCGGGAGTGGTTCAGGACTAAACTGTGATCTTAAGAATATTTTATGAAAGTTAAAATAATTTTGAGATTTTAGGGGCACACGCCCGTGTGGGTCAATGGACACGCCCATGTGGCATGTCATGTCACACGGCCGTGTGCTTAGGCCGTGCCGATTTTAGGGTGCATTTTGTTTATGACGTCAGCAACAAATGGTAGCCACAGGGCCAAGTCACACGCCCGTGTGCTAGGCCATGTGGTCAATTTTATTTTCATAATTTTTCATAAATTAGGTGCAGACTTCACACAGCTAGGGCACAGCCATGTCCCAAGGCCGTGTCACTCGCACAGTCGAGACACAAGGCCATGTCTCAGCCCGTGTGGCTAATTCTGAAAATTTTTTTGTGTTATATTAAAGTGCAGGGGACACACGGCCGGATCACACGCCCATAGGGGCAGAACGTGTGTCACAAATAGCTTAGAAACACGTGTGTCTACCCGTGTGGACAAATACAAGGCTATTTTCCAAGCCAATTTGTCACCCTTACTTACAAACATTCACACAACATCACATGGCACAAATCATGGCATATAAATGCCTTAAAAAAACAACTACAATCAAGCATTAACGTATCATTTTCATACTATCATCTATCATGCATTATAACGTTAGGCCTTGCCAAATCATTTCATGCTAAATTCACACTCAAGGGGCATTAAAATATGGATGAACTCATAACCATCATATATCAAGCAAATATAAACCACATCACAAAACATTGACATATGCATAAACATTAACATACTTACTGTAACACCCCTTACCCATATTCAACACCTAAACTGGGTACAAAATATTATCGTACTTAACTTGCTCAATCATACAACATCGATCTATAAAATGTCATTTCAATTTAAAACTTTTCATTCGAGACCTTAATGTCCTTATTATAGCTCTACGAGACCCTAAACTTTCATCCGAAATGATTCGAGACCAAACTGAAAACTTTTGAACACTTAGAAAATTTTGACACAAAACAGGGCCACATGCCCGTATGGGAAGGCCGTGTAATCAGACACGCCCATGTCCCTAGCCCATGTGGATTTTACTTTTTTCATTTAGAACATACAAGGGTTTTCACACGGCCTGACACACGTTCGTGTCCATAGCTTATGTCCCTCACACGGCCATGACATGCCCGTGTCTTCACCCGTGTGTGAAAACCTTGACATTCTGTTTATGACGTCATCTTCTCAATAAGGTCACACGGCCAAGGCATATGCCCGTGTCCTTAGACCGCGTGTCGAATTAAATTCCTAATTTTAGGTGCAGACTTCAAACGGCCTGGGCACATGCCCGTGTCTTAGGCCGTGTCTCCCACACGGTTGAGACACACTGTCGTGTCTCAGCCCGCATGTTTACTACTGAGTATCCTAACTTGCCAACCTAGCATGCATGGGGACACACGGCCTATCAACACGCCCATGGGGCTGACCGTATGTCACACACGGCCTAAACACACGCCCTTGTATTTACCCGTGTGGACAATTGCAAGGCTATCTACCAAGCTATTTGCCACCTTACAAAGCAACCACACTTATACTAATTCAATTCAACATACGTCATAACCATAAGGCACTTCTAAGAACCCAAAATCAAGACATCCACATAAGCATGCACCTCATGAACTTCATCATCATTGAATATATGAACTTGTCAAGTATTGGCCAATTTACAATGACCATTTACAAAATGAATTTAATAACATTAATAGCCACACATTGGCTAACAATTATGACATATCACAAAATAACCAAGTTCCTATATATGCCATACTCAAAAGTAATCAAACTATGCTATACCAAGAGAAGTTGATAGTGTGATTCCGAACTCCGACGTCCCACGATAGTTAGCTTGGCAATACTACAAGGAAAAGGGAAATGAGAGGGGTAAGCATAAAGCTTAGTAAGTTTCCATGAAATAAATAGCATCATAAAGGCTCATAATGTCATCCATCCATTGCATTGAATAAGAACACAAAGTCTCAAGCACATTGCTATAACTTACTCATGCTTACTCTTACCAATTACATGTCATGTCACATATCGTAAACATTTCTCGTGAATTACTCACATGTACCTGTATCACTTCATCACATAGCTTTAGCACTAATTTCATTTCTATTATAAGCTTAACTCTTTATCTCAATGAATCACTTGGAATACCCGAGGATACACAATCATCATCATACACATAAACACGATGCCAATGCCATATCCCAGATATAGTCTTACATGGGGTCACATCTCGATGCCGATTCCATATCCCAGATATGGTCTTATACAGGATCTCATATCGATGTCGATTCCATATCCCAAATATGGTCTTATATGATTCCATATTCATTAACGATGCCATATCCCAGACATTGTAACATCCCGAAATTGGGCCTAGGAGAATTGGGCCCAATGGGCCTTGGACGTAGGAGTGTTTAAAATTTTTGAGAACAAGAGAATGGAATTATTGCAAATTGGACTTATTAGTTAAGTGAATTTGGAAGGTTACGAGGTTTCTATGAAGTCTCAGGTTCAAGTTAGGCTATAGGTAAATTTTTGTGTTTCTGCTCTTAAGGGGGAGAAGGTAAGTGGCATCAAGACTTAAGGAAATAAGTGTGCATTTTGTTAGCACAAGGAGTCTATTGGTAAAGGTGGAAAGTGGCGTGTGGAGTGTACTAATGGTCTAAGGTTCAAATCCCACCTAGTGCAAATATTTTGGATTAAATTTTTATGCTATATGGTAAGTTTAGGCCAAGGCTTAAATAAGGTAAGTAAGAGTTTTTAAATTATGGAAAGGTGGCTAAGGATTATGGAAAGGAGGAAGATAAGGGATAATGAAGGAAAGAAATGAAAGAAAAGGCAAGAGTAGGGAACATATTGCCTTAAAGGGTGGAAGATGTTTTGGAAAGAATTTTGGTCAACATTCTTCCTTTAGGCAAATGTGATGGACGGTTTTGTTGGGGAGAAGGAGGAACCAAATTTTTCATACCTTTTTGCAAGTCTTGAGCATGAGAGATATTTTTCTCCTTTGATCATTTTGTGTCTTTTTCCAAAAGAGCATTTTCGGGCATTTGGTGTAAGGGGAGAAACTGAAACTTTTCTTTGTTTTGAGTGTCCTTTCGGGTTTCTTTTTGAGAATGACGTTTTGGGTACTTCTTCCTTGAGCATTTCGGGTTATCTCCTTTTCAATTCTTCTTGTCGAATTCTTTAGCCCTCTCTTTTCTTCAACAATTTCCTTCCTACTCATTCCTCTCCATAGCCTAACCTTTTCTCTCTTCCCTAATCCTTAATCGTTTCATTCTTTTTCTCTCCTTAACCGAATGAGTGTCCCTTATGTCTCAATCGTTATTTTTGTAGTGTAATAGTGGGAAGGCCAAATCTATCACATTTGATTCATCCGTAGTCATAAGTACAATCGGTAAGTCGTAGTTCTCTCTTTGTCAATAACTTTGTTTCATTCGAGTCTTCCTTAATAATCGTGTGTTCTTCTTTCTCTCTCGTTTGGTATGAGTTACATTCTTTTCTGTGTTATGGCCATTGTTGGGCTTAGGGCTTTCAACAAGGTGAAGGAGCACAAGTGATTTGAATTAACCAAATCGTTATCGTCGACTCGTCAAGTAAGTGGGGTAAGAACGTTGTCATAAGATTTGTTTTGGTCGAAGGTGGGATAATTGCTAACAACTCTTTCGCTCACCAAATATTGTTAGGACGGGATTTCAGTAGCCAATTGGTAGGATCGATTCTTGGTGCACTGAGGGAGATCACATTCGTGGTGTTAAAATCGGTACAAAGCACAACTCGTAATCAAGGTGTGTAATCTCGTGCCCTGCCGAATACATGTTTGAAATGGTGTGTAATGTCACACTTCTCCGAATATTTGCATGAAATGTTCTATGATTTGGTCGAAATACTGAAAAATCGAAAACCAACATTCGTGACCACTCGGGCGTGCGTATATTCGTAGTGGTAACCATATTTTGCAATGAAACAGTTTGGTCAGCAGCAGTGACGTGATTTTGAAAAATCATGAAAAATAGGACAAAGAGAACTAGAAATTGAATAAGATTTCAAATTAAAGCTTACTGTGTCTATTTTTATATGAAAGAAACAGACGAGAAAGTGAAATTTTATATTCTGAGATATTTTAAGTTTAGCGAGACTGGTTCTTATTGACTTCGTGGCTCCCTGTTCTGTCTTGGAAAAATCATTTAAAATTGTACAAGTGAATTATGAGTTTTAATTTATATGTATAGATTCCTTAGTGAACCTATTTTCAATAGAAACAAGTGGGAGCAACATATGAAAACTGTAAAGTGAGATATTTGAATTTCGGGTAAGAGAGGTCAGAACCATTGGTCAGTGAAACAAGGGAAACTTTAAGGAATAAACTATACTAATTGGTTAAGCCAAAAATTCTGGAAAAATCGTAGTAAGAAGATATATGAGTCGTTTCAAGGAAAATTTACAGATCTAAATTTTGAGATTCCTAACTCGTGGTACAGTCAATTTAGTCAGTACGACGCAAATAGACACTTTCAATTTTTATGCCCCAAATCAGTAGTTAAGTGGGGTTTACGAAATTTCCAAAATACCCTTGGACGGTAAATTACCGAAATACCCCTGGGTTGCGAGATTACCGAATTACCCTTAGTTGGTAAAATTATCGAATTACAAAAATGCCCTATGGGTCGAAATTACGAAACTGCCCCTATAAGTCGATTTGATTGAATGCCTTAATGGGCCAAATTGCAAAGTGTTATAATGGCCGATTTGATTGAATGCCTTAATGGGCCAAATTGCAAAGTGTTATAATGGCAAATTTGATAGAATGCCTTAATGGGCCGAATTGCAAAGTGTTTTAAAGGGTCGATTTATGGTACCAAATTTTTGGATTTATGATTATTGTTTATATTTGTAAATATTATGCTTTATTATGTATGTTGCATTTACATAATTTGCATGGGATGGGAAAAATGTCGAAGAGAAGTGCAGCCTGGTGGCTCTGCCACAAATTCTGATAATGGCTATGTGCCTAACATATGAATTAACGACTCTATGTCGATCATATTTACCCAAGGCTGTGTGCCGGTTATATTACCGTATATGATATTCTAGTGGCTCTACCACAATCTGTATAGTGGCTATGCCACTCATAATTATGACTCTGGTGGCTCATCCACAAATATATTATAAATGGAAACTTGCATGCGATTGGTGTGTTTGGCGGGGTGGGTTGACTTGATCCCCACAGGTGTGATGGGATGCTACGGGTGGTGTGTAGCGGATGGATTACTAGGATGGGTTGGGTTGCATACATTCATACATTTCATTTTAATATTGTATTGTAAATGGGCTTAGGCCCAAGTTATTGTTATATGGATTCAGGCCCAGTGGATGACGGTAAGGGGATTATACACTGAGTTCTTGTAACTCACTCCCCCTTTTTCTTAACCCTTGTAGGTAATGCTCAGCGACGAGGAATTGGGGCCATGGATGACTCGATGGAGGCTATACTTTTGGAATGTTATTTTCGGACTTTAGTAAACTTCTTTTCCGTATTATTTAGCTGCTTTTACTATTTTGGGTTTTTAAGTTGTAATAAGGCCTCTGGACTATTTTTATTTTGCTTTATGTTTGGGATGCTTTTATTATTTTTCTTAAATTGTTTAAAAGGGAATTTTCTAAAAATATAAATAATGGTTTCCAAAATTGATTAGTAAATGGATTTTATAGCAAATTTTTACAAATAATTTAACTCGGATTCTCTTTCAAATTTTCAACGTCATTTTCAAAAGTCATGGTTTTAAAGTTCACGACCTTGATTTTCGACTCATCAATCAATCTTTCAAAAATAGCTATATTTTATCGAATATTTACATTCAAAAACTTGTTTACTTAAACACAACCTAGTAACGCCTATTTTAGTAAAAATCACATGATGTTTTACGTTTTCTTCATGTGACATGTCAGATCCGGTCATACCGCATGGGCTAGGTTTAGGGTGTTACATTTTATGGTATCAGAGCCCGGTTGCAAAACTCAGTGTGATTTGGGTTCAAAAATGTTTTCTAAAACTGCTTGAAATTTGATTTATAAATACATGTTTGAAAGGAAGTATGGCACCACGGGTATCCGGCACCAAGTCAAGTAAGTTTATGTTTTCAATTTACGATTATTGTGGTATGACTATAGAAATACTCTAGAACATTTAGCTTTAGGAGCTGAAACTATAGATATTGAGACCTTAGATACATACTACGAAAACAACTTTACTTTCTATACTCCATAAAACATTGTTTAATAAACACTAAAATAGTATACTGATTCATAAAACTCGTAATAATATTAAATCGACTTAGTGAACATGAGCGCTAGAAGATATGGACGCGGTAGACGTGAACGTGGTAGAGGCCGAAGTGCTAGGGCTAGATCTTCGGCACCGAGGCATGTGCCCGAAAGGGCGGCGCTGGCATCGCTAGTGGCTGAGATGGGATCTCATGATTGAGCTGGGGTTGATGAGCTGACTCAAATAGTTAAGGAAGTATTGGAAGAGGTTAAAGGAATTGGTGAAGAACTTCGAGTTGGGAGTATGGACTGTAAGAACAAAAGAGATCGCGGTTCTTTTGGGGTTGCAGTCTCGTTTCGTAAAGTGTGTTAAGGCACATCCAAACTTTTTGGCTTGTGATTATTGCAGAAGGCGTCATCCGGGAGAATGCTAGAGGAGGTCAGGAGCATGCTTGAGATGTAGGTCTAAGGAGCATAAGGCTCGGGGTTGTTTCACCACCATCAAGTCCGGTATGTTTTGGTTGGACGTGATGATTGAATGTAGAAAATTTTAGGTATAAGTGGCAGATAACTGCTTGCTTCTGTGGTTAGATGTTTGGTTTTGTGAAAGAGGATTCAAGATTAAGTCACAGATACATTAGTGTTATTAAGATCAGAGTGCGCAGCAAAAGCATGGTGGTGATGCGATGCGTTTAGTAGTAGGATGGAAATTTCGAGGGCGAAATTTATTTACGGAGGGTAGAATTGTAACATCTCGAAATTGGGCCTAGAAGAATTGGGCCCAATAGGCCTTGGACGTAGGAGTGTTTAAAATTTTTGAGAACAAGAGAATGGCATTATTGCAAATTGGACTTATTAGTTAAGTGAATTTGGAAGGTTATGGGGTTTCTATGAAGTCTCGGGTTCAAGTTAGGCTATAGGTAAATTTTTATGTTTATGCTCTTCAGGGGGAGAGGTAAGTGGCATCAAGACTTAAGGAAATAAGTGTGCATTTTGTTAGCACAAGGAGTCTATTGGTAAAGGTGGAAAGTGGCGTGTGGAGTGTACTAATGGTCTAAGGTTCGAATCCCACCTAGTGCAAATATTTTGGATTAAATTTTTGTGCTATATGGTAAGTTTTGGCCAAGGCTTAAATAAGGTAAGTAAGAGTTTTTAAATTATGGAAAGGTGGCTAAGGATTATGGAAAGGAGGAAGATAAGGGATAATGAAGGAAAGAAATGAAAGAAAAGGCAAGAGTAGGGAACATGTTGCCTTAAAGGGTGGAAGAAGTTTTGGAAAGAATTTTGGTCAACATTCTTCCTTTAGGCAAATGTGATGGACGGTTTTGTTAGGGAGAGGGAGGAGCCGAATTTTCCATACCTTTTTGCAAGTCTTGAGCATGAGAGATATTTTTCTCCTTTGATCATTTTGTGTCTTTTTCCAAAAGAGCATTTTTGGCCATTTCGTGTAAGGGGAGAAACCGAAACTTTTCTTTGCTTTTGAGTGTTCTTTTGGGTTTCTTTTTGAGAGTGACGTTTTGGGTACTTCTTCCTTGAGCATTTCGGGTCATCTCCTTTTCAATTCTTCTTGTCGAATTCTTAAGCCCACTCTTTTCTTCCCCAATTTCCTTCCTACTCATTCCACTCCATAGCCTAACCTTTTCTCTCTTCCCTAATCCTTAATCATTTTATTCTTTTTCTCTCCTTAACCGTATGAATGTCCCTCGTATCTCAATCATTATTTTTGTAGCGTAATAGTGGGAAGGCCGAATCTATCACATTTGATTCATCCGTAGTCATAAGTACAATCGGTAAGTAGTAGTTCTCTCTTTGTCAATAACTTTGTTTCATTCAAGTCTTCCTTAATAATCGTGTGTTCTTCTTTCTCTCCTGTTGGGTATGAGTTACATTCTTTTCTGTGTTATGGCCATCGCTGGGCTTAGGGTTTTCAACAAGTTGAAGGAGCACAAGTGATTTGTATTAACCAAATCGTTATCGTCGACTCGTCAAGTAAGTGGGGTAAGAACGTTGTCATAAGATTTGTTTTGGCCGAAGGTGGGATAATTGCTAACAACTCTTTCGCTCACCAAATATTGTTAGGACGGGATTTCAGTAGCCAAGGGGTAGGATCGATTCTTGGTGCACTGAGGGAGATCACATTCGTGGTGTTGAAATCGGTAGAAAGTACAACTCATAATCAAGGTGTGTAATCCCGTACCCTCCCGAATACATGTTTGAAATGGTGTGTAATCTAACACTTCTATAAATATTTGCGTGAAATGTTCTATGATTTGGTCGAAATACTAAAAAACTAGAAACCGACATCCGTGACCACTCGAATGTGCGTATATTCGTAGTGGTAACCATATTTTGCAATGAAATAGTTTGGTCAGCAGCAGTGACATGATTTTGAAAAATCATGAAAAATAGGATAAAGGGAACTAGAAAGTGAATAAGGTATCAAATTAAAGCTTACTGTGTCTATTTTTATATGAAAGAAACAGAGGAGAAAGCAAAATTTTATATTCTAAGATATTTTAAGTTTAGCGAGACTGGTTTTGATTGATTTTGTGGTTCCCTGTTCTGTCTTGAAAAAATCATTTAAAATTGTAAAAAGTGAATTATGAGTTATAATTTATATTTATAGATTCCTTAATAAGCCTATTTTCAAAAGAAACAAGTGGGAGCAACATATGAAAACTGTACAGTGAGATATTTGAATTTCGGATAAAAGAGGTTAGAACCATTGGTCAGTGAAACAAGGGAAACTTTAAGGAATAAACTATACTAATTGGTTAAGCCAAAAATTCTAGAAACATTGTAGTAAGACGATATATGAGTCTAGTTTCAAGGAAAATTTATGGATCTAAATTTGATATTCCTAACTCGTGTTATAGTCAATTTATTCAGTATGACGCAAATGGACATTTTCAATTTTTATGCCCCAAATTAGTAGTTAAGTCAGGTTTGCGAAATTTCCAAAATACCCTAGGATGGTAAATTACCGAAATACCCATGGGTTGCGAGATTACTGAATTACCCTTAGTGGGTGAAATTATTGAATTATGTGAATGCCCTATGGGTCGAAATTACAAAAATGCCCCTATGGGCCGATTTGATTGAATGCCTTAATGGGCCAAATTGCAAAGTGTTATAATGGCAGATTTGATTAAATGCCTTAATGGGCCAAATTGCAAAGTGTTATAATGGCAGATTTGATTGAATGCCTTAATGGGCCAAATTGCAAAGTGTTATAATGGCCGATTTGATAAAATGCCTTATTGGGCCGAATTGCAAAGTGTTTTAATGGGTCGATTTATGGTACCAAATTTTTGGATTTATGATTATTGTTTATATTTGTAAATATTATGCTTTATTATGAATGTTGCATTTACATAATTTGGATGGGATGGGAAAAATGTCGAAGAGAAGTGTAGTCTAGTGGATCTGCCACAAATTCTGATAATGGCTATGTGCCTAACATATGAATTAACGACTCTGTGTCGATCATATTTACCCAAGGCTGTGTGTCAGTTATATTACCGTATATGATATTCTCGTGGCTCTGCCACAATCTGTATAGTGGCTATGCCATGCATAATTATGACTCTGGTGGCTCATCCACAAATATATTATAAATGGAAACTTGCCTACGATTGGTGTGTTTGGCGAGGTGGGTTGACTTGATCCCCACAGGTGTGATGGGATGGTACGGGTGGTGTGTAGCGGATGGATTACTAGGATGGGTTGGGTTGCATACATTCATACATTTCATTTTAATATTGTATTGTAAATGGGCTTAGGCCTAAGTTATTGCTATATGGATTCAGGCCCAGGGGATGACAGTAAGGGGATTATACACTGAGTTCTTGTAACTCACTCCCCCTTTTTCTTAACCCTTGTAGGTAATGCTCAGGGACGAGGACTTGGGGCCATGGATGACTCGATGGAGGCCATACTTTTGGAATGTTATTTTCGAACTTTAGTAAACTTCTTTTCCGTATTATTTAGCTACTTTTACTATTTTGGGTTTTTAAATTGTAATAAGGCCTCTGGACTATTTTTATTTTGCTTTATGTTTGGGATGCTTTTATTATTTTTCTTAAATCGTTTAAAAGGAAAAAATATAAATAATGGTTTCCAAAATTGATTAGTAAATGGATTTTATAGCAAATTTTTACAAATAATTTAACTCGGATTCTCTTTCAAATTTTCAAAGTCATTTTCAAAAGTCATGGTTTTAAAGTTCATGACCTCGGTTTTCGACTCATCAATCAATCTTTCAAAAATAGCTGTATTTTATCGAATATTTACATTCAAAAACTTGTTTACTTAAACACAACCTAGTAACGCCTATTTTAGTAAAAATCACATGATGTTTTACGTTTTCTTCATGTGACATGTCAGATCCAGTCATACCATATGGGCCGGGTTTGTGGTGTTACAGACATGGTCTTACACGAGACCTTACCAATCCCATGTCTTGATGATTGTATCATCTCACTTCTTAAAGTCCAACCGGGACTTCAACATCATAAATTTTCATCATTTTCTCATTCAACATCACTACTCAATTTCATAGAATTAATATTCATCATCACTAATATCAAACATTTTATAACTTAATAACATGATGTTGAATTTCTTATACACAAACGTACTTCGATACCAAAATAGGCCAATTTGTCAATCTATTCCGAAACCTTGCCTTTTCCTCAGTCAAGGTTAATTCCTCGTTCTTCTTGATCTATAATAGCAAATTAGCTCATTTAATTACCACATTAATCAATACATTTCAATAATCATGCTTTGGAAAATCACCATTTTGCCCTTAGACTTTCACAAAATGATGATTTTACTCCTAGACTCGTAAATCGATTCTAATAGAATTTCCTCCTTTAACAAGCCTATCTAAACATTTATTACTCTTATGGAAACCCTTAATACTCATTATTTCACACATTTAACACCTATTTTACAACTTTTACAAAAAGGTCCTTTTAGGTGCTTTCATGGTAACACCTTTCACAAAAGTTGTTTATTTAACAACTAAGACTCATTTTCTTCCATAAAATTATAGAAATCAACACTAATATTCTCATGAAAAAACCCTAGGTTTTCAACCATTTTGCAAAATAGTTCCCTCATTAGCTAGCTCAAGCTACAATGGTCTCAAAAGTACAAAAATTATCAAAGAATGACCAGTAAAGCACTTAGTTGCAAGGAGAAATCTTGGCTGAAACTTTTGAGTTCTCAAACCCCTTGTTTTGTTGAAATTTTTGGTGCAGAAGAAAAGAGGAAAGATGATATATTTTCCTTTCTTTATTTTATTTTATTTCCTCAATTTAATCCACCTAATCTAACAACTTTGACCAAATTTTGACATTGTTTGTCCCCTATGGTCGACTACCCTATTTCTAAGGGTCTAATTGTACATTAAGGGCCTCTAATTAATATTATATGGCTTTTAGGCACCTTTATCTTGAAAACTAGAACTTTTGCACTTTATGCGATTTAGTCCTTTTTAGCAGTTAAGCATGAAATCGCTAAAATTAAAGCACCAAAATTTTCATGCACCTATATAATCATGCCATAACTCATAAAATAATATAAAAATAATTTTCTTCAACTGCGGATTAGTGGTCCCGAAACCACTTTTCTAACTAGCCCCAAAATCGAGCTATTACAATTCTCCCCTTAAGGATTTTCGTCCCTGAAAACCTTACCAGTAAAAAGGTTGGGATATTGGTTTCTCATAGCCTCCTCGGGCTCCATGTAGCCTCTTCTATCCCATGCCTTTTCCATAGTACTTTCATGAGAGATATACATTTGTTTCTCAACTGTCTGACTTCTTATGTCAAAATCTTAACCGGCTCTTTGCCATAGGTATATCCTATTGAATTTCTACCTTTAATGGTACAATCACATGTGAAAGGTCTGAACGGTATCGGTGTAACATAGACACGTGGAAGACATCATGAATCTTTTCCAGCTCAGGTGGCAAAGCCAAACGATAAGTTACCAGCCCTATCCTCTCAGTAATCTCATATGGCCCAATAAATCGTGAACTCAATTTGCTTTTCCGGCCAAATCTGAGGACTTTCTTCCATGGTGATACTTTCAGAAGCACTTTATCACCGAATTGAAACTCAATCTCTTTTCGTTTCAAGTCTGCATAGGACTTTTGTCTATCTGAGATAGCTTTTAGACATTCACATATCACTTTTACCTTCTCTTCAGTTTCTCTGACTAAATCGACCCCGTGAATCTGGTTTTCTCTGAGATCAGTCCAATATAAAGGCATTCCGCACTTATACCCATACAATGCCTCGTAAGGTGCCATCTTCAAGCTCGACTGAAAGCTCTTATTGTAGGCAAAGTCCACCAGCGGTAAGTATTTCTCCAAATTACCTTGGAATTCCAAAACACAACATCGAAGCATGTCTTCCAGTATCTGTATTACTCTCTCCGACTGCCCGTCGATTTGCAGATGGAAAGCTGTACTAAAATTCAACTTTGTGACCAAGGTTATTGCAAATTTTTCTAAAACTGTGATGTAAATCTCGGATCTCTATCCAAAATAATCGACAACGGTACTCTGTGAAGTCTTACTATTTCTGACACATACAAATCCGCCAACTTACCAAGCGAATAATCAACCCGTACTGGTATAAAATGGGCTAACTTTGTAAGTCTATCGACCACAACCCATACGACATCCTTCTTTTTCGATGATAACAGCAAACCCGTCACGAAGTCCACAGTTTTACGGTCCCATTTCCACTCGGAAACCATAATAGGCTGAAGTAAACCCGAAGGTACTTGGTGTTGAGCCTTCACTTGTTGACATATTAGGCATCTCGATACAAACTCAAAAATATCTTTCTTCATACTCAACCACCAATACCATTTCCTCAAGTCATTATACATCTTTGTGCTACCTGGATGTACAAACAAACATCCACTATGTGCTTCGTGCAAAATTTTCCAAATAAGCTCACCATCTCTAGGAACACAAACTCTATCTCAAAACATCAAACATCCCATCAGGACTTATCCGGATGTCCGACTCAACATTTGACTCACATTGAACTCTTTTAGCTTGTAAATCATTGTCGCCTTTCTGAGCTTCAGAAATATCTTGCAGAAACATTGGTCTAGCCCTCAACTCTGCTAAAATAGAACCATCATCTGACAAAGCTATCTATGTATCCATGGTTCTCAGCGCAAATAAGGATTTCCTGCTCAAGGCATCGGTGACCACGTTCGCCTTTCCCGGATAATAGTCAATTACTAACTCGTAATCTTTTATCAACTCTAACCATCTTTGTTGCCTAAGGTTCAACTTCGTTTGAGTCATCAAGTACTTTAAGCTCTTATGATCAGTGAACACACGACATTTCTCACCATATAAATGGTGTCTCCAAATCTTTAGTGCAAAAACAATTGCGGCTAACTCCAAATCGTGGGTCGGGTAATTTTTCTCATGCGGCTTTAATTATTTAGAGGCATATGCTATCACCTTGCCCTCTTGCATGAGTACACAACCCAATCCATTCAAGGATGCATCGTTGTAAACCAAAAATTCCTTTCCCAGCTTGGGTTGTACTAGAATTGGAGCCTCGGTCAACAATGCATTCAATCTCTCAAACCTCTGTTGGCACTTTTCTGTCCACTCAAACTTCACATCTTTTTGCAATAGCGTCGTCATCGGAGTAGCTATCATGGAAAATCCCTTGACAAATCGTCTATAGTAGCCAGCTAGGCCCAAAAAAGTCCTAACCTCAGTTACGTTCCTTGGCAGTTTCCATTTAACAGCCGCTGAAATCTTACTCAGGTTGACTCTAATTCCATCTCCCGAGACAATGTGCCCCAAAAATCCAACTTCCTTATGCCAAAATTCACTTTTACTAAACTTGGCATATAATTATTTATCTCTCAAAATTTGTAGAATCGTTCTCAAATACCCAGCATGCTCGTTCTCATCCTGAGAGTAGATCAATATATCATCAATAAAGACTATAACAGATTTATCCAAATATGGCTGAAAGATGCGATTCATAAAATCCATGAAAACTTTAAGGGCATTTGTTAAATCGAAAGGCATGACCAAAAATTCATAGTGACCATACCTTGTCTGAAATACGGTTTTCGGCACATCTGAGTCTTTAAATCTCAACTGATAATATCTAGACCTCAAGTCTATCTTGGAAAACACCGTGGCTCCCTTCAATTGATCAAACAAATCATCAATTCTTGGCAACGGGTACTTGTTCTTCATAGTTACCTTATTGAGCTACCGATAATCTATACATAACCTCATGGAACCATCTTTCTTTTTCACAAATAAAACGGGAGCACCCCACGGAGAATAACTCGGTCTTGTAAAGCCTTTGTCTGTCAACTCTTGCAACTGTGCCTTCAGTTCTTTTAGCTCGGTTGGAGCCATTCTGTATGGAGCAATTGAAATAGGGATAGTACCAGAAGCTAACTCAATCCCAAATTCAATCTCTCTATCTGGAGGTAACCCTGGCAATTCATCTGGGAAAACATCTGGATACTCACATACTATGGGCTCACTGATTCAATTCTTAACTCAGTCTCTCTAGCATTCATCAAAAAGGCAAGGTAAGCTTCGTACCCCTTTCTTACGTATTTTCGAGCAGATATATAAGAAATCACTACAGGCAACTTGTCTTGTTCATCTGATTCAACATGAAGAATATCCCCACTTTCACATTTTAACTCGATAAATTTCCTTCCACAATTTACTATCATATTATGAGTAGTTAACCAATCCATCTCAAGGATGATATCGAATTCATCAAACGGCAATAACATGAGATTAGTTGGAAAGTAATGACCTCTAATCATCAAAGGACAATATTGGCATACTCTATGAACTAACACACATTTGCCTGGGGGATTTGACACTCTCACCACAAATTCAGTAGACTCTACAGGCATGTTCATGCTAGAGACTAATTTCATGCAAATATACGAGTGGATAGATCCTGGACCAATTAAAGTTATAACATGAGTATCATAGAGAGAAAATGTACCCGTGATCACGTCGGGGGAGGACGCCTCTTCGCGAGCGTGAATGGTATATGTTCTCGCTGGTGCTCTACCCTCAGCTCTTGTAGTCTGCTCTCTAGATGTATTCTTACTACTCATTTCATTTCTCAGGTTTCTCTGTGGTCTTCCTCTAGTAGTACTTCCAGGTCTTGCACTTTGAGGTTTCTCTTTCTCACCCACCTCGGCGCAATCTCTGATAAAATGGTCTAGGGATCCACATTTAAACAAGCTTTCTCGTTTGCTCGACAATCCCCGGGATGACGTTTGCCACACCGCAGACGTTTTGGTCTACTTGGTCAAGCGTTGCCAACACTAGCAACCAAAGTGGTCTGAGCTTTAGATCTCAAGTACTATTTACCCTTACTTCTATTTGAAAACCCAGCCGAAGTGGCCGATCAAGTAGTAAACTCTCTTGATTTCTTGGATGAGAATTGAAATGATTTTCCCAACTGTCTCTTCCTCGAGTCACGAGACTCGTTTTCAGCTCTTCTTTTCCCTTTGACCAGTTCCTCGGCCTTACAAGCTCTATCTACTAACACATCGAATTCTTTTACTTCCAGGACGCCAACAAACAACCGGATATCTTCATTTAATCCATCCTCAAACCTTTTGCACATAATGGCCTCAGTGGATACACACTATCGAGCGTATTTGTTGGGCCTTACAAACTCACGCTCATGCTCGGTTACTGTCATCTAACACTATTTTAATTCAAGAAATTCCTTTCTTTTTTGGTCGATAAACCTCTAGCTAATGTATTTCTTTTGGAACTCTTCTTGGAAAAACTCCCAATTAACTCTCTTTCTTGATACAACCGACATAAGGGTGTTCCACCACTGATAGGCCGAATCACTCAAGAGAGATACCACACACTTCATGCACTCTTTAGGTGTGCATGACAACTCATCGAATATGTAACAACCCTTACCCGAGACTGTCACCGGAATCGAGTATGTGGCATTACAAGACCTGACCAGAAGTTCAGGACATAAAAATTTAAAGCTGTCAAACTGCGTCATGCTGACTAAATTGACCATAACTTGAGTTACAAAACTCAAAATTCAGATCCGTAAATTTTCCTTGAAACTAGACTCATATATCAATTTACCATAATTTTTCCAGAATTTTTCATGTGTCCAATTAGTACAGTTTATTCATCAAAGTTTCCCTTATTTCACTGTTGACGGTTCTGACCTGTCATTACAAAAACTCATTTATCTCATAGCACATATTTTCAATAATGTTCTTGTTTATTCCAATCAAAAATAGACTCATAAGGGATTTCAAACATATAAACCATGCTCCCCAATTATTTTTGTACAATTTTTAACAATTTTTCCAAGACAGAATATGGATTCACGAATTCATTCAGAACAAGTCTCACTAAAATTTAAATATCTCATAACATACAACTCCTTTGCCTACTCTGTTTCTTTCATATCAGAATAGACACAATAAGCTTTAATTCTATACCTCATTCACCTTCTAATTCAACTTATCTTATTTTTGGTGATTTTTCAAAATCACATCACTGCTGTCAACTAGAATCCCTTTTTATTTAAAATATATGCCTTCACCATACATATATATGTATACCAAAAACAATCCAATATGTAATTTAGGCCATGATCAAGTTTAAAACATACATTTACGAACGAGCAAGTTATAAAATTTTAACATATAAACGATACACAACCAAAGGAAATAGCCATCTTCGCATGGCTATATTCATGTACAAAGTCAAACATCGTATGTTTCTAAAACTTCATCTAGCCTATACATGCCTTCTAATTCGTAACAAAAATTTCAAAATACCAAAGGAAGGCGATAGTGTGGACGACTTCTTGAAGATCCTTCACGAGCCCGTAACGTGACCAAAATCTATAAAACAAAGGAGAGCATTCCACATAATTAAGCTTACTAGCTTAGTAAGTCCTAACTCATGATAATAAAACATTTAATTATTTACGAAATGAAAGCAATCAATATTAACTTCAAACATATATATATCACAATTCTCATAATATTAATTCGACCCAAATGATATAAAGCATAGCATACCTTACATGCTTACCTGAACCATATACTCAATTAAATTATCATTAAGTTGTCTTGATCCACGATTCGATTTCTCTTTTGTAAAATACATCACCGGCATCATGCCTGCTAGGCGTAAAAGCCTGAAAAGTAACACCGGCACAAGGCCTGCTAGGTGTAAAAGTCCGACAAATAACACCGGCACGAGGCCTGCTAGGCGTAAAGCCCGATTATGTCACCGGCACGAGGCCTGCTAGGCATAAAGCCCGATTATGTCACCGGCACGAGGCCTGCTAGGCATAAAGCCCGAATGTCAAAATAGTTTTTTTCATGCTTTTCACATTTCACTGTCACTTATCGAACCATATGCATTTATTCACATTACATTTAATATATTTGAAATCAGTCCATTAATCCATCATCATCACATTCGGCCAACTCATAGTTTTACACCAAACTCATACAAATTCTATCATTCATTAGATTCAGTAAATAACCTTAAAACATAAGATTGCTCAAGAACTTACTTATTCACCTTGCATTAGCCAAATAAATTCACTTCAATACTATACATTCACATTCGGCTATGTCATGAATTTATACTCTAAATTTCCACAATTCATCATTCGCTAAATTCATAATTAATTTATTGACATATTTTAGCTAAAGGACTTACCTTAGAAGTAGATGTATTCAAATCTCCAACTATTCGTTTAGTTTAGCTTTTCCTCGCTCCCAAATTCTTCTCCTTTTGATTTTGATCTAATTTGGTTCAATTAAACCAATTAAATCACACTTCCATTCAATTTAAAAACAAGATCATATAATATATATATTTTGCTAATTATTCCCCCACACATTTGTAATATTTAAGCATATTAATTCCAAGACATAAACATTTATATTCGGCTATCACCCCTATCTTGTTCAAGTATATTCAATAATATTATTTAACACATTGGTAATAATCTCTTTAATGTATTTTAACTTAAAACTTACCTTCTTGTCTATGGCCATATATTAACTTTATATAAGTATACATATATAACCGAACACAATAACTCAATTTCATTCTCTCTTATGGCCGAATCGCCAATTCAATGTCTCCATGCATTTTCTTCAATATAAGACCAAGGAACAAGCTAAATAACCACAATTTATTCATCCTAATCCCAAATAGAATATTAGCTTGCTTAAACCCAAAATTTTTAACATGATTTTTATTAGCATCCAAAGCAAACAATTTCTATATAAAAGACTTATTAAAATCAAGCTAAAATACCCACCCATTTTTCTACCTATCAAACAATATGACCAACCATAGCCAATATGTTTTCATCGAACATGAAAAAGCCATAGAACTAGATCATGGCCGAATCTAAGGGGAGCTTTAATCTCAAATTTTGCACAAGAATTCGATAGTATATAAGACTACCAACAAAACCATGCAAAATCATTAAAAATGGAGCTTGATAGCTCACCTTAGAGACACATGCAACAACCGAATGAAGAAGATGAGTTTCTTCTCTTCTTGAAGGTACTATTCGGGTAGGATGAATGAGGGAAGAGATGTAAAAATAATTTCCTTTTTGTTTAATTCTACTAACACATTATTTTAGCATGCTTTTAGTATAATATTACTTAAATTATAATATATTTAGGAAAACTTAATATTCTTAGCATGCTTACATTATAATAATGTCTTAAAAACAATATTTCAAAGCCATAAGTTATTATAAAGCATGCTTGCCGTCCACCTCTCTAAAAATGGGAAATTTGACATGCAAATCCCTATTTTTAAGTCACAATTCACTTAGCCCCTTATTTTGTTCATGTTTGCTACCTTGGTTCCTTTAGCAATTTAATCCTTTTTGCCAATTAAACACTCAAACGGTTAAATTCTTCTACGAAACATTCACACACATCAACACACATATAATAAACATAAAATAAATTTTTTTTTAAGAAATATTTATCGGCTCGGATTCGTGGTTCCGAAACCACTATTCCGATTAGGGTCAAAAATTGGTCTGTTACAACTCTCCCCCCCTTAAGGATTTTCGTCCCCGAAAATCTTACCGTTAAATAAGTTCGGATATTGTTGCCTCATTGACTCCTCAGGCTCCCACGTAGCCTCTTCAACTCCGTGACGATTCCATAAAACCTTTACTAATGAAATTCTTTTATTTCTCAACTCTTTTATCTCCCGAGCTAAGATACGGATCGGTTCCTCATCATATGTCAAATCGGACCTAATTTTAATCTCTCTCGGATTGCAATCACATGGGACGGATCCGATCTATATTTGCGAAGCATTGAAACATGAAACACATTGTGTATCTTTTCTAAGTCAAGGGGCAATTTCAATCTATAAGCAACAGGCCCTATACGTTCTATGATTTCATACGGTCCGATAAATCTCGGACTCAACTTGCCTTTCTGACCAAATCGGAGTATTTTCTTCCACGGAGAAACTTTTAAGAACACCCGATCTCCGACCTGAAATTCAATGTCCTTACGTTTTAAATCGGCATAGGACTTTTGACGATCCGAAGCAGTTTTCAAATTACTCCTAATAACAACCACCTTCTGTTCTATTTCTTTAATCCAATCAACCCCGTATCTTATTCTCACCGAGCTCGACCCAATACAACGGTGTGCGACATTTTCGACCATATAAGGCTTCATAAGGCGCCATTTTTATACTAGATTGAAAGCTATTATTGTAAGCAAATTCAATCAAAGGTAGGTATCGTTCCCACGTACCTTCAAATACCTCAACATGTCCTCAAGTATCAGAATAGTTCGCTCGCATCGATCGTCTGTTTATGGATGGAAGGTCAGTACTAAAATGAAGTTTAGTACCTAGAGCATCTTGCAATTTCTTCCAGAACCGCGATGTGAATCTCGGGTCTCTATCCGAAACAATGGAACTTGGTACGCCATGCAACCTTACAATCTGCGACACATACAATTTGGCAAGCTTATCAAGTGAATAGTCGATACGTACCGGTACAAAATGAGCTGATTTAGTAAGTCTATCAACGACAACCCATACGGCATCTTTCTTGCTCGGTGTCATAGGGAGACCGGATACAAAATCCATTGTGATTCTATCCCATTTCCATTCGGGTATCATGATTGGTTGAAGTAATCCGGACGGTACCTGATGCTCAGCTTTCACTTGTTGACAGATTAAGCACTTGGAAACAAACTCAGATATGTCCCGTTTCATGCCAGACCACCAATAAAACTGCTTCAAATCGTTATACATTTTTGTGCTACCCGGGTGTATCGACATTCGACCATTATGGGCCTCACTCAGAATCATCTGTATCAAATCTGAGTTCTTAGGAACACACAATCGACTTTTATAATTCAAACAATTATTTGCATCAATCCGAAAATCTGATTCTGTACCATTTCAACACTGAATCCGAATAGCAATCAACTTTTTGTCAACTTTCTATGCATCACAAATCTGCTGAATAAACATCGGTCTTGCTTGCAACTCGGCTATGATCGAACCATCATCAGACATAACCACCTGTGCGTTCAATGCACGAAGAGTAAATAATGATTTTCGACTTAACGCATCCGCAACAACATTAGCTTTCCCCGGATGGTAGTCAATCACTAATTCATAGTCTTTCAGCAATTCTAACCATCTGCGTTGTCTCAAGTTTAAGTCTTTCTAAGTCATCAAATATTTCAAACTTTTGTGATCTGAATAAATATGACATTTTTCGCCAAATAAGTAGTGACGCCAAATTTTTAATGCGAACACAATGGCTGCTAACTCCAGATCGTGAGTTGGATAATTTTTCTCATGCGGCTTCAATTGTCTCGGCGTAGGCTATCACCTTGCCTTCTTGCATTAAAACACAACCCAACCCATTTAAGGAAGCATCACTAAAAATAGTAAATTCTTTACCCGATTCAGCCGAGTTAACACTCTGGGCTTCGGTCAAAAGGCTTTCAACTGTTCAAACTTTTTCTCGACACTTTTCCGACCACTCAAATTTGACATCTTTCTCGTAGTAGTCTGCGTCAACGATTGTAGCTATAATAGAAAAACCTTTTACAAACCGTCTGTAATACCACGCTTGTGCCTAGGAAACTTCGAATCTCTGGAACATTCTTTGGTGGTTTCCAATCGAGTATGGTCGCTATTTTGTTTGGATCCACCCGAATACGACAATCAAACAACATGACCCAAGAAGTTGACTTCATTCATCCGAACTCACACTTATCGAACTTTGCATACAATCGTTGATCTCTCAAAGTTTGTAGTACTAATCTCAAATGCTCAAGCATGTTCCGTTTCATTTTTGGAGTAGATCAAGATATCATCAATAAACACTACTACAAACCGATCCAAAAAGCGTCGAGAAGACCGGTTCATTAGATCCATAAAAACAAAGCAGTGCATTAGTGAGTCCAAAAGGCATAACCAAAAACTCATAGTGTCCGTACCTCGTTCGGAAAGCGCTTTTGGCACATCTCGAATCTCGACTGCAACTAATAATAGCTCGATCTCAAATCTATTTTCAAAACACCAAGCCCCTTCAATTGATCAAATAAGTCATCAATCCGAGGTAACGGGTACTTATTCTTTATGGTTACCTTATTTAGTTGTCGGTGAGTCGATACACATTCGCATAGTTTCATCTTTCTTTTTCACAAATAAAACCGTGCACCCCACGGAGAGAAACTTCGGTCGCGCAAAGCCCTTATCGACAACTCTTGCAATCGCGCTTTCAATTCTTTTAATTCAATAGGTGCCATTCGCATGCGAGCTATCGAAAATCGGAGCCGCACTTTTTGGTACTAACTCAATGCCGAACTCAATCTCTCGTGATCTTGGAACCCTTGGTAGTTCTTCAGAAACACATCGGGTATTCACATACAAACTCGATCTGATTCAATTTGTATCTCTGGACATTTTATTATCCAAAGACATAGGCCAAATAAGCTTCACACCCTTTTCTCACATATTTTTGGGCTAACATTGAAGATATTCACAGAGGCAACCCATTTACGTCACAGAGTTTAATTTCGATGGTCTCACCATTTCGACATTTCAAATCGATAAGCTTCCTTTTACAGTCTACTACTGCCTCATGTGAAGTTAACCACTCCATACCCAAGATTATATCAAATTCGTCAAAGGGCAACAACATTAAATCACCAAAGCAATAATCCCGAATCATCAACGGGCAACCTCTACACACTTTATTAACAAGCACACATCTACCCAAAGGGTTGGACACACGAATCACAAACTCGGTAGACTCAACTAGCAGAGTCTTGCCAAATTTTAAAGTTTCACACACATAAGAATGAGTCGAACGAGGATCGATTAGTGCAATTACAGTGGTATCATAAAGAGTGAAAATACCGGTAATGACGTCGGGGGAGGAAGCTTCCTCTCTAGCTCGTGCAGCATATGCTCTAGCCGGAGCTCTAGCCTCAGATCGATCTGTAGTGTTCTTTGTTCCTTTCTGACTACCACCTTCATTGCCTGAATGTCTGGGTGGTCTACCTCGCATTGACGTGTTGCTCGGCTTAGTGTTCTGAACTGCATTTTGCTCAGCTAACCTCGGACATTCTCTAATAAAATGATCTGACGATCCACATTTATAGCAAGACCGATCATGAAATCTACATCTCCCTAAGTGCCACTTTCCACAGTGTTCGCATTCAACTCTATTCTGAGGAATGTTACCAACACTGGCCATCGAGGTAGCTCGAGAACTCATAGGAGGTCGATCCCGTCTAGGTGGATCTGTAGTAGTTTTATGTCATTTGTAGTCATCTCTCGGACTTCTTGGTTGTGGAATGAAAGACCTTACCAGAAGATCTTTTACGAACGTCTCTAGCTTCAGTCTCAGCCTTTCTTTTCTCTTTCCCGAGCTCTTCAGCTTTGCAAGCTCTCTCAACTAAAGTCACAAACTCTTGAATTTCAAGAATGCCAACAAACATCTTTATATTTTCATTCAGGACATCTTCAAATCTTTTACACATAATAGCTTCAGTAGAAACGCACTCTCTAGCATATCTGCTGAGTCTGACAAATTTTCTTTCATACTCCGTTACGGTCATTCGCCCCTGTTTCAGCTCAAGGAACTCCTTTCGTTTTTGATCAATGAATCTTTGGCTAATATACTTCTTGCAAAATTCAGTTTGGAAGAAATCCCATGTCACTTTTTCTTTCTAACCACTCGATACTAGTGTATTCCACGGTGATATGCGATGTCCCGCAAATAAAGATATAGCACACTTCAAGCATTCATCCGGAGTACAAGACAAATCATCAAGTACCCGAATAGTGTTATCAAGCCACATTTCGGCTCTCTCAAACGTCATCATTGTCATTAGCTTTAAATTCTTCTACCCCAAATTTTCGGATTTTATCAATCTGGGGCCTACTAGATCTCATTGGATCTATCATCGGGGAGCTGAGGGATCGGAGTTGGATTATTCGGGGGTGGAGATTGGTGTACATTCGGGTTATTCCGAATAAATTGGGCAAACCACTCATTCATCATTCGATAAAAGGCTTGTTGAGTTTCTCCTTCGTGGCTGCCCGAAACAGGTCGAGAGTCTACCGGTGCTGATCCGTGTGCACGGTCAGGCACTACACTCTCTACATCATCACCACGCTCTTTCGGATCTGTGTCCATTTACCATATAAAACAAAGTTCAGCCGTCGTAAGTCACCACACTATCAACATATAATAAAGGCATGTATAGCTAGACTCACACGCGCGCTACGGTAGTCCTAGAATTGACTAAACCGTAGCTCTGATACTAATAAAATGTAACACCCTTACCCGAGACCGTCGCGAAATCGAGTATGTGGCATTACAAGACTTGACCAGAAGTTCAGGACATAAAAATTTAAAGCTGTCAAACTGCATCATGCTGACTAAATTGACCATAACTCGAGTTACAAAACTCGAAATTCAGATCCGTAAATTTTCCTTGAAACTAGACTCATATATGAATTTACCATAAGTTTTCCAGAATTTTTCATGTGGCCAATTAGTACAGTTTATTCATCAAAGTTTCCCTTATTTCACTGTTGACGGTTCTGACCTGTCATTACAAAAACTCATTTATCTCCTAGCATAAATTTTCAATAATGTTCTTGTTTATTCCAATCAAAAATAGACTCATCAGGGATTTCAAAAATATAAACCATGCTCCCCAATTATTTTTTTACAATTTTTAAAAATTTTTCCAAGACAGAATATGGATTCACGAATTCATTCAGAATAAGTCTCACTAAAATTTAAATATCTCATAACATACAACTCCTTTGCCTACTCTGTTTCTTTCATATCAGAATAGACACAACAAGCTTTAATTCTATACCTCATTCACCTTCTAATTCAACTTATCTTATTTTTGGTGATTTTTCAAAATCACATCACTGCTGTCAACTAGAATCCCTTTTTATTTAAAATATATGCCTTCACCATACATATATATGTATACCAAAAACAATCCAATATGTAATTTAGGCCATGATCAAGTTTAAAACATACATTTACGAACGAGCAAGTTATAAAATTTTAACATATAAACGATACACAACCAAAGGAAATAGCCATCTTCGCATGGCTATATTCATGTACAAAGTCAAACATCGTATGTTTCTAAAACTTCATCTAGCCTATACATGCCTTCTAATTCGTAACCAAAATTTCAAAATACCAAAGGAAGGCGATAGTGTGGACGACTTCTTGAAGATCCTTCACGAGCCCGTAACGTGACCAAAATCTATAAAACAAAGGAGAGCATTCCACATAATTAAGCTTACTAGCTTAGTAAGTCCTAACTCATGATAATAAAACATTTAATTATTTACGAAATGAAAGCAATCAATATTAACTTCAAACATATATATATATCACAATTCTCATAATATTAATTCGACCCAAATGATATAAAGCATAGCATACCTTACATGCTTACCTGAACCATATACTCAATTAAATTATCATTAAGTTGTCTTGATCCACGATTCGATTTCTCTTTTGTAAAATACATCACCGGCATCATGCCTGCTGAGGCGTAAAGCCTGAAAAGTAACACCGGCACAAGGCCTGCTAGGTGTAAAAGCCCGACAAATAACACCGGCACGAGGCCTGCTAGGCGTAAAGCCCGATTATGTCACCGGCACGAGGCCTGCTAGGCATAAAGCCCGATTATGTCACCGGCACGAGGCCTGCTAGGCACAAAGCCCGAATGTCAAAATAGTTTTTTTCATGCTTTTCACATTTTATCACACTTATCGAACCATATGCATTTATTCACATTACATTTAATATATTTGAAATCAGTCCATTAATCCATCATCATCACATTCGGCCAACTCATAGTTTTACACCAAACTCATACAAATTCTATCATTCATTAGATTCGTAAATAACCTTAAAACATAAGATTGCTCAAGAACTTACTTATTCACCTTGCATTAGCCAAATAAATTCACTTCAATACTATACATTCACATTCGGCTATGTCATGAATTTATACTCTAAATTTCCACAATTCATCATTCGCTAAATTCATAATTAATTTATTGACATATTTTAGCTAAAGGACTTACCTTAGAAGTAGATGTATTCAAATCTCCAACTATTCGCTTAGTTTAGCTTTTCCTCGCTCCAAATTCTTCTCCTTTTGATTTTGATCTAATTTGGTTCAATTAAACCAATTAAATCACACTTCCATTCAATTTAAAAACAAGATCATATAATATATATATTTTGCTAATTATTCCCCGACATTTGTAATATTTAAGCATATTAATTCCAAGACATAAACATTTATATTCGGCTATCACCCCTATCTTGTTCAAGTATATTCAATAATATTATTTAACACATTGGTAATAATCTCTTTAATGTATTTTAACTTAAAACTTACCTTCTTGTCTATGGCCATATATTAACTTTATATAAGTATACATATATAACCAACACAATAACTCAATTTCATTCTCTCTTATGGCCGAATCACGCCAATTCAATGTATCCATGCATTTTCTTCAATATAAGACCAAGCAACAAGCTAAATAACCACAATTTATTCATCCTAATCCCAGTAGAATATTAGCTTGCTTAAACCCAAAATTTTTAACATGATTTTTATTAGCATCCAAAGCAAACAATTTCTATATAAAAAGACTTATTAAAATCAAGCTAAAATACCCACCCATTTTTCTACCTATCAAACAATATGACCAACCATAGCCAATATGTTTTCATCGAACATGAAAAAGCCATAGAACTAGATCATGGCCAAATCTAAGGAGCTTTAATCTCAAATTTTGCACAAGAATTCGATAGTATATAAGACTACCAACACAACCATGCAAAATCATTAAAAATGGAGCTTGATAGCTCACCTTAGAGACACATGCAACAAATTAATGAAGAAGATGAGTTTCTTCTCTTCTTGAAGGTACTATTCGAATAGGATGAATGAGGAAGAGATGTAAAAATAATTTCCTTTTTGTTTAATTCTACTAACACATTATTTTAGCATGCTTTTAGTATAATATTACTTAAATTATAATATATTTAGGAAAACTTAATATTCTTAGCATGCTTACATTATAATAATGTCTTAAAAACAATATTTCAAAGCCATAAGTTATTATAAAGCATGCTTGCCGTCCACCTCTCTAAAAATGGGAAATTTGACATGCAAATCCCTATTTTTAAGTCACAATTCACTTAGCCCCTTATTTTGTACATGTTTGCTACCTTGGTTCCTTTAGCAATTTAATCCTTTTTGCCAATTAAACACTCAAACGGTTAAATTCTTCTACGAAACATTCACACACATCAACACACATATAATAAACATAAAATAAATTTTTTTTTTTTAAGAAATATTTATCGGCTCGGATTCGTGGTTCCGAAACCACTATTTCGATTAGGGTCAAAAATTGGTCTGTTACAGAATACCCTGATGGTATTCTCGAGCCAGAATTCCGCCCTCTCCGGGTCATCATCTTTACTAGCTCGAAATTCGTCAACTCATTGTTTCCGGATTCTATCAACCGGAGGCTTTTCTTTTCTTACTACTTCTAAAACTTGGGAAGCTACAAGGGTAGGCTGAGGAATAGGTGGGGGTGGAGGGGGTTGAGCATTAGGATTTGCTCGAATATACTCAGTGTACCAATTGCTCATCATATGGAGAAAGGCTTCTCTAGCCTCTTCTCCCTCACCCAAAGTCTCGGGTCTACTTTCTACTGCGCGGTTCCTTGCACGGGAGCCATCATATTACTTGCAGCATCATCTGTTGCAGCTCAGTCGGGATCCATTTACTATATAAAAACACAATTTAAATCGTCAGGAGTCGTCACCTTATCATTATGTAAATACTCATACATATGACATGTATAGCTAGACTCATACTTTCACCCGAAATGATTCAGGACCAAACTGAAAACTTTTGAACTCTAAGAAAATTTTGACACAAAACAGGGCCACACGCCCGTGTAAAGAGGGACACACCCGTGTGGGAAGGCCGTGTAATCACAAATGCCCATGTCCCTAGTCCGTATGGAATTTTTTTCATTTTGAACCTGCAAGGGTTTTCACACGGCTTGACACACGCCCATGTCCCTCACACGGCCATGACAAGCCCGTGTCTTCATCCTTGTGTGAAAACCTTGACATTCTATTTATGACGTCATCAACTAAATAAGGTCATACGGCCAAGGCACACGCCTGTGTCCTTAGACCGTGTTTCAAATTAAATTCTTAATTTCAGGTGCAGACTTTACACGACACAGGCACATGCCCGTGTTTTAGGCCGTGTCTCCCACAAGGCTGAGACACACAGCAATGTCTCAGCCCGTGTGTTTACTACTGAGTATCCTGAATTTCCAACCTAGCATGCATGGGCACACACCGCCTATCAACACAATCATGGGGCTGACCGTGTGTCACACACGGCCTAGACACACGCCCGTGTGTCTACCCACGTGGACAATTGTAAGGCAACCACACTTATACCAATTCAATTCAACATACATCATGACCATAAGGCACTTCTAAGAACCCAAAATCAAGACATCCACACAAGCATGCACTTCATAAACTTTATCATCATTGAATATATGAACTTGTCAAGTATTGGCCAATTTCCAATGACCATTTACAAAATGAATTTAATAACATTAATAGCCACACATTGGCTAACAAATATGACATATCAAAAAATAACCAAGTTCCTATACATGCCATATGATATACCAAGAGAAGTTGATAGTGTGATTTCGAACTCTGACATCCCACGATCCCCGAGTTAGCTTGGCGATACTACAAGGAAAAGGGAAATAAGAGGGGTAAGCATAAAGCTTAGTAAGTTTGCATGAAATAAATAGCATCATAAAGGCTCATAATGTCATCCACCCATTGCATTGAATAAGAACATAAAGTCTCAAGCACATTGATATACCTTACTCATGCTTACTCTTACCAATTACATGTCATGTCACATATCGTAAACATTTCTCATGAATTACTTACATGTACCTGTATCACTTCATCACATAGCTTTAGCACTAATTTCATTTCTATTATAAGGTTAACTATTTATCTCAATGAATCCCTTGGAATACCCGAGGATACACAATCATCATCATACCCATAAACACGATGCCAATGCCATATCCCAGCTATGGTCTTACATGGGGTCACATCTTGATGCCGATGCCATGTCCCAGATATGGTCTTATACTGGATCTCAATTTAGTGCCGAGGCCATGTCCTAGACATGGTCTTACACGGGACCTTACCAATCTCATGTCTTGATGATGATATCCTATCACTTCTTAAAGTCCAACCGGGACTTCAACTTCATAAATTTTCATCATTTTCTCATTCAACATCATTACTCAATTTCATAGAAATAATATTCATCATCACTAATATCAAACATTTTAAAACTTAATAACATGATGTTGAATTTATTACACACAAACTTACCTCGATACCAAAATAGGCCAATTTACCGATCTAGTCCGAAACCTTACTTTTTCCTCGGTCAAGGTTAATTCCTCGTTCTTTTTTATCTATAATAGCAAATTAGCTCATTTAATTACCACATTAATCAATACATTTCAATAATCATACTTTGACAAAATAACCATTTTGCCATTAGACTTTCACAAAATGACGATTTTACTCCTAGACTCGCAAATCAATTCTAATCAAATTTCCTCCTTTAACAAGCCTAGCTGAACATTTATTACTCTTATGGCAACCCTCAATACTCATTATTTCACACATTTAACACCTATTTTACAACCTTTACAAAAAGGTCCTTTTAGGTGTTTTCATGGTAACACCTTTCCCAAAAGTTGTTTATTTAACAACTTAGACTCATTTTCTTCCATAAAATTTTAGAAATCAGCACTAATGTTCTCATGGAAAAACCCTAGGTTTTCAACCATTTTGCAAAATAGTCCCCTCCTTAGCTAGCTCAAGCTACAAGGGTCTCAAAAGTACAAAAATTATCAAAGAATAACCACTAAAACACTTACTTGCAAGGAGAAAGCTTGGATGAAATTTTTGAGTTCTCAAACCCCTTTTTTTGCTAAAATTTTTGGTTGAGAAGAAGAGAGGAAAGATGATATCTTTTCCTTTCTTTATTTTATTTTATTTCCTAAATTTAGTCCACCTAATCTAACAACTTTGACCAAATTTTTTACATTGTTTGTCCCCTATGGCTGGCCACCCTATTTATATGGGTCTAATTGTACATTAAGGGCATCTAATTAATATTCTGTGGCTTTAAGACACCTTTAGCTTGTAAAATAGAACTTTCACACTTTATGCGATCTAGTCCTTTTTAGCAATTAAGCATGAAATCGCTAAAATTAAAGCACCAAAATTTTCATGCACCTATATAATCATGCCATAACTCATAAAATAATATAAAAAAGTTTTCTTCAACCTCGATTAGTGGTCCTGAAACCACTGTTTCGACTAGCCCCTAAATCAGGCTGTTACACTTATAACCATTTAGCCATCACAAGTTAATACGTTTTAGCCAAATCATAATGAATCATACACCAAATTACTAAGTTCCTATACATGCCATAAACTCAAAGGGGTTTGCATTCACTTATACCCAACATGTTAGCCTGACAATGTGATAGCATCTCTAGCGATCTCCAACCCGAGCTAGCTAAATTAACTTATAAGAGATGGGAAAGGAAGGGAATAAGCTATAGAGCTTAGTAAGTTCATATGCATATAATAAATAACTATTAACATTCATTTACTTTATCCATCCATAAGAATATTATTAATACAATTTACATTAAATCTCATGATTTCCACTTGCTCATTCATAATGCTTACTCTCTTATCTTACAAACACCATTTGCATGTCTTGGAATTAGACTAGCAACCATAATCTCCCTATTATAGCATATCACATTATTTAACAAGTTATTTCAATTCTCTTAACAGCATGCACACCATTTACGAGTGATCATAATTTCAACATATAGCTTAACAATCTTTCACTTATCTATAGTTCATATTTCTCTATGTTTTCATAATGACTTTAATCGACGATTACACTTATCTTTCTTTTTTCTCATATCCAATGAATCACAATTTAAGTATATACATCAAACTACATCACAACCCAATTAGGCTCTTAAGCCTAACACCTAATCATTTTCAAATCTTATCATACATCCATTCATCATAAATGTAGATCATTAATCGTAAGGTTATCAATATCTCAAAAGCATAACTTATTCATGTACATTCTTTCCAAGAATTCATCATACACCGAATTCACTTCAAATGAGTTCTGTGCACATACCTGTACCACTCGTAACATAATCATAGCCTTTTATATCATTAACAAAACCTTTAAATTACATGTTGAACCACTTGGAATACTAAAGGATACCTAGGAAACCTCATACACATAATAAGATGCCAATGTCATATCCCAGATATGGTCTTACGTGGGATCACATATCAATGCCAATAGTCCAGCTATGGTCTTACACGATATCACACATAACCCTAATGTCATGACATTTGTATCCTATTTATTCCTAAGGTTCAATTGGGAATTTTACCACATCAAATCTTCGTCAAACATACTTATAACAATAATTAAACAATTCATGAAATATCGAATATTAAATGCATAATATAAAGTTGCATTATTTACACACGAACTTACCTCGATACTAAGAAAAGTAAAAAGGGACCTAACCATAAATTTCTTGTTTTTCCCCATTCTAGGTTTGAACCTTATTTTTTTTATCTATAACATCACATTTAACTTATTTATTAGTCACATTATTCAATGTGAACCAAAAATCATATTATGGAAAAATTACATTTTTACCCCTAAAGTTTGACATATTTATAATTTTGCCCTGGCTCGAAAAATGAATGTGTTCAATTTCTTTACTACCCATGCATAGCCGAATCATTTTCATGCTTATAGCAGCCCACATTTTCAATTAAATCAGATTTTTAACACATTTCATAATTTTTACAAATAGGTCATTTTATGTATTTTCACCGAAAATCACTTAGTAAAAGTTGTTTCTCTAACCATAAGCATGCATAATCTACCATTAACCATCGAAACACACAAATTTCTAACATAGGTCAAAACCTAGACCTTCATCATATCTCAAATAAATGGTAGAAATAAGTAGATCATGTTACAAGGATTTTAAAAACGTGAAAATCATTAAAAACGGGGCAAGAACAGACTTACTATGGAGCTTGAAAGCTTGGACAAAACCCTAGCCATGGTGTCCATGGTATATTCGGCCAAGGGAGGTAGAAGATGGACAAATATTACTAAATGACCAAAATGCCCCTAACTTAAAAATATTCTATTTCACCTGTTTCACGTCCAATTTTGTCCGACAATTTATCCAATGGTCGAATTACCAACTAAGGACCTCTAATTTAAAATTTCATAGTAATTAGACACCTCTAGCTTCTAGAACTCAAGTTTTGGACTTTTTACGATTTAGTCTTTTTGACTAAATTGAGTGCCCAAATGTCGAAACTTTCAAACGAAATTTTCACAAAATCATTTCGTGAAATCGTAGGCCATAAAAACATAATAAAAATAATTTTTCTTACATCAGATTTGTGGTCCCGAAACCACTGTTCCGACTAGGCCAAAATTAGGCTGTTACATTCACACATATCAAATAACATGTTGTAATCACATAAAATAATATTAAAATAATTTTACAAAATTGGATTTGTGGTTCCGAAACCACTGTTCTAATTTAGCTAAACTCGGGCTGTTACAGAATTTGCTTATAATAACAGTTATTAGTCAAGTATAAAAATGGCACCGTATGAAGACTTGTATGGGCGCAAATGTAGAACTCTATTATATTGGACTAAACTCAGTGAGAAAAAGTTGCACAGAGTTGACTTGGTCCGAGAGACCGAGGAAAAAGTGAAGGTAATTAGAGACAATTTGAAAGCAGCCTCTGATCGACAAAAGTCTTATGCTGATTTGAAAAGAAAAGAGATAGAATTTTAGGTTGGAGACAAAGCATTCTTGAAAGTGTCGCCTTGGAAGAAAGTACTCTAGTTTGATCGTAAAGGGAAATTGAGTTCACGGTTCATTGAACCATATAAGATTATAGAAAGAATTGGGCCGATCGTATATTGGTTAGCCTTACCACCAGAGCTTGATCGGATTCATAATGTTTTTCATGTGTTTATGCTACGGTGGTATTGATCCGACCCTTCACATGTTATCTCTCTGATAAAGGTAGAGATTCAGCCTGATATGACATACGGTGAGGAACCAATCAAAATCTTAGCTCGGGAAACTAAAGAGTTAAGAAATAAAAAGGTAGCTTTGGTAAAAGTTCTTTGGCAACGACACAGTATAGAAGAGGCTACCTGGGAGCCAGAGGAAACTATGAGGAATCAATACCCGAATCTTTTTACTGGTAAGATTTTCGAGGACGAAAATCCCTAAAGGGGGGAGAGTTGCAACAACCCATTTTTCAGTGAAGTCGGAATAGTGATTTCGGGACCACAATTTTGACCCAAAATATAATTTATTTTTATTTTATTATATGGTCTGTAATATGATAGATAGGTCGTGTGAAAAATTCTATAACATCCTGATTTTGGGCCTAGTTAGAATAGTGGTTTTGAGACCACAAATTTGAAGTAAAAATATTTTTTTATGATTGTTTTGAGGTCCATGACATGTTTACATGATTGTGTGAAAGTTTCATGAAGAAATTTTGTGAATAAGTGTCCAATTTAACTTTTAGGACTAAATTGCAAAAGTTGCAAAATATGAGATTCTAGAAGCTTTAAGTATGAAACAGCTTTGACTTATTAATTAAAGGTCCTTAAATAGTAATTTGACAAATTTTCATATTTTTGAACAAAAATGGGCATGAATAGGAAAATTTTGAAAGAAAGGCCTTAAGGGCATTTTTTTCATTTGGATAATAAAAGAATAAAAAGGGAAAATAAATAAAAAATTGTGTCCATCTTCCTCCCCTATTGCCGAAATTTCTAAGGAGCCATAGCTAGGGTTTTGTTCATCCTTTTAAGCTCAATAATCAAGAAAAACGACATTCAAACCTTGATCCACTATTTTGTGCCTAGGTAAGTTCTTATGTAAATAATGCAATGTTTTCATTAATTATTTAATGTTTTGATATTGTATGAACTGTAAATTTGATTTTATGAATACATTCGATGAGTTCGACAAGAGAGAAAATCTCAATTGAACCTTAGGAATATAATAGGATACGAGTGACATGTCACTAGGATTCATGTGATATATGTGTTTATGTGATCAGTGACTGGGTAGTCCGGCATGTGTTTGCGGATACCTGACAGCTTGTGTGAGTAGCACTACATAGTTACGTCTTGACTGACAGCTTGTGTGAGCAGGCCCGTGATTAGCTCGAGATCGAGCCCCTATGTGTTATGAGATATGAGTTAGCATTGGCTACATATATGGCACTTATGTGCAAAGTCCTTCCGGGTATCCGATTAGTATTCCAAGTGTTCAACGGGTATGTCAAAGGCTAGAAAGAGTATGATATGTTACGAGTTGGTACAGGTACATACGAAAATCTCATAAGAATGAGCTTGGTATGTGATGAGCTTTTGGTAAGGTTAACAATGATTAAGTATACTTATGAAGTTATGATGATAATTATGTGACTTATGTCAAATTTCTTGTATGATGTACATGTCTATGTTACTTAATGTTGTATATTATTTACATTTGAACTTACTAAGCTTTAAGCTTACCCCCTTCTTTTTTATTTCTTATAGTGTCGCCAAGCAAGCTCGAGGATCGAAAGTCATCGGAGAATCGATCACACTATCAATTTAATCATTGGGGTATATTTGGTTTCACATTTTACATGTATAGAGGGACTTGGTCATTTTGTTGCGTGTCATATTGGTTAGCCAAAAGTGTTGGCTCATTGATAATATTATGATTCATTTTGTATATGGCCATGAGATATGGATTATACTGATTATTGTGTTGTAAGCCTATTTATTCATGTATGTTCGTGCCTATGCTTTTATGATGTGGTTGGTGGTTGTGTGTATGTGATGAGTTATGTTGTGGCTATGAATGCTTAATGAGTAATTGGGATTTATTTAGTATGATGGTCACTATGGCTTAAATGAGAATTGGTAAGTTGGGCTTGACAAAGAATGGTGTCTTGTGCATATACAAGTTAATAGGATATTGCCATAATCGTGACTTGTTTGAGGATGTTTAAGTACTCAATTATGCTATGTTAAGTGCCTTTGAAATTATGTATGTGTTTGAGCAAATAAAGGTGGAAATTGGCTTGAAAAATAGCCCTAAAGTTGTCCACACGGGTAGACACACAGGCATATGTCTAGGCTGTGTGTGACACACGATCTGCCCCCATGGGCATGTGATCAGGCCGTGTGTCCCCTGTATCTTACTTTTGAGAAACAGAATGTCCAGTAGTAAACACACAGGTACGAGACACGACCGTATGTCTCGGCCGTGTGAGAGACACGGCCATAGGACATGGGCATGTGCCCTGGTCTTGTGAAGTCTGCACTTGATTTTTGAAATTTAATTCGCCACACGACCTAAGGACACAGGCATGTGCCTTGGCCATGTGACCTTATTTGGTTGATGATGTCATAAACATAATGTCATCTATTTTGGACATGGCCTGAAGCACGGGCGTGTAATATGCCACACGAGCGTGTCATTTGACCTACATGGGCTTGTGGCCCTGTAACATGACAATTTTTCTAAGTTTCATAAAATTTTCCAATGTTCTCGATATAGTCCCGAATCACTCCCAATGTATGTTTTGGTCCTCGTAGGCTGATTTAAGGGAGGCTAAGAATGTTTATGAAAATTTTTAAAATTGAGATGAAAATCATGTCTTGTTTTTGTATAAATGCTTGCGTATAAGTCCGGTAATACCTTGTACCCTGTTCCGACATCGAATGTGAGTAAGGGGTGTTACTTTTAATGGTATCATAGATACAGTTTAGTCGATTCTCGGACTAGTGAAGCGTGTGTACGAGCCTAGCTATACATGTCATAAATGAATTGTGATAGTGTGACGACTCCTGACCTTTTAAATAGTGTTTCCATATAGTAATGGATCCCAATAGAGCTGAAGTTGATGTCGTAGAGAGTAATGCACTGACTCCTGCTCAAAGGGCAGCTCTAGTTGAAAGTAGACCCGTAACGGTGAGTCAAAGAGGAGGAGAAGAGGCTAGATAAGCATTTCTACATATGATGAATGCCTAGTATACGGAGTTCGTTTGAACAAACCCAAACGCTCAACCCGCTCCAGCCTTACCTATTCCTCAACTAGTTCCCGTAAAACCTCAACGTATGGACTTCATGAGATTGAATAGACCTCGAGTTGATAAGATTTGAAAACAAGGAGCTGAAGAGTTTCGAGCTAGTATAGATAATGATCCCGAAAGGGCAGAGTTCTGGCTCGAGAATACCATTAGGGTCTTTGATGAGTTGTCTTGCACGCCTGAAGAATGTATGAAATGTATTGTGTCACTCCTAAGAGATTCGGCCTATCAATGGTGGAAAACTATTGTGTCAGTGGTGGTGTAACACCCCTTACCCTATTTAACACAGAAACCGAATACGAGGCATTACCAGACTTAACTTACTCAAACATACAACATCGGGCCACAAAATTTCTTTTCAACTTAAATCTTTTCATTCGAAATCGTAACGTCCCTCTTATAGGTCTACGAGACCTTAAACATACTTACGGAGTGGTTCAAGACTGAACCGGAAACTTTTGTACACCAAGAAAACTTTTACACAAAACAAGGCCACACGCCCGTGTGGAAAGGAACATGCTCGTGTGGGCAGGTCGTGTAGTCGCACACGCCCATGTTCCTAGTCCGTGTGGATTTTATTTTTTATTTTGAACATACAGGGGTTTTCACACGGCCTGACACACGCTCGTGTCCATAGCTCATGTCCGTCACATAGCTATGACATGCCCGTGTCTTCACACGTGTGTGAAAACCTTGACATTCTGTTTATGATGTCATCATCCCAATAAGATCACATGGCCAAGGCATATGCTCATGTCCTTAGACCATGTGTCGAATTAAATTCCTAATTTTAGGTGCAGACTTCACACGGCTTGGGCACACGTCCATGTCCTATGATCGTGTCTTCCACACGGTTGAGACACACAGCTGTGCCTCAGCCCGTGTGGTTACTACTGGGCATTCTGACTTGCCAACTTATCATGCAGGGGGACACACGGCCTATCAACACGCCCATGGGGCTGACCGTTGTCACACACGCTCGTATGCCTACCCGTATGGACAATTATAAGGATATTTACCAAGCCGATTGCCACCCTGAACAACCACACTTATACCATTTCTATGCAACATACATCATGGCCATAAGGCACTTCTAATACCCAAAATCAAGACATCCACACATAGGTTTACACTACATTCATCATGTGTATACTTTACTCATTACTCATTCCATTACATAAGCATGCTCTTCATGAACTTCATCATCATTAAATATATAAACTTATCAAGTAGTGGTCAATTTCCAATGACCATTTACAAAATAAATTGAATGACATTAATAGCCACACATTGGCTAACAAATATGACATAGCACAAAATAACCAAGTTCCTATACATGTCATACTCAAAATAAATCAAACTTTCCTATAGCAAAGAGAAGTTGATAGTGTGATCCGAACTCCAACGTCTTACAATCCTCGAGCTAGCTTAGTGGTACTACAAGGAAAAGGGAAATGAGAGGGGTAAGCATAAAGCTTTGTAAGTTTGCATGAAATAAATAGCAACATAAAGACTTATGATAGCATTCATTCATCTCATTGAATAATAGCAACACAAGTTCTCAAGCACTTGACACAACTTACTAATGTTTACTCTTACCAATCACATATCACATTTCGGATTCATATGTCGTGTTTTACTCATAGGTACTTGTATCACGTCATCACATAATTTAGCACTTATGCTATCTTGAACATAACTTAACTCATTGTCATCTTTAACAAAAACTTAGCTCTTTACCTGTTGAACTACTTGGAATATCGAAGGATATTCAATCTCATCATACATGTAACACGATGCCAGTGCCATATCCCAGATATGGTCTTACATGGAATCACTTCTCGATGCCGAAGCCATATCCCAGATATGGTCTTACACAGGATCTCGTATCTCGATGTCGATGCCATATCCCAGATATGGTCTTACACGAGATCTCCTTTCAGTGCCGAGGCCATGTCACAGACATGGTCTTATATGGGACCTACATTCTCTCATGTCATGATAATAGTATCCTTGCTATTCCAAATGTTCAACCGGGACTTTAACTTAACATAATCTCACTATACTTTCATCGAGGCATCATTAATCATTTTCATAAAAATAATAGGCATTTCTCATGATATCAAGCAATTAAAAACATAATAGCATTATGTAGCTTAATTTTCACACAAACTTACCTCGGTACCAAAATATATGTGGAATTGTTCAATTTAGTCCAAGAGCTTATCCTTGCCTCGGTTTCTGTCCTGGCTTCATGTTTCTTGATCTATAATAACAATTTCACTTGTTTAATAACCACATTGACTAAAATAACCCATGAATCATACTTTGGAAAAATTACAATTTTGCCCCTAATCTTTTACAAAATTATGATTTTGCCTTTAGGCTCATAAATCGATTCTAATCAAATTTCCTCCTTTAACAAGCCTAGATGAACATTTATTACTTTTATAACAACTCACAATATGTAACAGCCCGACTTAGGGCCTAGTCAGAATAGTGGTGCAAGACCACAAACCTAAAGAAGAAATATGTGTCTAAATGATTTTATAAGGCTTCTGAGGTATTTGCATGATAGTGTGAAAATTTCATGAAGGAATTTTATTAATTAGAGAATAAATTGTCCATTAGGACTAAATTGCAAGGATTAGAAAATATGAGATTTTAGAATATTTAAGTATGAAATAGAATTATAAAAATTATGAGAGGTCCTTATTTATCAACTAGACCATTATATGTTGAGATGGACAAAAATGGACATAGGAAGGAAAAAACTCAAGAAAGAATCATTAAGGGCATTTTTGTCATTTGGTAAATTAAAGAATTAAAAGGGAAAAAAAGTCAAAATTAGTGTTCATCTTCTCCATGCTAGCCGAAAATTACAAGGGCACCATAGCTAGGGTTTCTTCATCTTCCAAGCTTGATAATCAAGAAACAGGAAGCTTAGACTGAAACCGAGGCAAGAACAAAGTAGTGGATTAAATTGCACATCAACACATATTTTGGAGTACCGAGGTAAGTTTGTATGAATTTATTGCTATATATGTTATTATGAGTAAATTAATTACTATGTTGAATATTGTACATTATTTTCATGAAGTTGATTAACAATGACTAATAAGAAATTTAATAAGAACAAGCAAGTGAAAGTCCCGGCTGAAGACTCAGAATAACGAGGATACGTATGTCACAACATGAGATAAGGAAAGCCCATGTAAGACCATGTCTGGGGCATGGCATCGGCACTCAAGAAATGTAGGTCCCGTGTAAAACCATATCTGGATATGGCATCGGCACCGAACGTAGATCCTGTATAAGACCATGTCTAGGACATGGCATCAGCATCGGATAAGGAAGGTCTCGTGTAAGACCATGTAGTATCGCCAAGCTAACTCAGGGATCATAGACGTTGGAGCTCGGATCACACTATCAATCAATATTTTGGTATAGCTAAGTTGTCCTGTTTTTAGTATGGCATGTATAGAGATATTGTCATTTCGAGTTATACCATATTGAGAGCCAAAGAGATAGCTACTAAAGTTATTATTCTTTTTGTATATAGCCAAAGAAATTGGCTAATATTTGTTACGTTCCATATCTTATTGATGATGAATTGGGTATTATTCATAGTATATAAAAGTTACATTATGTATTGCTTGAGTTGGTATAAGTGTGTTTATGTTTCAGGGTGGTAATTGGCTTGGAAAATAGCCTCTAAGTGTCCACACGGCCAGCCCCATGGGTGTGCTAATAGGCTGTGTGTCCCTGCATCAACTTACAAGAATATGATTCATCACACGGGCCAGCACACGGGCATGTGCCATGGCCGTGTGCTAATAAGCGTTTGATGACGTCATAAGCAAAAAGCTACAGGGGCAGAGGACACGGGCGTGTCTAGGCCGTGTGAAGGACACGGGTTATAGACAAGGGCGTGTGCCCAGCTGTTTGAAAACCCCTATAGTTTCGAAATAAATATAAATTCTACACAGGCTAGGGACATGAGCATGTGAGACCAAACGTCCTGCCCACACGGGGTGTCCCAAGTCACACGGGCATGTGACCCCTGTTTAGGCAAAAAAATTTTAAAGAGTGTAAAATATTCCGGTTGAACTCCGATGCCTTCTGGATGTATGTTTAAGGCCTCGTAGGCCCACGATATGCACATTATGATTAAAAATAAAAAGTTTCAAGTTGGGACAAAATTTTATAGCCCGCTAATACATGTTTAAGTAAGATTAAGTACGGTAATGCCTCGTATCCTATTCCAGCATCAGACACGGGTAAAAGGGTGTTACATTTAGTGGTATCAGAGATACGATTTAGTTGATTCTCAGACTAACGTAGCGTACGTTTGAGTCTAGCTATCCATGCCATACATAAGAGTATTTATATAATGATTGTGTGACGACTCCTGACGATTTAAATTGTGTTTCCATATAGTAAATGGATCCCAAAAGAGCTATGGCAGATGATGTAGTAAGTAATGCGTCGGCTCCCGCTGAAGGAGCGATGCCAAATAAGAATGAGAATAGACCCACTACTATAAGTCAGAGAGGAGGAGAAGAGGCTAGGGAAGCTTTCCTCCACATGATGAAAGCATGGTACACGGAGTTCGTTCACACGAACCCGTATGCACCACCCCCTCCACCACTGCCTATTCCTCAACCTACCCTTGTAGCCCCTCAAGTGGTAGATGCGATAAGAAGAGAAAAGCCTTCGATAGACAGAATCCAAAAGTAAGGAGCTGAGGAATTCTAGGCTAGTAAAGATGATGATCCGGAAAGAGCAGAGTTCTGGCTTGAAAATACCATCAGGGTATTTGACGAGTTATTATGCACACCTGAAGAGTGCATGAAGTGTGTAGTCTCACTCTTAAGAGATTCTACTTATCAATGGTGGGACACCCTTGTGTCGGTTGTACCAAGGGAAATGATCACATGGGAGTTTTTCCAAGAAGAATTCAAGAAGAAGTATATTAGTCAGAGGTTCATCGACCAAAAAAGGAAGGAATTCTTAAAATTGAAGCAAGGTAAGATGACAGTGGCTGAGTACGAGCGTGAGTTTGTGAGGCTCAGTAAATACGCTCGAGAGTGTGTATCCATAGAGGGTATTATGTGTAAGAGATTTGAGGACGGACTAAATGAAGACATTAAGTTTTTTGTTGGCGTCCTCGAGCTGAAGGAATTTGTTGTGCTAGTGGACCGGGCTTGTAAAGCCGAAGAATTGGTTAAAGAGAAAAGAAAAGCTAAGATGGAGTCACGTGACTCAAGAAAGACACAGTGGAGTAAGTCATTTCAGTCCTCGTCCAAGAAGTCGAGAGATTTCTCTACCCGATCAGCTACTTCAGCAGAATTTTCCAGCAGAGGCAAGAGTAAACAGTATTCGAGGAATAAGGCTGATACTACTTAAGTCGCTAGTGTTGGAAACGTTCGATCTAATAGACCAGAATGCCCACAGTGCGACAAACGTCACCCCGATGAGTGTCGTGCACATGAGAGTGCTTGTTTTAAATGTGGTTCCCAAGATCACTTTATCATAGAATGTCTCGAAATGGTTGAGAAAAAGAAGGTTCAGAGTGTAAGATCAGGAAGTACTAATAGAGGAAAGCAACAAAGGAACCTGAGAAGTGGGGCGAGTAGTAAGGGTACACCCCGAGAGCAGGCTGCAAGATCCAAGGGTAGAGCACCTACAAGGACTTATGCCATTCGCGCTCGCGAAGAGGCATCATCTCCCGATGTAATTACGGGTACATTTTTTCTTCATGACACTAATGTTGTTGCTTTAATTGATCTGAGGTCTACCCCTTCATATATTTGCATGAAATTAGCATCTAACATGAGCATGCCTGTTGAGTCTACAAAATTTGTGATAAAAGTGTCTAATCCACTAGGAAAAAGTGTATTAGTAGTAAAGTATGCAAAGATTGGCCATTGATGATTAGAGGTCATTATTTTAAGGCAAACCTCATGCTATTGCCACTTGATGAATTCGACATTATTCTCAGTATGGATTGGTTAACCACTAATGATGTGACAGTAAATTGTGGAAAGAAATATATTGAGTTGAGATGTGAAAACGGGGACACTCTTCATGTTGAATCAGATGAGCAAGACAGATCGTTGGTAATGATCACTCACATGTCAGCTCAGAGGTATGTAAGAAAAGGGTATGAGGCGTATCTTGCCTTTGTGATGAATGCCAAAGAAACCGAGTTAAAGATTGAATCAGTACGATAGTATGTGAGTACCTAGATGTTTTTCCCGAGGAATTGCCAGGATTGCCTTCGATTAGAGAGGTTGAATTTGGCATCAAGTGAGCTCCTGGTACTGTACTGATATCGATTGCTCCCTACAGGATGGCTCCAACAAGTTGAAGGAGTTGAAGGCACAGTTGCAAGAGTTGACGAACAAAGGTTTCGCTAGACCGAGTTGCTCTCCATGGGGTGCTCCGGTATTATTTGTGAAAAAGAAAGATGGCTCCATGAGATTGTGTATAGATTACTGACAGCTTAGTAAAGTAACAGTGAAGAACAAGTACCCATTGCCAAGGATTGATAATTTGTTTGTTCAATTGAAAGGAGCCACTGTATTCTCCAAGATAGACTTGAGGCCAGGATACTATCAGTTGAGAGTAAAAGACTCAGATGTGCCGAAGACTACATTTCGGACGAGGTATGGGCACTATGAATTTTTAGTCATGCCTTTTGGTTTAACTAACGCCTCGACGGTGTTTATGGATTTAATGAACCGCATCTTTCTGCCATACCTAGATAAGTTTGTGGTTGTTTTATTGATGATATATTAATATATTCCCAAGATGAGCCTGAGCATGCTGAGCACTTAAGGACAGTTTTACAGATTCTACGAGATAATCAGTTGCACGCCAAGTTCAGTAAAAGTGAATTTTGGCTCAGGGAAGTTGGATTTCTAGGGCACATTGTTTCGGGAGATGGAGTCCGAGTTGACCCAAGTAAGATCTCAGCCATTATGGATTGGAAATCCCCAAAAAATGTATCTAAAGTTAGAAGTTTTCTGGGCTTAGCTGGCTATTATAGGTGGTTCGTCAAGGGGTTTTCCATGATAACGATTCCAATAACGAAACTGTTACAGAAAAATGTAAAGTTTGAATGGATGAAAAAGTACCAAAAGAGTTTTGAGAAATTAAAGGCAATGTTGACAGAGGCTCCAGTTCTAGTACAACCTAAGTCGGGAAAAGAATTTGTGAAATACAATGATGCATCCTTAAATGGATTGGACTGTGTACTTATGCAATAAGGCAAGGTGATATCGTATGCCTCCAAACATCTAAAGCCACATGAAAAGAATTACCTGACGCATGATTTAGAGTTGGCTGCTATTGTTTTTGCATTGAAGATTTGGAGACACCATTTGTATGGAGAAAAATGTCAGATATTCACCGATCACAAAAGTTGAAAGTATTTGATGACTCAAAAGGAATTGAATTTAAGGCAATGGAGATGGTTAGAGTTGATAAAAGATTATAAGTTGGTCATTGATTACCATCCGAGAAAGGCAACCGTAGTCGCTGGCGCTTTAAGTAGAAAATCCTTATTTGCTTTGAGGGCTATGAATACATAGATGACCTTGTCCAATAATGGTTCCATTCTAGCTGAGTTGAGGGCTAGACCGATGTTTCTCGAAGAGATTTATTAGGCACAGAAAGATGATAGCGAATTGCAAGCCAAAAGAGTTCAATGCGAGTCAAGTATTGAGTCTGACGTCAGGATTGATTCAGACAAGTATTTGATGTTCAGAGATAGAGTTTGTGTACCAAGAAATGATGAGCTCATTCGTAAATTTTTGCATGAGGCACATAGCGGATGCTTATTTGTACATCTGAGTAGCACAAATATGTATAATGATTTGAAGAAATGGTACTAGTGGCTGAGTATGAAGAAAGATATCTCCGAGTTTGTTTCAAGATGCTTGATTTGTCAGCAAGTAAAGGCCGAACGCCAAGTACCTTCGAGTTTGCTTCAACCTATTATGGTACCCGAGTGGAAGTGGGACTGAGTTACCATGGATTTTGTAACGGGTTTGCCGTCGACACCGAGTAAGAAAGATGTTGTATGGCTTGTAGTCGATAGACTTACGAAGTCAGCCCATTTCATACCTGTACGAGTTGACTATTCACTTGATAAGTTGGCAAACTTGTACATTTCAGAGATAGTAAGGCTTCATGGAGTGCTTTTATCAATTATATCAAATAGAGATCCGAGATTTACGTCCAAATTTTGGAAAAAGTTGCAAGAGGCCTTGGGCACAAAGTTGAGTTTTAGTATGGCTTTTCACCACCAAAGCGACGGACAGTCGGAAAGGGTAATATAAGTACTTGAAGATATGCTACGGTGTTGTATTCTTGAGTTTCAGGGCAGCTGGGAGAAATACTTACCTTTGGTGAAATTCGCCTACAATAATAGTTTTCAATCGAGTTTGAGAATGGTGCCTTATGAGGCTTTATATGGGCATAAATGCCAAATGCCTTTATATTGGACTGAGCTTAAGGAAAACCAGATTCACGGGGTTGACTTGGTTAGAGAAACTGAAGAAAAAGTAAAGGTGATTCAAGGTTGTTTAAAAGTTGCTTCTGATCAAAAAAATCCTACTTGGATTTAAAAAGAAAAGAGATTGAGTATCAAGTCTTCTTGAAAGTGTCGTGTAACACCCCTAACCCGAGACCGTCACTGGAATAGGGTTAAGAGGCAATACCGAATCATTGAAACATTCACAATTCATTTCACGACACAAAGTCAATCATCAATTAGAACATATCACAACATAATCATTAAGTCCCTTAATGAGGTCCACAAGACCTTAAACACATGCTAGAAAGGGTTCGAGACTAAACCGAACACTAATGAAAGTTTTCAAAATTTCAAATATTCTTCAATACTGTTGAGGTCACACACCCGTGCAATCAGGCTGTGTGCCTCACACGATCACCAGACACCCCCATGTGTCCAGGCCGTGCCAAAGCAGAGCAAGTATTTTGACTTCTTCACACGGCCACCAAGCACGCCCGTATTCAAAGGCGGTGTACTCTAGACAATATACTGACTTATACACACGGCTACTAGGCACATCCGTGTACCCTGGCCGTGCATACTTAGGCTATCTACAAACTTTATCCCACGATCACTAGGCACGCCCGTGTGCCATAACCGTGTAAGGAAAATAGGCCATTTGCAAGGCCAAATTGCCTCCCACAATAGGATCATACCCACAAGCAACAATACTGTAACAACCCCAAACCCGGCCCATTCACTACGACCGAATCTGGTTATGTTAGTGAAAGTATTTTTCTTTACTTAGGATTTAAAACAATCAAAATTTACTATCTTTTGTAACCAAGTTCTTTTGAAAACGTAGCCATAACTTAATTGAGATAAATTGTCTAAATCAGCTGTAGTGATTAAATAAAGCCCATTTGGAAATCAAGTTGTTGAAACAATTTGTCTTCACATGGTAATTTAATATAAACCAACCATAGGTTAAAATAATAATAAAATAGTTCCCGAAATGATAATTAAATAATTTCCAAAGTAAATAAAAAAATAAATAAAAAGCCCTTATTACACAAAGTTTAAACCCAAATACTTCAAATATAAATAAGCTTTAAAAGTATTTAAACTTCTCTTCCTGCATGGGCCACCATGTGTCTTCTCCGATCCCGGTCCAATCTACGCGTCACCTGAAATGGTTAGAAAATAATTGGGTGAGTCCACTGACTCAGTGCGTAATCAAAACACAGACTTCCACATGTATGGGCTTGGCCCATACCCACACAAATTGTCGAAACAGATCATGCAAGAATGCATTTTAGCCCCACCTAATATCCAACCGACACCAACCTTAGCGGACTCCGCCCAAGGCCGTGGCTAACCCACCACTGATCACATCGTGATCCATAAACCTTACCTTGGCAATTCGCTGCTCAAGGCCGTGGCTGAGCCACCGATCAACCAAAGTGATCCCAATATCGTAATCTGGCTACGGTGATGCACATAGCCATCAACCGCCGAGATGGGCACCGAGCCAACATCTCCCTTGAGGTAGCACAAAGCTAACCATCAAGCGCTAATGTAGCCTGAGCCAACATTAGACCATGTACACCATGTGTACACTCCTTCCTTCATCAATCCAATCCACCTCCCATGTATGTAGAAATGCAACATGTCAGATCATATTATAACATAAGAGTGGACATCACATGTTAATTATCATACCATAAATATATCATAAATAACTTACCATTCAAGCCATTATAATCGGTAAACACGTTAGCAAACCAAAACCACAGGAATAGTGCGATGATTACGCACCTTATTACTAGCACAAACTATCAACTCTCGAAACGCTACTTAATGCTTCAAAGAATCACGACTAACCTCGAAAAAGGTTTCTGCGATAGGTTCTTCTCCCCTACAATCGGCCTTAGCATCAAAACCTTAGGCTTAAACGAATACTAAATATACAACCTATTAAAACAATATCCTTACCAACTTCGATTGCTAACAAAAAGAAGGCTTGACTGCTACTTCAAAACCCAAAGTACCTTCACTCAATCGACACAAACAAAAGCCCGGAGAAGTCTATACTACTTCTAATATTCGGCCAAGGTGAGTTTAATAATAGGAAGGGATTTCGGCAAAGGGATAAGGTGTAGGTTCGGTCTAACAATGAAAGAAAATCAATGGAAAGGGAGTAGGGTTTCGGCCAAAAGGTTTGAGAAAGGGAAAAGAAAAGATGTGGGGTGTACTTTCGGTTTAGCCGAGATGGAAGAAAAGAGATGACAGAATGGGTGGTCTCGGCTAAGGCTCTAAAAGAAAAGAAAGAAAAGATTGGCAATGGAGGTTTCGGTTTAGGAGGAGTGGAAGAACAATGGAGAATTGTGAAGCAATTCGGCAGGCAAGCAAAAGGGAAAGACCAAAAGATGAGCACCCTTCCTCTATTTATAACATTCGCCAAGCTCTCCCCTAAAGAAACAAAATTCGCCAAACACTCAACTCCCCTTCAAATCCCATTATTCACTCCTAAATTATCTCCTATCATCCATTCAAAAAGTTTGAATGAGTCAAACTATATCCTAGCCGAATTTTTAAAAGGAAAGACCAAGTCTTTCTCCATCTTTTAAGTGCCCAAATCGAATCCAACACCCTACCAAGTTAACGCAAAAATAAAGCCCCATCTGCTTGCTCTTGCGAATCGAACTCGAGTCCCTTCCCCTGCAAATGGCGTCATCTCTCCAAGCTCTAAGTGGCGCCTCCTTGCCACTTTGCCAAGCCATTCCTTGTGTTTTATTTTCCCAAATAAAACTCTTAAAGCCCCTTCATTCAAGATCCCTTTTAACCCCTAAAACTAAAATTTTTCTAAGGCATTCCACTACCCTTAAAAGTTCTCAAGACCCTAAAACCCATCCAAACATACCCAAAACCTACTAGAACTTGAATTATACCCAACATGCATAGCCCCTAAATTCGGGTGTTACAATTCTACCCCCTTAAGGATAATTTCGTCCTCGAAATTACTTGGTTAGACTAACGATCGTACACCTTAATTCACCTCACTATGCTATAGTCACAAGACTCGATCTTAAAGAGCTAACATACCTTCTCGCACAAAGACCAATCATACTCAAGATTCTAGATACTATACAAGCAACATAACAACCTCGCCACTATAGCGAACAAAACCATACGAAATATTCCGTGCTTAAGAAACTTACCACCGACACATCGTGCACATCATTATCCTCTCTCCGACGGACCGCATAAACGGACTGGTCGTCTTGCCTCGGTGCCACCATTACCGCGCCTAAAGCTCCACGACCCCGGCCGGAACCATTTCCTCCATGGTTCGAACCACGACCTCTCGTCGCTTGCTGACCGCCTCTGCCTGGTTGCACATAACCTTGACCTTCTGTCCGAGTCCTATTCGGATTCTGGGGACAATCCTTAATCGATGAGTCTTGGACTTACATCCGAAGCACTCGAACTCGATTCCAAAGACTCGCCAACATGATACCTTCCGCACCGCGCATGGGACGATCTGGATTTCCGTGGTGGCTTAGCAATATTAACAGGAGTCTCAACCCTCGGTCTTTTCTGAACCCTTTCAAACACTTCTGACGATCCAACACTTCTCTTATCACGGTTCCTTTCTCTATTGTGCCTCTCAGCCTTCTTGACCTCCTCGGCTATTCGAGCTTTCTCCACTAAAATCAAGAAGTCTCTTTCTGATGCGAAGCAATCAAAACTCGCACTCATCCCGTAGCCCATCTTCAAATCGACACATCTCTCATAATCTCCGCTGCCACGATGCCCCGAGCATATCGGCTTAAACGCAGCTTCTCACCGACTCGCTATTGACTTGTCACCTTGCACCAAGTTGAGGAATGCCTTCCTCTGAACATCCACATAGCTCGCTCCGACATACTTCCCCTCAAACTTGATCTTAAAGTAACCCCAGTCCACTCGATCCGCAGGGGTACTTTCCTTAACAGTGAGCCACCACTGGTAGGCTTCATCCCGTAGCAACGAAACAACACCCTTAAGCTTCTCCTCAGCAGTTAAGTCTAAGTCGTCCATAATCCTTTCAACAGCCTCAAGCCAATACTCTGCCACGTTTGGAGCTACCCCAGACACTCCTCTAAAAACCTCGGCTCCATTCGCCCTAAGTCTTTTGGGCACTGACTTCCGATTCCTATTGCCCACATTGGCTCCTGCCACTCGTTCGAGCACTCGCAACACAGCTTGTGACACTACATCGTCTCCCCCAGTCTGGTCCTGCTGTTCAACCTCAACAACTGGTGGCGGTGCATCGCTCTCTGACCCATGGCGTGACCCAACCGGTTCCGATACTGACATCCTGCCTCTACCACGCCCACGAGTATTGCGACCACGCCCCCTAGAACTCATATCTAGCGCTTCGATTTAGTCTGTTTAGAAAGTTTTATGCGTTAGAAATTCTTGTTCCACTATTTATCCACGAGCAATTTTATGCAATGAAGTTTCCGAGAGAAGTTCTTTCGATCAATCAAAGTTTCCTCCCTACCTAGGGGTAATTCCGTCATTTTCCTATAGGGGTATTTCGGTAATAACTCAGGGTCAATTTTGAAAATAGTTTTCAAACTAAAGATATTTCAAAGTTTACAAAATCTCAGGGGTCATCTTGAAAATTTTGTTTTCAAACCAGGGGTATCGCAAAAATTTCAGAAATCAGGGTTATTTTAGTAATTTTGGAAATCACAGGCATTTTCGTAAATTCTCCAAATCAAAATATCACAGTATTTCACAAAGCCAAGATAGAAATATTTCAGTAAAAGATCGAGAGAGATCTGAAGATTTAGAAACCAAGGGCATTTTGGTAATTTTATCAACCAGGTATTTTCAGTAAATTCCATAAACTAGGTTATCTTAATATTTTGAAATCTCAAGATTTTGGTATTTTGTAAAGTAAAAAAAACAAAAGTTGAGGGTAGTACGGTAATTTTGCAATACAGGGACATTTTTGTAATTTTGCCATTAAGGGCATTTTGGTAATTTTGTAAATAAAAAAACGTCCCTCAAAATCAAATTTAGGGTTTCACAAACCAAAGGGGTAAAGTTGAAAATTTTAAAACAGAGGGTTTTAAAACAATCAGAGCCAAATCCCTTTCGGTTTTAATAATCTGTTTAGCCCATGAACAAGTCCTCTTGGTTAAGGTGAACCGTAGCTACGCACTGGTAGGATACTGCGAAGAGAGGAGGTGAGTCACACGGATCGCTTAAATACCGTGCTCTTCCTGTTCCACTCCTAGACATGCGTCAGGGGGTTACCACACCTTAACTCGGCGACTTACTTCACAGGTTTGTTTAAGAGATTTAAGTTTTATGCACATGTTTGAGTAGTCTAGTCCTAGGGTCCAATAGTCCTAACTTTCTAATCTACGAGCCCAAACTAAGCCCAAATCAATTCATGTAAGCAATTCACTTCAAGAAAGAGAAAGTCCAAGTACTTACCGTGGACTTCTGCCTCGGAGACACAAAGTGCCATGCCGAATAACTCAAAAATATTGCTTATAAAAGCCAACATTTCAAAAGCCCATTTTGAAAATCTGTTTGAACCCAAAACCCTCAAAGCCGAGTTTTGAACCGGCTCGATACCAATTTGTAACAACCCCAAACCCGGCCCATTCACTACGACCAAATCTGGTTATGTTAGTGAAAGTATTTTTCTTTACTTAGGATTTAAAACAATCAAAATTTAATATCTTTTGTAACCAAGTTCTTTTGAAAACGTAGCCATAACTTAATTGAGATAAATTGTCTAAATCAGCTGTAGTGATTAAATAAAGCCCATTTGGAAATCAAGTTGTTGAAACAATTTGTCTTCACATGGTAATTTAATATAAACCAACCATAGGTTAAAATAATAATAAAATAGTTCCCTAAATGATAATTAAATAATTTCCAAAGTAAATAAAAAAATAAATAAAAAGCCCTTATTACACAAAGTTTAAACCCAAATACTTCAAATATAAATAAGCTTTAAAAGTATTTAAACTTCTCTTCTGCATGGGCCACCATGTGTCTTCTCCGATCCCGGTCCAATCTACGCGTCACACCGAAATGGTTAGAAAATAATTGGGTGAGTCCACCGACTCGGTCACGTAATCAAAACACAGACTTCCACATGTATGGGCTTGGCCCATACCCACTCAACCGTCCGAAGCAGATCATGCAAGAATGCATTTTAGCCCCACCTAATATCCAACCGGGACACCAACCTTAGCGGACTCCTCGCCCAAGGCCGTGGCTAACCCACCACCGATACATCGTGATCCATAAACCTTACCTTGGCAATTGGCCGCTCAAGGCCGTGGTGAGCCACCGGTCAACCAAAGTGATCCCAATATCGTGTCCGCTACGGTGATGCACATAGCCATCAACCGCCGAGATGGGCACCGAGCCAACATCTCCCTTGAGGTAGCACAAAGCTAACCATCAAGCGCTAATGTAGCTTTGAGCCAACATTAGACCATGTACACCATGTGTACACTCCTTCCTTCATCAATCCAATCCACCTCCCATGTATGTAGAAATGCAACATGTCGATCATCATATTATAACATAAGAGTGGACATCACATGTTAATTATCATACCATAAATATATCATAAATAACTTACCATTCAAGCCATTATAATCGGTAAACACGTTAGCAAACCAAAACCACGGGAATAGTGCGATGATTACGCACCTTATTACTAGCACAAACGATCAACTCTCGGCGCTACTTAATGCTTCAAAGAATCACGACTAACCGACCGACTCGAAAGGTTTCTGCGATAGGTTCTTCTCCCCTACAATCGGCCTTAGCATCAAAACCTTAGGCTTAAACGAATACTAAATATACAACCTATTAAAACAATATCCTTACCAACTTCGATTGCTAACAAAAGAAGGCTTGACTGGCTACTTCAAAACCCAAAGTACCTTCACTCAATCGACATACAAACAAAAGCCCGGAGAAGTCTATACTACTTCTAATATTCGGCCAAGGTGAGTTTAATAATAGGAAGGATTTCGGCAAAGGGATAAGGTGTAGGTTCGGTCTAACAATGAAAGAAAATCAATGGAAAGGGAGTAGGGTTTCACCAAAAAGGTTTGAGAAAGGGGAAAGAAAAGATGTGGGGGTGTACTTTCGGTTTAGCCGAGATGGAAGAAAAGAGATGACAGAATGGGTGGTTCGGCTAAGGCTCTAAAAGAAAAGAAAGAAAAGATTGGCAATGGAGGTTTCGGTTTAGGAGGAGTGGAAGAACAATGGAGAATTGTGAAGCAATTCGCAGTAAGCAAAAGGGAAAGACCAAAAGATGAGCACCCTTCCTCTATTTATAACATTCGCCAAGCTCCCCTAAAGAAACAAAATTCGCCAAACACTCAACTCCCCTTCAAATCCCATTATTCACTCCTAAATTATCTCCCTATCATCCATTCAAAAAGTTTGAATGAGTCAAACTATATCCTAGCCGAATTTTTAAAAGGAAAGACCAAGTCTTTCTCCATCTTTTAAGTGCCCAAATCGAATCCAACACCCTACCAAGTTAACGCAAAAATAAAGCCCCATCTGCTGCTCTTGCGAATCGAACCTGAGTCCTCTTCCCCTTGCAAATGGCGTCATCTCTCCAAGCTCTAAGTGGCGCCTCCTTGCCACTTTTTGCCAAGCCATTCCTTGTGTTTTATTTTCCCAAATAAAACTCTTAAAGCCCCCTTCATTCAAGATCCCCTTTAACCCCTAAAACTAAAATTTTTCTAAGGCATTCCACTACCCTTAAAAGTTCTCAAGACCCCTAAAACCCATCCAAACATACCCAAAACCTACTAGAACTTGAATTATACCCAACATGCATAGCCCCTAAATTCGGGTGTTACAATTCTACCCCTTAAGGATAATTTCGTCCTCGAAATTACTTGGTTAGACTAACGATCCGTACACCTTAATTCACCTCACTATGCTATAGTCACAAGCTCTCGATCTTAAAGAGCTAACATACCTTCTCAAGACAAAGACCAATCATACTCAAGATTCTAGATACTATACAAGCAACATAACAACCCGCCACTATAGCGAACAAAACCATACGAGAATATTCCAGCTTAAGAAACTTACCACCGACACATCGTGCACATCATTATCCTCTCTCGACGGACCGCATAAACCAGACTGGGCCGTCTTGCCTCGTGCCACCATTACCATGCGCCCTAAAGCTCCACGACCCGGCGGAACCATTTCCTCCATGGTTCGAACCACGACCTCTCGCCGCTTGTCGACCGCCTCTCTGCTGGTTGCACATAACCTTGACCTTCTCGTCCGAGTCCTATTCGGATTCTGGGACAATCCTTAATCGGATGAGTCTTGGACTTACATCCAAGCACTCCTCGAACTCGATTCCAAAGACTCACCAACATGATACCTTCCGCATCGCGCATGGGACGATCCGGATTTCCGGCGGCTGGCTTAGCAATATTAACAGGAGTCTCAACCCTCGGTCTTTTCTGAACCCTTTCAAACACTTCTGACGATCCAACACTTCTCTTATCACGGTTCCTTTCTCTATTGTGCCTCTCAGCCTTCTTGACCTCCTCAGCTATTCGAGCTTTCTCCACTAAAACTGCGAAGTCTCTTTCCGGATGCGAAGCAATCAAAACTCGCACTCATCCCGTAGCCCATCTTCAAATCGACACATCTCTCATAATCCGCTTGCCACGATGCCCGAGAGCATATCGGCTTAAACGCAGAAACTCACGACCGTACTCGCTATTGACTTGTCACCTTGCACCAAGTTGAGGAATGCCTTCCTCTGAGCATCCACATAGCTCGCTCCGACATACTTCCCCTCAAACTTGATCTTAAAGTAACCCCAGTCCACTCGATCCGCAGGGTACTTTCATAACAATGAGCCACCACTGGTAGGCTTCATCCCGTAGCAACGAAACAACACCCTTAAGCTTCTCCTCAGCAGTTAAGTCTAAGTCATCCATAATCCTTTCAACAGCCTCAAGCCAATACTCTGCCACGTTTGGAGCTACCCGAGACACTCCTCTAAAAACCTCGGCTCCATTCGCCCTAAGTCTTTTGGGCACTGACTTCCGATTCCTATTGCCCACATTGGCTCCTGCCACTCGTTCGAGCACTCGCAACACAGCTTGTGACACTACATCGTCTCCCCCGATGCAGTCCTGCTGTTCAACCTCAACAAGCCGGTGGCGGTGCATCGCTCTCGACCCATGGCGTGACCCAACCGGTTCGAGCATCGACATCCCGCCTCTACCACGCCCACGAGTATTGCGACCACGCCCCCTAGAACTCATATCTAGCGCTTCGATTTAGTCTGTTTAGAAAGTTTTATGCGTTAGAAATTCTTGTTCCACTATTTATCCACGAGCAATTTTATGCAATGAAGTTTCCGAGAGAAGTTCTTTCGATCAATCAAAGTTTCCTCCTACCTGTGGTAATTCCGTCATTTTCCTATAGGGTATTTCTGTAATAACTCAGGTCAATTTTGAAAATAGTTTTCAAACTAAAGATATTTCAAAGTTTACAAAATCTCGTGGGTCATCTTGAAAATTTTGTTTTCAAACCAGGTATCGCAAAATTTAAATCGAGGTTATTTTAGTAATTTTGGAAATCACAGCATTTTCGTAAATTCTCCAAATCAAAATATCACGATGATTTCACAAAGCCAAGATAGAAATATTTCAAGAAAAGATCGAGAGATCTCTCAAGATTTAGAAACCAAGGGCATTTTGGTAATTTTATCAACCAGGGGTATTTTCGTAAATTTCCATAAACTAGGTTATCTTAATATTTTGAAATCTCAAGATTTTGGTATTTTGTAAAGTAAAAAAAACAAAAGTTGAGGGTAGTACGGTAATTTTGCAATCTGAGGACATTTTTGTAATTTTGCCATTAAGGGCATTTTGGTAATTTTGTAAATAAAAACGTCCCTCAAAATCAAATTTAGGGTTTCACAAACCAAAGGGGTAAAGTTGAAAATTTTAAAACAGAGGGTTTTAAAACAATCAGGCCAAATCCTTTCGGGTTTTAATAATCGGTTTAGCCCATGAACAAGTCCTCTTGGTTAAGGTGAACCGTAGCTACGCACCCAGGTAGGATACCTGCGAAGAGGAGGTGAGTCACACGATCGCTTAAATACCGTGCTCTTCCTGCCTGTTCCACTCCTGAACATGCGTCAGGGGTTACCACACCTTAACTCGGCGACTTACTTCACGGTGTTTGTTTAAGAGATTTAAGTTTTATGCACATGTTTGAGTAGTCTAGTCCTAGGGTCCAATAGTCCTAACTTTCTAATCTACGAGCCCAAACTAAGCCCAAATCAATTCATGTAAGCAATTCACTTCAAGAAAGAGAAAGTCCGAAGTACTTACCTGGTGGACTTCGGGTCGGAGACACAGGTGCCATGCCAGAATAACCTGAAAAATATTGCTTATAAAAGCCAACATTTCAAAAGCCCATTTTGAAAACTGTTTCGGGCCCAAAACCCTCAAAGCCGAGTTTTGAACCGGGCTCTGATACCAATTTGTAACAACCCCAAACCCGGCCCATTCACTACGACCAAATCTGGTTATGTTAGTGAAAGTATTTTTCTTTACTTAGGATTTAAAACAATCAAAATTTAATATCTTTTGTAACCAAGTTCTTTTGAAAACGTAGCCATAACTTAATTGAGATAAATTGTCTAAATCAAATTGTAGTGATTAAATAAAGCCCATTTGGAAATCAAGTTGTTGAAACAATTTGTCTTCACATGGTAATTTAATATAAACCAACCATAGGTTAAAATAATAATAAAATAGTTCCCGAAATGATAATTAAATAATTTCCAAAGTAAATAAAAAAAATAAATAAAAAGCCCTTATTACACAAAGTTTAAACCCAAATACTTCAAATATAAATAAGCTTTAAAAGTATTTAAACTTCTCTTCCTGCATGGGCCACCATGTGTCTTCTCCGATCCCGGTCCAATCTACGCGTCACCTGAAATGGTTAGAAAATAATTGGGTGAGTCCACTGACTCAGTGCGTAATCAAAACACAGACTTCCACATGTATGGGCTTGGCCCATACCCACTCAGCCGTCGAAACAGATCATGCAAGAATGCATTTTAGCCCCACCTAATATCCAACCGGGACACCAACCTTAGCAGACTCCCTGCCCAAGGCCGTGGCTAACCCACCACTGATCACATCGTGATCCATAAACCTTACCTTGGCAATTCGCTGCTCAAGGCCGTGGCTGAGCCACCGGTCAACCAAAGTGATCCCAATATCGTAATCTGGCTACGGTGATGCACATAGCCATCAACCGCCGAGATGGGCACCGAGCCAACATCTCCTCTTGAGGTAGCACAAAGCTAACCATCAAGCGCTAATGTAGCTGAGCCAACATTAGACCATGTACACCATGTGTACACTCCTTCCTTCATCAATCCAATCCACCTCCCATGTATGTAGAAATGCAACATGTCGATCATATTATAACATAAGAGTGGACATCACATGTTAATTATCATACCATAAATATATCATAAATAACTTACCATTCAAGCCATTATAATCGGTAAACACGTTAGCAAACCAAAACCACGGGAATAGTGCGATGATTACGCACCTTATTACTAGCACAAACGATCAACTCTCAAACGCTACTTAATGCTTCAAAGAATCACGACTAACCGACTCGAAAGGTTTCTGCGATAGGTTCTTCTCCCTACAATCGGCCTTAGCATCAAAACCTTAGGCTTAAACGAATACTAAATATACAACCTATTAAAACAATATCCTTACAACTTCGATTGCTAACAAAAGAAGGCTTGATCGCTACTTCAAAACCCAAAGTACCTTCACTCAATCGATTACAAACAAAAGCCCGGAGAAGTCTATACTACTTCTAATATTCGGCCAAGGTGAGTTTAATAATAGGAAGGGATTTCGCAAAGGGATAAGGTGTAGGTTCGGTCTAACAATGAAAGAAAATCAATGGAAAGGGAGTAGGGGTTTCGCCAAAAAGGTTTGAGAAAGGGGAAAGAAAAGATGTGGGGTGTACTTTCTGGTTTAGCCGAGATGGAAGAAAAGAGATGACAGAAATGGGTGGTTCGGCTAAGGCTCTAAAAGAAAAGAAAGAAAAGATTGGCAATGGAGGTTTCGGTTTAGGAGGAGTGGAAGAACAATGGAGAATTGTGAAGCAATTCGCGAGCAAGCAGCAAAGGAAAGACCAAAAGATGAGCACCCTTCCTCTATTTATAACATTCGCCAAGCTCCCCTAAAGAAACAAAATTCGCCAAACACTCAACTCCCCTTCAAATCCCATTATTCACTCCTAAATTATCTCCTATCATCCATTCAAAAAGTTTGAATGAGTCAAACTATATCCTAGCCGAATTTTTAAAAGGAAAGACCAAGTCTTTCTCCATCTTTTAAGTGCCCAAATCGAATCCAACACCCTACCAAGTTAACGCAAAAATAAAGCCCCATCTGCGCTCTCTTGCGAATCGAACTCGAGTCCTCTTCCCTTGCAAATGGCGTCATCTCTCCAAGCTCTAAGTGGCGCCTCCTTGCCACTTTGCCAAGCCATTCCTTGTGTTTTATTTTCCCAAATAAAACTCTTAAAGCCCCCTTCATTCAAGATCCCCTTTAACCCCTAAAACTAAAATTTTTCTAAGGCATTCCACTACCCTTAAAAGTTCTCAAGACCCCTAAAACCCATCCAAACATACCCAAAACCTACTAGAACTTGAATTATACCCAACATGCATAGCCCCTAAATTCGGGTGTTACAATTCTACTACCCCCTTAAGGATAATTTCGTCCTCGAAATTACTTGGTTAGACTAACGGTCGTACACACCTAATTCACCTCACTATGCTATAGTCACAAGACTCGATCTTAAAGAGCTAACATACCTTCTCAAGACACAAAGACCAATCATACTCAAGATTCTAGATACTATACAAGCAACATAACAACTCGCCACTATAGCGAACAAAACCATACGAGATATTCCGAGCTTAAGAAACTTACCACCGACACATCGGGCACATCATTATCCTCTCTCCGACGGACCGCATAAACCGTGACTGGTTGTTCTTGCCTCAGTGCCACCATTACCGCGGCCTAAAGCTCCACGACCCCGGCCGGAACCATTTCCTCCATGGTTCGAACCACGACCTCTCGTCGCTTGCTGACCGCCTCTGCCTGGTTGCACATAACCTTGACCTTCTGTCCGAGTCCTATTCGGATTCTGGGGACAATCCTTAATCAGATGAGTCTTGGACTTACATCTGAAGCACTCCCGAACTCGATTCCAGCACTCACCAACATGATACCTTCCGCACTGCGCACATGGACGATCTGGATTTCCGGCGGCTGGCTTAGCAATATTAACAGGAGTCTCAACCCTCGGTCTTTTCTGAACCCTTTCAAACACTTCTGACGATCCAACACTTCTCTTATCACGGTTCCTTTCTCTATTGTGCCTCTCAGCCTTCTTGACCTCCTCAGCTATTCGAGCTTTCTCCACTAAAACTGCGAAGTCTCTTTCCTGATGCGAAGCAATCAAAACTCGCAGCTCATCCCGTAGCCCATCTTCAAATCTGACACATCTCTCATAATCCGTTGCCACGATGCCCCGAGCATATCGGCTTAAACGCAGTAAACTCGACCAGACTCGCTATTGACTTGTCACCTTGCACCAAGTTGAGGAATGCCTTCCTCCGAGCATCCACATAGCTCGCTCCGACATACTTCCCCTCAAACTTGATCTTAAAGTAACCCCACCCACTCGATCCGCAGGGTACTTTCTTAACGATGAGCCACCACCGGTAGGCTTCATCCCGTAGCAAACGAAACAACACCCCTTAAGCTTCTCCTCAGCGAGCTTAAGTCTAAGTCATCCATAATCCTTTCAACGACCTCAAGCCAATACTCGCCACGTTTGGAGCTACCCCAGACACTCCTCTAAAAACCTCGGCTCCATTCGCCCTAAGTCTTTTGGGCACTGACTTCCGATTCCTATTGCCCACATTGGCTCCTGCCACTCGTTCGAGCACTCGCAACACAGCTTGTGACACTACATCGTCTCCCCCAGTCTGGTCCTGCTGTTCAACCTCAACAACTGGTGGCGGTGCATCGCTCTCTGACCCATGGCGTGACCCAACCGGCCCGACATCGACATCCCGCCTCTACCACGCCCACGAGTATTGCGACCACGCCCCCTAGAACTCATATCTAGCGCTTCGATTTAGTCTGTTTAGAAAGTTTTATGCGTTAGAAATTCTTGTTCCACTATTTATCCACGAGCAATTTTATGCAATGAAGTTTCCGAGAGAAGTTCTTTCGATCAATCAAAGTTTCCTCCCTACCTAGGGGTAATTCCGTCATTTTCCTATAGGGGTATTTCGGTAATAACTCAGGGTCAATTTTGAAAATAGTTTTCAAACTAAAGATATTTCAAAGTTTACAAAATCTCAGGGGTCATCTTGAAAATTTTGTTTTCAAACCAGGGGTATCGCAAAAATTTCAGAAATCAGGGTTATTTTAGTAATTTTGGAAATCACAGGCATTTTCGTAAATTCTCCAAATCAAAATATCACAGTATTTCACAAAGCCAAGATAGAAATATTTCAGTAAAAGATCGAGAGAGATCTGAAGATTTAGAAACCAAGGGCATTTTGGTAATTTTATCAACCAGGGGTATTTTCGTAAATTTCCATAAACTAGGTTATCTTAATATTTTGAAATCTCAAGATTTTGGTATTTTGTAAAGTAAAAAAAACAAAAGTTGAGGGTAGTACGGTAATTTTGCAATACAGGGACATTTTTGTAATTTTGCCATTAAGGGCATTTTGGTAATTTTGTAAATAAAAAAACGTCCCTCAAAATCAAATTTAGGGTTTCACAAACCAAAGGGGTAAAGTTGAAAATTTTAAAACAGAGGGTTTTAAAACAATCAAAGCCAAATCCCTTTCGGGTTTTAATAATCGGTTTAGCCCATGAACAAGTCCTCTTGTTTAGGGTGACCAGTAGCTACGCACTGTGTGGGATACCGCGAAGAGGAGGTGAGTCACACTGATCGCTTAAATACCGTGCTCTTCCTGCCCACTCCTAGACATGCGTGCATGTGGGTTACCACACCTTAACTCGGCGACTTACTTCACAGGTTTGTTTAAGAGATTTAAGTTTTATGCACATGTTTGAGTAGTCTAGTCCTAGGGTCCAATAGTCCTAACTTTCTAATCTACGAGCCCAAACTAAGCCCAAATCAATTCATGTAAGCAATTCACTTCAAGAAAGAGAAAGTCCGGTACTTACAGTGGACTTGGCCTGAGACACACAAAGCCATGCCGAATAACTCAAAAAATATTGCTTATAAAAGCCAACATTTCAAAAGCCCATTTTGAAAACTGTTTCGGGCCCAAAACCCTCAAAGCCGAGTTTTGAACCGGGCTCTGATACCAATTTGTAACAACCCCAAACCCGGCCCATTCACTACGACCAAATCTGGTTATGTTAGTGAAAGTATTTTTCTTTACTTAGGATTTAAAACAATCAAAATTTACTATCTTTTGTAACCAAGTTCTTTTGAAAACGTAGCCATAACTTAATTGAGATAAATTGTCTAAATCAGCTGTAGTGATTAAATAAAGCCCATTTGGAAATCAAGTTGTTGAAACAATTTGTCTTCACATGGTAATTTAATATAAACCAACCATAGGTTAAAATAATAATAAAATAGTTCCCGAAATGATAATTAAATAATTTCCAAAGTAAATAAAAAAATAAATAAAAAGCCCTTATTACACAAAGTTTAAACCCAAATACTTCAAATATAAATAAGCTTTAAAAGTATTTAAACTTCTCTTCCTGCATGGGCCACCATGTGTCTTCTCCGATCCCGGTCCAATCTACGCGTCACCTGAAATGGTTAGAAAATAATTGGGTGAGTCCACTGACTCAGTCGTAATCAAAACACAGACTTCCACATGTATAGGCTTGGCCCATACCCACACACGGTTGAAATCGAAAGCAGATCATGCAAGAATGCATTTTAGCCCCACCTAATATCCAACCGGGACACCAACCTTAGCAGACTCCCTGCCCAAGGCCGTGGCTAACCCACCACTGATCACATCGTGATCCATAAACCTTACCTTGGCAATTCGCTGCTCAAGGCCGTGGCGACCACCACCCACCAACCAAAGTGATCCCAATATCAGACCGCTACGGTGATGCACATAGCCATCAACCGCCGAGATGGGCACCGAGCCAACATCTCCTTGAGGTAGCACAAAGCTAACCATCAAGCGCTAATGTAGCCTCGAGCCAACATTAGACCATGTACACCATGTGTACACTCCTTCCTTCATCAATCCAATCCACCTCCCATGTATGTAGAAATGCAACATGTCAGATCATATTATAACATAAGAGTGGACATCACATGTTAATTATCATACCATAAATATATCATAAATAACTTACCATTCAAGCCATTATAATCGGTAAACACGTTAGCAAACCAAAACCACAGGAATAGTGCGATGATTACGCACCTTATTACTAGCACAAACGATCAACTCTCGAAACGCTACTTAATGCTTCAAAGAATCACGACTAACCGACTCTCGAAAGGTTTCTGCGATAGGTTCTTCTCCCTACAATCGGCCTTAGCATCAAAACCTTAGGCTTAAACGAATACTAAATATACAACCTATTAAAACAATATCCTTACCAACTTCGATTGCTAACAAAAGAAGGCTTGATGCTACTTCAAAACCCAAAGTACCTTCACTCAATCGATTACAAACAAAAGCCTGGAGAAGTCTATACTACTTCTAATATTCGGCCAAGGTGAGTTTAATAATAGGAAGGGATTTCGGCAAAGGGATAAGGTGTAGGTTCGGTCTAACAATGAAAGAAAATCAATGGAAAGGGAGTAGGGGTTTCGGCCAAAAAGGTTTGAGAAAGGGGAAAGAAAAGATGTGGGGTGTACTTTCTGGTTTAGCCGAGATGGAAGAAAAGAGATGACAGAATGGGTGGTTCGGCTAAGGCTCTAAAAGAAAAGAAAGAAAAGATTGGCAATGGAGGTTTCGGTTTAGGAGGAGTGGAAGAACAATGGAGAATTGTGAAGCAATTCGGCAGGCAAGCAAAAGGGAAAGACCAAAAGATGAGCACCCTTCCTCTATTTATAACATTCGGCCAAGCTCCCCCCCTAAAGAAACAAAATTCGCCAAACACTCAACTCCCCTTCAAATCCCATTATTCACTCCTAAATTATCTCCCTATCATCCATTCAAAAAGTTTGAATGAGTCAAACTATATCCTAGCCGAATTTTTAAAAGGAAAGACCAAGTCTTTCTCCATCTTTTAAGTGCCCAAATCGAATCCAACACCCTACCAAGTTAACGCAAAAATAAAGCCCCATCTGCTGCTCTTGCGAATCGAACCTGAGTCCCCTTCCCCTTGCAAATGGCGTCATCTCTCCAAGCTCTAAGTGGCGCCTCCCTTGCCACTTTGCCAAGCCATTCCTTGTGTTTTATTTTCCCAAATAAAACTCTTAAAGCCCCCTTCATTCAAGATCCCCTTTTAACCCCTAAAACTAAAATTTTTCTAAGGCATTCCACTACCCTTAAAAGTTCTCAAGACCCCTAAAACCCATCCAAACATACCCAAAACCTACTAGAACTTGAATTATACCCAACATGCATAGCCCCTAAATTCGGGTGTTACAAATACAATACCAATTCATGCTTTCAAATGCATTCAAACATACCATTTCATGAATTATTCAATCACCAATTAGACCATTTACTACCATGCTCATAATCATCACAACTAAGACCAATCAAAGTGACACTTATACATCCCAAAACATGTACATATCAAACATCATGTAATCTATATCATAAACCATCTTCAAACCACATCTTTTCATCAACCACACAATCATGAATTATTCCATTTTCATAACTCATTCATAAACTTAACATTATCCCATTTCCAAGCCAAATCACATGGCAAGGATTAAACATCACAAAAAATACCATAACTTCTAGCCTATACATGCCATATTTCATCAATATACATCTTTCCAAAAGTACCAAAATAGATTGCCGATAGTGTGATAGAGATGCTGACGATTCTCGGATCTGAGCTAGCTTTACTGACACTATAAAACAGAAAAACATTCACATAGTAAGCTTTCAAAATCTTAGTAAGTTCGAAACACAATACAACTAATTCATTGAATCAAATCAATATACACATTAAACCATCACATAGATAATTTATCAATGTCACACAAATCCAATCATATCCAATACTCACATAGCATTCCATTCATCCACTTTCAATTTCATCAACCACATAGGTTTTATACATACCTTTGCTAACGCTTAGTCACTAACCATGCTACTCAACCACTCGACTTCACATATCGATCAATCTTGGCTATTTTCTTGCTATGTTCGCACACTTAGTGCCAATTCATAAACAAAACATAGTCATCATCACACAACTAGTGCCAAAATGTTAGACCAAGCTTATATCAGTTTCTCACACACAGTGCCAAATTAATAAGCCAAAGCTTCTATCTTCTCGCACACACAGTGCCAATCATTTCTATACCGTTTCTAATTTGGTACACTTAGTGCCTTCTAATCCAGTTCAGCACATAGCATTTCTAGTCTCATAGTTAAATGGATATTCATTCAATTCACATCACATAGAACATAAATTAACAACTTGTACTATATCTGAACTTACCTCAAATGTCGAAATAGCGAAACATTCGATTAATCGAGCACTTTATCTTTGCCTCGATCTTGATTTGAACCTCTTCTCTTTTGGTCTATACACATTCAAATTCAATCCATTCAATCACCATATCATTCATTTTAGTCCAAACACACATATTTAGGGCATTTTATAAAATAGCCCTCACATTTTCACATTTCGACACTTTAGTCCATATTTTATAAAATCATCAAATTCACATAATTTCTTTCCACATAAGCTTAACCGAATTTCCCTTTTTTTCATACAAACCCTCACATTTCATTTATTTCACTTTTTAATGCTTCAATTACTCATTTTCTCAATTAAGACTAAAATGCTCAATTTCACTAAAAATCCCAATACAAAATATGTTAACCCAACACCAAGTTTTCATATTTCACTATCAACTAGCACATATCTCAAGCATTCATCAATTGCTCATCACAAAAACATCATCAATTCTTAAAATTACAACATGGGTTAGCTAGAGCACGAAGCAACAATTACGAAAACGTAGAAATTAACAAAAACCGAACAAAATCTAACCTTAAATCAAGCCAATTGCTAGCCGAAAATACCAAAGTTTGAAACCCCTCTTTTTTTTCTCAAATCGGTGGAAGATGATAGAAAATGGCTTATTTTGATGCTTTGTTTTATTATAAATTAACTTAATTACCAAATACCATCTTTACCCTTAATGAAATGCTTATAAAATCATTTAAATTATAGACTTATTTGTCCATCAACCACCCCACTACCAAATAATGGATTAATTGCCTTTTAAGGGCTTCATATTATGAAGACATCAACAATAGAACACTTAACAACTGGCACACAGCATTTTACACTTTACCCGATTAAGTCCTTTTTCTTAATTCGGCACATAGCCGATAAAGTTACCAAACAGAATTTTCACACAGGCTATTTCACATATAATCAACACCAAAGATAACATTAAAATATTATTTCGACCTCGAATTTGTGGTCTCGAAACCACTGTTCCAACTAGGGTCTAAACCAGCCTGTTACATGTCGCCATGGAGAAAAGTTCTTAGATTCGGTCGGAAAGGCAAATTGAGTCTGCGTTTTATCGGACCATATGAAATCACCGAGAGGATAAGGCTGGTAACCTATCGATTGGCTTTGCCTTCTGAGTTAGAAAATATTCATGATGTATTTCATGTGTCCATGTTGTGACGCTACTGATCAGACCCCTCGCATGTGATTGCACCGATAGAGGTTGAAATACAACCCGACATAAATTATGGTGAGGAACCAGTTAAGATTCTAGCCCAGAAAGTCAAGCAATTAAGGAATAAAAGTATAGCTCTTGTGAAAGTCTTACAGCAGAGACATGGGGTAGAAGAGGCTACATGGGAACCCGAGGAGGCTATGAGGAATCAGTACCCAAGCCTTTTTGTCTGTAAGATTTTTGGGGATGAAAACCCCTAGGGGGGAGAGTTGTAACAGCCCGTCTTAGAGCCTAGACGGAATAGTGGTGCGAGACCAAAAATTCGAAGAAAAAATATGTTTCTAAATGATTTTATAAGGCTTATGAGATATTTACATGATAGTGTGAAAATTTCATGAAGGAATTCTATTAATTAGTGAATAATTTGTCCACTAGTACTAAATTGCAAGGATTAGAAAATATGAGATTTTAGAAGATTTAAGTATGAAATAGAATTATAAAAATTATTAGAGGTCCTTATTTAGCAACTAGGCCATTATATGGTGAGATGGACAAAAATGGACATAGGAAGGAAAAATCTCAAGAAAGAATCATTAAGGGCGTTTTTGTCATTTGGTAAATTAAAGAATTAAAAGGGAAAAGAAGTCAAAATTAGTGTTCATCTTCTCCATGCTAGTCAAAAATTACAAGGGCACCATAGCTAGGGTTTCTTCATCTTCCAAGCTTGATAATTAAGAAACACGAAGCCCGGATCGAAACCGAGGCAAGAACAAAGTGGTGGATTAAATTGCACATCAACACATATTTTGGAGTACCGAGGTAAGTTTGTATGAATTTATTGCTACATTAAATTAATTACTTTGTTGAATATTGTACATTATTTTCATGAAGTTGATTAACAATGACAAATAAGAAATTTAATGAGAACAAGCAAGTGAAAGTCTCGGCTGAAGATTCGGAATAACGAGGATACCTATGTCACAACATAAGATAAGGAAAGCCCGTGTAAGACCATGTTTGGGGCATGGCATCGGCACTCAAGGAATGTAGGTCCCGTGTAAAACCATATCTGGATATGGCATCGGCACCGAACGTAGATCCTGTACAAGACCATGTCTAGGACATGGCATCAGCATCGAATAAGGAAGGTCTCGTGTAAGACCCTGTCTGGGACATGGCATCAACACTATAAAAGGAAGATCTCGTGTAAGACCATGTCTGGGACATGGCATCAACATCAAGCTAAGAGATCCCCTGTAAGACTATATCCGGGATATGGCATCAGCATCATGAGGCGATCTCATGTAAGACCATATCTGGGAAATGGCACTGGCATCGAGATACTTGTTTGATGAGATTGAGTATCCTCTGATATTCTGAGTAATTCAACGGGCGAAAGAGTAAGCATGAAAAAGTGGCTAAGAGCAAAGTAAGTAAAGTTGATGATGAGATAAGTTGTATAAGAATAATAAAGAATTTCATTCAAGTTACGGAAGATAGAGATTGAAGTTATTTTCTATGATAGTTTAAGTGCTAAACTATGTAATGAGTGATACAGGTACTATGAGTAAATACAAGTTAAGGTAACCCTAATGTGATGGGTAAGTTTGAGTAAGAGTGAGTATAAGTAAGTAAGTTTAAGCACTTAAGATTTATGTGTTCTTGTTTCATGATAAATGAGTTTATTTTGAGAAATTATGTTTCTACATAAGATTTCATGCAAACTTACTAAGCTATATGCTTACTTCTCTCTTTTCCTTCTTTCTTGTAGTATCACTAAGCTAACTCGGGGATCGTAGACGTCGGAGCTCGGATCACACTATCAATCAATATTTTGGTATAGCTAAGTTGTTCTGTTTTCAGTATGGCATGTATAGAGATATTGTCGTTTTGAGTTATACCATATTGAGAGCCAAAGAGGTAGCGACTAAATTTATTATTCTTTTTGTATATAGCCAAAGAAATTGGCTAATATTTGTTAATTTCCATATCTTATTGATGATGAATTGGGTATTATTCATAGTATATGAAAGTTACATTATGTATTGCTTGAGTTGGTATAAGTGTGTTTATGTTTCAGGGTGGCAATTGGGTTGGAAAATATCCTCTAAGTGTCCACACTGGCGTGTGTCTAGGCCGTGTTAGACACACGGCCAGCGCCATGGGTGTGCTAATAGGCTGTGTGTCCCCTGCATCAACTTACGAGAATATGATTCATCACACGGGCTAGCACACGGGCGTGTGCCATGGCCATATGCTAATAAGGGTTTGATGACATCATAAATAGAGAGCTCCACGAGCGTGTCTAGGCCGTGTGAAGGACAAGGGTTATAGACACAAGCGTGTGCTCAGCCGTGTGAAAACCCTTATAGGTTCGAAATAAAAATAAATTCTACACGGGCTAGGGACATGGGTGTGTGAGACCAAACGGCCTGCCCACACGGGCGTGTCCCAAGTCACACGGGCGTGTGACCCCTGTTTAGGCAAAAAATTTTAAAGAGTGTAAAATTTTCTGATTGAACTCCGATACCTTTGGGATGTATGTTTAAGGCCTCGTAGGCCCATGATATGCACGTTATGATTAAAAAGAAAAAGTTTCAAGTTGGGACAAAATTTTATAGCCCGATAATACATGTTTAAGTTAGATTAAGTACAGTAATGCCTCGTATCCTGTCTCGGCTTGGACACGAGTAAGGGGGTGTTATACAATATTAATTATTTCACACATTTACCACCTATTTACAAACTTTACAAAAAGGTCTTTTTTAGGTGTTTTCATGGAAACACCTTTTACAAATGTTGTGTATTTAACACCCAAGATTCATTTTCTTCCATAAAAATTCAACAAAAAACATAATTGCTCACATGGAAAAACCCTAGACTCTTAACCATTTTGCAAAATAGTCCCCTCATTAGCTAGCTTAAGCTACAAGGGTTCCAAAAACACAAAAATCAACAAAAATGATTATCAAGATGACTTGCAAGGATAATCAAGATGATTATCAAGATGATTATCAAAATGATTATCAACATTTTTGCACTTTATGCAATTTAGTCCTTTTTCGACATTAAGCATGAAATCTCTAAAATTAATGCACCAAAATTTTCATGCATTCATATAATCATGCTATAACACATAAAATAGTATTAAAACTAATTTCTCCAACCTCGAATTAGTGGTTCCAAAACCACTGTTCTGACTAGCCCCAAAATCGGGTTGTTACAAGTGGTGCCAAGAGAGAGGGTTAATTGGGAATTCTTCCAAGAGGAATTTAGGAAGAAGTATATCAGCCAACAGTTTATAGATCAGAAACGTAAAGAATTTCTAGAGCTAAAATAGGGTCAAATGTCTGTAACCGAGTATGAACGCATGTTTGTCAGACTTAGTAAGTATGCTCAGGAGTGTGTTTCCACCGAGGCTATCATGTTCAAAAGGTTCAAAGATGGGTTGAATGAGGACATCCGCTTATTAGTTGGAGTTCTTGAGCTGAATGAGTTCGTGGAACTGTTTAACTGAGCTTGTATAGCTGAAGAATTAAGCAAAGAGAAGAGAAAAGATGACTCTGAGGCTAGGGATGCAAGGAAAATGCCAATGGGTAAGTAATTCCAATCTCAGTCTAAGAGATCAAGATATTTGTATGCTCAATCGAGTGCTTCAACTGGGTATCCCAATAGGCATCGTGGGAAGCAATACTCAGATTCTAAACCCAAACCACTTCGGTAGCAAGTGTTGGTAAAGCTAAGATTGGTAGGCCTGAATGTCAGCACTGTGGCAGACGACAACCCGATGAATGTAGAATGTATGACCGGCCTTGTTTTAAGTGTGGATCTCATGACCACTTTATTAAAAATTGCCCAAAGATGGTTGGGAAGGATAAGTTACAAATTGAAAGATCGGGTAATACTGCTTCTAGAGGGAGGCCACAGAGAAATTTAGGAAATGGAACAAGTAGCAAGGGTGTACCTAGAGATCCGACTATGAGATCCGAAGTTAGAGCACCTGTGAGGACTTATGCCATTCGCGCTCGCGAAGAGGCTTCATCTCTTGATGTGATTACGGGTACTTGTTCTCTTTATGATACTTCTGTTGTTGCTTTGATTGATCCAGGATCTACCCATTCGTATGTTTGTGTGAAATTGGTGTCTAGTATGAATATGCCTGTTGAGTCTATAGAATTTGTGACAAAAGTGTCAAACCCCTTAGGCAAGCATGTGCTAGTTGACAAAGTATGTAAGGATTGTCCTTTGATGATTAGAGGTCATTGTTTTCTGGCTAATCTTATGCTTTTTCCTTTGATGGATTTGATGTAATTCTTGGTATGTATTGGTTGACTATTCATGATGTGGTAGTAAATTGTGGAAGAGAAGTTATTGATTTAAAATGAGAAAGTGGTGATATTCTTCGATTTGAATCAGATGAATCGGATAGCTTGCCTGTAGTGATTTCTTCTATGACTGCTCAGAAATGTATAAGAAAGGGTTGCGAAGCTTATTTTGTTTTTGTGTTAAATTCAAAAGAGTCTGACTTGAGAATTGAATCAGTGTCGATAGTATGTGAGTATCCAAATGTGTTTCCAGAAGAATAGCCTGGATTGCCTCTAGTTAGAGAAGTTGAATTTGGTATTGAGTTAGTTCCTAGTACTGCACCTATTTCAATTGCTCCGTACAGGATGGTTCTGATCGAACTAAAGGAGTCGAAAGCTCAGTTACAAGAGTTGATTGATAAAGGCTTTGCGAGACCTAGTTTTTCTCTGTGAGGTGCAATGGTATTATTTGTGAAAAAGAAAAATAAATCTATAAAGCTTTGTATTGACTACTGGCAGTTCAATAAGGTGACCATAAAGAATAAGTATCCTTTACCGAGAATAGATTATATTTTTGACCAATTGAAGGGAACCACAATATTTTCCAAGATTGACTTGAGGTCCGGTTACTACCAGTTGAGAGTTAAAGACTCAGATATGCTGAAAACTGCTTTTCGGATGAGGTATGGTCATTATGAATTTTTTGTTATGCCTTTTGGTTTAACGAATGCTCCTGCTGTATTTATTGATTTGATGAAACATATTTTCTTACCGTACTTGGATAAATTTGTTGTTGTTTTTATTAATGATATATTGATTTATTCTCGTGATGAGATCGAGCACTTGAGAACGATTTTATAAACTTTGAGAGATAAACAGTTGTATGCTAAATTTAGTAAAAGTGAGTTTTGGCTTCGAGAAGTCAGATTTTTGGGGCACACTGTTTCGGGTGATGGTATTCGAGTTGACCCAAGTAAGATTTTTGCAATTATTGAAAGGAAACCGCCAAGGAATGTATCCCAGGTTAGAAGCTTTCTAAGCTTAGCTGATTATTACAGACGGTTTGTTAAAGGGTTTCCTATGATTGCTACTCCGATGACGAGGTTGTTACGAAAGATGTCAAGTTCGAATGGACAGAAAAGTACCAGCAGAGTTTTTTGAGAAACTAAAGGCATTGTTGACTGAGGCTCCAGTTTTATTACAACTTGAACCAAGAAAAGAATTTGTAGCTTATAGTGATGCATCCTTGAATGGATTGGGTTGTGTACTTATGCAAGAAGGCAAGGTAATAGCTTATGCCTCAAGACAGCTAAAACCACATGAGAAAAACTATCCGACACATGATTTGGAGCTAGCCGCCATTATGTTTGATTGAAGATTTGGAAACACCATTTGTATGGCGAGAAATATCGGGTATTCACTGATCATAAAAGTCTAAAGTACTTAATTACTCAAAAGGATTTGAACCTAAGGCAACGGAGATGGCTAGATTTGATAAAACATCATGAGCTAGTGGTTGACTATCACTTGGGAAAGGCGAATGTGGTCGCCAATGCCTTGAGTAGGAAATCCTTGTTTGCATTGAGGGCTATGAATACACGGTTGGCTTTATCAAATGATTGTTCTATTCTAGCTGAGTTGAGAGCTAGATCGATGTTTCTTCAAGAGATTTATGAAGCTTAGAAAAGTGACAGTGATTTGCAAGACAAGAGAGTTAGTGTGAGTCGGGTCTTGAATCGGACTTTTGGATTAGTTCTGATGGATGTTTGATGTTTCGAGATAAGGTCTGTGTACCGAGAGATGATGAACTTATTCGAAAAATTTTGCATGAGGCACATAGTGGATGTTTATCTGTCCATACAGGCAGTACAAAAATGTATAATGACTTGAAGAAAATGTATTGGTGGTCGGGAATGAAAAGAGACATTTCAGAGTTTGTGTCGAGATGCTTGGTTTGTCAACAAGTAAAGGTCAAACACCAAGTACCTTCGGGTTTACTTCAGCTTGTGCTGGTTCCTGGGTGGAAATGGGACAGAATTACTATGGAATTTGTGACGGGTTTGCCCTTGACACTGAAAAATAAAGACTGCATTTGGGTTGTGGTTGATAGGCTCACGAAATCAGCTCATTTTATTGCGGTATGTACTGACTACTCACTTGATAAGCTAGCCGAATTGTATATTTCTAAAATTGTGATATTGCACAGAGTGCCTTTATCGATTATATCGGATAGAGATCCGAGGTTCACTTCGTGGTTTTGGAAAAATTTACAAGAAGCTTTGGGTACGAAATTGAATTTTAGTACCGCTTTTCATCTGTAAACTGACAGTCAATCTAAACGAGTAATTCAAATTCTTAAAGATATGCTGCGGTGTTGTATTCTTGAGTTCCAACGTAGTTGGGAAAAGTATTTATCATTGGTGGAATTTGCCTACAACAATAGTTTTTAGTCGAGTTTGAAAATGGCGCCTTATGAGGTATTGTATGGGCATAAGTGTCGAACACCCTTGTATTGGACCAAACTCAAAGAGAATTAGATTCACAGAGTTGATTAGTTCAGAGAAATCGAAGAAACGGTAAAGATAATACGTGATTGTTTGAAAGCCTCTTCGTATAGATAGAAATCCTATTCAGATTTGAAAAGGAAAGGGATCGAGTTTCGGGTAGGTGATAAGGTATTCTTGAAAGTGTCTCCGTGGAAGAAAGTTCCCAGATTTGGCTGGAAGGGCAAATTGAGTCCATGTTTTATTGGACCATATGAGATTACTAAAAGGATAGGGCTGATAGCATATCGGTTAGCTTTGCCATCTGATTTGGAAAGGATTCACGATGTGTTCCATGTGTCTATGTTGCGCCCATACTGATCGGACCCTTCATATGTGATTTCACCGATAGAAGTTGAGATTCGATCGGATATGACTTATGATGAATAATCGATTAAGATTTTGGCTCGGAAAGTCAAACAATTGAGAAACAATAGTATTTCCCTTGTGAAGTCTTATGGCAAAGACATGGGGTTGAAGAGGCTACATGGGAACTTGAGGAAAACATGAGAAACCAGTACCCAAATCTTTTTACCGGTAAAAATTTCAGGGACGAAAATCCTTAAGGGGGAGAGAATTGTAACATCTTGATTTTGGGCCTAGTCGAAATAATGGTTTCGAGACCACAAATCTGAAGTGGAAATATTTGTTTTATGATTTTTTTGAGTTCCATCACATGTTTGCATGATTGTGTGAAAGTTTCATGAAGAAATTTTGTGAATAAGTGTCCAATTTAACTTTTAAGACTAAATTGCAAAAGTTGAATTCTAGAAGCTTTCAGTATGAAATAGCTTTGAATTATTAACTAGAGGTCCTTAAATAGCAATTTGACCAATTTCTATATTTTTGGACAAAAATGGGCATGAATAGGAAACTTTTGAAAGAATTAAGGGTATTTTTGTCATTTGGATAATAAAAGAATATAAAGGGAAAATAAGTCAAAAATTGTGTCGATCTTCCTCCCCCATTGCCGAAATTTCTAAGGAGCCATAGCTAAGGTTTTGTTCATCCTTTCAAACTCATTAATTAAGAAAAATGATATTCAAACCTTGATCGGGAGAAATTAGGTTTAATTTCTACTATTTTGTACCGAGGTAAGTTCTTATGTAAATAATGCAATGTTTTCATTAATTATTTAATGTTTTGATATTGTATTAACTGTATATTTGATTTTATGAATACATTCGACAAGTTCGACGAGTTCCGACAAGAGAGAAAATCTCGTTTGAACCTTAGGAATAGAATAGGATACGAGTGACCTATCACTAGGATTCCATGTGATATATGAGTTTATGTGATCCGAGTGTTGGTCTCGTACGTCTACCAGTGGTTGGATAGTCCAGCATGTGTTTGCGGATACCTAATAACTTGTGTGAGTAGCATTGCATACTTACGTCTTGACTGACAGCTTGTGTGAGCAAGCCCGTGATTAGCTCAAGAGCGAGTCCTTATGTGTTATGAGATATGAGGTAGCATTGGCTCCATATATGGCACTTATGTGCAAAGACCTTCCGGATATCCGATTAGTATTCCAAGTGTCCAACGGGTATGTCAAAGACTAGAAAGACTATGGTATGTTACGAGTTGGTACAGGTACGTATGGAAAAATCATAAGAATGAGCTTGGTATGTGATGAGCTTTTGGCAAGGTTAACAATGATTAAGTATACTTATGAAGTTATGATGATAATTACGTGACTTATGCCAAATTTCTTGTATGATGTACATGTCTATGTTACTTAATGTTGTCTATTATTTACATTTGAACTTACTAAGCTTTAAGCTTACCCCCTTCCTTTTTATTTCTTATAGTGTCGCAAAGCTAGCTCGGGGATCGAAAGTCGTTGGAGAATCGATCACACTATCAATTTAATCATTAGGGTATATTTGGTTTCACATTTTGAATATGGCATGTATAGGGGTACTTGGTCATTTTGTTGCGTGTCATATTGGTTAGCCAAAATTGTTGGCTCATTGATAATATTATGATTCATTTTTTGTATGGCCATGAGATATGGCTTGTACTGATTATTGTGTTGTAAGCCTATCTCTTCATGCATGCTGGTGCCTATGCTTTTGTAATGTGGTTGGTGGTTGTGTGTATGTGATGAGTTATGTTGTGGCTATGAATGCTTGATGAGTAATTGGGATTTATTTAGTATGATGATCACTATGGCTTAAATGATAATTGGTAAGTTGGGCTTGACAAAGAATGGTATCTTATGCGTATACAAGTTAATAGGATATTTCCATAACCGTGACTTGTTTGAGGATGTTTAAGTACTTAATTATGCCATGTTAAGTGCCATTGAAATTATGAATGTGTTTGAGCAAATAAGGGTGGCAATTGGCTTGGAAAATAGCCCTAAAGTTGTCCACACAGGTAGACACACGGGCATGTGTCTAGGCTGTGTGTGACATACGGTTTGCCCCTATGGGCATGTGATCAGGCTGTGTGTCCCTTGTACCTTAGTTTTGAGAAACAGAATGTCCAATAGTGAACACACGGGTGCGAGACACGGCCGTGTGTCTTGGCCGTGTGAGAGACACGGCCATAGGACATGGGCATGTGCCCAGGTCGTGTGAAGTCTGCACTTGATTGTCAGAATTTAATTCGCCATACAGCCTAAAGACACAAGCGTGTGCCTTGGCCGTGTGACCTTATTTGGTTGATGATGTCATAAATAGAATGTTATCTATTTTGGACGTGGCTTGAAGCACGGGCGTGTGATATGCCACACGGGCATGTCCCTTAACCCACACGGGCGTGTGGCCCTGTAACATGAAAATTTTTCTAAGTTTCGTAAAATTTTCCAAAGTTCTCGATATAGTCCCGAATCACTCCTAATGTATGTTTTGGGCCTCGTAGGCTCGTTTAAGGGACATTAGGAATGTTTATGAAAAGTTTTAAATTTAAGAGGAAATTCATGTCTCATTTTTGTATGAATGCTTACGTGTAAGTCTGGTAATACCTCGTACCCTATTCCGACATCGAATATGGGTAAGGGGTGTTACAAATTCGACACAAAAAATTTATCTATTTAGTGCCTAATTACGAGAAGGACTAAATCGCATAAAATGTGAAAGTCAAATTCTAGTAGCTATAAGGATCAAATAGCTATGGAACTCAAAACTAGAGGTCCTTATATGGTAATTAGACCATTAGAAAAAGTATGTAGATTATTATGGTGACTTATCCATCGAATTATAGAAAAAGGTCAATGACTAAATTGGAAATAGCAAAAAATTAAATTAATTAAAAAGATGATAAAAATATCATCTTATTTTATTTCATCTTCAACCTAAAAGCACATGGAAACCCTAGGAGAGGGAAAAGAAGCTTTCAAGGCCTAATTGGATTGAGGAAAAGAAAGGATTTTGGATTGGTAGATTTAATGCAAACAAGTGTCGAGGTAAGTTCGTGTAACCTAAACGAGCATGTAATTATGTTAATTGAGTGTTGTATTGTATGTAATGTAGTTTATATTGACGTGTATTGTTTAATTTCTACATGAAAAATTCAATACATGCTTGAAATGGTGAAAAGAGTTTAAGTCCCGATTGAATATTGAGTTTCGATAGGTGGATGTGCTTTCTCGAAATGAATGGGGTCATACATTTGTTGCGGACAAGATTTAGCTCGGACGAGTAATCCTATTGATCTTGTCATATAAAGGATTTAGCCCGGATGGGTAATCCTGACACGAAACCTCTGGAGTAAACGTTATGATTTGGGTTTAGCCTGTACTGGTAACCGTAATTAAGCTCTTATGAGCACACGTTATATAGAGGATTTAGCCTGAACTGGTAATTCTGTTACACGATATGTAACTCGAGGGTGTGTGTCCCATTACTAAATGCCCTAAAGGGTATCCTTGAATGAGAATTGACAGATTAATGAATCGTACACCTCGAGTGTAATACTTGAGCATCCGTCGAAATTCCAATAATTCAATGGACATAGAACTCTTCACATGCTATGGAAATTGTGTGATTAAATGGTAATGCCTTGAAAGAATATAGCATGATGAGCTCATCTATGTTTACTTGATTGATATGAAGATTTTGATGACTAACATGTTTGATTGAGTACATGTGCTTAGGCTATATTCCTAGTGGATGGAAATCATGTTATTGTGTGCTTATATTTAATAAACAAGATTGGTAAGTTTAGTTTCCGTTATACGAACTTACTAAGCATTTAAAGCTTACCCTCTTTATTTCCCTATCTTATAGTGCTCGGAAGCTCGCTAAGGTTGGAAGATCATTAGAGCATCGTCACACTATCAACTAGCATTTTGGGTATACTTAGTAAAAAAAATCATTTTGGTATAATGGCATGTATAGAACAACTTGGCCAATAGTGGCTTGAAGATGTTGTTTTGTAATCTAGCCATTAGAATGGCTAGTAATGGTTCATTTTTTTATGACTAAGTAGATTATTTTGATGCATAAATACACATGCGTTATGTTGAGTATATGCGGTCTAATGTTGTTATTGCATAAGTTAAACCAAGGTAAGTTTATAAACACTTGTGCTTGAAATGATATGCCATGTTGATTGATGGAATTGCTTATTTTGAATGCTTGAATTGGTTGGTATTGGGTGTGTGTTTCAAGTGCAGGTTTTGGGTGAAATTTTGGGTGAGAAATGAAGCTAGAAATGGCATCATTTTTGTCCAAATAGGTGTGTGTCTAAATCGTGTGTGACACACGGCCTGGTAACACGGGCATGTAATTAGGCCGTGTGTCCCTTACACCTAAATTTTGAGAAACAGAATGCTCAGAATTGAGCACCTGGGTAGAGACACGGGCGTGTGTCTAGCTGTGTGTGCCACACGGCCGAGAACACGGGTGTGCGTCTTGGCCATGTGAAACCTGCACCTAATTAAATTAAATTACTACACTGCCTAGCACACGGGTGTATGGCATGGCCATCTGGCACAAGTCAGAGAGCACCCTAATCGAACATGGCCTGAGGCACGGGCGTGTCTAAGGGTCACACGGGCATGTCACTTGGACCACACGGGCGTGTGAGTCCTGCACCTTAGAAAAATTTTTGTAATTTTTCGAAAAATTCTTAGAGGTTCTGATTAAGTCCCGATTCAATTTTAATGCTCGTATTGGGCCTGAAGGGCCTAATCAAGGGACGATATGGATGACCTCGATAAATGAATATTAATTGTATGAATTATTTCAAAAATGTTCTGAATGTTTTGGCAATGCTCCGAAACGCTGTTCCGGCAACGGGTACCGGTTAGGGGTGTTACATTAGTGCTCTTTCGAAAATTATAAAAAAGAATAGTTTGGAGGGAGTTTTCATTTTTGGTCTTTAATGTTCTTACATGTAAGTATAGTTTCATCCATTTTTCATGAATTTCATGTTTTTGGGATCCTTTTAGCTCTATCTTGCTAACCTGGGAACTTATTTATTAAATTGTTCAATGATTTAGAAGATGCCATTGATGAATATTGTGGATATTTGTAGTTTAATGGTGGATAACTATGCTTTGATGTTAAATAGAAAGATTTTGTGAAAAGATTTTTCATGATTTTTAAGTTTAGGGATTTATTTGAATAAATTAATATTAAACATGATTTATTTGTGGAGTTTGTAGAGTGTGAGGACTGTTTTGGGATAGGTATAAATTTGGTTTATTGGATATTAAGTTTAGTCGTGCAAAATAATCATGTTTTAGTCTTAAGGATTGAATTGAGTAAAATGTAAATATAATTGGGGCAAATGTGTAAAGTTTTAAGTAAAGAGTTATAGGTATCAAATTGAAAAGAATGTGAAATTAACGCTATTAATTGAATTAAATTATATTATAGATCAAGAGCAAGTTGATAATTGTGAAAAGGGGAAGGTTGTCGATTAGTCTATGAACTTTTGTTGTTTCTACAATTTGACCCTGGTAAGTTCGTACAGTTTAATTCTTGTATATTTTAAATATTTACTTACTTATGGACTAAAATTTATTAAATGACTTGGAAGAATTGAATTGTCATAAGTGAAATGATTTGGGAAAGAAATTGTATTAAATGTTGTTAAATGATAAATATGTAAGCCAATGAACGTAGGATAGGTATGCCAATAGGTTATATCGCGCGTTGTACGAGAATGGTTGATGTTAAAATGATGATTCTGATCTTATTCATTTTTACTGAATTTATCGAAGTTCAACATTTGTTGCAAATTATCACATTATATTACAGTGCTTCAGGTGTGTTTCGAGGGCAGATGTAAAGCCTACGGGCTTGGCACTTGGTGCCCGAGTGTGTTCTTGGATGGTTAGCTCATTTGAGCTATTTGGTGTGTTATTGGTTAACCTTGTATCCGAATCCATTACAACGTTCATCGGGTATAATTAGTTATAACGTAATTGATTTAATTAATTCATTCAAATAAAAGTTTACAAGTCACCTGTGATTTGATTATGAATGATAGGATTATGATTTATGACTTTTTTGTATTCTTGATTGATTAAAGTTATTCGGTAAGTTAATTATTTAATTCGTTGAACTTACTAAGCTTAAGTAAGCTTGCTTTTGTCTTTTCTATTGTTTTCTTGTGGATACGTACTTGTAGATACAAGCGATCGGATTGACTTGAAGAATCACACTATTCAGAAATCTTCTAGTAGTTTTTGAATGTTTAACTTGGGTTATATGACCTGTAATAGGTGAATTGAATTTATGATAGTAAGTTGTAAAGTTGATAGCTTGAATGATGTTTGTAACACCCATAACCACTTATGTCGCCGGAATAGGGTTACGGAGTACAACTATACATTTCAGAACATTTTGTAACAATAGCATCCAGTTCACTAGAATAATTAACAATAATGTTTTAAAAATAATAATTCAGATCTAAGCAAACATACACTTTTGGACCCTATATCAGGCCTACAAGGCCTTAAAATTAGTTTGGGAACAATTAGGGACCAATTTGAAACAAATCAAAAAATTCAGGGAAAATTTGTAAATTTTCAAAACACACAACCCATGTACACCCCTTACCTGTGTTCGAAGCCGGAAACGATTACGAGGCATTACCTAACTCAACTTGTTTAAACATGACGTTTCGGGCTATAAAATTTCATTTTGTCTTAAACACTTTCCATTCAAACCCATAACATACTCATCCTAGGCCTAGGAGGCCTTAAACATACTTCCGGAAGGTTTCGAGAATTAATTGAGAACTTTTATGCACTTAAAAAAATTTTGCCTGAACAGGGGCCACATGCCCGTGTGAAATGGGACACACTCGTGTGGGCAGGCCGTGTGGTCACACATGCCCATATCCCTCACCCATGGTCGACACTAACTTATTTCACACGGCCAAGCACACGCCCGTGTCTCTAGCCCGTGTCCCTCACACGGCCTTGACACGCCCATGTTTCAGCCCGTGTGCCAAAACCTTGGCATTCTGTTTATGACGTCATCACCTCACTATGGTCACAAGGCCAAGGCCTACGCCCGTGTCCTTAGACCGTGTATGGGATTAAATTCTACATTTAAAGTGCAGACTTCACACGGCCTGGGCACACACCCATGTCCAAGGACGTGCCTCCCACACGGCTGAGACACATGGTCGTGTCTCTGCCCGTGTGTTTACTACTGGGCATTCTGACTTTGTAAACCTAGCATGCAGGGGACGCACGATCGATTAACATGCCCATGGGGCTGACCGTGTATCCCACACGGCCTACTCACACGTCCGTGTGTCTGCCCGTGTGGACATAAAAAGGCTATATTCCAAGCCAAATGCCACCCTACATGGTAAACATACTAACTCCAACTCATATGAGCATCATTCATGGCCCAAAGATACATCCAAAAGCTCAATTCAAAGCATTCACACAATCATAAACTTCATAATTCATTTCCATTGGATATATATATAAACTTGTCAAGTGTTGGCCCATTTCCGATGACCAATTACAAAATGACTTTCGTAACACAAATAGCCAACACTTTGGCTAACAATTATGACATAACAAAATACCCAAGTCCTATACATGCCATACTCAAAATAAGTCTAAATTGTTATACCAAAGTGATGTTGATAGTGTGATTTCCGAACTCCCGCGTCCCACGATCCCTGAGTTATCTATGCAATACTACAAGGAAAAGGGAAATTAAAGGGGTAAGCACAAAGCTTAGTAAGTTTGCATGGAAATAAATGGAAACAATAAACTCACAATATAATCCATCCATGGCAATAATTAACCATACACAAGTCATAGGCTTCTTGCCTTATTTATACATGCTCGTACTTGCCATTATTTAGCACATACCATGCCACATATCGTAATTGTTTCTTCGTGAAATACTCATGAGTACCTGTGTAACTTAATCACATAACTATTAGTAAAATCCTCTTCACTATTTCTAAGTTAATCAACTCATCCCGATAATTCACTAGGGATACTCAAGGATGTATATTCATAAACATTAGCATAACATGAAACCAATACCACATCCCAGATATGGTCTTACATGGGGTCATTTCTGAGTGCCAATGCCATATACCGGATATGGTCTTATACGGAATCTCTCATTAAGCATCGATGCCATATCTCGGATATGGTCTTATACGATTCTCATACTCAATACCGAAGCCATAACCCGGATATGGTCTTATACGGAATCTCAACTCGGTGCTGAGGCCATGTCCCGGACATGATCTTACAAGAGACCTTATTCATCTCATATCTTGATGATAGCATTTTCACACTTATTATAGTCCCACCGGGACTTCAACATCTTGACTTTTATCATCTTTCTCATATAACACTAATAGTCAATTTCATAGAATGTCATTATAATATCACCCATTCTCAAACGTGCTAGTATAAATATTGATTCATCACATACAAACTTACCTTGATTTCAAAATAAGTTAGATCGTCGATCTAGTCAGATACTTTATCCTTTCCCCGATCGAGGTGGACTCTAGGTTCTTCTTGCTCTATAATAGCAAATTAGCTCGTTTTAATCATCACATTAATAAAAGCATTTTAAAAAAATCATGATTTGGCAAAATTACTATTTTTCCCTTAGACTTTGGCAAAATGACCATTTTACCCCTAGGCTCAGAAATCAATTCTAATCAAATTTATACCTTCAACAAGCCTAGGTGAACATTTATTTCTCTTATAACTATCATCAAAACTCAACATTTCACACATTTACTACAAACTTTATAACCTTTACAACAAGGTCTATTTAGGTGTTTTCATGATAACACCTCTTACAAAAGTTCTTTATCTAACAACTATGACTTATTTTCTTCCATAAAAATCCAACAAACAAAATAAAAGCTCTCATGGCAAAACCCTAAACTTTTCACCATATTGCAAGATAGTCCCCTCTTTAGAAAGCTTAAGCTTTAAGGGTCCCAAAAGTACAATTTTTATCAAGAAATGATCACTAGAATACTTACTCGCAATGAGAGAAGCTTGCTGAAAATTTGATCTCTCAAACCCCTTAGTTTGCTGCCAATTTTTGGTGGAGTATAAGAGAGAAAAAGATGATATCTTCTTTTTCTTTATTTTAATATAAAACACCAATTTAGTCCACCTAATATCAATAACTTTGACCAATTTGACAATGTTTGTCTCCTATTGCCGGCCACTCTATTTCTTGGGGGTCTAATTGAACTTTAAAGACCTCCAATTAATGTTCTTTAGCTATTGAACACCCTTTAGCTTATAAAATGGAACTCTCGCATTTTATGCGATTTAGTCCTTTTTCGCGATTAAGCAAGAAATCGCTAAAATTAAAGCACCAAAATTTTCATGCACTTATATAATCATGATTTGACTCATAAACTAATAAGAAAATAAATTTCTCTAACCTCGGATTAGTGACCCTGAAAGCACTGTTCGGACTAGCCCCTAAATTGGGCTGTTACAACCCAGGCTGTATGGTGCAGGGGCATGGCCGTGTAGCCAACCGTGTGATAGGTCGTATACCATTCAAAACAATTTCACACGATTATGTCATAGGCCGTGTACTAGCCTGTGTATCATTCGAAATACCCTCACACGACCGTGTTGTAGTCTGTGTGCTAGATCATGTTCGATTCAATGTTGAAGCACACGGCCGTGTCGCAGGCCATGTGTCAGCCCATGTGATAGCTTGTGTCCCAGGCCGTGTGTGCCAAAAATGACCAATTTCAAGCTCAAATTTCACTCATTTGCTTAGGTACCTAAACACATTCAAATACACAACTTTATAAGCCAAAAACCATCTTCAATAACATTTAAACATGTCAAACAAATCAACCTATGTACCTAACTAATGTGCCATCATTGACACCACAATGCATTTCATGACATTACGCTTTCAAAGTTGCATATACAAGATATAGATTACACATCAAAACATCTATTTTCATTTCATACCATAGTTCATCATAATGTCAATATTTTCTTTCTTGATCAACAAGCTTATCTTAGTAAAACATGCCTAATCTCATTTGTTGTTCAGTCACACAACACAAGTTCAAGTAAAACTTGCTCAAAAATTAAGAACCAATATCATACATACAACAGGGTCCTAATACATGCCATATATACCAACCAAAATCAAAGCCTACCAAAGTTTTCTCGGATAGTGTGATTTCTTGTGTTGATCCGATCTTTCAAGCCCTCAAAACGTAATCTACAAAATGAAACAAATACAGTTAAGCTTGAATAAAGCTTAGTAAGTTCGTTTAATAAATTGGTAAGCTTTTCCAACCAACATTGTAACCAATTTAAATTTAAATAATGGAATTCCCATAAATCGCAAACTTTAAATGCGAGAAGTAATGATCAGTACAATATTTCAAAGATATTCAAATGAGTAATGCTTGTTTGAGAAACTTTCAGTAGAATCAGTAGGTATGGCTCGATAGTGCATACATTTTAGTAAATTCAATAGGTATGGCTCAATAGCGCATACATATTAGTAGATTCAGTAGGTATGGCTCAAGCGCATATGTTTCAGTATGTAATGCTCATTTGAGCTTCATTCAGTATATTAGTGGATATCGCTCACTGAACTTCAATCGGTTTATAATATAACATTCAATAATAGTATATTAACAAAGAATGTAAGAATTATTAGAAGCATAAATAAATGCACAAACTGAAACACCCCAAACCCTGCCCACGAGCCCTGACCGGATCTGGTATGGTCCTCGAGAAAACATTTGAAAGTCTGTTTGTTGCTTAGAAGAAATTCGTGTGGTTTTGAGAGAAATTTTATATTTTCTTTGGGTTGGGCTCGAGTTGGAAATAAGTTGATTTTTCAAATCCAAGTTTTTATAAGACTTTAAATCAGAGAAAATATAGAGTTGTTTTAAAGTTTACTATAAATTGAAAACCATTTGTTTAGGGTGTCCAAATCACTTAGAGTCATTTGTTTTTTTTTAAATAAAATTTACTTAATCCTTAATTTGATAAAAATTCGTAACGTCATAAAATCAATTAAAACATGCATAAGACAGTTCATACTATGGCCTTATTACATCGAAAATGAAACCCCAAAATAAATCCAACAAACCTAAAATAAAACAAGTCCAAAAATAAAGTAAAATCCAAACTGAGCATGGCCACCACTAAGCTCCTGCCGACCCGGTCCATCACTAATCGTCACCTGAGAAATATTCCCACAACGAGGTGAGTCATACAGACTCAATGTGTAACCAACACTAAGTCCAAACAGATTCAAGCATATCAGATCATATATATATTCATATAGTATTTAAATAAAATGATGCAAACCCGAACCGAAACCTAGGTACCATCCGCTACACGTCACCCGTACCAACCTGCACACCGTGGGGACTACTAAGTCAACCCTCCATCTGCTACACATCATCAAAGGCAGTCGCTGCAGTCGACGTGCTCATCGCCCTTATATATTGTGGCATAGCCACCAGATAACATTTTGTGTCAAGACACCACATTCAATACTGTGACCGAAGTCACCACATTCAGATACTATGACCGAAGTCACCACATTCACTTCCCCTTTCATAATAACCCATATGCCCATGTCATACATATCATGCACAGATTATGTCCCATTCTTTACTTCACATTCTGATAATTTCACATATGCTATAACAGATCACATTATAATCCTAGTAGGAGTAGGAAAACGTACCTGAGTACTTTGTACCATTGCATGGTACCTTGGCCACATTCACATTAATAAAAACATATATATATATATATATATATATATCAAATTTATTGCCTTAAATCTATTGAGAGCTAGTATGGGGTACACACCTGATTCACTTAACGCTTTTACTGAAATCTCGAAACCCGATCTAATGCCTTAGATCCTTTGTTCCTACATTCGGCCAACATTTAATACTTAAACAAAAGCCTATTCGGCTATAAAACCAAATCCTAAAGGATAACCATAGCCAGATCCTTACCTTGCTGTCGATTAGGTTACTAGCAAATCCCGAAAACTTCGTGATGACCCTTCTTGAAATCGTCCGCTATTAAATCACTGAACTAGTTAGTTTCCGGCTTTTGAATAACTAAGAACAGATCTTAACCATGAAATAGGGCTTTGGTTGAATAGCATATTTACTTACCTTTGCGAATCAAAAACCCCGAAAACACCACTTGACTATGATGATGTCGACACCCCTATACACATATGTTAGATCCGATTCCCAAACGTTTAAGGGACTTAACAAGTGGCCTTCAGCCTAAACTATATTTTCCTTACCTTAGATCTAGAAATCCCGGATGACTTCCTCCTTGTAGTCGATAATAGCAGAAATCCCGAAAGAATCTTTCATAGTTTCAGCCAAAGACATTGATGGCATTAGAATCTTAGATTTTGACAAGCCTAAGGAAAGAGAATGGAAAACGAATTTGATCTTACCCCTACTTGAAGAAATCCACAACACCTATGTCTGTCACCACAGAGATATTTAGCTTTGAGACTTGATGAGAAATCGACTAGAAGTACCTTATATATTCGGCTCTTGAAAAGGGTAGCAAGGGGTTATGGATTCGGCTTCCACAAGAGTCACAAAAGAAGAGGTATGAAGCCTTAGGGGTTACGGCAATGGTGAAAATAGGGGGAAGGAAATTTCGGCTAGAACAGATAAAAAAAGAAAAAGAAGATGAAGATGATAACTTGGAGAGAAAAGAGTGCTTGAAAGAGAGGCAAAAAGTTTTGAATGACATTCGGCTATCCCCTTTAACTAGCTTGGTCGAAAATTACTTCAAAAGAGTCCCTAGGCCGGCCACACACCTCTCCTAATCAACTTCCTCACTTTTCTCCTCTTTTCTCTCTTTTATCTATTCAAAATAATTCCTCATTTATCTACCTCTTTAGCCGATATTTTTAAAAGAATAACATCTCATCTTAAACTCCCCCCTTAGACTCCCCATGCCATCCGTCTCTTCCCCTTATTACCGTAAAAATAAAAGCTTTATTTAGCTTCCCTCGCGACTCGATCCTAGGCCCTTCCCCATAGCCCATGGCGTCATTTCCAGAGGCCTTAAGTGGCGCCACCAAGCCACTTAACCAAGCCTATTTGTGTGTCAAATCTCCCCTATATTTTCTCTTAAGGCCCCTCTAGTTCAATTCCCTCCTTTAAACTTTAAATCCAATAATTCCTAAGGCCTTCACTATACTCTAGAGTTCACAAAATTCGTAAAACACATTATAACACACAAAGGCATACTATTTCATATAATTATGCAAAATGCACAAGCCCAATTTCAGGATATTATAGCTCTACCCCCCATAAAATAATTTCGACCTCGAAATTACCTGGCTAAAACAAGTGAGGTTATTGCTGTTGCATTGCTTCCTCCGGCTCCCACGAAGCTTCCTCCGATCCATGATTTCGCCATAGAACTTTGACTAGAGGAACTGACTTTCTCCGTAACACCTTCACATCTCGTTCCAAGATCTGAATTGGCTCTTCCTCGCAGGACAAATCTGGCCTTAGCTCCACCTCTTCAACTGGAACCACATTGGATGGATCTGATTGATAACGACGTAGCATAGAAACATGAAATACGTCGTGCATCTGCTTCAATTTCGAAGGCAACTCTAACTGGTATGCCACTAGTCCAACTCGCTTCAATACCCGATAAGGTCCTATAAACCTTGGACTTAACTTCCCTTTGCGACCAAACCTCATCACTTTCCTCCATGGCAAAACCTTAAGGAACACTTGATCTCCCACAGCAAATTCTATCTCCTTCCGTTTCAGATCCGCGTACAACTTTTGCCTATCAGATGCTTCCTTCAACTGTGCCCGAATTACCTCAACCTTTTCCTCAGACTCTGCCATAATTTTTAGACCCAAAACTCGACGTTCTCCTAATTATGTCCAACACGTAGGAGTTCGACACTTCCGGCCATACAACGCTTCATACGGTGCCATCCGAATACTAGCCTGATAGCTGTTGTTGTAGACAAACTCTGCTAAAGGCAGATATTCCTCCCAACTTCCTCTGAAGTCCATCACACAGCCCCTCAACATATCTTCTAACACTTGGATCACTCATTCAGACTGCCCATTCGACTGTGGATGAAAAGCCGTAGTGAAATCCAATTTAGTGCCTAAAGCTTAATGTAGAGCTTTCCAAAATCGAGACGTAAACCTTGGATCCCTATCTGAAATGATTGACACCGGCACTTCATGTAACCTCACTATTTCCGCCACATACAACTTTGCCAACTTCTGCAAAGAGTAATCAACTCTTACCGGAATGAAATGCGCGGACTTTGTCAACCTATCCACTATTACCCATACCGAGTCCTTCCTAGTAGGCGTAAGAGGAAGCCCACTAACGAAGTCCATGGTAATTCTCTCCCACTTCCAGTATGGAATCTTGATTGGCTAAAGTAATCCTGACTCAGCCTTAACTTGCTGACACGTCAAACACTTGCTGACAAATTCAGAACTTCCTCTTCGCACTGTGCCACCAAAATTGTTCTCTCAGATCTCTGTACAACTTAGTACCTCTGGGATGCATAGCATAAGGGCTACTATGCGATTCCTGAAGGATCTTTTGCCTTAACTCCTTATTCTTAGGCATACAAACCTTGCCATGAAAACACAGTACTCCCTCGTTATTAATACCATAATCTTCCATTTCTCCATTCTGCACTTGCTGTAACTTGGTACTTAAATCTTCATCCAACAACTGACCCTCTTTCACTTCATTCAACCATGTCGGCTTTACTTGCAACTCTGCCAGTAGACTTCCATTGTCATACAAACTCAGATGTGCGAACATTGCCCTCAGATCCGACACAACCTTCCGACTTAGGGCATCCGCCACTACATTCGTCTTGCCTGGATGATACTCTATCGAACAATCATAGTCCTTCAGTAACTCCACCCACCTTCGCTGTCTCAGGTTCAGCTCCTTCTGAGTCAGCAGATACTTAAGGCTCTTGTGTTCTGTGTAAATCACTGACTTTTCTCCATAAAGGTAGTGCCTCCACACCTTAAGAGCAAAGACCACTGCCGCCAATTCCAAATCATGCGTCGGGTAGTTAACTTCATGCGGCCTTAATTGCCGAGACGCATACGCGACTACTTTCCCATCTTGCACCAGTACGCAACCCAACCCTGTATGAGAAGCGTCACAATACACCACGAAATCCTTCCCTGCCTCGGGTTGAATCAAAACTGGAGCTTCAGTCAAGACCCTCTTAAGCTTTTCAAAGCTCTCTTGTTGTTTATCCGTCCATACGAAAGGTACTTCCTTCCTTACTAACTTTGTCAAAGGCGCGGCTATCGATGAGAATCCTTCCACAAACCTTCTGTAGTAGCCTGCCAATCCCAAGAAACTACGAATCTCAGCCACAGACTTTGGTGGTTTCCAATCCAACACCGCTTCAATCTTTCTAGAATCCACCCTTATTCCTTTAGCAGACACTACATGCCCTAAGAATGCAACCTCTTTAAGCCAGAATTCACACTTGCTGAATTTGGCATAAAGCTTTTTCCTCCTCAACACTTGCAACACAACCCGGAGATGCTCATCATGCTCCTCTTCAAACTTGGAGTATACCAAGATATCGTCGATAAATACAACGACGAACCTATCCAAGTAGGGTTGACGATAATCTATGCACATACGCATAGTTCCGTCCTTCTTCTTCACAAACAAGACCGGTGCTCCCCATGGAGACACACTGGGTCGAATAAACCCACGATCAGGTAACTCTTGGATTTGAGCCTTGAGCTCCACCAACTCCTTTGGTGCCATTCGATACGAAGCGATTGACACAGGAGCTGTTCCCGGCAGCAAGTCAATTCCGAACTCCACTTCTCTATCTGGGGGTATTCCAGGTAATTCCTTCAGAAACACATCTTCAAAATCCCTTACAGTTCTAACTCCACTAACACCTTCTTCCTTTGCATCCAACGCACTAATGAAAGTCAAGAAAGCCTTGCACCCTTTCCGAAAAATCTTCTCAACCTTAAGTGCTGAAACTATATTACACAAGTAGTTTCTTCTTTCTCCTATCATAATGACCACCTCATCCTCCGGGGTCCTTAACTCCATTCTCTTAGCTGCACAATCCAATACAGCCTGATGTTCCACTAGCCAGTCCATGCCGAGTATAAGATCAAACTCTCTGAAGGGTAGTTCCATTAAGTCAGCAGCGAATACTACTCCTTGAATTTCTAGAGGTACTTTCTGAAACATCTTATTCACTACTACAGTTTGACCTAGTGGGCTTACTACAGTCATCTCCCTATCAGAAAGTTCAGAGGCTATGCCTAAAGTTCCCACTACTCTACATGCAACATAAGAATGGGTCGAGCCCACATCAATCAAAGCAAAGTAAGGCTTGCCACAAATAAGGAACGTACCGGTTATGACGTCCGACGCGTCTCCATCCTCCCTCCGACGAACCGCATAAACCAGACCTGACTGTCTTGCCTCTGTATTACCAACACCTCTGCCCGGTGTTCCACGTCCTCTGCCAGCACCATTACCTCTACCATTCAGACCACGACCTCACTGAGGCTGCTGTCCACCTCTGCTAGCCTGATTAACATTCTGAGCCGCTGGTCGATTCCCATCTGGTTTCATAGGACAGTCCTTAATCATATGATCCTTAGACTCACACTTGAAGCATCCTCCCATTTTCTTCCAACACTCCCCCAAGTGCATCATCCCACATTGAGCACAAGTACGATACTTCCCTCTTGTAGCAACTTGCTGACCTCGCGGCCCATCAGCTCTAGGCCTCTTTTGTACATTTCCTGACGGTCTAGACGATCCAAATCCTTTTTTTTGCTTATTCCGATCAGTATTCTGTCTTACAGAGTCCTTAATTCCCTCGGCTACCTTAGCCTTCTCGACCAACACTGCGAACTCCTCTCTGTCATGAGCTATCAATAACCTTAGATCGTGTCTTAGTCCGTCCTCAAACCGGACACACCGCTCATGTTCTCAGAGCCACTATCCTCTAGCATAACGGTTCACCTTTAAGAATTCACCGTATCTTTCGCCACGCACTTATTTCCTTGAACCACCCTTCAAATGCCTTCCTCTCGTGCATCAATGTAGTGAGTACCAACATACTTCTTCTGATATGCCGCTTTAACATATTCCCAAGTAAGTTCTTCAGCCGTAGCACTATCCCGAACCGTGAGCCACCATTGATATGACTCATCGCGGAGAAGCGACACTAACCCTTTCAGTTTTTCCTCAGCGGTCAGATCGAGCTCATCCATGATCCGCTCAGTCACTTCCAACCAGCACTCACCCGTACTGGGTGCCACACCAGATACGCCACGGAACACCTTAGCTCCGTTGGCTCGGAGTCGCTCGAGTACAGACTTTCGAGTGCCCATATTCCCTCCAGCACCACCCATTATATTCGAAACTCGCAAAGACGATCGCAATACAAAGACCCCGCTCTAATCTTGTTGTTCAGTACCAACAGCTGCTGGTGGTGGTGGTACTTCATTCTTAGATCCTTGATCCGACCTAACGGGTTCCGACACGGTCATTCTGCCTCGACCGCGTCCACACACATTACAACCACGTCCCCTAGAGCTCATGTCTACATTCGCGTCTTAATCTGATTAAGAAATTTTTATGCATTAGTATATGTTCCACTGATTATCCGCGAAAAATTTTTATGAAAGAAGTTTATTAGTAGTTCTTTCGATCAGCCAAAGTTTCAGGTTCTCTATCCTAATTCAGAGAAGCACATTCATCCAAACATTCATTCAGTAGTACCAAGCACACACATTCACTGTTTGAACTTCCTTATCTATTCCTATCCCAGGGGTATTTTCGTAATTTTTCCTACAAGGGTATTTTGGTAATAAATCGGGGTAACTTCCAAAAATCCTTATAAATCAAAGGTATTTTAAAGTTTGCAAAACTTGGGGTTCTTTTTGAGAATCTGTTTCCCAAATCGGTGTTGTTGCAAAAATTTTAGAAATCGGGGGTCATTTTGGTAATTTTGTAAATCAGGGGCAATTTCGTAAATTTTCCCAAATTGGAGTATTTTAATATTTTGCAAAATAGAGTTTTTGGACATTTTATAAAGCAAGGAAATTTTTAATAAAACTATGGGTAGTATGGACATTTTATAAACCAAGGGCATTTTGGTAATTTTACCACTAGGGGTATTTAGGTAATTTTGTAAATCGAAAATATTTTGGAAAATTTTCAAACTAAGTTCTGCTACAATTTAAAAGGGTTATTTGATGATTTAAAATCAAAGTTTTTATGAAAATTCAGCTAATCCCTTTCGGGTTTTAATTACTGAGTTTAGCCCGTGAGTAAGTCCTCTTGGTTAGGGTGAACCGTAGCTATGCACCAAGTAAGATTCCAGCGAAGAGGAGGTGAGTCACTAGAACTGCTTAAGTCCCAGGCTCTTCCGGATCCAATCCTAAACATGCGCACAATGGTTGCCACACCCTAACTCGGCGACTTAACCACAGGTTTGTTTAATTAGGCACTTAAGTTTTATGTAATTGTTGGGGTAAACTAGTCCTAGGGTTCAATAGCTCTTATTATACTATTCTACATTCCCTTTATTCCCCTATACAGTTCATACAAGAATTCACACAATAGATACGGGTTCTTACCTGGTGGACTGCGGGTCGGAGACTTAGGTGCCATGCATGAAAAACCTGCTCAATTTCATAAAAAAAAAAATTCACAAATTCATTTGGGCCTAAATTTCAAAACATTGTGGGCTTTAAACCCAAGGCTGAGAGTTTAAAACTGAGCTCTGATACCAAGCTAAAACACACCAAAACCGGCCCACGAGCCCTGACCGGATCTGGTATGTTCCTCGAGAAAACATTTGAAAGTCTGTTTGTTGCTTAGGAGAAATTCGTGTGGTTTTGAGAGAAATTTTATATTTTCTTTGGGTTGGGCTCGAGTTGGAAATAAGTTGATTTTTCAAATCTAAGTTTTTATAAGACTTTAAATCAAAGAAAATATCGAGTTGTTTTAAAGTTTACTATAAATTGAAAACCATTTGTTTAGGGTGTCCAAGTCACTTAGAGTCATTTGTTTTTTTTTTAAATAAAATTTACTTAATCCTTAATTTGATAAAAATTCGTAACGTCATAAAATCAATTAAAACATGCATAAGACAGTTCATACTATGGCCTTATTACATCAAAAACGAAACCCCAAAATAAATCCAACAAACCTAAAATAAAACAAGTCCAAAAATAAAGTAAAATCCGAACTGAGCATGGCCACCACTAAGCTCCTGCCGACCCGGTCCATCACTGATCGTCACCTAAGAAATATTCCCACAACGGGGTGAGTCATACAGACTCAATGTGTAACCAACACTAAATCCAAACAGATTCAAGCATATCAGATCATATATATATTCATATAGTATTTAAATAAAATGATGCAAACCCGAACCCAAACCTAGGTACCATCCGCTACACGTCACCCGTACCAACCTGCACATCTGGGGACTACTAAGTCAACCCTCCATCCGCTACACATCACCGGAAGCGCGTCATTTGCAATCGGCGTGCTCATCGCCTCTTATATATTATGGCATGCCACCAGATAACATTTTGTGTCAAGAGACACCACATTCGATCTTCGTGGACCAAGTCACCACATTCGAATCTTTCGTGGACCAAGTCACCACATTCACTTCCCCTTTCATAATAACCCATATGCCCATGTCATACATACCATGCACAGATTATGTCCCATTCTTTACTTCACATTCTGATAATTTCACATATGCTATAATAGATCACATTATAATCCTAGTAGGAGTAGGAAAATGTACGTGAGTACTTTGTACCATTGCATGGTACCTTGGCCACATTCACATTAATAAAAACATATATATATCAAATTTATTGCCTTAAATCTATTAAGAGCTAGTGTGGGGTACACACCTGATTCACTTAACGCTTTTACTGAAATCCCGAAACCCGATCTAATGCCTTAGATCCTTTGTTCCTACATTCGGCCAACATTTAATACTTAAACAAAAGCCTATTCGGCTATAAAACCAAATCCTGAAGGATAACCATAGCCAGATCCTTACCTTGCTGTCGATTGGGTTACTAACAAATCCCGAAAACTTCGTGATGACCCTTCTTGAAATCGTCTGCTATTAAATCACTGAACTAGTTAGTTTCCAGCTTTTGAATAACTAAGAACAGATCTTAACCATGAAATAGGGCTTTGGCCGAATAGCATATTTACTTACCTTTGCAAATCAAAAACCCCGAAAACACCACTTGACTATGATGATGTCGACACCCCTATACACATATGTTAGATCCGATTCCCAAACGTTTAAGGGACTTAACAAGTGGCCTTCGGCCTAAACTATATTTTCCTTACCTTAGATCTAGAAATCCCGGATGACTTCCTCCTTGTAGTCGATAATAGCAGAAATCCTGAAAGAATCCTTCATAGTTTCGGCCAAAGACATTGATGGCATTAGAATCTTAGATTTTGACAAGCCTAAAGAAAGAGAATGGAAAACGAATTTGATCTTACCCCTACTTGAAGAAATCCACAACACCTATGTCTGTCACCACAAAGATATTCGGCTTTGAGACTTGATGAGAAATCGACTAGAAGTACCTTATATATTCGGCTCTTGAAAAGGGTAGCAAGGGGTTATGGATTCGGCTTCCACAAGAGTCACAAAAAAAGAGATATGAAGCCTTAGGGGTTACGGCAGTGGTGAAAATAGGGGGAAGGAAATTTCGGCTAGAACAGATAAAAAAAGAAAAAAAAGATGAAGATGATAACTTGGAGAGAAAAGAGTGCTTGAAAGAGAGGCAAAAAGTACTGAATGACATTCGGCTATCCCCTTTTACTAGCTTAGCCAAAAATTACTTCAAAAGAGTCCCTAGGCCGGCCACACACATCTCCGGATCAACTTCCTCACTTTTCTCCTCTTTTCTCTCTTTTACCTATTCAAAATAATTCCTCATTTGTCTACCTCTTTAGCCGAAATTTTTAAAAGAATAACATCTTAAACTCCCCCTTAGATTCCCCATGCCGTCCATCTTTTCACCTTATTGCCGCAAAAATAAAAGCTTTATTTAGCTTCCCATGCGACTCGATCCTAGGCCCTTCCCCATAGCCCATGGCGTCATTTCCAGAGGCCTTAAGTGGCGCTTCCAAGCCACTTAACCAAGCCTATTTGTGTGTCAAATCTCCCCTATATTTTCTCTTAAGGCCCCTCTGCTTCAGTTCCCTCCTTTAAACTTGAAATCGAATAATTCCTAAGGCCTTCACTACACTCTAGAGTTCACAAAATTCATAAAACACATTATAACACACAAAGGCATGCTATTTCATATAATTAAGAAAAATGCACAAGCCCAATTTTAGGATATTACACAAACTTACAGGATTGATTTGCAGTAACGACTCATAGTATTTCAACCAGTGATCAATGTCATTTCAATTCATTATTTTCATTTCCAATTATACACATCAATAAAACCCAATGTTATGCAATTAAGTTCATATAATACATATATAAATGTACTAAAATTAAACCAAACGTACTTACCTGACTAACTTGTAGTAATAAATCCATATTTAATTAGGATTTAATTGCAATTTCCTACAATCTAGAGAATTCCACATTATTTATATTATTAAACCATTAAATGAAGGTGCAATTTGTCCTTTAATTATATTAAATTCCAACTAAACAAATTCAATTTCAATTTAACCCTAAACTAATTAGGACTAAAAGAGCAAATAACTCAAAAGTTAGTAGATTAATCATATCCACCACCGCTTGGACTTTTTGACCATAGTTTAATTACCATTTTGGTCCCTTTACTATTTTAAATATATAGCAATTAACTTTTACATCTTTTACAAATTAATCATTTTACCGTAATTAAATAATAAATCATCAAAATTACCAGACCAAACTTCAATTCATATATAATACGACTCTGGAAATATTTAATGAAAATATTTACGGCCTTAAAATATGGAAACGAGGTCCTACTACCTTGTATCTGATAACCACTTGACTTTTGAACCGAACCATTTATACTAACTTTTAATTCAATTGGTTAAATTCATCATACCGAAATTCAATATAAAAATTATTATTGACTCGTATAATTTACTTACTAATTATACAAACTTACTTGTCTGATTTGTAGTCTCGAAACCACTGTTTTCGAAACCACTAAAAAACGGGTTGTTACAATGTTGGTTTTGAGATGGATTTTAGTACTTGTGAATATTGTGCTTGGTTTGGTACATATGTGTGTATGGAACTTGTTTGATATATGTAGATAAGACTTATAAAGTGTGTGAATATTACTAAGTATTTTATGAGTAAAAAGAATAGTATTTTGGTATAAATTGTTATTAATGGTTGTGTATTGTGTTATTATACTATGTTTTGAACATGATATTGATTTGATAATTGAATTGTCGTGTCAACGAGAGCACATTGGTTAGAGTTTTTGTAACAGCCTGATTTTGGGGCTAGTCGGAATAGTGGATTTAGAACCACTAATTCAAGGTCAAAGAAATTATTTTTAATATTATTTTATTGGTTATGACATGATTATATGAATATATGAAAATTTTGGTCCATTAATTTTGGTGATTGAATGCTTAATCGCAAAAAAGGACCAAATCGCATAAAGTGTGAAAGTTTTATTTTACTAGCTAGAGGTCTCAAATAGCTATAGAACTTTAAATTGGAGGTTCTTAAGCTGCAATTAGACCTTTCTAAGGTTGATAGTCGGCCATAGGGACAAGAAATTTCAATTTGGTCAGGATTTGGTGGATTAGGTGACTTAATGGAATAAAATAAGATAAAACAAAGAAAGCTATAATCTTTTCCCATTTTTCGTCTTCCTCCACCGAAAATACCAACAAGAATAGGGGTTTGGAAGCTTGAAAATTTTCAGCAACTTCAACCTTTGCTAGTAAGTGATTTGGTTATCATTCTTGTTAATATTTGTACTTTTTGAGACCCTTGTAGCATGATCTACCTAATGATAGGACTGTTTTGTAAAATGGTTGAGAGTCTAGGGATTTTCCATGAGAGTATTCATGTTGATTTCTAAAATTTTATGGAAGAAAATGAATCTTAGAGGGTTAATGAACAGCTTTGGTGAAAGGATTTTTGCATGAAAACTCCTAGTAGGACTATTTTGTAAAAGTTATAAAATAGGTCGTAAATGTGTGAAATAATTGAAATCTTGAGTTTCATTTCACGAGCCTGAGGGTAAAATCGTAATTTTACGAAAGACTAGGGGCAAAACAATAATTTTGCCAAAATAGGAATTTTGTAGTGATTTGAATATTGTGGTTAATTAATAAGTTAAATATGTCATTATAGATCAAGAAGAACGTGGAATCAACCTTGACCGAGGAAAAGGCAAGGTTTCGGACTAAATTGCAAATTGACACATTTTGTATCGAGGTAAGTTTATATGTAAATAATACATCCTTTTTACTTATGTTTTTACATATTGAGGTATTATGTGAAATGTGAATGAATATTGTTGATATATATATTGAAATAATAGAAAGTGAGGAAATTACGGATGAACACCGTAAATAAGTGAATGTAGGTGGGTTGTGTGCGATACCACCGTATTTATCATTATTGATGGGTTGTGTGCGATACCATTTTGAAAATGTGACTATTGGTGGGCTGTGTACGATACCTCCTTGTTATTTGTTAGTGGTGGGCTGTTTGCGATTCCACCGTGTTATTCATTAGTGGCGGGTTGTGTGCTAAACCGCCCTATATTCGGTATTATTTCAAAGTGCTTATCGAGAAACTATGACTCAGTAAAATTACATGCGGCTTGACTTTGTGGTGATAAGTGCAGGATATAAATGCATCTAAATGTGAGCAATGTTTTATTATATGTGTTTGGGATGTAGTAAGATTTGAAATGAGTAAGTATGATTATGAGGATATGAATTGTTTTTGTTTAGTATGTAATGTTCTTGAGGAATAAGTATGTGGCATGGTATTCATCATTTACATGTAAACTTTCTAAGCTTTATGCTTACTCCCTTTCTTTTCCATTTTGTTGTAGTTTCGCCAAGCTAGCTCGGGGATCCGAAGGACGTCGGAGCTCGTTTCACACTATCAAGCTATTTTTTTGGGTACAGTAAGTTTGATTTAGCATTTTGAGTATGGCATGTATAGGGACTTAGTTAGCTTATTTGAAGATGAATTCTTTTGTAAACGATCATGGTTGATGGCTATTTCTTATTAATATATGAAATGATGATTTTAGTCATGAATGTGCAAGTTGCATGGTTAATTTATTGATATATTTGTGCATGAATGGGTTGGTTGCTTGATATGGTTTATATTGGTCTAAGTATAGGTGGCAAAAAGGCTTGGTAAATACACTTGTTATTATTCACACGGGAAGACACATGGTCGTGTGTCTAGGCCGTGTGCGACACACGATCTGCCCCATGGGCATGTGGTTTGGTCATGTGTCCCCCTGCATGCTAAGTTGGCAAATCAAAATGTCCAGTAGTAACCATACAGGCTGAGACACGACCATGTGTCTCAATCGTGTGAAAGACACGGCCATAGGATATAGGCGTGTGTCCAGTCCGTGTGAAGTCTGCACCTAAATTTAGGAATTTAATTCGCCACATGGCCTAAGGACACGAGCATGTGCCATGGCCGTGTGACCTTAGTGGGTCGATGACGTCAGAAACAGAATGTCAAGGTTTTTGCACATGGGCTAAGGTACAAGCGTGTCATAGCCGTATGAGGGACACGGGTTATGGAGACGAGCGTATGTCAGGCCGTGTGAAAACCCTTTAATTTCGAATTGAGAAATAAATTTATATTGGTGTGGAACACGGGTATGTGATGTGCCACAGGACGTGTCCCTTCTTCCACACGGGCGTGTGGACTGTTTGATGAGAATTTTTCTAAGTCTTTCCAGAAATCTTCTAAAGAGTTCGATTTGATTCCAAACCATTTCTAAAGTGTGTTTTAGGCCTCGTAGGCTTGTGTAAGGGGTGATATGAAGGTTTATGAAAAGTTTTAAATTTGAGTGGAAAATTATGCATCGGTTTTGTATGATTGCTTGCATATAAGTCTGGTAATGCCTCGTACCCTGTTTTAGCGTCAAATACGAGTAAGGAGTGTTATATTTAGTGGTATCAGAGCTATGGTTTAGTTGACTCTCGGACTAACCCAGCGTGTGTACGAGTCTAGCTATACATGCTATATATAAATTGTGATAGTGTGATGGCTCCTGACAATTTAAAATGTATTTTATATAGTAAATGGATCCGGACGGAGCAATGGTGGGTGATGTAGAAAGTAATGCACCAACTCCCGCTGAAGGGACCGCGCCAGTCGAGAGTGGGCCCGTGATACTGAGTCAGGGCAAAGGGGCTAAAGAAGCCTTCCTCCATATGATGAATGTACGGTATTTGGAGTTTGTTCGTGCAAATCTGAACACTCCACCTCCTCCAGCCCCACCTATTCCTCAGCCTACCCCTGTAGCTCCCCAAGTAGTGGAAATGATTAGGAGGGAGAAACCTCTGGTAGACAGAATTTAGAAACAATGAGCTGAGAAATTCTGAGCTGATAAAGATGATGACCCAGAGGGGGCAAAGTTCTAGTTAGAAAATACCATTAGGGTATTCGATGAGTTGTCTTGCACACCTAAGGAATGCATGAAGTGCATGGTGTCACTCTTACGAGACTTGGCCTATCAATGGTGGAACACCCTTGTGTAGGTGGTATCAAGGGAGAAGATAAGTTGGGAATTCTTCCAGGAAAAGTTTCATAAAAAATATATCATCCAAAGGTTTATAGATCAGAAAAGGAAGGAATTTCTAGAATTGAAACAAGGTCGAATGACGGTAATGGAGTATAAGCATGAGTTCGTGAGGCTCAGCAAATACGCTCAGGAGTACGTATCCACCAAAGCCATCATGTGAAAAAGGTTTGAGGACAAATTAAATGAGGATATCCAGTTGTTTTTTGGTATTCTAGAATTGAAAGAATTTGTTGTGCTAGTAGAGAGAGCTTGCAAGGCCGAAGAATTGGCCAAAGAGAAAAGAAAGGCTATGATTGAGGCTCGAGATGCAAGGAAGAGGCCGATGAGTAAATCATTCCAATCTCAATCAAAGAGGTCCAAGGAAATGAATCCTCAAATAACTGTTTCATTCGAGTATTCACACTAAGATCGTGGTAAGACATATTTGAACTTTAGGGTTCAAGCCACCTCGATGGCGAGTGTGGGTAATGTGAAGTCTAATAAACTCAAGTGTCAAAGATGTGGCAGAAAACATATTGGAGAATGTTGGGGAAATAATTGAGCTTGCTACAAGTGTGGTTCTCGAGAACATTTTATCAAAGACTGTGCTGAGATGGATGAGGAGACAGAAAGCAAGATGTGTGAGTGAGTAATGCTTCTGCAAGAGGTAGACCATAGAAGAACCCGAAAAGTTGGGTTAGTAGTAGAGGTGTGCCTAGAGATTCCATTGTGAGATCACAGCGTAAAGCTCCTGCGAGGACTTATGCCATTTGCGCTTGCGAAGAGGCATAATCTCCGGATGTGATAATGGGTACTTTTTCTCTTCATGATATTTCTATTGTTGCTTTGATTGATCCGGGGTCTACCCATTCCTATATTTGTATGAAATTGGTGTCTAGCATGAGTATGCTTGTTGAGTCTACAGATTTGGTGATAAAGGTGTCAAACTCGTTAGGCAACATGTGCTAGTTAACAAGGTTTGTAGAAATTGGCCCTTAACAATTAGAGGTCATTGTTTTCTGACAAATCCATGTTGCTGCCGTTTGATGAATTTGACCTAATTCTTGGCATGGATTGGTTGATTGTTCGTAATTGGTTGTAGGTTTAATGAACTGAAAAGTAAAAATGAGGATATTATTAGGGTTGAATCAAGAGAACTGGATAGCTTACCTGTACTAATTTCTTCTATGACTGCTAAGAAATACATGAGAAAAGGATATGATTCCTATCTTGCATTTGTATTGAATACCCAAGAGACGGAAGTAAAAATTGAGACAGTGCTTGTGGTATGTCTATACTTGGATGTATTTCCAGAAGAGTTGCCCGGATTGCCTCCAACTAGAGAAGTTGAGTTTGGTATCAAGTTAGTCCATGGTACAGCACCTATTTCGGTTGCCCCGTATAGAATGGCACCGTTGGAGTTAAAAGAATTGAAGGTTCAGTTACAAGAGTTGACTGATAAAGGTTTCGCAAGACCGAGCTATTTTCCGTAGGGTGCTCCAGTACTTTTTGTAAAAAAGAAAGACGGGTAGATGAGGTTATGCATAGACCATAGACAGCTCAACAAGGTTACAGTTAAGAACAAATATCCTTTTCCAAGGATCGATGCTTTGTTTAACCAATTGAAGGGGGCCATAGTTATTTCTAAGATAGACATAAGGTCCGAGTATTATCAAGTAAGAGTCAAGGAGCAAGATGTACCGAAAACTGCATTTTGAACGAGGTATAGCCATTATGAGTTTCTCATCATGCCCTTTGGTTTAACAAATGCTCCCGTCGTGTTTATGGATTTAATGAATCGTATTTTCTGACCATATTTGGATAAGTTTGTCGTAGTTTTTATTGATGATATATTAATTTATTCTCGTGGTTAGAGTGAGCACGTGGAGCATTTGAGAACTGTTTTTGCAAACTCCAAGAGATAAGTAGTTGTATGCTAAATTTAGCAAAAGTGAGTTTTGGCTCCGAGAGGTCAAAATTTTAGGACACATCGTGTCTGGAGATGAAATTAGAGTTGATCAGAGTAAGATCTCAGCTATTGTTGAGAGGAAACAGCAGAGGAATGTGTCATAGATTAGGAGCTTTTTGGGCTTAGCGGGTTACTACAGAGGGTTCGTTAAAGGGTTCTCCATGATTTCTACACTGATGATGAGATTGCTACATAAGGATGTCAAGTTTGAATGGACAAAGAGGTGCCAACAGAGTTTTGAGAAACTGAAAACATTGTTGACTGAAGCCCTCGTTTTGCTACAACCTGAGTTGGGAAAGGATTTTGTAATCTATAGCAATGCGTCAATGAATGGTCTTGGTTGTGTGTTGATGCAAGAGGGCAAAGTAGTAGCTTATGCCTCGAGATAGCTAAAACCACATGAAAAGAATTATCCGACGCACGATTTGGAATAGGCTGCCATCGTCTTTGCTTTGCAGGTTTGGCGTCATTATTTATATGGTGAGAAATGCCGAATCTTTACCGATTACAAAAGTTTGAAGTACTTGATGAACCAAAGCGACTTGAATTTACGTTAACGGGGGTGGCTCAAATTATTAAAAGATTATGAGGTGGTGATTGATTATCACTCGGTGAAAGCGAATGTGGTCACCGATGCCTTGAGTAGAAAATCCTTGTATGCTCTGAGAGCTATGAGTACGAGTTTGACATTGTCTGATGATGTTTCTATATTGGCTAGTTGAAGGCCAGATCGTTGTTTCTTCAGCAGATTTGTGAGGCTTAAAGGAATGATAGTGGAATACAAGCTAAGAGAGCTTAGTGTGAATTGGGAAGTAACTCTGATTTTCGGGTTGGTCCAGATGATTGTTTAATGATTCGTGATAGAGTTTGTGTACCGAAAGATGATGAACTAATTTGGAAAATTTTACATGAGGTACACAATGGTTTTTTGTCAGTACATCCGGGCAGTACAAAAATGTATAATGATTTGAAGAAGTTGTATTGGTGGCCTGGTATGAAAAGAGACATCTCCGAGTTTGTTACAAAGTATTTAATCTGTCAACAAGTGAAAGCCGAACATCAGGTACCTTCGGTTTACTTTACCCAATGATGGTTCTTGAGTGGAATGGGATCGAATCACGATGGATTTTGTAACGGAGTTACCTACAACTCCGAAAAAGAAAGATGATGTGTGGGTTATCATTGATAGATTAACGAAATTGGCTCACTTTATACCGGTACGTGTTGGTTACTCACTTGACAAGTTGGCTGAGCTGTATATTGTCGAAATTGTGAGATTACATGGGGTGCCTATGTCCATTATTTCGGATAGTGATCTGAGGTTTACTTTGATGTTTTGGAAAAAGTTGCAAGAAACCTTGGGTATGAAACTAAATTTTAGTACCGCGTTCCACCCCCAAATTGATGGTCACTCCGACAGAGTGATTCAAGTTCTCGAAGACATGCTCCAAAACTATGTTTTAGAGTTCGAAGGTAGTTGGGAAAAATATCTACCTTTAGTTGAATTTGCCTACAACAACAGTTATCAGTCGAGTATACAGATGGCACCATATGAAGAATTATATAGACACAAGTGTCGAACTCCTTTGTATTGGACCGAGCTTAGTGAGAAGCAAATTCATGGGGTTGATTTGGTTAGAGAAACTGAAGAGAAAATGAAAGTGATCTGTGATAGTCTAAAAGCTGCTTCAGACCGACAAAAGTCATACGCGGATTTGAAAATAAAGGAAATTGAATTTCAGGTGGGTGATAAAGTATTCCTGAAAGTATCCCCGTGGAAGAAAATATTGAGATTTGGTCGAAAAGGCAAATTAAGTCAGCGATTCATGGGGTCATATGAGGTTATTGAATGGATTGGACCAGTAGCTCACCAGCTAGCTTTACCGGCGGAGTTGGAGAGAATACACAATGTGTTCCATGTGTCAATGTTGCGATGATATCGTTTCAATTCTTCGCATGTAATTCCTCAGACCGAAATTGAGATACGACCGGATATGACCTATGAAGAGGAGACAATTCAAATTTTGGCTCGAGAGGTTAAGCAGTTGAGGAACAAAAGTATAGCCTTAGTGAAAGTGTTGTGGCAAAAACATGGTGTAGAAGAGGCTATGTGGGATTGGAAGAATCCATGAGATAACAATACCCAAAACCTTTTATAGGTAAGGTTTTCAGGGACGAAAATCCCTAAAGAGGGGAGAGTTGTAACAGCCTGATTTTGGGGCTAGACGGAATAGTGGTTTTGGAACCACTAATTTGAGGTCAGAGATATTATTTTTAATATTATTTTATGGGCTATGACATGATTATATGAATGCATGTAAATTTTGGTGCATTAATTTTGGTGATTGAATGCTTAATTACGAAAAAAGACTAAATCGTACAAAGTATGAAAGTTTTATTTTACTAGCTAGAGGTCTCAAATAGCTATAGAAATTTAAATTGGAGGTCCTTAAGGTGCAATTAGACCTTTCTAAGGTTTATAGTCGGCCATAGGGACAAGAAATTTCAATTTGGTCAAGATTTTATGGATTAGGTGACTTAATGGAATAAAATAAGATAAAACAAAGAAAGCTATCATCTTTTCCCATTTTTCTTCTTCCTCCACTGAAAATACCAACAAGAATAAAGGTTTGGAAGCTTGAAAATTTTCAGCAACTTCAACCTTTGCTAGTAAGTGATATGGTGACCATTCTTGTTAATTTTTGTACTTTTAGGACCCTTGTAGCATGATCTAGCTAATAAGGGGACTATTTTGCAAAATGGTTGAGAGTTTAAGGATTTTCCATGTGAGTATTCATGTTGATTTCTGAAATTTTATGGAAGAAAATGAATCTTAGTGGGTTAATGAACAACTTTTGTGAAAGGATTTTTGCATGAAAACTCCTAGAAGGACTATTTTGTAAAAGTTATAAAATAGGTGGTAAATATGTGAAATAATTGAAATCTTGAGTTTCTATAAGAGGGAATATGAATCGGCTAGGCTTGGGTGTGTGAAAAATGAACACATTTCATTTCACGAGCCTAAAGGTAAAATCGTAATTTTGTAAAAGACTAGGGGCAAAACGATAATTTTGCAAAAATAGTAATTTTGGAGTGATTTGAATAATTTGGTTAATTAATAAGTTAAATATGTCATTATAGATCAAGAAGAACGTGGAATCAATCTTGACCGAGGATAAGGCAAGGTTTCAAACTAAATTACAAATTGACACATTTTGTATCGAGGTAAAAGTTTATATGTAAATTATACGTCCTTTTTACTTATGTTTTTACATATTGAGGTATTATGTGAAATGTGAATAAATATTGTTGATATATATATTTAAATAATAGAAAGTGAGGAAATTACGGATGAACACCGTAAATAAGTGAATGTAGGTGGGATGTGTGCGACACCACCGTATTTATCATTATTAATGTGCTGTGTGCGATACCATTGTGAAAATGTGACTATCGGTGGGCTGTGTCTGATACCACCGTGTTATTTATTAGTGGTGGGCTGAGCGCGATACCACCATGTTATTCATTAGTGGTAGGTTGTGTACGAAACCACCCTATATTCGATATTATTTCAAAGTGCTTATCGAGAAACTTTAACTAAGTGAAATTACATGTGGCTTGACTTTGTGGTGATAAGTGCAGGATATAAGTGCATCTAAATGTGAGCAATGTTTTATGATATGTGTTTTGGATATGGTAAGATTTGAAATGAGTAAGTATGCTTATGAGGATCTGAATTATTTTTGTTTAGTGTGTAATGTTCTTGATGAATAAGTATGTGGTATGGTATTCATCATTTACATGTAAACTCACTAAGCTTTATGCTCACTCCCTTTCTTTTCCATTTCCTTGTAGTTTTGCCAAGCTAGCTCGGGGATTCGAAGGACGCCGGAGCTCGTTTCACACTATCAAGCTATTCTTTTGGGTATAGTATAGTTTGATTTAGCTTTTTGAGTATGGCATGTATGGGGACTTAGTCTTTGATTGAATGTCATATTGTTTTGGCCAAATGTTTTGGCTTATTTGAAGATGAATTCTTTTGTATACGGTCATGGTTGATGGCTGTTTCTTATTAATATATGAAATGATGATATTAGTCATGAATGTGCAAGTTACATGGTTGATTAATTGGTATATTTGTGCATGAATGGGTTGGTTGCTTGATACGGTTTATATTGGTATAAGTATGGGTGGCAAAAAGGCTTGCTAAATAGCCTTGTTATTGTGCATAGGGGAAGACACACGGCCGTGTGCGACACACGGTCTGCCCCATGGGCGTGTGGTTTGGCTGTGTGTCCCCTTGCATGATAAGTTGGCAAATCAGAATGTCCAGAGTAACCACAAAGGCTGAGACACGGTCGTGTGTCTCAACTGTGTGGAAGACACGGCCGTAGGACATGGACGTGTGCCCAGGCCATGTGAAGTCTGCACCTGAATTTAGGAATTTAATTTTCCACACGACCTAAGGATGCGGTCATGTGCCATGGCCGTGTGACCTTAGTGGGTCGATGATGTTAGAAACAAAATGTCATGGTTTTTGCACACGAGCTAAGACACGGGCGTGTCATAGCCGATTGAGGGACACGACCGTGTGTCAGGCCGTGTGAAAACCTCTATAATTTTGAATTTAAAATAAATCTATACAGGTGTGGAACACGGGCATGTGATGTGCCACATGGGTGTGTCCTTTCTTCCACACAGGCATGTGGACTGTTTGATGAGAATTTTTCTAAGTCTTTCCAAAGTTCTTCTAAAGAGTTCGATTTGATTCCGAACCGTTTCTAAAGTGTGTTTTAGGCCTCGTAGGCTTGTGTAAGGGGTGATATGAAGGTTTATGAAAAGTTTTAAATTTGAGTGAAAAATCATGCCTCGGTTTTGTATGATTGCTTGCGTATAAGTCTGGTAATGCCTCGTACCCTGTTCTGGCGTCGAATACAGGTGAGGGGTGTTACAGTTTTTTTGTGTTTAAATAGGCATCAATATTGTCTTTTGTGTGATAGGAAATTTTGGTATAAAATGAACTTTTAAAGATGAGATTTTATCATTGAACCTAAGTATCGATACTTTAGCAATTGGTATCGAACCTTGGCCATATGAATAATTTTAAAACAAACAGAACATCAAAATGGTATCGATTTTTATTTGAGCATCGATATTTTTTCATAATATATTGATACCCTAAAATAAGTATCGATATCATTTTTTTTTACAAAGAAAATAATATTCAATTTTGGTACAAATTTTCAAAAACGTATTGATTTGATATCGATACCAACTATGGATTTTCACTTTTAGCTTTAAACTTTAAAATTTTTTTGTAAAGTAATCTTATTCGGAGCTTGGATTTTACAATTAGGTACTTTTAAAGTTTTAAATATTTAATATGTTTGATTAAGTAAAATATCAATTATTACTAAGTATCTGTAACACCCTTAACCCATAACCATCACCAGAATAGGGTTAAGAGGCATTACCAGACATATAGAAACTTTTACGAACAATTCACAACACAACATTACATTATCATCAAATTATAGCAATTCATATACATAGAGTCCCTTAAATAGGTCTACTAGACCATAAACATGCATTAGAAAGGGGTTGGGAGTAAACCGAGCACATACAATATTTTTCTAAAAATCAAACATTTTTCAAAGTTACAGAGGTCACATGCCCGTGTGTAGGCACACGGCCTCAGACACACCTGTGTGTCCAAGCTGTGGCAAAATAGGGCATACATACTGACCTGTCCACACGGTCGAAGACACGCCCGTGTGCTTAACCCGTGGTCGACACTGACTTATTTCACACGGCTAGTCATACGCCCGTGTGTCCAGCCCGTGTGCAAGACTAACTTGATTTGAATTACCAACTTAAATGACACGGTCGAGACATACGTCCGTGTGCTCAACTGTGTGGGAAAATATAGGCCATTTGTTTGGCCAATTTGCCACCCAAAATTTAGGTTAAACCTACAACATCCAATAAGCATTAATTTATACTCCAAAAGCATCCCAAAACATGCATAGTTTAGTTCTTAACAATATCATTCATTTCATATATAAAACCTGACTCAATCATACTAATTCAAAAACACCATCTCCACAATAAAGACATATAAATCATTCATCATTTTAATCCAATTCAATTCATAGCAATACTTATCATATCAACTCTCAAATCATCCATAAAACTTACCATAAATTGACCATTTCATTAGACCAACCATTAGCCATCAAACCATACCAAATTATGCATCATATAGCATGAACTACTCATTCACAACATATTATTATCTAGACATATTACATGGCTATATTTACACATCTCAAAACATAATCAAAACTCACTAGACTATACATGCCATACTTCAATATAAACAACTCAAAATGGTACCAAAAGGTAGTTTGATAGTGTGGTGATGATCCTTGACGATCCTCGAGCTTTTCGTAGCTTTAATGATCTATAAAATAATCAAACAAACACACACACAAAGTAAGCTTTCATAGCTTAGTAAGTCATAAGCAAATAATGAGCAAATAAACATTTACATTAAATCAACTAGCCAAATCAAGCAAACCTTATCCAAATGTTCATTTGTTATGCTTGCAAACTAAAATATTATCACATTTACTATAACATTTTAACATCAATGGCCAACTACACATATACTCAAAAACTCATATAAATTTCTCTTTTACCATAACTAATTCATAAATTTTTCTCAAACACATATAATTACCTTACTTTCTTGTTCATATAACATAGCACGTACCTGAACCTTTTAACTCGATTTCACATCTAGTCTCATCTCGATAATGCCCATTGAACCATTCGGAATTAATAAGGATACTCGGATAGTCAGAATGCTCATACAATGCCAACATCCCAGACATGGTCTTCCATGTAATCACCCATCGATGTCACTGTCCAAGACAGGGTCTTACTCGGATATTGACCGATGAAATCGACTACTCGACTACTTTCGACTTCCCCCGATCTAATTTTGATTTCTTTCGTTCTTGATCTAAATAAATTCAAATTTAACTAATTTAATCACACTCATTCAATTCAATCCCGAAACACATATTTAGGCCTTTTTATACTTTAGCCCTTATAATTACACACTTTTACAATTTAATCCTTATTTCACAAAACACAAAATACACATAATTTCGCTATTTCATGCGTAGGCCGAATCTTCCTCATGCTCATACAAGTCCATACATTTCATTTCTTTCACATTTTAGCCCCTCAAAACATTATTTTCACAATTTAGCCCAAACTACTCAAATTCATCAAAAATCCAAAGACAAAACATTATAATCTTTCACATATCTTTTATTTTCTATCATCAAACAACAAAAAACTCAAACTATCATCAATGGCAAAACACAAAATTCAAAAATTAAGACATGGGCTTAGTAGTACTCGAAGCAACGATCACAAAAACATAGAAATTATCAAAAATCGAACAAAACTCATACCTTAATCAAGCCAAAATTATAGCCAAACCTAGCTTATTCTTTTCTTTCTTTTCTTTGATATTTTCGGTGGAAAGATGAACAAAATGACTTAAATTTTGTTTTGTTTTAATTAATATAACATTAATAACCAAATTACAAATTTAACCTTAAATAAAAGTCATCAAGTTTCATGTTATTAAGCCCATTTATGTCAAATTCCACTATCAATGGTCAAATAACATCATAAGGACCTTTGATTTAATAAGCCATAACAAATAGACACTATTAACTTATGGCATGTTACTTTTACATTTAATGCAATTAAGTCCTTTTATCAAATTAAGCACACAAACGAATAAATTAAATTACATAAATTTCACACATATCAATTCACATACTATAAGCCCGGAAAATAATATTAAAATATTTTTTGACTCGAATTTGTGGTCTCGAAACCACTATTCTGACTAGGGTCTAAACCGGACTGTTACAATTCTCCCCTATAAGGATTTTCGCCCCCAAAAATATTACCGGGGAAAAGGTCTAACATTCTCTCATAGCATCTTTGGGCTCCCATGTCGCTTTTTCAACCCCGTGTCGATGCCGTAAGACTTTCACTAATGAGATTTTCTTATTTCCCAATTCTTTCACCTCACGCTCTAAAATCTGAATCGATTTTTCCTCATAAGTCATATCGTCGTAGCATAGAAACATGAAATGCATTATGGATCTTTTCTAGCTCAGGTGGTAACAACAATCTGTAAGCAACTGGCCCGATACGCTCTATAATCTTATACGGCCCAATGAATCTCGGACTCAATTTGCCTTTACGACCAAATCAGATTATTTTCTTCCACGGTGAGACTTTCAGAAATACTTTATCCCCAATCTGAAATTCAATATCTTTACGTTTTAAATCTACGTACGATTTCTGACGATCTGACGCGGCTTTAAAACTTTCGCGAATCACTTTCACTTTCTGTTTGGTCTCTTTGATTAAATCGACCCCGTTTATCTTATTCTCACTAAGCTCAGTCTAATACAAAGGTGTTCGACATTTACGACCGTACAAAGCCTCATAAGGTGCCATTTTGATACTCGATTGAAAGCTATTATTATACGCAAATTCAATCAGTGGCAAGTACCGTTCCCACGTACCTTCAAACTCAAGAATGCAACATCTCAACATATCCTCAAATATCTGAATGATTCGTTCGAATTGACCATCTATCTGCGGATGGAAAGCAGTGCTAAAGTGTAGTTTCGTTCCTAGTGCATCTTGCAGTTTGTTCCAAAACCGCGATGTGAATCTCGGGTCTCTATCCAAAATAATTGAAATAGATAATCCGTGTAATCTCACAATCTGAGAAATGTACAACTCAGCAAGTTTATTAAGTGAATAATCTGCACGAACCAGAACAAATTGAGCTGATTTAGTCAATCTATCCACAATAACCCAGATTGAATCTTTCTTACTCGGTGACAAAGGCAAATCCGATACAAAATCCATTGTGACTCTGTCCCATTTCCATTCGGGTATCATAATTGGCTGAAATAACCTAGACGGCACTTGATGCTCGGCTTTAACTTGCTGACAGATTAAGCATTTCGAAACAAAGTTAGAGATGTCTCATTTCATTCCATGCCACCAGTAAAGCTGTTTCAAATCATTATACATTTTTTGTACTACTAGGATGAACAGATAATCGACTACTATGAGCTTCTTCTAAAACCATCTGAATCAACTCTGAGTTTCTCGGAACACATATTCGATCTTTGAACCTCAAACAACCTTCAGTATCAACCTTGAACTCTGAATCAATATTCACTTCACATTGAGTCCATTTTGCTAACAATCCATTATCAACTTTCTGAGCCTCACAAATTTGTTGAATAAATAATGGTTTCGCTTTCAACTTAGCTACTGGCGAACCATCATTTAATAAGGTCAATTGAGTATTCATCGCTCGTAAAATTTTTCTCGCACTTTTCTGACCACTCAAACTTAACATCTTTTTGAAGGAGTCGCATCATCGGGTTGCAATCACAGAGAAGCCTTTTACAAATCGTCTATAATATCCCGCTAGTCCCAGAAAATTGTGAACTTCTGACACATTTCTCAGAGGTTTCCAATCTAAAATTGCTAAAATATTGCTCGGATCAACCCGAATACCCGATGCTGGTATGTCCCAGAAAATTGACTTCTCGTAACCAGAACTCACATTTACTGAATTTTGCATACAACTACTTATCATGCAAAGTCTGTAGCACTAATCTTAGATGTTCAGTATGTTCAGATTCATTATGGGAATAGATCAATATGTCATCTATAAACACAACCACGAATCGATCTAAATACTATCTGAAAATCTAATTCATCAAATCCATAAAAACAGTAGGTGCATTAGTAAGTCCAAAAGGCATACCCAGAAACTCATAATGTCCGTACCTCGTTCAGAAAGCAGTTTTCGGCACATCAGAGTCTTTAACTCACAATTGATAGTAACCCGATCTCAAATCTATCTTAGAAAACACCGTAGCCTCTTTTAACTAATCGAATAATTCGTCAATCCGTGACAAAGGATATTTATTCCTTATAGTCATCTTATTGAGCTATTGACAATCAATACACATTCTCATAATTCCGTCTTTCTATTTCATGAAACAAAACTGGTGCACCCCAGGGAGAAAAACTTGGTCGCGCGAGACCTCTATCTGTCAATTCTTGCAACTGAGCTTTCAATTCTTTTAATTCAGTCGATGTCATTCTGTAAGGAGCTATTGATATCGGAGTCTTCCCCAGCACTAACTCAATACCGAACTCTACCTCTCGGATCGATGGCAAACCCAGTAATTCTTCGGGAAACACATCTAGATATTCACTCACAACTGGTACTAATTCTATTTCCTTTTCTGTAACTTTAGAGTCAAGCACATAAGCTAAATAAGCTTCACAACCCTTTCTCACATATTTCTGAGCTAACATCGAAGATATCACTGTAGATAAACCATTCAGATCATTAGACTCAATCTGAATAATCTCATCATTCTAACTTCACAAATCAATAGTCTTCCGTTTGCAGTTCACAATAGCATCGTACAAATTTAACCAACCATTCACAACATATATTGACCATTTCATTAGACCAACCATTAGCCATCAAACTGTACCAAATTATGCATCATATAGCATGAATTACTCATTCAAAACATATTCATTATCTAGGCATATCACATGGCTATATTTACACATCTCAAAACATAATCAAAACTCACTAGACTATACATGCCATACTTCAATATATACAACTTCAAAAGGTACCAAAAGGTAGTTCGATAGTGTGGTGATGATCCTCGACAATCTCTGAGCTTCTCGTAGCTTTAATGATCTATAAAATAATCAAACGAACATACACACAAAGTAAGCTTTCATAGCTTAGTAAGTCATAAGCAAATAATGAGCAAATAAACATTTGCATTAAATCAACTAGCCAAATCATGCAAACCTTATCCAAATGTACATTCGTTATGCTTGCAAACTAAAATATTATCACATTTACTATAACATTTTAACATCAATGGCCAATGCATATATACTCATAAACTCATATAAATTTCTCTTTTACCATAACTAATTCATATATTCTTCTCAAACACATATACTTACCTTATTTTTATGTTCATATAACATAGTACATACCTGAACCTTTTAACTCGATTTCACATCTGATCTCATCTCGATAATGCCCGTTGAACCATTCGGAACTAATAAGGATACTCGGATAGTCAGAAGGCTCATACAATGCCAACGTCCCAGACGTGGTCTTACATGTAATCACATATTGATGCCACTGTCCCAGACAGGGTCTTACACAAATTAAATACGATGCCAATGTCCCAGACATGGTCTTACACGTAAACACTAGTCGATGCCTGTAATGACCCAACTTGGGCCTAGTAGAATTGGGCCCATTGGGCCTTGGGCACGGAAGCGTTTAAAATTCTAGAGAACAAGAGAACGACTTTAATGCAAGTTAGACCTATTAGGTGAGTGATTTTGGAAGGTTAGAGGGCTTCTATGAAGTCCCGGGTTCAAACTTTGGCTTTAGGGAAATTTTGGTTTTAGGTGAATAAAACTATGGGAGTTAGTAGTAGGCTTTAAGAATAAAATGTGGAGAAAAATGACACAAGAAAAATGACACAAGGAAGGGAGTGGTCTAGTGGCAAGGCGTCATTAAGGGGATAAGTGAGTGCTTGGGTTCAAGTCTTGGCACTTGTATTTCATTTTGATTTATTTTTTTAAGTGAACTTGAACTTTGGCCCATAGATTTATATTTAGTTGCACATGATTTTAGACACAAGAGGAGCTTTTGGCTTAGTGGCAAATGGCGTGAATTGGCTGATGGGAGAGCTTGGGTTCGAATCTCATGACAAGCAAGGGAGTATTTATTTTGTGGATTGGACGGTCAGAGTTTGTGTTGGATTTAAACTCTACTGAAAGAGGGATCCCACATCAGAAAGCTAGCAAGAGGGAAGGTAAGAAGCTGGCTATTTATAGAGCTGTCTATGAGGAGAGGAAGCATACCTTGGTGGGTGTTTTGGCATAGGAGCATGCGGAGCGCGGATTAGCTTCAGACTCCTATCAGGTGTGTATTTCACCCTACTCTAGCTATAGAGCGGCAAATGCCGAAATGCCGGTAACACGGCAATGGTAGCCACACGAGCGTGCAAGCGCATGTGTGGGAGCTTCAATGCGATAGTTGAGGCCACCATGAGTATTCTTGTGGGTTGATGCTGTTTGGGCCACGATGGGCCGAAAGGGGCCAAGTAGGCCCAATGGGCCCGTGGGCCCGTATGAATAAGTTGTATGATTGTGTAGTAGATAATGAACTGGTCTAGGTGAATCTCATATCTGTGGCTAGATTTGGGCTAAATGGGCCACACGAGCGTGTGGGTCCATTTGGGCCGAGAATGGGCCTTAGGCCCATTCGCATTGTTATCTTTGTTTAGAATACTTGAGTCGCTCGAGGTGATAGTGGACCTTCTGTTGGGTCGTTAATACCCTAAGTTGTGAAATTACTGAATTACCCTTGCTGGGTAAAATTACAGAATTACCCTTGGTGGGTAAAATTACCAAAATACCCTTAGAGGGTAAATTACCGAAATACCCTTAGTGGGTAAAATTACCAAAATACCCATTGAGGGTAAATTACCAAAATACCCTTGGATTGCAAAATTATCGAAACACCCTTGGGTTACGAAATTACCGAAATACCCCTGGGTTGCGAAATTACCGAAATACCCTTGATGGGTAAAATTACTGAAACACCCCAAAGGGGTGAAGATGATCGTTATACCCTTGTTCATGGTTGAATATTGTATGTATGATTTTTATTACACTTTTATATGTTGATACATTGCATTTTATCATGTTGCATGGGGCGGGTTAAAGATTGAAGAGCAGTGTAGCCTGGTGGCATAGCCACAATATATTTATATATATACATAATTATGACTCTGGTGACTCAGCCACAAATATTCCGTGTTTAGCAGCTTGACTGCAATATTGGTGTGATTGGCGGAGTGGGTTGACTTGATCCCCACAGGTGTGATTGGCTGTCGGGGGTGTGTTGGATGGATTGGGTTGGGCTGCATTACTTCATTTGCACTAGTATGTTTATAGGGCTTAGGCCCATTTTGATGACTTATGGGCTCGAGCCCAGTTGATGTCGATTTAGGGGATTACACACTGAGTTCTTATAACTCACCCATTTTTCCTTTAACCTCGCAGGTAATCCCCAGCGTTAGAGGATTTGGAATCGTGGAGGACTCGGTGGTGGCCATATATCGGAGATACTACTCGTGAACTCTAGTAATTTTGGTTTTTACCTTATTTTAAGATTATTTATTTTGGGTTAATATTTTGTAATAAGGTCTTTGGTTTATTTTCTTTTAAGTCTTCGTTAATATCTGTTAAACTTATAAATACATGGTTTTCATGAAACGACAATAATTGTTTTCAAAATATCGCATCTTCGTAATTCACTGAATCTGATTTCTGTTATAAACAAGTTTTTGAGAATAATAATAATAACATTTTTACAAGAAAATCATAAAGACAAATCGAATTTTCACAAACAACAAAGCTCGAAACTTCAAAGAGAATGCGAACTTTGTAACGGAAGCACAGTTTTTAAAGCAACCCTTCTATGTGACATGCCATATCCGGTCATAACGTCTAGGCCGGGTTTGGGGTGTTACAATGCCAACGTCTCAGACGTGTTCTTACACGAAAACACATATCAGATCTCCTATGTCATGACATATGTATCCTAACTATTCCTAAGGTTCGTACGGGGCTTTTGAACGTCTTATCTCGATCATTTCAGGCTCGTAAATATTGCTCCCATGCTCAATTCATTTCAGCATGTTAATTTGCACAAATAACAATTCAATTCGGCACTATTAAGTTAGATACAATAGAATTTAACAACATTATTTACTTATGAACTTACCTCGGATATTGACGGATGAAATCGACTACTCGACTACTTTTGACTTCCCCCGATCTAATTTCGATTTCTTTCGTTCTTGATCTAAATAAATTCAAATTTAACTAATTTAATCACACTTTCATTCAATTTAATCCACAAACACATATTTAGGCCTTTTTACACTTTAGCCCTTATAATTACACACTTTTATAATTTAATCCTTATTTCACAAAACACAAAATACACATAATTTCACTATTTCATGCTTAGACCGAATCTTCCTCATGCTCATACAAGTCCATACATTTCATTTATTTCACATTTTAGTCCCTCAAAACATTATTTTCACAATTTAGCCCAAACTACTCAAATTCATCAAAAATCCAAAGACAAAACATTATAATCTTTCACATATCTTTTATTTTCTATCATTAGACAACAAAAATCTCAAACTATCATCAATGGAAAAACACAAAATCATCATTAAATTCAAAAATTAAGACATGGGCTTAGTAGTACTCGAAGCAACGATCACAAAAACGTAGAAATTATCAAAAACTGAACAAAACTCATACCTTAATCAAGCCAAAATTATAGCCAAAACCTAGCTTATTCTTTTCTTTCTTTTCTTTGATATTTTCGGTGGAAAGATGAACAAAATGACTTAAATTTTGTTTTGTTTTAATTAATATAACATTAATAACCAAATTACAAATTTAACCTTAATTAAAAGTCATCAAGTTTCTTGTTATTAAGCCCATTTATGTCAAATTCCACTATCAATGGTCAAATAACATCATAAGGACCTTTGATTTAATAAGCCATAACAAATAGGCACTCTTAACTTATGGCATGGTACTTTTACATTTAATGCAATTAAGTCCTTTTATCAAATTAAGCACGCAAACAAATAAATTAAATCACAGAAATTTCACACATATCAATTCACATACTATAAGCACCGAAAATAATATTAAAATTTTTTTATGACTTGAATTTGTGGTCTCGAAACCACTATTCCGACTAGGGTCTAAACCGGATTGTTACAGTATGTATTGTTTAATAACGTGGTTATTAATCATTGAAGGTTACTGTAGCATCTCTTTACTTAGGTCCAGTGACCAGGCTAGGTAAGGGTTGCTACAGTGTGCTTAATTCTTGGTTTAATAATTCTAGACTATTGATTCATGTTTGATATGCTTAAATCAAAGGAGTAATAGACCTTGTTTAAGAGTAGATCTTACGTAATTGAGCGGAATTGCATGCAATCCTAGAAATAGAATGACACAAATCTACTGGATTAGAGTCAAATCTAATAGGGAATCCATAAATATAGTTAATGCGATAATAGGGTTTTAATTAGAAAGAAATTTCAATTAATCAAACTAGAGCCAGTTGCTCTTACTCTCGAAAGAGATATTAGCATAATTTAGGGATTTCTACGAATTAAGTTACTAAGTAAAGAAATTGCGTAATTTAGATTAATAGTGGTAGATAAAATCTAGGCGAATTCTTTCCTGAGTATTATTTCGCTTTTTGGTTGTTAATCATTTATTTGCTTGTTTTGTTCTTTGTCGCGTTCATTAGTTAATTAAGTTAGTTAATTTTATTTTTTTAATCAATCACTTGAATTTATCTGTTAAATAATAGAAAGACGGTAATTACTAGTACTTTTAGTCTTCGTGGGAACGATATCTGTGCTCACCGTAGCTATACTATTAATTGATAGGTGCACTTGCCTTAGTCAAATTTTTAATTAGCTCACAATGCATCAACTCACAAAAGGGGTATTTTATACTCTCCATAATTGCCACGAAACTCTCACCAAAACTCATATCCCGCTATATCTTGTTGCCCTCAATAAAAAGCCCTTGTTGATTGACATATCAAAACAGGGATACAATGACCCATTTAAATAGGCTTAGAATAGAGTTTTAATCATACTAAAATATCTCTAGAATAATTAGATTCTAACTGGGAGAAGCAGTCCTGCTTGAAGTCTAAAACACGCTGCCAAATAGGAGAACAAGTCGTGACATCGCAACATCCCATTCGCCTAGTCATGATGTTGTTCATTACATCGTCCCAACGAGCTGGCGCTCCTCCTTGTCTTGACATCATGCTTGTTTTGGCCCTTATTCGGTTGCTCGTCGATTCTCATTTAAGGTACCTATCAAATGTCTGATAAATGCGAGGCATACCCCACATATATAAAATACTATTTTCTACTCTTTATTATTCGCTTGGCCTATATGCATGAGAAAATCTGAACAAAAAAGTAGTGTTAACCTTGTTTTTCTTAAAAGAAAGAAATTGTTTTCATGAGTAGAAATTATTGGATATATGTATGTGATAAATATATATGCGCTTAATTTTTAATTTTTTTTTTCTATATAATTGAATGGTCAAACTTTTATATATATTAGATTTCTTTATCACCTGCATTGTAGATGAATAAATACTTAAAAATAAATAAAATAAAATAAACATAATATTCAAAATAAATAATATTTTATAAATAAATAATTTTAAAATCATATTAGAAAGTAAATTATAATATTAAATTAAAATGAAAAAAGGTAAATAAAATGCATCAATTATAATAATGATTCATGATAAGCACAAAAGATATTTACATTAAATTAATAAATACAATTAATAATGATAATTAAAAAATAATTATTAAAATTTTATATGGTAAATTTTTTTTACTTGTATTTTTAAATCTCTCTCATCCTTTTACAATTTCACGTATAATAATAATAATAATAATAATAAAGTAAAAAAGAAAGTATAAAATAGTACTTGCTTCGCACGAAATAAACAACTTATAATTTTTAAAAGAAATTAAAACGATATTATATAATGTCATCATCAATTAAAATGATCTTACATATTTATGTGATTCTCTCCGGTGCCATTGTCGTTTAATGCTAACAATTTTCATTCTTTTTACTGATGGTTTTTCTTAGATACTACTAATGGATGTTATTTATAAATCTAAACTTTAATTTTAATTAATATATAACTCTAACACCAATTAAATGATAATTAAAAGATAAAATTAATTTCTATTCATACACTTAGACTTTTATTCAAGTTATAACTTTATTCTATTACGTTAATAGATATGAAAACAAACAAAAAATTACTTATAAAAATAAAAATAATTCACAATTTTTAAAATAATATTTTAACCTTAATTATTAGTTATTTTGATTGGTAGAGTGAGTATGCTCAGACTTTTATTCTAGTTATAACTTTATTTTAGAGTTAATAAGATAATCACAACTTATTTTTAAATAAAGTTATAACTAATAATTCTAAATTAAATTATAAATATTTTTAAATGTTAATTTTGTAATATGGTGAAAATAAAGGGTATTCTTCTTGGTTCAAAAGTTTTTTCAAACTCTGCTTTTATATATATTATAGATAAATCTTTACTTAAATAAAATAATGGTTAAAACTCTTGTTAGACATCCGTTTGACACGGATTCAAATCGTATGAGCCCCATTTCCTACTCCAATATTGTATAAAAAAAACTTTTAATGAAGTTGGATATTACAATAATGTCTTTCACAAATATGAGACATGTTTTCAAACATATAGAAAACTATGAATAAGTTTTTTTTTTATAATTTTTTTTAGTGAGTTTTAACTTGATTGGAATTGATATTGTCGATGTAGGATGATGTAGGTTCGAACACGTTGAAACATGTTTATCCTCCTATTTAAAGGTTGGGAGGGGTTATGGGTAATTCTAACTATTGTATAAAAAATGCAAATTAGTCCCTCTCAAAAAATTGAAGCAATTTAATCCTTATCAATTTCAAAAGTAAGCAACTAAGGACAATTAATCATAATATTAATGTTTTTCATCAACTGTACATAATTTTGATTGATATAATAAATATAGCCCTCAAGGTTTACATATCTTGTTAACTTGGTCCTGATTTAATAAATTTACCTCACAATGTTTGTGTAAATGTGTAAATATTGAGGCTAAATTTGTTAATTTTTTAGAAGTAAGGCCAAATTAACAAAATATGTAAATATCAAACGCTAAATTTGTTATTATACCAATGTACAATTAACGTAAGATATTAATATTGTGACTAATTGTCTTTCACTGTTTACTTTCAAAATTGACTAAAATTAAATTACTTTTGAATAGATTAATTTACTCAATATTAAAATTAAAAAAATTAAAGAGGTATTTTTACCATTTTATTTTAAATGAAAAAAAAAAACATGTAGTAGAAGTGTAGGATGGACTGGTTCTACAATATTCAGGATTCAGTTGACCAAGTAGATCAGACAGCATTTAATATGAGGAACATCCATATCCTCAACCCTGTAAAACATTGCTTTTAGTTGTGCTGATGGGATTACAACTCACCCAAATTGTCTTCACACGTTTTTGGAAATTCACATTTTGGTTTTGAATTAAAGATTACTTACCTAAATTCCATCATATCTCAACTCTTCATTTCCCCCCTTTTCTTTTACTTATAATTTAATGATTTTATTGTATTTTTCCAACGAAATAAATTTTACTTTACTCCTAACACTAAATTAAATCAAATATTTTATTATTGTTTTTATCAACCACTTGGAATGCAAAACTTCAAATAAGCCCTAAATATATATTACATACTACTTCTAAAATATTCAAATTTATTCAACGTCAATTTCTTTATTCAAATTGGTATAACGATTAATTCGATTTGATTCTAAAAATACTGTATTTTTAAGGTAGTTAAGTTTAAAAATAAGTAAAAAACTGTTTATAAAAATTATAAATTGAAAAGTGATTTATTTAAGTGTAGGATTATTGTTATTGTTATTATTATTATTATTAAATAGTAGCTAGAGTGGCCCAATGACCAAAATTTCCATGATGCTGCGTTCATGGTAAGAGACAAGAAGAGAGACGGAGGCAGACGAAGTTGAGAGGTTGTTCAGCTCCCTTATTTTAACCCAAAATTTTAGTACATTTTGATTACCATTCACCACCAAAACAAATTAAATTTAGTTAAATGCCATTATTTTAACATAAATTTGATAATCAAACTTTTGTATTATATTCTAATTCCTTCTTAATTTCTCAGCAAATTAAGCTCCTCTAGTTTTTTCTTCCTTCTAAAGTCAAACCTCTATTATTTCCTTCTCCTTGTTCCATTTGTCTGGCAATATTCATTGCAAAACTTCAATGCTTCAATAATCTCCAACAACAACTTGTTATTATTGGGTTAATAACAAGACTTTGATCATAAGTTGGAGAACTTGGGTTGATTATGGTTTTGATAACCCGACATGGGGTGTGTATGATATGATGGAAGGATTGGTTTACTGGATTTTAACATGTTTTGTGTTTTTAATCGTTTGTTTCTTCAATATTGTTCAATCAACTAATGCACAAGGTTCGTATCATTAATGATCTCATTGCATAGTGTTATGTCTTGTCAGAATTTATGTTGGATACTAACGAGTTTCATGTACGATGTTCATTGGAAAATAGAATTGATTAGGACAAGTCAATCCAGATCTTGCTTGATAATTGGTGAATTTCAGATGATCTGTAAAATTTGATGTTCCAAACTACAATACTTTTTTTTCATGCAGGGTTTTTGAGCATAGCATGCTGCGTTCAATCCAGTTTTACATATAAAAATTTGACTTGGATACCTGATGATCAATGGTTTACAAACAGAAAAGGTTGCAAGAACTTGAATCAGGGAAACCAAAGTTCTCGGATTTTCGAGATTGAATGGGGGAAAAGATGTTATAGCTTACCGACGGTTAAAGACCAAGACTATCTGATAAGGGGTTCGTTCCCTGTTGTTGAAACAGAGGGAGCTGCTGAGTTTGAATCTTCATTTACTGTTTCAATCGGTAGCACGCCGCTAAGCGTGGTGAACTCATCGGCGGACTTGGTGGCTGAGGGGATTTTCCGAGCTGCTAATAGCTATACTGACTTCTGCTTAATGCATGGAAAAGGAGATCCCTACATATCGAGTCTTGAACTAAGGCCTTTTAATGATTCAGGGTATTTGAATGATAAATCATCCAATATTTTGAAAGTGGTTAAGAGAACTGATCTAGGAGGCTTTGGAGAGACCAGGTATATGATTTTCCATATCCTTAAAAACATTATAAATGATTCTAGAGGATGAACAAATGCAGGAACTGTCATCTTTTTTATTGCATACTTAACCTATACAAAACAAGTGCTAATTTGGTTTCGTATTGATGCATATTTGGCAACTTCAGGTACCCAGAAGACAGATATGACAGAATTTGGAAACCAGCATCAAGTCTTTACTCACCAGCAGCCAACTCCAATGTTATTATCCACAACAATGTGAATACAACAGTGCCTCTCATTGTTCTACGAACTGCTGTCACGGATTCAACACGGTTGGAGTTCCTTCAAAATAACCTTGATAATGGGGATTATAACTACACTGTGATCCTCTACTTTCTTGAGCTCAATGACAGTGTTAGAATTGGCCAAAGGGTGTTTGATATTTACATCAACAATGAGAAGAAAGCGGATAATTTTGATATATTGGCAAAAGGATCAAACTATGGAGAGTTAGTTTTCAATGTAACTGCTAAAGGGTCTCTAAATTTGACCTTGGATAAGGGATCAAATGGATCTGAACTTGGACCAATTTGCAATGCCTTTGAGATGTTGCAGGTGCGCCAAAGGGATCAAGAGACTGATTACAATGATGGTAAGTCCAACAAATTGTACTGGTGTTGTAGTAATGCAAGATTCTGACTTATTTCTTCATATTCAGTGGCTGAGATAAAGAAGGTAAAAGAGGAGTTGTTAATGCCCAACAAAGGAAATGACTTACTGGAAACTTGGTCGGGCGATCCATGCCTTCCTGATCACTGGCCAGGTCTGGCCTGCAACTCCATCAATGGTTCCACTGTCATCACAGATCTGTAAGTTCTTTTCTATATTGCACCAACTCATTATTTATCTTCTTGACATGAGTAGGGGATTGATTACTAACTTGACAGCTGCTTGCTTTCTTAACATATGATTTCAGGGATCTTTCCTCAAATCAATTTCAAGGGTCAATTCCTCCGAGTATCACAAAGCTAGCCCACCTGAAAACATTGTATGATCTCCCACCATCTTTGATATTTGGTTTTTGGGTGTGGTCTATTATCTAATTTGTATCATGTCACTTGATTGTGCACTTTTAGGAACCTGAGCAACAATGACTTCAGCGGTGAGATTCCAACATTCCCACCCTCCTCCGATCTCACATCAGTGTAATGTTCTCTTCAAACCAAATTTCAGCCATTTTTTTTTATTAGCTCATTCATTAGCCTTAAAAAGCTATATGTGGATATTGTCAGGGATATAAGCTATAATGAACTTGAAGGATCTGTACCACAATCTCTTGTCTCACTTCCCCACTTGAGTACATTGTGAGTTGTTTCTTACAAAAAGGAAAGAATAAAATGTGCAAAACTAGCTATTCTCTATCTGAAATTATGAATATATAGGCTTGTGACTCAATAATTATTCAATTTCTTCCCCAGAAACTATGGATGCAATTCTCAACTTGACAATGACCTGCCATCTACCTTGAACAGCTCAAAGATAACCACTGAGTATGAAATTATTCTATTTTCCTACTCTGAAGAGCAATGGAAGCATTCAAAAGAAAATGGACTGATGTGTTGCATTTATGTCTCAGTTCAGGAGCATGTTCCAGAAAATCAAGGGGTCCAACAAAAGGAATTGTCATTGGTGCTGCTGCATGTGGGTCTGCTGTAGTTACTATTGCTCTTGGAACCATTTTGGTTTGCCTATATAGAAAAAAACTAATGGCTAGGAGAAAATACAATGGGAAAGGACTCTCCTTGGCAAAGAGTCAGTAACCCACTCTTCTTTAATCATTCATCCCTTAGCTCCATTTCCAGGAAGCTAATATCAGAGTTCCTGTATGTATTTTGCTCAAAATGCAGATGTGGTGTTCTCCCTTCCTAGCACAGATGAGCTTTTTGTTAGGCCAATATCTATACAGACATATACTCTACAATACATTGAGATGGCCACCGAAAAGTACAAAACATTGATCGGTGAAGGAGGGTTCGGATCAGTGTATCGAGGTACTCTTCCTGATGGTCAGGAAGTTGCTGTGAAGGTCCGATCAGCTACCTCAACTCAAGGAACTCGAGAGTTCGAGAACGAGGTATACATCTATATGCATAAATAATCAGCTTACAATCTTCAGGCTATGGCTTTGATACATATTAAACTATATCTGAATTCCTAACTATTTTCGGTCTCTCCATAGCTAAACCTTCTTTCGGCTATTCGGCATGAGAACCTGGTTCCTCTTCTTGGTTATTGTTGTGAAAACGATCAACAAATCCTCGTTTATCCTTTCATGTCCAATGGCTCTTTGCAAGATCGACTCTATGGTACTTTTTCACTAGAAAGCATTGCACTCATTTCTTGTGTTGTTCATCACTTTTCTAACCATCAGTTATTTTAACAGGGGAAGCAGCAAAACGTAAAATTTTGGATTGGCTAACCAGGCTTTCCATTGCTCTTGGTGCTGCTCGAGGTAAGTTGCTTAGCTATATTAATGATTTATATATGATTTGTTTCTCTACATCAAAATAAGAACATTGACCCGGTTTGAAGTGTATAATGAGCATATCCAATTTTCAGGTTTGATGTATCTTCATACCTATGCCGGGCGTAGTGTTATACATAGGGATGTAAAATCAAGCAACATACTTTTGGATGATAGCATGAGTGCTAAAGTAGCAGACTTTGGTTTTTCAAAATATGCTCCTCAAGAAGGTGACAGTAATGCTTCCCTTGAAGTAAGGGGCACAGCCGGATACATGGATCCAGAGTAAGAATCATCGTTTTCGAGCTAATTTTCATTTTCTTGAACTACTTGAGTACGCAACCTTACGTTACTGGGGTTTGGATACGAGAACGTCTCTCACGTGGTTCAGTTTTTCCCAAGTAGGCTGAATCATAATTTATGTTGTTATTCAGGTATTACTCAACCCAGCAACTATCTGCAAAAAGTGATGTCTTCAGCTTTGGTGTGGTTCTACTTGAAATTATAAGTGGAAGGGAGCCTCTAAACATACAGAGGCCACGAAATGAATGGAGTTTAGTTGAATGGGTATAAATCATCTGCTCTTCAGTTCTTTCATCTCTAGATTGTTGAGTAGAGAGTAACAAAGAAATTACCTTTCCATGCAGGCAAAACCTTATATAAGGGAATCAAAGATTGATGAAATAGTTGACCCTAACATAAAAGGAGGATACCATGCTGAGGCAATGTGGAGAGTAGTAGAGGCAGCATTGGCATGTATTGAGCCCTTTTCGGCTTACCGACCGTGCATGGAGGACATTGTTCGAGAGCTGGAAGATGCTTTGATCATAGAGAACAATGCATCTGAGTACATGAAGTCCATTGACAGCATATATAGCTTGGGAGGGTCCAGTCGCTTCTCAATAGCGATGGAAAAGAAGATAGTTGTACCACCTACACCAACTGCTTCTGAACCCTCCACTACTAATCCACAAACAATGGCTCCTCCTGAGCCACGATAGTAGGATGAGATGTTCATCAGTTTAAAATTGATAAATCAGCTAACTGCAAGATTTATTCCCCAGTTTTTTTCAATGAAAGACCAACAAGTACCTTCATCGCTTCCATTTTAATTTTCAAGTTTTAGTATTATTATTGCAGAACCTCAATGCGGTGTTAATGCACATTCCTTAGTTCCTCTCCTGCTCCTGTTTTTACCGGTTAAATTAGCCAAGCCGTTGCGACTCTTTATCAACCATCCCTGCTTTGTAGCTAGGCCAAATATGTAACGCCAATATTCAAGGCATTTTAGATGATTTAAGCCGTATACAATTGAATAATGATGACTTTAGACTAACTGAAACTGTCTGGTTGTACCAAAAAAAAAAAATGTGTACTTTGCCTTACAGAACAAGCACTATTTTAAGTTCAACCAATATAGAATTACTGTAGTTTTAATCTCGTATGCTAATGTGAACTTAATTAACCCATCTCACTCACCGAAGATAATCTATCCACTCACTAACGATAACAAGGTTTCTAGATTTGCCCTTAATCAAATATTCCTCTAATGAATTCATTAGTGCCCTCGAAAACTACACCCATGATGAAGGATGAAAGTCCTTTATAAAGCTCCAATCCGACTTGAATTGTCTATAGAATCATCCTCCTTTTAACATGAAGATAAAACAATAGATAAACTTCCAATGATACTGACTATCTGTTGGGACCTTAGCTATCCTTATATCTGAAGTTTTTTTATCATGTTTGAACAGCTCCTTAAACTGCACCAAAATGAAAAAATAAGTATACTTCCAAAGGTTAAATCGTGAATTAAGCCTTTTAAAGGTATGTTTTCCACAAGTCTAAAACAATGATAAACATCCTTAATATTATACATATCTTAACATTAATCCCATCAAACCTTTGATGAATATTAAGTTTTCACCATCTATTTTGCTTCACATTTTCGTAAAATATTACAACTAGAAGCTGCATCCCAACATTTGACTTAATTAGCACATGATTCCTTTTCTTTCATTCTTTTTTGGATCGAAGAATAAGATCTGAATCTCCATTTTCATGTGAAGTGATGACAAAAAGAGAACACCAAACCAATGAAAATTTCGAACTATATATGTCCTTGTAAGGTTTTCAGGCATCTCTAAAGCATTTTTATTTCTATTTAATTATTTATCATCTTTTAATTTTATCACTTTCCAATTTAGTCCTTAGCCTTTTCAAATTTCATCCAAAAATATCTACTAACTTTTCATTAATGGTTTAATTACCATATAAGGACCTCAAATTTTGAATTCCATAGCTATTTGATCCTTCTAACTACTAAAATCAAACTTTCGCATTTTATGCGATTTAGTCCTTCTCGTAATTAAGCACATAACCGGTAAAATTCTCTTATCAAAATTCTCACATGATATTTATATCATATTACGGACCATAAAATAAAATAAAATAAAATTTTATTTTTAACTTGGATTTGTGGTCCCGACCCCACATGAATTTAAACCTAAATGGGTTGTGTTCCCTTTTTTCTTTTCTTTTGAAGACAATAACTAGCAATGTTTTGAAGAGCTGAACTGGGTGTATAATAGCAACTTGAATGACCTGTAAAAACTTGATTTCCATGTCTCATTTGGTAAAACCCTAAATGGCAACTCAAAAAACAGCTTATTTAAAGCTGTGACTGGTAATAACCCATTGTGCTTGAGCAATGCCTCGGGTGAAGGTTCACGTCCACGGAACTCCACAAACACCCGAACATGCAACATCAAACATGTTAAGCAGATTCAATGAGGAAGCACTTCTAGGGTCAACATTACAAGTTTCAGTGCCTATCGAGCACTTTAATGGTGATAAGAGTAAAGATCAAAACTTGGTGTTTTCTTCCTTTAGAAAGTTGCTAAGAAAGGAAAAGAAACAGAATATGATTAAAAATTTCAAAATTAAGAATGTGAATATACAATTTGCATCCACTAACCTTTAATGGTGCTTTTCCACCTCCAAGAGCAAGAACAGTCTCACAGAACTTGTGGTCGGTTTCTTTAACAGCCTGTAGGAAAACAATCAATGCATCATGGCTTAAGTACTAACAAAAACAGGATCATAAATTTGTTTTAGCGAACAGAGACTCTTGAAGCAGAGTTTCTGTATGCAACAAAATCAGCATTAGAGAAGTATCCATATTCAATGAACATGTTTGTGCTTTTATAGAGAAATGAACATATTTTTGAATATTTTATTAGGACCCACGGCTCACCAAATGTAAGCAAAGCCATAAAAATTGGTAAGATTTTGATCTACTTTATATACATATTTGAACAGGAAAATATATAAAAGAGAACAAAATATTTTAAAAAACAACTATGAGTAGCCTTTTCAACCACCATACCTTGCTATCTTCTAATCCAGCATCCTCAAATGCTGAGAAAGCATCTGCAGTCAACACTTCTGCCCACTGCAAAATAGCATTTTGAATTTCAAATCACATAGCTAAGAGCAAAGGAAAAGGAAAGAAAATGTATAACAAGGATCCAAATCATGCCCACAATCTATTAAAACATCACAAGAACTTAGTAGACAAATACTTTATACAGGATAGACTGAAAATGCAGGCTACAAGAGTTGTTGGAGTTTTGGCAAGGCTGAGCAGGTTTTGTTTTGAAGCTTTTGCAACAAGCCTCGATTTTTGGTGAAGAAGCAAAGCAGAAATTTGCTAAGAAACAAGAACAGTAACGAGAAACAAGAAAAAATGGAGCTTAAGATGAATGAAATTCTGATATTTTTCATTACCAACATCTTTTGCATGCTACCATTACATATATCAGCTATTGACAAAACAAATCAAAGCTAGCTTTCACCTAGTACTTACCTAATCCCAATAATTACATTGAAATAAGAAAAACTTAACTTGTAAACTTAAACAATGCTGATATGTCAGCTCAATCACCACCTAATTACATAAAATATCATCCTAACATAGTTCCAAATGAACTAAACTAGATTACATTAACAAAATGTTAAAAAATAAACCAAAAACAACATCAGCTGCACATGAAATAACAGCTTCTGCTTGGCTCGTCTGCATGGCCACCTTTTCTGCTGCATGAGCTGCTTCTTGGTGCTGCATGGGCTGCATGGGAGGCCATATTCTAACACTCCTCCTTGGACTCCATGCTGCAAACTCCTATTAGATCTCTCAATTTGCAAAACCTTGACTTGTTGAGAGCTTTAGTTAAGATGTCAGCAGCTTGATCTTCTGAATTACAATGGATCAATTCAACTTCCTGAGCTTGCTCCATTTCTCAAACAACATGAAGCTTTATGCTGAAATGCTTGGTTCTGCCATGGAAAACAGGATTTTTTGCTATTGCAACAGCCGATTTGTTGTCACAATAGATCTTTGTAGCACCACTTAAATCGAGATTTAAATCTACCAGGATTTTTCTAAGCCATATGGCTTGGTTTACAGCTCCAGCTGCTGCAACATATTCAGCTTCTGCAGTTGATTGAGCTATCAGACTTTACTTTTTTGAGCTCCAGTAAAACATGGCTGATCCAAGACTAAAAACATAACCAGATGTGCTTTTCATATCATCCATAGAACCAGCGCAGTCACTGTCAGTATAGCTAACCAATTTCAAATGTTCAGCCTTGCTAAACAACATGCCATAGTTCAAGGTGCCTTTGATTTATCTGAGGACTCTCTTGGCAGCTTTGAAATGATTTTCATTACAACAATGCATGAATATTGAGAGTAAACTCACAGCATACATTATATCTGGCCTAGTAGCAGTCAAATATAACAAACAACCAACTAGGCTTCTATATGTTGATTCACATACCTTCTCGAAAGCACCTTGGCTCAATAGCTTTTCTCCAACAGCAACTGGTGTGCTAGTTGCTTTACAATTTTGCATTGAAAACTTGTTCAGAATCTTTATAGCAAAAGCTTTCTGACTTAGATATATTCCCCTCTGAGTTTGTGTGACTTCCATGCCTAAGAAGTAAGACATTAGCCCTAAGTCAGACATTTCAAACATTTGTTGGACCAGTAGGTCCATTCTGATGTAATTTACTCAACATTTAAACTTAAGCCCTTTAGGCCAAGTTAATGCTTTATTTATAAAAATTCTAAAATTTGCCCACGTAATGACTTGAACTTGAGACCTCCCACACACACCCAATTCACAACCACTGAAGCAGATAGACATTGTGTGTCACACATACACGAAATCAAAAATTAAAATTTTGGGGCGTTACAAGCTCAACTTATTTTAAGAAAGCATTTGCTCAGCCATGATGTTTGGGTCAACCTTCCATATATTTAAGGGATATAATCTCTAGGTAGTGAATGTATTACTGTTAGTTGCTGGCTAGTCCCTTAATTTGGTAATATGTTTAAGCGATAATGGCATAAATGGTAGATGTATTTCAGCCGAATGTTTAATGTAGCACCTAAACTTTTAAAATGCTTATTTTGGTACTTAAAAGTATCAGTGTGTGCATTGTTATGGTTTGAATTTAACACCGTTAACATGTGGCAAGCCAACCTGTAATATCTGAACTGAAGTAGGCAAGCACAGTTAGTTTGGGTGAATCCCATAAGAGTAGTTTGGTTGAGCAACTATGATTTTGCAAATAGGATGCATTGAAGATTTTGTGGTGTGATGAAAGCATAGAAACCTATAAAAAGTTTACTTGCTTTATGTACCACTGCTTAATTCTGCAGAAACAATAGACGCTTTTTTTCCTTGTTATCGTTCAAGTTCTGATGATTGACTTAAACTATTTGGCACCCTAAGTTGTCGATAAATTAATAAATAATTCCAAAATTTGTCTTCTATGTGGTATGTTGGAACAGTGGAAATGTGCAAGTGTACACAATCACAACAAGTAATAAAGTGACAAGTAAATGTCGAGTTATCGTACCCACAGGGACTGTAAAAAAATTATTTATGAAAATGGTTTCAAACACTTTGGTGAAGGGAAAATATTTGGATTTAAGAAATGTTTAAAAACTAAAAAAAAAACAAAGTAAAATAAAATAAAATAAAGTTCTAATGCACGATTTCAAAAGCTAATTTTAATCAAGATGTTATAATTGTGTTGGATTAATTACATTTCTTACCTTAGAATTATTAAACTTATGCTTATACTTGTTACGAATAAATCACGACAACTCAGTAATGTGCTAACTTATGAACATATTTACAAATCAAAAATACATTCATCTCTTGTACATATTCCTATGTCAATTCGACCGATAAAATAGATTTATAAAAGTAAACATGTTATTGCACATACATACTTATTAAATTAAACAATCTCTCGCATTTTCCTATGTCGACTCAAACGATTAATTCAACCTAATAAGCATATAAAAGACTATGTGAGGTAACAAAGTATCCTTACCTTGAAACAGTTAAATCACGATAATCTTGCAAGTAATGCAAGGCACATGTATCGCCAAATACAATGCTAATTTAACCTTCAGCTACCTTAGAAGAATTAAACATGCACTGACTAAGTACTGTGTCCATTAATTACAATTTCAATGCGTTTAAATAATTAATTCTTTAGTTATCTAAACAATTAAAATGCCAGAATAACTTAAGTATGATTTTACTTAATCAAGCATTTTCCCGAGACCTATAACAGCATAAACACAATTTTAATAATTTAAAAGGACGACATGCAATCAACCCAATACGAATTAAATTCAAGCTAAGTTGATTAAATTAATCATTCCAATAGCATAAATATTCATAAACATGTTTGTCAAAACAACAAAAAAATTTAAATAGATAGGGAACAAGAAGCAAATCCGGTGTTTCTCCGTTGCTTGACTGATTGCTCCGTTCTTTGTCCTCCGTTGTCCTCGGCTATCAGGGTGGCTTATGAACACCCTAATTGCTGCTCAATAATGGCTGAAGAAGACCCATTTCCCAAGGGGAGAACTCAGCACAAGAGCAAGGAAATAGGAAAATGAAAAGTTGAGAGAAAGTGAGAAAGGAGAAGAGAGAATGAGATGTGAATGAGAGATGAGGGATGAGGGATGCTTTGAATGATCAGCCAAGGGGTCTTTTTATAGCTGAATGTGGCAGCTGAAATTTGCTAAAAATAGCAGCCAAAGAGCCACGCCATGGCCGGCCACCTATGTGGCAAAGTTGATGGCTTCAACTTTGCTAAATATGGCATGGGACAAATCTACAAAGCCACTAATTGTGGAGGGGGTTAAATGCAACTTTGACAAGTATTCAAGGGCCTCTTTGCAAGCTTAATTAATCAGCTAATAAGCTGACTTGGGTCAGCATATGGGCAGTTTGGGCTGCCCAATTCTTTGATCGGTTCGGTTCAATCGATTTGGTTCAACTAGTGCGGTTCTACTGGGCCCTTTTTTCCATAATTAATTAAGATTAATTTATTTAGCCCAAATTAAATTGGGAATAAATTAAAACTAGTTAATTTATGATTTAATACAAATATTTTGACCGTCTTAGGCTGGAAATTATTTCACCTTGTTACTTCGAATTACTTCTCGATTTTGTTCTTCGAGCAGTGTCTGCCGAGCCAATTTTCGCCCTTAGTGCGAATCTGTCGAAGATAGTCAAAATAAATCAAAATTAACTATAAAATTAGTTAAAATTCATGATGTTCATATTTTTAACACAATTTAATTCTTTTATAATATTTAATTATTTTTTGACAAGAATTTAACCGAAATAGCATGATTTTAAGTTAAAAAGGGCATGTAAAAACACGTATATTTTTGTGTTTCCACACCCCAAAACTTAATTCATTGCTCATCCCAAATAATGCACAAATTTGAAAAGAATTTTCTCGGAAACACTTTTGACAAACTCCTTCAGAACAACATTCTTCCCAAAATCGTGAAATCAATATATTTATGCTCAAAAATAAGAAATTTGATAATTATGCTACTTAAGTATATATATTGTTCAAATTACATCCAACAACTATTATAATAGCAAAATTTGACTAAATGCTTCTTTAACAAAGACATGCTAACCCTTAACAATTTGATTTTTTTATTCCCTTATTCAAGACTAAGCTGCAATCATTAAGTTTAACTTATGTCTTCATATGTTGATCTTAGCAACTTCACTCCACTAATGTAGGTAGCATAGAAATTTGAATCAATAGGTCTTTATTAAGGTTGTAACATGACTAGGCTATGGGTAGGTAAAAGATAGATAAATTTTTGCTTAAAAACCCTAAACTCAGCGTAAATCGAATCTTCGGAATTTTTACCTTTGATACACTAACTTTTTATACTTTCACATGCTCTTTTATACATCTATTTTCTTTCAAGTACATTTTTTTAATTTAAAATCAAATTCGAGCACTTGCTTCATGTACTACAATTTTTGAGCAATTGATACTTCTTTTCAACTCCCCCAAACTTATTTTCAAACGATATTCTGAACAATACTAAGTCTAGTGTTTGGGACAATTGTAAAGACAATGAAGAGAAAAGTGATGGCTAAATATTGCAAAGGTCCAAATAAAACTAGGCCATATAGTCTCAAAGTTGGGTTTCAAAGGATAATTTTATCAGGGTCGGCTTGAAAGGCTCAAACGGTCCAAACAATAGTTGCCTAAATCATTTTCAATATTCCACGCTTTCTAGGATTTCGCCTCAAGAAATTACTAAGTAAATTCTAAAGAATTAAACCTTCATGCATGCCTAATTTTGTTCGTAGGGAACTAAAAATTTTATGGTACGAATTTGCATGTTTTAAAAAAAATACATTCATATCATTATTAAGCTAACATAATAACTTATTGAAATAATAGGACTTTATTAATACTGAAGTATAGCATACTTAACAAAATTTTCAAATTATTGAACAAAATATATTCTCATAATTAAAAGAAAATTTTATTCTGAGTGGAATTAATTCAAATTTTCGGTCCCCCTACTTAGAGTGAACAATGTCCTCATTGTTTAAAGTGAATAGATACTATACATCAGGTAAGATTTTAGAAAAGAGGAGGTGAGTCAAATTGACTACATATTACCACACTTTAGCCTTCGTGACTTGTTCAGATTTTATTCATGAGTCCTATCTCTTGTTCTATTGTGCAAAAAAATAAAAATAAAAATTCCTAATTAACCTCATCCTAAAATAACTTAAGACTAAAAATAAAACAAAGTTGAATTCCTCCTTTTTTTTATTTGTTTGCCGATCCTTCCGAATTCGACTTATCTTTTGCTCCATCAGTATTGCTTTTGCATGAATCGCCTTGCTCCCTCTTCGATAATGAAATCCATGGTTCAAATATGATATCTGGAAACTCAGACACAAAAATAAATGGGTCATCATAAATTTTCTTAAGGGCATTCATCATTGAGTCATCCCTTATTTTTGAGTATCTCCAGTAAGCTTGTTGCTGCCATTGCATGTGTTGCATTAAGTCCATCAGCTTTAACAGCTCATCACGAAGATTTGGGCTAGGTGATGGAGCTCCAACATTGAGGTTTCGATATCAGGTTCAGCTTCTGGTTCCATTGGTTCTGCCTCCTTAGGGACTTCAGTTGATTGCTCTGGCGGGATCTCTATGGGATCATCTTCTGCTTCTTCGAGATCCTCACTCTCTTCAACTCGTTGCTGTAGAACAGAATCTCCAACTACTCGGTAGAGGTCCCAATCGGTGATTGTGCCTTGACTATACCCTGTCTTCTTCACGTCTGCAAGGATTTTTACTTTTAAGCACAAAATTGTTATCGTAAAGGGGAAATAGGCCGGGCCAAAACGTCTAACGGCACAATTTCGCATTTCTCTTAGGATGATTTTTCCCACATCAATGGTCTTTCTAGTTAGAATCGAGTATAATAGGACCACTCGCTCTAATGAGATTGCAGTCCCATGCGAACTAGGCATAAGGCTGATACGGATGAAATAGAACCATACCTTAGCAAATGGTGTCAAATACTCTCTTCGACAAATGTGGATTCCTTGCTTTTACACAGTCCACTTAGAACCTGGAACTGTAAGTTCCTCAAGAATTTCTTGCAAATTTTCAGGCTTAATGTTGCTCAATAGAGAAGAATATTCATCATTTTCGAAATTAGGTAATTCAAAGAACTCATTAATAGCATTTGAATTTATTAGTACCTTGATTCCGTGAACTGGAACTTCGGTCAATTCGCTTGAGGTTAAGTTCGCATAAAATTCACGAACTAGTTCCTCATCCACACTTGGTCTCTTTTCACAAAACAATTCCCAATTGAGGGCTTTGGCAACTTGACGAATACGTGCCATAAAGTCTCTATAGTTGCTTTCTTTCAATGTGAAGCCTTTCTCTGGATGCATCTGTTGATTTTTGAAGATACTTTCGTATCTTACTTTGGCTTCTTCATAGTGTAACTTATTTTGCGTTTCATCGATTTGAGCGGAAGCATGAGTTCTCTTGCGAGACATGATTGACCTGAACATAAGATGGAAAAAATTATTTTCTCAAAAATTTAATTAATAAAAATCACTAATATTTTAATAAATTGAAAAAATTAAATAATTAAATAAAATTAAGATTTAAGAAAAAAATTGTTCTTACCACCTTCCTTGTAAAAATTAAGAACTCCTAAAATAAAATATACTTATGAAACAAAAGATGGGAAATTAGAAAAGGTTGGAGGGTTTGGCTAAAGGGCTTGTGCGATATTGGTGTGTTTGCACGGATGCCGCCCAGTGCAGCGAGCGGATGGCGTGGAAGCGGTAGCAGCGCGCCGTGGGCGTCTTGAGGGCAAGCGGCAGATGGGTGAAACCTTTCGGCAAGCGGGCCCGGCCGCTAGGGCGTCTTGCAGTGTGGTGCACAGGAGCAGGACACGGCCTGGGTAGCTGGGCTGGAGCAGCAAGTGTAGCGGCATCGGGAGGCCACTGGCGCACCTATGTGCGAGAGCTACTGGGCGATTGGGCGTACGGCTAGGTGCTTCAGCTAGGAGGTTTCAGCACTTAAGGTTTTGGGTTTTGAGTGATGAATGAATGGGAAGAGGCATGGGTGGAATTTATAGTGAGAGTAATAGGAATTAGAGTAAAACTCTTAGAGTAATTTAATAATTGAAAATATTCTAATTCTAATCCTATTCAAAGTTAACAACAATTAATAATATGTATATGAAATTATCAATTGCTATTAAATTATTAAGATAAACATAAAATATAATTAAATAAAACTAATCCTAATTCTAACCTAAGTTGATAAAAATTAATATATAAATTATAAGCGATATAATTCTATATTAAAGTTTATCATATTTGTATAAATATATATATTAAGTAAAAATATTTATTTTAGATGCCTTTTGGAAATAATTACAAAAAGAGGCACCTAGTTTTTATCATTTACGAAAATAGCAACCAAAATTTAAAAATAATTTAATTAAGTCTTTAGACTTAATGAAAATTTGAAATTGGGTTGCAATTTAAAACTTAGGTCAAAATTGACCTTTTTATTTGAAAAATCAAAAATTTATTTCATCATTTAGGGAATAATTTCTCGAAAAATTATGTAAAAATCAATTCCCAGGAAAGATTGGATCGGTCACAAGCGGTCCCGATTAAGTTCCAATCTCCTAGACAGAATTTATCTAAACATAATAAACCCGAAAGTATACCCTAAATAATTTATTAAAAATAAAAAAATCTAAATATCAGATAAACTGAACAAGATTTGATCTCGTTTAGGTTTTCTTCGTAGTAATGTTTCAGACTCTGATCATTGACTTGAAAATTACCTCCCTTACGTTGGAGTTCAACAACTCCATATGGATAGACGCGATGAATCGTAAATGGACTAGACCAACGTGATTTTAACTTACCTGGGAAGAACTTCAATCCAGAATTAAATAATAAGACTTGCTGCCCTGCTTCAAATTCTCTAATTTGAATGTACTTGTCATGCCATTTCTTAAGTCTTTCCTCGAGTAATTTGGCATTTTTGTAAGTGTTCATTCGGAATTCCTCTAGCTCGTTGAGTTGGCGCATTCGTTTCTCTCTAGCAAGCTTAAGATCCACGTTGAGTCGTCGAAGAGCCCAATAAGCTTTGTGCTCTAACTCCAAAGGTAGATGACAGACTTTCCCAGAGACCAACATGTAGGGTGACATTCCTAAAGGTGTCTTGTATGCTGTTCTGTAAGCCCATAAAGCATCATCTAGTCTCTTGCACCAATCTCGTCGGTTCGAGCAAACTACCTTCTCAAGTATGCCTTTGATCTCCTTATTCACTAGCTCAGTTTACCCATTTGTCTGCGGGTGGTAAGCTGTAGCAACCTTATGTTTCACTCTATATTTATTTAACAATCATTTTAACCACTTGTTCACAAAAAGGGTTCATTCATCGCTGATAATAGCTCTTGGGGCTCCAAACCTTGTGAACATGTGTTTCTGCAAGAACTTCATCACAACTTTAGCATCGTTCGTCAGATAAACTTCAGCCTCGACCCACTTGCACACATAATATACTGCTACCAATATGTACTTGTGACCAAAAGGCGGAGGGAAAGGACTAAGAAAGTCCATATCCCAAACATCAAACAGTTCTACCTCAATGATATTCATTCGAGGCATCTCATTTTTGTTGGTGACATTTCCAACCCTCTGACATCAATCACAGCTCTTTACATAAGCGTATGCATCCTTGAATAGTGTTGGCCAAAAAAATCCGGCTTGTAATACTTTGGCCGCAGTGCGAGTACCTCCAAAGTGTCTCCCACTCGGAGCTGAATAACAGTGGTATAAAATCTTCGGTATTTTATCTTCTGTCACACATCTCCTGATCATCTAATCTGCACACTTTTTAAACAAGTATGGCTCTTCCCAGAAATAGTACTTCGCATCGTGAAGAAACTTTTTCCTTTGTTGATACGTTTTATCAATCAGCATCAAAGCACAAGCTAAATAGCTAGAAATATCAGCAAACAAAGAAATATTATGGACATGATTTACTTTCAGTATGTGTTCATCTGGAAATGTCTCCTGGATCGGTACAAGTGGAGAATTTCCCTCTTGCGGCTACAATCTAGACAAGTAATCTGCTACTTGGTTCTCTACTCCCTTTCGATCTTGAATTCCTAGATCAAACTCTTAAAGTAGTAGTATCCACCGGATCAATCTTGGCTTAGCGTATTTCTTGGCCAATAAATATTTAATTACTGAGCGGTCCGTATAGACAATCACTTTGGTACCTACAAGATAAGATCAGAACTTGTCAAAAGTAAAAGCAATAGCAAGTAACTCTTTTTCTGTTACCGTATAATTCAGTTGAGCTCCGGTTAGAGTTCAACTTGCGTAGTAGATGGGATGAAAAACGTTGTTCCTTCCCTGGCTCAAGACAGCTCCAATTGCGAAGTCACTTGCGTCACACATCAATACGAATGGCAAATCCCAGTCTGGTGTGACGATTATAGGTGCCATGACTAATCGACTCTTCAAATCATTGAAGGCTTTTAAGCATTCCTCATCAAACTTAAATATCGAGTCCTTCTCCAATAATTTGCATAAGGGTTTAGCAACTTTGGAGAAGTCCTTGATAAATCTTCGATAAAAATCGGCGTGGCCCAAAAAGCTCCTAACACCTTTTACAGATGTTGGAGGTGGGAGTTTCTCAATAACATCTACCTTTGTTTTGTCCACCTCAATCCCATGTCTCGTTATCCGATGCTCTAGAACAATTCCTTCTTGTACCATAAAATGGCACTTTTCCTAGTTGAGTACGAGATTCGTTTCTTCGCATCGCCTTAATCCCTTAGCTAGATTGGCTAAGCAATCATCGTAAGTATCTCTGAATACTAAAAAATCATCCATAAAAACTTCCAAATACTTTTTAACCATGTCAGTAAAAATAGACATCATACATTTTTGAAATGTAGCAGGTGTATTACATAAACCGAATGGCATGCGTCTAAATGCAACGTACAGTACAGGTAGGTGAGTGTCATTTTGTGTTGGTCTTTCGATGATACTGTAATATGATTATACCCTGAGTATCCATCGAGAAAACAGTAGTAATCTCGTCCTGCGAGTCTATCCAGCATCTGGTCCAAGAACGACAAAGAAAAGTGATCTTTCCTAGTCGCCTTGTTCAGCTTCCGGTAACCGATGCAGATTCTCCATCCCGTAACTGTTCTAGTCAGTATCAACTCATTCTCGGTCTCTACGACTGTGATACCTCCTTTCTTCGGCACGCACTGGACCGGACTCACCCATGAACTATCTGAGATGGGGTAAATTATACTCGCCCAACCACTTGATAATTTCCTTCTTTACTGCATCCTTCATAATGGGGTTCAGTCTTTGTTGTCCATCAATCGTTCCTCTCTCGCCATCTTCTAATATGATCTTGTGCATGCATACAGATGGGCTAATACCGCGAATATCGGCTATGGCCCATCCGATAGCCTTCTTAAATTGTTTCAAAACTATAATAAGTTTCTCTTCTTGTTCAGTAGTTAATTCTACTGAAACAATCATAGGCAGAGTAGAGGCGTTACCTAAATAAACATATTTTAAGTGTGAAGGTAATACCATGAGTTCTAATTTAGGTGGCTCCTCGATCGACGCTTTTGGTTGGGAATATTCCATATTTTCTAACTCCAAAGATTCAAAACGGGATTGCGAATTAAATCCCTTTTGATTAGCTTCTAGCAGAGCTAAGTTTTCAGCCTCCTCTTTATCATTTGGGGGATCTGATGTAAGAACTTGTTCCAATGGATCCCCAACAAAGTTGAGTTCCCTCTCTACTATTAAATCTTCTAAAAAATGGATACTATAGCACAATCATCAATTGTGTCAGGAAATCGCATTGACTTAAAAACATTAAATGTTACCTGATCATCTTGAACACGCATAGTCAGCTCGCCCTTCTGCACATCAATAAAGGTCCTTCCAGTTGCTAGGAACGGCCTTCCTAGAATGATTCGTACTTCTTTGTCTGCTTCAAAATCTAGAATTACAAAGTCAGCATGAAAGATAAACTTGTCTACACGTACCAATACATCCTCGATTTTTTCTTCTGGATGTGCTAAGGATCAATCTGCTAGTTGAAGCGTAACCGTAGTTGGTCTAACTTCTCCTATCCCCAACTTCCTAAATATTGACATATGCATCAAGTTAATACTTGCACCTAAGTCACATAATGCCTTACCACAATATGTTGCTCCAATGTTGCACGGTATGGTAAAACATCCAGGATCCTTCAATTTTGGAGGTAGTTTGTCTTGAAGATATGCACTGCATTCCTTCGTTAGAGCTACCGTCTCAAATTCTCCAAGTCTTCATTTCTTAGACAAGATATCTTTCATGAACTTGACGTAATTAGGCATTTGCTCAAGTGATTCAACCAACGAGATGTTGATATGAAGTTTCTTGAATACGTCAAGGAACTTCTTGAATTGAATCTCCTGCTTCTGCTTCTAAAGTCTTTGAGGGTAGGGTGGTGGTTTTATTACTGGAACTGCTTCTGGTTGATTTGCCTTTGACGGTAATTCTGCATCTAACGAAGTTGTTAGTTGATCAGAATTAGCTGGTCCTGATGTTACTTTGTCGGGTTTTGTAGATTCTGGTTCTGGTGAAATTGGGATTTCAACACTTGGTTGAACTTCTTTTGAGTCTTGAACCTCAGCTTGCTCCCTTCTAGATTCTTCAATGTAGCTGCTTGGCTCTGGATTAATGCATCATTCTTTACCATGTATGCCTTCAGCAAATTCTCCAAGCTATTGGATGCTTCAGCTTGAACTGGTTTCTGAACTTGTTGCGGAAAATTAAGCGACTGAGTTGGTCTGGGTTGGGTGTAAGTGGTACTGGTTCCAGCCCCTTGGTTACTCCAGGAGAAATTCGAGTGGTTTCTCCACGATAGGTTATAAAAATTTGATTGCAGCCCTTGCCTTCCTCAGTTTTGGTTCTGATTACCCATGTAGTATACAAATTCTGGGTTCGATGGACATTCTTCAAACAAATATCCCTCCCCATAATAGACACAAACTATATTCTCAAATTGATTAGGCGGCTGTGCTGCAAAACTATTAGACCCATTAGTAGTAAGATTTTTAAGCATTGCGGATATTAATGATACCTGAGATGCGAGTGAAGTAAGAGCGTCCACTTCATGTATTCCAGCGACTCATCTTCCTGACGCTGCTCGACTGGTTGGCCATTGATAATTATTGCTAGCAATCCTCCCAATAATTTCGTAAGCCTCGTTATAAGACTTAGAAAGGAGAGCACCATTAGCAGAGGCATCCACTACCATCCTTGTGTGAGCGTTGAGACCATTATAGAATGTCTCAAGTTGAATGCAATGTGGGATTCCATGATAAGGGCACTTTTGTAATAACTCTTTAAATCTTTCACATGCCTCATACAATAACTCATCATCCATTTGGTGGAAGGCAGTGATCTCGTTCCTCAGCTTAGCATTCTTGCTTGGCGGGAAATACTTCATGAGGAATCTCTCGACTAACTCTTGCTATGTAGAAATGAAATTCGATGGCAATGAGTTCAACCAGGTATGAGCTTTATCCCTTAACGAATATGGGAGCAACTTCAATCGTAAGGCATCTTCGAAAACTCCAGCTACCTTGAAAGAATCGTTCGCTTCCATAAATAGTCTTAAGTGAAGATGAGGATCTTCAGTAGGCATTCCACTGAATTGGCCCACAGTCTGAAGCATCTGAAACATGACTGACTTCAGCTCGAATTGTTGTGCCTCGATATCAGGTCTCCTAATACCTGGATTAAGATCGTTAAATACTGCCACGGCATATTGTCTTAAAGCTCTGTCCCTATTATCAACAATAAGGATAGGATTCTGAGCATGGTTTGCTCCGTTTCCTTGGTTCATATTCTCAAAGTTCATCTCTTCGATCCTTATCTGGTTCGCTTGTCTTCTTCGCTGTCAAAAGGTTCGTTCTATTTCAAGGTCCACAGGGAGCAAGTCAATAATCTGGTCAATACTCATAAACACCTAAAATATTCACAGAAAAATTAATTAAGTTAAAAATTAAACCAAAATGTAAGACTAACAAATTCACAAATAACGGCTTTTGAAAACAGTCTCCGGCAACGGCGCCAAAAACTTGGAACGATGGAAATGTGCAAGTGTACACAATCGCAACAAGTAATAAAGTGACAAGTAAATGTCGAGTTATCGTACCCACAGGGACTGTAAAAGAATTATTTATGAAAATAATTTCAAACACTTTGGTGAAGGGAAATATTTGGATTTAAGAAATGTTTAAAAACTAAAAAAAACAAAGTAAAATAAAATAAAATAAAGTTCAAATGTACGATTTTAAAAACTAATTTTATTAATTACATTTCTTACCTTCAAATTATTAAACTTGTGCTTATACTTGTTACGAATAAATCACGACAACTCGATAATTTGCTAACTTACGAACATATTTAGAAATCAAAAATCCATTCATCTCTTGTACATATTCCTATGTCAATTCGACCGATAAAATAGATTTATAAAAGTAAACATGTTATTGCACATACATACTTATTAAATTGAACAATCTCTCGCATATTCCTATGTCGATTCAAACGATTAATTCAACCTAATAAGTATGTGAGGTAACAAAGTATCCTTACCTTGAAACAGTTTAATCACAATAACCTTGCGAGTTATGCAAGGCACATGTATCGCCAAATACAATGCTAATTTAACCTTCAGCTACCTTAGAAGAATTAAACATGCACTGACTAAGTACTGTGTCCATTAATTACAATTTCAATGCGTTCAAATAATTAATTCTTTAGTTATCTAAACAATTAAAATGCCAGAATAACTTAAGAATGATTTTACTTAATCAAGCATTTTACCGAGACCTATAACAGTATAAACACAATTTTAATAATTTAAAAGGACATGCAATCAACCCAACAGGAATTAAATTCAAGCTAAGCTGATTAAATTAATCATTACAATAGCATAAATATTCATAAACATGTTTGTCAAAACAACAATGAAATTTAAAGAGATAGGGAACAAGAAGCAAATCCGGTGTTTCTCCGTTGCTTGACTGATTGCTCCGTTCCTCGTCCTCCGTTGTCCTCGGCTATCAAAGTGGCTTATGAACACCCTAATTGATGCTCAATGATGGCTGAAGAAGACCCCTTTCTCAAGGGGAGAAATCGGCACAAGAACAAGGAAATAGGAAAATGAAAAGTTGAGAGAAAGTAAGAGAGGAGAAGAGGGAATGAGATATGAATGAAAGATGAGGGATGAAGGATGAGGGATGCTTTGAATGATCAGCCAATGGGGGTTTTTATAGCTGAATGTGGCAGCTGAAATTTACTAAAATAGTAGCCAAAGAGCCACCCCTTGGCCGGCCACCTATGTGGCAAAGTTGATGGCTTCAACTTTGCTAAATATGGCATGGGGCAAATCTACAAAGCCACTAATTGTGGAGGGGGTTGAATGCAACTTTAACAAGTTTTCAAAGACCTCTTTGCAAGCTTAATTAATAAGCTAATAAGCTGATTTGGGTCAGCATATAGACGGTTTGGGCTGCCCAATTCTTTGATCGGTTCGGTTCAATTGATTTAGTTCAACTAGTGCGGTTCAATTGGGCCCTTTTTCCATAATTAATTAAAACTAATTTATTTAGCCCAAATTAAATTAGAAATAAATTAAAATTAATTAATTTATGATTTAATACACATATTTGGATTGTCTTAGGCTGGAAATTATTTCGCCTTGTTACTTCGAATTGCTTCTCGGTTTTGTTCTTCGAGCAGTGTCTGCCGAGCCAATTTTCGCCCTTTGTGTGAATTTGTCGAAAATAGTCAAAATAAATCAAAATTAACTATAAAATTAATTAATATTCATGATATTCATATTTTTAACACAATTTAATTCTTTTATAATATTTAATTATTTTTCGACAAGAATTTAACTGAAATAGCATGATTTTAAGTTAAAAAGGGCATGTAAAAACACGTAAATTTTCGTGTTTCCATATGTCAATTTTCGCATAAGCATTCTTGGTCTCATTGTGGCTGCTCAGGGCAGATCTGCTTTGTAAAGGGACAAAACACCAATCAACTAACAGGCTAAAGCTAGGTGCAGGCTGGCCATTCTTATTGATATGTTTCCTTTATTTTGTTAGGTTTTACATTTTCCTTATAAATTCTAGTATTAAATATCGAAATTTGTAAAGTGTTGATTACTCCATTTTAAGGCTACCTGTTTTTGGTAATTTATAGCTTAATTATTAAGGTTTTAATGATAAATTTTATTAATTTCTGTTCTTGATTCATTTAAGACATTGACTCATACTTCATACACATCAAATTTTGAATAAGAATTTCAAATCTAGCTTCATCTACCCTAATCCACAATATGACTGTTGATACACCAAATGTGGAAAGATGGAATACTACAGATTTGATAAGGTTTGGATGTAAGATTTTCAATTAAATATTTTGAGTTTTTTCATCTCACAAATTAGGAGGATGGATGTTCAAACTTTTATACCAAAATTTAGAAGTACATCCTCTTAAGTATAAAAGAAAAAAACCAATTAATTTAATTGGTTAGCAGTTTTTGAATTATTTTTGAATTATTTATATATTTATAATACATAATAAAAATTTAACTATATAAACCCAAGTCAATATCTCAAAATTAATTAATACAAAAACTGATTAAACTAACCGAATCAAAATCGTTTAATTAATTTTTTTAACTAAAATCAATCAAATTTTTTGTTAAAAAATGTTTAGAGTAAACTAATTACACTCCCTAAATACGATATCATAGGATGAATGTAGAGTCACTGAAAAAGATGCTCAAACAACCGCTGATATTATTGAAAAAATAGATGTTGAGGATGTAGATACTACAAATACTCATGAACAAAGTGCCGATTTTGTTGAATGAAATTTAATAAATATGTATTGTTCATTTTTCTTTGACAGTGTGTTATTGCTTCCTCTTCTTTGGTTTGCTTGGTTGCTTCTTCCACCCACAATTGAGCTTCTTGTATTCACTGAACCACTGTAAGTTCTTTAATTCTTTGATTTTGTTTTATTGTTATTGAAATTAGTATTGGAGAAATGTGACCCTTTTACTATGATTTGAAGATATCTAACACTTTAATATCTTGCAGTAATAGCTCGTCTTCATTTAATTGTACAAAGTAAGGCGTAAAAGAATTGGTCTTGCTATTACAATATGTTGTAAATGTGTACAGTTGCGAGTTGGTTCTTAGTTGCATTGGGTGCCATCCATAGCCTACATACTTATAAACCAAGGATTAGATCCTATATTTTAGATTTTTATGCAAAACGAGATTAGATGAAAAGACTTGTATATGCTAGTGACGAGACCTGTATTGAACAAGTTAGGATGAATAGAATTAACTTTTTTAAACTATGTGAGATGTTACAAAATTTAGGGGGGTTGAAGTCGTCACGGAACATGCTTGTTGATGAGCAAGTGGTAATGTTTTTACATATCATTTCTCATCACCTTAAAAATTGAGTTATCAAACATCACTTTAATAGGTCTGAAGAAACCGTTAGCAGATCATTTCACAATGTTTTAAATACTGTCATACGCTAACAAGATGTGTTATTTAAAAAAGCAGAGCCAATTGCAATTAATTCTACAGACCCAAGGTGGAAATGGTTTAAAGTATTGGAGTGAGTTCTATATATAGCTCGTACATAATTTAGTCCATTTAGATTTAAATATAGTATCCTAACCCGAGGTTTTATACATGTGATGTAGAATTACTAAGGTGCTTTAGATGGAACCCACATCAAGATTAGGTTTCCAACAGTTGATAAACTTAGATATTTAACGCGAAAAGGTAACATAGCAACAAATATGTTAGGTGTTTGTACACCTGATATGCAGTTTGTTTATATTCTTCCTGGTTGGGAAAGTTTTGTTGCTGATGGACGAGTTCTTCGAAATGCCATTAGTAAGAGACATGGACTAAAAGTTCCTCATGGTAAAGTGCAAAATTAGAGGAATTTGAATTAATTTTTAAGATCATACTTTTTGGAGAAATTAACCATGATAAATAGTTTCTTTTTATAGGTTGTTATTATCTAGTTGATGCTGGATACACAAATTGTAAGGGATTTCTTGCGCCTTTTAGAGGACAAAGATATCATTTGAATGAGTAGCGTTAGGGTTACCAGCCAAGTACTCCAGAAGAATTTTTCAATATGAAACATGCTTCAGCGTGTAATGTTATTGAAAGATATTTTGGATTATTAAAACTTAGATGGGGAATACTTAGAAGTCTATCATTTTATCCTGTGATGGTGCACAATAGAATCATTATTGCATGTTGTTTGCTCCATAATTTTATTCGAACCTATATGAGTCTTGATCCTATTGAAACGAAGTTGGGATAAGGATTACTTAGTAATGTGATGGATGACGATGAACCGAATATCGTAAATATTCATTCATCGGATGCATGGCTATTTAGAGGATGGAACTAGCCAACCAAATGTTCGATGAATGGCAAGCATCTAAAAATTAATTAGGTTTAGGGTAAAAATAGTGAACGTTAAGTTGTTTATATTATTTCATGTATCTAGTTTATGAAACTTTGGTGGTGTTTGAATTGTTTTTTTTTTTTTTTTTTTTTTTGTATTGTACTAGACTTGTTGAATGACAATTTATTCTCTTTTGATTCATCATGTGTTATAATTTTATAAAGTGTTGACCTTTTAATGCATAATATTTAACTTAATTTTAATTTACGTTTTTTCTTAAGATAGTTATGTCAGGCTTTTCACAATCAAGTATTTCTTCTCAAAATTTTCGAGGAACCAAAAGAAAATGGGTTCCAGAGAAAGATGCTGCGTTGGTTACTTGTATGGTCGACTTCCACAATATTGGAACCTGCAGATAAGGAATTCAAAGTCGGTTATTTAAATGAGTTGGAAAAAATGTTAAAAAAAGTTTTACCCAATGCCATATTAAAAGCTAAACCTAATCTTGAATCGAGAATTAGAACATTGAAAATGGATTGGTCAATCATTTATGACATGCCTAGTGAAAAAAACAATAGCGACTTTGGTTGGGATGAGTATAGGCAGCTTGTTGTTGCTAAAGATGCAGTGTGGAACTCATATATAATGTAAGAATTATTTCAAGTATTTATTATCTTATTTTGACCAAACTTATATCTAATATGAATTCCTCATTTTTATAGTCATAAAGAAACTGCTAAATTCAAACATCGAAGTTTTCCTTATTATGAATAACTTATTACAATCTACGCAAAAAATCAAGCTATTGGGAAAGATGCTCAAACAGCCGCTGATATTATTGAAGAAATAGATGTTGAGAATGTAGCTACTACAAATACTCATGAAGAAAGAAACGATTTCCATGGATGCGAAGATGATGTTTCTTTAGATGACATGAGTCTTTCAGCTACACAACCGCAACCAACTAGAAACCAAGGTAATTCCACATTATCAAAGAAGAAAAAAAGATTTCTAATGCAAGTGATTCTTCTACTTCATTTAATTATGCTACCACTTTATTGGCGGAAAACATACGAACCGTTGGCCTTGAAATCAGTAAGAGTATTGCCTCCGAAGTTCTAATTCAAAAAAAGTCAGAAATAACCATTCATGAAAGTGCTCTGAAATTATATCCCACATTATGTGAAGTAGAAGGTTTAACTAAGGATGAGCGCTATCGCGCATTGAGCAAAATTCCAGATCATCCAACGCAAATGATTATTTTCTCTAATTTACCTTCTACTGTGTGATTGCAATGGGTCAGAAGATTTCATGCTGACCATTAAAAATCATGGTTGTGTTGATGATATTTTGGTAACTTTTTATGTTTGTAATATTTGGATGGTATAATGACATGATAAAATGTCACTAAAAAGTTGTAACTCTTTGAGGTTGTAAAATTTTATAACATATGAATTATGACATATAAACTAATGAAATCATGTAACGTTTTGTTAATATATGAATATTATGTTTGAATGTGAATTATTTCATATTTTGTTTTTTATTGTAAAATAATTAATTTATTTGTTTCACTAATGATATTTTAGCACATTAAATATGTATTGCAGTTTAAATATAATAAAGTAGATTATATATTATTTTATAGTATTATATATTATAATTTTTTAATTCATATAATAATAATTATATTAAGAATTTTATTAAATTATATATTATTTTATTAAATTATGTTTAATAATAATTATGTTAAAATATGGTTAAGTTATTTATTATTTTTATTAAATTATTTTTAATAATACTCTTATTAAAATTTAATAACAATAACAATAATCATCTACCTAAAAAAAATTTACTAAGGGTATTTTGGTCATTTTAGTTTGTTTTCTTATGTTATTACAACATCATTCCATTCAACCAAACACAAGAATACTATTACAGTTCTATTCCATTCCATTCAACCAAACAATTAAATTACTAATTACAGCTCTATTCCATTTCAGCTCTGTTCAATTATAGCCCTATTCCATTACAGTAAACAAGTACCCTATCACATTACAGTGAACAAAACGTACCCTAAAGGAAAGAACATACAAAATGAACTCAACATGGAGGTAAGAGAAGGGTTAGATGGAAAGATAAGTAAGAACAAAAGGAAAAACGAGTAAAATGAAGAAGATGAGAGGAACATGGAGCTAATGAACCCTTACAATGTATCATACCATGTATTAAGGTGCAAGATTCGGTACCAAGAGATGCACTCAGGAAACACATTGTTTCTGCATAAAATATAATACACCAAGATGACACGAGGGCAGAACGAGTTCAACTGACCTGACGAAGACTTAGAGAACCAGCACGGAAAGTCCTTGCAGCAAGGAGCTTCAGGTATACCTCTTCAGGGGGGCTCTCCCTGGTTTGATAATGTTTTGCAATGCTCATCAATGTATCCCTGCAGCAAAAAAAAATTCAAATAAAAATCTACTTAACGAAAGTTATAATTGATTTGGAAGATGAAATACACATGATGGGTATGTGACACATATTCAAATAAAAATCCCAAACATATGGGTATGGGACACATATTCAGACAAACTAGTTAAGAGAATTAAGAAAATTTGATGTTAGTCCATTCCCAGGCAACAAAATAATGAGAACAAAGCTCAAGCTTCACAGCCGTAAGGATCAAATTGCCATATCTTCTCCTAACTAGTTGTTGTCACATTGTAATATTATGAGAAGATGCAACAAGATAGACAAGAAACAGTGTAGTAAAAAGATTAAAGAGTTATAAATATCCAGAAACCACAAACAAGAGACCATATAACATACCATAAGTATTGGGCTGCTTTACAAAGCCATACATAAAATAGAAAGTTATTATATAGGGCCTTGTTTGCATATTTTCCACATGCAAGTACTTCTAATTTTTTTCTTTTAGAAAGAAAAAGGGAATTTAGTCTGAACTCTGAAGCAATCCCAGAGATGATAATTTGGTGGTTGGAGATGTTAACCTATGGTAACACCAATTTTCCATGAATTGGGAAGGCAACTCAACAGCATCCCACTCAACACCCCGAATGCCAGCAACTAGACCTTCATCTTGCTTGGTCAGCATATGCTGAAGTGCATGGCCAAATTCATGGAAAACAGTCTCAACCTGAGAAAAGAAAACAGATCAGACACGGGAAAATTTCAGCAGCCACTTTGAACATCCAAAAGAGCCATTATTGCTACAATAATAAGTAAAAAATGATAGGATAAAAGCATATCCTATCTTAATCCATAAAAACCACACATGGGAGCAGTATAAGATGGAATAAAGCCAAAATATTTGGAAGAAATATCTGAGGTTAGCTAAATATATAAATAGTTCATCCTCTCAGACTTGGCTAGTCTTGGCTTTTGTTTAAACAATAACATTATAGAAGATTAGGCTCCCATAGAACCAGGCAGTCTAGCACATAGATGCATATTTCTGTAATGGGTATATTTATTTAAAAGTGTGTACTAGAGCCATGCTTTTAATTTTAATAAGTTCTAAATAGAAGCATTCACAAATGAAGCCTTCTAGGAAGGCATGTTGTTTAAATATGCTAACAGTAGAAAACCACTGGCTATGATCATATGTGCTCAAGGATTATCACCTTGGTATAACTTGAATGTGATTTACATGAGACTGCTTTAACTGATATATTAATGATAAAAGCAAATTGCTTAGGCAGCTAAAATCTTTGTTTTTGGGGATAAGATCAGAAGCACTACTACAAGAGGAAAGGTATTGAGAAGGGCTACAGATGAGGAAAGCTCTAGGCTTTAGGACCTCAGTTTGCATGTCCAATCATTCAGAAATCAGAAGACAAGAATTACTAGCATTAGCATCATACTTAAAACTAATATCTTCAACTTACTTCACGGAACGTCATGAGGCTTGGCTTGTCCCCAACTGGTGGTGTTTGATTGCAGACCATGTGAGCAACCGGTAACCTTGCTGTGGTACCATTACGGGACAGTACTCGACTTCGAGAAACAACCTCATCCATCCATGCACCTTCCCTTTTCTCTGATGGACAAGAGTATGGATCAAAATAAAAGTAGGCAATCGGACTACCTGAAGAATCTTTAACAGAGTAGAACCGCACATCTTTGTTCCAAACCTTCAAAAATAATAATTACAATAATAAAACTTGTTAGGATGTACCATTAATATTTCATGTGATAGGCAGTGAAGAAATGTGTGAAGGAAGCAAGAAATACTTACAGGAGCCAGACCATCAGTTGGCTCAATATCAATCCCAAAAAGTATCTTAGCAAGGTTGAAAAGGCCATCCATAACCTTTGAAAATGAGAAATATGGCCGGAGTTCTTCCTGTATGATATTTTCATCAGGAAAGACATGTTTTATCACAAAACGGAGGTCTTGAAGGCATGATTTTTAACTAAGAAATAGAGAAGAGTGAGAAGTCAACCTCATTGATGTCATACTTTGACTCACGAAGCCTCTCACTCCAAAAGCTTATGTCCCAATGGCTCAAACTATCAGCTTCTGAAGCACCTTGACTTTTGGAGTAACTTTTTAGGTCTTCAACATCTGCAAGGAGCAGAAAGAATTGTATACTAAAATCTCTTTCCATTTATCTTTTATCTAGAAAAGCTTGCAGTAATAATGAAAATATCAAACAGGAACTGTTTAGGATAAAAAGGGAAAGCAAGACATGCTGGCTTGAGGAAATCAGGTTCTAAAATTGTATCAAAGAAAAAGCAACCTTCCCGAGTACACCATGAACTTGAATGCAGCATTAAGGTGAATTAAAACAAAGTCAAATTAAAGAGTAGATAACGCAAGCCAGAGGTGTCAACCAAAATTTTAAGCCCGTTTGTTAGGCCTGACCCAGCCTAAAAATGGGCTTAAAACTTTGTCCAAACTCGGCACAGATAAAAATGCTAAAATTCAAGCCCGGCCTACCCGTATTAATTTTTTTATATAAAATTTTTAAAAAATATTATACAACAAAAATACTAAAAACATTCAAATAAACGTTTCCCAACCAATTAAAAATAAAATTAAAAAATGTATACTCAAATAACATTAAGATAAGTGCAACTTAACAAGTAAATAACTCTAAAATAATAACAAAATTAACAATAATAAGAGTTATACAATATTCAAACAATAATAACAAAAAGGTAATAACATAATAGTGAAATGGTAGTAAAATAGTAAAAAAACAAAAAAAAAAAGTATAGCAACAAAATAGTAAAAAACAGCAAGAAAACAATAAAAAAGAACAGCAGTCTTTTTTTGCATATTCAGGTCGGGCTAGGCCAGGCTCGTGCCAAAAAACCTTACCCGAGGCTCAACCCATTTTACAAACAAGCCTTATTTTTTTACCCAAACCTATTTTTCAAACCTATATTTTTACCCAAACCCTCCCATTTTTCGGGCGGGCCTTCAGGCCGGGCTAGGTGGCCCAGCCCATGGACAAGTCTAATGCAAGCCACCATAAAATTAATTGTTGTAGGTGCAATTTCATTTAAAATAAGCTAGCATATTAATGTATTCCTAATAGGAAAAACTACACCCACAAGTTAAGAACTGAACTTTAAACTATAAAAAGACATGGAAAGAAAGAAGTGTAGAAAAAGGGATCAATATTTTTTTATTTATTTAGAAGATTAGATTTAGTTTCTGATTATTAGGAATTAGCTATTGTAATTGTTAGAATTAAGTGACCCGAATCCTTATTTAAATAAAATACATGGTAAAATAAAATAAAAGAAGAATCCCTATAAAATTACATTTCTTTTATTTTATTTTAAATAAGGTTTTTAAACCTTATTAAACTCCATCTATTTGATATTGATTAGAATAAGGAGTTTTTAATCTTACTACATTCCCATTAGAATATGACTTTACAAGCCTATAAATAGACATGGTCTATTCCTCTTGTCATTGATTCGAATTTGACATAGTGAATTTTCTTCTCCTCTGGCCGTGGTTTTTTCCCGAAAGGGTTTCTACGTAAAATCTGTGTTCTTTATTTTTTTCTTTTTTTGTGATATATTTGTCATTACCGACGTTATATTTTTCACAAATTGGTATCAGAGCTTCCGAGTTTTTCATCTCGATCACGATAATGGCGTCTTTGAAGTATGAAATTTCGCTGTTGGATCACAACACCAGATTCGTGTTGTGGCAGATAAAAATGCAGGCAGTTCTTGCACAGATGGATTTAGAGGAAGCCCTACTAGGGGTAGATAAGATGCCTTCGACATTGACGGAGGAAATGAAGAAGCGCAAGGATCGAAAGGCATTAACACAGTTACATCTACATTTGTCTAACGAAATTTTACAGGATGTGATGAAGGAGAAGACCGTCGCTGCATTATGGAAGAGGCTAGAACAAATATGTATGTCGAAAACTCTAACTAGCAAGTTGCATATAAAGCAACGTCTTTATGCTCATCGTTTGGAGGAAGGTGCGTCTATACACGAACACTTAATAGTGTTTAAAGTAATTCTCTCAAACTTGGAGGCCATGAAGGTTTAGTATGATAAGGAAGATCTAGGGTTGATTCTACTTTGTTCGTTGCCCCTGTCTTATTCAACCTTTAGAGACACGATTTTATATAGCCGCGAGTCTCTCACAGTTGATGAGTTTTATGACTCTTTGACCTCGTATGATAAGATGAAGCATCTTGTGGTTAAAACTGACTCTCAGGGAGAGGGTCTCATTGTTCGTGGGAGACAAGATCGGAATGCTGATGATGATCGTGGAAGGACACAGGATCGGAATCCTCGTGGTAAATCTAAGGGTAGATCGAAGTCTTCAAACAGAGGTAAAACTTGTAACTTCTGCAAGAAGAAAGAGCACATTAAATCTGAGTGCTATAAGCTACAGAACAAGATTAAAAGGGAGGCTGTGAATCAAAAGGGAAAACAACCAGAAAATTTCGATGAAGCTGATATTGTAGAAGACTACAGCGATGGTGAACTTCTAGTCGCTTCTGTTAACAATTCTAAAGTGAGCGAGAAGTGGATACTTGATTCGGGTTGCACCTTCCACATGTGTCCCAATCGGGATTGATTTACAAATTACGAAACAGTGTCTGAAGGTGTTGTTTTGATGGGAAATAATGTTTCGTGTAAAATCGCAGGTGTTAGAACAATTAAAGTTAAGATGTTTGATGGAGTTGTCAGAATACTTAGTGACGTATGACATGTTCCAGAATTGAAGAGAAATTTAATTTCGTTAAGTACTCTTGATTCAAAAGGGTACAAATACACAGCTGAAAGTGGGATTTTGAATATTTCCAAAGGTTCCCTCGTTGTGATGAAAGGGCAGAGAAAGACTGCCAAGTTATATGTTTTGCAGGGTTCTACTATTATTGGTGATGCAGCTGTCGCTTCCTCTTCCTTGTCAGATGATGATATTACTAAACTTTGGCATATGCACCTAGGGCATATGAGTGAGAATGGCATGGCGAAATTGAGCAAAAAAGGACTTCTTGATGGGCAAGGAATTTGCAAACCGAAGTTACGTGAGCACCGCGCGTTTTTGGGAAGCAAAAGAGAGTTCGATTCACGAGAGGAATCCATAACACGAAGGAACGTTGGAGTATATTCATTCGATCATGGAGGCCATCGTGTGTGCCTTCGAGAGGTGGAGCTAATTATATGCTAACTTTTATTGATGATTTTTCCGAGAAAAGTTTGGGCATTCTTCCCGAAGCGAGAAAAGCGATGTGTTTTCCGCATTTAAGTCTTGGAAAACTATGAGTGAAAAACATATGGGAAAACAAATAAAATACCTCCGCACAGACAATGGCTTAGAGTTTTGTTCTGATGAGTTTAATAAACTGTGCAAGTCAGAAGGGATCGTGAGACACTTGACAGTTCGTCATACTCCACAACAAAATGGTGTTGCAGAACGAATGAACAGAACGATCATGGAGAAGGTTCGATGTATGTTGTCAAATGCCAACTTACCAAAGTCGTTTTGGGCCGAAGCAGCCTCTACTGCATGTTTTTTGATCAACCGATCTCCATCCATTGCCATTGAAAAAAAGACTCCACAAGAGGTATGGTCAGGTAATCCTGCTAATTATTTTGATTTAAAGATCTTTGGGTGTCCTGCGTATGCTCATGTTGATAATGGAAAATTGGAACTGAGATCCATTAAATGTGTTTTTCTTGGTTATAAAGCTGGTGTAAAAGGGTATAAGTTATGGTGTCCTGAAAATAGAAAAGTTGTGATTAGCAGAGATGTTGTTTTCGATGAAACTGTTATGCTACCTAACTTATCTCTTAAAGACTCTTCCAATAAAGAAAATCAAAACCAGGTGGAGCATCAGATTAATACAGAATCGACTCCTCAAGCCAGTACAAAAATTAAGAATAGAGTTGCTTCTTCACCACAATACTCTATCACCAAAAACAGAACTAGAAGAGAAATTAAACCTCCAAAGAAATATGCCGAGGCTGATCTAGTTGCTTATGCTTTAAATGTGGCTGAAGATATAGATGCAAACCAAGAACTGTCTAATTATTCTGAGGCGATTAGCTGTGTAGATTCAGAAAAGTGGATGTTTGCTATGCAAGAGGAGATGGAATCACTCCACAAAAACAGAACATAGGATCTTGTGAAACTTCCTAAAGGTAAAAAGGTTGATCACTGTAAATGGGTGTTCAAAAAGAAAGAAGGGGCTCCAGGAGTTGAAGAACCCAGATATAAAGCAAGGCTTGTTACAAAGGGTTACAGTCAAATTCCAGGAGTGGACTTCACAGATGTGTTCTCCCCAGTTGTGAAGCATAGTTCGATTCGAGCTTTGCTTGGTATTGTGGCCATGCATGATTTGGAGCTTGAGCAGTTAGATGTAAAAACTGCATTTTTGCATGGAGAACTTGAGGAGGATATTTACATGCAACAACCAGAGGGTTTTACAGTCTCAGGAAAAGAGAACTAGGTTTGCTTGCTGAAAAAGTCTCTTTACGGTTTGAAACAGTCACCAAGACAGTGGTACAAAAGGTTTGATTCCTTTATGACTTCTCATGATTTTAAAAGAAGTAGTTTTGACAGTTGTGTTTATTTTAAGAAAAACAGTGATGGTTCTTTTGTGTATCTACTTCTTTATGTTGATGACATGTTGATAGCAGCAAAAGATAAAACAGAGATAAGAAAGGTCAAAGCCCAACTAAGTGAAGAATTTGAGGTGAAAGATTTGGGACCAGCAAAGAAGATACTTGGTATGGAGATTCTCAGAGATAAAAAAACAAGTAAATTGTACTTAAGTCAGAAGGGGTACATTGAGAAAGTTCTTTACAGGTTCAATATGCAGAGTACTCCTTTAGCAACCCATTTCAGACTTTCATCGGCTTTGTCTCCACAATCAGATGATGAAATTGAGTACATGTCACATGTTCCATACTCTAGTACAGTGGGATCTCTCATGTATGCTATGGTTTGTTCACGTCCAGATTTATCATATACAGTCAGTGCAGTTAGCAGATACATGGCGAATCCCGGTAAAGAACATTGGAAAGCAATTCAGTGGATTTTAAGATACTTATGAGGTACTACTGATGTTTGCTTACAGTTTGGAAGAACTAGAGATGGAGTCATTGGATACGTTGATGCTGATTTTGTTGAAGACCTTGATAGAAGAAGATCTCTCACTGGTTATGTCTTTACAATAGAAGGTTGTGCAATCAGTTGGAAAGCTACTTTGCAAACTACAGTCGCTTTGTCTACCACTGAAGCTGAATATATGGCGATTACTGAGGCTTGTAAAGAAGCTATTTGGTTGAAGGGACTCTTTAGTGAGCTCAATGAAGACCTTCAAATCAGCACAGTATTTTGTGACAGTCAAAGTGCCATCTTCCTTACAAAAAATCAAATGTTTCATGAGAGAACAAAACACATTGATGTTCGATATCATTTTGTTCGTGATATTATTGCTCGTGGTGATATAGTTGTGAGCAAAATTAGTACTCATGAAAATCCTGCAGATATGATGACTAAGTCACTTCCTATAACCAAGTTTGAGCATTGCTCAACTTGGTTGGTGTTCATTGTTAAAGTTAAAGCCTTAAGGGGTTTTATAGAAGAGGTGGAGAACTTGTTCGTTGAGAGTTCGCAATGAAGAACTTGTTTATTGAGAATTCGTGTCAATGGGGAGATTGTTAAAATTAAGTGACCCGAATCTTTATTTAAATAAAATACATAGTAAAATAAAATAAAATAAAAATCCCTATAGAATTACACATCTTTTATTTTATTTTAAATAAGGTTTTTAAACCTTATTAAACTCCGTCTATTTGATATTGATTAGAATAAAGAGTTTTTAATCTATAAATAGACATGATCTATTCCTCTTGTAATTTATTAGAATTTGACATAGTAAATTTTCTTCTCCTCTGCCCGTAATTTTTTCCCGAAAAGGTTTTCACGTAAAATTTGTGTATTCTTTATTTTTTTTTATTTTTCTTTTCTTTGTGATATATTTGTCATTACCAACGTTACATTTTTCGGAGTAATTTATTCACTTTACTGCTTTGTTGGGATTACTAGTTGATAGGAATTTTGTTTTCTATTTTAATGGGTTGTGATACCAGCCACTCTTTTAACCTATATTAGGTTGTAATACGATTCTACTAAGAATAAGAAAAAATTCAGATTTAACTTCAGAAAAATTTATATTTATTTTCATGGTATCGGAGCCATGACTTCTCAATCATCCGCCTCAAAAATCACATCTCAATCCGAGTCTCATCCCTCAGTTTCTTCCATTTCTGACACTTCTCCCCTTGTCACAAATCACAAACTTCATGGCCATAATTTTCTCCAATGGTCACAATCTATTTTCATGTACATCTGAGGAAGGGGGAAGGACGGTCATCTCCCAGGCAAAACTGTTGCTCTTGAAAAATCAAATCCAAAATACCGAACCTGGAAAACAGATGACCACTTGGTTATGTCATGGCTGATTAATTCCATGACCACAAAGGTTGGAGAAAATTTTTCGCTTCATCGTACAAGAAAAGAAATCTGGAAAACTGCTCAAGAAATGTTGACACCTCCGAACTCTTCGAAATTGAAACTAGGTTCTATGACCTAAAACAGGGAGATTTAAGTGTTACTCAATACTTGACAATGAGAGACCATTAATAAATGCAAACACGTGCTGAAATTTAGAAAAGAATACCTTGGACACTGCTGTTTGAGCAGCTAGCCCAAGAGCAGTTGCAGGCAAACCATCAATTTCTTTATTATCAGTTATCAGCTTTTCAAACTTCTTTGTGGCATCCAAAACATTCTCACTAAATTTGTGAGACAACCTCTCCAATTCCTGCAAATTAGCTCATAGTAAATAGAAAAGAATAGCCAAAAGGATTGAACATGATACAATTGAGCATAAATGTTTATATGGTTACAAGAAGAAACCAGACACCAAGAACTTCAAAGGAAACTTGTACAAGTACTTTCCCTTCATTTTACTTTTCACAGAAGTCGACTTCAAAAGAAGTGTAATATGACACATTCATTTTACTTCAGCTTCATAACTACTATACTGCACCTGTTGAATTTTGTTAAACTGTTCTCTTTTATCATCTTCAAGTGAAACGCCATCAAGAACAGCTTCCTTTATCTGGGCTGAATACATACAATAAAACAAAAGAGATATCAAGTCAAACACTCACAGAAACTAAAAGGAATGGAAGAAGCATGTTGTAATGAGAACACTTTAATATCAGCAATATCTACCTGCAGCAACACTAAGTTGGTTTGTTTGTTTTGTTTTGTTCTTTCAACAGAATGCTCATCTTAATATCTGCTATAGCAAGCCAACTAATAGACTGTGCACTCAGTATTGAGTAATGGTTCTAGCGTTGAATTAAGGCACCAAAATGAAAAGGGAACATATACTTACCACCTACAATACGTTTGCGAGCTTCACTCAACGATTGCCAATCAGGAGATTCTTTAATTGCCTTGAAGGCATTATAGATGGGTTTACTTTGTCCCAATCTTAGTTGGAACTTCACTTTTTCAGGCTGTAAGGAAAAACTAAACATAGTAAGGACAAGAAGTTTGCTTAAATGAGACTCTGGAGTAATGCACCGGTGCATATTTAATTAATTTCTACAAAATACTAGGATCAAACTGAACAACTGCCAAACCAATTTGCTTCAAAGCCAATAGGAAAACCACAATTTCTGATTCAACCAATAAAAATTAACTTCCTCCCTACTATATCATGCTGTATGCTAATTCTAATAAGATTTATGCCAATATAATAACAAAAATTCATGGTTTAATCTAAGATAAGAATGAGATAGTTATTAGATGTCTAAAAGATTGATGCCAAATATTTTGAAGATGGCAATTCAAGCATAAACATTACATTATTAGTTTTCACATATACATACTGCATGTTACATATCTGACTGCTTGCAATCATATAACATAAAGAAACAACAATGTATCTGGACTTCTTCAATGGCAGCACGGAGCTCAGCTGAATCTTTAACAGCCTTAAGATGATTAACCATTCCCCACACAACAGTCAACCGATCAACAATCTTTTCCAATGGCTCCACCAACTTTGGCCATGACGGCTCCACTGTCTTCTCCAATTCATCCAAATCACTCTCCTACTCAACCAACACAAATATATCAAATCAAACACAAATAATCCAGAAACCCCAGATGCTAGAGCATAAAAAAGTTTCAAATTTTAAAAACTCGGACAAATAAAAAATCAAGGCAACCAAAGTTTTGAATTCTCAAACAAGGACTAAAACCAGCGAGTGATCTAGCAAAGAGAAAACTCAATATAGAACCCTAGAACAAGGTTAAAAAAAAAAAAAACCCTGAAAACCCAGAAATGAAAACAGCCCAAAAGATAAAAACGACATACGAGTTTCTTCAACAAGGCACGAATCCCAGGCCTAACATGTTTGGCTTCAACAATATCAAAAGGTGGAAATTCGAAATCTTGCAGGAGAGGATTGGAGCCGATGCTATCATCGACGGTAAATGAGGAAGCCATTGAAGGAGAAGAAAAAGAACAACAAGAAGAAAATGAAGAGGAAGAGGAAGAGAGATAAGGAGAAATAGAGTGATGCAAGGTCTGGAGGCAGAAGGAGAAAGAAGAAGACCAGAGAGGACAAGGGTAGGATTTAAGCAAAGCCTTGGGGGCAAAACGGGGAGAAGAAGAAAAAGGGTAGCGTTTTAGGATGAGATGAACTGAGCGGGAGTGGCAGCCATTAGCATGTTGACTGTAACAAAGATAGTGTTAAACAAGACTCTGTTTGGGATGTGGCTTATAATTATCATGCTTTTTTGTCATTTTCTTTCTCTTTACTGAGCTTGGATAAAGGGACATCGATATGTTTTTCCTTGTAGGATGATATTTTCAGATGGGAATCCACTGCTTGAACGCTTTTTTATTAAAATAACTAAAAAAAATTAATTAATTATCAAAATATCTATATTTTTAATTAAATACGAAAATAACTTAACATCTACAGTAAAAGTTAGTGAAACAAAATTATATGACGCCACCAACTTGCCACGTCAGCATGGAGTATAAAATAACAATTTTTTTGTGGAGCCATGTTGAATGGCGCCACCTGTATAAAATATAAGGAAAATACTACAAAATCTGAAAAATTTGAGGGCTTTTTAAATAATTTTCTATTTTTGGTGAAGCCATTTTAAATGACGTCACCTCCTGACACCCTCTGCCGGTTTCAGTTTTTTTTAACTTTTTTTTAAAGTTTTGTGTTTTCTTTTTTTACTTTTTTGAAGTTTTATATTTTTTCTTATTTTATTTATTTTTTATTATTAATTTTAAAAAATTTGAAATATATATTTGAAATGTTTATAATATATATATTTTAAAATTTTAAATATTATTATTAAATTATATTTTAAAATTTTAGATATATATTTTTAAAATTATTTTTTTAAAAATTTTAAAAATATATTTTTTAAATTAATTTTTCTAAATATTATTTTTAAATATTAACTATATTTTTAATAATATAAAATATTTAAACATTTAAAAATTTTAAATATAATTTTTTAAATACATTTAAAAAATCATAATTTAAAAAATTATGAAAAGATTGGAAGCTTTTAAAATAATTTCTCATTTCCGGTGAGCCATTTTAAATGGTGCCACCACCTGCCACCCTCTGCCCTTTTTTTTTTCTTTTTTTAATTTTTTTAAAGTTTTATATTATTTTCTTATTTTATTTTGTTTATTTAATTTATTTATTTTATATTATTAATTTTAAAAAATTTGTAATGTATATTTAAAATGTTTTATAATATATTTTTTAAAATTTTAAATATTATTTTTAATTTATTTTTAGCTTTAGATATATATTTTTGAAATTATTTTTTATAAATTTTAAATGTATATTTTTCAAATTATTTTTGAAATTATTAGTTTTAGAATATTTGAAATGTATGTTTAATATTTTATTAATTTTACATTAAGATTTTTTTAATTTTTTTCAAAGATATTTAAACTTTTTTAAAATTTTATATAAAAATTTTATTTAAAAATATATATTAAAAAGTAAAAGTTTGAATTAGAAAATAAATAAATAATATTATAATTTAAATATAAATATAAAAAAATTGTGTTATATATATGGGTGGGGCTTGGTCCCCTTTGGATGGATGAATGAAGTAAAAACGTTATTTTGAGGGAGAGAAAAAAGTAAGTTTTATAAAATTTTATTTTGTATTTTTATATTTTATAGTTAATGTAATATAATAAATAATTGTATTGTATTTATGTTTTTTTATATTATACAGATATCAAAATGTCTTCTGGAGCAAATACGGATCACACTTCATCGATGATCGACGAAACAGTAAAATTAATTATAAATGAAATAAAAATCATTTTAGTTTCTAGTTTTTTCTTGCTAATCGCTACTCTGTTCAACGTGTTTTGACTGCTTTAAAATACTTATCTCTATTTAGTTGTTATTATTCCTTTTTAACTATTTTATTGCATGATATTAATCTCTATTTAGTTGTTATTATTCCTTTTTAACTGCTTTAAAAAATATTTTTTAATATATTTAAAATTTTAAAAGGAAAAAGAAGTGGGCAACTTCACAACTCCGAAATAATTATAATATGTTTAATTATTTATAGTAAAAGAATATTATAATTTAATAAAAATTATTTTAAAATTAAATTTTAACATAATCAAATAAAAATTTTAAAAATCTCGATGTAGTAGGGTTATAATGTTAGTATATTCAATATCTAAAACTATTTATAATTCCTCTTAAATTTTAACCTTAAATAGGAAAAAAAAACTTTAATACACTTAAATTTATAATAATCCAAATAACAATCCAAGTACAAAGAGCATAAATATGCGATAAAAAATGTTGTTAAATTCCACAACTTAAACCTTTAGAACTAAACTTCATTTCGACATGTTATTATTACTAATAATATCCAATTAAAAATAAATATAAGAAGGTAAAGAATGTAGTTATTATAATATCCTATTAAAAATTAATATAAGAAGGTAGAGAATGTAGTTATATAGTTGTCTTTAGTTTTAATGCTTAACTATGCTTAGGACATAGTAATCACATTTGATTTCTACGTGTTATCATTAATATTTTATGACAAATTTTCATTCTATTATTAATATATTATTACTTATTTAATTTAACTTAAATAAAAAAATACTTAGAATGGCTACGTTGGTATAGTATAAGTGTGATGTTTTTGTTTTCTCAACCTTTCAATTTTACTCTTCAATATATATTTTTATGTTTAAATTATATAGATGATTGATTTATCATATTTTTATAAAAAATTTACCATACAGGATGGTTATCGGGTTTTGAGGTTGCGGTGTCATTTTCCCAAGTACGATCCGGACGAGCGAATTATGCCATACTTACGGTTGGCAGGATTTGGGGACGTTACATTGATCCAGAGGTTTGACCTGAGGCCGAACTTAATATCCGCCTTGGTTGAGCGGTGGTGTACGGAGACCCACACCTTCATTATGCCGTGCGGGGAGTGCACTATCACATTAGAAGACGTCGCTATGCAACTTGGGTTATGAATTGACAGTGCTGTGGTCACGGGTCGAAGCAAAGTGTTGGAACCTTCAGTAGTATGCCACAGGCTGCTTGGATGGTCCCCTAGTGATGAGGAACAGAATTTCACATGCTTGACATTGGCATGGTTGAGAGAAAATTTTAAGCGGTTATCGAGCACTACCATTGAGCAGGAGGTGATGTGTACTGCTCAAGCCCATATTATGCTGTTGATTGGGGGGTACTTATGTCGAACAACACGTCTAATAGAGTCCACTTAAAGTACTTGCCTCTATTGGAGGATATTTCTCGTACAGGTAGTTACATATGGGGATCAGCAGTGTTGGCCGCATTATACTATGAGCTTTGTCGAGCAACAAAACATGGGGTTAGTAATATGGCTAGTTGTCTGGGTCTACTGTAGTCTTAGGCTTTATACAGGATGCCATTTCTAGCGGCTGTTAGGCACCAACCATATTCGTGGCCACTTATACTTAAACATTTAACGACTCATAAGTGTGGATAATATTTTTCAAAGTTTAACTGCCAACGTGTTTGTTTAGATTTCAGATGGGCGACGTCTCCGGGAATTGGTGCGAGCCAAACATTAATCATTTACATCACAAATGATAGAGGCGTCTGTTGGAGAAAGTAATATATATTAATATAGTTTAAGTAACGTTTATTTAACTGATCCACTTATAGTATGTGATGTAAATTGACTCATTATGTTATATTGTGCAGTTCTTGTGGATGCCGTATTCTGCACTGAACATTGCAACGCTTATTCCTCAAAGGGTTCACGCTGAAGCCCATATGTGGTGCATTAACACGCTGGTGTTCAACTTCTCAACCGTTGAGCGGTACAACAGTGATCGAGTTATGCGACAATTTGGGTGTAGACAATTTGTACCGGTCGAGCCACAACAATTTGCTGATGTCCACGGTAAGACCATGAAGGGGAGGCATACATTAGATTGGAGCGTGGAACATCAATGTTATGTAGCACTATGGAATACCTGGTACGACAGGCGGCCTGAGATGCACTCCTGCATGTTTGACTTCAGTCCCTCGACTGAATATATGCAATGGTACATAAATTGATGGCGCGTTTATTTATATGGTAGACAACTTATGATAGTACTAGGTCACTGCTACAGACGTGGAAATCAACCTATGGGGGAGGTAGAGGATCAACATATGGCAGAGCCCGACTCGGAGGACCAACTTTTCAACACATCAGGCTAATGGGTTGACGCTTTTTGTGATGAGTCCCAAAGCAGTTCATATCACTCGAACATGGGTGGTTCGAGTTCATATCATCCGGACATGAGTGGTTCGAGTTCATATCACCTGGACATGGGTGGTTCGAGTTCTATCACCCGGACATAGGCGGTTCGAGTTTATATCACCTAGACATAGGCGGTTCGAGTTCATATTACTCGGATATAGGCAGTTCGAGTCCATTTCACCCAGAGCAACACCGGCATCATTTGATATGTTTGGTAATAACATGTACTCCACCCCACCTCAGGCCACGATCGACCTAGCTACCAATCCTCCTGATGTGTACAATACACCTCAATGTCCACCTTGTCAACGAAGGCCCGTAAATCGTTATACCCCGAACAATGATACCACTCCTGGTTCTTTCCAATTTTAAGTTATGTAAATTTCAAGTGATATGTCATGTTTGTTGTATTGGTTTAAGGTTTCACAACTTATATATTAGTCTTTTTTTATATAATTTATTATAATATCTTTTAAAGTATTAAAAGTTGCAACTATTAATTTTAAATAAAATTTTAACACTAAATAATACAAACTTTATTTCTAAAAGATCATAAAATGCAAAATCAGGTACAACATTTAATTTCTTTCAGATCGTGAAGATTGGCCAGTTTAGACATTTCCATGGGGACATTTGCTCCTATTGTGGCCAACTGTTCTACATATGGTGCAATACTTTGGATCGACTTGTTCTCTTATATCCATGTTGTTTCGAATCCTCATTGTTTTCGGTCTACCTTTGACTTTCCTACGTAGTGGCCGATCTGGCAATATATCGAATGCAAGCGGTTGCACTTCCCATGTCGATATATCCCTTAATACGGGGAACTCGTTACCCCAAATACACAACGTACGTTCAAGTGTGTACACATCGTCGATATATTGTTCGACATTCAAACTATAGATAGCATAAGCTGCAACCACATGCGCACACGGGTACCGTAGTGTTTGGAACATCCCGCACTCACATCGCTGCTTTTGAGATGAACTCCATAGGACCGCTTGGGATCCCGACCGACTCTTGATATATACTCACTCACTCGAAAAGTTTCCAAATTTCGAGAATATAGTTCTACATTCATCAACCTAGCCCTTTGAGTGTTATCTTTCATGGCATCTCTGATTTTTTCGACGTACACGTGTCCTGCCTCTAACTGTTTTACTTGTTTCAACCCCATTTTTGGCATTAAGGTTGCTAACCTGTAAAATGTGGCTAAAAAAACCGTCGAAATTGGCAAGTGACGCATACGCCTCAAGACGGAGTTAACGGCCTCAACAAGGTTAGTTGTCATATGACCATAACGGTACCCGTCGTCAAAATATTGAGCCCATTGCCACGGCTCCATGCTACCCAACCACTGTCTAAGAGAAGGTTTGGACCCCGCCATATTAGTCTCTAATCTCGCCAACTTATGTCTGAATCAGTGTGCTTCTAGCTTGTATCCTATGTATATATTTCGATAAAATGCGTTAAAATTAGGAAATAGACTCGAAATAATTACAAATACGAATTTAAATACGATATTTTTACCCATGTTCACAAATCGTTTGCGCCAGTCTTTGTTCTTATACTCATTGTGGAAGTTGACAGCAATGTGACGAATACAATAGACAGACCTCCATGAAACCTCCTATTACCGAATTGCAGCAAAAAGACCCTTCGATTTGTCGGATATAATGCAAATGTTGTCTTGCCTGACAACATGTCTTCGTAAGTTTTGAATGAAATATGCCCATGATTCAGAGTTCTCCGACTCTACGATGGCAAAAGCGATTGGTAGTACATTTCCATTACCGTCTTGTGTAACCGCAATCAGAAGTATCTACGTGTATTTTCCATAAAGCCATGTTCCATCAACTTGCACTAGCGGTTTGCAGTGGGAGAAGGCCCTAACATATGGATCGAAAGTCCAGAGCAGTCGACGAAAAACTCTTTTTCCCAATTCCAATTGTCCATTAGGGCCTCTATAAGGCAACGTTTGCAAGTCCACGACAATTCCTGGGACATACTCCACCATTGCTGAAATCCAACTCTGAAGTTCATTGTATGACTCATCCGAGTCGCCGTACAATTGTTGCATGGCCATTTGTTTCACCCACCATGCTTTCCTGTATGACACTCTGTACTGAAATCGAGCTTGCATGTCTGCAATCAATGTCAACACAGGAATGATTTGGCTATCTTTCACTAGTGGCATGATGCAGTTGCAAATACTTTTGGCATCCAATTTTCGGTGGTCTTGAGACATACGTGCGACAGTACATGTATGACGCCCTTTTAATTTTCATATTTGCCACTGTTGAGTCCTCTGTATAAATGCAGCACGAACTCGCCAACCACACCTATCGTCGGCTCTCCAACATTCCCCAACATATAATGTTAGTGTAGATTTGGCAACCTTGTAATCAATCGACACTTCATGCTGTATTGTTTGATGGCAAACACACAATCCACCTTGTTATCGAACAGTTGCCCAACGAACAACTCCTCCATTTGTGAATTTGAAGCCAATCTATGAGCAGGTACTATATCGGCGTACTCAGGGGACTCGGATGCATACGCTGCATCTAGATCTACGTTCAACATGTCGACCCCAGATTCATTTCGTAAAATAATGCCATGACTCGGGTTACTGAATGAAGGGCCGTGAACATCTTTAACCTCCTCCGGGCCTTCATCATCGATATCGTCCGGAACCTCATCAACATCGAGGTCACTAAAATCTTCAACGTCTTAATCAGAATCTTCACCATTATTGTTCATTTCTCTGACATTTGCCTCTGTGCTTATTATCACCTCCGGATGTATTTGTAGACGGGGACCGAGGGTAGGGTTGTTGTATGAACTCCCACATAATTAGGAATTTCGTGTATCTGCGATGTTCCACCGCATTCTAATTGGTCTGTCCATCCAACATTAAGATTAAAGTCAAATTCGTGATGTTGACTTATTGGACTAACATTCTCAACAAGCTCTAAGTCTGCTAACTCAACAAATAATTCAACTGGTTGGGGGTTCTCACTCCCATTCGACCACCATATCTCCATCATAGTGCCCAAGTCATCATCATCTGACAGCTGCATCGCACAAAATTTGAACGGATCTGTAGAGATTGGAAACTTGTAAAATAATTTGGACATCGCCCTTCCACAACGGATAGCTATTTTCGCACTGATCTTCCTTTTCATTTCTGCTAACTTCACATTTTTTTTTTTTAAATCACAAACCTACTCTTTGCCGACCTTGAAATATACAGCCAATATCACCTTCTACAATTTCACCATCAAAAACAACATACACCAAAAACACATCATTATTCATTTTTAACAGATTTTTTGAACTTTCCTACTAAACACAACAATTACACCACTCTATATATAGGAGAGAACCAAGAGGTAGAGCCATTTTTGAGAGTATAAGGGGCCCTATAGCAATTTTACCATTTCCTAATGGAGCCAAATAATTTGGCGCCATTAGTTTTCGAGTCTGACAGCCAAGTTGTTTGTTTCAGCCTTTTTTTTTACTTTTTTAAGTCTTTATTTATTTTGTTTATTTTAAAAAACTTGAAATGTATTTTTTAAAATGTTTTATAATATATTTTTTATAAATATTAAAAATATATTTTTGAAATTATTTTTTAAATATTAAATATTTTTTTAATATTATAAAACATTTAAATATTTTAAAGATATGAGCTTTCAAATTTATTATTAATTTTATAATATTTTTATTTATTTTTAAAAGTATTTAACCTTTTTTAAATTCTTTATAAAAATTTTATTTAAAAATTTTAAATGTTTAAATATTTTATATTATTAAAAAATAAAAACAAGTAATAAATTTGAAAGATTATATCTTTAAAATATTTAAATGTTTTATATTATTAAAAATATGGTTAATATTTAAAAAATAATATTTAAAATTTAAAAAAAATTAATTCGAAAACTATACATTTAAAATTTATAAAAAATAGTTTCAAAAATATATATCTAAAATTTTAAAAAATAATCTAAAAATGATATTTAAAATTTTAAAAAATATATATTATAGAACATTTCAAATATACATTACAAATTTTTTAAAATTAATAATAACAAATAAATAAATAAAATAAACAAAAAAATAAGAAAAAATATAAAACTTCAAATAAAATAAGAAAAAACTTAAAAAATATTAATTTAAAAAATTCTATGTAAAATTAATAAAATATTAAACATACATTTCAAATATTATAAAACTAATAATTTCAAAAATAATTTGAAAAATATACATTTAAAATTTATAAAAAATAATTTCAAAAATATATATCTAAAGTTAAAAAAATAATTTAAAAATAATATTTAAAATTTTAAAAAATATATTATAAAACATTTTAAATATACATTACAAATTTTTTAAAATTAATAATATAAATTAAATAAAATAAGAAAATAATATAAAACTTCAAAAAAATTTAAGAAAAAGACAAAATTTAAGAAAAAAGTTAAAAAAATAAAGGTAAATTGCATGTGTCAGCGCTGGTGGCATCATTTGAAATGACTCCACTAGAAAATAGAAAATTATTTTTAAGGGCCCCCAAACTTTTCAAAAATTTAAAAAAAGTTAAAAAAAATTAAACATGCATGGTGTCAGCTTGGTGGTGCCATTTAAAATGGCTCCACCAGAAATGGGAAATTGTTTTAAAAGCCCCCATCTTTTCATAATTTTTTAAATGTATTTAAAAATTTTAAATATTTAAATGTTTTATATTATTAAAAATATGGTTAATATTTAAAAAATAATATTTAAAATTTTAAAAAATAATTTTGAAAAATATATTTTTAAAATTTATAAAAAATAATTTCAAAAATATATATCTAAAATTTTAAAAAAATAATTTAAAAATAATATTTAAAATTTTAAAAATACATGTTATAAATATTTCAAATATACATTTCAAATTTTTTAAAATTAATAATAAAAAATAAATAAACAAAATAAAATAAGAAAAAAATATAAAACTTCAAAAAAGTAAAAAAGAAAAGAAAAAGACAAAATTTAAAAAAAAAAGTTAAAAAAAATGAAACGGGCAGAGGGTGTCAGGTGGTGGCGCCATTTAAAATGGCTCCACCAAAAATAGGAAATTGTTTTAAAAGGCCCCCAATTTTATAGATTTTGCAGTATTTCTCTTGTATTTTATGCAGGTGGCGCCATTCAACATGACTCCACCAAAAAATTATTTTTTTATTCCCCTTGAGGACGTGGCAAGTTGGTGGCGCCATATAATTTGGCTCCACCAACTTTTACTGTAGATTTTAAGTTATTTTCGTATTTAATTAAAAAGGTGGGTCATTTTGATAATTAATTAATTTTTTTGGGTTATTTTAATAAAAAAGCCGTGCTTGAACCTAAATCATCGCAATGACGTCATTAATGATGATATTGGGTTGATTAAGGAAGCTGGTATTTTCTTTCCAATTCGGATTCCTTCCTCTCTTGTCAAATGTACTGTCAGAGTGGAGCTCAAGTGATTTAAAGTTCAAACTTTTCTAATGTACTTTTAAATTTGGGTTCTTTTTACCATCTACAGTCATTTTGAGAACAGATGTCATATTTGTTTAGGTTTTTGACACCATTGTAGCTCGCTCTGCATTCATTTCTCTAACAATTCGTTATTGGGCTGAACATAACTTTTTTTTTTTGGTTAATAAGAGCTTTTATTCAATTAAAAGGTTTGGTCCAGAGGAAGACCATATCTGTCGGTCTCAACAACAAGACGGGTCAAAATAAACAAGACTATCATATAAACTCCTAGTTTCATAAGAGCTTTTTTTTAGCGACAGCATCAGCAAAGTTATTACCTTTTTAAAAGTTAAAAGTTTTTAAAAGAAATTGTAAATTTTTTAAAAGTTTAAAAAATATTTTTTTATAAAATTCTAAAATATATAAATTTTAAAATTGTATTTATATTGTTTTTTTTTGAATTATTTGATTTTTTATAAAATTATTCAATTTTTACATATTATTTTGACTTTTAAAATTTATAATTATATGCCATTTAGGAACCCTAGGAGCCAAGAGTGCTTTGCTTAGTATCTTAGCGAGACAAGCCTCTGCTGCGGCTTGGGATGGAGGAAAGTGGTGGCAACGAAGGGTTGAAGGATGAGGAGGTTTCTCTTTTGGTAGAAGAGATCATTCATCTATCAGTGAAGAGTTCGGCAGTGATACCAAGCGAAAAACCTACGTTGATCTGCATTGTATGGACAAAGAAGTCTTATAACCCAGATAGTTTCAGGGCACAGATGAAGAGTATTTGGAAAACAAAAGGAAAATTTGAGATCCAATTAGCAAGTCAGAATCTATTTATGATTAATTTTGAATTTGAAGATGACCTAGAGACAATCCTAGAAGGCCAACCATGGCTATTCAGGAAGCAGTTAGTTATTTTTGACAGATTGGTTAAATAGACAGAAAGGAGTAGAATTAAACTTGTTTCGTCCTTGTTTTGGGTTAAAATTGGGCCATGTTTACCAGAATTCGATAAAAAATATTTAATGCATGCTATTGGGGCGACTTTTGGAGGAATTATTAGATCTGAAATAAATGGTGAATTCTGTCGGATTAGAGTGAAGTTAGATATGCAGAAACCCCTCCGTAGGGGTATTTTCATATCCACAGATGATCAAGAAAGAGTTTGGATTTCCTTTAAATATGAAAAGTTACCGACTTTTTGTTTTGGGTGCGGCAGAATAGGGCACGCTCTTTCAAGTTGTGAGGTAATAAAACCTGCAGAAAGAGACAGAATTAGAGACGATCCACCTTTCTCATTAGCATTAAAGGCAGAAAGCAGTTTAATTGGAAAGAAAAGTCTAGAGTTAAATACCTTCTCAAAAAGAAAAAGAATCAATGTTTGTACACAGGACTACTGGAGGAAAGCCAAGAGTTGGGGTTATAAAGAGAGGATATTCGTGATAGGAGACAAATAGATGATCCACAATCATTAGGAGTGGAGAAAGTGCTGAATTCTCAAGAATAATGGATGATCGCAAATGAGGAAGACCATGAAAGAAGCGATAAGCAGGAAGGAATTTTGAAATCAGCTAGGAAATTCAGCTGGAAAAGAATTAATTTTTTGAGAGGGAGGGGTTCATATAATGAAGAAAGCATTGCGCGCAAGAGGAAATTGATTGAGCTTGAGGTTGGAGATTATGTAGAGGACAATTTCTTAGAAGATACAGTAAAAAGAACGAAATATGAGGTCCAAGATCTAAAAAGTAAGGAGGGGTTAGATTTGCTAGTAGAAGAATGGGAAAAAGGTGATTCTCCTAATCAAAGAAGATCGGTGGCTGCCAGATGGCAAGCCGACCGGACGCAATGAAAACCATTTGTTGGAATGTCTGTTGTTTGGGGAATCCACGGGCAGTACGAAGGCTTCGGTTCTTGCTGAAGCAACATAACCCCGATATGGTTTTCTTTATAGAGACCAAAATTGACGATAAACGTATGGAACGGATCAGAAGAAGGTGTGGTTTTGTGAATGGAATTGATGTAGGAGCAGAGGGTTCGAGAGGTGGACTTTGTCTAGGTTGGAGAGAAGAATTTACGGTCAGCCTTAAAACTTTCTCGAAAAATCATATTGATGTGCTAATAGAAGAACGCATTATAAACGGAGTATGGAGATTTACAAGATTTTATGGGTCGCCTTATGTTAGTGATCAGAATACTTCGTGGAATTTGCTAAGGACGTTGGGGCAAGAACAGAAATATCCGTGGTTGGTTAGTGGTGATTTTAATGAAATTATGTACTCTTTTGAAAAAAATGATGGCCAACCGAGGGAGGAGAGGAAAATGGCAGCCTTCCGCGAGGTCTTGGATGAATGTCAATTACTGGATATAGGATTTCAGGGAACATGGTTTATATGGGAGAGGGAAAATCTACCGAAAATGAATATAAGGGAAAGGCTGGCAGGGGTGTGGCTAATGAAAAATGGATGCATTTATTCCCAAAGGGTACTGTTCGTCATTTAACTCATTTGATATTATATCACTGTCCCCTCCTTATTCACACAGACAATGAGGAAAGTTTCAAACGAAGCCCACAGTTTAAATTTGAGGCATGGTGGATCTTAGAAGAGTCTTTTGAGCAAGAGGTTAAAAAGTCATGGGAATCATCAAGCGGGCTGATTTATGAAAAGCTAGAAAGATTACAAAGTAGACTGACGAGGTGGGCAAATTTAATTAAAAAAGGTGGAGATGGCTTGAAAAGGAAACTCAATAAGGAATTGGAAACTCTATTGGAAAGTGAGAGGAATGACGATACAATGGCAAAGCTAATTGATACCAGAATCAGACTAAATATGGAGATTGATAAAGATGAAATGTATTGGGAGTAGAGAGCAAGGGCAAATTGGCTTCAATTAGAAGACAAAAATTCAGCTTTTTTCCACAAATATGTACCAACCCGTAGAAAGATCAACACAATCAGTCGACTGGAATTAATGGAGGGGCGAGAAATTACTGATGAGCGTGAAATTAATGAAACAGCCTCAAACTACTTCCAAAATTTATTTTCATCTAATGAAACGGGAAATTCATCATACTTATTAACGGGTATTGATACTTATATTTCCTTTGAAATTAATATAGCTTTGCTATCAACATACACGGTGGAAGAAGTTCATCAAGCGTTAAAAGGGATGGGGCTGACTAAAGCACCAGGATGGGACGGCTTTCCAGCTTTATTTTTCCAGAAGTACTGGCACATTGTGGGTAAAGATGTTGAAGATTTTTGTCTTGAAATTTTAAATGAGGGTAAGGATTTTGAATTTTCTAATTGCACAGACATAGTGCTTATTCCAAAAACTCCAAACCCTACAAACCTTGCTAATTTTAGACCCATTAGCCTATGTACAGTTCTATATAAAATAGTGGCTAAAACAATAGCAAACAAACTTCAGAATTATATTGGAAGATGCATAGATAGTGCTCAAAGTGCGTTTGTTCCAGGAAGATTAATTTCGGATAATGTGCTGATTGCCTATGAAATTCTCCATACATTGTGCCAAAAGCTTCTATGGGAAAAAAGAATTTATGGCGGTTAAACTAGATATGAGCAAAGCCTATGATAGAGTTGAATGAGGTTTTTTACAGGATGTAATGCTAGGAATGAGTTACAGTAGTCATGAAATGTGTCTCAACAGTCTCTTATGCAGTGAATATTAATGGAAACAGAGGTAGGAATTTTAGACCTACTAGAGGATTACAACAAGGTGATCCGCTTGGCCTATATCTTTTTTTGATTTGTGGTGAGGGGCTTTCAACTCTAATTAGATTGGCAGTTAGGGAGGGAGTTCTAAAAGGAATTAAGGCGAGTAGAAGAGGACCAACGATCACATCTATTGTTTGCAGATTATTGTATCTTGTTTGGAGAAGCCACGAAGGAAAGAGTGGTATTTTTAAAAGACATTTTGAAAAACTACGAACAATGCTCCAGTCAATGTGTGAATTTTAACAAGTCGATAGTTTTCTTCAGCACCAACACATCAGAGGGGTTGAAAAAAGAAATAACGGATGTATTGGGTGTGAGATGCGCAACAAATTTCGAAAAATATTTAGGACTTCCTAATGTAGTGGGCAAATGAAAGAAAGAATCTTTTCAGAATATAAAGGACAAGGTCAATCAAAGAATTGGACAGTGGAGTACAAGGCCTCTTTCACAAGGGGGAAGGAGATTTTTATTAAGTCAGTACTTCAAGCAATACCAAATTACGTTATGACATGTTTCCTCCTACCAAAGTCTTTATGCGGGGAATTAGAAAATATTTTTGCGAAATTCTGGTGGCAGCATGGAAAGAAGAAGAAAGGGATTCAATGGTGTCAATGGAAATTTATGTGTCATTCTAAGGAAGAAGGGGGTATTGGATTTAGAAATATGTCTCAATTTAATATCTTCCTTCTAGCGAAGCAAGGATGGAGGATTATTAATAATGAAGACTCTCTTGTCACGCGAGTACTTAAAGCTAAATATTTTCCAAATAACCAATTTTTAAATTCCATTTTGGGAAATACAAGTTCTTATACGTGGAAAAGCATATGGGCAGCAAAAGATATTTTGAAAAAAGTTTTATTTTGGCGAGTTAGCACAGGTAATAATATCTCTATTAACAGTGGTACCTGGATCCCAAATGCAATAAATTTCAGGTTATCAGTAGAGGTGGATTCTATGCGAGATTTCAAAGTTAATGCCTTGATAGACACTAATGAAGAAAATGGAGGAAGGAATTGATAGAGTATACCTTTCCAGAGGAAGATGTTGCACGAATCCTTCGAATCCCTTTGGTTGAAATACCACATGATGACTTCTTGGTATGGGGAGGTGAAGCTTCAGGAGAATTCTCGGTTCGGAGCGCCTATAATCTATTACAAATTGCTGATGAAAACCCTAGAGCTTATGCTTTACAAAACGTCTACAGAAATTTTTACAAAAAAATATGGCTACTGAACCTACCAACAAAAATGAAGATTACAATATGGAGAATTTTATGGAATTATCTGCCTACGAAAGTCAACATGCAACATAGGAAGCTAGTCACTGATACGAGTTGCCCTCGGTGTCGAGAGCGAGCTGAAACGACTGATCATCTATTTCGGGAGTGTCCTGTTACAGTGGAAGTGTGGTCAGAATTACTATTCCAAGATGTGCTCACAGAGGGTAATAAGGATTTCGAACAGTGGCTCATCTGGGTTTTTGAACAGCTCAATACTAAAAAATGCCGCATTTTCAGTTGTGCACTTTGGGTAATATGGGGAGGGGGGACAAGAACTCTAGAATACATAATAAAAAGATTAGCACAGGCAAGGATACAGTGAATTTCATAAACAACTATATTACAGAACTTGATGGCCTTAAAAGTAGAAAACAAGCAGAAATAAAAGAAACAAGAAGTTGGCGATGCCCACCTCGGGAATCTGTTAAGATAAACTTTGATGGAGCTTTTGATGAACAAGAAAACATCTCAGTCTCTGGGATTGTAGCAAGGAATGATGAAGGACGTATTCTGTTTTCATGCTCTGAAATCCACAAGGAGGTCAATTCGGCCTTTGTAGTCGAAGCACTTGCATGCCATGGAAAATACGTGATCGGAAGTTGTTGTTGAAGGAGACGCCCTCAAAGTGATTAAAAAATGCAAAAGTAAAGAGCAGGATAAATCAATGATAGGAGCTTACATCTCAGATGTTCAGCAGGTGATAAATAGACAGATGATAAACAGAACTAAGCGCTTTGTGCTTAAGCATATTTCAAGGAATGCAAACGTTCTTGCCCATAAAATTGCAACAGAAACTTTAAAGAGAAAAGAAGAGTTTTACCTGGAAAAGAAAGTCCCTGATTATGCTGAAGATAAGAGGTTACTGGAATGGATTCGTGAACCAGACTGAAAGAGAGCATTTCCGCAGAGGTTTGGGAAAGGGAAGCTAAAGAAATGAAGGGTTTTTTTGAAAGAAAGCAACATCCCGGAGTAATGAAATCGTTAATTAAGGAGCAATTATGATGATAGAGGCTTGACAGATTTCAGACGTTTCTGATTGGGCGATAGTGTCAGTTGAATTAGTTTTCCAAGATTAGGCTGCAGGTGTTTTAAAATATCTAGATATTTTTCCGTTTCTTTTCTTTTTTAATTTGGATTTCTTGCATGTGGGTCGTTTCTTTTTATTTGTAAGCTGATTTTGGACTTTTATTTTGTAATTGTTTTCTATTATAATATAAGCCCAGAAATTTATTCAAAATAAAAATTTATAATTATATATTCTAAAATTTTTGAACTTTTTTTTAAATTTTTTTCTATATTATATATTATTCTTTACATTATTTAATCAATATTATATATATAATATTAAAAAAAAACATCATTTTCTAATAGCACCACATGATCGACCAATGCCAATCAATAGTCAATCAATTTCAATCCATGATCAATCAAAGTTAAAAATGTTTTTAAATATTTAATATTATAATTTTTTAATTTTAATTTAAATGTAATATTTTTATTTAAAAAAACCCTAATTATTGCATGATAACTTTTTCGTTGGTCAAAACATGTCAAGTGATGCTTTTTCATTGGTCAAAATTGTATAACAATTTTTTTAACATCTGTTACAAAATTAACAAAAAGTAGAAGAAATTGATAATTTAGGTACCAAATTACGAAAAAAATATTACCAAAGTAAAGTAAAAAAAAAAAAAAACATATTCTCCAGGTCTAAAACAATGATAAACATCCATAATATTATACACATCTTAACATTAATCCCATCAAATCTTTGATGAATATTAAGTTTTCACCATCTCCTATTTTGTTTCACATTTTTATAAAATTATAAATTATATAAATTATAAATTATATTATTACAAAAAAATGTAAAAAAATTGTAAAAGTGTTAAAAGAAATTGTAATCTTTTTTATAAGTTTTGAAAATTTTTTTTTTATAAAATTCTAAAATATATAAATTTTAAAATTGTATTTATAATAAGTTTTTTTTTGAATTACTTGAACTAAAATACCTTTTTAAAATTTTTATAAAATTATTCAATTTTTACATATTATTGACTTTTTAAAATTTACAATTATATATTCTAAAATTTTATATAAAAAAAACTTGAACTTTTTTTTTTAATTTTTTCTATACATTATATATTATTCTTTACATTATTTAATCAATATGATATATATAAATATTTAAAAAAATCGACCAATGCCAATCAATAGTCAATCAATTTCAATCCATGGTCGATCAAAGTTAAAAATGTTTTTAAATATTTAATATTATAATTTTTAATTTTAATTTAAATGTAATATTTTTATTTTAAAAAAAACCTAATTATTGCATGATAACATTTTCATTGGCCAAAACATGTCAAGTGATGCTTTTTCATTGGTCAAAGTTGTCTAACAATTTTTTTTTAACATCCGTTACAAAATGAACAAAAAGTAGAGGAAATTGATAATTTAAGTACCAAATTGCGAAAAAAAAATTACCGAAGTAAAAAATATATATATATATTCTACAAGTCTAAAACAATGATAAATATCCTTAATATTATACATATCTTAACATTAATCCCATCAAATCTTTGATGAATATTAAGTTTTCACCATCTCCTATTTTGCTTCACATTTTCTTAACATATTACAATTAGAAGCTGCACCCCAACATTTGACTTGATTGTACATGATTCCTTTTCTCTTTTTTTGGATCGAAGAATAAGATCTGAATCTCCATTTTCACATGAAGTGATGACAAAAAGAGAACACCAAACCAAAGAAAATTTCAGACAATATATATGTCCTTTTAAGGTTTTCAGGCATCTCTAAAGCACTATCCCACATGAACTTAAACCTAGAAGGATTGTGTTTTCTTTTTCTTTTCTTTTGACAATAACTAGCAAAGTATTGAAGAGCTGAACTGAACATAAACATGGTGTATAATAGCAAATTGAATGACCTGTAAAGCTTGGTTCCATGTCCCCTTTGGCAAAACCCTGAATGGCAACTCAAAAAGCAGCTTATATTCAGGCTGTGACTGGTAATAACCCATTGTGCCTGAGCAATGCCTCGGGTGAAGGTTCACGTCCACGGAACTCCACAAACACCTGGACATGCAACATCAAACATGTTAAGCAGATTCAATGAGGAAGCACTTCTACGGTCTACATTACAAGTTTCAGTGCCTAACGAGTACTTTAATGGCGATAAGAGTAAAGATCAAAACTTGGTGTATTCTTCCATTAGAAAGTTGTTGAGAAAGTAAAAGAAACAGAATATGATTAAAAATTCAGAATTAGGAATGTGAATATACAATTCGCATACACTAACCTCTAATGGTGCCTTTCCACCTCCAAGAGCAAGAACAGTCTCACGGAACTTGTGGCCGGTTTCTTTAACAGCCTGTAGGAAAACAATCAATGCATCATGACTCATGTACTAACAAAAACAGGACCAGAAATTTGTTTTAGCAAGCAGTGACTCTTGAAGCAGAGTTTCTGTATGCAACAAAATCAGCATTATAGACGAGTATCCACATTCAATGAAGCTTATATAGAGAAATGAACGTATTGTTGAATATTTTATTAGGACCCACGGCTCTCCAAATGTAAGCAAAGCCATAAAAATTGGTAAGATTTTGATCTACTTTATGTACACATTTGAACAGGAAAATATATAAAAGAGAACAAAATATTGTAAAAAACCAATTATGAGTAGCCTTTTCAACCACCATACCTTGCTGTCGTCTAATCCAGCATCCTCAAATGCTGAGAAAGCATCTGCAGACAACACTTCTGCCCACTGAAAAATAGCATTTTGAATTTCAAAACACATAGCTATGGGCAAAGGAAAAGGAAAGAAAAGGTATAACAAGGATCCAAACCATACCCAGAATCCGTTAAAACATCACAAGAACTTAGCAGACAAATACTTGATACAAGATAGACTGAAAATGCAGGCTACAGAGGAAAAAAGAGAAGGAAAAGGAGTGGCAAACAGAGGAGGATCATTAGTTACTTATACAGTCTTTCTCAGATTGGTGATAATCAGATCATTGTAGCTAGTTCCAACCACAAACATCTAAAACATGTTCCACAGTAGTTTTCTAAGAAAGAGACTAGAAAAAAGATAAGAATTTTACCTTGTAACTGTAGTATCCAGCAGCATATCCACCTGGCATTCACAAAGGCTATCAAGTCAAAAATCTCCTTGGTGAAGTCTGCACCAAAACAATAGTACTAAAAAGTACATAAGAGGGCAGAGGGGGGTCGGGCTGGAAGAAGTAGAATTAAACCTGCAAATATATGGTTGAAACCACATAGAAATCTATCTTCTGGCAATGGAGGGATCACTTGTGTTTTTCTGGAAACTCTCTGATCAACATCATAAACAGATTCTGACCCATCTGGTATGTATTTTGTATGTAGTTCCAAATCCAAGCAAGCAAATCGAATCTGGAAAAAGAAAAAAGATAAAAAGGATCAAACTACTAGAGCAACCACAGATCAACTTCTCCAAAAATTGGTCTCCTTTCATTAGAAGAAAACAACTTAGAAGAGTTACAGGGCTTACAAGAAACATTGCACGGAGTGACAAAAGGTAGTAAACACAAGTTACAATAAAATATACCCATTGTGTCCATTAAAATCATCTTATGCTACACATTTCTGTAATACTATGTGATTTTCATGTACATAACAGTACCGGCTTTAATGCATAAAAAACAGATGGTTCAGACAAGATGTTTCAATATCATTACAAAGTAGGTCCTTTTCTTTTTCTACAGCCCAAATACAAGCCTTTTTAGATATAACAGTTAATACTAAAGGGAAGAACATACAAAATGAACCCAACATGGAGGTAAGAGAAGGGTTAGAAGCAAAGATAAGTAAGAACAAAAGGAAAAACGAGGAAAATGAAGAAAGATGAGAGGAACATGGAGCTAATGAGCCCTTACAATGTATCATACCATGTATTAAGCTGCAGGATTCGGTACCACGAGATGCACTCAGGAAACATATTGTTTCTGAATAAAATATATACACCAAGATGACACGAGGGCAGAATGAGTTCAACTGACCTGACGAAGACTTAGAGAACCAGCACGGAAAGTCCTTGCAGCAAGGAGCTTCAGGTATACCTCTTCAGGGAGGCTCTCCCCGGTTTGATAATGTTTTGCAATGCTCATCAATGTATCCCTGCAGCAAAAACAAAATAAAATAAAATAAAATAAAATAAAAACAAATAAAATCTACTTAACGAAAGATATAATTGATTGGAAGATGAAATACACATGATATCAATGGAGATCCCAAACATATGGGTATGTGAAACATATTTAGACAAACTAGTTATAGAATGTAGAAAATTTGATGTTAGTCCATTCCCAGGCAACAAAATAATGAGAAGCTCAAGCTTCACAGCCATAAGGATCAAATTGCCATATCTTCTCCTAACCAGTTGTTGTCACATTGTAATATTATGATAAGATGCAACAAGATAGACCAGAAACAGTGTAGTAAAAAGATTAAAGAGTTATAAAAATCCAGAAACCACAAACAAGAGACCATATAACATACCATAAGTATTGGGCTACTTTACAAAGCCATACATAGAATAGAAATTTATTATATAGGGCCTTGTTTGCATATTTTCAACGTGCAAGTACATCTAATTTATTTCTTTTAGCAAGAAAAAGGGAATTTAGTCTGAACTCTGAAGCAATCCCAGAGATGATAATTTGGTGGTTGGAGATGTTAACCTGTGGTAACACCAATTTTCCATGAATTGGGAAGGCAACTCAACAGCATCCCACTCAACACCCCGAATGCCAGCAACTAGACCTTCATCTTGCTTGGTCAGCATATGCTGAAGTGCATGGCCAAATTCATGGAAAACAGTCTCAACCTGAGAAGAAATTCGATCAGACACGGGAAAATTTTAGTAGCCACTTTGAACATCCAAAAGAGCCATTATTGCTACAATAATCAGTAAAACATGTTAGGATAAAAGCATATCCTAATCCATAAAAACCACACATGCGAGCAGTATAGGATGGAATAAAGCCAAAATATTTGGAAGAAAGATCTGAGGTTACCTAAAAATATAATAGTTCATCCTCTCAGACTTGGCTAGTCTTGGCCTTTGTTTAAACAATAATATTATAGAAGATTAGGCTCCCACAGAACCAGGTAGTCTAGCACACAGATGCATATTTCTGTAATGGGTATATTTATTTAAAAGTGTGTACTAGAGCCATGCTTTTAATTGTAATAAGTTCTAAATAGATGCATTCACGCATCAAGCCTTCTAGGAAGGCTTGTTGTTTAAATATGCTAACAGTAGAAAACCACTGGCTATGATCGTATGTGCTCAAGGATTATCACCTCAGTACTTTAACTTGAATGTGATTTACATGAGACTGCTTTAACTGATATATTCATGATAAAAGCAACTTGCTTAGGCGGCTAAAATCTTGGTTTTTAGGGATAAGATCAGAAGCACTACTACAAGAGGAAAGGAATTGAGAGAGGCTGCAGATGGGGAAAGCTCTAGGCTTCTGGACCTCAGTTTGCATGTACGATCATTCAGAAATTAGAATACAAGAATTTACTAGCATTAGCATCATACTTAGAACTAATATCTTGAACTTACTTCACGGAATGTCATGAGGCTTGGCTTGTCCCCAACTGGTGGTGTTTGATTGCACACCATGTGAGCAACAGGTAACCTTGCTGTGGTACCATTACGGGACAGTACTCGACTTCGAGAAACAACCTCATCCATCCATGCACCTTCCCTTTTCTCTGATGGACGAGAGTATGGATCAAAATAAAAGTAGGCAATTGGACTACCTGAAGAATCTTTAACACAGTAGAAACGCACATCTTTGTTCCAAACCTTCAAAAATAATAATTATAATAACAAAACTCATTAGGATGTAAAATTAATATTTCATGAGATAGGCAGTGAAGAAATGTGTAGAGGAAGCAAGAAATACTAACAGGAGCTAGACCATCAGCTGGCTCAATATCAATCCCAAAAAGTATCTTAGCAAGGTTGAAAAGGCCATCCATAACCTTTAAAAATGAGAAATATGGCCGGAGTTCTTCCTGTATGATATTTTCATCAGGAAAGACATGTTTTATCACATAAGGAGGTCTTGAAGGCATGATTTTTAACTAGGAAATAGAGAAGAGTGAGAGAGTCAACCTCATTGATGTCATATTTTGACTCACGAAGCCTCTCACTCCAGAAGCTTATGTCCCAATGGCTCAAACTATGAGCTTCTGAAGCACCTTGACTTTTGGAGTAACTTTTTAGTTCTTCAACATCTGCAAGGAGCAGAAAGAATTGTATACTAAAATCTCTTTCCATCTATCTTTTATCTAGAAAATCTTGCAGTATAATGAAAATATCAAACAGGAACTGTTTAGGATAAATAGGGAAAGCAAGACATGTTGGCTTGAGGAAATCAAGTTCTAAAATTGCATCAAAGAAAAAGCAACCTTCCCGAGTACACCATGAACTTGAATGCAGCATTAAGGTGAATTAACATAAAGTCAAATCAGAGAGTAGGTAACGCAAGCCACCATAAAATTAATTGTTGTAGATGCAGTTTCATTCAAAATAAGCTAGCATATTAATGTATTCCTAACAACAAAAACAGCATGTACAAGTTAAGAAGTGAACTTTAAACTATAAAAGGAAAAGGAAAGAAAAACGTTTCATACATAAATTGACAATCTATTCAACCAAAAAGAAACTAAATTTAGCATAATACCTTGGACAGCAGCACCCCATGAAGCACTACGAAGCTTTTCTAATAGTTCCTCAGCTTTATCAACAGAAGCCATCTTTGTTGCCATGCTTACCTGATCAAATATGCTTTAGTCAGCCTATGAAAAGGATGCAGTCTAGCAGACACTCTGGATTCATACCTCAGCATAATTATTGTAATTGAGAAGCTTAGCCTTTTCCAACCGAAGTTTCAATATCTGGTTGATGATTGGAGTATTATCCAAATCACCACTTGATGCCCGGGTTATATAAGCACGGTAGACTTCCTCACGCAAGGCACGATTACGAGCATGTTGCACAACAGAAATAAAACTTGGAGCATCCAATGTTATCATCCATGGTCCATTCTCAGCAGTTGCATTTTCATGCCCCTAGGCGAGTACAGAGAGAGAACATATATTACATGACAGAAAACAGAAACTGCACCAGACTTGACAATGAGAGACCATTAATAAATGCAAACACATGCTGAAATTTGGAAAAGAATACCTTGGACACTGCTGTTTGAGCAGCTAGCCCAAGGGCAGTTGCAGGCAAACCATCAATTTCTTTCTTATCAGTTATCAGCTTTTCAAACTTCTTTGTGGCATCCAAAACATTCTCACTAAATTTGTGAGACAACCTCTCCAATTCCTGCAAATTAGCTCACAGTAAATAGAAAAGAATAGCCAAAATTGAGCATAAATGTCTATATGGTTTAAAGAAGAAATCAGACACCAAGAACTTCAAAGGAAACTTGAACAATTACTTTCCCCTCATTTTACTTTTCACAGAAGTTGACTTCAAAAGAAGTGTAACATGGCACATTCATTTTACTTCAAATTCATAACTACTATATTGTACCTGTTCAATTTTGTTGAACTGTTCTCTTTTATCATCTTCAAGTGAAACACCATTAAGAACAGCTTCCTTTATCTGGGCTGAATACACACAATGAAACAAAAGACATATCAGGTCAAACACTCGCAGAAACTAAAAGGAATGGGAGAAGCATGTTGTAATGAGAACACATTTATATCAGCAATATCTACCTGCAGCAACACTAAGTTGGTTTGTTTGTTTTGTTTTGTTCTTTTAACAGAATGCTCATCTTAATATCTGCTATAGCAAGCCAACTAATAGACTGTGCACTCAGTATTGAGTAATGGTTCTAGCGTTGAATTAAGGCACCAAAATGAAAAGGGAACATATACTTACCACCTACAATACGCGTTATGAGCTTCACTCAACGATTGCCAATCAGGAGATTCTTTAATTGCCTTGAAGGCATTATAGATGGGTTTACTTTGTCCCAATCTTAGTTGGAACTTCACTTTTTCAGGCTGTAAGGAAAAACTAAACATAGTAAGGACAAGAAGTTTGCTTAAATGAGACTGTGGAGTAATGCACCGATGCATATTTAATTAATTTCTACAAAATACTAGGATCATACTGAACAACTGCCAAACCAAATTGCTTCAAAGCCAATAGGAAAACCACAATTTCTGATTCAACCAATAAAAATTAACTTCCTCCCTACTATATCATGCTGTATGCTAATTCTAATAAGATTTATGCCAATATAATAACAAAAATTCATGGTTTAATCTAAGATAAGAATGAGATAGTTATTAGATGTCTAACAGATTGATGCCAAATATTTTGAAGATGGCAACTCAAGCGTAAACATTACATTATTAGTTTTTACATATACATACTGCATGTTACATATCTGACTGCTTGCAATCATATAACATAAAGAAACAACAATGTACCTGGACTTCTTCAATGGCAGCACGGAGCTCAGCTGAATCTTTAACAGCCTTAAGATGATTAACCATTCTCCACACAACAGTCAACCGATCAACAATCTTTTCCAATGGCTCCACCAACTTTGGCCATGACGGCTCCACTGTCTTCTCCAATCCATCCAAATCACTCTCCTACACAACCAACACAAATATATCAAATCGAACACAAATAATCTAGAAACCCCAGAAGCTAGAGCATAAAAAAGTTTCAAATTTTAAAAACTAGGACAAATAAAAAATCAAGGCAACCAAAGTTTTGAATTCTCAAACAAGGACTAAAACCAGCGAATGATATAGCAAAGAGAAAACTCAATATAGAACGTTAGAACAAGGTAAAAAAAAAAAAAAACCCGAAAACCCAGAAATGAAAACAGCCCAAAAGATAAAAACGACATACGAGTTTCTTCAACAAGGCACGAATCCCAGGCCTAACATGTTTGGCTTCAACAATATCAAAAGGTGGAAAGTCGAAATCTTGCAGGAGAGGATTGGAGCCGATGCTATCCTCGAAGGTAAATGAGGAAGCCATTGAAGGAGAAGGAAAAGAAGAACAAGAAGAAAACGAAGAGGAAGAGGAAGAGGAAGAGAGATTAGGAGAAGTAGAGCGATGCAAGGTCTGAAGGCAGAAGGAGAAAGAAGAGGACCAGAGAGGACAAGGGTAGGATTTAAGCAAAGCCTTGGGGGCAAAAGGGGGAGAAGAAGAAAAAGGGGGGCGTTTTAGGATGGGATGAACTGAGCGGGAGAGAGAGAAGAGAGTGGAAGGCATTGATATGTTGACAGTAACATAGATAGTGTTGAGCAAGACTCTGTTCGGAATGTGGCATATAGGGTTTAGGATTTATAATTAAGGGTTAATGCACAAGAGGGAGGATACATTTTATTTAACAAGAGAAGATAGTAGATAATTTATAATAGATAGTTTACAATAGTTTTTTAAAGAAAGCAAGTATACAAGAGATATATGCATAAGAGGAAGGATATTATTAATATCGTAGATTTTATTTAACAAGAGAAGATAGTAGATAATTTATAATAGATCGTTTATAAGGGTTTTCTAAAGAAAGTAAGTATACAAGAGAGTTTGTATATTGCCAATTTCTATGGAAAGTGATTTTTTTACCCCAAGCAAGATGCCTTGTTTAGGCTTCAATAATTTCTATTTATAGTGTAAATTCTAAACTCTAATTAATTTACAATTAAAGTCCGCACAGTATCCTGATAAGGATGACTTTATTATTGGCTCGATAGTTGCTTCCACGCAGCCTTCTAAATCTGACAAAATTGATGTAGTTGTGTCTATATTCTTCTTGCAATAATTGTTACTTGCATCATTGTTTGCATCATTGATGACTTCTTACATCATTACTTGCATCATCTTCTATTTATGGATATGGATGATGATGGATTGTCACATCTAATAATTAAATATCTCCTTTTTTAGATTTGTCTTTATCCTTCTTGGATATTTCTCAGATTCATCTCCTCGATTTTATCAATGTGTAATGACTCTGGTGAAGGAACTGGTATATTCCAGCTTTCCCACATGTCTTTGATCTCCGCTGCTAACGGATAATCATCGATCTCCATATCAGCTATCTTTGTTAATAACTGAACGGCTTCTCTATTTCTGTCTTCCTGGGTTCTTCCAGTGTCATATGCTAAAATTCTTTTACCATCGGTCCAGAACAAATAAGTTTCTTGGTGAAGAAGATGTTCGGCCATGGTTATCATATCAATTAAACTTGGATTTGATAATTGGTAAAATTATTATAACAATTGTCAATGGCTTTTGACAATTTTTGTTGGTCTTCTTCTACTACTGAAAGGGCTTTTCCTGAAAACAAAGTACTAATATTCCAAATTTGATATGGCTGATAAAATTTTTCTTTTTCAGCAATACCAATAAGATTACATATTTCTATATGAAAATAATAGATAAAATCATCTAAATCAACAAAATTTGTTAATCTAGATTTTACTATAGCAGGAAAATATTTTAATAAATGAAAAGAAAGATTTTGGACTGTTATTTCTTTAACAAATCCCAATTCAATACTAGTTATATCAAATGGTTCATGATCAAGCCTAAATTTGATAGTAGGAAATTGTTCTCCTATATCATTAGTAAAAACATAAGCTTGTAGAAAGTATTTTGAAAACGTTTCTGTAAATTGAGCTTGCTGGTTGCAAATAGCTCTATTTATTTTTGAAAATATATCTGGTGGTAGAATTTGTCTACATTTGTTATATAGACATATTCTAAACATTTTATTAATAATAGGACTGTTTGTTCCTTTATTAATAAAATATTGGAATATATCAAGAAGATTGTTTATCTCCTTAATATCCATATATTCGACTAGGATCTCGTCCCAATCTCTGTATAAAACAGATTTTAGTAATAAATCATCAGATTTATTTTCTTTAGTTGTTTTTTCAACTAAGAAATTTGAAAATTCTGTAAAAGCTCTTCTAAAGTTTGCTCTTTGATCAGTAATATGGGTTTTCCATATTTTGTTTATAAAATTATAATATTCTAAAGGTAAACCTGGATTATAAAAATCCTTTATTTTAAAAAATTCAGAATTTTGTTGTTTTTTCAACAAATTCTCGGTTTCTTTATAATTTCAAAGATAACTTTTTGATATACTTTGAATATGGATCTTGAGACCATTCATAATAACTCACCTGGGTCGGTGATTGTGTTCCAAATGGTTGTCTTACCATTGGATTTGGTACATAATATCCTTGATTAGGATAAAATGGTACTTGTGCAGGAATAAATCCTTGTTTAGGACTCATTGTTTTTCCCTTGTTGGGTTTTTTGTGGACAGTTGTCAATTCTCCAACTATTTCTAGAGGTTTTTTACCTCTATCCATAAGGCCTGCGAAGAAAATCAGCAATCATATTATTAGTACCTTTAATATAAATAACTTCAAAATTAAATTGGCATAATTCATTATACCATCTAATTCTTCGAGGTACAGTTTCTAAACTTTTGTTAGTAAGAAATTGTTTAACTGCTTGATTATCAATTTTTATAATAAAATGTTCAGGAGCTAAATATATTAGGAATTTTTTTATTCCTTTTTTTATTGCTAATAACTCTTTTTCATATATTGCATAATTTATTTCATTTGGTTTAAATTTTCTTGAACTATATCCACAAATTAATTCTTCATTAGCTATTGTTTTAGCTTTTAATACACATCCCCAATTTTTTTCTGAGGCATCTGTTTCTAGAATTAATTTATCTCCTTGTTTAGGTAAATGAACCTTAGGAATATAATTTATTTCAGATTTTATGTGTTTTATAATATCTGAATCTTTTTTAGATCATTCAAAGGGTTTGTCCTTTTTTAGTTTTTCATATAACTCATCTAATTTTTTAGATAAGTTAGGAAAGAAATTTCTTCCATAATTAACAATTCCTAAAAATTGTTGAAGTTGTTTCTTGTCAAAAATATTTTCAGGAAATTCTTTTATTTTTACAATAATATGATCTTGGAGTTTAAGACCATCGGCAGATAATATTAATCCTAAGAATTCTATTTCAGTTTTTTCTATTTCAATTTTCTTAGGACTTAATATAATTCCATGTTTTATAAATTCTCTAGATATAATATTTAATCTATGATTTTCTAATGTATCAGAGAATATTAAAATATCATCTATATAAACAACACAAAATTTTTTATATTTTTTAAATATAGAGTCCATCCATCTTTGGAAGACTTGTGGTGCATTACATAATCCAAATGGCATTACTCTTCATTAGTAATGTCCATTAGGTGCACTAAAAGCTGTTAATAGTCTGGATTCTTCTGTTAACATGATTTGCCAGAAGCCAGATTTGCAGTCAAACTTACTAAAATATTTTGCTTGTTTAGCTTGATTAATTAACACTTCCTTTCTTGGAATAAAATACCCATCAAAAATAGTATTCTGATTTAGTCTTTTATAGTTAATAACCATCCTAGCTTTTCCTCTTTTTATTTCTGCATGGTTTCTTACTATAAAAGCAGGACTAGAATGTGGACTAGTAGTTTCTTCTATTAATCCTTTTTCTAATAATTCTTTTATCTGTATTTCAAATTCATCTATATCTTGTTTAGTATAGATTATAGGTTTTACTCTAATAATTTTATTAGGATTTTCTAATTTAATAGTACAATATCTAGGACTATTTTTCCATAATTTTAATGGTTCTTCACTAAAATTATTTTCTAATATTTTAAACAACCAATGATTTGTTTCAAGTTGTTTAATCTGTTCTTTCCTAGGTGGTGTAAAATCTTGATCACAAATAAATTTGTGATTTTCAACTAAGGGTATTTCTACTGAAGTTTTTTCAATAGTTAATATAACAAAATTTTTATCAATAGAAAATGGTAAATGCTGATATATAAAATTATTACCTAATAATATATCTCCATGCATTTCATGGAAACATAATATTTTAGGAATCACAAATCTTACATTGTTTATGTAGATCAGTATATTTTTTGCTTTAAAAAGAATTAAAGTCTCATTACCATCTACTCCAACAACTCTTATTGGATTTCTCATAAGTTCCCATTTTTCTGATGGAATAGCATTTTCTCTACAGCTACTAGTTGTAGCTCCTGTATCTAGTAAAGCATTTAAAGAATATGAATTATATTCTCTAAACTGGAATGTAATTTCAATGTAAGTATAATATTTCCTGGGTTGGAAATGTGACAATGTAATAATATTCTTTTTTCCAAGTTTCATTTGTTGAATTATTGGTTTTTCTTTGACTTTTGTATCTTTAGATATTTTATCTAATTTGTTAGTATAATGTACCGGTTTTAATTCTATAGGTAAATATTGGTTTTTCCAATATTCTATATTTTTATTATGAGGATCTTTTTTATCAATTCCCTAGGTTTTGGTATTTCATAATCATATGGATCTGCTTGTTCAGTATCCATGGGTTCAGGAATCTCTATATTTTCATCCTCTTCTGTTGAAGTGTTTTCTTCATCAGAATTATGACTAGTAACATTAATATCTACATCAAAATTATCAAAATTACTACTACTTTTATTAGAACTATTACTATTATCGGTAGTATCATAATTTAACATATAGTGATAATTATATTTTTTAAATAAGTCTTTATGTTTTTCATAAAGTTCTTCTATTAATTTTAAATATTCTACTTGCTCATATTTATCTTCTATTTTAGAAAATTGGTTTTTCCAATGTTCTATTAAAGTTTTATAAGAGTCAAAATCATATTTTTCTTGTTTTTTAATTTTTCTCTTTTTTGTTTTCTTTTTTCTTTTTTATTATAGGTTGAAGATTCATCCGAAGACTCATCTTCATATGATAAAGCTAAAATAACATTACTATTACCATAATATAAAGGTCCTAAATGTAAGTCCGATTCTATATTATTATTAATAACTTGATCTAGTTTATTATTAACATCAGATAATAATTCTTTAGACTTGTTATTCAAATCTAAACCAGTTACTACTCCCATATTATCTACTTTTTCTTCTATTTTACTAACTTTAGTATATAGTTTATTAAAATATATAGATGTCATATCTATTAAGCTACTGATACCTTTACTAAGAGCCGAAATATTATTTTCATTCTTAGAGTCTATATGCATAGTATGATTAGAAGTTTTATCTTTATACATACAATCCATTTCTTCCATGTTTTTTATCCCTGGTACCTAAAACCTTCTGTGTCTTTAACGTCTTCACAAACGCCTACAACGTCTCACTCGGACTCAACGGCAACAAGAAGACAGAACGACAGATATATGGGTTTTGAGATACAACGAAACAAACGGAATTGAAGATAAAAGATAGAAACTTACAATGCTAACTACGATATTAGAACTCCAGAAATCGTTAATCTGGGGCTCCTCTAATACCAATTATAGGGGAGAGGGAGGGATATTATATTTTCCTTTTTTACTTGGATTAAATTAAACCATTTAACAAATCAATGCTGACATGTTTCAAAGGTTATGTTCTTACTGGTTACAACTGTCAGCTTTTTTGTAACACGGATGGAATTGTTTAATAGCGCAAGAGTTTAGGGTATATTTGGTTTAAATGTAATGAAATAGGGCTGTAATTGATTCGATCTGTAATAGAATAAAGCTGTAACAAGTAATTCAACTATTTGGTTGAATGGGATGTAATAGAACTGTAATAGTATTCTGTGTTTGTAACACGGATGGAATTGTTTAATAGCGCAAGAGTTTAGGGTACATTTGGTTTAAATGTAATGAAATAGGGCTGTAATTGAATAGAGTTGTAATAGAATAGAGCTGTAATAAGTAATTCACCTATTTGGTTGAATGGGATGGAATAGAACTGTAATAGTATTCTTGTGTTTTATTTGTATTCAGCATATTGTATTCAAAGAAATAAAAGAATTACGAAAATTGAAAAAAGAATATATACGAGTTTAAAATAAAAAAAAGGTGTGAAGGTTTTGCTTTGTAAATCATCTCATCTATTCCTGATCCCAAAGCCATTATTTTATCCTCATCGTTCTACCCCAATCATCCAAGATCCTTATTACCATCATTTGGTATTCTCCATCTCACCCCAACGCCACACATACCCCAATTCCATTTGTTTTCAGCCTACCCGATACACCCGACATTAACCCTTGCACCCTTTTGAACCCGACCCTCAAGTGCATTATAAGTCTACTAAAAATGAAATTTGAATTTGTGAGAGAGAGTCGAGTAGTAAAAGGCACGAGAGAATTCATTAAAGAAAAAGCCATATTTGAGTGAAACACGAGCGTGAGTGAATTTTTTTTCTATGTGAGTGATCTTGTGAGATTCTGTGGTAAGGTACTTAACTTTCTGTTTTGTTCTTTTAACACTTTTCTTTTCAGTTAAAAAAAAATCATGTCTCGAGAAGAATTTTTAAGCGATGACTTCCAATACTTAGTGAAAGAAATGGACCAAATGCTTGAAAGAAAATTAGGTTCAATACAAAAGCGCTTGGACCGAGTGAAGGGAAAAGCCCGACGGAAGCACACTCTACCGAGTCGAGAAATGGAGTCACGAAGACATTACTCGAGAAGAGGCTCTTACCATGACTCCTATTCAACAAGACCGTCGAGACAAAGGGAAACAAACTTCGAGTTTGAGACTTTTCGATGTGACGAACAAGAAGGTACGAGTTATTCATCGTATTCCTCAAAGAAGTCCTTCTCGGAGAAACGTCCACGAAGAATTGATGAAGAAATCGATGAGAATGCTTTCTCTTTCTTCGAGCCAATCAATTATCTTTTTTATTCTTTTGTAACGTCCTCACGTTGTACTAAGAACGAAAAAGAAGAAAAAGAAAAAGAAAAAGAAAGTGAAAAAGAAAAATAAGTTGAAAAAGAAATTGAAAAATAAGTCGAAAAAGAATTTGAAAAAGAAAATGAGAGTGAAGGAAAAGAGGAAATTGAAAAAGAAAGAAAAGAAATCGAGTTAGAAAAAAAACAAAAGAACAAGATGAGCGAGAAAAAGTGAGTGTTGATTCAACTAACCCATTTGGATTTTGTTCTTGTTCTGTTTTTTCTTTTTAGGTTTCCGAAAAGCCGAGTGGAAAATATCAACTTGAATACCTTCCTGACGAGTGACGTTTTCGTATGACCGAAAAAGCTAAGGTTGAAAATGACATCAAACTACACGAGGCCGAAGGTAAGTTAGCTCCGTGCTAAGAAATGGTTAACTTTCCTTCTTCGAATATTGTTGAAGTTTCAAAAGGTGGTGAGATAAGCTTTTCTAACACCAATCTTTACATTAACCAACTCGAAGGTAAAGTAGTGTTTAACCGAAACTTGATTTTGCGTGGCAACGAATTTTCATGTAAAAATCTCAATTTGTTTGATTGTGGTAATTATGTGACTTATTTATTGCCCTATTTGAAACCCTCGAGTTTTTGCCAATTTGTTTTGAAGTTCGTAAAGAGTTTTGATTGTTCTTTATTGTGTATACAAAAATCCTTTAGGTTTAATGTGTATGATTTAACGAAACCTTTGCTACACTTTGGTGTAAGTAATCAAACTCACGCTTTTAAATTGGGAATTGGTTTTGGTTCGATTTGTGGAAAAATCAAGTATCCTAAATGTTGTCCGAATAATTTCTATTGTGTTGATACTTGGTTTTTGAATAAGGTAACAAAAATTGCCCAATTTGTTTTCAATTTAAATTCGTTCCTTCAATAATTTTTGTGGTTGTACATGAAGCTCGCGATCCATTCTGAAAAGGTTAACTCAACTATGAGGTTTTGACTACATTATACCTTCGAGGAGCGAAGGTTTGTGTTGATCGAGCAAGGTAAATTTGATCTTTATTTTCCTGCTCTTGAAGATAAACAAGGCAAGACTCATAAAAGTTCTGAAACTTGTTTGTACTCCTCGGATGGTGACAAAAATCACGTTGCTGATTTCGTTTTTGTAAAACACTTAGATCGTGACATGGTTGATAGCTTCATTTTGCTTGATAATGATCTATCTGTTTTCATTAAAGACAAAAAGATTCTTGTTTTTTATTATTGTCATGATGCATTTGTGAGTGAATCTTTTCAATTACTTGTATGTGATGATTATGTCTATCTTTTGACTCATTACTCGTCATCCAATTATGACTTGTGGAAGCAATTTAAGTTGATTGAATGCCTTGAACCCTATTCAATTTTGTTTCGAACGTTTGATGAGGCATTGTCGATTAATTTAGTTTGTTTGCATGGTAATTTGAATCTGTCCATCCATATGCGTCATACTTGTCTTATTTTGATTATGCTTGGATTGCAAATTTGTTCGGAATGTTTATTGCTAATTCATGGTTATTCTTTTCAGTTGATTCGATTACCATTCGCCCCATTCGATCGAGGAAAGCCGAAAAGGAACTATGTTCTAGAGAACCAACGGCTCGATTTGAGAACGAATAATTTGAAGAGGGGGAATGATGTAACCCAAGCCGGGGCAGCCAACTTTTTACAATATGATGATCGTGGAAGTCTGATGAATCAAAGGAAACAAGTTGCCGTGGAGTTGTTATGCACTTTGGTGAACGTTAAACTTAGCTCGGGTTAGCTCATTCGAGCTCATTGAGCTGTTCAATTAATTTTCTTAATTCTTAATGCTTGAATAATTTGAACTCTTTATTTTAATTATTTTATTACAGCAAGTTAATGTGTCTTAGTGTTTTAATTAGGCTGAATTTATGTTGTCTTAATTTAATTAAAGTTGTCTAATTTTACTACAGATTATTAATGTGTCACTGTCCTAGCCAATCCTTAAATATGTCCTAAGTAGTTGTGTTTAAATTAGTCTAAATGTTAATTAAGTGTCCAAGGAAGTGTTTTAATTTGTATTCAGTTGAATTAAATTGATTTAATGAAGTTTTCTTGGTGCATGTAGGTGCAACCAAATTTTCAAAGAGCATTAAAGGAGATTCATGCACTAGGTGCAATGTATGTGGCTGGTACATTGGACGCATGAAGCACTGTATGTTCAGCTGGTTCTACATTCAATTGATAGTCACTTTTGGCTTCCCCAAGCACCCATTCAGCCAAGAAGCTTCCAGCCATTAAAGCTTCCAAATTCTTTTCACATGAGCTGTTCACACCCAAGGACTATTCGGCTGGTTGTGTTCACACAACAAAGACTCTTCCAGCTCCATTTTCACACCTACAAGGCTGCTCAAATTCACAATTTAATGCTGGTATCTTTTCAACAAGAGTTACCTATTGAATGAGCCTATTTACTCCATTGGCCGAACCTAGCTTTTACAATGCATCTTATGGAGTGTTCAAATGCATGCTAGCTGATCAGCCTTCTAGAAAGCCGTCCCTTGAAGTCCCATTCAGCTGAATCTGCCATGGCATCCTAAGGATTCAGTTCTGGAAGTTTCTAGCACAATCTAGTTTAATTTTACTTAGTTATTAAGCTTACAACTAGGCTATTCGGCTACCTCAGCTATTTAGTATAAATAGATGTTCATTTGCTTTTGTAAAAAAACTTTTGGCAATTTTATATGAACTTTGTTCACAAGAGTGAGATTACTCCTCTACCTATTCGTACGAGTTTTCGGTTGATTATCAAGCAAGCTTGTGGCGTCTCCGAACCTGTTTCTGAACTTATCACCTCTCGGTGTGGCGTTCAACCTTTTCTGACATTTCCATCGATCACCTTAAACCGAATAGAACCGGAGTGACACTGCATATAGTGTTGAATCGATTCTCAGATTTAAGTTTTTTATTCCATCACCATTCAAACTATCTTCTTTGATCAACCTAAACCCGAGCCATTCGAAAATCCATCTTTTACTTATCCCATCTTAAACCGAACCATCGAGTACCCATCTTTTATCCATTTCTATTCATTCCTACTTAACCGAATCACCGAACATCCTTCTTTCTTTAACCTATCCAAAACCGAACCTATTCATTTCATATTCTAAAATTAATCCCTATAATATTAACCTCCAATCCTAACTTAAATTTACTTAAAATAAAATTCTATCAAAAGCTTCTGCACTTCCATACTTCAACACCTTTCTTTCCAAGTTTTAACCCCTCCTCGTAGACGATCGGGCACACAAGTGAACGACTCGACTAACCCTGGGTCGTCTCACATCACAACATGCAATAATGATTCTATTGTGCATGTTCACAGGATGGAATGATGGACTCCTAAGTATTCCCCATCTAAGTTTTAAGAACCCAAAACATCTTTTAATAACATTACGCGCTGAAGCATGTTTCATATTGAAAAATTCTTCCGGAGTACTTGGCTGGTAACCCTGACGCCACTCATTCAAATGATATCTTTGTCCTCTAAAAGGCGCAAGAAATCCCTCACAATTTGTATATCCAGCATCAAATAGATAATAACAACCTATGAAAAGAAACTATTTGTCATGGTTAATTTCCCAAAAAGTATGACCTTAAAAATTAATTCAAATTCCTATAATTTTGCTCTTTACCATGCGGAACTTTTAGTACATGTTTCCTACTAATAGCATCTCGAAGAATCGTCCATCAGCAACAGAACCTTCCCAACCAGGAATAACATAAACAAAATGCATATCAGGTGTACAAACACCTAACATATTTGTTGCTATGTCACCTTTTCGCGTTTGATATCTAGATTTATCAACTGTTGGAACCCTAATCTTGATGTGGGTTCCATCTAAAGCACCTAAGCAATTCTACATCACATGTATAAAACCTCGAGTTAGGATACTATATTTAAATCTAAATGAACTAAATTATGTACGAGCTATATATAGTATTCACTCCAATACCTTGAACCATTTCCACCTTGGGTCTGTAGAATTACCTATAATTGGCTCTGCCTTTTTAAATAACACATCTTGTAAGCGTATGACAACATTTAAAACATTGTGAAATGATATGCTAACGGTTTCCCTAGACCTATTAAAGTGATGCTTGATAACTCTATTTTTAAGGTGATGAGAAATGATATGTAAAAACATTGCCACTTGTTCATCAACAAGCATGTTCCTTGACGACTTCAATCCCCCTAAAGTTTGTAACATCTCACATAGTTTAAAAAAGGTAATTCTATTCATCCTAACTTGTTCAATACAGGTTTCGTCACTAGCATATACAAGTCTTTTCACATAATCTCGTTGTGCATAAAAATCTAAAATATAGGATCTAATCCTTAGTCTATAGGTATGTAGGCTATGGATGGCACCCAATGCAACTAAGAACCAACTCGCAACAGTACACATTTGCAACTATATTGTAATAGCAAGACCAATTCTTTTACGCCTCTCACTTTGTACAATTAAAGGCAGACGAGCCATTACTGCAAGATATTAAAGTGTTACATATCTTCAAATCGTAGTAAAAGGGTCACATTTCTCCAATACTAATTTCAATAATAGTAAAACAAAATCAAAGAATTTAATTGCCAAATAACTTACAGTGATTCAGTGAATACAAGATGCTCAACCCTGGGTGGAGGAAGCAATCAAACAAGCCAAATAATAATAAGAAGCAATAACAACCTGTCAAAGAAAAATGAACCATACATATTTATGAAATTTCATTCAACAAAATCGGCTCTTAGCTTAGCAAATAATAATGTCTTGAACATTAAAAGAAAAATTAATAATGAACATCTAATCTTGAAATACATCCACATCCAAATTACATAATTTCCAGTGTTATAGAAATATACATATATTATATGAAACTTTTTAAAAATTCGATCTTTAATTTACCTTTTAAAAATTCGATCTTTAATTTACCTTTAATTCGATCTTTAAAAGTTGATTGCTGACCAATTTCTATATCTACCGAGATTATATTTTTTTGTCAAAATTTTACAATAAAATTATATTATAAAAAATATAATTATTGTTTTTTCATTGTATATAAAAATAAAATTATTATAAGTAATAGTAAAAGAGTTATTAAGTTATTATTATAAAAGTTAAATACATCCATTTTCTTTTTCCTTCCAAAAAAAAAGTGATGGTGTCATTGCTTTTTTGTCACGATTACGAGGAATTTTCCATGTTATATGAATCACTACTATTTATGGAATACTTATGACCTTGACATTGTAAGCGCTATGTTTGTTTGTTAATGTAACACCCCTTACCCGTATACTACGCCAGAACCGGGTACGAGGCATTACCAGACTTAACAATACATTCTACCAAATCCCGAGCCACAAAATTTCACTTATAATTTAAACTTTAACAAACACATGCATACACAAGCATTATAACTCCATGACCAATATGAGCCACAACTCGTGGCTAAATACAGAATAATCCTTATCACCGTTATGAAGCAATACATTTAATCAAATTAATTAACACATATACAAAATGACTTAGTCAAGCCCCTATACATGCCATAACTTAAATCATTTATAAATAAAGATACCCATAGATAGCTTGATAGTGTGAAGTGATCTCCGATGACCTCCAACCCGAGCTTGTTTAGTAGGACTCTGTAACATGGGAAAGAAAAGGGGGTAAGCTTATAAAGCTTAGCAAGTTCATATGTAAAAATTTTAAGCATTAGCAATGAATTTAGCTTACTACTATGCTGTCATAACTTGCATAAATAATGCTAAGTTCTTACTTTCCCAACTTACTCATTTGTAGCCTTATCAAAGCCTCAACATGTCAAATCCTCACAACAAGTTCTCAAATTGATATAATCATTAAATCACATGCTTATACCTTATTACTCATGTTCACATTAATCTGTCTACTTGAATCACTATCACTAAATTATTTATTTCTTGAGCTACAAAGCTCCGAATTCCAAACTGCTAATTTTCCTTGAAACTAGACTTACATATCTTCATACCATAAAATTTCCAGAATTTTTGGCTTAGCCATTTAGTACAGTTTATTCATTAAAATTTCCCCTGTTTCACTGTTAGACTATTCTAATCACTTTTCACTACGAATCAATTTTCTCCTTGTATAGAATTCAAATGATGTTATACTTTATTTCATTTGAAACTAGACTCATTAATAATTTCAATAATATAACTTATATCCCTTAATTATTTTTGTACAATTTTTAATGATTTTTCCAAGGCAGAATAGGGGATCACGTAATCATTCTAAACCAATCCCACAAGAATTTAAATATCTCAAAATATAAAAATCCTTTGTTTTCTCTGTTTCTTTTATATGAAAATAGACTCAATAATCTTTAAATCAATATCTCATCCAACTTATAATTCAATTTCTACTATTTTTGGTGATTTTTCAAATTCACATTACTGCTGCTGTCCAAAACAGTTTTATTGTAAAGTTTTGCTCTCACTCACTTTAGTTGTATTCATTACTTACCTATAACCATCTTTCCAATTTCCAATTACATATCGAGTATATTGCTCATATGTTACACATGCATATACCTACACTTATCACTACAAGCCACACATAATTTCACTTAATCGATTTTCCCGGTGAACTCATCGGTAACCTTACCAAAGGCTCAGAATACAAAGGGCACTTTACTTAATAGCTTGCTTACATACCTGCAACATTCTCATTTAACACATGAGTACTCTTTCATAATATAGGCATATTGCCAATCATGTCATAAAGTGTCAGAAGCATAACTGAAAACTCATCACTTACTTAATACTTGATAATCTCAATTACTTACGATCTCAATATTAAATAAGCCTTAAAATGCATACCTCACATACTCTTTCTTCATGTTCTAACCTTGTCATTTCTTTGACTTACTCTTTGGACTACTCGGGAACCTTTTCCTTTTTGAACTTACCATTGCCATGTCTTGGCATGGTCTTACGTGGTATCCTTGCCTTATGAACTCACCAATGCCATGCCTTGGCATGGTCTTACATGGGACCTTTGCCTTATAAATTCACCAATGCCATGTCTTGACATGGTCTTACACGGGACCCTTGTCTTACCAATGCCATGTCTTGACATGGTCTTACATGGTATCCTTAACCGTCAATTCCTCCTTAAATGCCATGTTATGAACATGGAGTTTTCCGTCAATTCTTCCTTAATTGCCATGGTATAGCCATGGACTTTGAGATATCAATGCCTTGTCAAGTCATAGCTGAAACATACTTGCTCAAATTCTCAAGGTTAGTCGCATAACTCAATAATAACATTACTAATAACAATAATTGCATAATAATAAAATGCTACTCAACTTACATACTTACATTCTAAATCTCATCATATCATCAACTTAACTTATTCTCATCAAACTATGCTACTTAATACTTTCTTGTTATCATACAAAGCCATAATACAAAATATGGTCTAACATATAAATTATACAAGTTCTCTTTCCAATATCGAATTATTATCGAACATTAATCATTATATCTGAAACTCAATACTATAGTATTTATGGCCAAAATATCAATTTATCATTCGAATATGCATAATTAAATGCTTATTAAACATATGAACTTACCTCGATACCAAAACGGTCATTTTACCAACTTTCCCGATTTCCGATTTTTCTTCCGTTCTAGGTCCAAATCTCGTTTTTCAGGGTCATGAAGCTTGGAAAGCTTGAAAAACCTATCCATGGCTTCCCGCATGTTAAATTCGGCCTAAGCTTGAAGATGGAAAAATTTTGCATTTAAATTTTGTTTTTAATTCATTTAATTCACTAAATTACCAAAATGTCCCTTAAAATAAATCTTTTGAAACATACCCGTCCATGTCCAATTTTGTCCACCAACTTAACCAATGGACTAATTATCATTTAAGGGCCTCCAATTTAAAATTTCATAACAGTTGGACACGTCTAATATGTAGAACTCAACTTTTGCACTTTTTACAATTTAGTCCTTTTGACTAAATTGAGTGCCCAAATGTCAAAATTTTCGAATGAGATTTTCACGATATCATTCCGTGAAATTGTAGACCATAAAAATATAAATAAAATAAATTTCTCCACGTCAGATTTGTGGTCCCGAAACTACTGTTCCGGCTAAGCTCAAAATCGGGCTGTTACTGTTAAGCTTTGCATGCAGGGTTTGTTAAAAACAATTAAAAGAAAAAGAAAGAAAATAAATTGTGAGTCATGTGATGGATATTCTAGAATGCAGCACTGAAACACAAAATGATGAAACTAGAACAATAAAACACTCCTTCAAAAATATTTTTTTCTTGTCTCGTTAGCCCCATCTAAATTAGCCCCATCTAAATATAATATAGCCCCATCTTCATCCTTAGCATCCAAATTAGCCCCCACTTTCTAAAAGTAACTGCAATGGATTAACTCATCAATCATAGAATTTTTGGGCTAGTACAAAAAAAAACATCAGAATAAGCAGAGAAAAAAAATCAGAAAAAATCTAAAATTTTAAATTAAAAAAATATAACTTTATATACTTAACTTGCATCCCTTGCGTCCTATTAATCTACTTAATCATTACAAATTAGAATAAGTCATTTTTATTCATGAGCATGAAAAAAAAATCATATATTGTATTTTGTTTTTCATCACTTCTCGTTCATATCAACCACATTTACAATTAATTTTCTTTTTCATTTTTCTACTTTTCTTTTCTTTCTATTCTTTCACTTTTCCACTCTGCCCAGCATACCCAAATACATGCTAAGTGAAAACAAATGCATGGTATAATAAAAATAGATGAAATAAATGTCCAAATAATTTAAAATCCCTAAAACTACAAAACTCAAGAACATGCAAAACAACATGGTTTGTTTCTTTCCATTAGAATCATGTAGCAGCATAGATGCCTAATATACCTAACAAAGGAAAATATATTCATATTTTTATATATATAGCCACATAATTAGACAAACCCAAGTTTTAAACACATTCTAAGTTCAAATGAAAAAAAACAAAAGGAAAAAAAAAGGAGGGTAGAAATCAATTATATTAACAGAGAAGAAGTGATGAATAACAAGGAAAAGTTGGTAATGACAGTTCTATTTCAGAAACAAGGGTATCTGCCATAATACGGCTACCTGCTATATTATGTCATGATACAAGAAAATAACATAATTATAACATGAAAACAGAAATATTGCGTATTGTATATAATACAAATTATTTATGTATCAAAATTTATAAAAATATAAAATAATTTAAACATGACTACATCATGAGAAAAACGAATGAACACAAGATGGGTACACAAGTTGTCAGGTCTACTTCCATCAAAATCAGATAGTAAAATTCAGAAGTAGTTAAAAACTGTAAGAATCAATTATAGCTAACTTTAGCTTGTGAAGCAACAAAAGGACATAAGCAGACTGATTTAATTTCTCGGCAAGGGTAGATGAAGAGATAAAATTGTAACATATTCAGACAAATAAAGAACACTACTCCTTATGTCATAAAAATAATTTCTAAACCTTTCCTAGCACAAAGGCATTAGAAAGAAAACATAAAATAAAATAGAAACCAAAGCTAAGAGATGATTTTTCATCATTTATCAGAGTTAAATCAAACCTAATAAACAAAAAGAAGTTGGAATAACTCAATAACACCCATAGGGGAACTCTATGTTAAGGGTGAATTACTCTTTCTTCAACCAAATAAGAAATATGGAAATAATGTGAAAATGGAAGTGAAAAGAAATCTCATTAGTCAACAGATATTTTATTACAGCAGAAGCTCAACAGAAAAAAAAAAGGTTTATATACACAAACATATGTGTATATATATATTTTGACAGAATGTGTATGTATATTTGGTTCAAGATGGTTTTGCTTGATAAGGTGTAAAGAAAAGTAAAAGGATAAAAAATTAAGAAAACAAAAAGTTAAATAAGATAGAAAAAGCAGAACACATGACCAAGCTGTATTAGCTACACAACTAGCAATTGTATTAGCTGAAATCATGTATACTGTCGCACTATAGAGATTCACATAACAATGACTAAAGGGAACTGTGTAGACTACAAAGACATATTTCATAGTACCCATTTACGATATCAAGGTGGAAGAGCAGTAAACTTAGTCCTCATGTTCATTGACAAAAATCAAACAAAATTAGCACATCTTGAATATGTAAACTGGAAGAGTGGGATGCATAGAAATGGCTGAGTCGAAGGGGAGGAATGCATAGAAATGAAAGGAACAACAGAAGGAAAAATGTTTACCTGACCTTGGATGAAGGGGAGGAATGCCGGAGTCGAAGGAAGCAAGAAATGGCTGTCGATTGAGTGTTTTTGAGGTAAGAATTTGGTAAGGGTAAGATAGGGTTCTTTAAGCAAATATGAACACCCAATTAATCAGAAATCAAAATTTGCAACTAAAATCGTACTATCATATGATAAAAAAAAGAAGTTTAGCCTTTTCATTCAAATTCCTGATCTGCATAATTGGAAAAGAAACTTCTCTAATCACATTCAACAAAACTCATAAGTATGAACCAAAAAAAGTTTTCAATTCAAGGCTAAAAGCACATTTTTCTTTCAAAAAGATGACAATATTAAAATCCAAGATCAAACCCAAGAACAAGGGAAATAAGTACATAAAATTTTACACATCAAGTAATTTTTATTTTTATTTGTAAAAATGACAAAGGACCCATAAAAAAAATTTAAATTTCGACAAGAAAATCGTAGGGTTAGAAACTTACCAGCTTTTTCCCTTTTGTTTGAAGAACAGTTGATCTTGATCTTATGCTACAACGAGAGAAACAGAGCAATAAAGTGTTTCTTCTAATAACGGTGAAGAGGGAAGGGAATAGAAATCCCTATGTTTATTAAAAAAAATCAGATGATGGTGAAGGAAGACAATAATGAAAATAGGAAGAAAAAATTTGTGGGTAACAAAAATGGCAGAACTGGAAAATGAAAGGAACAACAGAAAGAAAAATATTTACCTGACCTTGGCTGAAGGGGAGGAATGCCGGAGTCGAAGGAAGCAAGAACTGGTTGCCGATTGATGAGTGTTTTTGAGGTGAGAAAATTTGGTAAGGGTAAGATAGGGTTCTTCATGCAATGAATGGGTAAACGGTAAAGAGGGAAGGGAATAGAAATCGGTAAATATCTTTGATTAAGCCCGGAATGGAATACACCTGTAATAGGGTATTCCATTGAACCAAACATATGTTTATGTGGGCCTGCAGAATAACCTTGTAATAGGCATGTAATGGAATAGCCATTACCTTCAACCAAACATAGTGTTAATTTGGACTTCTAACGAAGAGCCAATTTGTTAGAAAAACTTTAAATTTATGACTCCTTTTATTTTGTAGACTTTGTAATTTGAAGTGATAAATTTGGTAACACTTTTAACTTCAATTTCATGCACTTTGTTAGCTTAATTATCTTTACCACATTTAATTTAACTATTCATAAAAGAAAAACAAATTGAAGGAAAAATATATTTAAACATATTTCAACACTGATTATTACATTAGTAATAGTACCTGTAATGGCCCATTTTTAACCGGGCTAACATAAACCAGACCCAAAATAAAATAAAAAAAGTCCATTTTTACAGTCCAGATTACAAAAGTCCTTATGGCCCAAATTACAAAAATCATCAGCAGCCCAAAAATAAACCCAATTGCCCTGACCCAAATTACAAGGCCCAAGGCCTAAACAGAAACCTAGGGTTTTTGGGAAACCCTAGGCGTCGCAGGCAGCATCCCGAGTGTCGCGCCGCACTCCTTGCACCCATGCCAGGTCCTCGATCGCACCACAATTGGCGCCCGAATCGCGCCATCATCGCCCTAGATCTCCTTGCCTGACCTGCAAAAGAAAGGAAACTAAACGTAGCAGACATGGCAACAGTTTATTTCCTTTTTTATTTTTTATTTTGAAGGCTATAAAAGCCTTACAAAAGCTTGTAAATCGAACATACGGTTACACACGAGACAGAGAAATACAACAAGCAGTTTTTTTTAGAGGTGATTTATAAGTTATTTTATTCGTTTTTTTTTTATTTTTTCGTTTCAAACATTTTATTTTCAAAAATAATATCAAAATAAAAAAGGGGGCAAGAAGATTACCTTTGAAGCGAAGGTTTTAGCCTTCGGCCGTTGGCCATGAAGGCGCGTGAAGCGCGTGCGACGGTTGCTCACGAGCTCGACAATCGGGTTCCGAACAGAGGAGTATTGCACAGGCACCAGGGCGAGACGAGAAGACAGCATTCGAGAGAATCCTGGAACTTTTTTTTTTCTAAAAACAGATTCATAATGTTTTTTTTATTAAAATAGGTTTTTATAAACACAAAGAAACGACGTCGTTTTGGTTAAGCAGAGTCCGTGTGTTGACCCGACCCGGGGAAAAGATCCGCGTGTTTTTCTTTGGATGGCTTAATTGCCATTTCAGCGCTCCTTTTTTTTTTATTTTTAATTCCGTTTAATTTAAATTCTTTTTATTTTTAATTTAGCCCCAAAACTCATATTCTGTTTCAATTGAGTCTATGGGCAGTTTAATGGCTAAAATCCAAACGGTGTCGTTTTGTAAATTTGTTATGATTGCTACATTAGTCCCTAGAAATATGATCTGTGTTTTAAATTAATCCTCTTATATTTATTTTATTGCTATTTGATCCTTATTCATTTTGAATCTTTCTATTTTATTTTTTTATTTTAAAAATATATTTAAGTATTTTATTTTTATTATTTATATGTTATTTTTTTGTATAAAATTCATATTCTTATTTTTTGCATTAACTTTATATATAGATTATTATTTATTTTACATGGTTTAATATTTGTATATATTTTTTAGATTATTTATTATATTACATTTAGTATATTATATATTTTTATGTTGCATTTATATATTATTTCTAAAACTTTATTTATTTTTTTAAAAATTTATTTATATTACTTAATCTATTTTATTTATATAGTTTATATTATGCATTTAAATTTTTGATTAGTGTATTATATATATTTTTATTATTTATTATTTTATTTTATTTAATGTTATTTTAATATATTATTTTCATTATCATCATTTTTCATTTTACTATTATTTTTATATTAATCTATATTATTATTTTTACTAATATATTCTTATTGTACTATTATTTTTACTTTAGTTATTTTAGTTGTATTTTATATTGTCTATGTTAGATGTTAATGTACTATAATTGCTTTTAATATTTATATTCGATAATGTATAAATGCAATATTGTCACATGGTTAGTGTTTAAAACAAAAAATATATTTTACAAAATTAATATTTCATTTAAAGGTTTTCAAACTAAGGCAATGTTTTGATATTTAGAAATTCGGGAAATAGTGCCCAATCGTGCTGGGTTGCGATTTTCTGTTTGGCTAAATAACTAAATATCCTTTTAACAAGTTTTATAAATTATGAGATGATCTTAGTGATGAGGGTTTAAAAATATTATGTCCAATTGTGCTGGATGTGATGTTTATATTCTTTCGGATCGAAGAAATCTCAAATTTTAAATCAAAATTGCTCGAAGTTTTATAAATTATGAGATAATCTTAGTTACGAGGGATTTAAAAATATTATGTCCAATCGTGCTGGATGTGATGTTTATATTACTTCGGATCTAAGAAATCTCAAATTTTAAATCAAAATTTCTCAAAGTTTATGAATTATGAGATGATATTAGATACGAGGGTTTAAAAAAACATCGTGTCCAATCGTGCTGGATGTGATGTTTATATTCTTTCGGAATAAAGAAATCTCAAGTTTCAAATAAAAAACTTATTCTTGAGAACTCAAAATGTTGTATCCTAACTTATTGGGTGTGATGTTTTGAGTCTTGAGGTAAGAATTTTCTAAAATAAAGATGCACCTAGCTTCAAAGTTATAAAATGCTGTATCTTAACTTATTGGGTGTGGTATTTTTATTTCTTTGAAATAGATAAGTCTTGGTTTTCTTTCTAAACATTTGGACATGATTTTATCAATTAGGTACCAATTTTTGGGCGTTATGAGGGTGCTAACCCTTCTTCATACGTAATCGACTCCCGAACCCGTTTTTTCGTTTTTCGTAGACCAAAATCAAATGTTTTAAAAAGAAACGTTTTACAAGGTGTTCCAATCACACCTAAGTAAAAAGGGATTGGTGGCGACTCCTATTTTTGTTCTCAAAGTCGATCCCCGTTTTTAAACCCAATCTAAAAATGGTTTCTACAGCTTGGTGACTCTGCTGGGATCAAAGAGAGTCAAGCCATAAAATTGATAATTTCATGTCCTTTTGTCTGAATTTAAAATTTTTTTTGTTTTAAAGGAAAAACATGATCTTTTTATTACATGTGATTTTAAAATATATCTCTTTGCATTGCACTGCATGACCGTTGCGGTCACACCCTTAAGTGGGAGCGAGAAGCTATGCCTTCGTGAGGTTTTCACCTCCGCATGGGCTAGTGGACTGCTTCCGGGATACATCCGTACCTATGTCTTCGTGAGGTTTTCACCTCTGCATGGCCATAGGGAAATGTATTCCTCTGAACTGAACTCGGTCCATATGAGCCCATAATGGGTGAGGATCGAGGAATCTGCTGGTTCAGGTACCTCAACTTTAGAACTAAACCGCATATAGTGAACCCTAAGAGCCTACCTTAGGTAGAACTATGTCAAACCTTAGTGGTCACCTAGATCGGTGTTTGTTTATTTTACTTGCTTTATATTTTATTCCATGGTACTAACTCGTTGTGTTTTTGTGCATGTCATTTCATATTTTAAGAGGTATCGATTCACGGTCAGTTTCTAAAGTTAGAAAGCTGGTTATGGAGAACGAATTCTTTGATAAAGTGGAGGACAATGCAGTCATCCGTACATGGTCAGAGCAAAGGCAATTAGAGAAAGGAGATAGCTTAGCTGAGGGGCATATGTCAAAACTACGGGATTTCGCTCGTATTAATGTCACGCAAAACGAGCTTCAGGAGTTAAAGGAAATATGGACCTAGTGGGACGATGAGGCAAAGCAGTTGTTCTGTTGTAATTATGGTGACCTACTTTACTTGCTCGATGTCATAGTAGACAAGTATCTATTTCGTACTTTGACTCAGTTTTGGAATTCCGCTTATAGTTGCTTCACTTTCGGGAAAGTAGACTTAGTACCTACGGCAGAGGAATATATGACCTTGCTTCGTTGTTCGAGAATCCAAGTCGACAGAATTTATTCTAGGGCTACTAATGCCCCAACCTTTGCGAAGAAGTTAATGAACATCACGGGGATGAATGAACAGTGGGTTACAGCCAAAATTCAAGAGAAAGATGAAGGTAAATGCGTTCCTTGGGGGAGTTTGAGAGATCTGGTCCTAACACATCCAGATGCAAAGAAAAAAATTGACGTCTTTGCCTTGTGTATTTATGGTTTGGTAATCTTTCCTAAAGCTCTAGGACATGTTGATGAAGCAGTTACCGATTTATTTGATCGACTAAGCAAAGGAGTCACTCCTGTACCTGCGATCTTAGCCGAGACGTTTAGATCTTTGAATGCATATCGGAGGAAATGTGAAGGCAGGTTCATTGGGTGCGCACAGTTGTTGTTGGCTTGATTCCACAATCATTTCTGGAAGGTAGAGAAAGTTCCTTATCAGGTTTTTTCTAAGAGTTACTCTCCGTTGAAAGAGATAGTAGGTACACCAAGGAGAGAGGATGTGTCTGAGAAGAACTGGATAGCGCTACTCCAAAATCTTCGAGAGGAAGACGTCGAGTGGAGAGCCTCTTGGATAATTCCAGATGAAATTCTTTATCGATGTAAGAGTTTTGACTAGGTTCCTTTACTTAGAATTTAGGGAGCTGTTGGATACGCTCCTCTACTTGTACTAAGACAGCATGGATTGAGACAGTTCGTACCTACAACACATAGGCTGGCTCGGTCTGACTTCTCATATAGAGATGACAATTATAAAAAGAGAGTTAAGGAGATTTCTAGTGGTTGAAATCAGATAACAACCTTAGAATACATTGGATGGAGGATTAAAAGGGTTAATGATAACATCCTTGAGTTGAATCCAGAAAACGCTCGATTAAGAGATGAAAGCTTGCAAGTGGTCCCATCAGATTTAGAAATTGTGAATCAAGATTTTGAAAAGAAAAGTTTAGAACTTGGAAAGAGGATAGAGAGGCTGGAGGAAGAAAAGATGTACTTGAAGCTAGATGTGGACGTACAGAAATCAAAAGCCGAAAAGGTAAGAAAAGGGGAAGAGAAAAATTGAAGAAGATTTGAATGACTTAAAGACGGAGTGTAAAAAGATGCGCCTATCAATGAAAAATACCAGATTAGAGAAGACTTCGCAACAATGGCAACAAAAGATGCAAATGGAAAAAGGCAAAGCTGACCATTGGGAGAGAAAGTTCCTAGAGATGCAGATGCGAAATGGGACCCTAAAAGAGAGTTTGGCAGAAAGCCAAGATGAGAAATGTGGACTAAAGGCTAGAGTCGCTGAACTAGGATGGTCTCTTCACCACCATCGAAGCCGTAATTCTATAATCGAGTTGAAGTCAAGTCTGAACAAGATTGAGGAAATAAAGAGTAGAATTGAAGAGTTAGAATCAGCATTGCACCATTGTGAACTTTGGATCGAGCTTCTTGAGACAAGAGAGGAGTGTTTGAAAGAAGAGCTTCACCATTCTCATGATCAAGTTAGGAATCGAGATTACCCCATGGGTGAAGCGATAGTTCAGATTCGAGAGGTGGCTGATCATCTACAGACTTCGACATCACAAGCTGATATGTTGAGCATAAAGTATGAGCTACAGTCTAATCGTAGTCAAGAGCTAGTTTCATTACTTGGGAAAGTCAAAGCTTTAGGACTTAGGGCGAAAGCATATTTGTAGTCCGTTTTATGTAAAGGATTTTGTTTTCTAATAAAGTTTTCTAAAATGATGTTGAATCAGAATCGATACCTCTTTGCATTCATGCATTTGCATTACATTGCATCATTTGCATTAGACTTTTACAAAGAGACCCTAATTAGGTAAAATGTTTCAGTTAACCAAGAAAACATGAAACAAAGATTGGAAAGAATAAAGTAAATACAAATACAGATGCAAGGGCAATTGACTGAGATTTAACAAGACATGCGGGAATTCCAATGACATATCCGAAGAGAGCGAGAACGAAGTTTCCAAGCTCTTACGTACTTGGAATGTTTTGAATAATGAGATTGTGGAAGAGATCTCTATATTTTTAGAGCTGATCTATAGTAATATTCAAAACACGCTTGTTGCCTTAAGCCTAGAGGCAATAAAAACCCTTTTGTGAAATAGGCTTGTGTCTGAAATTTTATTTCAATAAAATGCATTTTCTTAAGTGAATATTTTTTCATTTTTTATACTGTACATTTTTTTACCAATATTCTTTCATTCTTTATTTGTGACCATACCATTCCAATAATCATTCTTAGAATCATTTATTCTTTGGATTTGTTCGCCTTTGTACCTAGGTACCCAGATATCAACATCATGAGCGACGTTGTTACTGACTCCCTTTTAGAACAAGATATAGGTCTAGGGGATCTCAAGACTTTGAAGATGACAGAGATTGTGACATATCTTCTGACTTGTTAAAGAACGGTTTAACAAGATAAAAAACAAACCTTACTCTATAAAGAGTCATTGGATATTGTGAGTCTAGGAAAGGAGTGAAGATTGTAGCCTAGCCCATCACAGAAATAAGGCTAGACATTATTGAATTATCTTCGAGAATTCAAAAATGTTTGCACATGATTATATCAAAACATGCCTAGACTAATAAGATGCGGGCTAAACAAGAGGATAGGGCGCTGTTGGTCTACCATGGAAGGGATTGCGTCAGTCATACCATAAATACTGAATTGAAGAAGACAAGATTTATGTAACTCTTCTATTTTCTTCACAGACTGTTCTATATGTGGGGTATAGATGTGATGGGTCTAATCTTGTCAAACGCTTCAAGTTGTCATCAATTTACCGTCATGGTCGTCGTTTACTTCACTAAGAGGGTGGAAGTAGCTTCATATGTCAATGTTACAAAGTCGAAGTCATCAAATTCAAAAAAAAAAATTCAGATGCTAGTAGAATGCCATAAAGGATCGTGTTTAAATAACTGTATAAAGTCAAAGTTTACAGTTTGTCCAAAGATCAGGCAACATATTACAGTGCAAACAAAAGTTGTCACAAAAAAAAAGTGGCTAAGACTTGTAAAGATAGGCATAAGAAGCTATCATTACTCTCTATGATTATCGAACGTTGGCTAGGACCTTTGCCGGGGCAACATCTTACACATTGGTTTATAGATTGAACCTAATTGAAGAAAAGGTTAAAAGCTATTTGTCACGGTTAGATAATGCAAACTTACGAAGTTCATCTTAGGGAATTCTATGAAGAAACCTGATGTTGAAAAAGATTTTTCTTCTACAAAACGATTTAGAGGAAAGCATATGCCAAAATGGGAAGGACTTATATAAAGTTTATTCTAGAAGAGCATTGCTATTGACCGAGAAAGATGGCGAAGACTTGCCTAATACGACAAATTTAGGTTCAAACAAGAAGTATTTTACCTGAAAGGGGAACGTCTAAGGTGAAAACCCGCAAAGGGTGCCTTGAGTACCAATTCAAAAAAAAAAAAAAGAAAGAAAGAAAAAAAGAAAAGAAAAGAAAAGAAAAAGGAGAGGCCAAGGCGAAAACCCGCAAAGGGCGCTTTGAGACCAAAGGGGATTTGAGTTGAAAACCCGAAAAGGGCGGCTCAAATTTTAACCAAAAAGCGGGGCATACAGCAGTCTTGCTACGTCTGAATTAACAATGAAGAAGTATGTTACGTCTTGGGGCATTGACAAAGTACTCTGGATCCTCTTAACATATATTGAGTTTAAAATGGTCCTCAAGAAGTTGGAACAAAGAAGCTCAGGCTGCGATATCTAGGGCACCTAACTTCTATCTTACCCATTTTTGAATTCCTTGATTGCTTTATTCTTTTTGAGATATATCCAAATCAATTTTCTTTTATTGTCTGGGTTATCTTTGATTAAATTATCTTTCTGAGCTATGCTCCTGACTAATTTCTTCCTCGTCCATTTTTATGTTCTTTTTCAAGCATTTATATTGAAATAACGATTAATGGACTAATAACACTTTCATAAAACGAGTTTTGCATATTACTCTGGAAACTTCTAAATAATATGAGAATCTGAAATAGGACTATTGCTCAGAACTCACCAAGCCTAAGGGAATGGAAACATTGGGAATCGATTATCTCTTCGGATTCTTATTGAATAAGACAATTTTGTTGGTGATAATATATCGACAAATGACAAACAAGGTCAATCCAAGTATAAAAAGAGATCATCGTCGGGATACCCTGCATTCATGTAAATTTCATATTTATACACCTAGGAAATGGTGGAAAGCGATAAAATTTCTGCAACTCTGAGTGGTAACAGAAATATGGAAGAAACCAAATATCATTCCCCTGAAGTTGCAGTGTGAGATACCAACATCATGTCCCGAGGTTCGAGTGGGGCTGACTCAGAAATTACATTGGGGCAAGTTGGAAAAACAAATGAGTGATAGCACCTAAAGTGGGAATCATACTCATAACATTTTTGCATCATAGAAAATTTTATTAGGAGTATTTGATTCATTACAACCATTGCATCCTAACCATTTTGCATAAGCATAAAAACAAAATTAATTTTACAAGACAGGTCCCCTAGAGGACGTTGTCACAACATCAGTGAATTCGAAGATCGTGCCTTCCCGAGCGAAGCGGATCAAAGATAGCAGATCTGACAATCTTGATGTTGTAGGAGCAGATCGGAGACATCAGTCCTATCTCCCTGACTAGCAGTGGAATAGGTCAAAAAATTGTAGATCTTGTCACCCTAAGCAGTAGGGAACCAAGATCGAACGACAAATCTTGTCTCCCTAAGCTGCAGTGGAACAGATTTTAACCACCAGCCTATCTCCCTGACTAGCAGTGGAATAGGTCAAAAATTGTAGATCTTGTCACCCTAAGATTTAAACCACCAGTCCTATCTCTGTGACTAGCAGTGGAATAGGTCATAAATTGTAGATCTTGTCACCCTAAGCAGTAGGAAACCAGGATCAAACAGCAAGTCTTGTCTCCCTAAGCAGTAGTGGAACAAATTTAAGCCACCGGCCCTATCTCCCTGACCAGCAGTGGAATAGGTTAGAGATTGTAGATCTTGTCACCCTAAGCAGTAGGGAACCAAGATCGAACAGCAAGTCTTGTCTCCTTAATCAGTAGTGGAACAGATTTAAGCCACCGACCCTATCTCTATGACCAGTAGTGCAATAGGTCAAATGTAACACCCCAAACCCGGCCCAAACACCACGACTGGATCTGATATGTCACTTAAGGGAGTTTACAAAACATGTCGCATTTTGGAAAACAATTACTAGGTTTAAACCTTTATTCCGGAAGCTTTAATAATTCATTAAAGTATAAAATATTAAGTTATAAATTATCTTGATGGATTTTTCAATAAAAACTAAAATTTCATACATGTCTTAACTTAATTGAAAACAAAAAACTTAAAACCCAGTAATAAAAGCCCAACGTGGCCCGTGGCCTTATTACAACCATATTTAAAACCCATTAATTAAAGATATAAAACATCAAACTAAAAAGCCTTTCTGCTGAATCCAATTGCTCTTTTGCATGGCCACCTCGCGTTCCTCTTCAGCCCGGTCCGATGTACTAGGTGTCACCTAAAATAGTTAAATTAAAAGGGTGAGTCGCGAGACTCAATGTGCAACCCTCATGCACCATTAGATTTGGGCTTTAGCCCCATAAAACAAAATAATCAAAATTAATATACATAACAAAAATAGTATGCAAAGCCCAACCCAAATTCTAGGTGTCCATCCGCTACACGCCCCTGTGCCAGCCATTCACACCATTGGGCATTTCTACAATCAACCCACACCGCTACACGCCAAGATGGCAGTCATGCTGCTCATCAACATATTATGGCCGAAGCCCTTATAACAGATCACGGCATTAGCCGCTACAACATATAATAGATCACGGTATAAACCACTACACATATAACGTATAACTTCCTCCTTTCATCAACCCAACCCATGCAATCATAAAATCAATATACTTTTATCATATAAAGTCAAAACATTCACTGACCTGGTGATTTGCTTCACCCTTTTCGGGTTTCCAACATTAAACCGAGATATCGGCATTTATCACAACATATAAACTTATGAACATACATTGATAATTAGATCTAGATGGTGGGGAAGTATTACACACCTGATTAATGTCGATACCCTTGCTAGACCGATCTACAACTTTGCTCAAAAAGCCAGAAAGATGTGAAAATAGGGCCTCTCCTATATTCGGCCAAGGGTTAGTAAATCCCGAATTTACACGTTGAAACTAATAGATCTTCTTACCTTGAAATCTCAAAAGCAACACGATTCGAGTGTTACCAATCTATAACTTAGAGATCCATGCGATTGACTCCACTAAAGTTCCCTTCAGATTTCGGCACAAGTAGGCACTACAGAAGCAATTCGGCAATCACAGGAGATGAAATCTAGGGATTTCGACTTTTAGGAAAATATCGGAAAAAGTATGAAGAAGAGAAGGCTGATGTGTCTTTAGCTTTTAAAATACTTGAGTGAAGAGTTTCGATTTCTGACAAGAAAAGAGAAGAAGAAAAGAAAACAAAGAAGAGACTTGAAGATTTCGGCTAGGAAGAAAAAGAATGGAAAGAGTTTCGGCTTTTGAATCAAAGTGAAGATGAGGATTAGGCTTAGAGATTTCACTTTTTATGAGAGAATGAAGAAGAAGATGGAACTTTAGGAGTTTTCGGCTTTTACTCAGAGAAGAAGAGAAAAGAATGAGAGAAAAACCCAAATGCTGAAATTGAAGAGATATTCCCCCTATTTATAGAAATTTCGGCACTTACCTATCCATGTAAAATAAATTCCTCCCTCCTTTATCAGCATATTATCCACATATTTTAATCATTAAAATCCCTAAATTTTAGCCTTTATCTGCTTATTATCCACATAAAATAAATTCCTAAATAATAGCCTTTATCTGCTTATTATCTACATATTTTTAACATTAAAATTCCTAAATTTTAGACTTGTTGCCATCCACTCCACCTAATCCTAATGCCCAAAATTTAGCTAACTTAAATTAAAAGAATTGGGCTCCATGAAACTTAAATTTGGGCCCTTTACTCCCTTGTGTGGCGTTACCTCCTAAGATTGGGCCACAAGCCCACTTTGGTATTTTAAACATATATACTACCTTTTAAACCCTATAATGCCCAAACAGATAATTTTAATCAAGGCCTCTACCTAAGCCTGAGCCCAATTTGGACCCCTAACACTTAAATTAACACATTAAACATATCCACCCATTAAACGCGTAGGCCCAAAATTCAAGATGTTACAGTTCTACCCCCCTTAAAGAAATTTCGTCCTAAAAATTTCCAACTAACTATTAATCGTACTACCTAAGTCTCACTACCATGCTTTCGCTGCGCACTCCAATTCTAAACCCATTTTAAACACTTAGTACTCTATGGTAGAGTACGCACCGGTATTCACATCTAGAGCGTCCTCGTCTCCTTGTACTCATGCTATCGGTTCGCGTTTATCTAATTAAAATTTGTTTTTATGAATTATTGGTTTTCTTCCACTGATTATCCACAAACAGTCTTATGATTAGTAGTTTTAAGGGTAGTTCTTTCAAATTCGAACCTATCTACAGTTTCAGTCTCAAGATTACCTTCTAATTCTAGGAAGCACACATATTCAGTCATCAGACATTAGCATACAAGTACATCCGCAAACCTACATTCATCATAGAGGGGTATTTTCGTCATTTCACTACCCAGGGGTATTTTCATAATTTATCCTACAGGGGTATTTTTGTAATTTTCAAAATAGAGTTCCTTGTTGATTTCATGAAATAAGGGTATTTTGGTAATTTTTACAATCCAGGGGTATTTCGATAATTCTGTAATCCGGGGGTATTTCGATAATTTTGTAATCCGGGGGTATTTCGGTAATTTTACAAATCAGGGATAATTTGGTCATTTTGCAAATCAAGGGTAATTTGGTAATTTTACAAATAAGGGGTATTTTGGTCATTTTACAAGTCAGGGGTATTTTCAAAAATTTTTACAAACTAAAGGGGTATATATATTTTTTAAAATAAGGGTATCTTGGAGAATTTGATTTCAAAAGAATAATAGTAGTGTTCAGGTGTTTGTGGGTTTTTGGTTGTTGTCGTGTGTTGTATGTGTTTTTTTTTTAAGGAAAAATTTTGTTAACTTTGTAAATCGGGGTATATTTGCAAATCAGTGTATCTTGGTACTTTTTTTTCAAAATAAGGTTATTTTAGCAATTTTGTAAAAATAATGTGGCTGGTCCCTTTCGGGTTTTAATTATAGATTTTGGCCAGTCAACAAATCTTCGTGGCTAGGGTGAACAATCACTACGCACCAGGTAGGATTCCAGCGAAGAGGAGGTGAGTCACTAGGATTGCTTAAGTACCAGGCTCTTCCGGATCCTATCCTAGACATGCGCATGCCTGCTGCCACACCCTAGTTTTACGACTCGTTCACGGGTTTGTTTAGTGAAATTAAGTCTTATGAGTTAGGAGTTGTTTCAGCTAGGCCTAAAGTCCATCAAGTTCTAATCTAACTAATCTATGTCCCATAAAGCCTATCAAGCCCACATACTTATAATCACACAGTGAGTCCAGAATACTTACCTGGCGGACTCGGGCCGGAAACGCCGGTGCCATGCCGAGCTAACAGACCTATTATCATTTAAGAACATGCATGTTTCAAAAGCCCATTTTTAGAAAACGTTTTGAGCCGAAAACCCCCAAAGCCGAGTTTTGAAACGGGCTCTGATACCAATTTGTAACACCCCAAACCCGATCCAAACACCACGACCGGATCTGGTATGTCACTTAAGGGAGTTTACAAAACATGTCGCATTTTAGAAAATAATTATTAGGTTTAAACCTTTATTCCGGAAGCTTTAAGAATTCATTAAAGTATAAAATATTAAATTATAAATTATCTTGATGGATATTTAAATAAAAACTGATATTTCATACATGTCTTAACTTAATTGAAAACAAAAAACTTAAAACCCAGTAATAAAAGCCCAACGTGGCCCGTGGCCGTATTACAACCATATTTAAAACTCATTAATTAAAGATATAAAACATCAAACTAAAAAGCCTTTCTACTGAATCCAATTGCTCTTTTGCATGGCCACCTCGTGTTCCTCTCTAGCCCGGTCTGATGTACTAGGTGTCACTTGAAATAGTTAAATTAAAAGGGTGAGTTGCGAGACTCAGTCTGCAACCCTCATGCACCATTAGATTTGGGATTTAGCCCCATAAAACAAAATAATCAAAATTAATATACATAACAAAAATAGTATGCAAAGCCCAACCCAAATCCGAGTTGTCCATCCGCTACACGCCCCCGTGCCAGCCATTCACACCATTGGGGATTTCTACAATCAACCCACACCGCTACACGCCAAGATGGCAGTCATGCTGTCCATCAACATATTATGGCCGAAGCCCTTATAACAGATCACGGCATTAGCCGCTACAACATATAATAGATCACGGTATAAACCGCTACACATATAACGTATAACTTCCTCCTTTCATCAACCCAACCCATGCAATCATAAAATCAATATACTTTTATCATATAAAGTCAAAACATTCACTGACCTGGTGATTTGCTTCACCCTTTTCGGGTTTCCAACATTAAACCGAGATATCGGCATTTATCACAACATATAAACTTATGAACATACATTGATAATTAGATCTAGATGGTGGGGAAGTATTACACACCTGATTAATGTTGATACCCTTGCTAGACTGATCTACAACTTTGCTCAAAAAGCCAGAAAGATGTAAAAATAGGGTCTCTCCTATATTCGGCCAAGGGTTAGTAAATCCCGAATTTACATGTTGAAACGAATAGATCTTCTTACCTTGAAATCTCAAAAGTAACACGATTCGAGTGTTACTGATCTATAACTTAGAGATCCATGCGATTGACTCCACTAAAGTTCCCTTCAGATTTCGGCACAAGTAGGCACTACAGAAGCAATTTGGCAATTACAGGAGATGGGATCTAGGGATTTCAGCTTTTAGGAAAATCCCGAAAAAAGTATGAACAAGAGAAGGCTGATGTGTCTTTAGCTTTTGAAATACTTGAGTGAAGAGTTTCGGTTTCTGACAGGAAAAGAGAAGAAGAAAAGAAAACAAGGAAGAGACTTGAAGATTTCGGCTAGGAAGAAAAAGAATGGAAAGAGTTTCAGCTTTTGAATCAAAGTGAAGATGAGGGATTAGGCTTAGAGATTTCAGCTTTTGTAGAGAATGAAGAAGAAGATGGAACTTTAGGAGTTTTCGGCTTTTACTCAGAGAAGAAGAGAAAAGAATGAGAGAAAAACCCAAATACCGAAATTGAAGAGATATTCCCCCTATTTATAGAAATTTCGGCACTTACCTAACCTTGCAGACAAATCCTATCTTTTCTCATTTATCTTAATCTACTAGCTCATCTAAAAGAGACTTAATTATCTCTAACTCCTCCCTCCTTTATCAGCATATTATCCATATATTTTAATCATTAAAATCCCTAGCCTTTATCTGCTTATTATCCACATAAAATAAATTCCTAAATAATAGCCTTTATCTGCTTATTATCCACATATTTTTAACATTAAAATCCCTAAATTTTAGACTTGTTGCCATCCACTCCACCTAATCCTAATGCCCAAAATTTAGCTAACTTAAATTAAAAGAATTGGGCTTAATGAAACTTAAATTTGGGCCCCTTACTCCCTTGTGTGGCGTCACTTCCTAAGATTGGGCCACAAGCCCACTTTGGTATTTTAAACATAGATACTACCTTTTAAACCCTATAATGCCCAAACAGATAATTTTAATCAAGGCCTCTACCTAAGCCTGAGCCCAATTTGGACCCCTAACACTTAAATTAACACATTAAACAAATCCACCCATTAAACGCATAGGCCCAAAAATTCAGGATGTTACATCAAAAATTGTAGATCTTGTCACCCTAAGCAGTAGGGAATCAAGATCGAACGACAAGTCTTGTCTTCCTAAGCAGTAGTGGAACAAATTTAAGCCACCGGCCCTATCTCTCTGACCAGCAGTGGAATAGGTCAAAGATTGTAGATCTTGTCACCTTAAGCAGTAGGGAACCAAAATCGAACATCAAGTCTTGTCTCCCTAAGGAGTAGTGGAACAGATTTAAGCCACCGACCCTATCTCCCTGACCAGCAGTGGAAGAGGTCAAAGATTGTAGATCTTGTCACCCTAAGAAGTAGTGGAGCAAGATCGAACAACAAATCTTATCTCCCTAAGTAGTAGTGGAACAAATTTAACCACCAATCTGGCATCCCTGAGTTTGCAGTGGAGCAGACCGAAAATAGCAAATCTGGCATTCCTGAGCTTTGCAGGAAGCAGATTGAAGATAGCAAATTTGGCATTCCTAAGCTTTGCAGAAAGCAGATTGAAGATAGCAGATCTAGCATTCTTGAAGCTGTAAGAAGCAGGTCGAAGATACCAATCTGGCATTCTTGGGCTTTGCAGGAAGCAGATTGAAGATAGCAAATCTGGCATTCCTGAGCTTTACAGGAAGTAGATTGAAGACATCAATCTGGTGATCCCTGAGTTTGTAGGGATCAGATTGAAAATATCAGATCTGGTCTCCCTGAGTTTGCAGTGGAGCAGATCAAAAGATAGTGGATACTGCCTTCATGAAGTTGAAACTATCAAACTCATTGAAATCAAGATGAAGCTCCAATACCGTTGAAGTTGTAGTTTGTATTGGAAGTCATTTGAATAAAGCGAGGATCAAGAAGTCGGGGCTCAGCCAAGACCGGTCAAAATTAATCCTTTTATAGTCTTTGCTGTATTCTCGTTACATGACAATGAGCAAAGAGGGGCAGCTGTAATGGCCTATTTTTGACCGGGCTAACATAAATCAGACCTAAAAAAAAAAAGTCCATTTTTACAGTCCAGATTACAAAAGTCCTTATGGCCTAAATTACAAAAATCATCAGCAGCCCAAAAATAAACCCAATTGCCCTGACCCAAATTACAAGGCCCAATGCCTAAACAGAAACCTAGGGTTTCTGGGAAACCCTAGGCGCCGCAGGAAGCATCCTGAGTGTTGCACCGCACTCCTCGCACCCGCGCCAGGTCCTCAATCGCACCACAATCAGCACCCAAATCACGCCATCATCGCCCGAGATCTCCTTGCCTGACCTGCAAAAGAAAGGAAACCAAACGCAGCAGACATGGCAACAGTTTATTTCCTTTTTTATTTTTTATTTTGAAGGCTATAAAAGCCTTACAAAAGCTTGTAAATCGAACATACGGTTACACACGAGACAGAGAAATACAACAAGCAGTTTTTTTTAGAGGTGATTTATAAGTTATTTTATTCGTTTTTTTTTATTTTTTCGTTTCAAACATTTTATTTTCAAAAATAATATCAAAATAAAAAAGGGGGCAAGAAGATTACCTTTGAAGCGAAGGTTTTAGCCTTCGGCCGTTGGCCATGAAGGCGCATGAAGCGCGTGCGACGGTTGCTCACGAGCTCGACAATCGGGTTCCGAATAGAGGAGTATTGCACAGGCATCAGGGCGAGACGAGTAGACAGTATTCCAGAGAATTCTGGAACTTTTTTTTTTCTAAAAACAGATTCATAATGTTTTTTTTTAATTAAAATGGGTTTTTATAAACACAAAGAAACGACGTCGTTTTGGTTAAGCAAAGTCCGCGTGTTGACCCGACCTGGGGCAAAGATCCGCGTGTTTTTCTTTGAATGGCTTAATTGCCTCTTTTTTTTTATTATTTTTAATTCCATTTAATTTAAATTCTTTTTATTTTTAATTTAGCTCCAAAACTCATATTTTGTTTCAATTGAGTCCATGGGCAGTTTAATGGCTAAAATCCAAACGGTGTCGTTTTGTAAATTTGTTATGATTGCTACATTAGTCCCTAGAAATATGATCTATGTTTTAAATTAATCCTCTTATATTTATTTTATTGCTATTTGATCCTTATTCATTTTGAAATCTTTCTATTTTATTTTTTTTATTTTAAAAATATATTTAAGTATTTTATTTGTATTATTTATATGTTATTTTTTTGTATAAAATTCATATTCTTATTTTTTGCATTAACTTTATATATAGATTATTATTTATTTTACATGGTTTAATATTTTTATATATTTTTTATATTATTTATTATATTACATTTAGTATATTATATATTTTTATGTTGCATTTATATATTATTTCTAAAACTTTATTTATTTTTTTTAAATTCATTTATATTACTTAATCTATTTTATTTATATAGTTTATATTATGTATGTAAATTTATGATTAGTGTATTATATATATTTATTATTTATTATTTTAATTTGTTTAATGTTATTTTAATATATTATTTTCATTATCATCATTTTTCATTTTACTATTATTTTTATATTAATCTATATTATTATTTTTACTAATATATTCTTATTGTACTATTATTTTTACTTTAGTTATTTTAGTTGTATTTTATATTGTCTATGTTAGATGTTAATGTACTATAATTGCTTTTAATATTTATATTCGATAATGTATAAATGCAATATTGTCACATGGTTAGTGTTTAAAATAAAAAATACATTTTACAAAATTAATATTTCATTTAAAGGTTTTCAAAATAAGGCAATGTTTTGATATTTAGAAATTCAGAAAATAGTGCCCAATCGTGCTGAGTTGCGATTTTTCGTTTGGCTAAATAACTAAATATCCTTTTAACAAGTTTTATAAATTATGAGATGATCTTAGTGACGAGGGTTTAAAAATATTATGTCCAATCGTGCTGGATGTGATGTTTATATTCTTTCGGATCGAAGAAATCTCAAATTTTAAATCAAAATTGCTCGAAGTTTTATAAATTATGAGATAATCTTAGTTATGAGGGATTTAAAAATATTATGTCCAATCGTGCTGGATGTGATGTTTATATTACTTCGGATCGAAAAAATCTCAAATTTTAAATCAAAATTTCTCAAAGTTTATGAATTATGAGATGATCTTAGATATGAGGGTTTAAAAAAACCTCGTGTCCAATCGTGCTGGATGTGATGTTTATATTCTTTCGGAATAAAGAAATCTCAAGTTTCAAATAAAAAAACTTATTCTTGAGAACTCAAAATGTTGTATCCTAACTTATTGGGTGTGGTATTTTGAGTCTTGAGGTAAGAATTTTCTAAAATAAAGATGCACCTAACTTCAAAGTTATAAAATGCTGTATCCTAACTTATTGGGTGTGGTATTTTTATTTCTTTGAAATAGATAAGTCTTGGTTTTCTTTCTAATAAGGGATCTTATTTTAAACTTTTTAAAATTTAAACATTTGGACATGATTTTATCAATTAGGTACCAATTTTTGGGCGTTATGAGGGTGCTAACCCTTCCTCATATGTAATCGACTCCCGAACCCGTTTTTTCGTTTTTCGTAGACCAAAATCAAATGTTTTAAAATGAAACGTTTTACAAGGTGATCCAATCACACCTAAGTAAAAAGGGATTGGTGGCGACTCCCATTTTTGTTTTCAAAGTCAATCCCTGTTTTTAAACCCGATTTAAAAATGGTTTCGACAGCATGGCGACTCCATTAGTAAAAAAAAAAAAACTTTTTTCAAAAACAAATTACAATTTTTGTCTTTTAATTGTTTTTTGAAAAAATCTATTAGATCATAAAACTTTGAAAACTGTGTAATTTGGTCATTATTTTGTTTTGAAACTATAATTCTTTTCTGATTAAAATTATTTGATGGATAGATGTAGTCTATAATAAATATTTAAATTTAAATGGATGAAATATATATCAAATATTTCAAGTAGTGAATTTTAGTAGTTTTGATAACTTAATGTGTTCCTAAAAGATAAAGTGCATAATTATAAGAAAGTAAGAGCTAGAATGTAATTTTAATTTTGAAAAATAAAATAATAGAAAATGGTGTATTACATGATAATAAATAATTGATAATAATAATTATTTTATAAGTAAAAATAAACATATAACTTATGGATTATGTTTTTAAAATTATTACTTGGTAAAATATTATAATAATATGATTTTAAAAAATTCGCATGTATTTGGAGATAGAGAAATATTATATTTATTTTGTACAGATATTACACTTTGTTTTTTTAATATAAATTTAAAATTTTATAATTGTAGGACTTTTTCCTCCTGATTTGATTTTGATTTTATCGTGATGGCCATTGGGCAACAATTTAGAAATCTCTGTTGGACTGATTGGCGTTGGGCTTGTGAAGTAGAATTATATGGAGGAGCTCATTGGTTTTAACAAATAGAAAAATAAAAAAATAATTCGCTAGAAGGAGGGCTCGAACCTCCGACCTTATGGTTAACAGTCATACGCTCTAACCAACTGAGCTACAGTTTACCTGTTATGTAAATAATTTTTGAATTAATGCAAAGTTACCGTTAGAAATTTAACTTTGAATTGTCTTCTTTGTTAATGTTTTGCTTTTATTTATGTTAGTTTTCTTTTTTATTTAAAAGAAAGTTACCGTTAATTTTACATATATTTTAATACGATTAATTTGTTTTAATTTTAATAGAAGTAAAATTAGTTATGTAAAAATATTTAATTATAAAAATTAAATTTAATTGGTTGGTTTATTAATTTAATTATTTTTTAAGTTTTGAATTTATGTCATTATTGTTTAGTTAAAGTGTACTACAATTATAAACTAAAAGCTATAAATCAATAAATCATTTAGTAAATGGTTAAAATATACACAAAATAATTAAAAAGATTATGTTAACATGGCTATAGTAAAGAAATGGACAACATAATAGTTGTAAATTTATCACCAATACGTAAATTTTGCGTAAGCTATATACAAGTGTTTATCCATTAAAAATGGCATCATTACGATAACATTAGTTAGGTAAACTTATATAAACTCTGCATGTTATTTCACAAATATTAAATTAATAAATTGCATGTTGCTAATATTGCAAATCTTTTCCATAATAAAATTAGGACAACTATTTGAGAGATTGAAAGAAAATTCAGTTAAAAAATTGTTAAATATTATTGATTGAGCCTTAATTCGATTGGCATGGATATTGTTATCAATGTAAAAGGATGTGGATTCGAGTGTACTAATATAAATTATCCTCCTATTTATGGGTTGGGAAGAAAGTATAGGTAGTTCTAGACATTATGTAAAAAAGAGTAGATATGATCAGAACCTATAATGGAGTTAATAAATCTCCACTGAGTGTACTTAATTATAATCTATAAAATTAATCCTTATTTTTTATGATTAGAAATTTAAAAAAAAATGTGATAGCAAATATTGATAATAAATTTATTAAAATCATAAAGGTTAATAACTGTAAATGAATAATAGTAGTATTAAACTATGCATAAATTAGTAGTATATAGTTGATAATAAAAAAGTAAAGAACTCTTCATTAATTTTTAATTGGCCATTAAATTGTTAGTATAATTAATTTTAACACTAAAGTTAAAGGTTTTAATTTTTTTTATTCGTAATCATTGGTCACAATGATTGGATGTCATGAGTCATGAGAATATAACAATATTTTATCAGATGTTGTATACTATTGCCACAATATTTAATATGTCACGTGACAATATCCATATACTAATATTATTTTTTTAAAAAGTAAATTACATTTTTAGCCCTAAATTTTTGTAAATTTTTATAAAGGTATATAATTTTAAAAATTTTATAATTTGGTCATTGATTTATTTTTTTGTGAAAAAAAGGGGCAAAGGTTAAGTACTAACATGACACAATTGTGGAACTATGACTTCCAATATCTCTATAAATATTAACTAGTTCGGAGTTGGTGGCAAGTCTTCAAAGTTGTGAAGGCCAAAAGCCACAGTCAAAGCCAAACTTTAACATGATCTACACTTTGATTTGCCATCGTGATACTCATGTTTGATATCGACATTCTAATCCCTCATGCAAAAGTCTTCATATGGAGTTCACTAATGAGGCCAGGTATCCCATCCCTCTATTACTCTCGAGCATATGAATTGTTGTAAAATTGTCCATCTCCAATATCATTTTGTGAAACCCAACATTCCACATCAACAATAAACTTTCATACACTCCCTAAAGTTTAGCTTGAATAACTGAAGTATGACCAATATTAGACATAAGTTATAATTAAAATTTGGTCACTAACTCATTTTGGCATTACAAATTTTCATATTTTAATTAAAATTTCTTGATTAATCAATGCAGCCTTTAATAATTACTTAAATTTATTTGGATGAAATAGATATCACATACATTAAATAATGCATTTCAATAGTTTTGTGGGGTGTGCCTCTTATTTTAAATATTTTTTTCTCTTAATTAAACTTTGCTATCTTTTCCAAGTTAAACTCTGATTAATCTAAGAATATTTTAGTCATATTAGGACTTTAATATTAGCCTATTTAAAGGGTCTTTGTAACCTTGTTTTAAAGAGTTTTTTAGAATATCTCTTATGTGAGATTTGATGAAGAGTTTTTGAGAGAACTTTGTATTTGGGTTTTGGGTTTTGCTCATTTAGGTGATTTTCTCCATCTTGTACTCTTTGTTGGTTTGTCGATTAGTGAAGTTTTCTTTGCCATGGTTTTTTTTTTATCCTTTTTAGAGGAGTTTTTCATGTAAAATTTGTGTTTTTGATTTTCTCTACTTTTCTATTTTATGTTTATACGGGGTTGATTCCCAATAAATTGGTATCATAGCTTGATTTGAATTTCGCATACAACCTATTCAGAGATGGCAATGAGATACGATATCAAGTAGTTTAACGGGATCACAAATTTCAGTCTATGACAAGTTCGGATGATGACAATTCTGGTTAAGAACAGTCTAAAGAAGGTCATTACAATGCAAAAACCCGCGGATGTGAATCAGACAGAATGAGAAGAGCTTAATGAGAAGGCAGTATCAACAATTCAGTTGTACCTCACGAACAATGTATTGCAGAAGGTGCTTCCAAAGAAAACTATTTCCAGAATGTTATAGGTTGGGTCATATAAGTTTGTGTGTTCGATCTTCTCCAGTTTTCTTGTTCGTTGTTTATACGAGTCGATCCCCAACAAATTGGTATTAAATCTTAGTTCAGATTCTGCAATTGACATATTCAGATTTGATAACAGCGAAGTTTGATATTGAAAGGTTCAATGAAATCACAAATTTTAGTTTATGGCAAGTTCGAATAGCGATAATTTTGGTTCAGAACAGTCTGAAGAAGGTCATTACCAGGCAAAAACCTGAAAACCTTGACGAGTTAGAATGAGAAGAGTTTGATGAGAAGGCTTTGTCAATAATTCAATTGTGCCTCATTGTAACAGCCTGGTTTAGACCCTAGTCGAAATAGTGGTTTCGAGACCACAAATTCGAGGTCAGAATGATAATTTAATATTATTTTCTGTGTGAATAGTATGTGATATAGTCCGTGTGAAAATTCTGTGTGGTAATTTTATCGACTGTGTGCCGAAATAAGAGAAGGATTTAATTGCATAAAGTGTAAAAGCTATGTGCTGATTTTTAATTACCTAAGTGTTGTTGTCTTTATAAAGAGGAGGCCTTATGTTACAAATAGCCCATTAATAAAGAAAGTGGGTGGTAATGGTCAAGAATGACCTTATATCATATGTTATATGTATTTTATACTAAAGGTTAGTTTTGTAATTTAATAATTATGTTTAATATAACAAAGCAAAACATGAAATAGCTATCATCTTCTTCATGTTCCACCGAATTTAGAAAGAAAAAGAAAAGGTTTAAGCTTCCATGATATTCGACACTTACTTAGCTTAATTCAAGGTATGTTTGAGCTCGGTTTTTGTTAATTTCTACGTTTTCGTAATCGTTGCTTCGTGCTCTAGCTAACCCATGTTGTAATTTTGTGAATTGATATGTTTTTGTGATGAACGATTGATGAATATTTGAGCTTGTGCTAGTTGATAGTGAAATATGAAAACTTGGTGTTGGGTTAGCATATTTTGTATTGGGATCTTTAGTGAAATTAAGTATTTTAGGCTTAATTAAGAAAATGAGTAATTGAAGGATTAAAATGTGGAATAAATGAAATGTGTGAGTTTGTATAAGCATGGTGAGAATTCAGCTAGGCTTGAATCAAGTGAAATTATATGAATTTGATGATTTGGTGAAATAGGGACTAAAGTGTCGAAATATAAAAATGTGAGGGCTATTTTGTAAAATGCCCTAAATATGTGTGTTTGGACTAAAATGAATAATTTGGTGATTAAATGGATTTAATTTAAATGTGTATAGACCAAGAAAGAAGAAATTCTGATCGAGATCGAGGCAAAGATAAAGTGCTCGATTAATCGACCGTTTCGGTAGTTCGACATCCGAGGTAAGTTCGGACATAATACATGTATTATATTTTATTTATGCTTAGTGTTTGAAATAAATGGAATGGTATAAATGAATCATGAATGCTATGTGAGAGCTCAACGTTACGTGGCACTAAGTGTGCGTATTCAGAGGTGTAACCGAGATAATTAGCACTGTGTGTGCGAAATAATATAAGCTTCAGTTTTATGGTAGGCACTGTGTGTGTGATACCGATATAAAATCGGTTTGATATAGATGCACTAAGTGTGTGATATTTACTAAGCTTTGGTTAATGATTTTGGCACTGAGTGTGCGAACGAACCAAAGAAGTTACGAAAGTTGATCGAAAAGAAATAAGTGAGTATTTAGTAGCACAAGATCGAAAACTAAGTGTTGGCTAAGGTACGTTCGGAACCTATGTGGTTGTTGAAATTATGATTGAGATCATAGATTGTAAATTGAACATATTAGCTTGTATGGTATGGTACATATGTGTTTATGAAATAATTTATGTGATGGTTGGTTTAGTATAATGTTTTATGTTACGAACTTACTAAGCTTTATAAAGCTTACTGTGTGATTTGTTTCTCTGCTTTACAGTGTCAGTAAAGCTAGCTCGGATCCGGGAATCGTCAGCATCTCAATCACACTATCGACATTCTATTTTGGTACTTTTGGAAGGATGTACATAGTTGAAATATGGCATGTATAGGCTAGTTGTTGTGACTCATATTTGGGATGTGTAAATAGCCATGTGATATGGCTAGTTAAATGTTGGTAAGGTGCATGAGTGAATATGGTATTTGGTGCATATTTTGATATAGCATGATGGTAATGAATTAGCTTATAAATGATGAGTCCAATGATAAAATAATGCCTTGGTGATTTATTGAAGTTATGGATGATTTATATCTAGATTTATATGTAATTTGGTTGTATAAAAGGACATGCTTAGAAATGAAATTATATGGCATGATATGATGATTGTTGGACATGAAATTGGTTGCAAATTGTGTGTATAAAGATGCTCAAATGTGCTTATAGGTATGACCCTAGTGGGTGGCATTTTGGCCTTGAAAATGGCCTATAATGTCACACGGTCGTGGCACACGGGCGTGCCTAGCGACCGTGGGCTAAGTATATAGCTAGCATAAGAGTACACAGCCTTGGCACACGAACATGTCTGCCGCCTAGTAGCCGTGTGACTTTTGACAGGATCGGCCATGGCCAAAGTACATGGGCGTGCTTGGTGGCCGTGGAACAAAGGTTAGTTTCGATCACGGGGAGGACATACAGATGTGTCTAGTAGCCGTGGGAGGAACATGACCTACCCCCACGGGCGTGTATCCCCTGAAACCTAGAAAAGTTTTAAATTTCTGAGAAGTTTCTGTATGTGCTTCGTTTTAGTCTCGATCCCTCTTTAACATATGTTTAAGGTCTTATACACTTTAATAAGGGACTAATTGTTTATGTTTGATGTATTATGGTGATGATTGACTTTGTGTCGTAATTGGGTTGTAAATAATCCTATTGTCTGGTAATGCCTCTTAACCCTATTCTGCGACGGTTTCGGGTTAGGGATGTTACACTCATGAACAATGTGTTGTTGTAGGTGCTTATAGAAAAAATGGCAATAGCCTTACAGAGAAAATTAGAAACCCTATACATGACAAAGTCTCTGGCTAATCGATCGGTGTATGAACAACGGTTACACACATAGATGATATGAATAACCTCAGGGTCACATCAGTCAATTTGTTACTTTCTTGAATGATCTGAAGAATGTCTAGGTTAACATAGATGATGAAGATCAGGCTATGTTAGTATTGTGCTCTTTTCCCCATTCGTTAAAACTTTTAGGGAGACCTTAATTTATGGTAGAGATAAATTCTCATTTAAGGATGTGACATTGATTTATGGTAGAGAAAAAGGATAAATACCTTGATTTATGGTGGAGAAAAAGGACAAGGACTGTAACAACCCGATTTAGGGCTTAGTCGGAATAGTGGTTGCGAGACCACAAATTTAAAGTAGAAATATGTGTTTTGTGATTTTATGAAGCTTGTGATGTGTTTGCATGATTGTGTGAAAATTTCATGAGGAAATTTTATTTATTAGTGATCAATTTGTCCATTTGGGCTAAATTGCAAAGATTAGAAAATATGAGATTCTAGAAGATTTAAGTATGAAATAGAATTATAAAAATTACTAGAGGTCCTTATTTAGCAATTAGACCATTAAATGTCAAGATGGACAAAAATGGACATGGGAAGGAAAAATCCCAAGAAAGGGGCCTTAAGGGTATTTTAGTCATTTGGTTAATTAATGAATTAAAAGGGAAAAAGAAGTAAAAAATGAGTGTCCATCTTCTTCACCATAGCTGAATTTTACAAGCCCACCATAGCTAGGGTTTCTTCAACTTTCAAGCTTGATTGTAAGTACCTTTTAGCCCCGTTTTAATGTTCTTCGTATTTTTGAAATCCTTGTAGCTCGATTTAGCTATTTCTAGTTATATTTTGAGCTAGGGTTCATGTTCAAAAAATTTATCCATGTATGACATGCATGCATTTTGATGATTTATGAAAGAATATGAAAGTTTGATGTATGCCAAACATATTTTTCTAAGTGATTTTCACGAAAATGCATAAAAGGACAAAATTGCAAAAGTTATGAAAATTGTCATACATGAGTGAAATAGAGGAAATTAGGGGCTGTTGTAGTTAAGAAAATAATTTGATTAGGTTTATAATACAAGAAAGTTGAATAAAAATCTTTTTACGAGCATAAGGGGAAAAGTGTAATTATGTAAAAATTTAGGGGCAAAATCGTAATTTTGCCAAAGTATGATTCATGGGTCGATTTAGTCAATGTGAGTATTAAGCAAGTGAATTTGGTATTATAGATCAAGAAACATGAAGCCCGAACCGAAACCAAGGCAAGAACAAGATTTCAGACTAAATCGAGTACCTACACATATTTTGAATACCGAGGTAAGTTTGTATGAAATTAAAGCTACATATGTTATTATGTTCTAAATTTCTTATTTACAGGAGGAATGTATATTATTTTCCATGAAATTGATTAGTGATTTCTCAATAAAATTATAATGAAATAATGATAAGTTGAAGTCCCGGTTGAACATTCAGAATAGCATGGATACCTATGCCGCAATATGAGATAAAGAGTTCCCGTGTAAGACCATGTCTGGGACATGGCTTTGGCACCGAACATAGATCTGGTATAAGACCATGTATGGGATATGGCATCACCATCGAATAAGGAAGGTCCTGTATAAGGCCATGTCTGGGATATGGCTTCGGTAATAAAGGAAAATCTCGTGTAAGACCATGTCTGGGACATGGCATCGACATCGAGCTAAGAGATCCCGTGTAAGACCATATTTGGGATATGTCATTGGCATCAAGAGGTGATCCCATGTAAGACCATATCTGGGATATGGCATTGGCATCAAGATACATATATGATGAGATTGAGTATCCTCCAATATTCTGAGTAGTTCAACGGGTAAAAGAGCTAAATATGTCAAGATGATAAAGAGCTACGTTATACAAAGATGACAAAGAGTTACATTTAAGTTAAGGACGATAATGGTTTAAGTTTATGTTCAAGATAGCACAAGTGCTAAATTATGTGATGAAGTGATATAGGTACCATAAGTAAAATACGAGTTATGAAACTGTAATGTGATATGTGACGGGTAAGCGTAAGTATGAGTAAGTATGACAAAGTACTTGAGAACTTGTGTTGTATTTTTTCTATGAGATAAATGGATTTTACTATGAATATTTATGTTGCTATTTTAATTCATGCAAACTTACTAAGCTATATGCTTACCCCTCTCTTTTCCCTCTTCATTGTAGTATTTCCAAGCTAGCTCGGGGATCGTAGAATGTCAGAGCTCAGATCACACTATCGATCATTCTTTTCGTATAGTAAAGTTGACTTATTTTGAGTATGACATGTATAGAAACTAGGTCATCTTGTGTTATGTCATATTTGAAAGCCAAAGCGTTGGCTACTAATGTCATACACTCATTTTGTAAATGACCATTAGGAATTGGGCGATATTTGTCAAGTTTCATATTTTAATGGTGATGAGTTTTATGAAGTGAAGCTTCATGCAAATGATGATGTAAATTGTGAAGTGTATGAAAGATGATTAGTGGTTTTTCATAGTGTATTATTGCCATGTTATGTGTTGCTTGTGTTGGGATATGTGTGTTTATGTTTCAGGGTGGCAATTGGCTTGGAAAATAGCCTTCTAATTGTCCACACGGGTAGACAAACGGGCATGTGTCTAGGCCGTATGCGACACATGGTCAGCCCCATGGGTGTGTTGATAGGCCGTGTGTCCCCTGTATCAAATTTGCGAGAATTTGGTTCGTCACACTGGCCAGCACACGGGCATGTGCATAGGCCGTGTGCCCCTTAAGAGTTTGCTGACGTCATAAACAGAATACCCAGGTTTTCAGATACAGGTGAGGACACGAGCGTGTCTAGGCCGTGTGAGGGACACGGGCCATTGACATGGGCATGTGCCCGACCATGTGAAAACCCCTTTAGGTTCGAAATGAAAAATAAATTACACACGGGATGGGAACATGGGCGTGTGTGACCACACAGCCTGCCCATACGGACGTGTGGCCCTAGTTAGGCTATAATTTTCTCAGTGCACAAAAGATTTCGATTTAATTCCGTAACCTCCCTAATGTATGTTTAGGGCCTCGTAGGCCCATTATAAGGATGTTATGTTTATGAATGAGAAGTTTTAAATTGTATTAAAATTTTATAACCCAAAGTTGTATGTTCAAGCTAGTTAAGTTCGGTAATGCCTCGTATTCATTCTGGTGTCAAACACGAGTAAAGGGTGCTACAAGGACCTCTTATCAAAACAAGAGCTCCATGAGATACCTTAATGTCGCTTGACTCGATGGAAATCCCACAATCCTTTGAGTCTAAATTTCTCAAGGAGATGAGATTCTTTTTTAAATCAAACACATGCCTAACATTTGACAGTGTCCTAATGATTTCGTTGTGCATCCTGATTTGAACATTTCTAATATCAGTTACCTTAAAAGGTGAATTGTGTAACACCCCTAACCCGTGTTCGTCGCCGGACTAAGGTTAAGAGGCATTACCGGACATATCAGAACATTTCACAAATATATCACAAACATACATTATGCATCAATAAATCATTATTATTCACAATCACTTTGTCCCTTTAGAAGGTCTACGAGACCTTAAACATGCTTCAGAGAGGGTTTGGGAACAAACCGATCTCATACGAAAACTTTACGAAACTTAGAATATATTTCTTTCAAAATAGGATACACGCCCATGTGGCTAGGCTGTGTGCCTCACACGCCCGTGCCTTGACCCTTGTCACAGCCTATGTACAAAACTGACTAAAATCACATGGCCTATCACACGCTCGTGTGCAACACTGACTTAAATCACACGGCCTGCCACACACCCATGTGTCTGGCCTATGTGCAAGTCTGACTTACTTCGAATTGGGATAGTGAAGAACACGGTCGGGTTACAGGCCCATGTGCTCAACCGTGTGGGCTATTATAGGCCATTTGCAAGACCAAATTGCCACCCATTATAGGTCATACCTACAAGCATCAACAAGCATCATTTAATGTTCCAAAATTAGCCAAGGCATATGAAATTTATGCACAATTTGACCCATAACAACATCATTCACTTCTAAATACAAATTCATCCAAAACATACCAATTTCAATATACCAACCTCTCTTCAAAACATACTAACTTTTGCATCACATATCATAAGCTAAATCAACCCATATTCACATTCATTAACAAGCCATATCACATGGCTATATATATATGTCTCAAAATATATCTTAACATTTCTAGCCTATACGTGCTAAACATCAATATATACATTTTCAAAAAGGTACCAAAATATTGTTTGATAGTGTGGTGATGATCCTCGACGATCCCCGAACTTAGCTTTGGTAATCTATAAAACAATACAATCACACACAAAATAAGCTTTCAAAAGCTTAGTAAGCCATATACAAATAAACTTATCACATAGAACAATTATAAACCATTTCATACATATGGTTCAAGGCATAACACAATCACAAGTCATATTCTTATTATATCTTCATTGATCATGTCTACTTGTTCATAAGCACATATCATGTAAAGTAGCTCATATATCAAATAATCTTATACATACATAACTTTCATTGCCAAATTCATATACATACATACATACATACGTACCAGAATTTGTATACACATTCATATACTCATTCATTTATCGGAATGCCCGTTGAACCATTTGGAATTAAATAGGATACTTGGATAGCTTGAAAAGCTCGTATAATGCCAACGTCCCAGACGTGGTCTTACATGTAATCAATATCGATGCCACTGTCCCAGACAGGGCCTTACATGAAATCAAATACGATGCCGATGTCCCAGACATGGTCTTACACGTAAATCACAAATCGATGCCAACGTCCCAGATGTGGTCTTACACGATAACACATATCGGAATCCTATGTCATGACATATGTAACCTAATTACTTCCAAAGGTTAGTATGAGACTTTTCGGACGTCGTTACATTATTGGAACTTTCCCGGATTTCACATACTCATCTCAAATAGCCATATTTCGCAATTCATTCACAAAAAGATATTAATAATTCAATTTAAACACATTTATTTGTATATTAACTTACCTCATACGGATACGAACGGATGGAAACGACTACTCGACCACTTTCAATTTCCCCCGATCTATTTTCGTTTTCTTTTGTTCTTGATCTATATAAATTCAAATTTAGCTATTTAATAACACAATTCATTCAATTAATTCCATATACACATATTTAGGGCATTTTACAGACTAACCCTTACATTTTCACATTTTAACATTTTAGTCCTTATTTCACAAAATCACAAAATACACATAATTTCTTTATATACATGCTTGGCCGAATATTCCAATAGTTCATATAAGCCCACATATTTCATTCATTTCACATTTTAGTCCCTCTATTTCTCATTTTCACAATTTAGTCCAAAATAGTCAAATTCATCAAAAATTCAAAGACAACACATATTAATCTAACATCAGGCTTTCATATTTCACCATTTAACATCACAAAGCTCACAACATCCATAATGGCATAACTCACAATCTTCATCATATTCAGAATTAAGACACAGGCTAGGTAGATGACAAAGCAACGATATCAAAAACATAAAAATCATCAAAAATGGAACAAAACTCATACCTTAATCAAGCTTAGACAAGGCCGAACCCTAGGAATTCTTTTTTTCTTCCTTTTCTTTTAAGATTTGGCAATGGTGATGAAAAAGATGAACAATCTATGTTTTGTTTTATTTTTATCATCACTATTACCATATTTACTAAACTATCCTTAATGAAATAAAATTAAAGCTTAAGAATGGTTGCCCATAATCGTTCATACTATCCTTCAATGGCCTAATTTCATTTTAAGGCCTCCACATTAAAAGAACATGGCAATAAAGAAATTTAACAAATAGCAAGTCACTTTTGCAATTTATGCGATTAAGCCATTTTCTCAAATTAAACTACCAATTGATAAAATTAATTAACGAAACTTTCACATATGCTTAATCACATACTGTAGGCTCAGAAAATAATATTAAAATATTTTTTAGACTCGGATTTGTAGTCCCAAAACCACTATTTTGACTAGGCTCTAAATCGGTCTGTTACAACTCTCCACCTTTAGGGATTCTCGTCCCCGAAAATCTTACCGTTGAACAGTTTCGGATATTGCTGTCTCATAGCATCTTTGGGTTCCCATGTAGCTTCTTCAACACCGTGTCAATGCCACATTACTTTTACTAACAAAATTTTCTTATTTCGCAATTCTTTAACCTAGCGAGCTAAGATGCGAATCGGTTCTTCTTCATAAGTCATATCGGATTGAATCTCTATTTCAAACAGAGAAATTACATGCGAGGGATCAGATCTGTATCGTCGAAGCATCAATACGTGAAACACATTATGAATATTTTCTAGCTCAGGTGGTAGAGAAATTTAACAAATAGCAAGTCACTTTTGCAATTTATGCGATTAAGCTATTTTCTCAAATTAAACTACCAATTGATAAAATTAATTCACGAAACTTTCACACATGCTTAATCACATACTGTAGGATCAGAAAATAATATTAAAATATTTTTTAGACTCGGATTTGTGGTCCCGAAGCCACTATTCTGACTAGGCTCTAAATCAGACTGTTACAACTCTCCGCCTTTAGGGATTCTCGTCCCCGAAAATCTTACCATTGAATAGATTCGAATATTGCTGTCTCATAGCATCTTCGGGTTCCCACATAGCTTCTTCAACACCGTGCCAATGCCACATTACTTTTACTAACGAAATTTTCTTATTTCGCAATTCTTTAACCTAGCGAGCTAAGATGCGAATCGGTTCTTCTTCATAAGTCATATCGGATTGAATCTCTATTTCAGACGGAGAAATTACATGCGAGGGATTAGATCTGTATCGTCGAAGCATTGCTACGTGAAACACATTATGAATCTTTTCTAGCTCAGGTGGTAGAGACAATCTGTATGCAATAGGTCCAATACGCTCTATCATCTTATACGACCCGATGAATCTTAGACTCAACTTGCCTTTTTGCTGAATCGGAGTATTTTCTTCCACCGAGACACTTTTAAAAACACTTTATCACCGATTTCAAATTCAATATCTTTTCGTTTCAAGTTTGCATATGATTTCTGTCTATCAGACACTGCTTTCAAACTATCACGAATTACTTTCACTTTTTGCTCAGTCTCTTTTATTAAGTCAACCCCGTGAATTTTATTCTCGCTAAGCTTGTTCCAATACAATGGTGTTCTGCATTTACGACCGTAAAGAGCCTCATATGGTGCCATTTCAATGCTTGATTGAAAACTATTATTATACGCAAATTCAATCAATGGCATGTGATGTTCCCACCTACCTTCAAACTCAAGAATGCAACATCTCAACATATTCTCGAGTATCTGAATAATCTGCTCGGATTGACCATCCGTCTGCGGATGATAAGTTGTATTGAAGTGCAATTTCGTACCTAAAGCCTCTTGCAATTTCTTCCAAAATCGCAAAGTAAACTTGAGATCTCTGTCAGACACAATAGATAGTGGCACCCCGTGCAATTTCACAATATCAGAAATGTATAACTCAGCTAATTTATCAAGCGAATAATCCATTCTCACCGGAATAACATGAGCTGATTTTGTCAATCTATCAACTATATCCCAGATTGCCTCTTTCTTCCTTAGAGTTAAAGGCAAACTTGAAACAAAATCCATCGTCACTCTATCCCATTTCCACTCAGGAATCATAATCGGTTGTAATAAACCGGATGGCACCTGATGTTCAGCTTTAACTTGTTGATAGATCAAACATTTCGAAACAAAATTAGAGATATCTCTTTTCATTCCAGACCACAAAATCAGAGATATCTCTTTTCATTCCAAACCACCAATAATGTTGTTTCAAATCATTATACAATTTTGTACTTCTCGGATGAACGGAAAAACAACTGCTATGTGCTTCTTTCAAAATCAACTAAATCAACTCTGGATTTCTCGGTACACAAATCCAATCTCCGATTCTCAGACAGTCATCAACATCAACTCGAAATTCAGAATCAGAGTTCAATTCACACTGAGCTCGATTCGCTAACATTTCATTATTAACTTTCTAAGCATCATAAATTTACTGTAAGAACAACGGTCTTGCTTTCAATTCGGCTAAAATTGAACCATTATCAGATAGAATTAAATGAGCGTTCATCACACGTAACATAAACAGTGATTTCTGACTCAAAGCATTAGCAACAACATTTGCTTTTCCCGAATGATAATCAATCATAAGCTCGTAGTCCATTAACAGTTCTAACCATCTTCTCTATCATAGATTCAAGTCTTTCTGAGGCATCAAATATTTCAAACATTTATGATCTGAAAACACATGACATTTCTCACCGAAAAGATATTGGCGCCAAATTTTTAAAGCGAACACAATCGCAGCTAACTCCAGTTCGTGCGTTGGATAATTCTTTTCATGTGGTTTGAATTGTCTCGAGGCATAAGCTATAACTTTGCCTTTCTGCATCAATACATATACCAGATCATTTAACGAAGCATCACTAAAAATCTCGAATTTTTTACCTGATTTTGGCTATACCAAAACTGGAGCTTCAGTCAAAAGGGCTTTCATCTGATCAGAGATTTTTTGACACTTTTTAGACCATTCGAATTTCACATCTTTCTGAAGCAATCTTGTCAATGGAGTTGAAAACATCGAAAAACCTTTTACAAACTGTTGATAATAACCAGTAAGTCCCAGAAAATTACGGACTTCTGACACATTTTTCGGAGACTTCCACTCTAAAATAGCTGAAATCTTGCTCGGATCAACTCGTATACCAGATGTTGAAACTATATGCCCCAAAAAGCCAAATTCACGTAACCAGAACTCACATTTACTAAACTTTGCATACATTTGCTTATCACGTAGAGTTTGAAGCACAATTCTCAAATGTTCGGCATGCTCAATTTGATCACGCGAATAAATCAAAATGTCGTCAATGAATACAACAACAAATCGATCTAAATACGGTCTGAAAATCCTGTTCATCAAGTCAATAAAAACAACAGGATCATTTTTTAGTCCGAAAGGCATAACTAAAAACTCATAGTGCCCGTACCTCGTTCGGAAAGCAGTTTTGGGAATGTCTGAATCTTTTACTCTCAACTAATAATATCCCGATCTTAAATCTATCTTTGAAAACACAGAAGCTCCTTTCAACTGATCAAATAAATCATCAATTCTGGGCATAGGATACTTGTTCTTAATGGTTACTTTGTTTAACTGACGGTAATCAATACACATTCTCATCGTACCGTCTTTCTTTTTCACAAATAAAATGGGAGCACCCTAAGGTGAAAAGCTCGGTCGTGCGAAACCTCTGTCTGTCAATTGTTGTAACTTAGACTTCAATTCTTTTAATTCTGTCGGAGCCATTCTATACGGAGCTATTGAGATAGGGGTCGTCCCCGGCACTAACTCAATGCCAAACTCAATTCTCGTATAGGAGGTAATCCCAGTAATTCTTCAAGAAACACATCAGGGAACTCACAAACCACAGGCACAGATTCAACTTTCTTTTTTGTCACTTTCGTATCTATCACATATGCAAGATAAGCTTCACATCCCTTTTTCAATTAACTCAGAGCATTCATCGAAGATATCACTGCCGGTAGTCCATTCAAATCACTAGACTCAATCGGTATTATTTCATCATTCTGCATCTCAAATCGATAGTTTTCCGTTTACTATTCACAACAGCATCATGCAATGTTAGCCAATCCATACCCAGAATTATATCAAACTCATCAAAAGGTAATAACATCAGATCAGCTGGAAAGCAGATATCTCAAAACATCAATGAACAATTCTTGCTCACATTTTCAACCAAGACACTTTTACCTAAGGGGTTCAATACTCTAATTACAAATTTAGTAGATTGCACAGGCAAAGTCTTATTGGATACTAAATTCATGCATACATACGAATGAGTTGATCCTGGGTCTATGTAACACCCCTAACCCGTAACCGTCACCGGAATAGGGTTAAGAGGCATTACTGATCATTCCAGAACATTTAAATTCATTTCACAATACAAAGTCAATCATCAATCAATCATATCCAAATATAAACATATAGTCCCTTAGTGAGGTTTACAAAACCTTAAACACGTGTTAGAAAAGGGTCGGGACTAAACCGAACCCATACAAAAAGTTTTAGAAATTTAAAGATTTTTTATAAATGCAGAGGTCACACGTCCATGTGAGGCGGCCTCGGACACGCCCGTGCGTCCAAGCCGTGGCAAAATAGGGCATACATATTGACTTGTTCACACGGCTTGAGACACGCCTGTGTGCCTCACCCGTGGTCGACACTGACTTGCACCTCACGGCCAGTCACACGCCCGTGTATCTAGCCCGTGGTCGAGTCTGACTTGTTTTGAATTACAACTACGAGGGACACGGTCGAGCCACACGCCTGTGTGCTCAACCGTGTGGGCAATTATAGGCCATTTTCAAGGCCAAACTTGCCTCCCACACATTGAATCATCTACAATCACACACCAATCAAATTTCGCATTCAATTGGCATTAAAACACACCAAAACATATTCAATTTAAACTCATAACAACATCATTCAACTTCTTATACAAATCCACCAAAATATACCAATCCAAACTATTAACTACACAACCAAAATCATGTAATCTATCAAACATTCATTCCTTATTAATCCTACCATAAGACATACCATTTCTATCTTACTAATTCATGCAATAATGATCACTCACATGGAGTATACACCTACACTTATAAGAAATTCTTTTCACAAGCTCAAAACATATATCAACCATCATTCTACCAAGCCAAATCACATGGCAAGGTTTATACAATTCAAAACATGTTACATTAACTAGCCTATACATGCCATATTCAAATAAACACATCTTTCAAAAGTATCAAAATAGATAGCCGATAGTGTGATTGAGTCGCTGACGATCCCCAGATCTGAGCTAGCTTTACTGACACTATAAAACAGAGAAACACATCACACGGTAAGATTTTAAAGTTTAGTAAGTTCGTAATATAATACATTCAACTCAATAATTCAAATCAATATACATAATAAGCCATCACATAGATTAGTTTTCATGAATACACAATCTCATCCATATCCAATCGCTTACACACCCATCCATTTACATAATCATCAACCACTTAGGTTTCGTACAGACCTGCGCCAACACTTAGTATACGAACTCTTTTGCTTTGTAATGCTCAATGCTACATTTCATTCGGTCTTGAAATATCATTCAATTTAATCGCACACGTAGTGCCCACTTCATAGCTGAAACATATATAAAATCGTACACTTAGTGCCTCAATATAAAACTAAACATAATCCGGTATTGCACACATAGTGCCAATCATTAAAGCCGTAGGTTTTATTATTTCGCACACACAGTGCTAATCATCTCTGTCTAATTTCTAACTACGCCCACTTAGTGCCACCTATCTTGATTCCACACATAGCATTTCTAATCCAAAAATCATATAACTATTTATTTCATAGCATTTTAACAAAATTTAAGAACACGTATTATATTCGAACTTACCTCGTACGTCAAAATACCGAGACTAGTCGATCAATTGAGCACTTTATTTTTGCCTCGATCTCGACCGTGATATCAAAATACCTAAGACCACGAACACGGTGACCTAAGACCGTGGCATCTGAATGTGGTGACCTAAGACCACGATGTCGATCAATGCGTGACCCTAAGACCGCGATATCTCGAATGTGGTGACCTAAGACCACAAATGCGGTGACCTAAGACCGCGATATAGAGTGTAGCGGAAGGAGGGTCGACTTAGTAGTCCCCACAGTGTACAGGTTGGTACGGGGGAGTATCGCGGATGGCTTATTAGGTTTGGGTTTGGGAATGCATCATAATATGTATGCTATGATATGAATGTGTAATATTTGTTATGCCTGATTCTATTATGATTTAGTGTTGTGTACACATTGAGTCCTGGTTGACTCACCCCGTTGGGGAATATTTTTTCAGTGATGATCAGTGATGGACCGGGTCGGCAGAAGCTTAGGGGTGGCCATGCGAAAATTCAGATTTTATTTTATTCCGGACTTTCTTCTATTTTTAAGTATCTTGAATTTTATTTTGGGTTTTAATTTGATGTAATAAGGCCATAGTGCACTATTTTATTACTATTTTATTTATTATGTTACGAAACTTTATTTATTAAAGATTAAGTTAATTTCATTTAAAATAAACTCCAAATGTTTTGCCACCTGAAATAAATGGGATTTCCAATATAAAACAAGCTTGTTTTCAACTCGAGCCCAACCCACAAACAAACTTTCTTCAAAACACACAGTTTTTCCAAAGTAACAAAAGAATTTTTAATCAGTTTACTTCGGGGAACATACCAGATCCGGTCAAGGCTCGTGGGCCGGGTCTGGGGTGTTTCAATATTAAACATAAAACTTAAATGGATGGCCATTTGGTTTTATCTTCTTTTCTTCTATACTTAACCAAGCCACCATTGTTAATAGCTTGAGGAATTCAGTCACTCTTCCTTACCTTGCATGGTGAGTAATTCAAACTCATTTTTTTTTCATTTTTTTGTGTTTTGAGATCGTTGTAGCTTAATCTAGCTAACATAGGGACTATTTCAGAAAACTGTTAAAATTTTTTAAACTTGCCATTAATGAATTTTAGTTATTCATGAGGTTAAATGATGAATTTATGAGCTTGGTTATTGAATAGGACTATTTTGTAAAAGAAATTTGGTTAGTTTTGAGCTTATGGACTAATATGAAAATATGTTAAGTTTAGCATAAAAATTCTATAAATTTTAGTATTTGAAGGCTGCTTAAGGATGAAATTATAATCGGTTTTGAGTATTTGGGATTAAATGTGGAAATTATAATAGTTTCAGTTTTAGAGACTAAATTGAAAAAAGTGTAAAAGTTCAGTGAAAATTTATAAAATAAAATTAATAGGTCATATGCATAAAAATGAGCATGATAATGTAATTGAAATTGATAAATTGTATTTAACTATTATATAGATAAGGGATTGAACTGAACGGAAAAAAATCGGGGAAAAAGGAAAATTGTAGAATAGTCCCTACGAATCAACTCGTTAGCCGAATATATTAGGTAAGTTCATAGTATAGATGAAGGTGTATATATTTATAACTTATATTGTTTTGATTTTATTTTAATTGAACTATGGTTGATTATTTGATATTGAATTGAAATTATAAATTGTTTACAATTAAGTACAAGGTGAGAGAGTACTTATTTGGAAATTGTTGAATATTTGTGAAACACAAGTTATATGATTTTGGAATGAACATGTCTGAGTTACAACATGTGTATGGATATTATGGAAGTGCCTCTGATTTATAAATGTTATGAATTCTGTTAAATGCCCCTTTGAACATTGTAAACGGTTAGGATACGATTGGCATGCCAATAGGGTTAGAATGCACACTTGTATGGGATTGCACTTCAGTGCCTCTGTTTGAACTTTGGTGCCTCTGTTTGCACTACGATGCCTCTAATTGCACAATCGTGCCTTTGTTTGCACTATGATGCCTCTATATAACATTATGATACTCTTTAGTGTGGTGTAGTTACCCGAGTATTCGAGTTATGTTACTATAGTTCATCGACCTAGTAAAACTTGTGAATGATCTTCAAAGGACTTATTAAGATATGTGAGTTATTATCAAATAGATTTACGGACTTAATTGAATATACATGAATGTTTTCGATTGAATATACGCGAATGATTTCAATGGAATGTATATATGAATTATCTTGATTAATTATTGATGAACATGAATTATTTGATGATTTAATCCTATGCAAATCTCACCTGTTCTTGCAAATTGAATGTAAGGTTATTACAATCTAAGTTGTTTTTAATTTGCGTGAATGAGGTAAATTGGTTTAAAATTTAATTATGAACTTACTAAGCTATATAAGCTTACTCTATTTCATTTTCTGACTTCTATAGTTAACGTTTTGCAAAACTGGGTAGTCGGATCAACTTCAAGGCTCACACTATCAAACTTTAGTCTTGGTAGATTTTGAATCATTTTATTTCGGTTTTGTGGCATATATATAGGATATTTCGGTTTGATAATTTATATTAAAAGTTGAAGTTGTAATATAACATAATGGTGATTATGTAACAAAATGATTTAAAGATTTCCTATGGTATGCATTTGGCAAATGATGAAATCATGTTTAGAAATGGTATGTTTGATCTAGTACGGCCACGCCCTAAGCACACTCTTGGACCAGCTCCCTAAGCATTGCTTGCAATCCCTTGTGAACTGAATTAGTTCGATTCCAGCTCGTTGAGCTCAAATTAGCTCGTTTCCAGCTCAATGAGCTTGTTTCCAGGTCAATGAGCTCGTTTGCTCGTTTTGAGTTTATTTTAATTTTACAATTTTAGTTGCTGGAATAAAATAAATGCATTTAGTTAATTTAGCTAGTTAGCTTAAGTTAATAACTAAATGTTAATAAATATGTCTTTAATCTGAACATGTTAAATTAGAGTGTTAAATCTGTCCTAGTCTAATACATAATTTTAATGTGTCAGCCAAATTTAATTTGTGTTTTAGTTATTACATGTTTTTAATATGTTTAGCTACAGCTAAATTTAATTGGAGTCTTAGTTTAAATACATGTTATAGATATGTCCTAGTTTAAAAAGTTGTTTTTAATGTGTCTTTGAGCTGCCGAATTTATTATGTCTTAATTGAATTAATTTGTTGAATTAATTAGGTGCAGGTACATGTTTGGGACGGCATAAATGCAAGTGACCTGTTGATTTATTTCTTCCAAGTGAGATGATGGTTCGGTCATTGCAAAAGCCACAACCAGCTGATGATTCTTGTTCCCAAGCTGGCCATTGAGCTCACCAAAACAGCCTTAAAAGCTTTCATACAAGCTGGACATTCCTTTCACATTGTATGCCTATTCAGTTTTGTGCATTCACACATAAGGGGCTGTTTACATCCGATTTTCACACCTAATGTCCATTGGAGTACTTAAGACATCATTTAACACCTCAAGATCATTCAGCTGACCAAGGCTTACTCATTAAAGCCTTTCACACCCTTTGGACGAATTTAGCCTAGTCTAAACAACTCCATTCAGCCAATTCAACTCCCCAATCACTTCCATTAATTTTTAGCTAAATCAAGGCATCTAGAAGCTGTCCATTGGCATCACCAAGGAGGAAGAAGCTTCTTGGAATTTTCTTCAAATTTTTTGGAATTTTTCAGCTCATTAAAAGCTGAAATTAGGTGTCCACTTAGTTATCCATTTGACTATTCGGCTAGTCTAGACTTCTGGCTATAAATACTTAGCTAATTTAATTTTATAGAGACTTTTTGCTTATTGTTGAATGTTTATAACATTTGTGAGTTTTTCAACTCTCTTAATTTGTTTTAGACTTAGTTTGACTTATCTAGCTTGCTTGTGGCATCATTCTGTTTCTTTGAACTTATCACTCCTAAATCGAGTGTGGCGCTCACCCCATTGATATCTTTGGTTCCTATCTTCCTAGATAGCGGGTCAAGATCCTATCTTCTATCTTCCATCTGTCTTAAGAGTCGTATAAGGTTCGGGTCAATACTCCCTATAGTATTGGTTCTTCCTTGGCCTTAAACCTATTCCATCCATTTGACTTTTTCCATTTCTAAGCTATCTTAATTTCTTTGTTAGCTGAATCAACATCCATTTACTTCCAAACTTTTTGAGCCATTTTTGCAATCCAATTTCTAGCTTCAATCACTTAGCCATTTCCATCATCATTTCACTTAGCCAATTCAGCCCTTCTCTTTATTCCCCTTTGTTCCAACACTTAGCCGATCCTTTCCTAATCCATTCTAAAACTCTTTGAGAATCCCTTTGTTTAAAGCCTATTCTTAACCAATTTCAGCTTATTTCAATTGAAGTGATACTTCCTTAATTTTACCATCGGGCACAGTAAACGACTTGAATCATTCTCGAGGCGAGATCGTATCATTTGGTATCAGAGCTACTTAAAATCGAGGAGTACGAATGTTCATGACATTCAGGGGTAAGTTTTGAAAAAAAATCGAAAAAAATTCAAAAAAAGAAAATTTCGTGCACAAAAAGCAATCATTTGTATTTAGCATTTTGTAATTAAAGAGAGAGAGAGAGAAATTTGAGCTTTAAAAAAAAGTGTTTGCAAAGTGTTCAATTGTACCCGAACCTTCAAATTCTCTCTTGTTACCATCAACACCATCTTGCCACACTTTATAGCAAAACTTAAATTTTTTATTCTTTTTTAGCCTACCTTGCTCCCATCTCATATACTACCTTTACAAACCCCCTTTGTAACTGACCCCTAAGACTAGTAGATTAGACTAATCGAGTCTTCTACGAACTTCGAGATGTGAATCAAGTGGAAAAAGGCACGATTGTAGTGAGAGCATTAGAGAGAATAAAAGCCATTAAATAGTGCAAACACGAGTGAAGTGCCATCTAATCTTTTCTTTGTGAGTGAAACGTGAGGTTTGTATTGGTGAGGCATTCATTTTCTATTTTTTTAATGACTTTTCTTTCCATCAAAAAATCATGTTCCAAGAAGAGCCTTTAGATTTCAAATATCAAGATTGAAGGAAAGAAATGCGTAGGATTGTGAGATCTGAATGTGAAAAGACGTATAAAAGAATAAATTATGTGGGAGGAAGATTATCGAAGGAAACCTATGTGCAAAAGGAACGAAAATATTCATTTGGAAGAGATTCACGTCTTGATTCCTATTCTTCATGGGATTTAGGTTGGAGTAAAGACAACCGCAAGTTTGAAGCTTTTCAAGGTGACAAACAAGAAAGTAGAAAGATCTCTTCAAGTTCATCAAGGCATTCATCCACGGAGGAACACTTACGAAGAGGTAAACGTGTCTCGTATGCATCAAAATACTCATCCACGGAGGATCATTCACAAAAATTTGATCGTGAATCATATGTAGATGCTTTCCCTGTAACACCCCTTACCTGTATCCAACGTCGGAATAGGGTATGAGGCATTACCTAACTTAATCTCAGGCGTACGTTCAATTCTGAAATATAAAAGTCCGTCCAAATTTTCAAAATTTAAAAGTTCCTTTTAACAACCTTATTATAAGCTTACGAGGCCCAAAACACATCTTAGAAACAATTTGAGATCATTTCGAGCTCCTTTGAAAAAACTTAGAAAATGTTATTAAAAACAAGGCCACACGCCCGTGTGAAGAGGGACATGCCCGTGTGGGCAAGCCGTGTGGTCACACATGCCCATGTCCCTAGTCTGTGTGGATCTTATTTTTTATTTCGAACCTATAGTGGTTTTCACACGGCTGGACACACGCACGTGTCCATAGCCCGTGTCCCTCACACGGCCACGACACGCCCGTGTCTTCACCCGTGTGTGAAAACCTTGACAATTTGTTTATGATGTCATCATCTCAATAAGGTCACACGGCCAAGGCACACGCCCGTGTCCTTAGACCGTGTGTCGAATTAAATTCCTAATTTCAGGTGCAGACTTCACATGGCCTGGGCACACGCCCATAGGGCTGACCGTGCGTCACACACGACCTAGACACATGCTCGTGTGTCTACCCTTTTGGACAATTATAAGGCTATCTACCAAGCCAATTGCCACCCTACAAGCCAACCACAGTTATACCATTTCAATGCAACATATATCATGACCATAAGGCACTTCTAACACCAAAATCAAGACATCCTCACATAGGTTTACACTATATTCATCATGTGTATACTTTACTCATTACTCATCCCATCACACAATCATGCACTTCATGAACTTCATCATCATTGCATATATAAACTTGTCAAGTATTGTCCAATTTCAAATTACCATTTAAAAAATGAATTGAATAACATTAATACCCACAAATTGGCTAATAAATATGACATAGCATAAAATAAATAAGTTCCTATACATGCCATACTCAAAATAAATCAAACTTTGTTATACCAAAGAGAAGTTGATAGTGTGATTTCGAACTCCGACGTCCTATAATCCTCGAGTTAGCTTGGCGATACTAAGAGGAAAATGGAAATGAGAGGGGTAAGCATGAAGCTTAGTAAGTTTGCAGGAAATAGATAGCAACATAAAGGTTCATGATAACATCCATTCATCACATTAGATAATACACAAGTTCTCAAGCTCATCAACATAACTTACTCATGCTTACTATTACCAAATCACGTATCACATTTTGCATTTATTACTCGTAAGTTACTCATGAGTACCTGTATCACTTCATCACATAACTTTAGTACTTTTACTCTCTTGAAACATAGAATTAGCCCTTTGGCATCTTAAACGTAAACTTAGCCCATTTACCCGTTAAACTAATTGGAATATCGAAGGATACTCAATCTCATCATACATGTAACACGATGCCAATGCCATATCCCAGATATGGTTTTACATGGGATCAAATCTCGATGCCGATGCCATATCTTAGATATGATCTTACACGGGATCTCATAGCGATGTCAATGCCATATCCCAAATATGGTCTTATATGAGATCATATATCGATGTCGATGCCATGTCCCAGATATGGTCTTGCACAAGATCTTCATTCAGTACCGATGCCATGTCCTAGACATGGTCTTATACGGGACTTTCTTTATCTCATGTTGTGATAATGGTATCCTTACTATTCCTAATGTTCAACCGGGGCTTCAACTCAACATAATAGGATTATACTCTCATTGAGGCATCATTAATCAATTTCATAGAAATACTAAACATTTCTCATGAAATTAAGAATATAATAGCATTATGTAGCTTTAATTTCATACAAACTTACCTCGGTACCAAAATATATGTGGAATTGTTCAATTTAGTCCACCACCTTGTTCTTACCTCGATTTCGGTTCGGGCTTCATGTTTCTTGATCTATAATAACAATTTCACTCATTTAATGATCACATTGACTAAAATAACTCATGAATCATACTTTGGCAAAAAGACCATTTTGCCCTTAAACTTTGGCAAAATTATGATTTTGCCCCTAGGCTTGTATATCGATTTTCATCAAGTTTCCTTATAAATCAAGCCTAGCCGAATACATTCTAAGCTTATAGAAACTTCAAATTCTAACTAGTTCTCACATTTAACACCTATTTTATAACCTTTGCAAAAAGGTCCTTTTAGGTGTTTTCATGGAAACACCTTTCACAAAAGTTGTTTATTTAACAACTAAGATTCATTTTCTTCCATAAAATTTCAGAAATCAACATAAATTCTCACATGGCAAAACCCTAGACTCTTAACCATTTTGCAAAATAGTCCCATCATTAGCTAGCTCAAGCTACAAGGGTCTCAAAAGTACAAAAATCATCAAAAATAGTCATCAAGATGAATTACTTGTGAAGGTGTTTCAAGCTTTCATGGTCCCCAATGGCCGACCAACCATCCTAAACAAGCCTAATTGCACATTAGGGACCTTCAATTAATATTCTACAGCTATTAGAAACCTTTAGCTTGTAAAATAAAACTTTTGCACTTTATGCGATTTAGTCCTTTTTCGCAATTAAGCATGCAATCGCTAAAATTAATGCACAAAAATTTTCATGCACTATTGTAATCATGCTATAACACATAAAAAATATTTAAATAATTTTCTTCAATCTTGGATTAGTGGTCCCGAGACCACTGTTCCGATTAGCCCTTAAATTAAGCTGTTACAATTCTCCCTCCTTAAGGATTTTCGTACCCAAAAGTCTTACCGGTAAAAAGGTTGGGATATTTGTTTCTCATAGTTTCCTCGGGTTCCCATGTAGCCTCTTCTACCCCGTGCCTTTACCATAGTACTTTCATAAGAGATATACATTTTTTTCTTAATTGTTTGACTTCTCGTGCCAAAATCCTAACCGGCTCTTTGCCATAGGTCATATCCGGTTGAATTTTTACCTGTGATGGTACAATCACATGTGAAGGGTCTAATTGGTAGTGACGTAACATAGACACATGGAAGACATTATGAATCTTTTCCAACTCAGATGGCAAAGCCAAATGATAAGCTATCGGCCCTATCCTCTTAGTAATCTCATACGGTCTGATAAAGCGCGGACTCAATTTGCCTTTCCGGCAAAATCTGAGGACTTTCTTCCATGGTGACACTTTCAAAAATACCTTATCACCAACTTGAAACTCAATCTCTTTCTGGTCCAAATCTGCGTAGGACTTTTGTCTATCTGAGATAGCTTTTAAACAATCGCGTATCACCTTTACTTTCTCTTCAGTTTCTCTGACCAAATCGACCCCGTGAATCTGGTTTTCTTTGAGTTCGGCCCAATACAAAGGTGATACGAACTCGTATCGAGATTGGAAACGAGTCGTAATGTTGCCCGATCAAAAATTAGGTAGCTTTCATTTTAATTTTAACAAAAGGAAAATTTTAGGAATTAAGTAAATGGTAGCGGTTTTAAAAATAAAACAAAGATGGTTAATGGATAATGGTTGGTCGGCTGAAACAAGAAAGAACCCTTAATAGCAAATTAATGACCCTAATCTTATACGTTTCAAGTGAATGGATGAAAGTTGGAAAGAACTGAGACCCGCTATTTAGCAAGATAGGAACCAGGGTATTGCTTTTGAACTCCACACCCGATTGGATGATAAGTTCGAAACGAAGTCAGATTGACGCCACTATTACTAAATAAGTCAATTTGAACCTTGAAGAATAATGAGAGTGAATAACTCACAATAAGGAAATTTCATTCAGCATCAAAAGTTCTTTTTCAAACAAACTAAACAAATGGTTATAGCCTAAACTACTTTATAGCACAATGGTCACAAACAAAGCTTAATGGCTAAGCAATTTTAGCTAGAATAAGCTAGAAATTTCTAGAATTAAATCATTAAAGACCATAGCAAGATTCAGCTGAATGGGGAGCTCCAATGGTCAGCTTAAAGCTTAAGCAAATGTATTTGAAAAGATGAATGCATGAGAAGGCCAATGGGTTTGTCTAGATTCGGCCATAGCCTTAATTGTCTCATTGAATTGGCACCTCTTGGCTAAATGGTTAGGAGCATTTAAGAAGGTCTTTGAACATTCCCAAGTGTGTGAACATGAAGCTTGAATAATCCTTTGAATGTGAACTAAGCCAGCCGAATAGACTCCTTGTGTGAACAGCAAGTGTGAACGCATGGATGCTCTCTTAGGAAGACTGTAACACCTTTATCCCCAGTCCGTTGCCGGATTAAGGTTAAGAACATTACCGGACAGATCAGAAACATTCACAGACAAAATCATACATTCAATCATCATTCTCAGACATAATGTCCCTTAAACGGGCCCTCGAGACCTTAATCATACTTATAAGTCAAGTCGGGACTAAACTGAAACACATATGAAATTCCATGAAAATTTGAAACTTTTCTAAAATACAGGGGAGACACGCCCGTGGAAGGAGACCGTGTGCCCTCCACGGCTTCTAGACACCCCCGTGTATCCATCCTTGTTATACTGACTATACCAACACGGTCATTAGGCACGCCCGTGCGCCATGGCCGTGTACTTTTAGCTTATATATTGACTTCCCCAACATGGCCACCAAGCACGCCTGTGTATTTTGGCTGTGTACTTTTATGTTAGCTACTGACTGGTACACCACGGCCAACTGACACGCCCGTGTCAAGGCTGTGTGATACTAAATTGGATCTTACAATTCACCCACGGTTGAAAGGCACGCCCGTGTGCCACAACCGTGTGTCAATATAGACCATCTACAAGGTCAAAATGCTACCCATAAGTGTCATACCTACAAGCCATGTCTAACAAGATGTTTCTGCACATATATCCATAAAAAATATACCCAAAATGACCATATCAAGATATGCATCATATATCACATTCATATAAACAAACTATCAACTCAAAATTAGCCAAATCACATGGCTAAGATCACATAACTATTTACACCAAAATACTAGCCTGTACATGCCATATCTAGCTTTGTACATAATCAAAGTGTACCCAACAAGAGATTAGTAGTGTGATGACGATCTGTGACGGTCCCGAGCCTTTAGTAGCTTTGACAACCTATAAAATAGAAGAAACGTACACAGAGTAAGCTTTTCAAAGCTTAATAAGTCATAATACAAATAAACTTAGCAAACCATCACATATATATTTGGCCATAATGCCACATTCATTGCTTCAAAAATCATATGTATAAACATAGCTTTCCATAACCATTTTAACATCTCATTCACATTCTCATATTCATTCATACCTTTCTTCTAATCAGAGTCATACAGGTACTTACCTTGTCTACATATTTCGTGTATATACAACATACCTGAGCTGAACATTTATTTACTTAATCTCTCAGAACTCAGATTTGATATTCATATCCCAGACTTGCCCGTTAATTCATAGAGAATCAAATCAGATACTCAGGAGCTTAGAATAATCGTACAATGCTATCGCCCCAAACGAGGTCTTACGCATAAACAGATATTGACGCCAACGTCCCCGGCGTGGTCTTACATGTAATCAGATAACGATGTCTACGTCCCAGGCGAGGTCTTATTTATAAACAGATAACGATGCCTACGTCCCAGACGAGGTCTTATATATAAACAGATAACGATGCCTACATCTTAGACGAGGTCTTATATATAAATAGATAATGATGCCTACGTCCCGCATTTAGGTCTTATATATAAACAGATAATGATGCCTACGTCCCGCATTTGCGGTCTTGTATATAAACAGATAATGATGCCTACGTCCCAGACGAGGTCTTGTATATAAACAGATAATGATGCCTACGTCCCAGACGAGGTCTTATATATAAACAGATAGTGATGCCTACGTCCCAGATGAGGTCTTATATATAAACAGATAGTGATGCCTACGCCCTGCATTTGAGGTCTTATATATAAACAGAATAATGATGACTACGTCCCGCATTTACGAGGTCTTATATATAAGCGAGATAATGATGACTACGTCCCAGACGAGGTCTTATATATAAACAGATAATGATGCCTACATCCCAGACGAGGTCTTACACGATTAGCGAATCAATGTCCCAGACGTGGTCTTACATGATAAAACACAACAAATACCTTTGTATTCCTAAGTTCATACAAAACTTCTCCGACTTAACATTATGTCGACCTTATCCCAGAATTTATATACATAGCATCACAATTGCAGTCATTATCATTGATAGTCATGTAAATTAACTTTATTCAATACGTTTACAATTATTAGCAATATGACTTACCTCGTATTCAGTTTTTCGGAATAGAAACGGCTACTCATTTACTTTCGCCTTTCCCGCGATCTAAGTTTGTTTTCTTCGGTTCTTGATCTAAACATATTCAAAATTAATCCTTTTATTCACTGATTCATTCAATTCAATCCATACACACATATTTTGGGCTATTTACAATTTAACCCTCAGAGTTGCACATTTTATCAATTTAGTCCATTTTTCTCAAAACATCAAATTCACAAATTTCAAACATACACATGCTTAGCCGAATACATATACATCACATATAAGTCCACATTTTTCATCAATTTCACAAATTAGTCCCTCGATTTGCCATTTTCTCAATTTAGCCCTATTTAGCTAAATTCATCAAAACTTCAAAAACAAAACATGTTCATCTAGCTCATATCTTTCATTTAACACCAAAAATCATCAAAAAGCTTAACAAATCATCAATGGCATAATACACAAACATCATCAATTCATTAAATTGAAACATGGGTTTGATAGCTCTCAAAGCAACGATTACAAAAACATAAAAATTATCAAAAATGAAACAAAATCTAACCTTGAATTTAAGCTCTCAAATGGCCGAATATACAAGCTTCAAAACTTTATTTTTCTTTCATGGAGTTTCGGCAAGAAAGAGATAAAAAAATGCCACTTTTCCTATGTTTCTTTATTATAACATATTAATATAAATATAAAATGCATGTATATTAACATAACATATAAATTAATCACATATAAACATAATATGTTGACACCTTGCCATCCAGTACCTATAATTTTGGTCAAATTGCCACATAAAACCCTCACTTTTATAAAGCCACAACACATAGACACATTAGCAGTTAGCATGCAACTTCCACATTTAATACAATTTAATCCTTTTGTCCATTTAAACACACAGACAGTCAAATTAGCTTACGAAAATTTAGCACATACTTATTCACATATTAACAACACAAAATATAATATTAAAATATTATACAGACTCGAATTTGTGGTCCCAAAACCATAGTTCTGACCAGGGTATATACTGGACTGTTACAAAGACAATCAGCCAAACTTGAAGAATTTATTTGCTGGTAACCTTTGGCCGAATGGTCACCGTGAGGAGCCAAATGGTGTAGCAAACATGCATTAAAAAGGTTCATTTATGAACCGTCCCAAACATGAATCTTCCATGCATGAACCTAGCCTAATGTACTCCCAAATTCGACTGAACCTACAAAAAGAGTTATATCCATTCATTTCAGGCCAAATTCGGCTAGACACATTAAAAACGCAATTTAGACATAATAATTAACATTTGACAACTTAAATAAAAAACTAACTAAGACGCATTAAAATTCGGCTAAGTCATAGACATCATTGATTCAAGTAATAAACTAAGACAAATTAAATTGAGTTTAAGACATACTTTAATTAACTAATTAAGCTGTAGCAAAACTAAATAAATAATGCATAATAAAGTATTTAATGAGCTAGCAGCCGAACTAGCTAGCTGAGCAAATTTCGGCCTCAATTAAGTTGTAAACATTCGACACATCCTTGAACTCCTTTCTATCTTCATTCCAAGTTTGTTCCACCAAAGCTGAAATAGCATCTTTAAATTGCTTGGCATGGGCACGCGTAATTGGTCCACTAGGCAGCCTGATGGCATCTTGGTTGGCTTCCATCGTAGGTGTCGTAGGCGAGCTCCTATCATCCCCCATCTTTAAAATGATTTGTCCTCAAATCGTCGCCTGCATCGAAAGGAGTCAAATCAGAAACATTAAAACTCGCGTTAACATTGTACTCACCAGGTAAATCCAGTTTGTAAGAATTTTCATTTATCTGTTCTAGGACTTGAAATGGGCCGTCTCCTCTTGGAAGAAGTTTAGATCGCCTTTGCGTGGGGAATCTTTCGTTACGAATGTGAACCCAAACCCAGTCCCCCGGTTAAAAAATAATGCGTCTTCGACCTTTGTTAGCTCGTTTCTCGTACTCCTTGGTCTTCGCTTCAATATTGTCCCTAACCTTTCGGTGTAACTGATAAACCATAATTTACACATATTTTAATCTCGTGCTTGGCTTACTTGTGGATGAATTTTCATTAGATTTGATGAATTCGATGCTCCTAATCCTTTAATTTCATGTTTTATACTCAAGAGAGCTTAGGAGTCGAAAAGATTAAGAAACGGGCCAAAAAGGACAAAATGGGCCTACATTAGAAATCACACGGCCTAGACTATCGTCCATGGGCAGATCACACGACCGTGTGTGGCGAACAGAGCTGAGCACGGCCTAAGCTGTTGCCCACGGGCGTGTCACATGGGCGTGTCCTTGCTTTACCTAGGCTTAATTCTATTCAGAAAGAGCTACTTGTGGGCCAAGAAAGGCATCTCAAAGCCTATATAAACTCCCTAGGGGGCAACCTAAAAGGGGGATGCCGAGTAGAAGGTAGAAAATACTCGAAGACAGCTGTCGGGAGCAGCTTAGGAGAAGGATCTCCATCAAAACTGAAGATCTCCTATCAGTTTCTCTTGAAGTTTTTGGGTTTTCTTATGTTTTGTTGTTTTTCCTATTTTAAGATGTTTCCCTTTGTCAGTACGAAGTAAACCTCTCAAATACATGAGGGGATGAAACCTAAGACAGATCTTATTATTATTTGATTTATAAGATAAATACTTGTTCTTATTCTTAATTGTGAGTTCTTATTCTTGTTTTGATAATTTAGGTTATTGATTAAGTCGAATGTGCTTATTCAGAGGAGCAAAAGTACTTGTTTAAGAGTAGATCAACACATTAAGCGGAGTTGATTGCAACCCTAGAAATAGGCCGACATAAATCTATCGGATTAGAGTCAAATCTAATAGGGGAATCCATAGATCGAGTTAATGCGATAATAGGGGTTTTAATTAGAAAGAGATTTCAATTAATCAACCTAGAGTCAGTTATTTTTAGTCTTGAAAGAGATATTAACATAAATCAGGGATTTCTACGGAATAAGTCAAGTGAAAAAATCATATGAATCAAAAGTAATAAGTGAAGTCTAGGTGGATTCTTCCTTAGGTATTGCCTTTATCATATAAGTTGTCTAAAAGTATTTTCTTAATTCTTTCTTTGTCGTGCTTTTAATTAGTTTTAGTTTAAAAAGAAACCACTCCAATTCTTAGGCTAGATAATAGAAAGATAGTAATTACTAGTACTCTTGGTCCTTGTGGATACGATATTACCGGTCTTACTATAAACTATACTATTGAACGATAGGTGCGCTTGCCTTTATTGTGATCATAGTTAGTTTTAGACACATCAAGTTTTTGGCGCCGTTTCTGGGGACTAAGATATTAGGAACACTAAATTTTTATTACTTTAGCCATTCTTATTTTTTTATTTTTATTTTTTAATTTACTAAGTTTTTCTTTTCTTTGCTTTTGGAAGGAACTGTTAGTTTATAACTAAAAGGAACTTTTTGACAGTGAGATTGAAAGTACAGCTCGCAGAAACCGAAGAGAAATAAGGCGAAGTCTACAATACATAGAGGAAGAGTGAGAGGACTATACCAATACTACTGAAGAGATGGCTGATAATAATCCGCTACCTCCTTTGGTTGCCACAAATCCGGAGAATCAAAATCCTGCTCCTCGTACTATGTATGATTATGCTAAACCTAATTTAATAGGAACTGAATCAAGTATTGTTAGACCTGCTGTTGCTGCAAATAATTTTGAACTAAAACCTAACGCTATTCAGATGATTCAGCAATTTGTTCAGTTTGATGGTTTGCAGGATGAGGATCCAAACAATCGCTTGGCAAATTTTCTAGAGTTTTGTGACACTTTCAAAATTAATGGCGTTTCTGATGATGCCATTCGCCGTTGGTTGTTTCCCTTTTCATTGAGGAACAAAGCTAAACAATGGTTGAACTCGTTACCACTAGGATCAATCACTACATGGGAACAAATGACCGACAAATTTTACTAAAATATTTTTCGCCGACTAAAACCGCTAAGTTAAGGAATGATATCTCTTCTTTTGTGCAGATGGATTTAGAGACACTTTACGACGCATGAGAGAGATACAAGGATTTGTTAAGAAGGTGTCCACACCATGGATTACCTCTATGGCTACAGGTTCAAACATTTTATAATGGTGTGAACCTCTCAATTAGGCAGTTGATTGATGCGGCCGCTGGTGGTACACTTAACAACAAAACACCTGAGGCCGCCTACGAATTCATTGAAGAGATGTCACCAAATAACTATCAGTGGCAAGTTATGAGGACGAAGCCAACAAAGGTAGCCGATGTTTTCAACCTCGACGCAGTGACCATGCTATCAAACCAGGTAGAGTTGTTAAATAAAAAGATTGATGGTTTGTGTGGTTTTTCGTAGGTACATTCAGTGATGCAGTGCGATACAAATGGAGGAGGGGCGAACAACGCAGAATATCCATCTTACAAACCTGGCATAGAAAGCAAATAGATGAACTATATGGGTAATAATTCTAGACCTCAAAATAACCCTTATAGTAACACTTACAATCCAAGTTGGAGAAACCATCCTAATTTCTCATTGGGTGTTCAAAGAAATCATAGACAACAACCCGTCTAGGCTTCCAACAGCAACCTTACCCACAAGAGAAAAAGCCGAATCTTGAGGAGATGCTAACAAAATTCATCGTAGTGTTAGAAACACATTTCCAAAACACCGAAACAACACTTAAAAATCAACAGGCATCAATTCAAGGACTTGAGAACCAATTAGGACAGCTTGCTAAGCTGATCTCTGAACGGCCACAAGGCAGCTTGCCAAGCAACACTGAAACTAACCCAAAGGAGCAACTTCATGCCATAACTGCTCACGAAAGTGAAGGGTTAGACGCACCACAACCGAGGCAAGAAAACATCGCGGAAAAAGGTAAGGTTGAGGTAAGCCATAATAACACAAAAATAGTAAGTACAGAATACCAACCTCGTGTTCCATATCCTAATGTGACGAAGAAAGACCGCATAGATGAACAATTCGGTAAATTTCTTAAACTTTTAAAAAAATACATATTAACCTACCGTTTATTGAAGCTCTTTCGCAGATGCCCAATTCGAAAATTTTTTTAAAAGAGCTTTTGACAAACAAACGGTAGCTTGACGATGCGTCGCATGTGGAACTAAATGCAGTGTGCTCAGTAATTTTACAAAATAAACTACCTCAAAAGTTAAAAGATCCAGAGAGTTTTACAATTTCTTGCTTAATTGGTGGTTTATCTGTTAATAATGCTTTAGTTGATTTAGGGCCAGGTATTGATGTTATGCCTTATAAAATGTTTAAACAGTTAGGTCTAAGGAAACCCAAACAAACTAGGATGAGCATTCAATTGGCTAATAAAATCATTAGAGTTCCTAGGGGTATAATTGAGGATGTATTAGTAAAAATTGACAAATTCATATTCCCAGTAGACTTTGTTGTTTTAGACAAGGATAGTAACGTTCTTTTAAATTTAGGAAGACCCTTTTTAGCAACTGCTAAAACTAGAATTAATGTTGGCACAGGTGAACTCACACTTCTTGTAGGTGATGGAACAATCACTCTTCAGGCTCGTGACTCAGCTAGGACATCGAGTAATAAAGGTGAGAACATAAGTTCTATTAATAACCATTTGGTTCAATCCTCTTTTCAGGAAGCACATCGAAATTACACAACTGAGCCACATCTTAGATCTTGTGCCAACAATGAAATAACTTATGAGAAACGAAGACTTCAGATTGATGAACTAGACGAATGGCGGACACTCGAAAAACACGATGAACCAAAGCAACTCCATGTCAAACCTAAGGATGGGACAAACCAATTTCAGATCGGGGATCAGGTACTGTTGGATAAAATAGACCCTCAAATCGCCACTTTAAACTTTAATGCAAATGAAGCGATCCCTTTCACGGTACTAAATGTCTTCCCATACGGAACAGTTGAGGTAACTAATCCTAAGTTCGACACTTTCAAGGTAAACACTACTCGAATCAAACTGTATATTGATAATAGAACTGATAGCAAGAGAGAGAAGTGTCAACTCCTCGAACCACCATGAAGTAAATGAATGAGAGGTAAGTCTAGCTTAAGACTTTAAACGAGTGCTTCTCGAGAGGCAACCCGAGCACTAACTTATTAATATCCATATTTCTATCACCTAAACTAAAAACTAACCAAATAAATAAAGTGCAGGTTTCCCTACCACACGGCCTTGCACATGGGCGTGGTCGTGGCCGTGTGGACACCACGAATAGGCACATCGGCATGGTAGAGACCCTGTGAACCAAAGACAAAAAGTTTCCCCAAAACACGGACTGCGATTAAATGCCATGGCCATATGATACGGGCGTGGTCAATACTGAGAAAGTAACACGAGTGTGCGACACGCTCGTGCCCCTAAGCTGTGGTCGAAACTGAGAAATCTACACGGACATGTGACACGTCCGTGTCTGTAGGCCATGGTCGATACTAATCAAACAACATGGGCGTGGAAACTTCCACACAGGCGTGGGAGAAACAAATGAGGCACCACAGATTTCAATTAATCAACCTAGAGTCAGTTGTTTTTAGTCTTGAAAGAGATATTAACATAAATCAGGGATTTCTATAGATTAAGTCAAGTGAATAAATCATATGAATCAAAAGTAATAAGTGAAGTCTAGGTGGATTGTTCCTTAGGTATTGCCTTTATCATATAAGTTGTCTAAAAGTATTTTCTTAATTCTTTTTTTGTCGTGCTTTTAATTAGTTTTAGTTTAAAAAGAAACCACTCCAATTCTTAGGCTAGATAATAAAAAGATAGTAATTACTAGTACTCTTGGTCCTTGTGGATACGATATTACCGGTCTTACCATAAACTATACTATTGCACAATATGTGCGCTTTCCTTTATTGTGGTTATAGTTAGTTTTAGACACATCAGTAACTGTTTAACATATTCGTCCTTGCACTTCCCATCTACATTCACAAGTTAGTTAGAAGACAAAGGCATTAGATCAAGCGGTGTTAAAGGATTAAAACTATAGACTATTTCAAATGGAGAATATTTAGTAGCAGAATGAACAGAACGATTATACGCAAATTCCATATGTAGTAAATAGTCTTTCCACATCTTTAAGTTTTTCTGAATAATTGCTTGAAACAACATAGAAAGAATCGGGTTGACGACTTCGGTTTGGCCATCTGTTTATAGGTGGCAAGTTATGGAGAACAACAACTTAGTTCCCAAACGCCCTCACAACGTCCTTCAGAAATGGCTAAGGAATTTTGCGTCGCGGTCGGACACGATAGTCCTTGGCATGCCATTCAACCTAACCACTTCTTTGAAAAACAAGTTAGCATCATTTATAGCATCATTGATTTTATGACAAGTTATAAAATGGGCCATCTTAGAAAATCTATCCACAACCACAAAAATAGAGTCTCGACCATTTTTACTTCTTGGTAAGCCTAGTACGAAATCCATAGATATATCAGTCCGAGGAGTTTTAGGCACAGGTAAGGGTTTATACAAACCACGGTGCTTAATTTGAGACTTAGTCCTTTTACATGCTAGGCATCGCCCACAGAATCGTTCAACGTCTCTCTACATCTTGGGCCAATAGAAGTGCCCTTGGAGTGTGGCCAAGGTCTTGGCTACACCGAAATGTCCCATTAACCCGCCACTATAAGCCTTGTCGAGCAACACTTCTCGTACGGATCCTTATGGTACGCAAAGTTTTCCTTCTCGAAACAAATATCCGTCGTGGTGATAGTACTTCTCACAAGCTCCCTTGTCGCATAACCTGAAAAATTCACCAAAATCAGTATCATTTGTATATAAATCATTAAGAAATACAAACCCAAGTAATTTAGAATCCAAAAAATTAGCAACACATACCTCTGAGATAGTGCATCAACCACTATATTTACCTTTTTTGTATTTAATAATGTAGGGAAAAGGTTCAAGAAATTCAACCCACTTGGACTGACGTTTGTTCAACTGGTGCTGCCCCCTTAAATGTTTCAAGGACTCGTGATCGGTATGAATTACGAACTCATTTGGCCATAAATAATGTTGCCAAGTTTCCAGGGCTTGAATTAGCACGTACAATTCCTTGTCATACGTTGGGTAATTCAAAACAGCGCCGTTGAGCTTTTCACTAAAATACGCAATGGGGCGTCCGTCTTGCATAAGTACCGCTCCAATCCCTAAACCTGATGCATCACATTCTAACTCTAAAGTTTTATTAAAATTCGACAAAGCTAATAAGGGTGCATGGGTCAAACAATCTTTAATTTTCAAAAATGTTTTTTTCTTGTTTGATGGAGCTTGAAACTAACTATTATTTCGACAAAGGCAAGCGCACCTATCGAACAGTAGTATAGTTGTGGTGAGTCCGGAATATCGTATCCTTAAGGACCAGGAGTACTAGTATCAACTATCTTTTTATTATCTAGCCTAATAATTAAGGGGATTTATTTTTAATCTAAAATTAACTAACTAATTTAACTAACTATGAACGCGATAAAGAGTGAATTGAGAAAATACTTTTGGAGAACTTATGTGAGATAGACAATACCTAAGGAAGTATCCACCTAGACTTCACTTATTACTTTTGATTCATGCAATTTATTCACTTGGCTTAATCCGTAGAAATCCCTAAATTATATTAATACCTCTTTCGAGGCTACTAACAACTGACTCTAGGTTGATTAATGGAAATCTCTTTCTAATTAAAACCCCTATTGTCGCATTAACTCGATCTATGGATTCCCTATTAGGTTTGACCCTAATCTGGTAGATTTTCATCGCCCTATTTCTAGTATTGCAATCAATTCTGCTTAATTGCGTTGATCTACTCTTAAACAGGGACTTTTGCTCCACTGAATAAGCACATTTGACTTGAATCAATAACCTAAATTATCAAATAAGAATAAAAACTCACAATTAAGAATAAGCACAAGTATTTATCTCATAAATCAAATAATAATAAGGCCTGTCTTAGGTTTCATCCCCTTAGGTATTTAAGGGATTTAGTCCATACTAAAAGAGGGAAACATCATAAAAGAGGAAAAACAACAAAACATATGAAAACACAAAAACTTCTAAAGAACTTGATGGGAGATCCTCAGTCTTGATGAAGATCCTTCTCCGAAGCTATTCCAGACGGCTGTCTTAGAGTATTTTCTCCTCCTACTTGGCGTCTATTTGACGTCCTGTCGAACTCCCCTTTTAGTTTGCCCCATAGGGTGTTTATATAGGCTTTAGGATGCTGCTCGCCACACACGGCCGTGTGATCTGCCCGTGGTCAATAGCCCAGGCCGTGTGATTTCTGATGTAGGCCCATTTCATCCCTTTTTGGCCCGTTTCTCGTTCTTTTCGACTCCTAAACCCTCCTGAGTATAAAACATGAAATTTAAAGGATTAGGAGCATCGAATTCATTAAATCTAATGAATATTCATCCAAAATTAAGCCAAGCATGGGGTTAAAATATATGTAAATTATGGTTTATCATTGTTCTTCTCCCCAAATAAAAGTAGAGTTTTTATTGATTACCCCGGTTAATGGTGCAGCCAATGTGCTAAAGTTCGGCACGAACTGTCTATAGAAGCTGGCTAATCCATGGAAACTTCGAACTTGGGAGATGCTTGTCGGTCGGGGCCAATCTTGGATCGCTTTGACTTTGTCTTGATCAACTTCAAGTCCCTTCGAGCTGACGACAAAGCCTAGGAAAACAATTTTGTTAGTACAAAATGCACACTTGTTCAAATTCACATACAAGGTTTCTTTTTGCAATACTTCGAGAATAGAATTTAAATGCTTCACATGCTCGTCTAAAGTTTTGCTATAAACAAGTATGTCATCAAAATATACTACACAAAATCTACCAATAAACGAATGCAAGACGTGATTCATGAGTCTCATGAAGGTGTTCTGGGTGTTCATTAGGCCAAATGGCATAACAAGCCATTCATAAAGTCCTTGCTTGGTCTTGAAGGCCGTCTTTCACTTGTTGCCTTCACTCATGCGTATCTGATGGTATCTGCTTTTAAGGTCTATTTTTGAGAACAAGCAGGCTTCACTCAACTCGTTGAGCATATCGTCTAATCCCAGAATAGGATGTCGATATTTGATAGTAATTTTGTTGATGGCGCGACAGTCTACGCACATCCTCCACGTTCTTTCTTTCTTGGGAACTAACAAAACTGGCACGGCACCAGGACTTAGGCTTTCACACACATAGCCATTTTCAAGTAGCTCGTTTACTTGTCTTTGGAGATCCTTTATCTCCTCGGGATTACTCTGATAAGCAGAACAGTTTGGAATGGTGGATCCCAGCAAAAAGTCTATTTGATGTTCAATCCCGCATATGGGTGGCAATCCGCTCGGGATTTCTTCTAGGAACACATCTTCGAATTCCTGCAACAAAGTCAACACAGGAGAGGGTAGATTGTTATCGAATTTTTTAGTGCCAGGCAGACTCTCTTTGTACAAAAGTACAAGTAAATGCTGCTTCAATAACATGGATTTTTATACATCTCTCTCTTTCACAAAGAAACTCATTTTTTCATCTTTTGTTTCGATCTCTCTTTTTTTGTCACTCATTTTTTTGCCTTTCTTTTTTTCTAAACTCTTTTCTTTTTCTTTTTCATTTTTCTTATCTGGCTCATTTTCTCTCAATTTTTCAATGGACGCTCTCATCTTTAGTTGATCATCGTAAACTTGCTTCGGTGTGAGTGGGGTTAAAGTCACCGTTCAACCCAAGTGCTTGAAGGTGTATCGGTTGGTGTAGCCATCGTGAATAGCCCATTTATCAAATTGCTAGGGTCATCCTAGGAGAAGGTGCCCCGCATGCACCGACACAACATCGCACAATACTTCATCTTGATATTTTCCAATCGTAAAAGAAACCAGAACTTGCTTTGTCACCTTTAATTCTCCACCGTCGTTAAGCCATTGTAGCTTGTATGGATGGGGATGTTTGGTGGTAGCCAATCCGAGTTTCTCCACCATCATTGTACTAGTTACGTTAGTACAACTCCCTCCATTAATGATGACGCAACAAATATTCCCTTGCACTTGGCAGCGCGTATGAAAAATGTTCTCTCGTTGTTGCTCGTTTTCGACACCTTGTAAACTTAGACTTCTTTTCACAACTAGGATCTCACCATTTTTGGCTTGTTCTAGTTCCTCCTCATCGTGAGATGTCTCATTGGCTTCATCGCTGTTTTCATTCTCGAACTCAATCTCGCTATGTTCTTGAATATACATCACGTTCCGGTTTGGGCATTGGATCGAGATGTGCCCCTGACCAAGAAATTTGAAGCACTTGATGCCTCGAGTCCTATTTGGGACAGCTTCCATCTTGCCTTTACTGGTCTCGCCACTTGGCTTATTAGGTTTCACGATGCCACTCGCCTCCTTGGTTCGATTCGAAACATCTCGTTTGCTGGTCCCTTGCCCACACTTTGTTGTTGAGGAAGTGTTAGGGAATGTTTGAGACATACCATTCCTTTTAAGTTGTTTCTTGACCTTTATGGCCATATGGACCATGTCAATAACCTCGACATAGTGGTGCAGCTCCACAATATTGGCAATGTCTCGGTTAAGGCCGGCGAGGAATCGTGCCATGGTAACTTCTCAGTCTTCCTTCACATTAGCTCTAATCATGGTCACTTCCATCTCCTTGTAATAATCTTCAACGCTTCGATGGCCTTGGATCAAACTGTGAAGTTTTTGATAAAGTTCACGGTGGTAGTAGGTTGGAATGAATCGCTTTCGCATGATCGTCTTCATTTTTGCCCATGTAGACACCAGACATTCACTATGTCGTCTTCGACTCAAAGTTAGCTGATCCCACCAAATGATGGCGTAATCAAAAACTCGATGGCAGCAAGCTTCACCTTTTTGCTTTCTGAATAGTTGTGACATTCAAAAACTAATTCCACTTTCTTCTCCCACTCGAGCTAGGCTTCAAGATCTGACCGCCCTTGGAAACCAGGTGTCGCCATTTTAATATTTTTCAAGTCATCATCGGCTCGTTCTCGATCCCTTGGACCTCGCGCTCGTTGGCCTCTTCTTCGTTCACTTTACCGGGAGGCTTAATCACTCTCCACATCACTTGGCTCATACAAATCATTGTCATGATGCCAAGGCTGTTCTTGTCCCCTTCTCAGAATTGGAGGGGTATCTGCTAGCTGACTACGTTCCTCTATTTGGTCCATACTGTAACAGCCCAGTTTTGGGGCTAGTCAGAATAGTGGTTTCGAGACCACTAATCCGAGGTTGAGGAAAACATGTTTATAGGGATGCATGAGAATTTTGGTACCTTAATTTTAACGATTGATTGCATAATTGCGAAAAAAGACTAAATCGCATAAAGTGCGAAAGTTCTATTTTACAAGGTAGAGGTGTCTAATAGCCATAGAATAATAAATTGAAGGTCCTTAAAGTGAAAATAGGCCATATTGAGAGTGTTGGCCAGACATAGGAAGCTAGGGGGACAAGAGCATTAATTTTAGTCAAATTTGGTGACTTTAGGTGAAAAAAGATGAATAAAAAAATGCTAAAACGGAAAGATATCATCTTTCACTATTCACTCTTCACCTCCATAAAAAATTTCAAGCTTAGAGGGGTTTTGAATGCTTTAAAATTTCAGCCAAGTTATCTCCCTACAAGTAAGTGATTTTAGAGGTCTTTCTTGGTGATTTTTGTGTTTTTGTAACCCCCAAAGCTTAAGTTAGCTAATGAGGGGACTAAATTGCAATATGGTGGGAAGTCTAAGGACTTTACATGAGATATTTATGTTGTTAACTGAGTTTTTATTAAAGAAAATGAATGTTAGAGAGATGAGAAACAACTTTTGTGAAAGGTGTTTGCATGAAAACACCTAAATAAGACTTAAATGCAAAGAATGAATTTGTGTCATAAATGCATGAAATAGTGAGAATTGTGATTAGTTATAAGAGAAATAAATGTTCACCTAGACTTGTTTATTGAGAAAATGTGTTGAAAAATATATTACGAGCCTAGGGGTAAAATCGTAATTTTGCCATAATACAAGGGCAAAATGGTCATTTTTGCCCAAGTATAGATTTTGATGTATTATGATCATACTAAACAAATTGAATTTCATTGTTATAGATCAAGAAGAGTGTGGAATCAACCTTGACCGTGGAAAAGGCAAGGTGACGGATTAAATCGTTAGTTAACACTTTTTGCACCGAGATAAGTTTGTGTGTAACCAATGCATATTTGTGTAAACATTATGTTGCTAATTAGTGTATGGCATGATTGAGAACATGTGTGGTTCAAATGGATTGAATGTGGTAGTCATTGAAATATTACTATGTGAACGATGGAATAGTCATATAAATGTGTAATGGCGACATTTGTTGGTGGGATAAGTGCGATACCACCTTGTTGCTTAATTATGATAGGCTATGTGCGATACCATCATCTATTCATCATTTGGTGGGCTATGTGTGATACCACCGTAATTAATCTTTTTGGTGGGTTATGTGCGATACCACCGTAACTAATCTTTTTGGTAGGCTAAGTGCGAAACCATCGAGTAATTTGACTATGAGTAATGGAATTAGAGATAGTGATGTGTTGTATTATGTGACTTTGTGATGCTAAGTGTAGGGGAAACCTGTTAATGAATGTATGCATTAAGCTTGCGATATGTTTGGAATGTGGGAACGGAGAAAATGAGTAAGCATGATCATGAATGTAGATTGTTTCTTGCTTAGTATGTAATGCTATGTAATTGTTTAATACATGTTATAATGTTATATTGTTTACATGTAAACTTACTAAGCATAAAACTTACTCCCCTTCTCTTTTTTCCCTTGTTTTATAGAGTTTAAGAGCCAAGCCGAGATACGAAGATATTCAGAAGATCACCTACACTATCAGCTCACTTCAGTATACCTAGACTTAATGATTTTGTACATGGCACGTATAGGGGCTAGACTAGTTAGGATATTTTGTCATTTTGGCTAAAATGTATTGGCCCTTGTTAAGATAACTATTTTGTATATTGCCATGGTTGATGGCTCACCTTATTATTTACGAAATTACAAAATTATCTATGGAAGTTCATATTGAAATTATGAGATGTTTATTAGTATGTTGAATGGGTTCATGTAGTGTAAGCTATAGAGGTGCAAAGAGCTTGGCAAACAACCTTGTTCTTGTCCACATGGGTAGGCACATGGGCATGTGTCTAGGCCGTGTATGACACACGATCAAGCCATGGACGTGTGCCCAGGCCGTGTGAAGTCTGCATCTTGAAATTGGAAATTGAATTGTCATACAGTTGAAGCACACTGGTGTGCCTAGGCCGTGTGGATTAATCAGAGGCGACCACGGTCCAGCCATATGGGCGTGTGTCCAGGTCGTGCGACTCAAGTCAGTGTCGACCACTGACGTTGAACACGGGCGTGTGAGATGATACACGGGCGTGTCATCTAGTCCACGGGCGTGTGACCCCTGTTTAGGTGACATTTTTCTAAATGTGTCAAAGTTTTTGATTTATGTCCGATATTTGTCGGTGGTTAGTACAGGGCCTTATAGGCCCATTATAAAGAAGTTAGATGTAAGATTGAAAATCTTTGAATTTGGAAATGAAATTGCTAACTCAAAGTTATATGACCAAGTGAGTTGAGTCAGGTAATGCCTCATGCCCGATTCCGGTACAAGATACGGGTAAGGGGTGTTACACATACGTTCTTGGATGGAGTCAAATTGGGGCTGGAACAATCGGGTAATTTCTCTTATGATGGCTTGCACTTGCAAGTCAGGTACTCCACCTCCGGGAACATTCCTCCGTGGTTGTAGGCCTCCGTTCACTACGCGTCGTTCCGGACTTCTAGACATGTTGATTGAAATAAAGGAAACCTCACCACAAACCTCACTTAATCACTCACAAAGAAAGTAGAATAATAAACACTCCCACTCTTGTTTCACTCAAAATTGGTTTTTTGTTTAGTGAATTCATTCGTGCCTTTTACCACTCAAATCCACCTCTTAAAATTCTAGAAGGTTACCTTAGACCTATTAGTAACTCGTAGGTCAACTTCAAGGGGCTTACGCAAAGGGAAAATGGTGTAGGTAAGGGTAGGCTTGAAATAAAAATCAAGGTTAAGTGTGGCGTCGGGGTAGAAAAATTGGAGATAGGGAGAAGAATATAATGATCGGAAATAGAAGAAAGAACAGACAAACTTGCAAAACTTCCACTCTTTTTTTATTCGTTTATTATATATATATTTACAATTTCATAAATTTTTTTTTACTTCAAAATAAAATATGCTGAGTACAAATAAAATCTGAAATTACGAGAGTGAATAACTCACAATAAGGAAATTTCATTCAGCATCAAAAGTTCTTTTTCAAACAAACTAAACAAATATTTATAGCCTAAACTACTTGCTAGCCGAATGGTCACAGACAAAGTTTAATGGCTAAGCAATTTTAGCTAGAATAAGCTAGAAATCTCCAGAATTAAATCATTAAAGACCATAGCAAGATTCAGCTGAATGGGGAGCTCCAATGGTCAGCTTAAAGCTTAAGCAAATGTATTTGAAAAGACGAATGCATGAGAAGGCCAATGGCTTTGTCTAGATTTCCATAGCCTTAATTGGCTCATTGAATTAGCAACTCTTGGCTGAATGGTTAGGAGCATTTAAGAAGGTCTTTGAATAGCCCCAAGTGTGTGAACATGAAGCTTGAATAGTCCTTTGAATGTGAACTAAGCCAGCCGAATAGACTCTTTGTGTGACCAGCAAGTGTGAACGCATGGATGCTCTTTTAAAAACACAATTTAGACATAAGAATTAACATTTAGACAACTTAAATAAAAAACTAACTAAGACACATTAAAATTTGGCTAAGTCCTAGACATCATTAATTCATGCAATAAACTAAGACAAATTAAATTGAGTTTAAGACATACTTAATTAACTAATTAAGCTATAGTAAAACTAAATAAATAATGCATAATAAAGTATTTAATGAGCTAGCAGCTGAACTAGCTAGCTGAGCAAATTTCAACCTCAATTAAGTTGTAAATATTCGGAACATCCTTGAACTCCTTTCTATCTTCATTCCAAGTTTGTTCCACCAAAGCTAAAATAGCATCTTTAAATTGCTTGGCACGGGCACGCGTAATTGGTCCACTAGGCAGCTTGATGGCGTCTTGGTTGGCTTCCATCGTAGAAGTCGTAGGCAAGCTCGTATCAAAAGGCGTTCGGCACTTATGCCCATACAATGCCTCATAAGGCATCATTTTCAAACTTGACTGGAAATTGTTATTGTAGGCGAATTCCACCAATGGTAAGTACTTCTTCCAATTACCTTGGAATTCCAGAACACAACATCGAAGCATGTCTTCAAGTATCTGTATTACTCTCTCTGGCTGCCCGTCGATTTGCGGATGGAAAGCTGTACTAAAGCTAAATTTTGTGCCTAAGGCCTCTTTCAACTTTTTCCAAAACTGGGACGTAAATCTAGGATCTTTATCTGAAATAATTGACAATGGTACACTGTGAAGTCTTACTATTTTTGACACATACAAATCTGCCAACTTATCAAGTGAATAATCAATGCGTACCGGTATAAAATGGACCGACTTTGTGAGTCTATCAACCACGACCCATACTGCATCCTTCTTTTTTGGTGTCAACGGTAAACTCGTCACGAAATCCATAGCAATCCAGTCCTATTTCCACTCAGGAACCATAATAGGCTGAAGTAAACCCGAAGGTACTTGGTGTTCAGCATTCACTTGTTGACAAATTAGACATCTCGATACAAACTCAGAAATGTCTTTCTTCATGCTCGGCCACCAATACCATTTCCTCAAGTCATTATACGTCTTGTGCTACCTGGATGTATAGATAAACATCCACTATGTGCTTCGTGCAAAATTTTCCGAATAAGCTCATCATCTTTGGGTACACAAACCCTACCCCGGAACATCAAACATCCATCTGGACTTATCCAAAAGTCCGACTCAATATTTGATTCACATTGAACTCTTTTAACTTGTAAATCATTGTTGCCTTTCTGAGCTTCACAAATCTCTTGGAGAAACATTGGTCTAGCCCTCAACTCGGCTAGAATAAAACCATCATCTGACAAAGCCATCCATGTATTCATGGCTCTTAGTGCAAACAAGGATTTCCTGCTGAAGGTATCGGCGACCGCATTTTCCTTTCCCGGATGGTAGTCAATCACTAGCTCGTAATCTTTTATTAGCTCTAACCATCTTCTCTGCCTTAGATTCAACTCCTTTTGAGTCATCAAGTACTTTAAGCTCTTATGATCAGTGAACACCCGACATTTCTCACCATACAAATGGTGTCTCCAAATCTTTAGTGCAAATACAATTGTGGCTAACTCCAAATCATGGGTCGGGTAATTCTTCTCGTGCGGCTTTAATTGTCTAGAGGCATATACTATCACCTTGCCTTCTTGCATGAGTACACAACCCAATCCATTTAAGGATAAATCACTATAAACCACAAATTCTTTTCCTGGTTTGGGTTGTACTAGAACTGGAGCCTCAGTCAACAACGCCTTAAGTTTCTGAAAACTATATTGGCACTTTTCTGTCCATTCAAATTTCACATCTTTTTGTAGTAGCCTCTTCATCGGAGTAGCTACCATAGAAAATCCCTTGACAAACCGCCTGTAATAGCCAGCTAGGCATAGGAAACTCCTAACCTCGGTTACATTCCTTGGTAGTTTCCATTCAACAATCATTGAAATCTTACTCGGGTCAACTCGAGTACCGTCACCCGAAACAATGTGCCCCAAAAATCCAACTTCCTTAAGCCAAAACTCACTTTTACTAGACTTGACATATAATTGTTTATCTCTCAAAATTTGCAGAACCTTTCTCAATTGCTCAGCATGCTCGTTCTCATCCCGAGAGTAGATCAGTATATCATCAATAAAGACTACAATAACTTTATCCAAATATGGCTTAAAGATGCGATTCATCAAATCCACGAAAATTTCAGGGGAATTTGTTAAACCGAAAGGCATGACCAAAAATTCATAATGACCATACCTTGTTCGAAATGTGGTTTGGCACATCTGAATCTTTGACTCTCAACTGATAATATCCAGACCTCAAGTTTATCTTGGAAAACACCGTGGCTCCCTTCAATAGATCAAACAAATCATTGATTCTTGGCAACGGGAACTTGTTCTTCACGGTTACCTTATTGAGCTATCAATAATCTATACATAACCTCATGGAACCATCTTTCTTTTTCACAAATAAAATGGGAGCGACACGGAGAATAACTTGATCTTGCAAAGCCTTTGTCTGTCAACTCTTGTAGTTGTGCCTTCAGTTCTTTTAGCTCAGTTGGAGTCATTCTGTATGGAGCAATTAAAATGGGGGCAGTACTAGGAGCTAACTCAATTCCAAATTCAATCTCTCTAACTGGAGGTAACCCTGGCAATTCCTCTGGGAAAACATCTGGATACTCACATACTATGGGCACTGATTCAATTCTTAACTCAGTCTCTTTGGCATTCATCACAAAGACAAGGTAAGTTTCGTACCCTTTTTTCAGGTATTTCTGAGTCAACATGGATGATATCACTACAGGCAATCTGTCTTGCTCATCTGATTCAACACGAAGAATATCTCCATTTTCACATTTTAACTCAATAAATTTCCTTCCACAATTAACTATTACATAATGAGTAGTTAACCAATCCATCCCAAGGATGACATCAAATTCATCAAACGACAATAACATGAGATTAGCCAGAAGATAACGACCTCTAATCATCAAATGTGCATACTCTATCAATTAACACACATATGCCTAGGGGATTTGACACCTTTATCACAAATTTGGTAGACTCTACAGGTATGCTCATGCTAGAGACCAATTTCATGTAAATATATGAGTGGGTAGATCCCAGGTCAATTAAAGCTATAACATGAGTATCATAGAGAGAAAATGTACTCGTGATCACGTCGGGGGAGGACGCCTCTTCGCGAGCGCGAATGGCATATGTTCTCGCTGGTGCTCTACCCTCAGATCTTGCAGTCTACCCTCTAGATGTATTCTTGCTACTCCTTTCATTTCCCGGGTTTCTCTGCGGCCTTCCTCTAGCAGTACTTCTTGATATTGCATTTTGAGATTTCTCTTTCTCACCCATCTCAGGGAAATCTCTAATAAAGTGGTCTGGGGATCCACACTTGAAACAAGCTTTCTCATTCGCTCGACATTCACCGGGGTGGCGTCTGCCACACTGTGGACATTCTGGTCTACTTGGTCAAGCATTACCAATACTAGCAACCGAAGTGGTCTGAGCTTTAGACCCCGAGTATTGTTTACACTTACTTCTGCTTGAAAACCCAGTCGAAGTGGCCGATCAGGTAGTAAAATCTCTTGACTTCCTAGATGAGGATTGGGATGACTTAACTCAGTTGTCTCTTCCTCGAGTCACGGGACTCGATTTCAACCTTTCTTTTCTTTTTAACCAGTTTCTCATCCTTACATGTTTTATCTACTAACACAACAAATTCTTTTAGTTCCAGGATACCAACAAATAAACGGACATCCTCATTTAACCCACCCTCGAAACTTTTACACATAATGGCTTCTGTAAATACGCACTCCCGAGTGTATTTACTAAGTCTTACGAACTCACGCTCATATTCAGTCACCGTCATTTGACCTTACTTTAGCTCCAAGAACTCTTTTCTTTTCTGATCAATGAACCTTTGACTAATATACTTCTTCCAGAACTCCTCTTGGAAGCATTCCTAGTTAACTTTCTCCCTTGGTACAACCGACACAAGGGTGTTCCACCACTAGTAAGCAGAATCTTTCAAAAGAGACACCACACACTTCATGCACTCTTCAGGTGTGCAAGATAACTCATCGAATACCCTAATGGTATTTTCAAGCCAGAATTTTGCTCTTTCTGGGTCATCATCTTTGTTAGCTCGAAATTTCTCCACTCCTTGCTTTCGGATTCTATCAACTGGAGGCTTTTCTCTTCTTACTACCTCCACCACTTTGGGAGCTACAGGGGTCGGCTGAGGAATAGGTGGGGGTGGAGGAGGTTGAGCATTAGGATTTGCTCGAACAAATTCAGTGTACCAGTTGCTCATCATATGGAGAAAGGCTTCTCGAGCCTTTTCTCCTTGACCCAAAGTCTCGGGTCTATTTTTTACTGGCGTAGTACCTTACGTGGGAGCCAGCGCATTACTTTCAGCATCATCAGACGCAGCTCAATAGAGATCCATTTACAATATAAAAACACAATTTAAATCGTCAGGAGTCGTCACACTATCATTATGTAAATACTCATATGTATGGCATGTATAGCTAGACTCATACTTACGCTACGTTAGTCCGAGAGTCGACTAATCTGTAGCTCTGATACCACTAAATGTAACACCCGTTACCCGTATCCAACGTCAGAACAGGATATGAGGCATTACCTAACTTAATCTCAAGCATACGTTCAATTTCGAAATATAAGTCAGTCCAAATTTTCAACTTTTCAAACTTCTTTTTAACAACCTTATTATAGGCTTACGAGGCCCAAAACACATCTTAGAAACGATTTGAGATCATTTCGAGCTCCTTTGAAAAACCTTAGAAACTGTTATTAAAAACAGGGCCACACGCCCATGTGAAGAGGGACATGCCCGTGTGGGTAGGCCGTGTGGTCACACACACCCATGTCCCTAGTCCGTGTGAATTTTATTTTTCATTTCGAACCTACAGAGGTTTTCACACGGTTGGAAACACACCTGTGTCCATAGCCAATGTCCCTCACATGGCCATGACACGCCCGTGTCTTCAATCGTGTGTGAAAACCTTGACATTTTGTTTATGACATCATCATCTCAATAAGGTCACACGGCCACGGCACACGCCCGTGTCTTTAGACTGTGTGTCGAATTAAATTCCTAATTTCAGGTGCAGACTTCACACGGCCTAGGCACACATCCATAGGGCTGACCGTGTGTCACACATGCCCGTGTGTCTACCCGTGTGGACAATTATAAGGCTATCTACCAAGCCAATTGCCACCCTACAAACCAACCACACTTATACCATTTCAATGCAACATATATCATGACCATAAGGCACTTCTAACACCAAAATCAAGACATCCTCACATAGGTTTACACTATATTCATTATGTGTATACTTTACCCATTACTCATCCCATCACACAGTCATGCACTTCATGAACTTCATCATTATTGAATATATAAACTAGTCAAGTATTGACCAATTTTAAATGACCATTTACAAAATGAATTGAATAACATTAATACCCACAAATTGGCTAACAAATATGACATAGCACAAAATAACTAAGTTCCTATACATGCCATACTCAAAATAAATCAAACTTTGCTATAAAAAAGAGAAGTTGATAGTGTGATTCCGAACTCCGATGTCCTACTATCCCTGAGTTAGCTTGGTGATACTACAAGGAAAAGGGAAATGAGAGGGGTAAGCATCAAGCTTGGTAAGTTTGCATGAAATAGATAGCAACATAAAGGTTCATGATAACATCTATTCATCACATTAGATAATACACAAGTTCTCAAGCTCATCAGCATAACTTACTCATGCTTACTCTTACCAAATCACATATCACATTTTGCATTTATTACTCGTATGTTACTCATGGGTACATGTATCACTTCATCACATAACTTTAGTACTTTTACTCTCGTGAAACATAGAATCAGCTCATTGGCATCTTAAATGTAAACTTAGCCCCTTTACCCATTGAACTAATTGGAATATCGAAGGATACTTAATCTCATCATACATGTAACACGATACCAATGCCATATCCCAGATATGGTCTTACATGGGATCACATCTCGATCCAATGCCATATCCCAGATATGGTCTTACACGGAATCTCATAGCGATGTCGATGCCATATCCCAGATATGGTCTTATACGATATCATATATCAATGTCGATGCCATGTCCCAGACATGGTCTTACATGAGTCTTCATTCAGTACCGATGCCATGTCCCAGACATGACCTTATACGGGACTTTCTTTATCTCATGTTTTGATAATGGTATCCTTACTATTCCTAATGTTCAACCGGAGCTTCAACTCAACATAATAGCATTATACTCTTATTGAGGCATCATTAATCAATTTCATAAAAATACTAAACATTTCTCATGATATCAAGCAATTAAGAATATAATAGCATTATGTAGCTGTAATTTCATACAAACTTACTTCGATACCAAAATATATGTGGAATTGTTCAATTTAGTCCACCACCTTGTTCTTACCTCAGTTTCGGTCTGGGCTTCGTGTTTCTTAATCTATAATAACAATTTCACTCATTTAATGATCACATTGACTAAAATAACTCATGAATCATACTTTGGCAACTTGACCGTTTTTCCCTTAGACTTTGGCAAACTTACGATTCTGCCCCTAGGCTTGTATATCGATTTTCATCAAGTTTCCTTATAAATCAATCCTAGTCGAATACATTTTAAGCTTATAGCAACTCCAAATTCTAATTAGTTCTCACATTTAACACCTATTTTATAACATTTGCAAAAAGGTCCTTTTAGGTGTTTTAATGGAAACAAGTTTCACAAAAGTTGTTTATTTAACAACTAAGATTCATTTTCTTCCATAAAATTTTAGAAATCAACATAAATGCTCACATGGTAAAACCCTCGGCTCTTAACCATTTTGCAAAATAGTCCCCTCATTAGCTAGCTCAAGCTACAAGGGTCTCAAAAGTACAAAAATCATCAAAAATAATCATCAAGATGGCTTACTTGTGAAGGAGAGGAGTTGCTGAAAATTTTCAAGCTTTCATGGCTATTTTTCTTGGGAAAAATTGGTGGGGAGAAGTATGATAAAAGATGATATCTTTTCTTTTATTTATTTTATTATATTACATCAATTAATCACCTAATTTCTACCAACTTTGACTCATTTTTCAACTATTTGTCCCCTATGGCCGGCCAACCATCCTAAACAAGGCTTAATTGCAAATCAGAGACCTTCAATTAATATTCTACAGCTATTAGACACCTTTAGCTTATAAAATAGAACTTTCGCACTTTATGTGATTTAGTCCTTTTCCGCAATTAAGCATGTAATCACTAAAATTAATGCACCAAAATTTTCATGCACTTGTAATCATGCTATAACACATAAAAAATATTAAAACAATTTTCTTTAATCTCAAGTTAGTGGTCCCAAAACCACTATTCCGATTAGCACCTAAATCGGACTGTTACATTCCCTTCCTTTGAACGAAAAGCTTGTCGTTCTGATTCTTTTGTATTACCTTCATCTTGTAATGAAAGGAAGTGAGAAAAAAGAAATTAAACGAAAAGAGAGACAAGAAATATTGATGCGAGAGAATGAGCGAATCCTAATCGAAATTGAGAGAAGAAAAATAGAGATGAGAGAAAAAGAAAAAGAGAGTGAGAGAAAGCAAAACGAGATTAAAAAAGAAAAAGAGTGTGAGCAAGAAAAGAAAATTGAAAAAGAGAGCGAGAATGAAAAAGAAACATGTAACACCCCTAACCCGTATCCGTCGCCGGATTAGGGTTACGAGGCATTACCTACCATAACATAACCCTAAACAAACATTTACAAATAATTAATTTATAAACCTATCATTTATTATATCAAAAAATGAAATCAACTAACATGTATTAAAACTAAACTACTTATTTGATTATATACAACAAGATCGAATTATATAAACATGTATATTAATTTCATGCATAATATTCACTATTCATATGGTCTTAACCGAATGCCTAATAAGTAATAATGAACTTCCATAGCATGCTTTAAACATTAATATATAAATCCCCAATTCATATATTCCAATTCATGTAAAAGGCATTTTTATTTATCAAATAACAAAAGACTCAATTCATTAGGTCATCGAAGCTCTATCATTTGAATATGTACATGCTATAATCACTTTACTAAAACAAATTATCCATTATCAAACCAAATATACATATACCAAGACTTTATTTCAAACATTCATTCTTATAACATGATCGATTGACATAACTAAAATATATATACCTTACATCACCATTCTTATTTATCATGAAACCTATTTGTCAAATTATACTAAGGTCACGGTCACAATTTTACCACTAGTGTGTAACTTAATAATCAATCATCCATATAACCAAGCATCAATCACATACACATCATGAAACATACCTTCATCATAACATAATAACATGACCAAATTCACATAAGCCCAAAATATCATGTCTTAGCCATTTTAGCATGGCATGCATAAATACACAAATATATACACATCATTTGCAATATCTCCATAAGTAACATAGCCTATACATGCCATTAATACAAAATACCAACTTTGATAAGGTACCAAAATAGTAGTTGATAGTGTGCTTGACTTCGACAAGAATCCCCGAGTACGAGCTTAAACTTCAAAACCAATAAATAGTCAAATGAAATCATTGGTAAGCTATCTTAGCTTAGTAAGTGATAAGCAATGGTTTATATTTCAATAACCGAACTTTAAATGGATCAATTCAATCGTAAAAGAGCTCATAACAGTACACATATGTAAACAATTAACATGCAAACCCTATCTATTTCTATATGCCTCAAAACCATTAGATTCGACCCTTCACTAAAAAGAACAAGGTAGTGTTTAAACCATTAGAAGTCACCAACGGCTTAACCAAAGGAAGGGAATACTCACCACAATACACCATGCATTCAGCCAAAAGAGAAAGGGTCGACAAAAATAAAAGAAAAAGTCTTGAAAGAAGCAAAACTCACCAAGTCGACTGCTGATCAGAGAAGAGAACGATAGGGCAAGGGATATTCGGCACTTGACAAGGATGAAGATAGAGGATTCGAAGAAGAAAAGAAGAGGATAGCAGGGGTTTTGGTTGTGACAAGAGAAAAGATGATAGGAGAGAGGTGCGATTCTCGTGTTTAAGGAAAGAGCAATGAAGATGAAGAGATTCGACAAGGCTTCAAGAGTTTCGGCCACACAAGAAAGGGGAGAAAGATATGGAGAAATGAATGATGAGGGAAAAATGAGAAAAGAAGAACAGAGGAAGAGTGCAATAGGTTTGGGTTTTTGGCTAGCAAAGAAATGAAGAGAAAGGTTCAAAACAAAAAGAGAAAATAGAGTGTTTCCCTAATCGGTTTCCCAACACTATGCTCAATCTGACTCTAAGAAGAAATCGGCACAACAAGGCACCCCTAAAACCGATTGAACCACCACCAAAAGAGAGACCAAGTGCCACTAGCCTTGAGATTTCGGCACATACCCAACTAGACCCCCAACCGAAACCTCTCCCCCCTTCTTAAGTTTCCCCCAATCGGCCATTACTTCCATCCACTTCAAAATCCCTTACTTTGCTCCTACATTCACTCTTGTTCATCCATTCAAAATAATTTGAATAATTCAAACTCCCCTTTTTCCTTATGGCCTCCCATTCAAATCATTTGACTCATTCAACACCTATCCAAGCAGTGCCTTTGCCGAATCCACCACTTAAGCTCCTTAGGCACAAAAATAAAGTTCCTCATTGTTGACGACGCAACTCGAACCCCTTCTCCTTGTAGCTTCTCCCTTGTGACGCCACCTCAAGCACCCTAAGTGGCGTCACTTCAAGCACCCTAAGTGGCGCCTCCTTGCCACTTTACCACCTCTTTACTTGTGTTAACAAAACACAATTAAATACCCTTAGGGCCTGGCTCAGCTCGCTCTTCCCCTCAAGTGCCTAAAAATAAAATTTCACCAAGGCTTAGGCTTAACCCCGAGCCTTCTCGGGACCCCCAAACACATCAAAACAACAATTAAAACATAACAACACACATCAATACACAATAATGCCCAGCCCCTAATTCCAGGATGTTACACATATAAGCACATATATAATTTTTCAATCACACCATCACATATTTCAAGGTCCACATTTAATTACTACTCATTCCATAATTATATAACCACCCCAAATATATCAAGTTTCATACATAGATCAATTACACAATCAGCTAGTATATATATAATCTCATTCCATACCATGTTCGGCTAAATTGGATTTTAGTATGCTCATTTTTTCTACTACTCAAGAGGTATACACATATACATGTATATAATTAACCTCATTCGGCTAACACACTATTAGGATTCCATATCTCATTCGGCAATTTGAAAGATATCAAATCTATTCATTTGTTTAAAATGTATACATTACATTATAAAAACCATTTGAATAATTCCAATTGCTTAAACACTTACCTCAAAATTTGACGGATTGAACTTTCCGACTATTCGTTCAACTTTGTTTTTCCACGATCCAATCCCGTTTCCTTTTGTTCTTGATCTAAATAATTTCAAATTAAACTTATTTGTCTCACATTTTAGTCCCTTAAGAATTTATTCTTTTCAATTTAATCCCTAACACTCAATTTCACCAAAATTTCTAATTCAAAACATGTTGATTTAAAACATACTCTTAATATTCTACCATCAAACATTACAAATCATGAACATTCATCAATGGCCGATTCATCAACATGCCTCAAACTCAAAAATTTCAACATGGGTTGGATAGCATTCAAAACAACGAACTCAAAAATGTAAAAATTATCAAAAACTAAACAAAGTACATACCTAAATTAAGCTCCTCGAATGCCGAAACCTTAAGCTTCAAAAATGGTGTTCCTTTCTTTCTCACATTGGGCCAAGAAGATGAACATTTGTATGTTCTCTTTCTTTCCACTATGTTTCATTATTTTATGACTTAAAATAAAAAGAAAATAATCATTTCCTTATTACTTATATTAACATAATATAATAACATAAAAATTTACCTAATATTTATACATGTTGCCGTCCATTACTATTAATAAAAAGGAAATTTGCAACATAAATCCTCATCATTAAAAGACACATCAATTAAGCCACTCAATTACATAGAAAGCTACTTTTGCCACTTATGCAATTTAGTCCTTTTTCTTAAATTAATCACACAAACAAGCAAATTACCCAATGAAACTTTCACACATGCTCAATCATATATAACTAACACAGAAAATAATATAAAAATGTTTTTCTGACGTAGATTCGTGGTCTCGAAACCATCGTTCTGATTAGGGTCAAATTCGTACTGTTACAACTCTCCCCCCTTAGGGATTTTCATCCCTGAAAATCTTACCGGTAAATAGGTTCGGATAACGTTCTTTCATTGTATTCTCAGTCTCCCAAGTTGCTTCTTCAATTCTGTGCTTTTGCCACAGTACCTTAACTAACGGAATCTTTTTATTTCTCAATTCTTTTATTTCCCGTGCCAGAATACAAATAGGTTCTTCTTCATATGACATATTGGGTTGAATCTCAACCTCTGTCGGGCAAATTACATGTGAAGGATCAGATCGATATCTTCGAAGCATCGAGACATGAAAGACATTATGAATCTTTTCTAATTCAAATGGCAATTTCAATCTATAGGCAACCATCCCGATACGCTCTGTAATTGAATACGGTCCAATGAATCTCGGACTCAACTTGCCTTTACGACCGAATCTGAGTACTTTCTTCCACAGTGAAACTTTCAAAAATACCCCGTCTTCGATCTGAAACTCAATGTCTTTGCGTTTCAAATCCGCGTATGATTTTTGACGATCTGATGCAACTTTCAAACTATTACGGATCATTGCCACTTTTTGTTCATTCTCTTTAATTAAATCAACCCCGTGTATCTTGCCTTCACTAAGCTCGGTCTAATCTAATGGTGTACGACATTTCCAACCGTATAATGCTTCATAGGGTGCCATTTTAATACTTGATTGAAAACTATTATTGTACATAAATTCAATTAAAGGTAAGTATCGTTCCCACGTACCTTCAAACTCGAGAATGCAACACCTCAACATATTCTCGAGTATTTGAATAACACGCTCGGATTGACCATCCTACTGAGGGTGAAAAGCTCTACTAAAGTGTAACTTGGTACCTAAAGCATCCTGCTGTTTCTTCCAAAACCACGATGTGAACCTCAGATCCCTATCCGAAACAATAGAAATAGGTACTCCGTGTAACCGTACGATCTGCGATACATACAACTCAGCCAACTTATCAAGTGAGAAATCCGTACGTACCGGAATAAAATGAGTCGATTTCGTCAATCTATCAACAATAACCCAGATTGAATCTTTCTTACTTGGCGTCAAAGGCGAACCCGTTACGAAATCCATAGTGACCCAATCCCACTTCCACTTAGGTATCATAATCGGCTAAAGTAGTCCCGATGGTACTGCTCAACTTTCACTTGTTGGCATACTAAACACATCGACACATAGTCTGAGAAGTCACGTTTCATACTGTGCCACCAATGATGTTGTTTCAGATCATTATACATTTTCGTGCTACCCGTATGAATCGAAAATCTACTACTATGAGCTTCATCACAGATCATTCGAATCAATTCAGGGTTCTTCGGTACACAGATCTGATTCTTGAATCGTAAACATCCTTCAGCATCTATCTGAAGGTTTGAATCCGCACACGAGCCACAATGACTTTTCTTTGTTTTTAAATCATCATCAACCTCTTGGACTTCTCGAATCTGCTGCTCAAACAATGGTCTCACTTTCAACTCAGCAACGATTGCACCATCCTCAGTCATACCTATATCCTTATTCATTGCGCGTAGAGCAAATAGTGACTTTCGGCTAAGTGCGTCAGCAACCTCATTAACCTTTCCCGGGTAATAATCAATCACGAGCTCGTAGTCTTTCAACAATTCTCACCATCGTCATTGTCTCAAATTCAGATCTTTTTGAGTCATTAAATACTTTAGACTCTTATGATCCGAATAGATGTGGTATTTCTCACCGAATAGATAGTGACGCCATATCTTCAAAGCAAAGACTATAGCGGCCAACTCAAGGTCATGCTTCAGATAATTCCTCTCGTGCAGTTTCAACTGTCTCGAAGCGTAGGCTACAACTTTACCCTCCTGCATCAATACACAACCCAGCCCATTTAAGGATGCATCGCTGAAAATAAAAAATTCTTTACCCAACTCTAGTTGAACAAGTACCGGAGCTTCCGTTAACAAAGTTTTTAGCTAATCGAAACTCTTCTGTCACCTTTCTGACCACTCAAATTTAACGTCTTTTTGCAATAGTTTTGTCATCGGAGCTGCTATCATAGAAAACCCTTTCACGAAGCATCTATATTATCTGGCAAGTCCCAGAAAGCTACGAATCTCAGAAATATTCTGCGGGGGTTTCCAATCAAGTATAGCCAAAACTTTACTCGGGTTAACCTGAATGCCCGATGCTGAAATAACATGCCCCAGGAAGCTAACTTCATTCAACCAAAACTCACATTTGCTGAATTTCGCGTATAATTGCTTTTCACGTAAAATCTGTAACACTAACTTCAAATGCTCAGCATGCTCGGTTTCGCCTCGCGAATAGATCAGTATATCATCTATGAATACAACCATAAACCAATCTAAATACGGTCTGAATACCCGATTCATCAAGTCCATGAAAACAGCAGGGGCATTAGTGAGCCCAAACGGCATCACCAAGAACTCATAATAACCATATCTCGTTCAAAAAGTAGTCTTTGGTATGTCCGATTCTCTAACTCGTATCTGATAATATCCTGACCTCAGATCAATTTTCAAGAACACCGAGGCTCCCTTAAACTGATCGAATAAATTGTTGATACATGGTAATGGGTATTTGTTCTTCATGGTCACCTTATTGAGCTGTCGATAGTAATGCACATTCTCAAAGTTCTGTCTTTCTTCTTCACAAATAGAACGGGTGCACCCCAGGGAGAGAAACTCGGTCTGGCGAAACCTCTATCTTTCAATTCTTGCAACTGAGCCTTTAATTCTTTTAATTTAGTCAGTGCCATTCTATACGGAGCTATCAAAATCGGGGTAGTCCCTGGCACTAGCTCAATCCCAAACTCTACCTCACGAACGGGTGGCAATCCCGGTAATTCCTCCGAGAACACATCTGGATATTCACTAACAACCGGTACCGGTTCAATCTTCTTTTCGATTACCTTGTTGTCAATCATATACGCAAGATATGCTTCACAACCCTTTCTCAAATATTGTAGAGCCAACGTTGAGGCTATCACAGTAGGTAGTCCATTCAAATCTGCAGACTCAATTCGGATTATCACATTATTTTGGATCTTAAATCAATAGTCTTTCGTCTACAATTAACTACCGCATCGTGTACTATCAAACAATCCATACCGAGAATGATGTCGAACTCATCGAAAGGTAATAGCATTAGATCAGCTAGAAAACACATATCTCGAATCATCAAAGGGCAGTTTTTGCACACTTTATCAACTAATACGCATCCACCCAGTGGGTTTGAAACCAGAATTACAAATTCAGTAGACTCAACATGTAGAGTCTTACTGGACACTAGTGCTTCACACACATACGAATGAGTTGAGCCAGGATCAATCAAAGCAGTTACACTAGTATCAAAGAGTGTAAAAATACCGGTAATAACATCTGGAGATGAGGCCTCCTCTCTAACACGGATGGCGTAAGCTCTAGCTGGTACAAGGGCCTCCGATTGAATAGTCGCATCTGTAGTCCCCCTTTGTATGCCACTCCTACTTCCCCCAATACGAGATGGTCTACCTCTAGCTGTAGTGTTGCTCGGTCTCGCACTCTGAGTGATACTCTTATCAGCGGTCTCCGAGCAATCTCGAATGAAATGATCCTGCGAACCACACTTGTAGCAAGTGCGATTATTGGATTTACCCCAACACTCGCCAAAATGTCGTCTATCGCATTGTTGACACTCAAGCCTATTCGGCCGGGTATTGCCAACACTAGCAACTGATGTAGCCCAAGAACTCACTGGTGGCCATTCTCGTATAAAAATTCCTATGTTAGGTTTGGACCGGCTACCTTTATTCTTGAACTTCTTTGTTGACATTTGAGAAAATTTACCCGCAGATCTCTTACGGAAGTCTCTAGCTTCTGTCTCGGCCTTTCGCTTTTCTTTCCCCAGCTTCTCGGCTTTATAAGCTCGCTCAACCAGTACTACGAATTCTTTATTTCAAGTATGCCAACCAGAAGCTTTATATCTTTCTTTAGACCATCTTCAAATCTCCGGCACATAGCAGCCTCAGATGAAACACATTCACGAGCGTAGCGACTAAGTCTTACAAACTTGCGCTCGTATTCAGATACAGTCATACGATCCTGCTTGAGCTCGAGAAATTCTTTACGTTTAGAGTCTATGAAGCGTTGACTTATGTATTTCTTGCAGAATTCCGTCTGAAAGAAATCCCAGGTAACTCTCTCCTTCGGAACAACTGATACAAGAGTATTCCACCAGTAGTAGGCAGAATCTCACAATAAGGATACGGCACACTTTAGACATTCGTCGGGTGTGCAAGACAGCTCATCAAAAACACGCATAGCATTATCAAGCCAAAATTTAGCTCGCTCTGCATCATCATCATCTTTGGCTCTAAATTTTTGAGCTCCGTGCTTTCTGATGCGATCAACCGGAGGCTTGCTTGCTCTCTCAGGATTTACAATCCAGGGTACCACTGGTTCAACAGAGGGAGTATTCGGATTCAGGGGTTTTTGAACAGCCGGATTGGTCCATATATACTGACTAAACAATCATTCATCATACTATAAAAGGCTTGTTTAGCCCCTTCTTCGGGATTACTCGCAGCTGGTTGAGATTCCTCTGGCGTGGTCCCTTGCGTGGGAGCAGGTGCCACGCTCTCAACATCATCAGCTATAGCTCGCTCGGGATCAAGATCCATTTACTATACGAAAGAAATAAACACATTTCACTGTCAGAAGTCATCACACTATCACATTATAAATTAATGGCATGTATAGCTAGACTCACATGCGCTATGTTTGTCCAAGAACCAACTAAACCGGAGCTCTGATACCAATAAAATGTAACACCTCTAACCCGTATTCGTCGTCAGATTAGGGTTACGAGGCATTACCTATCATAACATAACCCCAAACAAACATTTACAAATAATTAATTTATATAGCTATCATTTATTATATCAAAAAATGAAATCAACTAACATGCATTAAAACTAAACTACTTATTTGATTATATACAACAAGATCGAATTATATAAACATGTATATTAATTTCATGCATAATATTCACTATTCATATGGTCTTAACCGAATGCCTAATAAGTAATAATGAACTTCCATAGCATCCTTTAAACATTAATATATAAATCTCCAATTCATATATTCCAATTCATGTAAAAGGCATTTTTATTTATCAAATAACAAAAGACTCAATTCATTAGGTCATCGAAGCTCTATCATTTGAATATGTACATGCTATAATCACTTTACTAAAACGAATTATCCATTATCAAACCAAATATACATATACCAAGACCTTATTTCACACATTCATTCTTATAACATGACCGATTGACACAACTAAAATATATATATACCTTATATCACCATTCTTATTTATCATGAAACCTATTTGTCAAATTATACTAAGGTCACGGTCACAATTTTACCACTAGTGTGTAACTTAATAATCAGTCATGTAACACCCCAAACCCGGCCCATTCACTACGACCGAATTTGAAATGCCACTGTGGAACACGTTCGAAAATATTCTTACTTAAGAGTAAAAACCGTTAAAAATTTGTTGCCTTTAATAAAACATATTCGTGACTTAAAATATTCTAAGTAAAAATTAAATTGTTATAAAAATACCGGATTCAAAACTTTATTATACATACTTAAGAAAATAAAATCATTTGCAATTAATATTTAAATTGTCAATCCATAATAGAACATAATAATAAAAATACTTAATAAAAATACTTAAATACTTTAATGGGCCTTATTACAATAAATAATTAAACCAAAATACTTAATAATAAACTGATTGAAATAATAAAAACATCTGCTGCATGGGCCACCTCGTATCCACTCCAACCTGGTCCGATCATCATATCACTTGCGATGTTTGATAAATAATTGGGTGAGTCATACAGACTCAGTGTGTAATTAAACCACTGAATTGCACCCACATGTTAACCACATAATAATCCATATATCAGATAACAATTATCATATTCACATATTATCACATTCTGGGCTTGGCCCACATTCAAATCACTTATCAGGTAACAGGGTAATTAACCACATAATTCCACATATCGGGCTTAGCCCATTTCCACACTGATCCATATTCATATACTGGGCTTGGCCCATTTCCACATTAGTCCACATATCACTGGGCTTGGCCCATTTTCACATATGTTCACATACGAAATCATGCAATAATGAAACCCAACCCAAACCTAGGGTCCATCCGCTACACACCCCCTTATCCAGCCTACCACACACCAGGGGATTATCAAATCATCCTCTCCTTTTAACTCCAAAAGGCATTCAATGCTGTCCACGTGCAATTATGCACAATAATCCACAACGCGACCTCAGTCAGCGCCAATCCACGATGTAGCCGTAGCTAACACCAAAACCACGATGGGACACATAGTCACTCATCAACCACGATATGGCACATAGCCGATATCAACCACGATGAGGCACATAGCTACTCATCAAACCACGCGAACTTAATCGCAAATAATCCACAACGTGACCTCAGTCAACGTCAATCCACGATGTAGCTCAAGGCTAACATCAAACCACATACTCGAAGTACACCCTGTCCTTCTTTTATATCATATCCCACTCATGCACATGCAACGTGAAATAGTGCCATGATAATGCATGAGCATGTTCATCAAACATATCATCACATATTCATATTAATAACCACATCATAGATTTAGTACTTACCTGATTACCGATATACCCCTTGAGGGTATCCATATCACAATTTCCACTACACTAATTAGCACATTCATAACACATACACATATCACACAAATACAGTAATATCCTGGATTTAGGGGTTATGAAAATTTTCGCATGAATGTGTGCATTGTTGTTATGTGCTCTTTGTATGAGTTTTAGGGACTTTGGGAATTTTAGAATGTAAAGGATTGCCTTAGAAAATATTAGATTTTTCTTTAGAAGGGGAACTAAGCAAGTTTGGCCTTAAGAGAATTAATTTGAGGTTTTGATCATAAGTTGAGCTATTGGTAAAGTGGTGAAGGCGCATGGGTGAATGCATGAGGTGAGAGGTTTGAATCCTTTAGCTAGCAATTGGGAGGAATTTTAATTTTGTTCTCTTTCCTATAGAGTCGGTCAAACCTTATCTTGAATGGATGGACTCTTCTTTTATTTTTGGATAGTAGACCAAAGGGAAAAGGCAAGTTAGTAGTTTTGGTAAGAAATCAAATTGTTAAGGAAGGTTTAGGGGACAAAAGGCTTGAAGAGTGGGTGTTGTTTTGGAAGCTTTTCCATAGTCATTTGACCATGAACCTAGATGGCATAAGGGGCTAAGGGGGTTGGTTTAATAGTGATGGAGACTAAGGGATTGATAAGGAAGAATTGAGGAGGAAAAAGGAGGATTGTGTTGGCTAATGTGTTGACCGAATGTGATATGGGAGTAGGGAGGTGTTAGTTGACCAAAAGTTGTCAATTTGTGCATCTTTTTCCTTTGTCCAAATATTTTCTTCTTAGCCGAAATTGTCAATTGGCATTTGGTAAAAACTTTGCTTTGTTTTGGCCATTACATTTTTGACCAAATTGATACTTTTTATTTCTTCTTTTCCTCTCAAGTTTTACTCTCTTTTGGTACCAAAATATTGCTACTTTTGAAGACATTTATCATTTCTTTTCTTTCTCTCTAGTGCCGAATTCATCCTATCACCAAAGGCATTTCTCTTGTTTTCTTTTTCTTTTTCATTCTCTTTCTCTCTTCTCTTTCTTTCTCATAGCCGAAACTATCCTATACTTTTCACCATTTCTTCTCTTTTTAATTGTTAAGGTCGAATCTCTTTATAGTTCTAGTAAGGGTGAATCAATCTCTGTGTTTCGGGTAAGGATTATCTATCAATCATTTCTTTCTTTTCATTTTTTTTGGATTAGCCGAATCTAGGCATCTAATCCCTATCTTTTATCGTTGGCCGAATCTTTGAAGGAGGATTTCGGGGTTTCTTGTAGTTGACGATTAGGGAGAGATCGTTCGGGTTTCAAATAATCCAAGGTAAAGAGATGATGATATTCGGGCAAGGGCCATATCTTGTATTGGTAATCGATTTCTAATATAGTGTTATGTAGGTGCTATCGACGTTGTAGGCAAGGGTTGGAAATCTTAAGTATTAATATCGCTTTCCGTGTTTGCAAGGTGTGTAACTTATGCTAAACTTCTAATAGATTAATAGCTTTATTGATAAAAATGTGTTTATAAAGAAATATAAATTATTATGGCTTCAGGTACCATTCAATGGTACGGTGAATTGAGGTATGTTATTCCTTCGTACTATGTATGATTCTAATATGAAACATATTCGATATTTGATTATGATTTTGATATAATGTACAAGGCATAATATTTACATCGCTAATAATGCTATATGCATAATATGAAATGTGTCCGATTCCGATATGATAATGGGGTATATGGCATGATAATGAAATAATATGTTATTGCATGGGCATATGGGTAATATTGAAAGGGGAAGTGTTCCAGTGGATTTTCCATATTATCCGGTGACCTCGGTCACGATATTATGAATCCGTTGACTTCGGTCACGATACTAAGAATCCGGTGACTCTGTCACGATTATCTGGTGGCTATGCCACGATTATAAGGGCGATGTGCATGCTGACTGTAGCAACTGCCTTCGATGGTGTGTAGTGGATGGAGGGTCAATTTAGTAATCCCCACGGTGTGATTGGTAGGTACGGGTGGTGTGTAGCGGATGGATATTTAGGTTGGGCTCGGGATTGCATTTCATTTTATATGTACATGTGATTATATGATTTGCTATATTATGGGCTTTATTGCTATAATCGATTGGATTTTTGGTGTATTGTTACACATTGAGTCTTTTGACTCACCCATTCGTGGGATATCATTTCAGGTGATACACAATGATTTTGGACCGGGTCAAAGAGGATCGCGTGGTGGCCATTGCTCAACTCAGTAAATTGGGATTTTCACTTTTTATTAAACTTACTACGTTTTCTTATATATTTTGGGATTTAATTTGGGATATGTTTTTGTAATAAGGCCGCCATTAGTTATGTTACTTTTACGTTTTAATTTATATTCTGCTACGATCAATTTCAACTAAACAATTAAATATTTTCGATAATCGTATTAAAAACGGTTTTTAACAAATTCGTACTTTAAATTTATTCTTTTACCCCAAAATCACATCTTATTACAAAACGAAAAAAATGAGTTTTTCTTAAGAAGCATACCATATCCGGTCGGGCTTGTAGGCCGGGTTGGGGTGTTTCAACTTGGTATCAGAGCCAGGTTTTAAACACTCGGCCTTGGGTTTTGAAGTCCACAACGTTTTCAAAATTTGGCTCAAATGAATGATTTTGAAAATTTTTGGATTAAAAATGGTTTTATGGAAGCATGGCACCCGAGTTCTTGACTCGAAGTCCACCAGGTAAGTACCTCAAATTATTGAATGAATTATTATATGATTGATATATGGGCATACTTGGGCTCGTAGATTAGAGAACTAGGACCTATTGAACCCTAGGGCTAGTGCACTCAAACATAAGCATAAGACTTAAAAATAACTGAACAAACCTGTGAAGTAAGTCGCCGAGTTACGGTGTTGCAACCATTGTGCGCATGTCTAGGAGTGGATTCGGTAAGAGCTTGGTATTTAAGCAGTCCTAGCGACTCACCTTGTAATATCCCGGAATAGAAGTTACGAGTTTGGTAAATAACTCAAGTGTTAGTGGGCCTCAAGAGTGGTTTGATGTGCTTTTGGAGTCCCTAAAGGCCGAGGATAAAAAGGGAGTATTTTGGAAAATTTTGAAAATTTTGGGTTAAAAGTGGAATTTGGCTGAGGAAGGCCTTAAGTAAATTTTTGTAAAGTTGTGGCATATAAAATGCCCTGGTAAAGTGGTCTTCATGTGCCACTTAAGGTTTGGATTAGCGCTAAGCAGGTCAGGGGATCGAGCAATGCTGGGCGCGTGGTTTTTGTTTTTTGCGCTGTATGGTGTTATGGACTAAGGATGCCTTAAAAGATTTTAGTGAGCATAAATGGACATGAAAGCCCAGGTGGTAGAGTGGATAAGAGCGTGAGGTAGTGATTGCGGCTTCGAGGTTGGGCGTTCGAGCCCCATTGGTGGCGCGGATGCTTTTATTTTTGGCTCCCAGCGTTGAAGTGAGAAAGCCAGCGAAGTATAGTTTTAAAAGAGATCTCAATGCGTTTGTTAGCATGAAATGAACATTGGCCGAATGGTTAAGGACTTTGTTGGAAAACTGCGACTAAAAGGACTCGCGTTCGAGTCATGGGAGTCGCGCACGAGACGTTTGTTTTTGCTTTCAGCGCTAAGCTTAAGGAGCTCGCCAAGGATAGTTTAAAATAATCTCGCGACGATTTATGGCATGAAAGTCGCATTAGCAGAAATGGCGAGAAACTTGAGGATTCTCTCCGTGTCTCGGGTTCAAACACGGGACAAATACCGAGGTTTTCTTTTTTGGCTTTTTCAGGCGTGAAAATAAGTGGTTGTATGGGCATTAAATGCATGCAGCATGCACGCGTGAAGCATAGGGTTGCTTCTTCTTTTTATTTTAATTGTTTTGGAAGCATGGGGCTTCAAACTTTTATATTATTGTTTTATGATTTTGGTTGTTTTCAAAGGCTGCATGAGTATGGGAGTTTTATTGTTATTATTATTTTTTAGTATGGATTACATTTGTTTGTTTGCTTATTATATTGTTGGAAAAAGGATTTGAATATTGGGTAATGGATTAAACAATAGTAATTGATGTAGCAAAAGGGAGAGCATGTGCGGCTTGGGTGTTGCAAAGCTTGGCCGGCCTTGGTTTTGGTAAAAAGAGAAGCATGGTCATTAATCTTTTGTTTATTAAAAGATGGATATTGGTGATGGGCAAGTTTATTAAACTTTATTTTATTTTTAAATGATGATGGCTTATTGCTTGGGAAGCATGGCCGAATGGAGGGGTCCTCTAGGAACTCCCACAGTCGGTTTTGGGTATGGCAAAGTGATGCATGGCTGTTCGACGCATGCTTAAGAGCCAAGTGTGGGGAGCTTTGAGTTGGTATTTTCGGTTACATGAAGGGAAAGAGAGAGAGATTGAGCTGCGGTTTGGAAAGAATAGCAAGGGAGGTGGCCAATGTTTTGCTTTGTTTCCTCTTCTTTCCTTTTTGTGTACTTGACCGAGAGAGAGTGAGAGTCAGAGCAAGTTTGAGCTTCAGTCTTGAAGAAGCTAGAAAGAAAGAGACCTAAGGCTTGAGTTTGATTTTTGGTAGGAGCTTGAGAGTTTTCGGCTAGCTATGCGCTTGCATGGTTTTCTTCCTTTAGCCGAATCTCAAGAGAGCTTCATTCTTCTTCTTCTGTTACAAGTTTGAGAAGCTAGGGAGTATTTCGGTTAGCAAAAGTTTTCTTCATTGTTGAGTAGCCGCATGTTTCGTTACCATTTGAACCATAGCCGAATCTCTATTATTGGTGCTATCGACTGTGTGTTTGAAACCCTCCTTTTTATTCAAAGCAATAATAGTAAGTAATCTCTCCTTAGCAATCAGTTTCGCTTCATCTTTTTATTGTGTGCCAAAAACAGTGATTGTGTGTTGGTTTAAGGTTGGGTGAATGCCATAACCTCGTGTTCCTTGGTGTGTAGCCAGCGTTAAGGGACCTTGGAGGGATCTCTTGGTTTCGAATAAGCATGGGGTGGCTAAATGTGTATAAGGCCATAGTGATGTACTCTGTTTGTGTAGCTAGTGTTAAGGAGCATCAACGGAGTCTTCAGGGTTCGACTATTCAAGGAAATGGTAAGTGTAATATTCGGCCAAGAGCTTTGTTCATAGATTTGTGTAATAGTTGATTCTAACAATATTTTAGTAGCACCTTCGATGACTTCGAGAGTTAATCGACAAGAACAAAGGGTGTTTCAGGATCGAAATAAGCTAGGTAAATGACTCTTGGCATTCGGCCTAAGGCCATATTATTGGTACTAAGTGTGACCAATTTCGGTTATGTGTTCTAGGGGCTAATCAATAGAAGTAACAGAAGCTTTCGGGATTTTAGACTTTGTTAGATTCAATAAATCAGAATCTCGCTATAGTCAGGTGCGTAGTTATCGCACTGTTCTTTGTTTGTTATATGTGTTATTGTATATGTTGTGCATGTTAGCCGAAATTAGGATTAAGATGATGAATACCCAAGGTGAGTGATCGAATAATCAGGTTAGTGGTTATGGTGTTTATCTTTCAGAAATTTGCGATAATAAATGATTATTGATGAATGTACAAAAATGGTATAATTATGTGTATGGACTATGTGGATATGGGCTTTGTAATTGTACATTTATGTGTATGGACTGTGTGGATATGGGCCAAGCCCATATGTGGAACATGTGTATTAACTATGCACTGAGTCTTGGTGACTCACTCTATTTTTATTAAACCTTTCAGGTGGCGCTTAATGCTTGGACCGGGTTTGGAGCGGGTACAAAGGTGGCCATGCAAAAGTGGATTTTCATGCAAAGGAATCTCTTGTTTAATGAATTTAATATTTATATTTTCCGTATTTTGATTAAGTGTGTATTGTAAAAAGGCCCACTAAAGTATTTCAGTTCATTTATTAAGCATCGTTATTATTATGCCCTATCATGGATGGATGATTTAAAGGTTGATTTCAAATGGTTTTATTTTTCAAGTAAAGCTTGAACCTGATATTTTTATAACAAACTTTGATTTTTACTTAGAATATTACAAGTCACGAAAATGATTTGTTAAAAGAAACAAATCTTCATCGGTTTTACTATTAAGAAAGAATATTTTGAAAGTATTCTGCAGTGGCATTCCAAATTCGGTCGAAGTAAATGGGCCGGGTTTGGGGTGTTACACACCTCCTCTTTACTCGAATCCTACCTGGTGCGTAGCTACGGTTCACCCTAACCAAGAGGACTTATTCACGGGCTAAACTTGATAATTAAAACCCGAAAGGGACTAGCCATGCAGTTTTTAAAAAAAAAACTCTAGTTTTTAAATCACTAAATTACCCTTTTGATCTGTACAAATTATTTTGAAGATATTTCTCAAAGTATTTTCGACTTCCAAAATTACCAAAATGCCTCTAGTGGCAAAATTTCGAAAATGCCTTTGGTTTCTAAAATTACCGTATTACCCCGATTTCAACAAAATTCTTTTACTTTGCAAAGGTATTCAAAATTTTGTATTTCAAAATAATACCCTGACTTTTGAAATTTACAAAATTACCCCGGATTGGCAAAATTACCAAAATACCCCTGGTTTCCAAAATTCTACTGTACCTTTAATTTGACAAATTTTCAGAAATACCCTCCAGTTTTGGAAATTTCCAAGTGTCCTGATTTATTAAAGTTTTTAAAAAAAAATTCTTTGATTTATTACAAAAATACCCTGTAGGAAAATGACGAATTTACCCCTAGGTTGGGAACGGACAGAAATGCTCATAGAAGTGTGTTGAATGTTGTGGATGAGTGAATGTGTCTCAATTGATGTGAATGTGTGATTCTCTGAATTAGAATAGTGATCTTGAACTAGAAATTTTGATTGATCGAAAGAACTACTTCTGAAAACTTCTTTTCATAAAATTTGCTCGGGGATAAACAGTGAAACAAAATACTAATGCATAAAACTTCTTAATCAGATAAGACGCTAAGTAGACATGAGTTCTAGAGGACGAGGTCGTCGTGGTCGCGGTAGAGGCAGAATGGCTATTTCGGAACTAGTTAGGTCTGGTCAGGGTTCCGAAAATGAAGCTCCGCCACCAGCTGTTGGAGCGGAATTTCAAGAGCAAACTGGAGGAGATGACGCTGTATCGCAAGCTATGTTGCGAGTCCTAGAGCGAGTAGCGGGAGCTAGTATGGGTAATGGAGCGCGAAAGCCAGTGGCTGAGAGACTTAGATCTAACGGAGCCGAGGTTTTTAGGGGAGTATCTGGGGTAGCTTCGAATGTAGCGGAGTACTGGTTAGAGGCAGTCGAGAGGATCATGGACGATTTGGACTGCACCGCCGAGGAGAAATTGAAAGGTGCTGTTTCGTTGCTTCGTGACGAGGCGTACCAATGGTGGCTCACCGTCAAAGAGAGTATTCCTGCGAATCGAGTAGATTGGGGGTATTTTAAGATCAAGTTTGAAGGGAAATATGTTGGAGCTAGTTACATTGACTCTCAGAGAAAGGCGTTTCTGAATCTGGTACAAGGAAATAAGTCGATAGCTGAATATAAAGCGGAGTTTCTGCGATTAAGCCGTTATGCCAGAGGGATTGTAGCTACTGATTATGAGCGGTGTGTCAGATTTGAGGATGGGTTGCGAGATAAGTTGCGAGTGATGATTGCACCGCATCGAGAGAGAGATTTTGCAGTTTTAGTGGATAGCTGAAGAAGTCAAGCGGACCGAGAGACAGAATAGAGATCGAGGTCAGAATAAGAATAAGAGGAGCTATGGGTCTTCTAGATCATCCGGGAATTTCCAAAAGAAACCTAGAGTTGATGGGCCACGAGTTCAGCAAGTTGCTTCGAGAGGATAATATCGTACTTGTGCTCACAAGCGGAAAGATGCACCGGAGAATGTTGGAAGAAGACGGGGATGTTTTAAGTGCGGATCCAAGGATCATATGATTAGGGGATTGTCCATTGGATACCGAGAGGAATCGTTCAAGAGGGTCGTGGTTCTAATCAGTGCCGGCAGAGGTGACAGCGAATGATGAGAGGTCGTAGTTCGAATGGCAGAGGTAATGGTTCTGGTAGAGGTCGCGAGACTCCGGGCTGAGGCAGTGGTAGCACTGAGGCTAGACAGCCAAGTTTGGTGTATGCGGTTCATCGGAAGGAAGATAGTGATGCACCTGATGTTATCACGGGTACGTTTCTTATTTATGGGTTGCCCTTTATTGCTTTGATAGATATAGGGTCAACTCATTCTTACATCGCTAGTGAGGTATCCGAACTCGCATGTGAACTCGAGACTGCATCTAGGAAGATGATCAGCTTAGTCCTTTAGGGCCAGATCGTAGTAGTAGATAAACTCTTTAAGGAAGTGCCTTTAGAAGTTCAGGAGACGCAGTTTCCAGCTAACTTAATGGAGTTGCCATTTAGAGAATTTGATTTGATTCTAGGCATGGATTGGCTAGTGAAGTATCGTGCGAATGTGGATTGTGCTGCTAAGCGGATGTCACTAAAGTCTATGGACGATAAGGAAGTTTTGGTGATGGGCGAGAGATGGAACTATTTATCAAATGTAGTATCTGCTCTTAAGGCAGAAAAGATGGTTAGGAAAGGTTGTTTGGCTTTTCTTATGTTGGTCAGTGCCTTGGAGGCTAAAGAGGCAACTGTTGAAGAGGTCGAGATCGTGAGAGAATTCGTGGATGTCTTTCCGAAGAACTTCCAGGATTGCCTCCGGATCGTGAAGTGGAATTTGGGATTGACTTGTTGCCCGAACGCGGCGCCAGTATCTATCGCTCCGTATAGAATGGCACCAAAGGAGTTGGTTGAGCTTAAGGCCCAAATTCAAGAGTTGCTTGATCGTGGGTTTATCCGACCTAGTGTGTCTCCATGGGGAGCACCGGTCTTGTTCGTGAAGAAGAAGGATGGGACTATGCGTATGTGCATAGATTACCGACAGTTGAATAAGCTGACTATCAATAACAAGTATCCTTTGCCAAGGATAGACGACTTGTTCAATCAGCTTAAGGGAGCTGCGGTATTCTCAAAGATAGATTTAAGGTCGGGGTATCATCAGCTTAAGGTGAAAGAAGCGGATATCCATAAGACAGCTTTCCGAACAAGATATGGGCATTATGAATTTTTGGTAATGCCGTTCGGATTGACGAACGCCCCAGCTACATTCATAGATATGATGAATCGGGTTTTTCAACCCTACTTGGATCAGTTTGTTGTTGTGTTTATAGACGACATTCTTGTGTATTCCAAGTCTGAGTTACAGCATGATGAGCATCTTCGGATTGTGTTGCAAGTGTTGAGAGAGAAGAAGCTTTATGCCAAATTCAGCAAGTGCAAATTTTGGCTGAAAGAAGTTGCGTTTTTAGGCCATGTGGTGTCTGCAGAAGGGATAAGGGTGGATCCTTGAAAGATTGAGGCAGTGTTGGATTGGAAACCACCTAAGTCTGTTGCGGAGGTTCGTAGTTTCTTGGGATTAGCGGGTTATTACAGAAGGTTCGTCAAAGGATTCTCCTCGATAGCGGCACCTTTGACGAAGTTGTTGAGAAAAGAGATACATTTTGTGTGGGCAGATAAGCAGCAAGAGAGCTTTGAGAAGCTTAAGAAGGTTTTGACTGAAGCTCCAGTTTTGATTCAGCCTGAGGCAGGGAAGGACTTTGTGGTGTATTGTGATGCGTCTCACGTTGGTTTGGGATGTGTTTTGATGCAAGACGGGAAGGTGGTTGCGTATGCATCTCGGCAATTGAGGCCTCACAAGGTTAATTATCCGACGCATGATTTGGAGTTAGCAGCGGTAGTTTTTGCTCTTAAGGTGTGGAGGCATTATTTGTATGGAGAAAAGTCAGTAATCTACACAGACCACAAGAGTCTCAAGTATCTGCTGACTCAGAAGGAGCTGAATCTAAGACAGCGAAGATGGGTGGAGTTGTTGAAAGACTATGATTGTTCTATAGAGTATCACCCGGGCAAGGCGAATGTAGTGGCAGATGCCCTAAGTAGGAAAATGGTGTCGGATCTAAGAGCGATGTTCGCACATCTTAGTCTTTATGACGACGGAAGCTTGTTGGCGGAATTACAAGTAAGACCGATGTGGTTGAGTCAGGTTAAAGAAAGACAGTTGATAGATGATGATTTAAGTGTTAAGCTACGGCAAGTGCAAAATGGGGAGTTGGAAGACTACGGTGTTAACAGCGATGGAGTTTTGTGTTTCAAGGGTAAGGTCTGTATGCCGAAGGATGAGGAGCTTAGGCGAACAATTCTTCAGGAATTGCATGGTGGTCCTTATGCGATGCATCCGGGAGGTAGTAAGTTGTACAGGGATCTTCGGGATCAATTTTGGTGGCCTGGTCTTAAGCGAGAAGTTACAGAGTTTGTGGGGAAGTGCTTAACGTGTCAGCAAGTTAAGGCTGAACACTAAGTTCCATCGGGATTGCTTCAGCCGATAAAGATTCCGCAATGGAAGTGGGAGCGTATCACCATGGACTTTGTTAGTGGGCTTCCCCTTACGCCTACTAAGAAGGATTCGGTATGGGTGATAGTGGATCGATTGACGAAGTCTGCACATTTCATTCCTGTGCGAATTGATTACTCTTTGCAGAAATTGGCGAAGTTGTATGTGGCAGAAATTGTAAGATTGCATGGAGTGCCAGTGTCGATTATTTCGGATAGAGATCCGAGGTTTACGTCTCGATTTTGGAAAGCATTACATCAGGCTTTGGGCACCAGATTAGACTTCAGTACTGCATTTCATCCATAGTCTGATGGCCAGTCTGAGCGAGTAATCCAAGTATTAGAGGACATGTTAAGGGGATGTGTGATAGATTTCAGAGGAAGCTGGGAAGAGTTTTTGCCTTTAGCAGAGTTTGCGTACAACAACAGTTACCAAGCTAGTATTCGGATGGCACCGTATGAAGCACTATATGGACGAAAGTGTCGCACTCCTACGTGTTGGACAGAATTAGGGGAACGTCAGGTTTTGGGTCTAAAGATTGTGGCTGAATCCGAAGAAAAGGTTAAAGTAATTCGGGCTCGGTTGAAGGAGGCATCGGATAGGCAAAAGTCATACGCAGATTTGAAACGAAAGGACATAGAGTTTGTTGTGGGAGACCAAGTGTTCCTAAAGGTTTCGCCTTGGAAAAAGGTGATGAGATTTGGTCGCAAAGGAAAATTAAGCCCCAGGTTTATAGGACCTTATCGGGTTTTGAAGCGGGTTGGACCAGTGGCATATCAATTAGAGTTACCTTCGGAGTTGAAACAAATGCACGATGTGTTTCATGTTTCGATGTTACGTCGTTACCGATCGGATCCATCTCACGTAGTGCCAGTTGAGGAGGTAGAACTACAACCAGATTTGTCTTATGAGGAGGAGCTGATTCAGATTCTAGATCGGGATGTGAAGGTATTACGGAGGAAATCAGTTCCTCTCGTTAAAGTATTATGGCGCAATCATGGATCAGAAGAAGCATCGTGGGAGCCGGAGGAAGCTATGCGACAGCAATATCCTCATTTATTCTTGTCAGGTAATTTCGGGGTCGAAATTTTTTTAAGGGGAGTAGAACTGTAATATCCTAGATTTAGGGGTTATGAAAATTTTTGCTTGAATGTGTGCATTGTTGTTATGTGCTCTTTGTATGAGTTTTAGGGACTTTGGGAATTTTAGAATGTAAAGGATTGCCTTAGAAAATATTAGATTTTTCTTTAGAAGGGGAACTAAGCAAGTTTGGCCTTAAGAGAATTAATTTGAGGTTTTGATCATAAGTTGAGCTATTGGTAAAGTGGTGAAGGCGCATGGGTGAATGCATGAGGTGAGAGGTTCGAATCCTTTAGCTAGCAATTGGGAGGAATTTTAATTTTGTTCTCTTTCCTATAGTGTCGGTCAAACCTTATCTTGAATGGATGGACTCTTCTTTTATTTTTGGATAGTAGACCAAAGGGAAAAGGCAAGTTAGTAGTTTTGGTAAGAAATCAAATTGTTAAGGAAGGTTTAGGGGACAAAAGGCTTGAAGAGTGGGTGTTGTTTTGGAAGCTTTTCCATGGTCATTTGACCATGAACCTAGACGGCATAAGGGGCTAAAGGGGGTTGGTTTAATAGTGATGGAGACTAAGGGATTGATAGGGAAGAATTGAGGAGGAAAAAGGGGGATTGTGTTGGCTAATGTGTTGACCGAATGTGATATGGGAGTAAGGAGGTGTTAGTTGACCAAAAGTTGTCAATTTGTGCATCTTTTTCCTTTGTCCAAATATTTTCTTCTTAGCCGAAATTGTCAATTGGCATTTGGTAAAAACTTTGCTTTGTTTTGGCCATTCATTTTTGACCAAATTGGTACTTTTTATTTCTTCTTTTCCTCTCAAGTTTTACTCTCTTTTGGTACCAAAATATTGCTACTTTTGAAGACATTTATCATTTCTTTTCTTTCTCTCTAGTGCCGAATTCATCCTATCACCAAAGGCATTTCTCTTATTTTCTTTTTCTTTTTCATTCTCTTTTTCTCTTCTCTTTCTTTCTCATAGCCGAAACTATCCTATACTTTTCATCATTTCTTCTCTTTTTAATTGTTAAGGTCGAATCTCTTTATAGTTCTAGTAAGGGTAAATCAATCTCTGTGTTTCGGGTAAGGATTATCTATCAATCATTTCTTTCTTTTCATTTTTTTTGGATTAGCCAAATCTAGGCATCTAATCCCTATCTTTTATCGTTGGCCGAATCTTTGAAAGAGGATTTCGGGGTTTCTTGTAGTTGACGATTAGGGAGAGATCATTCGGGTTTCGAATAATCCAAGGTAAAGAGATGATGATATTCGGCCAAGGGCCATATCTTGTATTGGTAATCGATTTCTAATATAGTGTTATGTAGGTGCTATCGACGTTGTAGGCAAGGGATGGAAATCTTAAGTATTAATATCGCTTTCCGTGTTTGCAAGGTGTGTAACTTATGCTAAACTTCTAATAGATCAATAGCTTTATTGATAATAATGTGTTTATAAAGAAATATAAATGACTATGGCTTCGGGTACCATTCAATGGTACGGTGAATTGAGGTATGTTATTCCTTCGTACTATGTATGATTCTAATATGAAACATATTCGATATTTGATTATGATTTTGATATAATGTACAAGGCATAATATTTACATCGCTAATAATGCTATATGCATAATATGAAATGTGTCCGATTCCGATATGATAATGGGGTATATGGCATGATAATGAAATAATATGTTATTGCATGGGCATATGGGTAATATTGAAAGGGGAAGTGTTTCGATGGATTTTCCACATTATCCGGTGACCTCGGTCACGATATTATGAATCCGGTGACTTCGGTCACGATACTAAGAATCCGGTGACTCTGTCACGATTATCTGGTGGCTATGCCACGATTATAAGGGCGATGTGCATGTTGACTGCAGCAACTGCCTTCGATGGTGTGTAGGGGATGGAGGGTCAATTTAGTAATCCCCACGGTGTGATTGGTAGGTACGGGTGGTGTGTAGCGGATGGATATTTAGGTTGGGCTTGGGATTGCATTTCATTTTATATGTACATGTGATTATATGATTTGCTATATTATGGGCTTTATTGCTATAATCGATTGGATTTTTGGTGTATTGTTACACATTGAGTCTTTTGACTCACCCATTCGTGGGATATCATTTCAGGTAATACACAATGATTTTGGACCGGGTCAAAGAGGATCGCGTGGTGGCCATTGCTCAACTCAGTAAATTGGGATTTTCACTTTTTATTAAACTTACTACGTTTTCTTATATATTTTGGGATTTAATTTGGGATATGTTTTTGTAATAAGGCCGCCATTAGTTATGTTACTTTTACGTTTTAATTTATATTCCGCTACGATCAATTTCAACTAAACAATTAAATATTTTCGATAATCGTATTAAAAACGGTTTTTAACAAGTTCGTACCTTAAATTTATTCTTTTACCCCAAAATCACATCTTATTACAAAACGACAAAAACGAGTTTTTCTTAAGAAGCATACCATATCCGGTCGGGCTTGTGGGCCGGGTTTGGGGTGTTTCAAATACCCAGAAAACGGTGGGTTAATCACACACCTGACTTTCTAGGGAAATTTGAACTACTCGAATCTAACACAATCTAGAATCCCGATACTTTGCTTACTTGTCGATTAGCCCCTAAAAATCATAATACACAATCGGTCACACTTAAACTTATAAAATGGCCTATGGCCGAAACTATATACCACTTACCTTGCTTACCGAAAATCCCAAATCACCACTTAACTATGAAACTATCGAAATCCCTTGCGTACTCCAAATCCCGAAACTCCTTTAATGCTTCCACTATCGTTGCTTGCGAAGACTAAAAGAGAATGGATCCCGGCTTTTAGAACTTGCGATAGAAGGAAAAGAATACGGCCTCCTTTGAGATTCGGCTATGGTTATTAATAAAAGAAAAATACAAATAGAGGAAAAGCACTTACAAGGTTCGGCTAAGCCCTTCAAATGTTGATGGAAAAGTCGGCCACAAGAGAAAGAAAGTGTATTCGGCTATGATGTTTCTTTTGGGTGCCAAGCAAAGAAAAGAGAAAGGAAGCTTATAGGATTCGGCTAATGCTAATAAATAGAGGAGAAGAAGAAACACGAATAGCCTTTTTGCTTCTTGGAATTTCGGCACAATGAGGGAGTGAGTTGAGAGGAGAATTTCGGCTAAAGGAAAAATAATTGGAGAAAAGAATTCCAACAGGTGATCACTCCTATTTAACTACACAATTCGGCACACCTATCTCCACTTATCAAATCCAAATCAATCTCTTATTTCCCTCTTCAATACTTATTCAAAATAAATTGAATAAGTCAACCTTTATCCATCTCCTATTTAATCTCTAAGCTTATTCAAAAATAACTAAATTAAAACAATTATTATCTTCTCCTTAATCTTCTATCTATCTATCTAAATAAAATAAAACTTCAATTATCAAATCCCAATTTAATCTCTTATTTTATCTCTTTTACACATATTCAAAATAACTAAAATAAATCTTCAATTATCCTACCCATCTAAAATAAATAAATAAAAAAAACAATTATCTATTATCTACCAACTTAAAATAAAATAAAATTATCTTCTTATCTCACATTAAAAATAAACAAATTAAATTCACATATATCCTACACTTAGCCGAAATTAAAAAGGATTAACCAAGACTTTATCTTCATCCAAAGAAGTCCACATGCTGTCCACCACCATTCCAGTCTGACGCAAAATAAAAATAAAAAACTCCTTCCCGCTCACCAGCCTCGAACCCAAGACCTGCCGGAGCAAGCTTACAGGTAACGCCCCAGGCCACTCTGCCAAGGCATTTTTTGTGATATAAACCCGCACAATTTCTTTTAAAGCCTACCTAATCAAGCTCCCTCTTCTTGACGCAAAAAGCGAAAATAACAGCACTCCTTATGCTGTCAACAGGACTCGAACTTGAACTCTCCTGCACCTCCCTTTGCCACAAGCGTCCCAGCCACTTTGCTGCTGGTTCTTTTGTGTCATAAACTCGCCACACTTTATTTTAAAGCCTCCTTCTCCCTTAACGCCAACATGCAAAAATAAAACACGCTTATGCTGCCCCCAAGACTCGAACATGTGACCTGCTGGAACCCCCACATGCTACCAGCCACTTTACCAAGCCCGCTTTTATGTCCAAAATCCCTCGCAATTGTTCTTAAGGCCTCCTTAGCCCAATCCCCTTTTAACGCCAAAAAAAAAAGTCCATTGCTTCCTACGTCGCTCGAACCCAAGACTGCGCTGATCTTCACTTCAGTTCCATTAAGTGGCGCCTTGCAGCCACTTTACCAAGGCCTGTTTTATGCCAAACACGCCTAAGATTTTTCCCTTAAGGCCTCCCTGGCCTTGCTCCCCTTTAACGCCAAAAATAAAAACTCCCAAGTGCGACTCCTGCAGCTCAAACCTCTTCCCCTGGGCACTCCAAGTGATGCAAACTCCCCAGCACCCGGGTGGCGTCCCTTGCCACTTTACCACATGGCTTCCTTGTGTCATAAATCCCATGCAAATTTTCCTTAAGGCTTTTTCAGCCTAGCTTCTCCTTAAGACTTAAAATTTCATAATTTTTCCAAAGCATCCTCTTTCATCCTAAAGTTTTAGGAACCCCTAAAACACATCCAAGCATTCACTAAAGCATGCTAACACTTGAATTATGCTCGAACGCACAACCCCTAATCTAGGATGTTACAAGTCATCCATATAACCAAGCATCAATCACATACACATCATGAAACATATCTTCATCATAACATAATAACATGACCGAGTTCACATAAGCCCAAAATATCATGTCTTAGACATTTTCGCATGGCATGCATAAATACACAAATATATACACATCATTTGCAATATCTCCATAAGTAACATAGCCTATACATTCCATTAATACAAAATACCAACTTTGATAAGGTACCAAAATAGTAGTTGATAGTGTTCTTGACTTCGACAAGAATCCCTGAGTACGAGCTTAAACTTCAAAACCTATAAATAGTCAAATGAAATCATTGGTAAGCTATCTTAGCTTAGTAAGTGATAAGCAATGGTTTATATAAACAACATTTCAATAACCGAACTTTAAATGAATCAATTCAATCGTAAAAGAGCTCATAACAGTACACATATGTGACCAATTAACATGCAAACCCTACCTATTTCCATATGCCTCAAAACCGCATATTTTCATACCATACATTCATTTTGAATAAATTCATTAATTAATAAATACATCTCATCCTATAATCTTGTAAAGTAAGAGTAACTTACCTCGTTAATACCATGTTACCCAAGGTATCATGCATCATTTTCATAAGTAATATTTCTCAATATCTCTATTCATTAGTCGATGTTCGAGTGGATCCGTAGCTCTGCATACTTAGTGCAAATTATGCAACGTATCGCACACTTAGTGCCGTTGCTTGAAAAGGGGCACATACAATGCCGTACATTAGTAATGTATCGCACACACAGTGCCATTACTATTTTATCCATACACACAGTGCCATTCCCTAGTATTGTATCGCACACATAGTGCCATTACTAGTTTATCCGCACACACAGTGCCATACAACCGATTCCACACACATAGTGCTCGGTGTACTAAATCGCACACACAATGCTCATTAACTAATCTCCTCTTCTTGAACACATTATACACAAATATAAATATCCACATTTTGTGCATATGTCATACTCATATACCTATTTTCAAGTCAAACCCTTCTTTCTATGTCTATTCATCACATTCGGCCTCATTCATATAAGCACATAGATAATTATTCAATCACACCATCACATATTTCAAGGTCCACATTTAATTACTACTCATTCTATAATTATATAACCACCCCAAATATATCAAGTTTCATACATAGATCAATTACACAATCAGCTAGTATATATATAATCTTATTCCATACCATGTTCGGCTGAATTGGATTTTAGTATGCTCATTTTTTTTACTATTCAAGAGGTATACACATATACATGTACATAATTAACCTCATTCGGCTAACACACTATTAGGATTCCATATCTCATTCGGCAATTTGAAAGATATGAAATCTATTAATTTATTTAAAATGTATACATTACATTATAAAAACCATTTGAATAATTCCAATTGCTTAAACACTTACCTCAAAATTTGACGAATTGAGCTTTCCGACTATTCATTCAACTTTGTTTTTCCACGATCCAATCCTGTTTCCTTTTATTCTTGATCTAAATAATTTCAAATTAAACTTATTTAGATACATTTTCATTCAATTTAGTACTAAAACACATATATGGGCAAATTACCATTTTGCCCCTAATATTTCACACTTTTACAATTTAGTCATATTTGCACCATAACACAAAATACACAAAATTTGGCCTCACACCTTAAGGGCCGAATACGCCTAGGCTTCATACAAGTCCATGCATTTCATTTGTCTCACATTTTTGTCCCTCAAGAATTTATTCTTTTCAATTTAATCCCTAACACTCAATTTCACCAAAATTTCTAATTCAAAACATGTTGATTTAAAACATACTCTTAATATTCTACCATCAAACATTACAAATCATGAACATTCATCAATGGCCGATTCATCAACATGCCTCAAACTCAAAAATTTCAACATGGGTTGGATAGCATTCAAAACAACGAACTCAAAATAGCATTCAAAACAACGAACTCAAAAACGTAAAAATTATCAAAAACTAAACAAAGTACATACCCAAATTAAGCTCCCCTAATGCTGAAACCTTACGCTTCAAAAATAGTGTTTCTTTCCTTCTCACATTGGGCCAAGAAGATGAACATTTGCATGTTCTCTTTCTTTTCACTATGTTTCATTATTTTATGACTTAAAATAAAAAGAAAATAATCATTTCCTTATTACTTATATTAACATAATATAATAACATAAAAGTTTACCTAATATTCATACATGTTGCCATCCATTACTATTAATAAAAAGGAAATTTTGCAGCATAAATCCTCATCATCAAAAGACACATCAATTAAGCCACTCAATTACATAGAAAGCTACTTTTTCCACTTATGCAATTTAGTCGTTTTTCTTAAATTAATCACACAAAAAAGCAAATTACCCAATGAAACTTTCACACATGCTCAATCATATATAACTAACACCGAAAATAATATAAAAATGTTTTTCTGACGTGGATTCATGGTCCCGAAACCACCGTTCTGATTAGGGTCAAATTTAGACTGTTAGAAACCAAGTGACAATGAGTTTTCAAAAATAAAAGAGATTGTGGTAAAAGAGAGAGTTTGAAAATGAGTTAGAAAAAGAAACGAATGAAAAAGAAGATCGTGATCAAGAGAAAGTGAGTAATGTCTTTACTAACCAACATGCGAGCTGTTCTCGTATTGTTTCTTCTTTTCAGGTTTCTAAAGGTTCATGTGACAAGTTCCAACTTCATTACCTTTCCAATAAGAGATAATTTCAATTAATCGAGAAAGGTAAGATTGAAGTTGACGTTAATCCACAATTGCTTAAAGGTAAGCAAGGTAAGGGTTCTTTGTTATGCGAGTCTCAACAAATTCACTCGCATGTTATTGATGAGAAAGCCGAAAACTTAGTTTTTGAAAGAACTACTCACTGTAATTTGTTTCATTGTCATATTCTGATTGATGAAGATTTTGTTTTACATAGAGGTACAAACCGTTTTCCTATTGATGAGTATGGCGTCGGCAAGATTTTTGATAAAGTAAGAATAAACTAGCACAAACAAATTTTTATCTTTTGTGATAAAACGTTGCCATGTAAAATACCTAGTTTGTTTGTGATGATAAAATGAAGTCTCTAAATTATTGTGCGAATACCACCTGTTTGCGCAAGTCTATTCGAATGAGATTTACGATGTATGATTGTTTGAATATGTGCATGCTCAAATTCTCTTTGTTTCACTTGTGTGAATTGTTGGTGATTAAGAAACTTGCGCTGAACTTTGGAACGAGTGAACAATTTTGTGTGTTCAACCTTGGAGTTCGCTATTCTGGTTCACCATTGAGAGAGAGCCAGCAACCTAAATTTTGTGTGAATAAGTATGTGCACAATGCATGCTTAATTGATGTTTGGCCTTTAATTAAGAAAACAAAACTTGTGCAAGCTGATTATAACTTTAAATTGATCTCTATTCATTCTATGTTGCCAGTTATCAAATTTTTGATTCATTATGAAAAGGTAAGACCCATCGATGTTTTTGAATCACGACAATTAAAGTTGAATGTAGTTGAGAAAGTTGCTGGGGACATAGTCCTCAAAAGACCTCCATATTTTGTTTTGGTTAACTGGAATTCTCTATTTGTGGTTGACAATTTTTTTGTAAATGGAGTCATGAAGCGTTGTTTACTTGATGTGTTTTGTGTTGAAAATTTGAGTCATGGACTTTTGTTGTCCAAAAGTATAACTCTCAAATGCTCCATGATTCTGGTTTGTTTCCATCAAGGAACAAGGTAAAATCAACTTCTGTTTTTGATCTTGGCATCGATTCATATGTTCAATTTGTTAATAAGATTTCTGCAAGTTCTATTTAGTTTATAAACCATGGTGTCACTAATCCATTTAAAATTCGTGTAGGTGGCACTTTGGAAAGGTTCTATAACAGCATGATTTAGACCCTATTCAGAATGGTGGTTTCGGGACCACGAATTTGAGTTAGAAGAATATTTTAAAATTGTATTCTGTGTTCATTATGTGTGAATTTATTTGTGTGAAACTTTCATGCTTTAATTTCGTCGTTTGAGTGTCCGATTAAATAAAAGGATTAAATTGCATAAAATGAAAATTCAGTGGTTATTTTTAGAAGGGTTAAATAGTGGTTGTTCTTTTAATATGGAGGTTTTATGTTGCAATTATGCCATTGAATATATGAATGGACGACATTAGACATATATTATATAGTTTTTATATTAATTAGTAAATGTTAAAATAGTAAATAATATATTAACATGTTATTATAATAAAACAAGCATTAAAATGATGAGATAATGCTCATCTTTGTGTCAAATTTGAAGAAAAAGAAAAGAAATAAAACCAAGCTAAGTTCAGCTATTGTTCATCTTGATTCAAGGTTAGTTTTTGTTCGGTTTTTGATAATTTTTACGTTTTTGAGATTGTTGCTATGAAATGTACTAAGCCCATGCTTTAATTTTTTATTTTGATAAAGATTTTGAAATGTGCCATTGATGAATATATGAGTTTTGTGATGTTAGTTGATGAAATATGAAATATATGTGTTAGATTAACATGTTTTGTCTTTGAATTTTTGGTGAATTTGAGTAATTAGGGCTAAATTGTAAAAAAAATAAATTGAAGGACTAAAATGTGAAATAAATGAAATGTATGGACTTGTATGAGTATGGGTAACATTTGGCCTAAGCATGGTGTGAGCAAATTTTGCATGTTTTGTGTTTTATGCAATAGGGACTAAATTGCAAAAAGTGTAAAATGATAGGGTAAAATGGTAATTTGCCCATTTATGTGTTTTTAGACTAAATTGAATAAAATGGTGTTTAAATAAGTTTAATTTGAATATGTTTAGATCAAGAACCAAAGAAAATAGACTTGGATCGGGGGAAATAAAAAATAATCGAATAGTCGTTTATTCTGTCCGTCGATATCCGAGGTAAGTCTATAAGCATTTGATGTTGTTAAAATTGAAATTATATAAACCTAATATGATGAATTGGAATTTTATGAATATATATATGTATTGCCGAATGTAATTAAGCTTGGGAGATATGTTTACGAGTTTGATTCGATCGAGGTTTGATGCCCGAAAGTCCAGTACGACCCTTAGGAATAGCTAGGATACATATGTCATGACATAGGATTTCTGATATGTGTTTTCGTGTAAGACCAGATCTGGGACGTTGGCATCGACTTGTGATTTACGTGTAAGACCATGTCTGGGACATTGGCATCGTATTTGATTTGTGTAAGACACTGTTTGAGACAGTGGCATCAATATGTGATTACATGTAAGACCACATCTGGGACGTTGGCATTGTATGAGTTTTTCGACTATCTGAGCATCCTTTTTAATTCTGAATGGTTCAACGGGCAATGATAAGTTAAGATCGAGTGTAAATCAAGTTAAAAATGCTCATGTATGTAATTATACTATGTTATGAAATTAAGGTAAGTTGCAAACTTGAATTGATGATATGAAGTCATGTGAAATATGAATTAGGTGATTCCATATTTGAACATATATGTATTTAGCCTTTTGATGTATATGTATTGAGGAAAGTGATGGATAGCTATACATGTTTATTTGAGTATTCAACCAAAGTTGAATTAATACAAAACATATATGTCTTGATATATATGAAATAAAATTGGAAATGTGCATGTAACACCCCAAACTCGGCCCAAACATTACGACCGAATTTGGTATGTTACAGAGGAAAACCTTTTGTAAAATTCCTTTAAGCCGATTCAATTTATAGTGAAAACATCTTGTTTTAATTGTTTTGTCAAAAACCATTGAGGTGTATGAAGAAAACATTACTTAGTGTTGTTTTAAAAATACATTAAATCGGGTTATTACAGATTCCAAATGTACCCGATGGCACAATAAAACTTTTTGCGTTTGATTTTGAGAAAACATATGTACCCATTTAAATATCATTAAATAGTTTAACAAATTATCCAAAAATATGTAAAATAACCAAAGTAAAGTATTAGGAGGCCTTATTACAACTTGAACAGGTAAAACCAATAATAAAAATAAAATAAAATTCAAAGTCCATTTATATCAAATTTCCACTGCATGGCCATCTCGAGTCCATCCGGCTCCTCATCCGCGATCTACGAGTCACCTGAAAAATGTTAAAGGAGAAGGTGAGTCACCAAGACTCAATGTGTAACCCTTCCCCCAGTTTAATGCAATCTCATACACAATTTATAACTAATTTGACATGCACAAGCTCAATATGCACCCAACCTAACCATCCAAACACCTTTCTCTACCCCGTGTGGTACCAAACCACTGGTGGTGCCAAACCACTAGTGACTTGAAGTCACAATATCCATCAATACTTGTGGTGCCAAACCACTAGTGACCCGAAGTCACGATCAAATGATGGGGCCAACCCATCGTGTGATACCAAATCACTGGCGTCAATACCTTAATATAATCCGTGGGGCCAACCCACTGTGGTGCTAAGCCACTGGGACGAGACGCTATGAGGTGCCAAACCTCTGGAGGTACCAAACCTCTGGTGACCGTAGTCACGAAATGTGGTACCAAACCATTGGTGTCCGTCGACACGATTATCACTTCCCCCTCCACTCATTTAATCCCACATCAATCAATAATGTGTATTTAACAAATGTCATGCCAATAAATTTATTTAACAGCATCCAACAGATCTATCATGAGCCATATATTATAAGCCACATATACCAAATATGCCATGATTCCCAAAAGCATCATAAGAAAGCTCATAGCAACAAAGACTTACCTGAATCCTTGCTTATACCATGATGGTATTACATCCGAATCTACACAATCCGATTAAACATACATATAACACTTAGCACATTAAATAGTTATAAGGTGTGTATGTACACACCTGTCACCAACGACCGTTCTAAATCCCGAAGAAACCAAATCGACCACCCAAGATTCCTTTGCCCTATATTCGGCCATTACCCAGAGTTAGTACCAAGGCCATTCGGCCAAACTAAAATAATCTCAAGGGGTTATCATTTGAACCCGAAACCTCACCTAAACGCCTTTGAGTACTAACTCACAAAGACACCAGTGCGCGAATCGCTTCACTTCCTATAATCGGCAATTATTAATGTTAATAGCCTTCTGCTAACGATTACTTAAAGGATTTGATGGACTTAAAAAAAATGAATCCTTACCACCTTACCCAAAACTGATTGACAGAGAATGGAGAGTCAGATCTACTGCTTTGAAAATCCCGTAGTTCCTAGATGATATCGATTCAAAGAGGGGTTAGTCTTCTTGTTTGCAAATGTCAGAATTTCGGCTTTTCTCCAACCTATAAATCGACAGAGAGAAAGAATATGGAAAAGAAAGATTCGACTATCACTTACCTTCACCAATCGATTGCAACAAGAAATCCCGAAGAGATCTATTCCACTTCTAATATTTTGCCAAAGTGCTATAGAATAGGAGAAGGAAATTTCGGCACACCAAGGGAGTAGATTCGGCTAGAAGAGAAAGAAAACAATGAGAAAAGAGGAATAGGGGTTAAGAAAACAATGAGAAAAGAGGAATAGGGGTTTCGGCCAAAAGGTGTGAGTTCAAGAAAATAAAAGATGAATAGGAGAAGGGTGCTTTCGGTGTTGGGAGAGGATGAAAAAGAAAGAAACAAAAAGATGGAGGCTAGCCGAAATTATCAAGTTAAAAGACTAGGAAATTCGGCACACCGCCCTTGCTTAGCCACCAAGCCGTCCACTCCTCTCCAAGGAGTTCAAATTTCGGCAATTTCCTTAATTCACTCCAGGCCACTCATTTGAATTAATTCAAAATAATTTGAATAATTCAAATACCTAAATTTCCTCTTGCCAACTATTATTGATTATTCAAATAATAATCCAATTAATAATAAAAGAAATATTATTATTATCCTTATTATCCTATTATCTTAAAGAGTTTAAATTGAGAAATTCTCTCCCCCTATTGCCGTCCAACTAAAGAGCAAAAAGGGGATTTTCGTGACTCGAACATAGGCTCCCCTTGCTCCCTTGATGGCGTCAACTCTAACCCTTAAGTGGCCTCCCTTTTGCCACTTTTCCAAGGCCTTATTAGTGTCAAATGTTCCCTCTTTTATCCTTGTAACCCCTACTTACTAAGGCTCCCTACCTTTAAAGCTTCCAAAAATATTTTTCTACTATTCCGAGCCTACTCAAGGCCCCTAATTAAGCCTTATTACACCACAAATATTATCACAGCAATCCAAGCACAAGAAAAATAACTTATTCACAAATAACCCCCTATTTTAGGATGTTACAGTTCTACCCCCTTAAAATAATTTCAGCCTCGAAATTACCTGGTTAGAAGAGGTGGGGGTATTGCTACCGCATCACATCCTCGGGTTCCCACGTAGCTTCCTCCGCACCATGGTTTCGCCATAGCACTTTCACCGAAGGTACTGACTTCCTACGTAGAACTTTGACATCTCGATCTAAGATTTGAATTGGTTCTTCCTCGAAAGATAAGTCCGAGTTTACCTCAATTTCAGCCACTGGCACAACGTGTGATGGATCTGACCGATATCGTCTCAGTATCGACACATAGAAAACATCATGAATCTGACTCAACTTTGCCGGCAGCTCGAGCTGATAAGCTACCGGTCCTATTCGCTTCAACACTGTATATGGCCCGATGAACCTTGGGCTTAGCTTTCCTTTTCGCCCAAATCTCAATACCTTCTTCCAAGGTGATACCTTTAGGAAAACTTTATCTCCTACTGCATACTCCATTTCCTTACACTTCAGATCCGCATAAGACTTCTGCCTATCCGATGCTTCCTTAAGACGAGCCCAAATCACCTTAACTTTGCCCTCAATTTCTGTCACCAACTCTGGGCCCAAAACTTGTCGTTCACCCAACTCCGTCTAACACGTAGGAGTTCGACACCTTCGTCCATATAGTGCTTCATATGGAGCCATCTGAATACTCGCTTGATAACTATTATTATAAGCGAATTCCGCCAACGGTAGATACTCTTCCCAACTACCACTGAAATCCAAAACGCATCCCCTTAGCATATCTTCTAAAATCAGATGACCCTTCTCGCGCGCCCGCCGATCGTGGGATGGAAAGTCAGATCAAATCCAACCTCGCACTAGAAGCCTGATGTAACACTTTCCAGAATCTTAACGTGAACCTCAGGTCCCTATCCGAGATAATTGACACTCGCACACATACAATTTTGCTAGCCACTGAAGAGAATAGTCCACTTTCACCGGTATGAAGTGAGCTGACTTAGTCAGACAGTCCACAATCACCCAAACTACGTCCTTCTTGCTGGGCGTGAGGGGTAGCCCATTGACAAGATCCATAGTGATCTTGTCCCATTTCCACTGCGGGATCTTCACTGGTTGAAGTAATCCTGATGGCAACTGGTGTTCAGCCTTCACCTGCTGACACGTCAGACACTTTCCCACGAATTCGCCACCTCACGCTTTAACCCCGCCACGTAATCAAGCTTTCCGCAAATCTCTATACATCTTGCTACCTCCCAGATGCATAGCGTATGGGCTGCTATGGGCATCTTGAAGAATTCTTTGTCTCAATTCCACATCCTTCGGCATACAAGCTCGTCCTTGAAAACATAATACACCATCACTAGTCAAACTATACCCTTCCAAACCACCCTCTTGCAGTTGAAACCTTCGCGCATTCAAACTGTCATTTACTAATTGCTTTTCCTTAATCTCCTCGATCCAAGTCGGCTTAACTTGAAGTTCTGCCAAAAGACTTCCATCGTCGTATAGACTGAGGTGAGCAAACATCGCTCTTAAGTCTGTCACCACCTTACGGCTCAACGCGTCAGCTACCACGTTAGCCTTGCCCGGATGGTATTCAATTGAACAGTTGTAGTCCTTCAGCAGCTCAATCCATCGACGCTGCCTCAAGTTCAAGTCCTTCTGAGTCAAAAGATGCCTCACACTTTTGTGATCCGTGTAGACTATCGACTTCTCCCCATACAAGTAATGTCTCCATATTTTCAAGGCTAAGACTAGTGCCACTAACTCCAAGTCGTGAGTTGGATAGTTAACCTCATGCGGTCTTAACTAACGGGATGCATAGGCCACTACCTTCCCTTCCTGCATCAACACACATCCCAAACCAGTATGGGACGCATCACAGTAAACTGTGAACAACTTCCCTGCCTTAGGCTGTACCAGAACTAGAGCTTCCGTCAGAATCTTCCTTAACTTGTCAAAACTATCCTGTTGCTTCTCCGACCATACAAATGGAACTCCCTTCCTTAGTAATTTAGTCAACGGTGCTGCGATTAAAGAGAATCCTTCCATAAATCTTTGATAGTACCCTGCTAGACCCAGAAAACTTAGAATTTCTGCCACCGACCTAGGCGGTTTCCAATCCAATGCTGCTTCAACCTTGCGAGGGTCCACTCTAATCCCTTCAGCTGATACTACGTGACCTAAGAAAGCCACCCCCCTAAGCCAAAATTCGCACTTACTGAATTTGGCATATAACTGCTTCTCCCTCAATACTTGTAGAACTATACGCAGATACCTGTCATGCTCCTCCTCCGTCTTTGAGTAAACCAATATGTCATCTATAAACACCACGACAAATTGATCCAAGTATTGTTGAAATACCCTATTCATTAAATCCATAAATGCTGCCGGTGCATTGGTCAACCCAAATGGCATCACCAAAAACTCGTAATGCCCATACCGAGTTTGGAATGCCGTCTTGTGAACATCAACCTTCTTCACCTTAAGTTGATGATAACCCGACCTAAGATCTATCTTTGAGAACACCGAGGCACCCTTCAGTTGATCAAACAAGTCATCAATCCGAGGCAACGGATACTTGTTCTTGATTGTTAACTTGTTCAGTTGGCGGTAGTCGATACACATCCGCATTAACCCGTCTTTCTTCTTGACAAACAACACAAGTGCTCCCCACAGAGATATACTTGGTCAGATAAACCCTCTATCCAAGAGCTCCTGAATTTGAGCCTTCAGCTCCACCAATTCCTTTGGTGCTATTCGGTACGGTGCTATAGACACAGATGCCGTTCTGGGTAACAAGTCTATACTGAACTCAACTTCCTGATCTGGAGGCAGACCTGGAAGTTCTTCTGGGAACACATCAGCGAATTCCCCTACATTTCGGACCTTCTCAACTGCTGACTCCTTAGCCTCCAAGGTACAGATTTGAACCAAAAACGCCTCACAACCTTTCTTGACCATTTTCTCAGCCTTCAAAGTAGACACCACGTTGGATAGGTAATCTCTTCTATTACCTATCATGACCACTTCATCACCTTCAGCCATCTTAAGAACCATGCGCTTAGCAGCGCAATCCAACCTTGCCTCATACTTAACCAGCCAGTCCATTCCAAGAATCAGATCGAACTCCCCAAATGGAAGTTCCATCAGATCAGCCACAAACACTACCCCTTGAAGTTCTAGGGGTACATCTCTATATAGCTTGTTTACAACAACAGAGTGACCTAAAGGGCTAATTACAGTCATCTCTCTAGAAGCAGTCTCAAAGTCTAAGCTCACAGTCTCTACCACACTACTAGCAACGTATGAATGCGTCGAACCCACATGAATTAATGCAACATATGGAATACCAAAAATTAGGAACGTACCGGTTATGACGTCCGGTGCGTCACCCTCCTCGCGACGCCTCGCTGCGTAGACTAAACCAGGTTGCCTTGCTTCTGTGTTGCCTGCCCCTCTTCCCGAAATTCTGCGACCTCGATTAGAACCATTGCCTCCTCTACCATTACCACGACCCCTCTGTGGTGGTCCTACATTTCTAACCTGAACATGGTTCTGACCCTCTGGCTGATTCTTAGCTAACTTTCGAGGACAGTCCCTTACACGGTGATCCAAAGATCCACATTCAAAACATCCCTTTCACTGGTCCAACAACCTCCCCAATGTGACTTCCCACAACGATTACACTGAGCCGGTCTCTGATTAGTAGCCATGGGCCTCCCTGTCTGATTCGGCCCACTCTGCCTAGCCCTCTTTTGTGCTTTACTACCTGATCCAGATGACCCAAAGCCTCTTTTACGCTTGTTCCTATCATAATTACGTCTCACGCACTCTTTGACCCTTCACTACCCTTAGCCTTTTCCACTGAATCAAAGAAACTCATGCTCCTACTATGGAGCGATCAACAGCCTTAACTCATCCCTAAGTCCGTCTTCAAAACGGACACAACGATCATGCTCGGTTGACACAATTCCCCGAGCATAGCGGCTCAGCCTTAAGAACTCTGCCTCATACTCAGATACCAACTTATTTCCTTGTACTAATCCCAGAAAGGCTTTCCTCTGAGCATCAGTGTAACTGGTGCCCACATATTTCTTCTGATAAGCAGCTTTGAAATACTCCCAAGTAAGATCATCTGTCGTAGCACCACCCCGAACCGTGAGCCACCACTGATATGACTCATCCTTTAGAAGCGACACCGCTCCTTTCAGCTTCTCCTCATTCGTCAGATCGAGATCATCCATGATCCTCTCAGTCGATTCTAACCAATATTCTGCTGCACTGGGTGCCACTCCCGACACACCCCGGAACCCCTCAGCTCGGGAACAGATTTTCGAGCTCCCATTCCTCCACTAGCCCTAGCCACCATCTCAAGGACTCGCAATACAGCTTACGATACTGCCTCACCCCCTGTCTGATCCTGTTCCTCAGCTCCAAAAGTTGGGGGTGGTGGTGGCGGTGGTACCTCATTCTCCGACCCCTGACCCGACCTAACGGGTTCTGACACGGTCATCCTGCCTCTACCGTGTCCACGTTCTCTAGAGCTCATTCTAACTATCGCGCTTTAATCTGATTAAGAAATTTTTATGAATTAGTACTTGTTCCACTTGGTTATCCACGGAGAAATTTTATGGAAAGCGTTTAATAGAGATTCTTTCGAGCAATCAAGTTTTAAGTCTTCTATCCTAGTTCACACAGAAGAGCACATCCATTCCCTAATACCTTTCATACTTATTCACTCTTCGGGCATTTCTGTCTGTTTCTATCCCAGGGGTATTTTCGTTATTTTCCTACAGGGGTATTTTTGTAATAAATCAAAGAAATTTTAAAACTTTAATAAATCATGACACTTGGAAATTTCCAAAACTGGAGGGTATTTCTGAAAATTTGTCAAATTAAAGGTACAACAGAATTTTAGAAACCAGGGGTATTTTGGTAATTTTACAAGTTGAGGGCATTTTCGTATTCTTTCAAAACCAACGTATTATTATTATTTTTTTATAAAACTTGCAAAGTAGGGCAAACCATTGAGTAGTTGGCATTTTATGAATCAAGGGCATTTTAGTAATTTTACCCCCTAAGGGCATTTTTTTGTAATTTTCACAAATCAAATTTTTCGGAAAATATTGTAAGGATGGTTGTTCTCAAATTTGAAAGAGTGATTTTAAAAGTTTTCAAAAACTAGGGTTTTGTTGTTTTCTTCTTTTTCTAAAAACATGGCTAGTTCCCTTTCTGGTTTTAGTCATTATGTTTAGCCTATGACCGAGCCCTCTTGGTCAGGGTGAACCAAAGCTACGCACCAGGCAGGATTCGAGTGGAGAGGACGTGAGTCACGCGGACTGCTTAAATACCAAGCTCCCACTGAAACCATTCTTAGACATGCGCACAGAGGTTGCCACACCACTGAGCCTTCTGAGTTAGGGTGGACCGAAGCTACGCACCAGATAGGATACCTGTGAAGAGGAGATGAGTCACTAGGACTACTTAAATACCAGGCTCTTCCGGATCCAATCCTAGACATGTGTACAGGGGTTACCACACCCTAGCTCAGTGACTTAGCCATAGGTTTGTTTAGTGCATTAAGTCTTTTGCGCTTCGCGTTTGAGTATTCTAATCCTAGGGTTCAAGTCCTATCAGACTATTCTACGTTCCATTCCTACCCTTTCTACAAGTAATAATTCATACAGTAGTTTAGAGGTACTTACCTGGGCGGATTGGTGCCGGAGACTCGCTGCCATGCTGTCTAAAACAAAAATCATTTTCAAAAAGGCCTACCAAACCATTTTGGGCCTTGGGCCCCCACAGCCGAGCTTTGAACTGGGCTCTGATACCAATTTTGTAACACCCTAAACTCGGCCCAAACATTACGACCGAATTTGGTATGTTACAGAGGAAAACCTTTTGTAAAATTCCTTTAAGCCGATTCAATTTATAGTGAAAACATCTTGTTTTAATTGTTTTGTCAAAAACCATTGAGGTGTATGAAGAAAACATTACTTAGTGTTGTTTTAAAAATATATTAAATCGGGTTATTACAGATTCCAAATGTACCCGATGGCACAATAAAACTTTTTGCGTTTGATTTTGAGAAAACATGTGTACCCATTTAAATATCATTAAATAGTTTAACAAATTATCCAAAAATATGTAAAATAACCAAAGTAAAGTATTAGGAGGCCTTGTTACAACTTGAACAGGTAAAACCAATAATAAAAATAAAATAAAATTCAAAGTCCATTTATATCAAATTTCCACTGCATGGCCATCTCGAGTCCATCCGGCTTCTCATCCGCGATCTACGAGTCACCTGAAAAATGTTAAAGGAGAAGGTGAGTCACCAAGACTCAATGTGTAACCCTTCCCCCCAGTTTAATGCAATCTCATACACAATTTATAACTAATTTAACATGCACAAGCTCAATATGCACCCAACCTAACCATTCAAACACCTTTCTCTACCCTGTGTGGTACCAAACCACTGGTGGTGCCAAACCACTGGTGACTTGAAGTCACAATATCTGTCAATACTTGTGGTGCCAAACCACTAGTGACCCGAAGTCACGATCAAATGATGGGGCCAACCCATCGTGTGATACCAAATCACTGGTGTCAATCCCTTAATATAATCCGTGGGGCCAACCCACTGTGGTGCTAAGCCACTGGGACGAGACGCTATGAGGTGCCAAACCTCTGGAGGTGCCAAACCTCTGGTGACCGTAGTCACGAAATGTGGTACCAAACCACTGGTGTCCGTCGACACGATTATCATTTCCCCCTCCACTCATTTAATCCCACATCAATCAATAATGTGTATTTAACAAATGTCATGCCAATAAATTTATTTAACAGCATCCAACAGATCTATCATGAGCCATATATTATAAGCCACATATACCAAATATGCCATGCTTCCCAAAAGCATCATAAGAAAGCTCATAGCAACAAAGACTTACCTGAATCCTTGCTTATACCATGATGGTATTACATCCGAATCTACACAATCCGATTAAACATACATATAACACTTAGCACATTAAATAGTTATAAGGTGTGTATGTACACACCTGTCACCAACGACCGTTCTAAATCCCGAAGAAACCAAATCGACCACCCAAGATTCCCTTGCCCTATATTCGGCCATTACCCAGAGTTAGTACCAAGGCCATTCGGCTAAACTAAAATAATCTCAAGGGGTTATCATTTGAACCTGAAACCTCACTAAATGCCTTTGAGTACTAACTACAGCACACGGTACGCGAATCTGCTTCACTTCCCTATAATCGGCAATTATTAATGTTAATAGCCTTCGGCTAACGATTACTTAAAGGATTTGATGGACTTAAAAAAAAATTGAATCCTTACCACCTTACCCAAAACTGATTGACAGAGAATGGAGAGTCAGATCTACTGCTTTGAAAATCTCGTAGTTCCTAGATGATATCGATTCAAGGAGGGGTTAGTCTTCTTGTTTGCAAATGCCGGAATTTTGGCTTTTCTCCAACCTATAAATTGACAGAGAGAAAGAATATGGAAAAGAAAGATTCGGCTATCACTTAACTTCACCAATCGATTGCAACAAGAAATCCCGAAGAGATCTATTCCACTTCTAATATTCGGCCAAAGTGCTATAGAATAGGAGAAGGAAATTTCGGCACACCAAGGGAGTAGATTCGACTAGAAGAGAAAGAAAACAATGAGAAAAGAGGAATAGGGGTTTCGGCCAAAAGGTGTGAGTTCAAGAAAATAAAAGATGAATAGGAGAAGGGTGCTTTCGGTGTTGGGAGAGGATGAAAAAGAAAGAAACAAAAAGATGGAGGCTAGCCGAAATTATCAAGTTAAAAGACTAGGAAATTCGGCACACCCCCTTGCTTAGCCACCAAGCCGTCCACTCCTCTCCAAGGAGTTCAAATTTCGGCAATTTCCTTAATTCACTCCAGGCCACTCATTTGAATTAATTCAAAATAATTTGAATAATTCAAATGCCTAAATTTCCTCTTGCCAACTATTATTGATTATTCAAATAATAATCCAATTAATAATAAAAGAAATATTATTATTATCCTATTATCTTAAAGAGTTTAAATTGAGAAATTCTCTCCCCCCTATTGCCGTCCAACTAAAGAGCAAAAAGGGGATTTCCGTGACTCGAACATAGGCTCCCCTTACTCCCTTGATGGCGTCAACTCTAGCCCTTAAGTGGCCTCCTTTTTGCCACTTTTCCAAGGCCTTATTAGTGTCAAATGTTCCCTCTTTTATCCTTGTAACCCCTACTTACTAAGGCTCCCTACCTTTAAAGCTTCCAAAAATATTTTTTGTACTATTCCGAGCCTACTCAAGACCCCTAATTAAGCCTTATTACACCACAAATATTATCACAGCAATCCAAGCACAAGAAAAATAACTTATTCACAAATAACCCCCTATTTTAGGATGTTACAGTGCATGAGTTGATAATAATTTATTTTGGTTTGAATTGATTAGTTTTAGTGCTTATGACTTACTAAGCTGCAAAAGCTTACTGTGTGTATGTTTACTCTTCGTTTTATAGATTTTGGAAGTTGGTACAAGCTCGGAGATCATCAGAGAAATTCGTCACACTATCGATCGCTATTTCGGTACCTTTAAAGCTTGAATTTTGAACCTATAGCATGTATAGGCTAGCATTTGTTTTGGTCAATTTTTGATTTGTATATATGAGCCATATGAAAATGGCTTGTAATAAAGCTTATGTTTATGCATTTTCAGTTGTGATATAAGTTCATGTTAGGTATATATATGTTTTGGCATGAAGTAACCATTTATGGCTTATGTTTAGTTCTTTTGGAAAGCTTGATATATGTGGTTGATGCATGCGTTTGAGATATGGGTTGTTAATAACCTATTATTGAGATACATAGTTCAAAACATGAATCAATTTGGAAATTATTTATAATGTAAACTATGTATTCGGTTATGTGATGAAATATAGGTGATGGTTATAAGTTATTTATGATTTGGCATTGGTGTTTAAATCATGCCATTAAGTGTTTAGTTATATGTTAATGTTGAATCCATGGTATTGGACATGTGTGGACTAAGTTAGGCTATGAAAACTATTTGATTAAGAAATATGGTTTTTTTGTCGGTTTGAAATGGCATGCTTGCATGGGTGATTTGGTTTAAAATTGATAAATAAGATGTATTTGTATATTCGGCTAAGGCTTTGGACTCATAATAATAAGTATGTGATATGGTATATATCATAAAAATATAAATATATTATGTATTGGATGTTTTCATGAATGACAGAATGTATATTCTATAATTGTTTTGGTTTGATCATAAGAGAATTAGTTTGTGTACCGAATACTTGTTTAATGAATCAATTGTGCAATTGTTCTTTTGATAGTTATAGATCATGCGCATTTGATATACCTATGATGTGATCGTTTGTGGCTTGGCTACTTTGGTTCTATTTGTGGTGGCAAGTATACTTATATATTAGGCATGATTTGACTTATTATTAATAATTCAGAGTTGGTTCAAATTGATATGGTTTTATGCGCATAACTTATGATGAGAAAAGATGTATATATATTTTGGTTTTGTTATAATGCATGTTTATGTGAACTTATAAATATGTCTAGTACGCTGTGTGGATGTTTTAGCCTAGAATAATATGCATGATATGTGAATTGGTTTAATTATGAAATAGGAGACATAACAAGAGTATATTGAATTAGCACTTGTATTTTAAAATAAAATTTAGAATTGGTCAATTGGTAACTGTAACATGTTCGGCCCTTGTAATGTTATTAAGGTTACATATGTCTTGTTTAGTTTTGAAATATGCGTATGTGCATAAGTTTTGAAATGGTATGTTTGACATTCAATTAATAAGATAGATATTTTAACACATGCTTTGTATATGTTATTTACTGATACATGTTTGATTATATATATCATTCTTTTAATGATAAGTTTTGTAATGAAAGTCTACTTGAGTTGTGTTTTGATCGGTAATGCCTTGTAACCCATTCCAGCGATAGATACGGTTTAGGGGTGTTACAGGTTCCCTCCAAAAGAGGGAGGGCGTGCATCCAACCTGTTTTATGTTCAAGTTATGTGTCAATTTCAGGTTATCGGGAGCAACATTGCCAACTTCATCAACCAATGAGGCGTAAAGGTGAAAGATTTTTCGCGAGCAAGTCGCCCAATTTGAGGAAAAATCGCTTTAAAAAAAGAGTGAATGATACGGCCATGCCCCGAGCACACTCCTGGACCAACTCCCTAAGCGTTGCTTGCAATCCCTTGTGAACTGAATTAGTTCGATTCCAGCTTGTTGAGCTCAAATCAGCTTGTTTCTAGCTCAATGAGCTCGTTTGCTCGTTTTGAGTTTATTTTAATTTTTACAATTTTAGTTGCTGGAAAAAAATAAATGCATTTAGTTAATTTAGCTAGTTAGCTTAAGTTAATAAATAAGTGTTAATAAATATGTCTTTAACCTGAACATGTTAAATTAGAGTGTTAAATGTGTCCTAGTCTAATACATATTTTTAATGTGTCAGCCAAATTTAATTTGTGTTTTAGTTATTACATGTTTTTAATATGTCTAGCTACAGCTGAATTTAATTAGAGTCTTAGCTTAAATACATGTTATAAATATGTCATAGTTTAAAACTTGTTTTTAATGTGTCTTTGAGCTGCCGAATTTATTATGTCTTAATTGAATTAATTTGCTGAATTAATTAGGTGCAAGTACATGCTTGGGACGGCATAAATGCAAGTGAGCTACTGATTTATTTCTTCCAAGTGAGATGATGGTTCAATCATTGCAAAAGTCACAACCAGCTGATGATTCTTGTTCCCAAGCTGGCCATTGAGCTCACCAAAGTAGCCTTAAAAGCTTTCACACAAGCTGGACATTCCTTTCACATTATATGCCCATTCGGTTTTGTGCATTCACACAAAGGGGCTGTTTACATTCGGTTTTCACACCTAATGTCCATTGGAGTACTCAATACATCATTTAACACCTCAAGATCATTTAGCTGACCAAGGCATGCTCATTAAAGCCTTTCACACCCTTTGGACGAATTTAGCCTAGTATAAACAACTCCATTCAGCCAATTCAACTCCCTAATCACTTCAATTAATTTTCAGCTAAATCAAGGCATCTAGAAGCTGTCCATTAGCGTCACCAAGGTGGAAGGAGCTTCCTGGAATTTTCTTGAAATTTTTTGGAATTTTTCAGCTCATTAAAAGCTGAAATTAGGTGTCCATTTAGTTATCCATTTGTCTACTCGGCTAGTCTAGACTTCTAGCTATATTTTGTATAGAATTTTTGCCCATTGTTGAATGTTTATAACATTTGTGAGTTTTTCAACTCTCTTAATTCATTTTAGACTTAGCTTGACTTATCTGGCTTGCTAGTGGCGTCATTCTGTTTCTTTGAACTTATCACTCCTAAATCGAGTGTGGCATTCACCCCATTGATATCTTTGGTTCCTATCTTCCTAGATAGCGGGTCAAGGTCCTATCTTCCATCCTCCATCCATCTTAAGCGTTGTATAAGGTTCGGGTCAATACTCCCTATAGTATTGGTTCTTCCTTGGCCTTTAAGCCTATTCCATCCATTTGACTTTTTCCATTTCTAAGCTATCTTAATTTCTTTGTTAGCCGAATCAACATCCATCTACTTGCAAACCTTTTTGAGCCATTTTTACAATCCAATTTCCAGCCTCAATCACTTAGCCATTTCCATTGTCATTTCATTTAGCCAATTCAGGCCTTCTCTTTATTCCCCTTTGTTCGAACACCTAGCTAATCCTTTCCTAATCTATTCTAAAACTCTTCAAAAATCCCTTTGTTTAAAGACTATTCTTAACCAATTTCAGCTTATTTCAATTGGAACGATACTTCCTCAATTTTATGATCGGGCACAACAAACGACTCGAATCATTCTCGAGGCGAGATCGTATCATGATCTTAGATGATGAAATGGTTGGGGTAATGATTAAATTTGGATCAAATGCTTGTATTGTTGTTAGTTGATTGTTGTGGAATATGCAATTGTGACGTTAAAATGTTCATGGATTTGGTAAGTTATGTATATGTACCAAATTAATTGTTTGTTTGAAATTTATTTATGGATAATATTGCTAAGAGTTAAGGCATGTCTTAGGTTGATAGAAAGGTAAGGTTTGAATGGTATTTATGGTGAAATCCATATTGGTGAAAACATACATACATATGCTTATACGAATGAATCAATACGTTGTATATTTTGAATTGGTTGTGATGGTTCCATAATGGTACATTGGTTAGGCACTTAGGATAGATGATTTGAGTTGTGTTTTGGCACATTTTTTATGTATCTGAATAGGTTGAAATATGATTCAATGCTTGTGTAACAACCCGTTTTTAGTGAAATCAAAATAGTGGTTTCAGGACAACAAATCCGAAGTCAAAATAATTAATTTATTATTATTTTAATGTCTAGAACATGATAATGTGATTGCGTAAAAATTTTGTTAAGAAATTTTATTGTTTGAGTGCTTAGTTTGATAAAAAGGACTAAATTGCGTAAAGTGTAAAAGTGGAGTTTTATTACTTAAAGATGTCTAATAGCTATGAAATATTAAAGTAGAGGTCCTTATGTGATAATTAGACCATTGTTAATGTTAGTGGACATTTATGGACATGCATTAAGTAATTTTAATGTTTTAACTTAAGGTTAATTATGTAATTTAGAAATTAAAGTTAAAATAACTTAAGAAAAATGTGTCCATCTTCTTAATTTTATCATCTTCAACTGAAATTATCAAGGGAATCCATAGCTAGGGTTTGACCAAGCTATTTTCTTTGCATTGTAAGTGGTTTTTGTCTCGTTTTTACTGATTTCTATGTTTTTGAGATCGTTACAGCTTTATCTAGCTAGCCTAGGGACTAATTTGCAAAATTGTTAAAGGTTTAGGGTTTTTCCATTGATGAATGTTCATGTATTTTGATGTTTGATGATAGAAAATGTATGCTTTTTGTTAGATAAACAATATTTGTAAAGTGATTTTTGACAAAATTGTCAATTAGGAGTTAAATTGTGAAATGTGTAAATTATGTGGTTAAATTGTAAAATAAATGCAAAATATTGATTGCTAGGGACCTAATTGAAATTCGGCTAGCATGGGTTTTGGTTGAATTGCATGAATTTGTGATTTTATGAAATAAGGACTAAATTGTAAAAATGTTGAAATGTTATGGGCAAAAGTGTAAATTTTCCTTAATGTGTATTTTGGACTAAATTAAATAGAGAAATTATTAAATAAGTTAATTTTGATTATATTTAGATCAAGAAAGGTGAAATACGAATTTATATCGGGGAAAGAATAAGGTTTCGGACTAATCGACTTATTTCACCGTTTTTGCATTCTAGGTAAGTTCATATGTGTTAAACATTATTATACTTGTGTTTTAATACTTTGATATTGAATAAATTGTGAATACGACACTGCATACATGTTCAACGACGATTCAACAAGTGAGAAAGTCCCGGTTGAACCTTAGGAATAGATTAGGATACAAATGACATGCCTTAGGGGTTATCTGATTGGGTGCTGGTCCGTACGTCCTACCCGTGGCTGAGTTATTCGACATGTATTGCGGATACTCGTCAACTTGTGTGAGCAGCACCGTGTAGCTTCATCATGACCGTTAGCTTGTATGAGTAGACCCATTGATAGCTCTAGTGTGAGCATTATATGTAATACGGGATTGAGATAGCTTCGGCTATGTATGTTGCACTTAGGGTGCGAGTTTCCAGAGTATCCGATAGTATTCCGAATGGTTCAATGGGTATATCGAAGGCAAGAATGAGTATGAGACTAATAAGAGATGGTACAGGTATGTACATGAATCGTACAAGTTTTGAATCGGTGAAACTCATGAATTTCACATTTAATCTCAAGTATGAAAATGTGGAAGGTTTGTGAGTTATTATGAGTTGTGTATTGATATATATATGTTCAATTGTTAAGTGGTGTTTTTATGGTATATTGAAATTATGGTTATAAGAACTTACTAAGCTCCATATCTTACTTTGTTTATTTTCCGTGTTTTATAGTGTAATCAAAGCTAGCTCAGATTCGGGAATCATCGGAGACTTCATCACACTATCCTACTATCACTTTGGTAGTTTTGAACTTAAGTATTTTGAGTATATGGCATGTATAGGATTATGGTTATTTTGCTTATGGATTGATAACGAATTTAGCCATTTGAATTGGCTTGTAAATGTCTAAAGTTTGGTTTATATATAGCCATGAAAGTTGGCTTATTTTGGTTGGTTTGGTTGTGTATATATTTGTGCATATGGCTTGTGTTATGAGTTTGATGATGAACATGTGATGCTGGTTGATATTGGTATTATGAATATTGGTATGCAAATGAATCTAGGCAAATAATGCATATTTGAAATTGGTTAGTTTGATGTATTGTGAAAGTGAGTTTTCGTACGAAATTGAATGGTGTATTATGGTACATGTGTGCCTTGTTGTAATTGGTATTGAAATAGAATGATTCATTCTTGGTTGAGATTAAATGAATGCATATATATGCCATGTTTTGGTACAAATTGGATGGATCTAGGTGTATGCAAGTTTGAGTGGCAATATGGCTTGGTAAATAGCCTACTTTTGTCCACACGGGTAGAGACATGGGTGTGTGTCTCAGCCGTGTGTGACACATGGTCAGTTTACACGCCGTGTGGCAGCTGGTGTTGAATTAGAAATCAAGTCAGTATGCTCCACACGGCCCAGCACACGGGCTTGTGACTTGGTTGCATGGCATAAGTCAGTATACCTTACAGGTTTGGCACGGCCTAGTACACGGCCTGGCACATAGGCTTGTGAGGCCATTTCGAAGGGCACACGGACTGGTCACACGGGCATGTTGTAACATCCTGAAAAGGGCCTATGCATTTTCGGTTTAATTGTACAAAATGACATGTTTTATGTGTTATGAATATATTTTGAACATTTTTGTAAACCTGGAAATGCATGGAAATGAACATTTTTGGAAACCTGGAAATGTATGGAAATGTTAGGTTTAAAAGAGGAAAGTGAACATTTTTGGAAACCTGGAAATGTAAGGAAATGATTTAGAAATGATTCAAAAGAGGAAAGTGAACATTTTTGGAAACTTGGAAATGTAAGGAAATGTCAAGTATAAAGAGGGAAACGAAAATTTTTGAAAACTTGGAAATGTAAGGAAATGTCATAGAAATGTTAAGTTTTAAAGTTTAAAAAGGGGAAACTAAGGCAAGGTGGTCTTAAAAGAAAATGTATGTGAATTATGACATACAAATAGCCTTGGTAAAATGGCTACAAGGCATCACTTAGGGCCTAGCAAGTGACCCCATGTTCAAGGAGGAAGGGGCCAAGGTTCGAGTCACATAGGAATCAAAATAAAAGAATTTTTATTTTGCTACAAGGGCAGGGAGTTGGACGGCATGAAGGCTCTTAAAAGAGGAGTTTTATCCTCTTTAAATTTCGGCTAAATAGGTGGATAAATGAGGGATAATTATTGGTATTTTAATTAAGAGATAATTGAAGGATTATTTCTTTTAATTTTAAATTAATAAGATAAAGCTATCAAATAGAAGAGTGGTGGCCAAGTAAAGGATTCTCTTGGTGATAATTTTGGCTAAGTTAGGAAAAGGTATAGCCGAATTTCACTTAGCCAAATAGCCTCCCTTTTTGTTGATTCTTTTCCTCTTCCAAAGTCCCTCTTTTCTTCTCTTCTCTTCTATTTGTCAAAGCCAAAAGTTTTCTTGTGTTCTAGCCGATTACTCCATTAAATCCAAAAGCTGAGAATTCAAGATACCACCATAGCCGATTTCTTTTCTTTTCAATCCATCAAAAGCTGAATCTTTGAGGGGCTTCAAGCATAGGTGCTGTTGATTTCTTCAAGAAAGGGTAAGATCCAAATATTGGTTTCCATTCTTTCCTTTTGAACTTGCCGAAAACAAAGTACTAATCTCCTTAATGTGCTTTGCCGAATCTTCAAAGGATCTTTCGGGGATTTATTTGCCTATTGTCGACTTCAGAAAAGGATCTCTCAGGATTTCAAGTTTTAAGGTAAGCCATAAGGTGAGATTCGGCCAATACCATGTTTGGTATTCTAGATCTATTCCTTATTTTTTTGTAAAGGCCGAAACTAATTTGTTAAAGTGATTTAAAGCTTGGCGAATACAAGAAGAGTATAGTAAAGATCTCGAATTTGGCGCAAGGTAAGTTTTGGGTTATACAATCCTAATAGGATTTGGATTTATGGCCGAATGGCTTGTTATTAAATTTTTAAGTTTGGCCGAATTCAGGAACTTGAGATCTGAGGCAGTAGATCAGATTTCGGGAATTTCAGTAAAGTTGCTAAGAATGTGAAAAGTATGGCTAAGGTACCATACAATGGTACAAAGTACTCAGGTACGTTTCCTACTCCTACTAGGATTATGAAATATGTTATTTTTAACATGTGAAAAGTTATAAGAATGTGAAAATTGGCTTATTAATGCATAATTTATGATTTGGGGCATATGGGTTATGTAAAAGGGGAAGTGAATGTGGTGACCTAAGACCACGAAATCTGAATGCGGTGACCTAAGACCGCGATATCTGAATGTGATGACCTAAGACCACGATATCTGAATGTGGTGACCTAAGACCACGATATCTGAGTGTGGTGACCTAAGACCACGAATACTCATAAGGGCGATGAGCACGTCGATCGCAAATGACGCTTTTGATGGTGTGTAGCGGATGGAGGTTGACTTAGTAGTCCCACTGTGTGCAGGTTGGTACGGAGAAGTGTAGCGGATGGCATCTAGGTTTGGGTTTGGGTTGCATCATTTTAATTTAATGATATATGAATTTGTATGTTATGAAATGCCTGAATTTTTTTGGACTTAGTGTTTGTGTACACATTGAGTTTGTTGACTCACCCCACAGTGTGGGAACATTTTTTCGTGTGATGACCGGTGATGGACCAGTCTCACGGGAGCTTAGTGGTGGCCATGTGAAGTTCGATTTTACTTTATTTTGGACTCTTTATATTTTAAGTACTTTGAATTTTATTTTGGGTTTAATTTGATGTAATAAGGCCATAGTTGAACTATTTTACATTTATTTTTATTTATTATGTTTATAAATTTTTATCAAGTGAAGTTTAAGTAGATTTATTCTAAAACGAAGCCTAAACGTTTTGTCACCTAAAGTAAAGGATTTTAATAATGAAATAAACTTGTTTTCAACTCAAGCCCGACCCAACACACTCTTTCTTCCAAAACACACAAGTTTTTCCCAAGTAACAAAAGAATTTGAACCGGTTTACTTCGAGGAACATACCAGATCCGGTCCAGGCTCGTGGGCCAGGTGTGGGGTGTTTCACATGTGGTTGGCCGTGTAACCCAAGTCAGTAAGTTACACGGGGTCGGACACGGGCTGGGACACGGTCGTGTGATCCCATTTCAAATGTCCACACAGCCTGTGACATGGGCGTGTCTTTGGCCGTGTGAGACACACGGTCGGACCACACGAGCGTGGGTCCACTGTATTTTGTAAAATTTTCTAAGTTTCCTAAAAGTTTCCTAAGTTATCAGTTTAGTCTCGAACCACCCTGAATGCATGTTTTAGGCCTCATAGGCTCGTATTAGGGACTTGATGAATGATTATGAATGACTTGTATTTGAATTTGATAATTGTATGGGAAATGTTTACTCAATTGTATAATAAGTTCGATAATGCTCCGTAACCCTATTTCGGCAATGTATATGGGTGAGGGGTGTTATAGCTTGCTTATTGGGTAATAAACTTAAAGATGTGTAACTTGATTGAAAAGACACTCATAGGTACACACGGCCTATTACACGATTTGACACACGACTATGTGCCTTATACGGGCAGATGGCACAGTCGTGTGGTCTGTATGGTTTAGGTGACAATTAGGTTCACACGACAACAATTAGTTACATGGCCTGACAACACGGTTGTGTGACCTTGAATTACACGGCATCAGTCTATTACACGGTTTAGGGACACGGTTGTATGGTTCAACTTCAGACGACCTCAGCTTGTCACATGACCGTGTGACCCTATTTTGCATTTTTGCCATACTTTTTTGAAATTTTCAAATTAATCCTTGTTTTGTTCTAAATTATTTTAGAGTTTCTGTAAGCTCGATTTAACCCCGATAATGTATGGTTAACATTTTTTTTATTAAATGATTGATGAATGATTATTGTTTAGTGAATTTTGAATTAATATAGCATGGTAATGTTTTGTTATGTGTGGTAGCATCCCATAACCCTAATCCGATGAAGAAGATGAGTGAGGAGTGCTACAGTTGGGATCTAATTACTTTTTTGTGTAAGGGTAGTTTGAGCTTAAGCCAATAGGTGATTTAGACGATTGTTGAATAAAATCGTTTACTGAGTAAGGCTTTGCAATGTAGGATTGGTGAATCCGAACTGCGTTAACAAATATTGAGTATTAATTTTACTCGTTGCCTTACTCTCATTTTATAAAATGCTTTTTAAACTATTTTTTCCAGAATCTCTATCCCAGAATCTATTTTAAAATCATTTGGAACATCAAGTTGGACAGAGAGCAAGTCAACTTGTGTTCTTTCAATTGGTATCAGAGCTTGACCTCAGACATACTTGAAAGGGATCTTGAGCTAGATTTGTAGTAATAAAGTCAAAGAAGAAATGTCGCTTTACCTCATTTCTACCTTCAGTGATTAAAGCATCAAATTAAATCAATGACGATGATTAAAGTTGTCACTGTTAGTCAAATGGTGAACAAAAAAGACAACTGAAAGTTAAATTAAATAGCTGACCTCTTTTTTGCTTAAGGGTTTAAGCCTTTAAATTTTTTTTTGAAATCAATTAATTTTTTATTTTTGTATTCAATTAAACCCTTGAACTAACAAATTGAATCTAATTGAGTTCTTTGATTAATGGAAATTTAATCCTAATGATTTTGCTAACATGATTATTAATAACTAATGTTTTGGTCATTCTTTTACACACTGCCTATCATGTGTATTAAGTTGTCGATGTGTCACTATTTTGTCTTATATACCATGTCATCAAATAATTTAAAATTTATAAAATTTGAATAAATATCAAATATATACATGAACTGTGGTCCAATGTGTAATTTGATTAATGAACTTTGATTTGGTGCAATTATATTCCTAAAACTTGAATTGTGGTTTAGAAGTATATATGAAACTTTGATTTTAATTCAATTGTACATATATAAAGAAATAGATACATATATTTATTTTCATATTTGATTAATATCATTGTTTGTGTACGTAACATATCAACGTAAAATGGTGCTAATTCGATAATGTTGTTAGTGATTTGTGAAAATAGAATCAAATCAAAATTTTATTTATAAAATCACACAAAATCGTAATATATATAAGATATTGTACATTAGATCAAAGTTCATGTATAGCTTTGGTATTTATTGTAACACCCCTAACCCGTATCCGTTGCCGGAATAATGTTTCGGAGCATTACCGAGTAAGCGTAACCTAAATCATTCATTTCAAAACATTTCAATAATCCTAACATAACCCATCATTAAACATGTGTATTGTCCCTTATTCAATCCTTCAAGGCTTAAAATCACTTTAGAAATGATTCGGGACTAAATCGGAAACATTTGAAAAATTTAGGAAAAAGTTAGAAAAATCTCAACTGTAGGGGTCACACACCCATATGGCCAAGCCTTGTGCCTCACATGGGTGAGACATATGCCCATGTGGCCAGGCCATGTAACTCTCTAACTTGGGTCACACGCCCATGTGTGTTCCCCGTGTGTGACACACGCCCGTGTGGCTAGGCCGTGTGCACCCAAAAGTGCATTAAAACTCAAGTTTACCATTTCCTACTTACTTGGACACTAAGCAACTCATTTACCAATCGTTTAACTTATTCATAACATGATTAAACATGACCAAAATACACCAAATTCATCACCTAATATGCCTAACCAATGTACCCTCATTGGTACAACATGTTATATCAGCAAAACATATCATCCATGCATAATTCAAATCAAAGTTTTAAACATGCCAAAATCAATCAATTTGGCCAAGCTTATATCTACCTAAAACATCAAACTTAAATTCACATACACATCACAAGCAATGGTTCCAAAACAACATGCCAATTTATGGCTTTAAGCACAAACATATTGAAACACCCCACACCCGGCCCACGAGCCTGGACCGGATCTGGTATGTTCCTCGATGAAAACCGGTTCAAATTCCTTTGTTACTTAGGAAAAACTTGTGTGTTTTGAAAGAAAGATTGTGTTGGGTCGGGCTTGAGTTGAAAACAAGTTTATTTCATTATTAAAATCCTTTACTTTAGGTGACAAAATGTTTAGGCTTTGTTTTGAAATAAAATTTACTTAAACTTCACTTGATAAAAATTCGTACATAGAAATTAAAAGAAAATTAAAGTAATTCAACTATGGCCTTGTTACATCAAATAAACCCCCAAAATTAAAAACCAAGGTACTTAAAATAAAATCGTCCAAATAAAATGAATTTCTTGCTGAGCATGGCCATCCCTAAGCTTCTGCAGCCAGGTCCATCACTTTGTTCATCACACAAAAATGTTCCCACAACGGGGTGAGTCAACAGACTCAATGTGTAACACAACACTAAGTCTTAACAAATTTAGGCATTTCATAGCATACAAATTCATATATCATTAAATTAAAATGATGCAACCCGAACCCAAACCTAGATGCCATCCGCTACACATCACCCGTACCAACCTGCACACCGTGGGGACTACTAAGTCAACCCTCCATCCGCTACAGTCGACGTGCTCATCGCCCTTATAAATATTCGTGGTCTTAGGTCACTACATTCAGATATCGTGGTCTTAGGTCACCACATTCAGATATCGTGGTCTTAGGTCACCACATTCAGATATCGTGGTCTTAGGTCACCACATTCAGATATCGTGGTCTTAGGTCACCACATTCACTTCCCCTTTTCAATAACCCATATGCCCCATATCATACATATTATGCATTACATGCCAAATTTCACATTCTTATCACTTATCACATGTTAAATATAACATATTTCATAATCCTAGTACGAGTAGGAAACATACCTGAGTACTTCTGTACCATTACATGGTACCTTAGCCATATTCACATTCTTATAAACATACACATATTAAATATTGCCATAAATCTTATTAAAAGTTAGTGTGGGGTACACACCTGATTCGCTTAACAAATTCACCGAAATCCCGAAAAGCTTGATCTAATGCCTTAGATCTTAAATCCCTACATTCGGCCAACCTTAATATGTTAGCAAAGAGCCTATTCGGCTATAAGACCAAATCTTATTAGGATTGTTGTAACTCAAACTTACCTTGGTGCCGATTGATGTCTAATCAAATGCCAGAAACTTTGTATCCTTCTTTCTTGAAATCGACAATCGCTAGATTACTTGAATAGATTAGTTTTGGCTTTTGAATAATTAATGAAACACATCTATTTACCAAACATGGCCTTGGCCGAATGCTATAAACACTTGCCTTGTGGATTTTAAGTCCCGAAACTCACCGAATAACTAGGGAACACGCAGCCTATGGCGTACCTTCGGGAAAAGAACTTCTCCTTCCTTGTAGTCGACACTTAATAAATCCGGAAAGATCTCTTCAAAGTTTCGACAACAAGATATTAATGGGGTTAGTCCTAGGTTTCGGCAAATCTTAAAAGAAAAAGGATGAAACCGAATGAGATCTTACCCTTACTTTAGGAATCAGCAATCCTTGCTTGAACCTTTAACAATATTCAGCTATGTAGGCTTGAAGGATCTTGATTTCGGCTTTTTGATTGGTAGAAAGAAAAGAGAAAGAAGAATAAAGATGGAGGATTCGGCTAGAGCACAAGGTATTTCGGCTTGGCAAAAATAAAAGAGAAGAGAGGAGTTATTTGCTAGAGAGAATTCAGCAGAGAGAGAGTTGAAAGAAAGAATGAATGTCCCTCTTTTCCTTTAGTAGCCGAAATTACTAACTTAGAATCCCTTACCTGGCCATCACTCTTATATTTTGATAGCTTTATCTTTTTAATTATCAATATATTCAAATTAAAAGAATTTAATCCATCAATTATCTCTTATCTCTTAATAAAAATAATACTAATAATAACCCATCATTATCTATCTATTTGCCGAATTTTAAAGAGAATAAAACTCCTCTTTTAAGAGCCTTAATGCCGCCCACCTCTCTGCTCCTTGTAGCAAAAAAAAATAAAATTCTTTATTTGCTTCCCATGCGACTTGATCCTTGGCCCATTTGCCTATGTATGTGGCGTCACTTGCTAGGCCCTTAAGTGGCGCCTTGTAGCCATTTTACCAAGGCTATTTGTATGTCATATTTCACATACATTTTCTCTTAAGACCACCTTGCTTCATGTCCCTCTTTTAAACTTTAAGCTTGACATTTCTAAAGCATTTCCTTACATTTCTAAGACATTTCCTTACATTTCCAAGACAAGACATTTCCTTACATTTCCAAGTCATTTCCTTACATTTCCAAGTCAAGACATTTCCTTACATTTCCAAGACAAGACATTTCCTTCCATTTCCAAGTCATTTCCTTACATTTCCAAGACAAGACATTTCCTTACATTTCCAAGTCATTTCCTTACATTTCCAAGACAAGACATTTCCTTCCATTTCCAAGTCATTTCCTTACATTTCCAAGACAAGACATTTCCTTACATTTCCAAGTTTCCAAAAATGTTCACCATACATTTATAACACATAAGACATGCCATTTCGTATAATTAAATCAAAAATGCATAGGCCCATTTCGAGATGTTACAGATTCTACCCCCTAAAATAAATTAGTCCTCGAAATTACTTGGCTAACTGCATTCCTACTCACCACACTACGCTTATGCTGCGCACTCTGATCTTAATAACACTATCATACTTCCTAGGCATAATCTCTAAGTTCACGTCCCCTAGAACTCATTTCTAACGCCGCGATCTAATCGATTAAAAAGTTTTATGCATCGAATTTTTGTTCCACTTATTAACCGCGAACAATTTTATGAAATAAAGATATTTAGAAGTAGTTCTTTCGATCACACAAAGTTTCAGTTCAAGTTCACTACTCTAATTCAGAGAATCACATTCATCCAACCATTCATTCAGTAACATCCATCACACACATTCAGTATTTCTATAGTTTTGTCTATTCCTACCCCAGGGTTATTTTCGTAATTTGTCCTACAGGGGTATTTTCATAATTTTTCAAAATACGGTTCCTTGGTGATTTTGTCAATAAGGGTATTTTGGTAATTTTGCATTCCTAAGGGTATTTTTGGAAAATTTTAAATCCAAGGGTATTTCGGTAATTTTGAAACTCAGGGGTATTTTGGTAATAAACCAGGGTAAATTTGTAAATCTTAATAAATCAAGGGTATTTCAAAATTTGTAAAACATGGTGGTTCTTTTTGAGAATTTGTTTTCCAAATTGGTAGTGTTGCAAAAATTTTGAAAATCAGGGTCATTTTGGTAATTTTGTAAGTTAGGGGCAATTTCGTAAATTTCCAAAATCAAGGTATTTTGATATTTTGCAAATTAGGGTTTTTTGGACTTGTTATAAAGTAAGGAAAATTTTATTGAAATCGGGGTAGTACGGTAATTTTTAGAAACCAGGGGTATATAGGTAACTTTTATAAATCAAAAATTTTTCGGAAAATTTTGTAAAAATAGTTCTCACAAACTAAAAGGGTAATTTTAAGAGTTTTAAAACTAGGGTTTTTATAAAAATACAGCTAGTTCCCTTTCGGGTTTTAGTTATTGGGTTTAGCCTGTGACTGAGTCCTCTTGGTTAGGATGAACCGTAGCTACGCACCAGGTAGGATTCCTACGAAGAGGAGGTGAGTCACTAGGACTGCTTAAGTACCAGGCTCTTCCGGATCCAATCCTAGACATGCGCACAGGGGTTGCCACACCCTAACTCGACGACTTAACCACAGGTTTGTTTAATTAGGCACTTAAGTCTTATGTAAATGTTGGGGTAAACTAGTCCTAGGGTTCAAGTACCTATCATACTATTTCTACGTTCCATTCCTACCCTTCTACAGATTATACAGATCATACAATAAATCACACAAGAGATAGGGGTACTTACCTGGTGGACTGCGGGTCGGAGACTTAGGTGCCATGCTAGAAAAACCTGCTTCTTTCCAAAAAAAAATATGTTTTCATAAAACTTATTTGAGCTCGCTTTGAAAATGTTTTGGGCCTTAAACCCAAGGCCGAGAGTTTAAAATTGGGCTCTGATACCAAACTGAAACACCCCAAACCCAGCCCACGAGCCTAGATCGGATCTGGTATGTTCCTCGATGAAAATCGGTTCAAATTCTTTTGTTACTTAGGAAAAACTTGTGTGTTTTGAAAGAAAGATTGTGTTGGGTCGGGCTTGAGTTGAAAACAAGTTTATTTCATTATTAAAATCCTTTACTTTAGGTGACAAAACGTTTAGGTTTTGTTTTGAAATAAAATTTACTTAAACTTCACTTGATAAAAATTCGTACATAGAAATTAAAAGAAAAATTAAAGTAATTCAACTATGGCCTTATTACATCAAATAAATCCCCAAAATTAAAAACCAAAGTACATAAAATAAAATAGTCCAAATAAAATGAATTTCTTGCTGAACATGGCCATCCCTAAGCTTCTGCCGACCCCGGTCCATCACTGTTCATCACCTGAAAAATGTTCCCACAACGGGGTGAGTCAACAGACTCAATGTGTAACACAACACTAAGTCTTAACAAATTTAGGCATTTCATAGCATACAGATTCATCTATCATTAAATTAAAATGATGCAACCCGAACCCAAACCTAGGTGCCATCCGCTACACATCACCCGTACCAACCTGCACACCGTGGGGACTACTAAGTCAACCCTCCATCCGCTACACACCATCGAAGGCAGTCGCTGCAGTCGACGTGCTCATCGCCCTTATAAATATTCGTGGTCTTTGTAACATCCTGGAAAGGGCTTATGCATTTTTGGTTTAACTGTACGAAGTGACATGTCTTATGTACTAAGAATAAATTTTGAATATTTTTGGAAACGCGGAAATGAATGAAAATGATTTGGAAATGAACATTTTTGGAAACTCGAAAATGTATGGAAATGATCTGAAATGAACATTTTGGAAACTCGAAAATGTATGGACATGATTTAGAAATGATTCAAAAGAGGAAAGTGAACATTTCTCGAAACTTGGAAATGTAAGGACATGATTCAAAAGAGGAAAGTGAACATTTCTGGAAACTTGGAAATGTAAGGAAATGTCAAGTTTACAGAGCCGAACGAAAATTTTTGGAAACTTAGAAATGACTTAGAAATGTCGAGTTTTAAAGTTTAAAAGAGGAAATTAAGGCAAGGTGGCCTTAAAAGAAAAAGTTGGTGAAATTTGACACACAAACAGGCTTGGAAAAGTGGCCTGAAGATGTCACTTAGGGCCTCTGGAAATGGCGCCACATGCAAGGTGTTGGGCCTGAGTTCGAGTCACTTGGGAAGCAAATAAAGGAAGTTTTATTTTTTTCTTCCAGAAGCCTGAGGTGGACGGCACAAGCCTTCTAGAAAGGAGGAGTTTTATTTTCATAAATACTCGATTAATAAGGTGATAAATAAGGGATTTAATTTGGATTATTTTTGAAGAGATAATAAAGGATTATTCTCTAATTATTTTAAATTAAGGAGATAAAGTTATCCATAAAGAAGAGTGGTGGCCAAGTAAGGGATTCTGAGTAGTAGTTTCGGCTATAAAAGGAAACAAATAGGGCTACTCATCAATTTTTCTTCCTTCTCTTCTCTCTGCCGAATTTCTGAGTGCTCTCTTTTCTTCTCTTCTCTTCTCTTTTTCTTTTGTCAAGCCGAATCTATAGTCCACCATTGTCAAAATTCTCAAGTTTTCTTTTCTTCCTATTTCTTCTTACCAATCCATTCAAAAGCCGAATCTTGGAAGGGCTTCAAGCATAGGTGCTGTTGATTTCTTCAAAGGTAAGAACAAGTTTGATTTCCATTCTTTTCTTTTAGATTAGCCGAGAGATAATCTAACCCCATACATATTATGGTTGCCGAATATGGAAGGATCTTTCGGGATTATCAGAGTAGTCGGCTAAAAGGAGGAGTATTTGGGATTTCTAAGATTAAGGTAAGACATGTGAATATTCGGCCAAAGGCCTTGATTTATGTTTCAATGATTAAGATTAAGTCTAATGTAAGGTTTTAGGGATTTCGACATTCTTAGGGAAACAAGGAACAGTTTCGAGATTTGTTGGTGTTCCAATCGGCAACAAGGTAAGAATACTAATCCTACTAGGATTTGAAATCTTGGCCGAATGGCTTTTTATTAAGGTAATAAGTGATAAATCAATGTAGGGATTAAGGATCTAAGCATTAGATCAAGCTTTCCGGGATCTCAAGGAAATTTTAAGCGAATCAGGTGTGTACCCCTCACTTTTTCATAATATGTATTATGGCTATGTTAATTAAAATATGTGATATTAAGAATATGAAAGTGGCTAAAGTACCATGTTATGGTACAAAGTACCCAGGTACGTTTCCTACTCCTACTAGGATTATGAAATATGTTAGCTATAACATGAGAATAAGAATAAGAATGTGAACTCTGGCATATTTATGCATATTATTATTATATGGGGCATATGGGTTTGTTTGAAAGGGGAAGTGAATGTGGTGACCTAAGACCACGAACACAGTGACCTAAGACCTTGATATCTGAAAAGTGGTGACCTAAGACCACAGTAATCTGAACATGGTGACTTAAGACCACGAATGCGGTGACCTAAGACCGCAACTGGCAGGTACGGGGGTGTGTAGCGGATGGACAATTAGGTTTGGGTTTGGGAATGCATCATAACTTGTATTCATTGTTCTGAATGTGTAACTCTTGTATGCCTAATTTTATTATGACTTAGTGTCGTGTACACATTGAGTCTGTTTGACTCACCCCGTTGTGGGACTATTTTCAGCTGACGATCAGTAATGGACCGGGCTCGGCAGAAGCTTAGGGATGGCCATGCACAGCAAGGAATTTAATGAATGTGGATTTTTATTTTTATCAAGTACTTAAACTTAAAGTTTGGGGAATTATTTGATATAATAAGGCCATAAGGCCATAGTTGGTTTTCTTTAATTCTTTTACTCTTATTTATTATGTTTACAAATTATTATTTATAGATTCAAGTAAAATTTATTTTGAAATAAACCCTAAATGTTTATCACCTTAAATAAATGGATTTCAATGTAAGATACATTGGTTTTCATTATCAAAATTTCAAAATTTCATTATTTTATAAATGTTCAAAAACCCTAATTTGCAAACTATCAAAAATTACCTTGATTTTGGGAAAAATTACAAAATTGCCCCTAATTTACAAAAATGACCAAAATGACCCTGATTTTCAAAATTTTGAAAACATCACTGTTTTGGAAAGTACAATTCTCAAAAAGAACCCTCAAAGTTTTGCAACTTTTGAAATATCCCTGATTTACTAGATTTTACAAATTTACCCCGATTTGTGAAAAATTACCAAAATACCCCCGAGGTCCAAAATTACCAAAATACCCCCGAATTTCAAAATTTTTCCAAAATACCCTGGGAATTTAAAAATGCCAAAATACTTTCTGACAAAATCACCAAGGAACTTTTTCTTTTGAAAAATTACGAAAATATCCCTGTAGGATAAAATTATGAAAATACCCTTGGGTAGTGGAAAAACAACGACAACGAAAACTACAACATTTCTCTGAATGAATGAAGATTCATAATTGTTTGATGGATGTATGAATGGATGGAAAGACTGTGTGCATGTATGAATACGAAAGAACCACTCCTAAAACTCTTTTCATAAAATTCCTTCGCGGGTAATCAAGTGAAACAAAAATATTAATCCATAAAACTTCTTAATCAGATCACGACGTTAGAAATGAGCTCTAGAGGGGCGTGGTCGTCGTGGACGAGGTAGAGGAAGGATGACCGTGTCGGAACCCGTTAGATCGGGTCAAGGGTCTGATAATGAAATTCCACCGCCACCACCACCCCCAACTGTGGGTGTTGAGCAGCAAGCTCAGACGGGAGAAGATGCTATGTCGCAGGCTGTGCTGCGAGTTTTGGAGTTGTTGGCTGGTACAGGAGGAAATTCGGGACCCGTAAGTCTGTGCCTGAGCGGCTCTAAGCTAATGGAGCCGAAATGTTTCGTGGAGTATCGAGTGTGGCACCCAGTACAGCTGAGTACTGGTTGGAAGCAACTGAGCGCATCATGGATGAGCTTGATTTGACCCCTGAGGAGAAGTTAAAAGGAATGGTGGCACTACTACGCCATGAAGCGTTTCAATGGTGGTTAACTGTTAGGGATGGTGCCACGGCTGAGGATCTGACCTGGGAATATGTTAAGGAAGCATTTCAGAAGAAGTATGTGGGAACCAGGTACACTGATAAACAAGGAAAGCTTTTCCGGGGCTGGTTCAAGGGAACAAGTCTGTTGCAGAATATGAAGCTGAATTCCTGAGGTTGAGCCGGTATGCTCGAGGTGTAGTGGCAACTGAGCATGAGCGCTGTGTCCATTTTGAGGACGGACTAAGGGATGATCTGAGACTGTTAATAGCACCGCATCAGGAGCAGGAATTTTCTGCGTTAGTGGAAAAGGCCAAGGTGGCCGAGGGAATTAAGGATTCTGTAAGGCAGAACACTGATCGGAATAGGCCAGAAAGAGGTTTTGGATCGTCTGGATCATCTGGGAATAAGAGGCCTAGAGTTGATGGGCGCGAGGTCAACAAGTTGGTTCAGAAGGGCGGTATCGACCTTGTGATGTGTGTGGAAAGAAGCACTTAGGAGAGTGCTGGAGGAAAACAGGAGGATGTTTTAGGTGTGGGTCCAAGGATCATGTGATCAAGCATTGTCCTAAGAACCTAGATGAAAGTCGACCAGCGAACTCGGAATGTTAATCAGTGGTAGAAGTGGACAAGCAGCCTCAGCAAGGTCGTGGACCGAACCATGGAGGAAATGGTTCGGGCCGAGGACGTGGAGCACCAAGCAGAGATGCTGAAGGTGCAGACACGAGGCAACCAAGGTTGGTTTATGCAGTTGGCCGTCGCGAGGAGGAAGATGTGCGGATGTGACAACGAATGCGTTCCTTATTTACGAATACCCTTAATTGCTTTGCTTGTTATAGGGTTAGCTTATTCTTGTATTCTTTGGTGAAGTGATCAAAACCTTGGATGTGAACCTAGAGAATGTGCCTAGAAAGTATGATAGATCTTTAAGATCAGAGTGCGCAGCAATAGCGTAGTGGGGTGAGTTAGACCGTATGATTGTTCGTTAGTAAGTAATTTTGAGGACGAAATTATTTTAAGGGGGTAGAACTGTAACATCCTGGAAATTTGACACACAAACAGGCTTGGAAAAGTGGCCTGAAGATGTCACTTAGGGCCTCTGGAATTGGCGCCACATGCAAGGTGTTGGGCCTGAGTTCGAGTCACTTGGGAAGCAAATAAAGGAAGTTTTATTTTTTTCTTCCAGAAGCCTGAGGTGGACGGCACAAGCCTTCTAGAAAGGAGGAGGTTTATTTTCATAAATATTCGATTAATAAGGTGATAAATAAGGGATTTAATTTGGATTATTTTTGAAGAGATAATAAAGGATTATTCTCTAATTATTTTAAATTAAGGAGATAAACTTATCAATAAAGAAGAGTGGTGGCCAAGTAAGGGATTCTGAGTAGTAGTTTCGGCTATAAAAGGAAGAAAATAGGGCTACTCATCAATTTTTCTTCCTTCTCTTCCCTCTGTCGAATTTCTGAGTGCTTTCTTCTCTTCTCTTCTCTTTTTCTTTTGTCAAGCCGAATCTATAGTCCACCATTGTCAAAATTCTCAAGTTTTCTTTTCTTCCTATTTCTTCTTACCAATCCATTCAAAAGTCGAATCTTGGAAGGGCTTCAAGCATAGGTGCTGTTGATTCTTCAAAGGTAAGAACAAGTTTGATTTCCATTCTTTTCTTTTAGATTAGCCGAGAGTAATCTAACCCCATACATATTATTGTTGCCGAATATGGAAGGATCTTTCGGGATTATCAGAGTAGTCGACTAAAAGGAGGAGTATTTGGGATTTCTAAGATTAAGGTAAGACATGTAAATATTCAGCCAAAGGCCTTGATTTATGTTTCGATGATTAAGATTAAGTCTAACGTAAGGTTTTAGGGATTTTGACATTCCTAGGGAAACAAGGAACAGTTTCGGGATTTGTTGGTGTTCCAATCGGCAACAAGGTAAGAATACTAATCCTACTAGGATTTGGAATCTTGGCCGAATGGCTTTTTATTAAGGTAATAAGTGATAAATTAATGTAGGGATTAAGGATCTAAGCATTAGATCAAGCTTTTCGGATCTCAAGGAAATTTTAAGCGAATCGTGTGTGTACCCTCACTTTTTCATAATATGTATTATGGCTATGTTAATTAAAATATGTGATACTAAGAATATGAAAGTGGCTAAAGTACCATGTTATGGTACAAAGTACCCAGGTACGTTTCCTACTCCTACTAGGATTATGAAATATGTTACTTATAACATGAGAATAAGAATAAGAATGTGAACTCTGGCATATTTATGCATATTATTATATGGGGCATATGGGTTTGTTTGAAAGGGGAAGTGAATGTGGTGACCTAAGACCACGAACACGGTGACCTAAGACCGTGATATCTGAAAAGTGGTGACCTAAGACCACAGTAATCTGAACATGGTGACTTAAGACCACGAATGCGGTGACCTAAGACCGCCATTTGGTGTGTAGCGGAAGGAGGGTCGACTTAGTAGTCTCCACGGTGTGACTGGTAGGTACGGGGGTGTGTAGCGGATGGACAATAAGGTTTCAGTTTGGGAATGTATCATAACTTGTATTCATTGTTCTGAATGTGTAACTCTTGTATGCCTAATTCTATTATGATTTAGTGTCGTGTACACATTGAGTCTGTTTGACTCACCCCGTTGTGGGACTATTTTCAGGTGATGATCAGTAATGGGCGGGGCTCGTGAAGCTTAGGGATGGCCATGCACAGCAAGGAATTTAATTAATGTGGATTTTTATTTTTATCAAGTACTTAAACTTAAAGTTTGGGGAATTATTTGATGTAATAAGGCCATAAGGCCATAGTTGGTTTTTTTTTAATTCTTTTACTCTTATTTATTATGTTTACAAATTATTATTTATAGATTCAAGTAAAATTTATTTTGAAATAAACCCTAAATGTTTATCACCTTAAATAAATGGATTTCAATGTAAGATAAATTGGTTTTCAATAAAAGCCCAACCCAAACAATAATTTTTTTTTTTTAAAATCGCACAAATTTTCTCTAAGTAACAAAAGAATTTGAAACCGGTTTATTTGAGGGACATACCAGATCCGGTCCAGGCTCATGGGCCGGGTGTGGGGTGTTTCAGTCTTAGGTCACCACATTCAGATATCGTGGTCTTAGGTCACCACATTCAGATATCGTGGTCTTAGGTCACCACATTCACTTCCCCTTTTCAATAACCCATATGCCCTATATCATACATATTATGCATTACATGCCAAATTTCACATTCTTATCACTTATCACATGTTAAATATAACATATTTCATAATCCTAGTAGGAGTAGGAAACGTACCTGAGTACTTTTGTACCATTACATGGTACCTTAGCCATATTCACATTCTTATAAACATACACATATTAAATATTGCCATAAATCTTATTAAAAGTTAGTGTAGGGTACACACCTGATTCGCTTAACAAATTTACTGAAATCCCGAAAAGCTTGATCTAATGCCTTAGATCTTAAATCCCTACATTCGGCCAACCTTAATATGTTAGCAAAGAGCCTATTCGGCTATAAAACCAAATCCTATTAGGATTGTTGTAACTCAAACTTACCTTGGTGCCGATTGATGTCTAATCAAATGCCGAAAACTTTGTATCCTTCTTTCTTGAAATCGGCAATCGCTAGATTACTTGAATAGATTAGTTTTGGCTTTTGAATAATTAATGAAACACATCTATTTACCAAACATGGCCTTGGCCAAATGCTATTAACACTTACCTTGTGGATTTTAAGTCCCGAATCTCACCAAATAACTAGGGAACACGCGGCCTATGGTGTACCTTCGGGAAAAGAACTTCTCCTTCCTTGTAGTCGACACTTAATAAATCCCGAAAGATCTCTTCAAAGTTTCCACAACAAGATATTAATAGGGTTAGTCCTAGATTTCAGCAAATCTTAAAAAGAAAAAGGATGAAACCGAATGAGATCTTACCCTTACTTTAGGAATTGGCAATCCTTGCTTGAACCTTTAACAATATTCGGCTATGTAGGCTAGAAGGATCTTGATTTCGGCTTTTTGATTGGTAGAAAGAAAAGAGAAAGAAGAATAAAAATGGAGGATTCGGCTAGAGCACAAGGTATTTCGGCTTGGCAAAAATAAAAGAGAAGAAAGGAGTTATTTGCTAGAGAGAATTCGGCAGAGAGAGAGAGTTGAAAGAAAGAATGAATGGCCCTCTTTTCCTTTCGTAGCCGAAATTACTGACTTAGAATCCCTTACTTGGCCATCACTCTTCTGTTTTGATAGCTTTATCTCTTTAATTATCAATATATTCAAATTAAAAGAATTTAATCCATCAATTATCTCTTATCTCTTAATAAAAATAATACTAATAATAACCCATCATTATCTATCTATTTGCCGAATTTTAAAGAGAATAAAACTCCTCTTTTAAGAGCTTTAATGCCGTCCACCTCTCTGCTCCTTGTAGCAAAAAAATAAAATTCTTTATTTGCTTCCCATGCGACTCGATCCTTGGCCCATTTGCCTATGTATGTGGCGTCACTTGCTAGGCCCTTAAGTGGCACCTTGTAGCCATTTTACCAAGGCTATTTATATGTCATATTTCACATACATTTTCTCTTAAGACCACCTTGCTTCATGTCCCTCTTTTAAACTTTAAACTTGACATTTCTAAAGCATTTCCTTACATTTCTAAGACATTTCCTTACATTTCCAAGACATTTCCTTACATTTTCAAGACAAGACATTTCCTTACATTTCCAAGTCATTTCCTTACATTTCCAAGTCATTTCCTTACATTTACAAGACAAGACATTTCCTTCCATTTCCAAGTCATTTCCTTACATTTCCAAGACAAGACATTTCCTTCCATTTCCAAGTCATTTCCTTACATTTCCAAGACAAGACATTTCCTTACATTTCCAAGTTTCCAAAAATGTTTACTTTCCTCTTTTGAAACTTAACATTTCTGAAGCATTTCCTTACATTTCCAAGTTTCTAAAAAAGTTCACCATACATTCATAACACATAAGGCATGCCATTTCGTATAATTAAATCATAAATGCATAGGCCCATTTCCAGGATGTTACACATATATTTATATACTCAAACCAACATTATGCTTATAACTCCATTTACAATCTATTCATAAAATAACTATAAACTAAGACATCCTAGGTACATGCCATCACAAAAGGTAAACATCACCACATTTGAGATCGAGATCATTGTTGGATGTTGAGTCAGCGATCAAAAGAGAAGTTCTTAACCTGCGCATGAAAAACAAAACCGTACACTGAGTAAAACTCAGTGATATTTCTATAATCCAAACATTTAAAGACATAAAGATACATGAATGCTCGATTTGAATTGTATAACCACATTACTATCTAACAAGAAATTGTAATTTATCACCATCTCAATTTCATTCATAATACTCCATTATTTCATGATTTGCTCAACTTCACAAATATTCTTCCATTAGTTGGTTTAACATATAACTCAATTAATATCACTTGCCATAAAAGTATAGATCATTCAACAATTCATTTTAACAATGGCATAAACCAACTATATTCAATCCATGAGTACATTACTCATATATCTCATTTATGATCACAACATTTCACCTTTCATATATCAATCCACATTTCCATTTCCAATTCACATATTTTGCCATTTCAATATCGATCATAGAACTTTAGTATTCAATTACCCCTATTAACATGACTCGGACTCAGACGGATACACAGATCCAACCAACACACTAATTTGGAACCCAGTGCCTCATCGGATAAATTCGAAGTAATAACTGTGCCCAACACTATATAAATTGACACTCTGTGTCTCATCGGTTAAATCGAAGCAAATTGGCACCAAGTGCCTCATCGACTCGAAGTCGAAGAAATCTTTAAACTCTTCCTATTTTATGGCATGCCTTCTATATCCGACTCAGCCTGATACAGTTAATAGGGTTTCATTTCACTTTTCAAATACAACCAATATCCAATTCTCATATTTGCACATTATCGCATTTACACATATATTCATTTCAATTGAAATAATCAATACATTCATAATGTATATACCAATTCAATCCATTTCATTCAACTATAATTTCAATTCACTATCAAAGTGCCAAAATACTCACCTCAACCACTTACCATATATATTAAATTGAAATACAACAATTAGCAACTAGGTTCGGATTTATGGAAATACAAACCGTGGATTCTGAGCTATTCGACGTCGATTTTGTCCCTCCCCTTTTTAGTCAAGGATTCCGGTATGATGTTAGCTACGGAATTAAAACAATTAAAATATATCAATACAACACGATTCAATTTCACATTGAATATTTCAATTTTTACTGAATATTTTCTTAAATTCCAATTTAGTCTCTAAGCCGAGACTAATTTTTATTCTTCACATTTAATCTTATATTTTTATACTAATTTCAATGTAAGCTAAATTTATCTCTTTATTTTCAATTAAACCCCTAAATTTCAAAATTTTCACAATTTAGTCCCTATTACTCAAAATTTACAATTTGTTCTACAATTTAATCCTTTTTTATTTCTAGCTTAAAAATCTATCAATTAAATCACTAATACTAAAACTATTCAACTATAACAATATCTAAAATCTTAATCAATGTTAAAATTTGACATGGGTCGGGTTGTACTTAACACCAAGATTCCAAAAATATAAAAATTAGAAGAAAAGTGACTAAATTGACTAACCAATTGAAGTTGAAAAGTTCAAAACCCCCTAGGTTACCATCGGCCTCTTGTTCTCTCTCCTTTCTTTCTTTTTCTTTTAATTTGCATGCATTAACTATTTCTTTCCACTATGTTCACATGCCTTCATCTCTTTTTCATGGAAAAACTTGAATCTCTAGCCTAACCCCAACCTACCCTTGTTGTCGTCCAGCTGGCCACTAGCCTAAGGTTGTTGACATCTTCATCCTCCTCCCCTCCCCTCCCTCCCCCCTCCCCACTTTGTCCTATTTTCCCTCCCCTCTTTCACCCTTTCCCCCTTTATCTTGTTGCCCTCTCCTCTCTCTCTCTCGCCTTCCAATGATATGGTGTTCGACGCCATTCTTGGCGCAATATGCTCAACAACATCAACCACTTTAACACACCTTTTTTGCCAATGTCTGTCACGGGTCTAACTTGCTCTTTGTAGGATATTACTCAATTCCAAGCAATGTTTGAACTTTGAAATTAGAAGATTTTTGGTTTTCTATACTACCAAATCAAAGCTGACTTGTGTCTGCTTCCTATAAACATAGTGCTCTGTCTTTCCAACTCCTGTACCTAGAAGAGAACCTCTCTTATTCAAAATAGTCATAACTTTTTCACTTGTATGACCAAGTTGCTTGTGCTTTGACATCCCGAAATTGGGCCTAGTAGGATTAGGCCCATTGGGCCTTGGGCTTAGGAGTGTTTAAAATATTGAGAAAAAGAGAATGACATTATTTCAAGATTGGACTAATTAGGAAGGTGATTTTGGAAAGTTACAAGGTTTCTAGGAAGTTCCGGGTTCAAGTTGGGCCTTAGTATAAATTTTGTGTTTAAGCCTATTTAAGAGAGATAGTTAGTGGCATCAAGGCTTATGGAAACAGGTGGGTAATTTGCTTGCATAAATGAGCAATTAGTAAAGAGGTTATGGCATCAAGTGAAGGCATTGAGGGAAAAGGTTCGAATCCCACTTGGTACAAAAATTTTGACTATTTTTATGTATACTTTCCCTAAGTGTCAGCCAAGATGTATATATGGCAAGGTGGACTTTTTAATTTTGGCAAGGTGGCTAAGGAAATAAGGAAAGGGTGAAGGTAAGGTAAGGAATCAAAAGAAAAAGGGCAAGTAAGGGGAACATATGGCCTTTTTCAAGGGAAGTGTTATGGAAAGTGTGGTTGGCCAATTTTTGACCATTATGGTCATGAATGTGGACGGTTTTGGGTGTAGAGGGAGGTAGCCAAATTTTTCTTAGTCTTTTGGTAAAGCTTTAGTGCTTGTTTTGGTCAAAATTCCTATAGCATCAATTGTGTCATTTTCTCCAATTACTATTCTCTTTGCCGAATCCTCCTAGCACATTTGTGCATTTTTTCTCCTCTTTTGTTGGTCAAAACATTCATCTCTTGTTCATCTTCCTTTGATAACCGAATCACCTAGTCTCCATCCAACCTTCCATTCCTTTCTTTTAAACATTCCTTCAATCTTTCCTCTTCTCTAAATCGACACCACCATAAGATCACATCTTCTTGTTTGCTTATCCCCCATAGTCGAATATCAATATACTTTTTCCTCTATAATTGAACCTTCATCTCTTCTCTATCTTTTCTTCTCATCCGTATTAACACACATTCCTTGATAAATCAGTAAGTGGTTCTTGTCAACATTTTATTTTCTTTCTCTTAATGCCGAATTATGCCTTGGTTTGGGATGGTCATATTGATCGAGACCATCATTTTATTCTACTCTCTCAAACGAGATCACTCTCCCTTTTGTAGTATTCTAGTGGGAGGCCGAACATCATTCTAGCCTTAAGTCGAACGAAGAAATTAGATCCAATATTAATAAGGTAAAGAGTTTAAGGAATAAACTGTACTAATTGGTTAAGCCAAAAATTCTGGAAAAATTGTAGTAAGAAGATAAATGAGTCTGGTTTCAAGGAAAATTTACGGATTCACATTTTGAGATTCCTAACTCTAAATTATAGTCAATTAAGTTAGTACGACGCGGATGGACAGTTTAAATTTTTAATCCCAAATTAGTAGTTAAGTCTGGATTGCGAAATTACCAAATTACCCTTAGTGGGTAAATTAATGAATTACGAAAATACCCTTACGGGCCGAAGTATGGAAATGCCCCTAATGGGCCGATTTGATATATTGCCTTAATGGCCCTATTTGATAAATTGTTTCAATTGGCTGAATTGAGATATTGCTTAATCGGTCGATCTGATATTTTGTTAAATGGGCCTATCTGTATTTTGCTAAATGGGCCAATCTAATATTTTGCTTAATGGGCCATACTTTTATAATGAATATCCGAATAAATTACTATTGTTATATTGTAAAAATCATGAATTGTTATGCATTATATACACGATTTTGCATGGGATGGGATATTATTAAAGAGAAGTTCTAGTGGCTCTGCCACATATTTTTGTGGCTCTGCCACAAATCCGTATAGCGGCAATGCCACGTAAATTCTGTTATTCTGGTGGCTTGTCCACAATTAAATTTGTTATAAATGGCTTAATGCCTGCGATTGGTGTGTTGGCGGGGTGGGTTGACTTGATCCCCACAGGTGTGTTGGTTGGTACGGGTGGTGTGAAGCGGATGGATTATTAGGATTGGTTTGGAAATTGCATTACATTCACATGTTATAATTGATACATTATTATTGTAAATGGGCTTAGGCCCAAAATATTGTTAAATGGGTTCCGACCCAATGGATAACGGTAAGGGGATTACGCACTGAGTTCTTGCAACTCACCCCCTTTCTCTTACCCCTTTTAGGTAATGCTCAGTGACGTGGCTTGGGCCATGGATGACTCGGTGGAGGCTATACTTCAAAAATGGTTTTTTTGGACTTTAGACTCCTTTCTCCTTTATTTTATTACTTTACTATTCTGGGTTAAATGTTCTAATAAGGCCTCTGGACTATGTTTATTTTTGCTTTATGGTTGGGATATTTTTATTATTTTTCTTAAATTGTTTAAAAAGGGAATTTTCTAAAAACTTAAATAATGGTTTCCAAAGACTCGGATATTTTCTTTCGAATTATCAATGAAATTTTCAAAAGACTCAGATTCTCTTTCGAATTTTCAACGTCGTTTCAAAGTCACGGTTTTGTAAGATCATTAGTTCAAATTTATCGATTTATCAATCAAATCTTCGAGGTTAGTAGTATTTTATCAAATTAAACCTGTTTTCTTGATTTTAACAAAGCAATATTTTAGTATGAATAAAAAGGGTTTAACATGTTTTGCTCGTGTGACATACCAAATCCACTCATAATGCATGGGCCGAGTTTGGGTGTTACATTTTATGATATCAGAGCTCGATTACAAAAATCGATTGTGGTTTGGGTTCAAAAGCGTTTTCCAAAGCTATTTGAATTTTGATTTATAAATGCATGATCTAAAGGAAGTATGGCACCACGGGTATCCGGCACCAAGTCAAGTAAGTATATGTTTTTATTTTATGATTATTGTGTTAGTACTATGGTAAGAAAATTCCACAAATAGAATACTCTAGAACTTTTAATTTTAGGAACTGAAACTATAGAGATTGAGACTATATGATGCGTGTTGTGAAAACAACTTTACTTCTTATACTCCATAAAACATTGTTTAATAAACACTGAAATAGTATAATGATTCATAAAACTCTTAATCAGATTATATCGACTTAGTGAACATGAGCGCTAGAAGACGTGGAACGCGGTAGACGAGGACGTGCTAGAGGCCAAGGTGCTAGGACTAGATCTTCGACACCGAGGCATGTTTCTGAAAGGGAGGCCTTGGCATCGTTAGTGGCTAAGACAGGATCTCATGATCAAGCTGGGGTTGATGAGTTGACTCAGATAGTTAAGGAAGTATTGGAGGAGGTTAAAGGAATCGGTGAAGCATTTCGAGTTAGGAGTGTGGACTTTAAGAAGAAAGGAAATCATGGTTCTTTTGGATCGCAGTCTCGTTTCGTAAAGCGTGTTAAGGCACGTCCAAACTTTTCGGCCTGCGATTATTGTAGAAGGCGTCATCTGGGAGAATGCCGAAAGAGGCCAGGAGCATGCTTGAGATGCGGGTCTAAAGAGCATAAGGCTCAGGATTGTTTCATCACCATCAAGTCAGGTATGTTTTGGTTGGACATGATGACTGAATGTATAAAATTCTAAGTATAAATAGTAGATAACTATTTGCTTCTGTGGTTAGACGTTTGGTTGTGTGAAAAAGGATTCAAGTTATGTTAAAAGTACATTAGTGTTATTAAGATCAGAGTGCGCGGTGAAAGCATAGTGGTGTGATTTGAGCGGTACGTTTAGTAGTTGGTTGGAAATTTTGAGGACGAAATTTTCTTTAAGGAGGGTAGAATTGTGACATCCTGAAACTGGGCCTAGTAGGATTGGGCCCATTAGGCTTGGGCTTAGGAGTGTTTAAAATTTTGAGAAAAAGAGAATGACATTATTTCAAGATTGGACTAATTGGGAAGGTGATTTTAAAAAGTTACGAGGTTTCTAGGAAGTTCCGGGTTCAAGTTGGGCCTTAGTATAAATTTTGTGTTTAAGCCTATTTGAGAGAGATAGTAAGTACCATCAAGGCTTATGGAAATAGGTGGGTAACTTGCTTGCATAAATGAGCAATTAGTAAAGAGGTTATGGCATCAAGTGAAGGCATTGAGGGAAGAGGTTCGAACCCCACTTGGTACAAAAATTTTGACTATTTTTATGTATACTTTCCCTAAGTGTCAGCCAAGATGTATATATGGCAAGGTGGACTTTTTAATTTTGGCAAGGTGGCTAAGGAAATAAGGAAAGGGTGAAGGTAAGGTAAGGAATCAAAAGAAAAAGGGCAAGTAAGGGGAACATATGACCTTTTTCAAGGGAAGTGTTATGGAAAGTGTGGTTGGCCAATTTTTGACCATTATGGTCATGAATGTGGACGATTTTGGGTGTAGAGGGAGGTAGCCGAATTTTTCTTGGTCTTTTGATAAAGCTTTAGTGCTTGTTTTGGTCAAAATTCCTATAACATCAATTGTGTCATTTTCTCCAATTGCTATTCTCTTTGCCGAATCCTCCTAGCACATTTGTGCATTTTTTCTCCTCTTTTGTTGGTCAAAACATTCATCTCTTGTTCGTCTTCTTTTTATAGCCGAATCACCTAGTCTCCATCCAACCTTCCATTCTTTTCTTTTAAACATTCCTTCAATCTTTCCTCTTCTCTAAATCAACACCACCATAAGATCACATCTTCTTGTTTGATTATCCCCCATAGTCGAATATCAATATACATTTCCTCTATTACCGAACTTTCATCTCTTCTCTATCTTTTCTTCTCATCCGTATTAACACTCATTCCTTGATAAATCGGTAAGTGGTTCTCTTCAACATTTTATTTTCTCTCTCTTAATGCCGAATTATGCCTTGGTTTGGGATGGTCATATTGACCGAGACCATCATTTTATTCTACTCTCTCAAATGAGATCACTCTCCCTTTTGTATTATTCTAGTGGGAGGCCAAACATCATTCTAGCCTTAAGTCGAACGGAGAAATCGGATCCAATATTAATAAGGTAAGGAATTCTTATGGATTATTGATATTATTCAATATTCGATTGGTTGCTAACTGAGTAATAATTTGAAATAATCGACTATATGTTTTAGGGACAAATCACTCGATATAATCTGCCTTCAGACATAGTGGTAAGTGATTCAAGTGTAAGTGATACGAAATCTTTTGGAAATTCGAGGCTAACTTTTGGTTGGTATTGTTCTAGGTCATCGACGAGTGGTTCTTTAGGAAATCAAATTAGGTGTGTAATCCCGTACCGTAAGACAGAAGCATGATAGGAACAAACAGAAGAGAGGCTTTGGATCGCCTGGATCGGGCAGTAATGTGGAGAAGAGGGCTAGATTTGGGGAATTAGAAAGAGCCACGAAGCCTGCTCAGTGGCCACATTAGTGTGTTAGATGCGGGAAATCCCATTCGGGAGAATGTTTGGCGGGAAGTAGAGGGTGCTTTGAGTGTGGATCAATGGAGCACCGGGTAAAGGACTGTCCGCGGAAGTTGGCAAGGACTCAAGCTGAGGATCAAGGACGTGGTCAATTCAGGAAGGATGGCTAGCAACCACAGAGAGGTCGAGGTGCAGCTAGAGGTAATGATAATGGTAACAGGCGTGGCCGAGGTGCTGAAGGTGCAGAGGCGAGGCAACCAAGGTTGGTTTATGCAGTTGGCCATCGCGAGGAGGAAGATGTACCAGACATGACAACGGGTAAGTTTCTTATTTTCGGAATACCCTCAATTGTCTTGGTTATGGTTATGTTAGTTCATTCTTATGATTGCTAGTAAAGTGTATGGAACTTGGATTATGAACGTAGGGAATGTGTAGAAAGTATGATAGTTCTTTAAGATCAGAGTGCGCAGTAGTAGCGTAGGATGATGAGTTAAGGATGCACGATTGAACGATAGTAAGTAATTTCGAGGACAAAATTATTTTAAGGGGGGTAGAATTGTAACACCCCAAATTAGGGGTTGTTTGTAACTTAGCTAATTTCCCATGTGTGTGCCTGAAGAATAAATATTATGATTTATTTGGCGTATTCTAGGGTCTAGAATTAAACCCGAGTTAGGCCTGACCTAGTGTTAAATTTTTTTTTTTAGTATCTAAAAGGGGGGAGCTAGGTGAGATAGGGTTTAAATAAAAATTTGGGCGAATTATGGCACAAAGAGCGCCTTGGTAAAGTGGCTCCCATGCGCCACTTAAGGGCTGGAAGTAACGCCAGCAAGGGCCTGGGTTCAAGGCACGGCAGCAGCAAGTGGCGTTTTAATTTTTGGGTTGGCGTTACAAATGGAAGAAGGCCTTAAAAGGAGCTGGGGTGAGTCTAGGACACAAAGAACTCATTGGCAAAGTGGTTTCCGTGCGCCACTTAGGAGTTGGAGGTGAGGATGGGCGCAGGTTCGAGTGGCTGGAGCAGCATTTTACGTCTTATTTTTATATGCGGTGACGGGCTTTAGTAAGAAGGCTTTAAAATTAAATGTTGTGGCTATTTGACATGAAAGTCAATTTGGAAAAGTGGCCTGGGCGTTGGAAGAAGGGGTTGTCTCCACCAGGTCCTGCGTTCGAACCCAGTATGCAGCAGCGGTGGTTTTTTTTTTATTTTGCAAGGCTGATATGAAAAGGGAGTTGGCCTGCACATGGGTTCTTTGTTCGGCTGGTTGATGAGCACATGGCTTCTTTGTTTTTTTTTTTTTTTATTTATTTGATGAGATAATAAGGGATAATAAGGATGATATTAGCTTTTTAATTGGATTTTACTTGATTAATTCCAAGGAGAAAATATAGGCATTTGGAGAATTCAAATTATTTTGAATATTGTTTAGACAATTGGTCAAGAGCAATTTAAGGAAATTGATTGAATATTAAACTCTTCATGAGAAGAGTGGACGGCAAGCTTAAGGGGGGTTGCCGAATTCCTTTAAAAGCACCTACCCATCACCTTGTTTTTCTTTTCTTCATTTTTCTTAAGTAGCCGAATCCCTTATACCATCATCTTCAATCTATTTTTTTTCTTTCTTTTCTTTTTTTCTCAAAACCGAAACTTTAACACCTTTCCATTATTTTTCCTTCTTCCCTATAGCCGAATATACTCCTCCTTCGTGTGCCAAATCTCTTTCTCCTATTTTTGTAGCCTTGGCCGAATATTAAAAGGGTAGTATAGATCTCTTCGGATTCTCGTTGTCAATCGATTGAAGAAGGTAAGTGCACTAGGCCGAATACTTATTCTTTCCCTTCCCCTTTCTTGGTCGATTTTGATATGGGTAAGAGCTGATTTTGGCATCTGTTTGCAAGGGTATTAATTACCGATTTTAAAGTCGATTTTTGTCTAGGTGCTTCGGGATCTTGAAGAAATCGGTCCAAGTCTCCATTCTCTGTCAACAGAATTTGATTCGGGAATCGGGTGCTGTGGTTAGTATCCAAAATTGTGAAGGTAAGGTTTCGAGTTCACTAGGAACCTTTTTCAATTATTTTGATTGGGCCGAATAGGCCATGGCACTAACCTAGTGTTTGGCCGAATATAGGAGCAGGAAGTCTAGGGTGCCTATTTGATTTTTCTGATTTAGAACGCATTTGTTGGTGACAGGTGTGTACATACACACTTTATAACTAGTTAACGTGCTATATGTTATGTATGCTAAATTTGGTTTATGTAGCACTGGATTTAATACCGTAACGGTATAAGCAAGGATCCCGATAAGTCCCTGTCAGTATGAGATTGATTTATGATGCTTTTGGGAAGCATGGCCCATTTGATACATGTGATTTAAATGTATGTTGGCATGAACTCTGTTATATAACTGTTTGATGTGGGTTGATGAGAGGAGGGGGCAGTGTTATTAGTGTCGACGGACACCGTGGTTTGGTACCACATTGTGACTTCTGGTCACCGGAGGTTTGGCACCTCGGAGGTTTGGCACCTCATAGTGTCTCGTCCCAGTGGCTTAGCACCACAGTGGGTTGGCCCCACAGACGATATTAAGGGATTGACGCCAGTGATTTGGTATCACACGATAGGTTGGCCCCATCATTCGATTTGTGTCTTCGGACATCAGAGGTTTGGCACCTCCAGTGATTTGGTATCACAATTGTGACTTTAAGTCACTAGTGGTTTGGCAACACCAGTGGTTTGGTACCACACGGGGTAGAGAAAGGCGTTTGGATGGCTAGGTTAGGTGCATGACTTTATGCATGTTAATTTGTTATAAATTGTGTATGTCGTGGCATTAAACCGGGGGAAGGGTTACATACTGAGTCTTGGTGACTCACCTTCTCTTTTACATTTTTCAGGTGACATGTAGATCGCGGATGTGGAGCCGGGTGGACTCGAGGTGGCCATGCAGTGGGAATTTTGATTAGATGAACTTGGATTTTGTTTTATTTTGTTTTAATGTTGGTTTTATTTTATTTAAGATGTAATAAGGCCGCTTAGCTATATTTTTTTTTATTTTGTGTTTTGGATTAATTTGGTTAAACTTTATCTTAGCATGAAATTAAGTACACATGTTTACTCAAGTTACATGCAAAATGTTTTAAAGTACCCTCGGGTACATTCGAAATCTATAAACAACCCGACTTAATAAATATTTTTAAAACAACGCTAAGTATGGTTTTTAACAAGAGACTTGAAAATGAAAGGTTTTCGACAAAATTTTAAATCGGTTTTAAAGGGATATCAAAATGTTTTCTCTGTAGCAAACCAAATTCGGTCGTAATGTTTAGGCCGGGTTTGGGGTGTTACACGTACCTTCCGTATACATATCTGAAATAGTGTGTAATCTCACACTTCTCTGAAAGTTTGTATGAAATATTTGGTATTGATCGAAATATCGAAGAAAACCAAAAACTGGCATCCGTGATCACTCGGACGTACGTATGATCGTAGTGGTAATTGTATTTTGTAATAAAATAGTGTCGGTTAGAAGCAGTGGCCTATTTTTGAAAAATCACAAAAAATAGGAGAAAAGGAATTAGAAAGTGAATAAGATATCGAAATAAAGCTTACTGTGTCTATTTTAGTATGGAAGAAACGGTGAAGGAGATGAAATTTTATATTCTGAGATATGTTAATTTTAGTGAGACTGGTTCTGAATGACTTCGTGGTTCCCTGATCTATCTTGGTAAAATTAGATAAAATTTTACAAAGTGGATTATGAATTAAAAATTATATGTGTAGATTCCTTAGTGAGCCTATTTTCAATAGAAACAAGTGGGAGGAGTATATGAAAACCGTACAGTGAGATATTTGAAATTAAGGTATGAGAGTTCAAAATCATTGGATAGTGAAACAAGAGAAACTTTAAGGAATAAACTGTACTAATTGGTTAAGCCAAAAATTCTAGAAAAATTGTAGTAAGAAGATATATGAGTCTAGTTTCAAGGAAAATTTACGTATTTAGATTTCGAGATTCCTAACTCAAGTTATAGTCAATTTAGTCAATACGATGCGGATGGACAATTTAAATTTTTAAGCCCAAATTAGTAATTAAGTCTGGATTGCAAAATTATCGAATTACCCTTAGTGGGTAAATTACCTGTAACATCCTGGATTTAGGGGCTCTGCATTTATCTTATTTCTGTGTGTTGGTATAGTTTGTGTGTTGTTTGAGTGTGTTTGGGGGTCTTCCGGAAGGCCCGGGGTTAAGTCGGAACCTTGGCCAAATTTTAGTTTTCGGCACTTTAGGAGGGAAGCTGTGTGGGGCAGGACTTAAGGTTTATTACTTGTGGTTGTGGACACAAGAACTAAGATGGTGAAGCGGCAAGGACGCGCCACTTAAGGAGCAAGTAAGTGACTCCTCAAGGGAAGCAGAAGGGGAGCAGGTTCGATTCACGTTGTCAGCAATGTGGATTTTTACTTTTGATTATGCGCCAAAGAGCTTGGATGATGGATTCTGGTTGGAGCCTTGAAGACTAGAGGTGGACTTGGTCAAATATTTTAAAATGATGGACAAGAGAAAAAAAAAAGGATTTTGAATTTTTCAAACCATTTCAAATGGGAGGTTGTGAGTGAAGATAGGAGAAAAGGTGGGGAGCTGATGTTGGTGAGGTTGTCGGCCGAATTTTGCTTGACAGTTGGAAGGGGGAGGTTCAATTTTGAGGGTCTGAGCCGAATTTTGAAGTTGGTAGTTCTAGGTCCCTCACTTAGCTATGGTTCGATAGGGTTTATGAGGTACCTTTAGTGTGCCGAATTTTTCCTTTAGAGTCATAGGGTACATAAGGAGGGAAAACGTTGAGAAAACATTTTTTTTCTTTCCTTTTGCTTTCTATCTTTTCTTCACTCCTTTGGTAACCAAAAACTGAAGCTCACATTTGCCTCTCCTATTCTCATCTTTCTTCTTTGTTTGCCGCAACTGCCATGAACTTTTGCTTCGTTTTCAATTGGTAAAAACCGAAACTTGTAGCACCCTTCTCATCCTTCTTTTCTCTTCTCTCTTCGTTGCACCACGCTTTCTCCATCCACTTCTTCAAAAGCCGAATCCTAACACTCTCTCTCTTTCTCTTTCTTTCTTATTTATCTTTTTCATATTTTGATCACACCTCTAAACCCCTTAACCGAATCTTCTCAACTCTAACACCACTCTATTATTTTCTTCCTCAATTGTTCTTCATAGCCAAACCCATCTCTCAATACTCTTATTTGGAACCTCTCTTTTATTTTTCATTAAAGCAGAAATCCACTTCTCCTCTCAACCTTCTCAATTAGATTCTTCTTAGGGGTGGTAAGTGTTCTTTTCTTTTCTTTTACTTCTCCCTTCTCTTCTAGTTTCCGAATTAAGGGCTCTGATCCTATTCTTTGGGTATGTTGGCCGAATATAGGAAGGGCTTGGTTTCGTTTCTTCTGCACTTGGACAACGTTTGAAGGGTCATAGGGGACGAATGGATTCGATCAATCAGGGTAAGAAGTTTCATACTATTCGTTTGGCCGAAGGCCACTTTTTTTAACCCAAATCTTAGAGGGTCGATTCTAATATAGAGTGTGTGTAGGGACTTCAGTGCTCTATTAATCCAAGGCTAGTAGCCCTCGGATTTTTGTTGATCTAGGTAAGAAATCTTTTCGTTGAGCGTGTGTTTTCATATCCATATTCTTCAATGCCTTAACCTGGTCTTTTGACCAAGATCTGTTTTATGGAATCAAGTCCTAGTCAAACAAAGGAGGGGGTTGGACTTGCAGTCCCTACCCCTAAGTTCAAGAAGCAAGTTTGTGCGATCGTTCGTGGATCGCCACCGAGTTGTGGGCCGACTTCGAGAGGATAGACAGTCTAATCGTGATCCTGCGAGTGAAGGTGTTAGCGAGATCAATAGTATAGTTCTTCGTGTTTACTGGTGTGTAATTTTCCACACCTTCTTTGTATGATTTTAATTTGATTATGTATGTTGGTTGGTAAGTCAAAAGAGCGGTAATAGTTATTGTATACCCTTAAAGGGTAAAGATTGTGACACCAGCACGCTTCATCCTCTCGAGTATCTTTGAATAATAATTTTTGTACATGAGTATACGTATGCCTGAACATCTTGAGTATGCCATAGGATAATATATGATATGTTGCATCCACATGATCGCATGTTGCATGGGTATGGAAATATGATTATGATAAAAGGGGTAGTGTTCCCGGTGGCTTTGCCACATACTCCGGTGACTTTTGTCACATTGTTTTTTTGGTGGCTTTGCAACATACTCCGGTGACTTTTGTCACATTGTTATTTCGGTGGCTATGCCACATATTAAAGGTGATGAGCAGTTGACTGCAGTGACTGCCATCGAAGGTGTGTAGCGGATGGAGGGTCGATTGTAGAAATCCCTGCTGGTGTGATTAGCAGGAATGGATGGTGTGTAGTGGATGGAAATTTAGGTTGGGCTGGGCTATGCATCATTGTGCATTTGATATCTGCTATGTTGTGTTATAGGGCTAAGGCCCAAATTTGATTTCGTATGGGCTTTGCCCAAAGTGATTGTCAATTGGGCTAAAAGTCCAGATGGTGAATTGATGGCCTAGGCCCAGTGATGGTATAGAAAATTGCACACTGAGTCGTTTGACTCACCCTCGTTGATTAACATTTTGCAGGTAATAAATAGTGCAGTGGACCGGGTCAGAGAGGACTACGAGGTGGCCATGCACGGTTCTCTTTCGTTTTAAACTAGAACTTTAATTATCATCAAATTTTCGGGATTTTTTGTTGTAATAAGGCCACTATTAATCTGGGTTAAACATTCAATTAAAAGTTTTAGATGTTTTACACATTAATTAGTTGATATAATGTTTTCACAAAACGCGAACAAAGTTTTTCGTTCAACTTAACTAACGATTCTCTTTTACAAATAGATTTTCTTTCGGTAAACTTTCTAGCTTGATGAGAGGTGATAACATGTGTTTTCAAAAGTTACCTAAGCACTAAAAATCGGTGACTTAAAATCTACCCTAAACGGAAAATAAGCTCTCGTTTGGAATCACTAAACTAAAAATAATAACTTGATGTTTTCTGAAGTTCACGATATTTTATAAAACTCTTTTTTCAGTGACATGCCAGATCCGATCGTGATGTTTGGGCCCGGTTTGGGGTGTTACAATTTAGTATCAGAGCCAGATTTTAAAAGCTCGGCCTTGAGTTTTAGGTTCAAAACGTTTTCTAAAAGATGGTTTAAACAGAAAATACATATATACATGTTCTTTGGGAGCATGGCACTCGAGTTTTTGGCCCAAGTCTGCAAGGTAAGTCTCCTGATTGTTAGATGACTTGTATGAGGTGAATATACATATTATTTACTGCTATGGATGTTAGAATTAAGAAACCATACTTTAGAGACAAAAACCTATAGATATATGTGTGTTGTAACATCCTAAAATTGGGCCTAGGAGAATGGAGCCCAATGGGCCTTAGGCGTAGTAGCGTTTAAATTTTTAGAGAATAAGAGATCGGCTTAAATGCAAGTTAGACCTATTGGATAAGTGATTTTGGAAGGTTAGAGGGCTTCTATGAAGTCCCGGGATCAAATATTGGCTTTGGGGAAATTTTGGTTTTAGGTGAAAAAAAAAAACCTGGAAGTTGGCAGATAGGCCTTAAGAATAAAATATGGAGAAAAATGACACAAGTGGAGTGTGTGGTGTAGTGGCAAAGTGACGCCACATAAGAGACAAGGGAGTGACGCCACAAGGAAGGAAGGAGGTCCAAGGTTCAAGTCTTGGCTTTTGCATTTTGGTTTCTTTTTGCTTGGACCTTAAAATTTGGCCTATAGTTTATATTTAGTTGCGCATGGTCTAAGACACAAAAGGAGCTTGTGGCCAAGTGGTTAGCGGCGTGGATTATGTTGCAAGGGAGCCTGGGTTCGAATCTCATAAGAAGCAAGGGAGTATTTATTTTACGGATTGGACGGCAAGAGTTTCAGTTGAATTTAAACTCTACTGACGAAGGGATCCCACATCGGAAAGACACAAAGAATGAAGGTGAAGAGCTAGCTATATAAGGAGCATCCTAGAAGAAGAGTAAACACATCTTGGAGGCGTTTGGGCACAAGAGTGGTCGGGCGCTGATTAGCCCCGGAGTCCTATCGGTGTGTGTAACTCTCTACTCTAGTTGTAGAGCGGCAAAATGCCGAAATGCCTGCCACACGGCATTAGTAGCCACAAGAGCGTCATGAGCGCATGCGTGGGGCTTCGACGCGATAGTTGAGGCCATCGGTGAGTATTCTCGTGGGTTGGGTGCTTGGGCCTCGATGGGCGAAGTGGGCCCAATGGGCCGTGGGCCTATATGAGTAAATTGCATGATTGGTTAGTATATGTTGAACTAGACTAGGTGGAAGTTATATATGTGGCTAGATTTGTGCTAGGTGGGCCACACGAGCATGTGGGCCTTGATGGGCGAGAAATCGGGTTTTAGGCCCAATCGTCCGGTATGACCTGGAAATGGTAGGTTGAGTCGCTAGTGGTGACATTAGGCCTTCCGGGAAAGGCCATTTCAGTTGTGAATTTACTTAAAATACCCTTAGTAGGTAAAATTACGATTATACCCTTAGAGGTTGATTAGCATGATTATGTTGTTTAGTTTTGGCCGATTGTAGGGAAGGCTTGATCTCGCATATCTCGAGTTGTGGCTAGTGCTCAAAAAGTGTTAAGGAAGGGGGATCTAGTGCGTTAGATCTTGATCTCCGGGATTTGATAGTCGTATTAGTAACCAGGTGTGTAAACTAACACACTTCTTGCTTTGTATATGTTTGATAAACCGATTGATTGTAAAATCGAAACAAAGATGGTTGAGTGATATGATACCCTATGGGGTATGTGCACGGATTCAGGTAAGTCCGTTTCATTATGAGTACTGTTATTGATACATGATGTCATGATTTATGATGTATGTGCTATGAGATGCAACGTTAAACATGTTTGCATGATTTGAATACTATACATGAGTTGGTATAATGATGGGTGATATGAGAGGAGGGGGCAGTGATATTTTGTCTTGTGAGCACCGATGTTTTGGTAACACAACTTTGTGACTTTGGGTCACGAGAGGTTTGGCACCTCCAGAGGTTTGGCACCTCAGCGTCCTCGTCCCGTGGTTTCGCACCACAGTGGGTTGGCCCCACAAGGCGGTATTGAGGGATTGACGCCAGTGATTTGGTATCACACGATGGGTTGGCCCCATCACCCGATTATTGTGACTTCGGTCACCAGTGGTTTGGTACCACATTTGTGTCTTTGGGACACCAGAGGTTTGGCACCTCATTGCGACTCGTCCCTGTGGTTGGACACCACCGTGGGTTGGCCCCACTTGAGAGATACGGGATTGTCGCTAGTGATTTGGTATCACACGATGGGTTGGCCCCATCATCGAATTTGTGACTTCGGTCACCGTGATTTGGTATCACAAACGTGTCTTTGGGACACCACCATGGTTTGGCACCACATTGACGATATCGTGTCTTTGGGACACCAGTGTTTTGGTAACACATTGTGACTATATGTCACCGGTGGTTTAGCACCACCGGTGGTTTGGCACCACACGGGGTAGAAAAGGCGTATGGATGGTTAGGATTGGGTGCATATTGATTGGATGCATGATGGTTATGTTTATGTTGCATATGATATTTTGCTAATCCGGGAAAAAGGGTGGCACACTTGAGTCTTGGTGACTCACCTTTTCCTTTAACCATTTTCGTGTATTGCATAAATTTGGACCGGGATCGGAGAGGACAAGGTGGCCTATGCCGAAGATGATGATTTAATATTTTATGTTTGGTTTTGATATAAGTACTTTATTTGAATTATTGGGTTGTAATAAAGGCCATTTTATTATTTGGTATTACTTGATTATGGTTTTGTTATTTTAAATTCTTATTAACTCAAAAATGTTTTCACACAACAAAAGAAATTACATGAGTTTTAAGTAAGAGGAATTCGTTTTACTCACATATCTGATATAGTTTTTAAAATTGAATTCTTTCATGCTTTATGCTAAGTTAACGAGGTTTTTCAACCGTCTTTCCGCAATAACATAACCATATTCGGTCGTAATGAATGGGCCGGGTTTGGGGATGTTACAGTTTGGTATCAGAGCCTGGTTCAAAACTCGGCTTTGAGGGTTTTGGGTCCAAAAACATTTTTTATGGGCTTTTCAAAGATTTGGGCTTTCATAAAATTTTTTTTTCAGGTTATTCTAGCATGGCACCTGTATCTCCGACCCGCAGTCCACCAGGTAAGTAACTCTACTTGATGAATTGATTTATATGTGAATATTATGGGCTTTTATGGGAACGTAGATTAGTAAACTAGGATCTGTTGAACCCAGGACTAGTCTACTCAAACACATGCATAAGACTTAAGGAACTAAACAAACCTGTGAAGTAAGTCACCGAGTTAAGGTGTGGCAACCACTGTACGCATGTCGAGGATTGGTATTCAGTGAGAGCTTGGTATTTAAGCAGTCCTAGCGACTCACCTCCTCTTTACTCGAATCCTACCTGGTGCGTAGCTACGGTTCACCTTAACCAAGAAGACTTGTTCATAGGCTAAACCAAATATTAAAACCGGAAAGGGATTAGCCTTACTGTTTTAAAACCCTTAGTTTTAAAATTTTCAAACTTACCCCTTTGGTTTGTAAACCCTAAATCTGATTTTGAAAGACGTTTTCTCGATTTACCAAAATTTCCAAAATGCCCCTAGTGGCAAAATTACAAAAATGCCCTTGTATTGTAAAATTACGGTACTACCCTCAACTTCTGTTAAAATGATTTACTTTGCAAAATTCCAAAATCTCGAAATTTCAAAATGTTAAGATACTCTGGTATGGGGAAATTACAAAAATACCCTGTGTTGAAAATTACTAAAATGCCCCTGACTTTCAAGATTTCCGATTTAACTCCAATTTTAATAAAATTTCCCTACTTTGCAAAAGTATACAAAAATGCTATTTTCAAGATACCCTGATTTGAAAATTTACAAAATTACCCCTGATGAACAAAATTACCAAAATGCCCTTGGTTTCTCAATTTTTATAATTCCCTCGATTTTTACTAAAATGTTCTTACATTATGAAAATATCAAAAACTTCTGTTTTACAAATATCGAGATATCCTAATTTGAGAAATTTACGAAAATGCCCTTAATGTCCCCAATTACTGAAATAACCCCGATTTCTGAAATTTTTGCAACACATCTGGTTTGAAAAACAAATTTTTCAAGATGACCCCTGAGATTTTGTAAACTTTGAAATATCTTTAATTTGAAAACTATTTTCAAATTGACCCTGAGTTATTACCGAAATACCCCTATAGGAAAATGACGGAATTACCCCTGGGTTGGGAATGCTCAAGAAAGTGACATGGATGAATGAATGTGTCTTTAGAGAAGTATGTGAATGTTTGAATTAGAACAGAGAACTTGAGATGAAACTTTGATTGCTCGAAAGAACGACTTTCGAAACTTCATTTATAAAATTTGCTCGTGGATAAAACAAAGGAACAAAATTTCTAATGCATAAAACTTTTAATCGAGTTAAATCGCGACGCTAGATATGAGTTCTAGGGGGCGTGGTTGTCGCGGACGTGGTCAAGGTGGAATGACAACTTTATTAAGATCAGTCTGCGCAGCAAGAGCGTAGTGTGGTAGGTTAGGATGTGCGATCATTAGTTAGTTGGAAATTCGAGGACGAAATTTCTTTAAGGAGGGTAGATTTGTAACATCCTAAAATTGGGCCTAGGAGAATGGAGCCCAATGGGCCTTAGGCGTAGTAGCGTTTAAATTTTTAGAGAATAAGAGATCGGCTTAAATGCAAGTTAGACCTATTGGATAAGTGATTTTGGAAGGTTAGAGGGCTTCTATGAAGTCCCTGGATCAAATATTGGCTTTGGGGAAATTTTGGTTTTAGGTGAAAAAAAACCACGAAGTTGGCGATAGGCCTTAAGAATAAAATATGGAGAAAAATGACACAAGTGGAGTGTGTGGTGTAGTGGCAAAGTGACGCCACATAAGAGACAAGGGAGTGACGCCACAAGGAAGGAAGGAGGTCCAAGGTTCAAGTCTTGGCTTTTGCATTTTGGTTTCTTTTTGCTTGGACCTTAAAATTTGGCCTATAGTTTATATTTAGTTGCGCATGGTCTAAGACACAAAAGGAGCTTGTGGCCAAGTGGTTAGCGGCGTGGATTATGTTGCAAGGGAGCCTGGGTTCGAATCTCATAAGAAGCAAGGGAGTATTTATTTTACTGATTGGACTGGCAGAGTTTGATTGAATTTAAACTCTCATCGTGAAGGATCCCACATCGGAAAGACACAAAGAATGAAGGTGAAGAGCTAGCTATATAAGGAGCATCCTAGAAGAAGAGTAAACACATCTTGGAGGCGTTTGGGCACAAGAGTGGTCGGAGCGCGATTAGCCCTGCAGTCCTATCGTGTGTGTAACTCTCTCTACTCTAGTTGTAGAGCGGCAAAATGCCGAAATGCCGGTTACACGGCATTAGTAGCCACAAGAGCGTGCGAGCGCATGCGTGGGGCTTCGACGCGATAGTTGAGGCCATCAGTAGTATTCTCGTGGGTTGGGGCTGCTTGGGCCTCGATGGGCCGAAGTGGGCCCAATGGGCCGTGGGCCTATATGAGTAAATTGCATGATTGGTTAGTATATGTTGAACTAGACTAGGTGGAAGTTATATATGTGGCTAGATTTGTGCTAGGTGGGCCACACGAGCATGTGGGCCCGGATGGGCCGAAATCGGGTTTTAGGCCCAATCGTCCGGTATGACCGGAAATGGTAGCTGAGTCGCTAGTGGTGACATTAGGCCTTCGGAAAGGCCATTTCAGTTGTGAATTTACGAAAATACCCTTAGTAGGTAAAATTACGATTATACCCTTAGAGGTTGATTAGCATGATTATGTTGTTTAGTTTTGGCCGATTGTAGGGGAAGGCTTGATCTCGCATATCTCGAGTTGTGGCTAGTGCTCGAAAAGTGTTAAGGAAGGGGGATCTAGTGCGTTAGATCTTGATCTCCGGGATTTGATAGTCGTATTAGTAACCAGGTGTGTAAACTAACACACTTCTTGCTTTGTATATGTTTGATAAACTGATTGATTGGTAAAATCGAAACAGTATGGTTGAGTGATATGATACCCTATGGGGTATGTGCACTGATTCGTAAGTCCGTTTCATTATGAGTAATCGTTATTGATACATGATGTCATGATTTATGATGTATGTGCTATGAGATGCAACGTTAAACATGTTTGCATGATTTGAATACTATACATGAGTTGGTATAATGATGGGTGATATGAGAGGAGAGGCGTGATATTTTGTCTTGACGAGCACCGATGTTTTGGTAACACAACTTTGTGACTTTGGGTCACCGTGAGGTTTGGCACCTCCGGAGGTTTGGCACCTCAGCGTCTCGTCCCGTGGTTTCGCACCACGGTGGGTTGGCCCCACAAGGCGGTATTGAGGATTGACGCCAAGGTGATTTGGTATCACACGATGGGTTGGCCCCATCACCCGATTATTGTGACTTCTGGTCACACGGTGGTTTGGTACCACATTTGTGTCTTTGGGACACCGAGAGGTTTGGCACCTCATTGCGACTCGTCCACGTGGTTGGACACCACCGTGGGTTGGCCCCACTTGAGAGATACGGGATTGTCGCTAGTGATTTGGTATCACACGATGGGTTGGCCCCATCATCGAATTTGTGACTTCGGTCACCAGTGATTTGGTATCACAAACGTGTCTTTGGGACACCAGTGGTTTGGCACCACATTGACAGATATCGTGTCTTTGGGACACCAAAGTTTTGGTAACACATTGTGACTATATGTCACCAGTGGTTTGGCACCACCAAAGTGGTTTGGCACCACACGGGGTAGAAAAGGCGTATGGATGGTTAGGATTGGGTGCATATTGATTGGATGCATGATGGTTATGTTTATGTTGCATATGATATTTTGCTAATCCGGGAAAAAGGGTGGCACATTGAGTCTTGGTGACTCACCTTTTTCCTTTAACCATTTTCAGGTATTGCATAAAGTCGGGCCGGGATCGGAGAGGACAAGGTGGCCTATGCCAAGATGATGATTTAATATTTTATGTTTGGTTTTGATATAAGTACTTTATTTGAATTATTGGGTTGTAATAAAGGCCATTTTATTATTTGGTATTACTTGATTATGGTTTTGTTATTTTAAATTCTTATTAACTCAAAAATGTTTTCACACAACAAAAGAAATTACATGAGTTTTAAGTAAGAGGAATTCGTTTTACTCACATATCTGATATAGTTTTCAAAATTGAATTCTTTCATGCTTTATGCTAAGTTAACGAGGTTTTTCAACCGTCTTTCCGCAATAACATAACCATATTCGGTCGTAATGAATGGGCCGGGTTTGGGGATGTTACATGTGTTGTGTGGAAACCTACTTATAACTCTATTTGCATAAAACTACTCTCTAATCAACAGTGAAAAGAAAGCTAATGCATAAAATTTGTAAAATAGATTAAAACGATACAATAGGCATGAGTGTTAGAGGACACAGACGTGTTGCACGCGGCCGTAGTAGGGGTCGAAGGGTGGAGGCTGAGTTCTCGGAAGCTGGGAATGAGCCTGAAGTGGAAGCGCCAGCATCACCTATGGCAGACGTGGGAACGCAAGATAGAACTGGAAGGGATGATGCCCTATCTCAAGCCATGCTACGTGTGCTGGTGAGAGTTGTTGGGGCAAGCATTGGGGCAGCATCTCAAAAGTCTATTCTTGAGCGACTACGAGAAAATGGAGCTGAAATGTTTAGGGGTATCTCTGGAGTGGGCCCAAATGTCGCTGAGTATTGGCTAGAGGCAGTCGAGAGGATTATAAATAACCTGGATTGCACAGCGGAGGAGAAACTGAAAGGGGCGGTGTCACTTCTTCGGGATGAGGCATATCAGTGGTGGCTCAACATTAGAGAGAGTACTCCAACGGATCGAATTAACTGGGATTACTTTAAGATGATATTTCAAGGGAAATACGTTGGGGCAAGTTATGTGGATGCTCAGAGGAAAGCATTCCTGAATTTAGTGCAAGGGGGCAAATCTGTAGCTAAGTATGAGGCAGAATTTCTGTGCTTGAGCCGTTATGCCTGAGGAATAGTGGCGAATGATTATGAGCGTTGTGTGCGATTCGAAGATGGGCTGCGAGATGAGTTGAGGGTATTGATAGCTCTGTAGTGGGAGAGGGACTTTGCCGTGTTGGTCGAAAAAGCTAAAATAGCCTAGGAAGTAAAGCGGACTGAGAGACAGAATAGGGATAAAGATCGAGGTAAAAACAAGAGAAGTTTTGGATCGTCAAGGTCATCTGGGGGTTTCCAGAAAAGACCTAGGTTAGATGGGCCAGCTCGAGTTCCGTCGCCTGCCGCAGTGGGTCAATATCGTCCACGTGCTCAGTGCGGGAAAATGCATTCGAGGGAATGTTGGAAAAGAACTAGGGGATGTTTTAAATGTGGATCTAGGGATCATATGATTAGGAACTGTCCACAAGAGATGGACAAGGGGCGGCCAGCAGGTCAGAGTTTTAATCAGTTCGGAAAGGGTGGACAGCAACCGTCGAGGGGTCGTGGTCTGGTTGGTAGAGGGAACAGTTTTGGTCGGGGTCGTGGGACACCAGGCAGGGGTGTCGGTAGTGTAAATGCAAGGTAGCCAGGTCTAGTTTATGCAGCTTGTTGGCGAGAGGATGGTGACGCACCGGACGTCATAACCAGTACGTTTTTTATAGCTGATAAGCCCTTTCTGGCTTTGATTGATATTGGCTCGACCCACTCTTATATTGCATGTAGTGTATCTGAGACTTTAAGTATAGAATCTGAAATTGCTACTAGAGAAATGACTGTAGTTAGCCTGTTGGGACAATCGGTAATGGTGAACAAGTTATTTAGAGATGTGCCTCTAGAAATTCAAGGAGTAGTATTTCCGGCCAACCTGATGGAATTACCTTTCGGGGAGTTTGGTCTCATCTTAGGCATGGATTGGTTGGTAAAACATCGTGCTAAATTGGATTGCGCAACTAAACGGATGGTGTTGAGAACCCCAGAGGACGAAGAGATAGTTGTGATAGGAGAAAGAAAGAACTATTTGTCTAACATTGTTTCTACGTTAAGGGCTGGTAAGATGGTTCGAAAGGGATGCAAGGCATTCCTAGCTATTATCAGTGCATTGGATGCAAAGGAAGTGACTGTTAACGAGGTTAGAAAGGTAAAAGAATTCGTAGATGTCTTTCCTGAAGAGCTGCCAAGGTTACCTCCGAATCGTGAAGTGGAGTTTGGGATTGAATTGCTTTCGGGTACGGCTCCAGTATCAATCGCTCCCTATAGGATGGCGCCAAAGGAGCTGAAGGAACTCAATTCAAAAGCTGTTGGATCGCGGTTTTATTCGACCAAGTGTGTCTCCGTAGGGAGCACCGGTGTTATTTGTGAAGAAGAAAGACGGGTCCATGCGTATGTGCATTGACTACCGCCAGTTAAATAGGTTGACGATTAAGAATAAGTACCCGCTACCGAGGATTAACGATTTGTTTGATTAACTCAAGGGAGCTTCAGTCTTTTCGAAGATAGATTTGAGGTTAGGATATCATCAGCTTAAGGTCAAGGAAGTGGATATTCATAAGACGACGTTTCGTACTCGCTATGGTCACTATGAGTGTCTAGTGATGCCATTTGGATTGAAAAATGCACCAGCGGCGTTCATAGATATGATGAACCGGGTTTTCCAACCCTATTTGGATCAGTTCATCGTAGTGTTTATAGATGAATTTCTGGTATATTCCAAGACTGAGTAAGAACACGATTCGCATCTTCGGGTGGTTCTGCATATTTTAAAGGAGAAGCAGCTATACGCCAAATTTAACAAGTGTGAGTTCTGGTGTAAGGAAGTCACCTTTCTGGGTCATGTGGTATCTGCAGAAGGGATTAGGGTTGATCCCGGGAAGGTTGAAGCTATGTTGGATTGGAAACTGCCTAAGTTTGTGGCAGAGGTCTGAGGTTTCTTGGGATTGGCAGGTTACTACAGAAGGTTTGTTGAGGGATTCTCCTTAATTGCGGCACCCTTAACTAAGTTGTTGCGGAAAGGGGTATCAATTGTTTGGACTGACAAGTAGTAGGGAAGCTTTGAGAAGCTGAAGAAGATTTTAACAGAGCCTCCAGTGTTGATTCAGCCTGAGGCCGGTAAAGAGTTCATGGTTTATTGTGACTCTTCGCACACGGGGTTAGGATGTGTGTTAATGCAGGATGGGAAGGTTGTTGCGTATGCATCTTGGCAGTTAAGACCACATGAGATTAATTATCCCACGCATGACTTGGAATTGGCTGCGATAGTGTTCGCTCTGAAAATCTGGAGACATTACCTGTATGGGGAGAAGTCCATCATCTACACTGACCACAAGAGTTTGAGATACCTCATTGCTCAGAAGGAGTTGAATTTAAGGCAACGAAGGTGGATTGAGTTGCTGAAGGATTACGACTGCTGAATTGAGTACCACCCAGGAAAAGTTAACATGGTGGCTAATGCGTTGAGTCGGAAAGCAATATCAGATTTGAGAGCGATGTTCACCCATCTCAGTTTATATGATGACGGAAGTCTATTAGCTGAGCTTCAAGTGGAACCTACGTGGGTGAGTCAGATTAAAGAAAAACAGCTATCGGATGATGTCTTGAGTGCTCAACTTCTACAAGTACAGAATGGTGGGGTAGAGGATTACAGTGTGAACAGTGATGGGGTTCTTTGTTTTCGCGAGAAGGTTTGCATGCCAAAGGATGTGGAGTTGAGGCAAATGATTCTTCAGGAAGTGAATAGTAGCCCTTACGCTATGCATCCTAGAGGGAGTAAGATGTAAAGGGATCTGCGTGAACAGTTCTGGTGGCCTGGATTGAAGCGGGAAGTTACGGAGTTTGTGGGAAGGTGTTTAACGTGCCAGCAGGTAAAAGCCGAGCATCAGTTGCCTTCAGGGATGTTGTAGCCGGTGAAGATTCCACAATGGAAATGGGAGAGAATCACTATGGATTTTGTTAGTGGGCTACCTCTTACGCCTACTAAGAAAGATTCGGTATGGGTGATTGTGGATCGATTGACAAAGTCTGCCCATTTCATACCTGTTCAAGTCGACTACTCTCTTCAAAGGTTGGCTAAGTTGTATGTAGCAGAAATCGTAAGGTTGCATAGGGTACCAGTATCGATCATATCAGATAGAGACCTTAGGTTTATGTCGCATTTCTGGAAGGCGCTGCATCAAGCATTGGGTACAAGATTAGACTTCAGCACAGCTTTTCATCCACAGACTAATGGGCAGTCTGAAAGGGTAATTCAGATCTTGGAAGACATGTTAAGGGGTTGTGTCATTGACTTCAGGGGTAGTTGGGAAGAGTTCTTACCATTGGCGGAGTTCGCATACAACAACAGCTACTAGTCTAGTATTCAAATGGCGCCCTATGAAGCATTGTATGGGTGGAGGTGTTGTACTCCTACTTGTTGGACAGAATTGGGTGAACGTCAAATTTTGGGTCTAGAATTGGTTACAGAGACGGAGGAGAAGGTTAAGTTAATTAGGGCTCGATTGAAAGAGGCGTCCGATAGGCAAAAATCATATGCCGATTTGAAGCGAAAGGAGATAGAATTTGTTGTAGGTGATCGGGTTTTCTTGAAAGTTTCACCTTGGAAGAAGGTGACGAGGTTTGGATGGAAGGGCAAGCTAAGTCCCAGGTTTATCGAGCCTTATCGGGTTTTGAAATGTGTGGGTCCAGTGGCGTATCAACTGGAGTTACCTTCAGAATTGAAACAAATGCATGATGTGTTCCATGTTTCAATGTTAAGACACTACCGATCGGATCCGTCTCACATCGTGCCAGTGGAGGAAATTGAGGTAAGGCCAGATTTGTCTTATGAAGAGGAACCAATCCAGATCTTGGAACGAGACGTCAAAGTGCTAAGAGGGAAATCGGTCCCGTTGGTTAAAGTCTTGTGGCGAAATCATGGTATGGAAGAGGCGACATGGGATCTAGAGGATGCGATGCTTCAGTAGTACCTACATCTCTTTTGACTAGGTAATTTCGAGCCCAAAATTTCTTTAAGGGGGTAGAACTGTAACATCTAGGATTTAGGGGCTCTACATTTATCTTGTTTCTGTGTTTTGGTATACTTTGTGTGTTGTTTGAGTGTGTTTGGGAGTCTCCGGGAAGGCCCAGGGTTAAGTCGGAACCTTGGCCAAATTTTAGTTTTGGGCACTTTAGGAGGGAAACTGTCTGGGTCAGGACTTAAAGTTTATTGCGTGTGGTTGTGGACACAAGAACTAAGATGGTGAAGTGGCAAGGAGGCACCACTTAAGGAGCAGGTAAGTGACGCCTCATAGGAAGCAGATGGGGAGCTGGTTCGATTTGTGTTGTCAGCAATGTGGATTTTTATTTTTCATTATGCGCCAAAGAGCTTGGATGATGGATTCGGTTGGGAGCCTTAAAGAGTGGAGGTGGACTTGGTCAAATATTTTAAAATCATGGACAAGAGAAAAAAAGGGATTTTGAATTTTTCAAACCATTTAAAATGGGAGGTTGTGAGTGAAGATAGGAGAAAAGGTGGGGAGTTGATATTGGTGAGGTTGTTGGCCAAATTTTGCTTGAAGGTTGGAAGGGGAGGAGGTTCAGTTTTGAGCTAGGAGGGTGTGAGCCGAATTTTGAAGTTGGTAGCTCTAGGTCCCTCACTTAGTTGTGGTTCGACCGGGTTTATGAGGTACCTTGAGTGTGCCAAATTTTTCCCTTAGAGTCATAGGGTGCATAATGAGGGAAAGCGTTGAGAAAACATTCTTTTTCTCTCCTTTTGCTTTGTATCTTTTCTTCACTCCTTTGGTAACCAAAAATCGAAGCTCACATTTGCCTCTCCTCTTCACATCTTTCTTCTTTGTTTGCAGCAACTCCCATGAACTTTTGCTTCATTTTCAATTGGTAAAAATCGAAACTTGTAGCACCCTTCTCGTCCTTCTTTTCTCTTCTCTCTTCGTTGCACCACACTTTCTCCATCCACTTCTTCAAAAGCCGAATCTCAACACACTCTCTCTTTCTCTTTCTTTCTCATTTCTCTTTTTCATATTTTGATCACACCTCTAAAGCCCTTAACCGTCTCAACTCCAACACCACTCCATTATTTTCTTCCTCAATTGTTCTTCATAGCCAAACCCATCTCTCAATACTCTTATTTGGAACCTCTCTTTTATTTGTCATTAAAGCCGAAATCTACTTCTCCTCTCAACCTTCTCAATCGGATTCTTCTTAGGGGTGCTAAGTGTTGTTTTCTTTTCTTTTAATTCTCCCTTCTCTTCTAGTTGCCTAATCAAGGGCTTTGATCCAGTTCCTTGCGTATGTTGGCCCAATATAGGAAGGGCTTGGTTTCGTTCCTTCTACACTTGGACAATGTTTGAAGTGTCTTAGGGGACGAATTGATTCGATCAATCAGGGTAAGAAGTTTCATACTATTCGTTTGGCCGAAGGCCGCTTTTTCTAACCCAAATCTTAGAGGGCCGATTCTAATATAGAGTTTGTGTAGGGACTTCAGTCCTCTAATTAATCCAAAGGGTAGTAGCCTGCGGATTTTTGTCGATCTAGGTAAGAAATCTTTCCGTTGAGCTTGTGTTTTCATATCCATATTCTTCAATGCCGTAACCTGGTCTTCTGACCAAGATCTATTTCACGGAATCAAGTCCTAGTCAAACAAAGGAGGGGGTTGGACTTGCAGTCCCTACCCCTAAGTTCAAGAAGCGGTAGCGGCCATGTCGGTCCGCTCACACCGCCACCGTGTTTTAGGCCGGCTTCGGAAAGGGATAGACAGATCGTTGTGATCCCTGTGAGTGAAGGTCTTAGCGAGATCGATAGTATAGTTCTTCGTGTTTACAGGTGTGTAATTTCCCACACCTTCTTGGTATGATTTTAATTTGATTATGTCTGTTGGTTGGTAAGCCAAAAGAGCGGTAATAGTTATTGTATACCCTTAAAGGGTAAAGATCGTGACACCAGGTACGTTCATCCTCTGAGTATGCTGAATAATAATTTTTGTACATGAATATACGTATGCATGAACATCTTGAGTATGCCATAGGATAATATATGATATGTTGCATTCACATGATCGCATGTTGCATGGGCATGGGAATATGATTATGACAAAAGGGGCAGTGTTTGTTTGGTGGCTTTGCAACATACTCCAGTGACTTTTGTCACATTGTTATTTCGGTGGCTATGCCACATATTAAGGGCGATGAGCAGTTGACTGCAGCGACTGCCATCGAAGGTGTGTAGCGGATGGAGGGTCGATTGTAGAAATCCCCACTGGTGTGATTGGCAGGAACGGATGGTGTGTAGTGGATGGAAATTTAGTTTGGGATGGGCTATGTATCATTGTGCATTTGATATCTGCTATATTGTGTTATAGGGCTAAGGCCCAAATTTGATTTCGTTTTGGCTTTGCCCAAAGTGATTGTGAATGGGGCTAAAAGCCCAGATGGTAAATTCATGGGCTAGGTCCAGTTATGGTATAGGAAATTGCACACTGAGTCATTTGACTCACCCTCGTTGATTAACATTTTGCAGGTAATAAATAGTGCAGTGGACCGGGTCGGAGAGGACTACGAGGTGGCCATGCACGGTTCTCTTTCATTTTAAACTAAAACTTTAATTATCATCAAATTTTTAGGATTTTATGTTGTACTAAGGCCACTATTAATCTGGGTTAAACATTCGATTTAAAGTTTTAGACGTTTTACACATTAATTAGTTGATATAATGTTTTCACAAAACGCGAACAAAGTTTTTCGTTCAACTAAACTAACGATTCTCTTTTACAAATGGATTTTCTTTCGGTAAACTTTCTAGCTTGATGAGAGGTAATAACATGTGTTTTCAAAAGTCACCTAAGCACTAAGAATCGACGACTTAAAATCTACCCTAAACGGAAAATGAGCTCTCGTTTGGAATCACTAAACGAAGAGTAATAACTTGATGTTTTCTGAAGTTCATGATATTTTATAAAACTCCTTTTTCAGTGACATGCTAGATTCGGTCGTGATGTTTGGGCCGGGTTTGGGGTGTTACATTATCGAATTATGAAAATGCCCTTACGGGCCGAATTATGGAAATGCCCCTAATGGGCCGATTCGCAAAAGTGTTAATGGGCCGATTTGATATATTGCCTTAATGGGCCTATTTGATAAATTGTTTCAATGGGCTGAATTGAGATATTGCTTAATGGGCCGAATTGATATTTTGCTAAATGGGCCGATCTGATATTTTGCTAAATGGGCCGATCTGATATTTTACTAAATGGGCCAATCTGATATTTTGCTTAATGGGCCGTACTTTTATAATGAATATCTGAATAAATTACTGTTGTTATATTGTAAAAATCATGAATTGTTATGCATTATATACACGATTTTGCATGGGATGGGATATTATTGAAGAGAAGTTCTAATGGCTCTGCCACATATTTTTGTGGTTCTGCCACAAATCTGTATAGTGGCCATGCCACGTAAATTCTGTTATTCTGGTGGCTTGTCCACAATTAAATTTGTTATAAATGGCTTAATGCCTGCGATTGGTGTGTTGGCGAGATGGGTTGACTTGATCTCCACAAGTGTGTTGGTTGGTACGGGTGGTGTGTAGTGGATGGATTATTAGGATTGTTTTGGAAATTGCATTACATTCACATGTTGTAATTGATAAATTATTATTGTAAATGGGCTTAGGCCCAAAATATTGTTAAATGGGTTCTGACCCAATGGATAACGGTAAAGGGATTACGCACTGAGTTCTTGTAACTCACCACCTTTCTCTTACCCCTTTCAGGTAATGCTCAATGACGTGGACTTGGGCCATGGATGACTCGGTGGAGGCCATACTTCAGAAATTGTTTATTTGGACTTTACTTCTTTTTCGTTTATTTTATTACTTTACTATTCTGGGTTAAATGTTGTAAAAATAAGCCTCTGGACTATTTTTATTTTTGCTTTATGGTTGGGATATTTTTATTATTTTTCTTAAATTGTTTAAAAAGGGAATTTTCTAAAAACTTAAATAATGGTTTTCAAAATCGACTAACAAACGGATTTCAAAATAAACTTTTACAAATACTTTTAACACGGATATTTTCTTTCGAATTATCAATGAAATTTTCAAAGGACTCGGATTCTCTTTCGAATTTTTAACGTCTTTTTCAAAGTCACGGTTTTGTAAGATCATTAGTTTAAATTTATCGATTTATCAATCAAATCTTCGAGGTTAGTAGTATTTTATCAAATTAAACATGTGCTTCAAACAACTTGAGTCTGACTCCTTAATAGACGAGGAAATTACTATTTTACCAGTCACTGTTGAACCTGTAGAACATAAAGACTATTGGTTTTTTTACCTCTAATTAGAACGAGAGCTCTACGAGATACCTTAATGCCGCTTGACTTGATGATGATGTAGCAACCATTTTTCGGGCAGCGTCGAAAAATAGTTTTTCTGATATCACAATTCCGACGAGTGAGTTTGTAAATATTAGTAATTAATATTAATGAGTTACATATAATATTATGGTGAATTATAATTGGATAGATTTTATTAATTGGTTAGTTGGTCAAGGTACAAGTGGTGCGCGAAAGTAAGTGGTTTTGGAAAATGAGGTATCGTCACCTCATTTTCATAAACTAAGATCATAAATATTTTTATTAAATATTTATGGAGTTATTGCATAAGTGGATTGAAGTTTGACTTGGTAATTTTGGTGATTTGATAGTTAATTAAGGAAAAAAGAGTAAATAGTAAAAAAATGTAAAAGTTAATCATTATTGAATTTTATTAGTTAAAAGGTTTAATCATTAAATGTGATACAAGTCTCAGGGCCCAGTTTCAAACTCATGGATGTGATGGGCTCACACTACCTTAAGGATCAACAATAATGTCAAAGGCTATGTTAATCAAATCAAGATTCGATCAAAGACAATATTTGAGGATGGATCTTTTCGAGGAAAGGGGGAATGATACTTGAATGGATTTGGTGAAATTTATTAAATTACATTCACTGAAGCTACCAATTTTCAAGTTTAAGAAATTAGTAGAATTGCAATGAATTTTTGGATGGGATCCAAGCATTTGTTGAAACCTTCCAAATGTAGCCTAGACGTTATGGCTAGATTAAGAAGGCTACGTTAACCACCGAAATGATTAAGCTAACTTACGTTACTTTTGAAAAACTTAAATAAACTCATTTTAGAGAAAATCATAGTTGTACTTTGAGTTAGCTTAAATGCATTCATTCATTAGGATGTGTATACATTAGATTCATTTTATTGTTGATAGTGTTGTTTTAGAAAAACCGTTTGCTTGTCGCTCTTCTTTAAAAAAAACTTGATGTTAAACTAATGCAGTGGAAAAACTATTTTTCAAGTAATTTTGGAAACTTAGTTGCCTTATCGATTTATTTTTCAAAAACAGTTCCTTTGTAATACAGTGGAAACTAGGGAACAATATCAAATTTTATTAAAGCCCGATATCATGCATTATCCGGTTATTATGTGTGAGTAATCCATGCATGCAAAAAATCCTCAAAAGAAAAGTTACCAAGCCACAGAACAGAGATAATTAAAAATTACAAGCCAAAACCAATAAAGACTTAATAATACTTATTAAGAATAGTCCGAGGTCCAAGGTGATTATCCGAATGCCGAGTCTGGTCCTAATTTCGAGGTTTACCTAAAAAGTGAAATGCTATTAGGGGTGAGCTTATGAAAAGCTCAATGTAAGTCAAACAATTATTTAAACAAACATAAATATCGAATACAGTGAAACAAATTAGCTTTAACAGAAGAAAATAGAACCATCATAGGAATTTCATATCATTACATAGTCATTGTCAAATTGATGTCAAACGGTGTATGAACATATGTCATCATTCACTCGAGTAACAATCATTAATTTCGATACCATTTAATAAAACAAAATACAATACGTAGCATAAATCAATAACATTTGAATATGTCGTGCACATGATGCAATGCAAAAAGATTCCTACCCATACCACTCGCTACACACCACGAGTTCCCCAGAACACGTCATCCGAAATGAAAACATTATGGGCTTAAGCCCATTGTGGTTAAAACCGCAGCAATATGCAAAAAATTCTGCCAGTAAGAATGTAGAGAAGCTGCCAGTAAAAATGTGATAAATCGCCATTCCTCGGTACTCTAGGTGCAGTGCACTGATTACGAATAATGCACTTAATATGCCGCTGATACTCCACGAAAATCCTTCGTCAACCACAAAATCCCAACCCAATGCATATGCAATATGTCTTACAATCTCATACATAATCATATCTCAATACTTTTCACATTCATTTGAAATGCTCAGTATGTCCTCAATAATCACATACTGTCAATAAATGAAAATAGTGTTCCAAACTTTCAAATTACCATTGTGTTGGTATCAATCAATATCGTTCAACTTCACATACTTTACATATTTTCATTATGCATAAATAGCACCCTTTTCAGTAAACAATATAATAAATATCTCAAGCGTTTAAATCATACATAAGATTAATATCTCAACACATTATATCATTCAGTCAAACATTCTCATATCTCATAACTCAAATATGCAACTACAAACTCAATTAAACATTCATATTATCAAACTAGCAATTTTGGCAACATGTCAATCTTTTAAGGCTCGAAACATACTTGGTTCGGCCACTCACAAAATCAATAATTTGGCTATTAAGTCAATCCAATCAGTAAGCTAATTTATCAAATATAATATGATATTTAACATTTTCAAACAATTTTATGAGTTTAGGACCCACACTTTATTTTTTGCTTCCTTATAGCTGCAACAGCCCATTTTTAGTCAAATCAGAATAGTGGTTTTGAGACCACAAATCTGAGGTCTAAATACTTATTTTATTATTATTTTAAGGTCTAAAACATGATAGTATTATTGTATGAAAATTTTGTTAAGAAATTCTATCATTTGAATGCTTAATTCGATAAAAAGGACTAAATCCCGTAAAGTGTAAAAGTTGAGTTCTATTAGCTAAAGATGTCTAATAGCTATATAAATTTAAAATAGAGGTCCTTATTTTGTTATTGAACCATCCATAATGTGAGTGGGCATAGATGGACACATTATTAAGTGTTTTAAAGGTTATTAATTAAGGTTAAAGTTGTAATTTAGTATTAACTAAGTAAAATAAGGAAAAACAAATTTGTCATCTTCCTAAGTGCAGTCATCCAATAAAAATAAGCTAGGAAAACACATTAATAGATCTTGAAGGTTCGGTTATGTCTCATCCATGCATGTAAGTGATTTTTGACTCGGTTTTTAATGATTTCTATGTTTTCGGAGTCGTTGTAGCTTAATCTAGCTAGCCCAGGGACTAATTTTTGAAACTGTTAAAAGTCTAGGGTTTTACCATTGATGAATATGTATGTGTTTCGATATTTGACGATAGAAAATGAATGGTTGTTGTTAGATAAACAACATTTGTTAAGTTATTTTTGATAAAATTGTCAATTAGGGATTTAATTGAGAAATGTGATAAATTGTGTGGTAAATGTATGAAATAATGAAAAATATGGGCTGATATGAGAATAGGTGAATTCGGCTAGCATGGTTGTGGACTTAATTGCATGAAATTGCATTTTTATGAGCTAGGGACTAAATTGTAAAGAAGTTGAAATATTAGGGGTAAAAGTGTAAAATTTCCATAATATGAATTTTTTGACTGAATTGAATATAATATGTTTTAAATAAGTTAAATTTGATTATATAGATAAGAAAAGCAACGTACGGATCTAGATCAGGGGAAAAATAAAGTTTTGGACTAGTTGATCCATTTCATCATTTTTGTGATCGAGGTAAGTTCGTATGTTAATAAGAATTAATATAATTGTGTTTTAAATGATTTATAATTGTATTATTGATGAATACGACTTCACAGAAATGTTCGACAAATATTTGACGACGTTTGAAATCCAGTTGAACCTTAGGAATAGATAGGATACAAATGACATGTCATTAGGGGTTATTATGTTTTTGGTACTGGTCTGTACATTCTACCAGTGGCTTATTTCTTCGGAATGTGTTGTAGAGTCTTGTCAGCTTGTGTGAGCAGCACCGTGTAGCTACTTCTTGACCATAAGCTTGTGTGAGCAGACCCAATGATAGATCGAGATGAGCATTTACATATGAGATATGAGATTGAGATGGTTACGACCATGCATTGGCACTTAGGGTGCGAGATTTCCGAGTATCCAATATTATTCCAAATGGTTCAATGAGTATATTGAAGATATGAAAAAGTAAGAGATTGATATGTATCGGTACAGGTATGTTCATGTCAGCTAGTGTGAGCAGCACCTTGTAGCCACGTCTTGATCGTCAGCTTGTGTGAGCAGACTCGGTGATAGCACGATCATTTACATAGAGATATGAGATTGAGATGGTTACGACCATGCATTGGCACTTAGGGTGCGAGATTCCCGAGTATCTGATATTATTCCAAATTCTTCAATGGGTATATTGATGATATGAAAAAGTAAGAGATTGATATGTATCGGTACAGGTATGTTCATGAATTGTATAAGCATTGAATCTATGAGAATTATGAGTTCATGTCTAACTTTTTGATGGATATGTGTTAGGCTTTTGGGATTCAAGTCAGATATATTATTGTAACAGTCCGATTTATACCCTAGTCGGAACAGTGGTTTCGGGACCACGAATTCGAGTTTGAATATTTTTTATATTATTTTCTATGCTGTTGATACGTGACTAAGCATGTGGTAAATTTCTGTAAGTTAATTTGTCTGTCTGTGCGTTTAATTTGACAATAGGATGAAATTGCATTAAATGTGAAAGTTGCTTGCTATTTGTTAAAGTACCAATGTGTTATGGCTTTGTATAAATGAAGGCCTTATGTTGCTATTATACCAAATTATAGATAGTGAATGAATAAAAGTCTTAAATGTCCATATTGTATAATTGTTTTAATTATATTAATGAAGGCTATTTTGGTACATTGGATTTTTAACAATAGATTAATGAAACAAAAGATGAGTGTTCATCTTTATTTCTTTTCTTTTGGCCCAATGTACTAAAGAAAAAGAAAGCTTTGAAGCTTGGTATTTCCGGTTGGTTTCAAGCTTGAATTCAAGGTTAGTTTTTGAGTTTTTGATAATTTCTACATTTTTGTTGTTTCGAGAGCTATCAAACCCATGTTTCAATTTAATGAATTGATGTTGTTTATGAGAAATGCCATTGATGTTATATTGAGCTTTGTAATGATTTTTGGTGTTAAATGAAAGATATGAGCTAAGTGAACATGTTTTGTTCTTGAAGTTTTGACGAATTTAGCTAAATAGGGCTAAATTGTGAAAATGGTAACTTGAGGGACTAAATAACAAATTTGATGAAATATGTGGACTTGTATGTGATGTACATGCATTCGGCTAAGTATGTGTATGTGTGGATTTTGTGAATTTGTGAGAAAAATGGACTAAATTGATAAAGTGTGAAAATTTGAGGGCTAAATTGCAAATAGCCCTAAATGTGTGTCTTTGGATTGAATTGAATGAATTAGTGAATAAAAGGGTTAATTATGAATATGTTTAGATCAAGAACCGAGGAAAACGGACTTAGATTGCGGAAAACGAAAATAATCGAGTAGCCGTTTTCATTCCGACATATCAAATCCGAGGTAAGTCACTATGCAAATAAATGTATATGTATGCAATTGAAATTGTTCATATGACTGATGTTGATAATGAATGATTATGAGAGGTTATGCATATGAATTCTGAGATAAGTTCGATATAATGACTAATTCTGAGAAGCCCCGTACGAACTTAGGAATATATATAGGATTGGCTAAGTCACGACATAGGTATCTGTTCTGTTTTTATCATGTAAGACCACGTCTGGGACGTAGGCGTTGATTTAAGACTTGTGTAAGACCACGTCAGGGACGTTGGCATTGATATGAGCTTTACGTGTAAGACCACGTCTGGGACATTGGCATCGTTACGATTCTTGCGTGTAAGACCATATCTGGGACATCGGCATCGTATTGATACGTGTAAGACCCTGTCTGGGACAGTGGCATCGATATTTGATTATGTGTAAGACCCTATCTGGGACAGTGGCATCGATATCCGAGTGCATGTAAGACCTCGTCTGGGACGTTGGCATTGTACGACTATTCTGTGCTTTCTGAGTATCCTACTAGATTCCTTACGGTTCATCGGGGGAGTCTGAGATATGAATGGCAAATCCCAGCTTTGATAGATTAAGTAAATGAATGTCTGGTTCAGGTACATTGATTATACACTAATTGTGTATACAAGGTAAGTATCTATGTGATCTTACTACGATGTTATGTATATGGAATGGATGATACCATATGTAAAGTTTGACTAGATGAATTATGGGTATACATGGTATGTGATTTGGAATTTGGTAAGTGATGGTTAAGCAAACAAGCTTAAGAAAGAATGAGATGATTTATATCATGAGAACCAAATTAGTCATTTTATTGATTTGATTATGTGCAATTCATGCTAAGTCGTTTGTATGTTGACTTACTAAGCTTTTGGAAAGCTTACTCCGTGTGTATGTTTTCTCGATTTTATAGGTCGTCAAAGCTACTGAAGGCTCGGGACTGTCACGGATTGTCATCACACTATTAAACTTATTTTGGTACACTTTGGAAATGTATATATCTAGATACGTCATGTATAGTCTAGTTGGTGGTATAAATTGATGTATAAACTTGGTCATGAGATGTGACTAATTTGGTTCATATTTTGCCTTGATGAATATGGTATGTGATGTTGTTTTGACATGGTTTGATGTTCATGAAATGGTTAAGTTTATAGGCAGATAAATGATGAAGATATGTCTTAGTTATATATATATGTTTTGTCTTGAAAGTTGGCATGAATGAAATGGGTATTAAATGTATAAATTGAATGGTCAAATTAGTATGTTTTTGGTTGCCATATATGCATGATATGTCTTGGTATAAGTTGATTGTAGGAGTGACCAAATGGGTGGCAAGTTGGCCTTGTAAATGGCATATAATGTCACACGATCGAGGCGCACGGGCGTGCCTAGAGACAGTGGGTGAATAGCAGAATGTAGCTTAGTAGCACACAGCCTCGACACGGGGGTGTCAGCTAGCCGTGGTGTACAAGTCAGTAGCTAGCTAAGAGTACACGGCCATGGCACACGGGCGTGTTTGGTGGCCGTGGTGGGGAAGTCAGTATGTGGCCTAATAGCATACGGCCATGACACACAGGCGTGCCTAGTGACCGTGTGAGGAAGTCAGTATATGACCACGGGAAGGACACACGGGGGTGACTAGAAGCCGTGGAGGGCACATGGTTTCCTTCCATGGGCGTATATTCCCTGTAGTTTTGAAAAGTTTTAAATTTCCCATGGAATCTGTATGTGTTTCAGTTGAGTCCCGACTTGATTTATAAGCATGATTAAGGTCTCATTGACCGTATTAAGTGACATTATGTTCGAGAATGATAAATGTATGTATGGATTTCTGTAAATGCCTTCTGATCTATTCGGTAACGCTCCTAACCCTAATCCGGCGACGGACTCGGGATATGGGTGTTACAATTATGCTATGTTTATTTCCTTAAATTATGATTAAATGGTAAGTTGTGCTTTAGCCATATGAGCTTACTAAGCTTTATAGCTTACTTTATAGTGATTTCAAAGCTTGCTTGGATTGGGAGTTGTCAGAGATCTCATCACACAATCAAGCTGTCATTTTGGTACTTTTGAACTTGTGTATTTGGTTATATGGCATGTATAGGAATTGTGGTTAATATGACCTATAAGTTGGTAATGTATATATCCAACTTATTTGGCTTGTAAATGATGTATGTTTTGGTTATGTGTATAGCCATGTGTTCTGGCTTATTTCGGTATACTTGGATATGTGAATGTGTAAATGGCCTTTTGTTATGTGGTTTATATTTATTCTGTAAATGTCTTGTTGAAAATTGGTATTGAAGGTATCAAATAGATGAAATTGAGAATGTATTAGGCAAGATAATGCATATATGAAGTTAACCATTTAGGTGATTTTTGAATGTGAAATTGGTTTGTTTTGAATTGGAAAAACATGATGTTATGAGCATTATAGTTGTTGGTATTGAAATAGCATGATTTAGGCTTAGTTGATATTTGTTTGAATGCTTACTGATGCTATGTTATATGCCATTTGACATGTTTAGGTTGATGCAAATTTGGGTGAGAAAAATGTGGCTTAAACATAGCCTATTTTTGTCTACACAGGCAGAGACACAAGCATGTGTCTTAGCCATGCGTGACACACGTATAGGTGACACGGCCGTGTGTCCCCTGGTACTCATTTAGAAACCAAGTCAGTAGATCCACACAGCCCAGCACATGGGTGTGTGACTTGGCCGTGTGACATAAGTTAGTAGACCCTACAATTTTAGCACTGCCTAGCACACAGCCTGGCACACGGACACGTAAAGCCATTTCGAAGGCTACACGGGCTAGTCACACGGTCATGTGGTTGGTCGCGTGACCCAAGTTAGGGAGTTACACGGGGTAGAACACGGGCTGGGACACAACCATGTGTTCCCATTTTGAATGTCTATACGGCCTGTGACACGGGTGTTTCTTTAGTCGTGTGAGACACACGGTAGGGCCACACGTTTCCCCCAAATATCTCTAAATTCTCGGTTTAGTCTCGAACCACTGCTAATGATTGTTTTTGGCCTCGAAGGCTAGTATTAAGGACTATATGATTGTATTTAAATGATGTTGTTTGAATATGAGAATTGTATGATTGTTTTATTGATAAGTCTGGTAATGCTTTGAAACCCTATTCTGGCGACGAATACGGGTTTGGAGTGTTACAGCAGCACACTAGCGAATCTTCCAATTTTCCTTAATAATTCCTTAAACTAACCGAAAGCAAAATTCAATATAAATTCAATCAATTTACCACTAAACCAGCCCTCTAACACCCACTTATGAGTTCAAACCAATCGTTGAAATTATAACTATTTTTTTGAATCCAAACTAGTTAGATTCCTTACACTGTATCGATGCGAACCGTATGTACAATTGTTCGTCGCCTTTATGGATGATTTGGGGAATTTGGGTCATCATCTAATTCGATAACATACTGGAAAATCAATAGCTAATTAATGATTAAGTTCTTTTGATTTAATCAATTCATAACCTTTACCCAACAACTATGTGCCGAAATAAAAAAAAAACTAGTTATCCTTAATTGCACTTACACTTCACGACTTGTGGGATCCGACTGACTAATTGATCAAGAACGTCTCTCCCTAATTAACATGTGACTAAAGGATGATTAGAAGGGTTCAAGAACACACTTTAATGCTGGAAAATATAGTCAAGACCCAAGAAAAAAAAAACCCCCTTTTCTTGCACATAGGTACACCACTACCACCCATGGTGACCAAAATTAGGGTTAAATTTTAAAATGGTTTGAGATCTCATTAAAATATGAAAAAATACCTTTGAAATAATTTAAAATCCCCCAAATTCCATATCTAGAAGTTTTGGTTTTAAATTGATAAGATTGATCAAGAAATTGAAGAGAAAAGAGATCTTACCCAAGCTAGTTGAGAGAAAAGACAATGACACTTTCTTGGCAATGTTTGGGATCGATCTTGGGATTCAAGATTTCATATTTGGGGCTGATATAGATGAGGATAAATGGAAGCAATAGAGTAAAGAAGATGGTGCACAATCTTGATGCAAAAAAGAAGAAGAAAGAGATGGTAAAATGGGAGGTCTAAGCGACGAGAACAATAGGAAAAAGAAAGAAAATTGAAGAGAAAAAAAGAGAGGAAGAGGGTGAATGGTAGGGTGGGGAAAAATTGAATTAAAGTCTGAAAAATAAAATAAAAAGTTGTATTTATGCTTAGGGTTCAAGGGTATGGATGGCACACACACTAAAAAACAATGGATTTTGCAAAATTTAATTGTTTCGCAAGGGAAAGGATTTGAACTTGGGATCTCATTTAATTTCCATGTTTTCTCATATTTCTTTTAACCATTAGGCTTTTTTTCTCATTCTTGAAATAATTTTGCAATATTTATTTTAAAAACAAGGCATGTCACATACTAGAGTTTAAAGCAAAAAATTTCAAAATAATAAAAATGATGAGAGAGAAGGGACTTGAACTTGGTTTCGAGAAACGTTTCACTAACACTTAACCAACAAACCAATACCTCATTTATTTCCTAAAAATGTATAGATAATCTTAAAAATTAAGGCATGACCACACTCTCTCAATTTACAGACCCGATTCTACTAACCTCAGTTTTCGAGATGTTACATTTATGGGTTGAGATGTCTTCATGACATTCAAAGATCTATCTATTAGCTTTGAAACACATCTTGAATCACTCAATTTCAATTTCAGGATCTCAAGTGATGACCATTTTAGTGAAGATTCTGCGAGCAGAATTTCTGGACGGGATTATTACGGAAATTATGAATTTCGGGCTTTAAATTTGGGTTTAAATCATATTGGGTTCAATTTTTAGGTTTAATTTTTATTATAAATAGCCCAATATTTTATTTATTAGGTTTTATTATTTTATTATTTATTTATTCCAAATTTTGGTTATTGTTTAAGTATTTTAAGTTGTTTATGAGTTTTATGTTTCTTAGTCAAACAAAAAAGTTTAGTTTAAAACTACTTTTTATTTAGATTAATTAGAGTTTCATTATACTTTAGAGTTTTATTTGGATATACTTAGCTAGCCTATATAAAGGCTTCCTCATTATTCATTAATGAGACAATTTGTTTTCATTAATAAAGTTTTCAACTCTCGGAGTTAATTCTTTGTGTAAGATTTCTTTCTTATGATTTTTAGAAGTAGTTTTCTTCTCGGTTTTCTTCAAGGAGTCGTGGGAATCCATGGTTCTCCCTTCAATTTGCCAATGACAATTTCTTGGAGGGTTGATTAGAGCCATTAATTGAGTTTGTTGGGATTTATATATCAAATGGTTCGATTGGACGTTTATCCTTCTATCCATCATATCCATCAGTTTATCGTTCCATCTTCTACTTTAATTTAACCTATCTTTTCTCTATTAAGTTATTATTTTGGATATTTATCCTTTATTTTTTAAAATTTTTCTTGTTTTTGTTATTTCCTTTATTATTTTTTAAATTTATTTGGTTTCTTACTTTCGGGTCACATCTACATCTTTCCTTCTTGAGTCAAACAACTTGATTTTGATCCTTCTTCTGCTTCTTCCGCCTCACTCACTTATCAAAATGTGTAGGACTTATGTTATAATTATGCCTTAATAACCTTATTGGGATGGTTGGTGCATGGTTTTAATTAAATTATATATTAATTTAATGAATTAAGTTAAATAATAAAATGTTAAAGTAAAGAAAAACAAAAAAAAAAAAACATCATCATCTTCTTTCAATTTCTTCTTTTCCAACCGAAGAACACCATTTTTGCTTAAGGGAGAATCGGTCAAGTGTGCATGTAATTCAAAATTGAGCTCGTTTATTGTAATTTTTATGTTTTTGAGATCGTTGCAGCTAGGTTCAGCTAACTCGTATCTTTGTTTTCAAAACTGTTAAAATTTATAAAGTTTTCATTAATGAAAATTGAAGTTTTTTATGTTTAATAGTTTTATTATAAGCTTAGATATGTTTAAAGACTAATTTGTTAAGTATATTTTGCTAGTTTTGTGTATAAGGGCAAAATTGTAATAATATAAAATTTGTCATGAAATTTTAAAAATATATATATTTTTAGAGGGCTTTACTATGATAATATTGTAATTGTATTGAAAATCAAAGCTTGACTTTGAAAGATATAATAGTTTCTATTTTAGGGACTAAAGTGAACAAAATGTAAAACTTTAGAGGAATTGTGCTAAATAAATAAAAGATATTATGATACAAGCAGCTCGATCCAATTCGAAGGCCATAATAGAGATGAGCTTAGTTTCCCTCAAGGCCCAATTATGAGATCCAAATCCAAGCAGTTAAAGTTAAAACTCAACTTATTCATTCAAGACTTCATCACAAAAAAAAAAAAAAAAAAAAAAAACAATCGAGAAGAGTTGAAGCTTCAAGACGATGAATTTTAGAGTTCAATAAGGAGTGAGGATGAATTAGAAGGAACTAATTTTGTTCGTGGGCCTAGGCTCTCAATCTATGATGACAAGCCCATGTGGAAGATGTTAACAAGCTTAGGCGTTTCACTTCAATGACTCCAATCAATCCCACAAGCTTAGGCGTTTCATATTGGGTTCAAGTTTTAGGCTTAACTTTTATTATATATGAGCCTAATATTATATTATCAGCTCTTATTATTTATTATTTATTATTTATTATTTTTTTATTCCAATTCTATCTTCTTTACTTTCTTCTTTATTGTTCTAATATTTGATTTATTGTTCTATTTTATTTATCTTAGTTATTTATTTTAATTATTTTACCTAACTTGGATTCTATTACATTTCAGGTTGTGTCAAAATCTAAGTTTCTTTCCAAATGTCTAGAGCCCTAAGTCAAATCTGTAATAGCCCGGTTTTGGGCCTAGTCGAAATAGTGGTTTCGGGAGCACAAATCTGACACAGAATAGTTCATTTTTATTATATTTTTATGGTCTACAGTTTCATGAAATGATTTCGTGAAAATTTCGTTCAAAAATTTTGACGTTTGAGCACTCAGTTTAACTAAAAGGACTAAATTGTAAAAAGTGAAAAAGTTGAGTTCTACATGTTAGAAGTGTTCAATTTCTATGAGATTTTAAATTGAAGGTCATTAGATGGTAATTAAACCATTTTAATTTAAGTTGGACAAAAATAGACATGAGGTAAGAGAATTTTAGTGTTTTGAGAAAAGGGCATTTTGGTCATTTGGTTAATAAAAGAATAAAAAGGGAAAATAAAGTCAAAATTTTGTCTGTCTTCTTCAAACTTGGCCGAATTTCACAAGACACAATAGATAGGGTTTTCTTCAACTTCCAAGCTTGATTGTAAGTATATCTTAGCCCTGTTTTTAATGCTCTTTACGTTTTTTAAGTCGTATTCACCCGATCTTTCCATTTCTACCATTATTTTGAAGTAGGGTTCATGTTTGAAATTTGACCCATGAATGATATGCATGTGTTTTGATGTTAAATGGTGGAAAATGAAGGTTTGGTGTTAGATAAACAACTTTTACTAAGTGATTTTTGATGAAAATGCTTAAAAGGACCTATTTGTAAAAGTTATAAAATATGTAGTAAAAGTGTGTTTTAATGGAAATTGTGGGCTGTTATAGTTATAAAAATGGTTTGTCTAGACTTGTACATTAATGAAATTGCACATGTTTCATTTTACGAGACTAGGGGCAAAAATGTAAATATGATAAAGTTTAGGGGCAAAAATGTAATTTTTCCATAATGTGATTTTTGGACTGAATTGAATAATGTGAATAATAAATGAGTTAAATTTTCTATTATAGATTAAAAGAAATGATGTTCAGATCTAGATTGGGGGGAAAATAAAGTATTTGACAATTAGGTCCCATTCCTACTATTTTTTGTACCGAGGTAAGTTCGTATGTAAATAATGCATTGTTATTTATGCTTTAATTGCTTTATCATTATATGAATTGTGATTTAATCTTGAATGAAATCGACAAAGTTCGACAAATGAGAAATCCGGGTTGAACCTTAGGAATAGGTAGGATACAAATGTCATGACATTAGGGTTAGTTGAGATTACGTGTAAGACCATATATGGGATATGGCATCGATATGAGATTTCGTGCAAGACCATAGCTAGGCTATTGGCATCAATATAAATCCCATGTAATACCATATCTGGAATATGGCATTGGTATAGTACTATGTGTCTGAAATTTCCCGAGTACCCTTTAGTATTCCAAGTGGTTCAAAGGGAAACTTAACGATAAAGTTTAAGTTATGAAAGACTATGGTATGATGTGAAAGATTATGGTAAGCTGCAAGTTGGTACAGGTATGTACATAAACTCATGCTTAATGAGCTCAATATGTGATGAAACCTTGGATTGGTTCGATTGAGTAAGTTATGATGTTAATATTTTAATAACATCCATGCTAAGCTTGACTATGAATTCACAATGACATTTATGTTAATTTACTTTACGTTAAATACATGTTAAAGTGTGTATGATGCTTATTATTTGCATAGGAACTTACTAAGCTTTAAAGCTTACTCCCTTTCTTTTTCTCTTGTCTTATAGTGTCACCAAGCCAGCTCGGGGATCGAAGATGTAACACTCCTAACCCGTATCCAACACCAGATTAGGGTTACAAGATATTACTGTAACATCCTGAAAAGGGCCTATGCATTTTCAGTTTAATTGTACGAAATGACATGTCTTACGTGTTATGAATAAATTTTGAACATTTTTGGAAACTTGAAAATGCATGAAAATGATTTAGAAATGAACATTTTTGGAAACCTGGAAATGTATGGAAATGTTAGGTTTAAAAGAGGAAAGTGAACATTTCTGGAAACTTGGAAATGTAAGGAACTGTCAAGTTTAAAGAGGCAAATGAAAATTTTTGGAAACTTAGAAATGACTTAGAAATGTCGAGTTTTAAAGTTTAAAAGAGGAAATTAAGGCAAGGGGGCCTTAAGAGAAAAAGTATGTGAAATTTAACACGCAAACAGGCTTGGAAAAGCGGCCTGGAGATGCCACTTAGGGCCTCTGGAAATGGCGCCACATGCAAGGGTATTGGGCCTGAGTTCGAGTCACTTGGGAAGTAAATAAAAGAAGTTTTATTTTTGCTTCCAGAAGCCAGAGGTGGACGGCACAAGCTTTCTAGAAAGAAAGAGTTTTATTCTCTTTAATATTCGGTTAATAAGGTGATAAATAAAGGATTTTTAATTGGATTATTTTCAAGGGATAATAAGGATTATTCTTTAATTATTTTAAATTAAAGAGATAAAATTATCACATAGGAAGAGTGCTGGCCAAGTAGGGGACTCTAGCCTAGTAAATTCGGCTAAGGGAGGAAAAGTAAGGCCAATTTTCAGTCACTCTTTTCTCGCTTTTGCCGAATTTCTCAAGAAAATTCCTCTCCCTCTCTGCCGAATTTTCCCTTGGTCTAGTAGCCTCTCTTTCATCGATTCCTCTTTCCTTCTTCTCTTCTTTTCTCTTCTACTGTCAGAGCTGAAACCTTTTTGATCCCTGTCTAAGTCTCCATAGCCGCATATTACTAAAGGTTCAAACAAGGGTGCCATTGACTGTGGTATTAAGGTAAGAACAATGGATTTCTTGTTGTTTCATCTCCTTTAATCAAGATCTAGGAATTTATTCTCTTGTTGTCTCTTGGCCGAATATTCAAGGAGGAATTTTGGGATTTTTTTTGGATAGTTGACAACTACAAGGAGAAAGGTTTCGGGATCTAAGGTAAGCAAACATGTATATTCGGCCAAGGGCCATTTATTATGTTTAATGTTGGAAATCAAATCTAGCAAGTGGTATTTCGACAGAGACTAAGGCCAGGTGACTACTATCGGGATTAATATCCACAAGGTAAGTGATTATAAGGTTCGGCTAAGGCCTATTGTGGTATTTAGATTTATTTCAAAAGCCGAAAACTAACCTGATAGGAGTTTTGGTAGTTAGCCGATTTCAAGGGTGAGCATCACAAAGATTCGGGACTTGATTCTTAAGTCAATCGGTAACAAGGTAGGTCTTAAGTGTACAAATCCTACTAGGATTTGGTTTTATAGCCGAATAGGCCTTTGCTAAATATTACCATGTTGACTGACTATAGGCATTAAAGATCTAAATCTGTAGATCAGTTTTTCGGATTTTCAAGGACTTCGTTAAGTGAATCAAGTGTGTACCCCACACTAACCTTTAATACGATCTATGGCACATTTAATATAAGTATGTATAAGTATGAATAAGAATGTGAATATGGCTATGGTACCTTATTGTGGTACAAAGTACTCAGGTACGTTTCCTACTTCTACTAGGATTACGAAATATGTTATATTTAACATGTGAAAAGTGACATAAATGTGAATTTAAGTATGATATGCATGACATGAAAAATATGGGGCATTCGGGTTATTTGAAAAAGGGGAAGTGAATGTGGTGACTTCGGTCTCACTATCTGAATGTGGTGACTTCGGTCACATTATCTGAATGTGGTAACTTCGGTTACATTATCTGAATGTGGTGTCTCATGACACAATTATCTGGTGGCTATGCCACAAATTTTATATGGGCGATGAGCACGTCGACTGCAGCGACTGCCTTCGATGGTGTGTAGCGGAAGAAGGGTTGACTTAGTAGTCCCCACGGTGTGCAGGTTGGTACGGGGATGTGTAGCGGATGGCATCTAGTTTTGGGTTTGGGTTGCATCATTATTTTTATCTGTTATATGTATTGATATGTGACATAATAATGAATGCCTGATCTATTAAATTTTAGTGTTTGTTACACATTGAGTCTGTTGAGTCACCCCGTCATCGGAACATGTTTCAGGTGACGAATAGTGATGGACCGGGTCGGCAGGAGCTTAGTGGTGGCCATGCGAAGTTCAGATTTTCCTTATTTTTGGACTCTTGTTATTTTAAGTATTTTATAATTTTATTTCGGGTTTTTATTTGATGTAATAAGGCCACAACTGAACTAAGTTATTTTCTATTTTATTCGCTTTGTTTTGACATTTTTATTAAAGATTAAGTCAATTTGATTTAAAATAAACTTTCAATATTTTGTCACTTGAAATAAATGGGCTTTTAATACAAAACAAACTTGTTTTCAACTCAAGCCAACCAATTCGAACTTTCTTCCAAAATCACTCAAATTTTTTTTTCAAAGTGCCAACGAATTTGAACTAGTTTTCTTCGAGGAACATACCAGATCCGGTCAGGACTCGTGGGCCAGGTGTGAGGTGTTTCAGTTTGGTATCGAAGCCCAGTTTTAAACTCTCAGCCTGTGGGCTAAGGTCCAAAACATTTTCCAATCAAGCCAAATGAGTTTTATGGAAGTATTTCTGAAAATAAGCGTGTTTTTACGGCATGGCGCCTAAGTCTCCGACCATGATCCACTGTAAGTACCACAACCATTTGTATGATTATGTGATTTATGAATTATGGAAGGGTAGAAAAAGCATGGAACGTAGAATAGTATGATAGGAACTTGAACCCTAGGACTAGTCTACTCAAACACAAATACATAAGACTTAATTCCATTAAACAAACCTATGGCTAAGTCACCGAGTTAGGGTGTGGTAACCCCAATGCGCATGTCTAGGATTGGATCCTAAGAGCACAGTATTTAGCGATCCTAGTGATTCACCTCCTCTTCGCAGGAATCCTACCTGGTGCGTAGCTTCGGTTCACCCTAACTCAGAGGTCTCAGTAGGTGTGGCAACCTCTGTGTGCATGTCTAGGAATGGTTTCAGTGGGAGCTTGGTACTTAAGCAGTCTGTGTGACTCACCTCCTCTCCACTCGAATCCTGCCTGGTGCGTAGCTTTGGTTCACCCTGACCAAGTGGACTCGGTCATAGGCTAAACACAATAACTAAAACCTGAAAGGGAACTAGCCGTGTTTTTTAACAAAACCCTAGTTTTAAAACTCTTAAAACTTTCTTTTAAAGTTGTGAAACCATCTTTACAAAATTTTTCGAAAGATTGCCGATTTATGAAATTACAAAAATGCCCCTAGCGGTAAAATTACCAAAATACCCTAGGTTTATAAAATGTCCAACTACCCAACAATCTTACCAAAATTTCATTATTTTATAAACGCTTCAAAAACCCTAATCCGCAAAATATCAAAATACCTTGATTTTGGAAAATTACAAAATTGCCCCTAACTTACCAAAATTACCAAAATAACCCTGATTTCCAAAATTTTGCAACATTACTGTTTTGGAAAGTATAATTCCTAAAAAGAACCCTCAAAGTTTTGCAACTTTTAAAATATCCCTGATTTATTAGATTTTACGAATTTATCCCGGTTTGTGGAAAGAATTACCGAAATACCCCAAATTTCGAAATTTTCCAAAATACCCCGAAAATTCAAAATTTCCAAAATACTTTTTGACAAAATCACCAAGGAACTTTTTTCTTTTGAAAAATTATGAAAATGCCCCTGTAGGACAAATTACGAAAATACCCTTGGGTAGTGGGGAAACAACAACAATGAAAACTACAACATTTCTCTGAATGAATGAAAGTTCATAATTGATTGATGGATGTATGAATGAATGAAAAGACTGTGTGCATGTATGAATACGAAAGAACCACTCCTAAAACTCTTTTCATAAAACTCCTTCGCGGGTAAACAAGTGAAACAAAGACTAATTCATAAAACTTCTTAATCAGCTCTCGACATTAGAAATGAGCTCTAGAGGACGTGGTCATCGTGGACGAGGTAAAGGAAGGATGACTGTGTCAGAACCTGTTAGATCGGGTCAAGGGTCTGACAATGAGATACCACCGCCACCACCACCCCCAGTTGTTAGTGTTGAGCAGCAAGCTCTCGGACGGGGATGATCTTTGTGTCGCAGTCGTCTTTGCGAGTTTTGGAGTTGGTGGCTGGTGCAGGAGGAAATTCGGGAAATCGTAAGCCTGTGCCTAAATGGCTCCGAGCTAATGGAGCCGAAATGTTTCGTGGAGTATCAGGTGTGGCACCCAGTACAGCTGAGTACTGGTTGGAAGCAACTGAGCGCATCATGGATGAGCTTGACCTGACCCCTGAGGAGAAGTTAAAAGGAATGGTGGCATTGTTATGCGATGAAGCGTACCCATGGTGGTTAACTGTTCGGGATGGTGCCACGGCCGAGGATCTGACCTGGGAGTACGTTAAGGAAGCGTATCAAAAAAAATATGTTGGAACCAAGTATACGGATGAGCAAAGAAAGGCATTTCTAGGGCTGGTTCAAGGGAACAAGTCCGTGGCGGAATATGAGGCTAAATTCCTGAGGTTGAGCTGGTATGCCTGAGGAGTAGTGGCAACTGAGCATGAGCGCTGTGTCTGTTTTGAGGACGGACTAAGGGATGATCTAAGATTGTTGATAGCACCACATCAGGAGCGGGAGTTTTCTGCTTTAGTAGAAAAGGCCAAGGTAGCGGAGGGAATTAAGGATGCTACAAAGCAGACTATGGACCGGAATAGGCCCAAAAGAGGTTTTGGATCGTCTGGGAAGGTTCAAAAGGGGCCTAGAGTGGACAGGCCGCGAGGTCAACAAGCTGGTACAGGATGGCAGTGTCGTCCTTGTGATCATTGTGGAAAGAAGCACTTAGGGGAGTGCTGGAAAAAGACGGGAGGATGTTTTAGGTGTGGGTTTAAGGACCATATGCTCAATGATTGTCCTAAGAAACTAGATGAAAGTCGACCAGCAGCTCAGAATGTTAGTCAGGCTGGTAGAGAAGGACAAAAGCCTCAACGAGGTCATGGTTCGAATAACAGAGGTAATGGTGCTGGCAGAGGACGAGGAACTCAGGGCAGAGGTGCTGCTAATGCTGAGGTGAGGCAACCGAGTTTGGTTTATGCGGTTCACCGGAGGGAGGATGGAGACGTGCCGGATGTTATAACCGGTACGTTCTTTATTTATGGCAAGCCCTACTTTGCTCTTATTGATATGGGCTCGACCCATTCTTATGTTGCATGTAGTGTAGTGGAAACACTAGGCCTAGACTCTGAACTCTCTGATAGGCAGATGACTGTAGTAAGCCCATTAGGCCAGACTGTAGTGGTGGATAAGATCTTTCGGAATGTAACCCTAGAGATGCAGGGAGTGAACTTTCGGGCTGACTTAATGGAACTACCCTTTGGGGAGTTTAAACTTATACTTGGAATGGATTGGCTAGTAGAGCACCGAGCCGTATTGGATTGTGCGGCTAAACGTATGGAGTTAAGGACTCTGGAGGATGAAGTAGTAGTAATGGTCGGAGAAAGAAGAAACTACCTGTCTAACGTAGTTTCGGCGTTAAAGGCTGAGAAAATGGTTAGGAAAGGGTGCAAGGCGTTCTTAGCCTTCGTGAGTGCGTTGGGTGGAAAGGAAGAAGGTGTCAGTGGAGTTAAAACGGTAAGGGACTTTGAAGATATATTTCCGGAGGAATTACCAGGAATACCCCCAGATAGGGAGGTGGAATTTGGAATAGACTTGCTACCGGGAACAGCTTCTGTGTCAATCGCTCCATACCGAATGGCGCCAAAGGAGTTGGTTGAGCTCAAGGCTCAAATCCAAGAATTGCTGGATCGTAGGTTCATTCGACCCAGTGTGTCTCCATGGGGAGCACCGGTCCTGTTTGCAAAGAAGAAGGACGGAACTATGCGGATGTGCATAGATTACCGTTAGTTGAATAAGCTGACCATTAAGAACAAGTATCCTTTGCCAAGGATCGATGACTTGTTCGATCAGCTGAAGGGGGCCGCGGTATTCTCGAAGATAGACTTAAGGTCGGGATATCATCAGTTGAATGTGAAGGAGACAGATATCCATAAGACCGCTTTTAGGACAAGATACGGCCATTATGACTTTGTAGTAATGCCGTTTGGGTTGACGAATGCTCCAGCTGCGTTCATGGATATGATGAATCAGGTTTTCCAACCCTACTTGGATAGGTTCGTCATTTTGTTCATCGATGATATCTTGGTGTACTCCAAGTCTGAAGAGGAGCATGATGAACATCTCCGAGTTGTGCTGCAAGTGTTAAGGGAGAAGAAGCTCTTTGCCAAATTCAGCAAGTGTGAATTTTGGCTTAAGGAGGTGGCATTCTTAGGACATGTAGTATCCGCAGAAGGAATAAGAGTGGATCCTAGGAAGATCGAAGCAGTGTTGGATTGGAAACCACCTAGGTCTGTGGCTGAGATCTGAAGTTTCTTAGGATTGGCAGGCTATTACAGAAGGTTCGTGGAAGTGTTTTCGTCAATAGCCGTGCCTTTGACAAGGTTGCTAAGGAAGGAAGTACCCTTTGAATGGACAGATAAGCAACAGAAGAGCTTTGAAAAGCTTAAGAAGGTGCTGACGGAGGCTCCAGTGTTAATTCAGCCGGAGGCAGGGAAGGATTTTGTGGTGTACTATGACGCTTCGCATACGGGATTAGGATGCGTCCTAATGCAAGATGGAAAAGTAGTCGCTTATACGTCTCGGCAGTTAAGGCCGCATGAGGTTAATTACCCAACCCATGACTTGGAATTGGCAGCGGTGGTTTTCGCCCTTAAGGTGTGGAGGCACTATCTCTATGGAGAAAGGTCAGTGATCTACACAGACCACAAGAGCCTTAAGTATCTGTTGACTCAGAAGGAGTTGAACTTGAGGCAGCGAAGGTGGGTGGAGTTATTGAAGGATTATGATTGCTCGATAGAGTACCACTCGGGCAAGGCAAATGTAGTGGCTGATGCCCTAAGTCGGAAGGTTGTGTCGGATCTAAGAGCTATGTTCGCACACTTGAGTCTGTATGATGATGGAAGCCTGTTGGCAGAATTACAAGTCAAACCCACATGGTTGAATGAGGTAAAGGAAGGTCAATTGTTGGATGAGGACCTAAGTGCTAAGTTACAACAAGTACGGAACGGAGAGTTAGAGGATTATGGCGTTAATGATGGAGTATTGTGCTACCAAGGAAAAGTCTGTATGCCGAAGGATGAAGAGTTAAGACAGAGGATTCTTCGGGAGGCGCATAGTAGCCCTTATGATATGCATCCCGGAGGCACTAAGCTATATAGAGATCTAAGGGAACAATTTTGGTGGCCTGAGCTTAAGCGGGAAGTTACTGAGTTCGTGGGGAAATGTCCGATGTGTCAGCAAGTTAAGGCTGAACACCAAGTTCCATCGGGATTGCTACAGCTTATTGAGATTCCGCAGTAGAAGTGGGAGAGAATTGCCATGGACTTCGTTAGCGGGCTTCCCCTTACGTCTACTAAGAAGGACTCGGTATGGGTGATAGTGGACCGTTTGACCAAGTCCGCGCACTTCATTCTGGTAAGAGTTGACTATTCTCTTCAGAAGTTGGCCAAGTTATATGTGGTGGAAATTGTGAGGTTACACGGAGTGCCGGTGTCAATCATCTCCGATAGAGACCCAAGGTTTACGTCTCAGTTTTGGAGAGCACTTCATCAAGCTTTAGGCACTAAGTTGGATTTTACAACGGCTTTTCATCCACAATCAGACGGGCAGTCTAAACGAGTTATACAAGTGCTGGAAGATATGTTGAGAGGCTGTGTGATGGATTTCTAAGGAAGTTGGGAAGATTACTTGCCTTTAGCTGAGTTCGCCTACAACAACAGCTATCAAGCTAGCATTCGGATGGCACCATATGAAGCGTTGTATGGTCGGAAGTGTCGAACTCCTACTTGTTAGACTGAATTAGGAGAACGTCGAGTTTTGGGTCCAGAGTTAGTGGCTGAAACTGATGAGAAGGTGGAGATAATCCGAGCACGGTTAAAGGAAGCCTCTGATAGGCAGAAGTCATACACAAACCTCAAGCGGAAGGAAATAGAGTTTGTAGTGGGAGACCAAGTGTTTCTGAAAGTCTCGCCTTGGAAGAAGGTGATGAGGTTTGGTCGAAAAAGGAAGTTAAGCCCAAGGTTTATAGGGCCCTATCGAGTCTTCAGCGAGAGTTGGACCAGTGGGCATACCAATTGGAGTTGCCACCAGTTGCAGCAGATGCACGACGTATTCCATGTATCCATGCTACGTCGTTATCGATCAGATCCGTCTCATGTGGTACCAGTTGAACAAGTGCAGCTAAGGCCGGACATATCCTACGAGGAAGAGCCGATTCAAATATTGGAACGTGATGTGAAAGTGCTACGAAGGAAGCCAGTTCCTCCAGTCAAAGTGTTATGGCGCAATCATGGATCGGAAGAAGCTTCGTGAGAGCTAGAATAGGCAATGCAATAGCAATACCCTCAATTATTTTAGCTAGGAAATTTCGAGGACGAAATTATTTTAAGGGGGTAGAACTGTAACATCCTGAAAAGGGCCTATGCAATTTCAGTTTAATTGTACGAAATGACATGTCTTACGTGTTATGAATAAATTTTGAACATTTTTTGAAACTTGAAAATGCATGAAAATGATTTAGAAATGAACATTTTTGGAAACCTGGAAATGTATGGAAATGTTAGGTTTAAAAGAGGAAAGTGAACATTTTGGAAACTAAGGAAATGCAAGGAAATGATTTAGAAATGATTCAAAAGAGGAAAGTGAACATTTCTGGAAACTTGGAAATGTAAGGAAATGTCAAGTTTAAAGAGGCAAACGAAAATTTTTGAAAACTTAGAAATGACTTAGAAATGTCGAGTTTTTAAGTTTAAAAGAGGAAATTAAGGCAAGGGGGCCTTAAGAGAAAAAGTATGTGAAATTTGACACGCAAATAGGCTTGGAAAAGTGGCCTGGAGATGCCACTTAGGGCCTCTGGAAATGGCGCCACATGCAAGGGTGTTGGCCCCGAGTTTGAGTCACTTGGGAAGCAAATAAAAGAAGTTTTATTTTTGCTTCCAGAAGCCAGAGGTGGACGGCACAAGCTTTCTAGAAAGGAAGAGTTTTATTCTCTTTAATATTCAGTTAATAAAATGATAAATAAAGGATTTTTAATTGGTTTATTTTCAAGGGATAATAAGGATTATTCTTTAATTATTTTAAATTAAAGGGATAAAATTATCACATAGGAAGATTGTGGCCAAGCAGGGGACTCTAGCCTAGTAAATTCAGCTAAGGGAGGAAAAGTAAGGCCAATTTTCATTCACTCTTTTCTCCTTGCTTTTGCCGAATTTCTCAAGAAAATTCCTCTCTATCTCTCTGCTGAATTTCCCTTAGTCTAGTAGCCTCTCGTTCATCGATTCCTCTTTCCTTCTTCTCTTCTTTTCTCTTCTACTGTCAAAGCCAAAACCTTTTTGATCCCTGTCTAAGTCTCCATAGCCGCATATTACTAAAGGTTCAAGCAAGGGTGCCATCGACTGTGGTATTAAGGTAAGAACAATGGATTTCTTGTTGTTTCATCTCTTTTAATCAGGATCTAGGAATTTATTCTCTTGTTGTCTCTTGGCCGAATATTCAAGGAGGAATTTTGGGATTTTTTTTTGGATAGTTGTCAACCACAAGGAGAAAGGTTTCGGGATCTAAGGTGAGCAAACATGTATATTCGGCCAAGGGCCATTTATTATGTTTAATGTTGGAAATCAAATCTAACAAGTGGTATTTCGACAGAGACTAAGGCCAAGTGACTACTATCGGGATTAATATCCACAAGGTAAGTGATTATAAGGTTCAGCTAAGGCCTATTATGGTATTTAGATTTATTTCAAAAGTCGAAAACTAACCTGATAGGAGTTTTGGTAGTTAGCCGATTTCAAGGGTGAGCATCACAAAGATTCAGGACTTGATTCTTAAGTCAATCGGCAACAAGGTAGGTCTTAAGTGTACAAATCCTACTAGGATTTAGTTTTATAGCCGAATAGGCCTTTGCTAAATATTACCATGTTGACTGACTATAGGCATTAAAGATCTAAATCTGTAGATCGATTTTTCAAATTTTCAAGGACTTCGTTAAGCGAATCAGGTGTGTACCCCACACTAACCTTTAATACGATCTATGGCACATTTAATATAAGTATGTATAAGTATGAATAAGAATGTGAATATGGCTAAGGTACCTTATTGTGGTACAAAGTACTCAGGTACGTTTCCTACTTCTACTAGGATTACGAAATATGTTATATTTAACATGTGAAAAGTGACATGAATGTGAATTTAAGTATGATATGCATGACATGAATAATATGGGGCATTCGGGTTATTTGAAAAAGGGGAAGTGAATGTTGTGACTTCGGTCTCACTATCTGAATATGGTGACTTCGGTCACATTATCTGAATGTGGTAACTTCGGTTACATTATCTGAATGTGGTGTCTCATGACACAATTATCTGGTGGCTATTCCACAAATTTTATATGGGCGATGAGCACGTCGATCGCAAATGATCGCCGATGGTGTGTGTAGCGGAAGGAAGGTTGACTTAGTAGTCCCCACGGTGCAGCGAGTTCGTGCGAGGATGTGTAGCGGATGGCATCTAGGTTTGGGTTCGGGTTGCATCATTATTTTTATCTGTTATATGTATTGATATGTGACATAATAATGAATGCCTGATCTATTAAATTTTAGTGTTGGTTACACATTGAGTCGTTGAGTCACCCCGTCGTGGGAACATGTTTCGTGTGACGGTGTGATGGACCAGTCGGCGGGAGCTTAGTGGTGGCCATGCGAAGTTCGGATTTTCCTTATTTTTGGACTCTTGTTATTTTAAGTATTTTATAATTTTATTTCGGGTTTTTATTTGATGTAATAAGGCCACAACTGAACTAAGTTATTTTCTGTTTTATTCGCTTTGTTTCGACATTTTTATTAAAGATTAAGTCAATTTGATTTAAAATAAACTTTCAATATTTTGTCACTTGAAACAAATGGGCTTTTAATACAAAACAAACTTGTTTTCAACTCAAGCCCAACCCAATTCGAACTTTCTTCCAAAATCACTCAACTTTTTTTTTTCAAAGTGCCAACGAATTTGAACTAGTTTTCTTCGAGGAACATACCAGATCCGGTCAGGACTCGTGGGACGGGTGTGGGGTGTTTCAATTACCGATCAAATCATAACATTTAAACATCCATAGCTCATACATCAATAAATCGTATTTAATCATTAATAAAAGGTCCTTTAAGTAGGTTTACAAGACCTTAAACATACCTTAAGAAAGAGTCAGAACTAAGCCGAACACATACGAAACTTTGCAGAACTCATAAAAATTTTCTTTCAAAATAGGGCACATGCCCGTGTGGCTAGGCCGAGTGCCTCACACGGCCATGCCTTAGCCCGTGTACAAAACTAACTAGTACCACATGGCCTATCACATGCCCGTGTGTCCAGCCTGTGTGGCTTCCTGACTTGTTTCAAATATGGACAGTATTGGACATAAACGAGACACACGCCTGTCTGCTCACCTGTGTTGACAATTATAGGCTATTTACAAGGCCAAATTGCCTCCCAAGTTTGGGTCAACCTACATGCTCAATTACGACATCAAAAACATACATTTAAACCACCATTTTCATCTACCAATTCAAGTATGAAACATACAGCTTCCATTTCATTAATTCATACCATAACAATCATTCACACAAAACCATATATATACACATTATAACCATCATTTTCACATATTGAAACATGTACCAAAATCATCACACAACCTTACTAGCCTATACATGCCATATACCATATATACAACTTCCAAAAAGGTACCAAAATAGATGGCTGATAGTGTGATTGAGTCGCTGACGATTCCCGAATCCTAACTAGCTTTAATGACACTGTAAAATAGAGAAAAACTTCACACAGTAAGCTTTAAAGCTTAGTAAGTTCGTAATATAACCCAATTAACTCATTAATTCAAATTCAATATACAAAGTTAACTATCACATAGATCAATTCACATCACCATTCAATCTCACCCAAGGTCATTACTCACTTTCATACCACATCTATAAGTTTATGCATAAGGATTTACAATGTTTCTCAATCCAATCCTTTCCATCATTTATTCACATAATCATCTATCTATTTCATTCACGATATCACCAACCACATAGGTTCTATACATACCTGTACCTATACGTATTTATATATCGCATTTACCACTCAATGCTCAATGCCATAATTTGTTCAATTCTCTTCAAACGTTTGATGAACTCACACACTAAGTGCTATTTAATTAGCAGAAGCTACAATAGTATCGCACACTTAGTGCCATCACAGTAAACCAAAGATGTCTCGATATCACACACAGAGTGCCAACTAATATAGCCGATTCATTTCTTTATTTAGCATACTTAGCGCAATTCATCGCAATAACTATTCTATTTACGCACACTTAGTGCCACATATCTTCGAATTCACATTTCGAATTACTAACTCAACAATCACATTTCCATTCATTTCATAACAGGTGAACATTATTTAAACAATTCATATTATCCACGAATTTACCTCAGACGTAGAAACAACAATACTAATCGATCAATCGAGCACTTTGTCTTTGCCTCGATCTCGATCTGAATCTCTATTTTCTTGATCTATATATTATTAAACTCAACTCATTCAATCACATTTTCATCCAAAACAATCCACAACACATAGTTAAAAATTTTACATTTTTAGCCCTCATAATTGTATATTTTGACATTTTAGTCCCTATTTCTCAAAATTACAAAATACACATAATTTCCATATACACATGCTTAGCCAAATTTTCCCCTAGTTCATATAAGCCCACATATTTCATTTATTTCACATTTTAGTCCTTTAATTTCTCGTTTTCACAATTTAATCCATTTTTGACATTTTTATCAAAAATCACTTTACAAAACATTAAAATCTATCAACAATTATTCATTATTCATCATCAACTATCACAAAGCTCAAACATTCATCAATGGAAGCTTACAAAATCACCAACAAATTCAAAAATTAGGGCATGGGCTAACTAGAACACGAAGCAACGATCACAAAAACGTAGAAATCATAAAAAAACCGAGTTAAAAATACATACCAATTGAAGCTTGAGCTAGTCGAACCTAACTAGCTCTCTTTCTTTTCTTTTTCTTTCAATTTTCGGTGAGAAGAACATAAAATAGCCACTAATTTATGTTTTGTTTTATTTATTATACATTAATTCATGTTTTACCATTTTACCCTTGGTCATTAAACCATTTAATCATCAATTATATACCCATTTATGTCCATCCCCACTAGCAATGGTTTATTCACAACATAAAGACTTCACATTTAATAAGCCATAACAATTAAGCACTTTAACAATTAGCACACAACTTTTTCATTTTATACGATTAAGTCCTTTTTTACAAATCGACACACAAACGATAAAATTTTCACACATGCTTAATCACATACCGTAAAGACTAAAAATAATATTAAAATATTTCTCTGACCTCAGATATGTGGTCTCGAAACCACTATTCCGAGTAGGGTCTAAACCGGGCTGTTATAGAACACGGCCGGAGATCCATTCTGTAACACCCCAAACCTTGCCTAAATGTTACGACCGGATCTAGTGTGCTACATCAGGTGATGATTCAAAACACGAGGATGTTTGGAAAACATATTGTTTAAAAATACGTTTATAAGTTTGAAATTTCGTTTCTTCTCACTTAAGCCTAAAAAGGGATTTGCTCATTTTATTATTTCTTCAAAATGTGCGTGTTATCTTGTTTGTTAAAATCGTGTTGATTGCAAGGAATTTAATCTTATTATTTACGAAAATGAGTTATTTAAAAATAGTTGTTTATTGTTTTGAAAACTTCGTGTTTGATTAAATTTGCAGTGTTTAAAGAAAATTCGAATAAAAGTTAAAATAGTTCCAATGGCCTTATTACAACAATTATAAAACCCAATAATTAAAGTAAAGCAATCCAAATTTTAAATACTTAGTTCACCCTTAAAACGTGCAGAACAAGTGGCCACCTCCGAGTCCCTCGCAGCTCCAAATCCTCTACGGCTGGTGATTACCTGTACAGTTAAAGTAAAGGGGGTGAGTTACAAGAACTCAGTGTGTAATCACAGTCTGGGCCCAAGCTCACACATTATCAGTGCAGGCCTATGCCCTACAATCATGGTAATGCAACAACAATGCATCCCAACCCAATCCAACCATCACACCACTCGTACCAGCCCTACACTCCTGTGGGGACCAAGTCAACCCACCCAGCCCTACACACCAAGAACGCAGCTGAGCTGTCAGAATATAAGCGGCTTAAAGCCGTCAGTGGATCCACAGTCGTCTCGGGTGACCCGTGTGACCCTAACAGATCAATCACTTCCCCCAACTACAAAATCCCAACCCAATGCAAGATGTCGTGACATAATAAATCAGTGTATGTAGTAACGTACCATCATAGCAGTTAAACAAATTATAGACAACATACTACGTCTACCCTAAGGATATAATAGTAATCTCACCCATCAAGGGTATTTCAGTAATTTACCCTCGAGCCTTTTTGGGTCAAACAAATTATACACAACATACTATGTCGTCTAACTGCCTTTCTGGAGGCTTATTGTCGCCCCGAGCGGTATGAGACCCCTTTTTGGGTCTCTACAATACAATTGGGCCATAAAATCGTTTCAGGCCCAAACAGGTCCACACGCTCGTGTGGCACATTCCGCATGGCTTTGGTCTCAGGTTTGCAGTTTTCACAACCGTAACTATCATTCGGTCGTTTTCTATCAATTTTGCCCATTGGGCCCATTTAGCCCGTTTCAGTTCGATCAGGCTCGCTTCAGCCTCAGTTTCGCAAGAGTGCTCGTGACACTCTCAACGATCTATCGCCATTATTCATACTTCTGTTTACCACCACAAGCGTTCGAATGCTCAAGTGGTCACAATTGCCGATTTTTCGGCTTTTCAGCTTTCAGCCGATTCACATAGCAACGCATGCATTCATCCAAACGGTGTGGGATTACACACCTATTACGAGTGTAGATTTGCACTCCTGAAATTTTGCACCTAGAAAACCATCACGTTCCAATCAATTAGTATCCACTCTGATAACACAATTTAAAGTTTGAAACCAACTAGTCACTAACATCACTTACCACAAGATGGCCTCCTTCAACAGAATGATAATATTCGGCTTTGTTTCTTTCTTAGCTAGAGCAACCAAACTCCTAAACTGATTGATGTTCAAAGGGGGTTAGCATCTACCAATATTCGGCACTAGGAGAGATTTAACAAAGATTAGTATTACCTACCCTTATATTTGGCAACAGCAAACCCTTTGAACAAAAGGAGTTTAGCCACGCACGGCCCTCAGAGATGACGATTACTAGGAAGAAAAAGAAGAAGTTAGAAGCACATAAGAAAACGAAGAACTTGATTCGGCCTACCCCAAAATGCTAGCTTAGTACCGTGAAGAGAGGAGTATTAAAACCACGAGAACTAGCTGAGAAGAAATTCGACAGTTGATCCCTCAATGAGTTTCGGTAATCAAAGGGGTAACACCACTAGCTAATGACGAATGTGGAAGAGAGTGAAATTGACAAGAATGGTTAAAAAAATAAAGAAGAAGTGTGTGATGGTACGACTTTAGTGAAAAGAAGAGAAGTCGTCAGTTAACAAGAAGAGAATTTGAGAAGAAGCAACAAAAACAAAGAAAATTGGTAGAAGTCAAAAAAAGAAAAACGGAGAAAAGACCCGAAATAAAAATTAACTCACCCCAAAAGTGCTACACTCACAAGAAAACCAAAAAGAATTCGGCACAGTCCCACAACATCCACCCAAATGCACTCCCAACACTACTAACCCTTTTGCCAAATTTCCCCTATACAATTCCCCACATTCGGCCAACTCCTCCCCACACTCCCCTTCCTTAATTTTCTCCACCTTTCTCTCCTACACTTACTCTCCACCTCCCATTCAAACCGATTGACCAAGTCTCCCATCCACCTTGTAGAGTTCTAATCAAACTCCACTTCTTCCTCTCACTTGATACAAAAATAGAAGTCTTGGTTTGCAAACTGTGGGATTCAAACCCCTCTCTCCTTGCCTCAAAAGTGACGCCACCACCACTCCACCACAAGCTCCCTTGTGTTGAACAAACACACTCTATTAAATATAAGTCCTCCCCCCTAAAGTGCCCAAAAACTAAAATTTTACCAAGGCTCAAACTTGACCCCAGGCCTCCCTAGAGCCCCTAGAGCCCCTAAACACCCTTAAACCACCCACAGAACCAACATATCATGGAATTACACAAATTTTACAAACCCCTAACTTTTGGGATGTTACACATTCACACTATAAAATTATCATTTTGGGTACCTATGATTACATTATTTTGAGTTATGGCTTGTATAGGGGCTTGGTCTTTTTTTTGTTATGTATCATAGTTGATTTGGCCAAAACTGTTGGCTTATGTTAGTTGATAATTCATTTTGTAAATGGCCATTGAAATTGGCTAATATTGGTTTGCATGGTTTGAGATGATAATTTTGAGATGTTGTATGTGATAGGAAATAGCATGTGAAAGATATATTGATATCTTGTTTGTGGTTGAATTATTGGTGCTATGTTTTGTCGTGTAGGTTGGTGCATGGAAGGGTAGCAAAAAGGCTTGGTAAATAGCCTTATATTTTTCCACACGGGTAGACATACGGGCGTGTGTCTAGGCCGTGCGCGACACAAGGTCTACCCCACAGGCATGTGTTTCGGCCGTGTGTCCCTTACACCTTAATTGTTGCAAAACAAAATGCTCAGTAATGAGCACACGGGCAGAGACACGGGCGTGTGCCCTGGCCGTGTGATGTATTCACCTATTTTATGAAAAATACAAAAAAATTAATCGATTACACGACCTAAGCACACGGGCATGTGACTTGGCCGTGTGACCTCAATTTGACGGTAACATCATAAACAGAATGCTCTCTAATTTGAACAAGGCCTAAAGCTCGGGCGTGTCATAGGGTCACATACATGTTCTGAACTCTCACGGGCGTGTGACCCTTTTTTCATGAAAAATTTTCCAATTTTCCAAAAAGTTTCCTAAGTTCTCGTTTTAGTCTCCAACCACTTTCGAGCATGTTTTGGGCCTCGTAGGCTCGTAATAGGGACGATATGAATGTTTTTGAAAAGTTTTAAATTTGAGTGGAAATTCATGTCTCGATTTTGATTGTTTGCTTGTGAATAAGTCTGGTAATGCCTCGTACCCTATTTCGGCATCAGATAGGGGTAAGGGATGTTACAAAATCCGCGACTTAGACAAACTTTACGATCCTCTTCTACTCATCCATATCATATTATTCATGAATTGCGATGATTTAAAAGTGATAAAAGCTGATAATATGAAATGAATTATTATATAGATCAAGGATTGAACCGTTCGAAGGAAAATCAAGAAAAAACTCGTGAGTTTAATATATTAGGTAAGTTCATAAGGTATATATATGTTTATGTTTGTATTTATTTTTTGTTGAATTGTGTATGTGTATTTGTTTATACTATTTGAAACTTGAAATTCTATAAAATAATACCAATTTGAGAAAGGACTTATTTGGAAATTGTTGAATACTTGTAAAACATGATTCATATGGATTTAGAATAAATGTGACTTGTTTTGTAACATCCTACACCCAACCAAGTCACCAAACCCGAGCTATAAGATGCTACGATAATTAACAATCAATATCACATATGAAATAAACTTAAATATTCAATCAAACCATGAAGCATTCAATAATACTAGTATTATATGATTTAAGATCAAAAGCAAGCCTTAATCGAGCTTACGAAGCTCTTAGACCAACTCGAAAACAAATCTGGACTAATTTGAAACTTTTACAAAAATATAGGTAAAAAGAAAAACCAAGAGTCACATAGTCATGTGACAGGCTAAGGCCGTGTGGGATTAAACACATAGCCATGTAGCCTAATTGTGTGTTGGAGCCCAGGCCATGTATGTAGAGTCACACCCCCGTGTCGATAGGCCATGTAACTAACTATGGTCGTGTTGGACTAAATTGTAAAACTTTGTAAATATTCACACGACTGTGTCGCTAGGCCATGTGAGAGATTGTGGTCGTATGTGTAACAGTCCAGTTTATACCCATGTCAGAACAGTGGTTTCGGAACCACAAATTCGAGTACGTATAATATTTTAATATTATATTTTCGTGCATATGATATGTGATTAAGCATGTGCCAAAGTCCCGTAAGTTAAATTGTCTGTCTGTGTGCTTAAATTGAGAAAAGGATTAAATTGTATTAAATGCAAAATTAGCATGCTTTTTGTAAGGGAATCTATTTCCTAATATCTTTTTCATATGAGGTCCTTAAAAGGTTATTATGCCATTATAAGTAAGTGGACATTTATATCCAGGCATTATAAGATAATAAAATGGTTTCATTAATGTTATATTAGTAATTTGTGAGATTACTTCCAGTCTGAGTTCTGAAAAAATACATTTGTGAGAGATCCATTGATCAGAAACGGAAAGAATTTCTAGAGTTGAAACAGGGCCGTATGTCTATTACGAAATATGAACGAGAGTTTGTCAGACTGAGTCAATATGCTCGTGAATGTGTATCTACTGAGGCAATAATGTGCAAGAGATTTAAAGATGGCTTTAATGAGGATATCCGTTTGCTAGTCGGGATTTTGGAGATAAAAGAGTTTGTTGTACTGGTTGATCGAGCGTGCAAAGCTGAGGCACTCGAGAAAGACAAAAGAAAAGCTGAGTCTAAAGTCCGTGAAGTGAGAAAGAGATTTCCAAGCAAATCATTTCAGTATACTTTGAAGAAATTTAGAGATGATCAAATTCGTTCGAGAGTTAATATGGGACATTCGAATAGAGATCGAGCTAGATCACAAATGAGCTCCAAAACTCCAGCGTTTTCAATAGCAAGTGTTGGAAAAGTTCGATCTTAGAAACCTGAATGTAAACATTGTGGAAAAAGGCATCCGGGAAGCTGTAGATTAAATGATCGAGCTTGCTTCAGATGTGGATCATTAGATCATTTCATCCGTGATTGCCCGGAGCCCGTTAAGCCAGAGACAGTTCAGAATCTGAGATCAGATAATGCTCCAACGAGAGGTAGACGTTCTCGTAATGCAAGAAACATCAGTGGTAATCAGAGGGTTACGAGAGACACTATTGCATGATATGAAGCTAGAACGCCTGCCAGAGCGTATGCTATACGAGCTCGTGAGGAAGTTTCATCTCTAGATGTTATAACGGGTACTTTTATACTTTATGATACTTCTGTTATTGCATTGATAGACCCTGGTTCTACTCATTCGTATATATGCATGAACTTAGTATCTAGTAAGACTTTGTCTATAGAGTCTATTGAGTTTGTTATAAAAGTATCGAACCCCTTAGGTAAAAGTGTCCTGGTTGATAAATTATGCAAGAACTGCCCGTTAATGTTTTGGGATATCTATTTTCCTGCTGAAACTGATGCTTTTTCCATTTGATGAGTTTGATATTATTCTGGGTATGGACTGGTTGTCATCGCATGATGCTGTTGTGAACTGTAAAAGAAAGACTATTAATTTGATATGTCCAAATGATGAAATAGTCAGGGTTGAGTCTAATGATTTGAATGGATTGCTTGCTGTGATATCCGTATTGAAAGCTCAGAGTTATGTGAAAAAGGGCTATGAAGCTTATTTTGCTTATGTAATTGATTTGAAGGTGTCTGAAAAGAAAGTTGAATCAGTGCCAGTAGTTTGTGAATTTTCTGATGTATTCCCTGAAGAATTGCCGAGTTTGCCACCGATACGTGAAGTTGAATTTAGTATTGATTTGTTGCCTGGTACGATACCTATTTCGATAGCTCTGTATAAAATGGCACCAACAGTGTAACACCCCAAACCCGGCCCACAAGCCCTGACTGGATCTGGTATGTCACTGCGGAAAAACGTTTGAGAAGATTTGACTTAAAGATAAAATCATGACAACTTATTGAGTTTGTAAAACGGGGACCATTTAAAATCTTAAGTAAAGTGTGGTGATTATAAAAATATCCAGAATAAAACCTTAATATATATTTTAAGATAAAGTTTGCCGAAAATAAACAGATTTCAAAATAATAATTCAATCACCAATTTGCTTTAACATAATAAAAATACTCAAATAATTTAATTGGGCCTTATTACAATAAATACTTATTCAAATACTGAAAATAATAAAAATGATAAATTCTACTAAATAAGGAAAACAACTTCTGCATGGCCACCTTTGTATCCACTCCAACCCGGTCCGATCATCATACATCACCTGCGATGTTGGTAAAAAGCTGGGTGAGTCATACAGACTCAGTATGTAATTAATCCACTGATTTCCACCAACATATTAACCACATATTAACCCATATATCAGATAACAAATATCATATTCACATATTATCACATTCTGGGCTTAGCCCATATTCAAATCACTTATCTGGTAACAGGGTAATTATCCACTTAATTTCCACATATCGGGCTTAGCCCATTTCCACACTGGTCCACATTCATATACTGGGCTTGGCCCATTTCCACATTAATCCAAATATCAATTGGGCTTGGCCCATTTTCACAATAATTCACATATCCATTGAAATTATGCAAAGTGCACCCAACCCAACCTGGGATCCATCCGTTATACCTACCTTAGCAGACCTGCTGCTCAAGGCCGTGGCTAATCCACCGATCACCCGAGTGACCCCACCTAATGTCCATCCATTACACCTACCTTAGCAGACCTGCTACTCAAGGCCGTGGCTAAGCCACCGATCAACTGAGTGATCCCACATATCTTACCTTGGCAGACCTGCTGCTCAAAGTCGTGGCTAAGCCACCGATCACCTAAGTGACCCCACATATCTGTATCCACGAGGTGACTCGAGGTCATCCTCTATCTACGGTGATGCACACAGCTATCATTCGTCGAGATGTGGCACCTAGCCAACACCTCCCTTGATAAAGCACACAGCTAACATCAAGTGCCAATGTAGCACAAGGCTAACATCAGACCACGTACATAATGTACACCCTTTCCTTCCTTCATATCCATATCCCACCCATGCACATGCAGCATGTAATAGTGGCATAATAATAATAAATGCATGCACATGTTATTAAGGCAGACAATCACATTTTTATAGGCATTATCACATTCACATCGGCACTTTCACATTCTTATCAACAGATAATACTAACCTGATTATCGTTATACCCCTTTTCAGGGTAATCACCACATAACTGCCACTGCACTGGTTAGCACATAAATCACACATGCAAATATAGCAAAAACCCAGAAAACGGTGGGTTAATCACACACTTGACTATTTAGCAAAATCCCGAACTACTCGAATCTAACACGATCTTGAAATGTGGTTCTTCCTTCTCCCTAATTGCTGATTTGGTCTCCTACCAAATCCCAAATCACACTCTGAGTTCCCTTTGCAATCGGCCACCCACTGGTACCTACAAATAATTAGCCTTCAGCTATAGAACGAATACGGAGTAGATCTAAACTTACTAAGTATCCTTACCGAAACGATCTAGAATCCCGAAGCCTTTGTTACCTCTGTCGATTAGCCCCTAAAAACCTTAATACACAATCGGTCACCACTTAAACCCATAATATGGCCTATGGCCGAATATCAATACTTCTTTACCTTGCTTACCAAATCCCGAAAAACTACTCCTTGCTCTTGAACTGTCGAAATCCCTTGATGGATCAAATCTCGAGCAACTCCTTGGTGCTCCTTAACGTTGGCCTTATACATTGCTTTGAAGAGACTAAAGGAGAGTAGGTTCCGGCTAATCCACAAGAAGTATCCCGGCTTCTAAAACTTGCAAAAAAAGAAGGAGAATAAAGCTCTCTTGAGATTCGGCTATGACTCCTAATTGATGATCAGATATTCGGCTATGGCATCAACATAGAGGATTCAGTTTTTGTCAAAAAGATGGAGAAAGAATGACTAAATAGCATTCGGCAATGGTATGTTTAAGAAAGATTTTGGTTTAAGCAATGGCAACAAAAGAAAAGATGTGAAAGTAGAAAGAAAGCAAATGTATAAGTGGTTTCAACCTTCGGCTTTTGTCAAGAGGGAAGTAGGGTGCAACTTTCGGCAAAACAAAAGAGATGGAAGGGAAGTTTTGAAAGAGGGAATTCCTATCACTCCAAAATTCGGCAAAAGGAAGAATACACATGCAACTAAAATTCGGCACTTAATACTCCCCCACATGACCGAAATTGACTTCAAAAGAGACCCATATTCGGCCACTTTATCCTTACTTATTAAATCCCCATTTAATCTCCTATTTTATCCCTATATCACCTATTCAAAAACAAATAAAATAAGGCCACCATTATCTTCTAATAAATAAAAAAATAAAAGCCAGCATTTATCCATTATCCCATCCGAATTTAAAAACAAAACTAGCTTGATCCTTATCTCATCCTTCCAATGCCCATGTGCCGTCCAACACTCCTCATTCTCTTGACTCAAATGTGCAAAATAAAAGACCCACTTATGCTACTCACAAGCCTTGAACCCTCGACCTGTTGGAGCCCTTAGATGCAAGCTGCAGATAACGCCCCACACACTTTGTCAAGGCGCTGTTTATGATATGATTCACCTGGAATTTCTTTTAAGGCCTCTTCCCCTAGCTCCCCCTTGTCTTAACGCCAAAGCAAAATAAAAACACGCCCATGCCGCCAACGGGATTCGAACCAAGGCCCTTGTCCAGGCGTCATTTCCAGGCCCTTAAATGGCGCATTACAGCCACTTTACCAAGGCGCTCTTTTTGTCAAAAAGCGCATATAACTTCCCTTAAGGCCTCCTTAGCCCAATTCCCTTTTTTTAATGCCAAAAATAAAATAAAAGCCCATTTGCTTCCCCCGTTGCTCGAATCCCTTCCCCTTGGCACTCCCTTTGACGCAAGCCTTCCAAGCCCTAAGGTGGCGTCCCAAGCCACTTTGCCACATGACTTCCTTGTGTCATAAATCCCACGCAAATTTCCTTAAAGCCTCTTTGCCTAGTTTCCTCTTTTCACTTAATATTCTAATATTTTCCAAAGTTTTCCCTTCCATCCTAGAATTTTAGGAACCCCTACAAATACATCCCAGCATACACTAAAGCATGCTAACACTTGAATTATGCACTAAATGCATAACCCCTAATTTAGGATATTATAGTTCTGCCCTCCTTAAAAATAATTTCGTCCTCGAAATTACTTACTATCGTTCAATCGTGCATCCTTAACTCATCACACTACTCTATTGCTGCGCACTCTAATCTTAACAAAACTAACACCTTTCCCTGAGTACCATCTCAAGATTCGCATTCAAGGTTTCTCACACTTCACTACCATACAAACATGAACTATCTCTATAACAACCAAGGCAATAGAGAAATTCTAGGATTAGGGAACATACCCGATCCTGTATGTTCTCGATACAGTCATTCTACCTCGACCGCGTCCACTAGAACTCATATCTAACGTCGCGATTTAATCTTGATTAAAAAGTTTTATGCATTAGTACTTTTGTTTCACTGGTTATTCGTGAATAGTTTTATGAAAAGAGTTTGATAGTGGTTCTTTCGATCAATCAAAGTTTCATCTCAAGTTCTCTATTCTAATTCAGAGAATCACATTCACATTCACATTCATTCCTCTTGATAGAGACACATTCATTCGTTCACATCAATCAACACACTATTATGGGCATTCTTGTCCATTCCCCACCCAGGGGTAATTTTGTAGTTTTTTTTTTTTTCAAATCGGGGTATTTTGGACTTTTACAAATTAGAGTTTTGGGATACATTTACAAATTAAGGAAATTTTATTGAAATCGAGGGTGATATGGTAATTTTAGAAACCAAGGGCATTTTTGTAATTTTCAACCAGGGGCATTTTTGTAATTTTGTAAATCGGAATTATTTTTAAAAAATTTTCAAATAGATTTTGCTACAAATCAAAAGGGTAATTCAGTGATTTTAGAAACTAGGGGTTTTTTTTAAAACATGGCTAGTCCCTTTCGGGTTTTAATGATTGGGTTTAGCCCGTGAATAAGTCCCCTTGGTTAGGGTGAACCGTCACTACGCACCAGGTAGGATTCGAGTAAAGAGGAGGTGAGTCGCTATGACTGCTTAAATACCAAGCTCTTACTGAATCCACTCCTAAACATGCGCACAACAGCTACCACACCTTAACTCGGCGACTTAATCACAGGTTTGTTTAATGGTCCTTAAGTCTTATGTACTTGTGTTTGAGTAGACTAGTCCTAGGGTTCAATAGATCCTAGTTCACTAATCTACGTTCCCATAAAAGCCCATATAGTTCACATACTCAAATCAATTCAGAAGTCAGAAGTACTAACCTGGTGGACTTCGGGCCGGAGATACAGGTGCCATGCCAGAATAACCTGAAAAAAAAATTCATAGAAGTCCCTATTTTCAAAAAGCCCATTCTTGAAAACATTTTTGGGCCCCAAAACCCTCAAAGCCGAGTTTTGAACTGGCTCGATATTTCAAATCAGAACACCCCAAACCCGCCCACAAGCCCCTGGCCGGATCTCGTATGTCATCATGAAAAAGGTTTGAGAAGATTCGACTTAAAGATAAAATCATGACAACTTATTGAGTTTGTAAAATGGGGACCATTTAAAATCTTAAGTAAAGTGTGGTGTTTATAAAAATATCCGGATTAAAACCTTAATATACATTTTAAGATAAAGTTTGCCGAAAATACACTGATTTCAAAATAATAATTCAATCGTCAATTTGCTTTAACATAATAAAAATACTCAAATAATTTAATTGGGCCTTACTACAATAAATACTTATTCAAATACTGAAAATATTGAAAATGATAAATTCTACTAAATAAGGAAAACAACTTTTACATGGCTACCTTTACAACCACTCCAACCCGGTCCGATCATCATACATTACCTGCGATGTTGGTAAAAAGTTGGGTGAGTCATACAGACTCAATGTGTAATTAATCCACTGATTTCCACCCATATATTAACCACATATTAACCCATATATCAGATAACAAATATCATATTCACATATTACCACATTCTGGGCTTGGCCCATATTCAAATCACTTATCTGGTAACAGGGTAATTATCCACATAATTTCCACATATCGGGCTTAGCCCATTTCCACACTGGTCCACATTCATATACTTGGCTTGGCCCATTTCCACATTAATCCACATATCAATTGGGCTTGGCCCATTTTCACAATAATTCACATATCCATTGAAATTATGCAAAGTGCACCCAACCCAACCTGGGATCCATCCGTTACACCTACCTTAGCAGACCTGCTGCTCAAGGCCGTGGCTAATCCACCGATCACCTGAGTGACCCCACCTAATGTCCATCCATTACACCTACCTTAGCAGACCTGCTGCTCAAGGCTGTGGCTAACCCACCGATCAACTGAATGATCCCACATATCTTACCTTGGCAAACCTGCTGCTCAAGGCCGTGGCTAAGCCACCGATCACCTAAGTGACCCCACATATCTATATCCACGAGGTGACTCGAGGTCATCCTCTATCTACGATGATGCACACAGCTATCATTCGCCGAGATGTGGCGCCTAGCCAACACCTCCCTTGATGAAGCACACAGCTAACATCAAGCGCCAATGTAGCACAAGGCTAACATCAGACCACGTACATAATGTACACCCTTTCCTTCCTTCATATCCATATCCCACCTATGCACATGCAGCATGTAATAGTGGCATAATAATAATAAATGCATGCACATGTTATTAAGGCAGACAATCACATTTTTATAGGCATTATCACATTCACATCGGCACTTTCACATTCTTATCAACAGATAATACTAACCTGATTATCGTTATACCCCTTTTCAGGGTAATCACCACATAACTGCCACTGCACTGGTTAGCACATAAATCACACATGCAAATATAGCAAAAACCCAGAAAACGATGGGTTAATCACACACCTGACTATTTAGCGAAATCCCGAACTACTCGAATCTAACACGATCTTGAAATGTGGTTCTTCCTTTTCCCTAAATGCCGATTTGGTCTCCTACCAAATCCTGAATCACACTCTGAGTTCCTTTTACAATCGGCCACCCACTGGTACCTACAAATAATTAGCCTTCGGCTATAGAACAAATACGGAGTAGATCTGAACTTACTAAGTATCCTTACCGAAACGATCTAGAATCCCGAAGCCTTTGTTACCTCTGTTGATTAGCCCCTAAAAACCTTAATACACAATCAGTCACCACTTAAACCCATAATATGGCCTATGGTCGAATATCAATACTTCCTTACCTTGCTTACCAAATCCCAAAAAACTACTCCTTGCTCTTGAACTGTCGAAATCCCTTGATGAATCAAATCCTGAGAAACTCCTTGGTGCTCCTTAACGTTGGCCTTATACGTTGCTTTGAAGAGACTAAAGGAGAGTAGGTTCCGGCTAATCCACAAGAAGTATCCCAGCTTCTAAAACTTGCAACAAAAGAAGGAGAATAAAGCTCTCTTGAGATTCGGCTATGACTCCTAATTGATGATCAGATATTCGGCTATGGCATCAACATAGAGGATTCAGTTTTTGTCAAAAAGATGGAGAGAGAGTGACTAAATAGCATTCGGTAATGGTATGTTTAAGAAAGATTTTGGTTTAAGCAATGGCAACAAAAGAAAAGATGTGAAAGTAGGAAGAAAGCAAATGTGTAAGTGGTTCCAACCTTCGGCTTTTGTCAAGAGGGAAGTAGGGTGCAACTTTCGGCAAAACAAAAGAGATGGAAGGGAGGTTTCGAAAGAGGGAATTTCTATCACTCTAAAATTCGGCAAAAGGAAGAATACACATGCAACTAAAATTCGGCACTTAATACTCCCCCACATGACCAAAATTGACTTCAAAAGAGACCCATATTCGGCCACTTTATCCTTACTTATTAAATCCCCATTTAATCTGCTATTTTATCCCTATATCACCTATTCAAAAACAAATATAATAAGGCCACCATTATCTTCTAATAAATAAAAAAATAAAAGCCAGCATTTATCCATTATCCCATCCGAATTTAAAAACAAAACTAGCTGGATCCTTATCTCATCCTTCCAATCCCCATGTGCCGTCCAACACTCCTCCTTCTCTTGACTCAAATATACAAAATAAAAGACCCACTTATGCTGCTCAGAAGCCTCGAACCCATGACCTGTTGGAGCCCTTGGATGCAAGCTGCAGATAACGCCCCAACCACTTTGTCAAGACGTTGTTTGTGATATGATTCACCCGGAATTTCTTTTAAGGCCTCTTCCCCTAGCTCCCCATTGTCTTAACGCCAAAGCAAAAGAAAAACACGCCCATGCTGCCAACGGGATTCGAACCAAGGCCCTTGTCCAGGTGTCATTTCCAGGCCCTTAAATGGCGCATTGCAGCCACTTTACCAAGGCGTTCTTTTTGTCCAAAAGCATCCCTTAAGGCCTCCTTAGCCTAATTCCCTTTTTTTAATGCCAAAAATAAAATAAAAGCCCATTTGCTTCCCACGTTGCTCGAACCCCTTCCCCTTGGCACTCCCTTTGACGCAAGCCTTCCAAGCCCCAAGGTGGCGTCCCAAGCCACTTTGCCACATGACTTCCTTGTGTCATAAATCCCATGCAAATTTCCTTAAAGCCTCTTTGCCTAATTTCCTCTTTTCACTTAATATTCCAATATTTTCCAAAGCTTTCCCTTCCATCCTAGAATTTTAGGAACCCCTACAAATACATCCCAGCATACACTAAAGCATGCTAACACTTGAATTATGCACTAAATGCATAACCCCTAATTTAGGATATTACAAATAGAATTGAAAGAGTTAAAGTCATAGTTACAAGAGTTAACTGACAGAGGGTTTGCTAGACCGAGTTTCTCACCTCGGGGTGCTCCCGTTCTATTTGTGAAAAAGAAAGATGGCACGATGAGAATGTGCATTAACTATCGTCAGTTGAACAAAGTGACCATAAAGAATAAATATCCGTTGCCCAGGATTGATGATTTGTTTGATCAGTTAAAAGGAGCTACTGTATTTTCTAAGATTGATCTGAGATTGGGATACTACCAGTTGAGATTGAAAGACTTAGACATTTTGAAAACTGCTTTCAGAACAAGGTATGGGTATTATGAGTTTTTAGTTATGCCATTTGGACTAATGAATGCTCCTGCTATTTTTATGGATCTCATGAACAGAATTTTCACACTGTACCTCGATCGATTTGTTGTTGTGTTTATAGACGATATTTTGATTTATTCATGTGATGAAAATGAGCATGCTGAACATCTGAGAATTGTGTTGTAAACTCTGAGAGAAAAGTAATTTTATACGAAATTCAGCAAATGTGAATTTTTGTTGCGTGAAGTCAGTTTTCTGGGACATATAGTATCAGCCTTTGGAATACGAGTTGATCTGAGCAAGATTTCTGCTATTCTGGATTGGAAACCTCCGAGGAATGTGTCCGAAGTCCGCAGTTTTCTGAGACTAGCTGGTTATTATCGTCGGTTTGTAAAAGGATTTTCAGTGATAGCTACTCCGTTAACTAGATTACTCCAGAAAGATGTAAGATTTGAATGGTCTGATAAATGTCAGAAAAGTTTTGATTAGTTAAAAACTCTGTTAAATGAAGCTCCAGTGTTAGTACAGCCAGAATCGGGCAAAGAATTTCTAATTTACAGCGATGCTTCGTTAAATGGTCTGGGATGTGTTTTAATGCAAGAAAGCAAAGTCATAGCTTATGCCTCGAGACAATTGAAGCCTCATGAGAAAAACTACCAGACACATGACCTTGAATTGGCTGCAATTGTGTTCGCACTCAAGATTTGGCGCCATTATCTATTTGGTAAGAAATGTCATGTATTTTCAGATGATAAAAGTCTGAAATATCTGATCACTCAAAAAGATTTAAACCTGCGTCAAAGAAGATGGTTGGAGCTGTTGAAAGACTATAAACTTGTAATCGATTGTCACCTATGTAAAGCAAATGTCGTTGCTGATGCGCTGAGTAGGAAATCATTGTTTGTACTACGTGCCTTGAATGCTCATTTATACCTGTCTGATGATAGTTTAGTGTTAGCTGAATTAAAAGCAAAACCGTTATTTTTACAGCAAATATACTGTAACATCCTGAATTAGGGGTTGTTTGAAAATTTAATTATTTGTTCCCATGTGTGTGTGTGCTTGAAGAAATAAATACTATGATTTATTTGGCATGTTCTAAGGTCTAGAATTAAACACGAGTTAGGCCTGACTTAGTATTAAAATTTTTTTTTTTAGTATCTAAAAGGAGGGAGCTAGGAGATAAGGGGTTAAGTATAAATCTGGGAGAAACATGACACTAAAAATTGGGCTTCGTAAAGTGGCTCCCATGCGCCACTTAAGGGCTGGAAGTAACGACAGCAAGGGGTTGGGTTCAAGGCACGGCAGCACCAAGTGGCGTTTTATTTTTGGGTGTTGGCGTCAAGAAGGAAAGGGCTGAGTTAAAGAGGGTTAAAACGATGTTGTGGGCAATGGTGGACAAGAAAGTCAGCTTGGCGGAGTGGCTAGGGGCTCCACTTGAGGGTCTTGGCAAGGGACTCAAGTTCAAATAGCATGGGAAGCACATGGGTTTTATTTTTGGTTTTGGCGTAAGGATCTAGGGAGTGAGGTGTTAAAAGATGTTTTGGGTGGATTATATCACAATTGGCGCATTGGCAAATTGGCTGGGACGTTAGCTACAGATTATGGTTCCAGGGAGGTCGCAGGTTCGAAGCTCAATGGCAGCATAAGGGGTGTTTTATTTTTTTAATTTGATTTTGTAGCATATTGGAAGGCTTTGGACGGCATATGGGAGCTTCAATAGATAAAGATTAAGCTGATGTTGTTTAGTCCTTTTAAAATTCGGCTGGTGTGGGGGGATAAATATTAGTTTATTTTGTATTTTATTTTGAAGAGGTGGATAGGGGATAAGGATAATGCATGGGATTATTTTATTTGTTAATTGTTAAAGGATAAGAGGATATATAGGAAATTGATAAAAGATTAAACTAGTTTTTGGTTTTAGAATTTGGCTGGGGTATGCTAACCTTTAGTTAATTATTTATTTATGTTAAAATAGAAAGCAAGGGTGGCTTTATTGTTTAATTGTTTTTGAAAAGGTGATAAAGGTGGGGATAGGAGATAAATGTTTTTTTTAGTGATAATTAAAAGTTGAAATTATCAAAACGGGGGAGAGTTGGCCGAAGGTGGGATTGTAGGCAAGGTTAGCTATCGATTTTGAGAGCATAGCCGAATGTTCCTCAAACCTCATTCAAGGCTATTTTCTTTTCTCTCTAATTTGCTGCTGCCGAATTTCCCTTGTTGCATTGCCTAAATTGTTCAAAAAATTCCAGCTTCTTTTTCTTCTACTAAGCCGAAACCACCACCACTTTCCCTACATCTCTTCTTTCTTTTTTTTTTTCAAAAAATTCCTATTAGCCGAATCTACACCTTTCTCTTCTCAAAATTCCAGCCTTCAACCTTGAGTTAGCCGAATCTCTCCATCCCCTTCTTGCCGAAATCTTTCCTCCTCCATTAGAGTTACTTTGGCCGAATATCAAGGGAGCACAAGTTTCTTTTCGGGATTCTTTTTCAATCATTAGTAAGAGGGAAGCCATAGCCATTAAGGGGAGCTTTCGGAATTTATTCTCCTAAGGTAAGGTGGTAAGTAACATTCGGCTATAGGCTTTGGTTATGTATAGGTGTGCAAGCCAATTATTAACAAATGTTTTGGTAGGAATCTTGACAGGACAAGTGACAAATACGGGAATTCGGTGAATTAGAGGAAACAACGTCTCGGGATTTCGCTAGTATATTCGGGATTTGCTAGTAAATAGGTGTGTAAGATCTCTCTACACACTTTATTAATTTACATGACGTTATTGTTTGCCTTAAATCTTTTTGGTTGTGGTTAGCTTGTGGCATAATCGTGGATTTCGGGCAAAGTCCCTTAACTTGTAATTTTTGATATATGTTTGCATGCCATCACATGATGTTTAATACTATGACATGATATATGGAACTTAATGTATAAGCATGTGATGGTGGGATTGATGAGAGGAGGGGGATGAATTATGGATCGCGCCAAAGGTTTTGACCACAAGATGGGTTGGCCCCATCGTGACTATTTGTGACCTATGGTCATCATGTGGTTTTGACCACAACGATTGATTATTTGCGACTAAGTCCCGGTGGTTTGGTACCACCATGGTTTTGACCACATTTGATATATTGTGACCTATGGTCATCAGTGGTTTTGACCACACGATGGGTTGGCCCCATCATTTAAATTGTGACTTTTAGTCATCAGTGGTTTTGACCACACGGGGTAGAAAAGGAGTATGGATGGCTAGTTGGGTTGTATGAGCATGTTTATTAAAGAATTGTGTATGATATGTATTTTCCGTGTGGGGGATTTACACACTGAGTCTTGGTGACTCACCCCTTTCCTTAACATTTTGCAGATGAGTAGATCGCGGAGATGGAGCCTGATGGACTCGAGGTGGCCATGCAAAGGGAATTTTAATTAGATGAACTTGGATTTTGTTTTATCATATTTTAATGTTGGTTTTATTTTAATTAAGTTGTAATAAGGCCTCCTAGGATTATTTTTATTATTTTTACATGTTTGAATATTTTTGATTAAACTATTTTCATGAAATTAAAACAAGTACACATGTTTTTCTCAAGTTGTACGCAAAATGTTTTATCGTGCCATCGGGTACTTTTAAATTATGTAACAACTTGACTTAATAAATACACCTAAGTATGGTTTTCATACACCTCAACTGTTTTAAAAAAAGACACTGCCTTTTATCAAAAAGTTAATTCGGCTTAAAGGGATTTTCAAAAAAATATTTTCTCTGTAGCACACCAAATTCGGTCGTAGTGTTTGGGCCGGGTTTGGGGTGTTACAAAATTGGTATCAGAGCCCAGTTCAAAGCTCGGCTGTGGGGGCCCAAGGTCCAAAATGTTTTGGTAGGCATTTTGAAAAAAATAGTTTTGGTTTTAGACAGCATGGCAGCGAGTCTCCGGCACCTATCCGCCCAGGTAAGTACTCCTCACCTCTGTATGAATTATTTTCTATAGAAGGGTAGGAAGCATGGAACGTAGATAGTGATAGGTACTTTAAACTTTAGGACTAGTTACCCCAAACAAGGACATAAGACTTTAAAAGCCTAATTAAACAAACCTATGACCTAGTCGCCGAGTTAGGGTGTGGTAACCCTGGCGCGCATGTCTAGGATTGGATCCGGAAGAGCTTGGTATTTAAGCAGTCCTCGTGACTCACCTCCTCTTCGCAAGAATCCTACTTGGTGCGTAGCTTCGGTTCACCCTAACCAAGAGGACTCGGTCATAGGCTAAAAACAATAAAACCCGAAAGGGATTAGCCATGTTTTCATAAAAACTCTAGTTCTAAAATTGTTTAAGTACTCTCCAAATAGTAGGAAAAATTTATTTTTGGAAAAAAAAATTTCAAAATATTTCGATTTACAAAATTACCAAAATGCCCCTAGTGGCAAAATTACGAAAATGCCCTTGGTTCTAAAATTTTCGAATTACCCCAATTTCAATAAAAATTTTCTTACTTGGCAATAGTATCCCAAAATCTTGTATTTCAAAATATACACCCTGACTTTTGGAAATTTACGAAACTACCCCTGATTGACAAAATTACCAAAATACCCCTGGTTTTCAAAATTTTGCCATACCTTTAATTTGAGAAATTTCTGAGAGTACCCTCCAGATTTGGAAAATTCTAAAATGTCTTGATTCACTAAAGTTTTAAAATTCCTCTGGTTTATTACGAAAATACCCCTGTAGGAAAATGACGAAAATACCCCTGGTATAGAAATGGACAGAAACGTCCGAAGAGTGAGTAGGTATGAAAGGTATTAGGGAATAGATGTGCTATTCTATGTGAACTAGGATAGAGGACTTAAAACTTAATTGCTCGAAAGAATCTCTATTAAACTCTTTCCATAAAATTACTTCGCGAATAACCAAGTGGAACAATTACTAATGCATAAAATTCTTAATCAGATAAACGCAATCGTTAGAATGAGTTCAAGAGGTCATGGACATCCGCCGCGTGGCCATGGTAGGGGTAGGATGACCTTGTCGGAGCCAGCAAGGTCTGGTCATGGGTCTGGAAATGAGATACCGGATTTGCCGGCAGTAGAAACTGAATTTCAAGAACAGACGGGTGGTAATGATGTCATATCTCAAGTCAGATTACGTATTGGAACGAGTTCTTTGAGGGTCGGGCGCGCGGTGCGGAGCCCGTAAATCTGGGTTGAACGACGCCGGGCTAACGGAGCAGAAGTATTTAGGGGAGTTTCCGGAGTGGCACCTAGTGCGGCGGAGTACTGGTTGGAAGCAACTGAAAGGATTATGGATAACATAGATTTTACAGCTGAGAAGAAATTAAAGGGTATAATTTCTTTGCTTCGGGATGAGTCATATCAGTGGTGGCTCACTGTAAGGGATGAAACGGTGGCAGAAAACCTCACCTGGAAATTTTTCAAGGATGCCTATCAAAAGAAGTATATCGGAACTAGCTACGTAGATGCACAGCGGAAGGCTTTCTTGAACCTGGTTCAAGGCAATAAGACAGTGGCGGAGTATGAGGCCGAATTCCTGCGGTTGAGTAGGTATGCTCGTGGTATTGTGGGTACCGAGCATGAACGCTGTGTTAGATTTGAAGATGGGCTGAGAGATGAGCTGAGGATGATGATAGCTCCACAACAGGAACGAGAGTTCGCTATCTTAGTAGAGAAATCAAAGGTTGCTGAAGAGGTAAGACAGTCTGTTAGGCGGAATCAGGACAAGAGTAAGGATAAAAGGAATTTTGGGTCTTCAGGGTCCGCTGAAGGTTCACAGAAGAGGGCTAGATTTGGAGAATCAGAAAGAGCCGCAAGGCCTTCTCAGTGGCCACCTCAGTGTGGTAGGTGTGGGAAATCCCACTTGGGGGAGTGTTGGAGTGGTAATCGAGGGTGCTTTGAGTGTGGATCAATGGGGCACCGGGTAAGAGATTGTCCGCGGAAGTTGTCTAGGACTTAAGCGGAAGATCAAGGACGTGGTCAATTCAGGAGGGATGGTCAGTAACCACAGAGGGGTCGAGGTGCAGCTAGAGGTAATGATAATGGTAATGGGCGTGGCCGAGGTGCTGAAGGTGCAGAGGCGAGGCAACCAAGGTTGGTTTATGCAGTTGGCCGTCACGAGGAGGAAGATGTGCCAGATATGACAACGGGTAAGTTTCTTGTTTCCGGAATACCCTCAATTATCTTGGTTGTGGTTACGTTAGTTCATTCTTATGTTGCTAGTAAAGTGTATGGAACTTGGATTATGAACGTAGGGAATGTTTCTAGGAAGTATGATAGTTCTTTAAGATCAGAGTGCGCAGCAGTAGCGTAGTGTGATGAGGTAAGGATGCACGATTGGACGATAGTAAGTAATTTTGAGGATGAAATTATTTTAAGGGAGGTAGAATTGTAACATCCTGAATTAGGGGTTGTTTGAAAATTTAATTATTTGTTCCCATGTATGTGTGTGTGCTTGAAGAAATAAATACTATGATTTATTTGGCATGTTCTAAGGTATGGAATTAAACCCGAGTTAGGCCTGACTTAGTATTAAATTTTTTTTTTTTTAGTATCTAAAAGGAGGGAGCTAGGAGATAAGGGGTTAAGTATAAATCTGGGAGAAACATGACATGAAAAATTGGGCTTGGTAAAGTGGCTCCCATGCACCACTTAAGAATTTGGAAGTAACGTCGCCAGAAGGCACTGGTTTCAAGGCACGGCAGCACCAAGTGGCGTTTTATTTTTGGGTGTTGGCGTTAAGAAGGAAAGGGCTGAGTTAAGGAGGGTTAAAACGATGTTGTGGGCAATGGTGGACAAGAAAGTCAGCTTGGCGGAGTGGCTAGGGGTGCCACTTGAGGGTCTTGGCAAGGGACTCAAGTTCGAATAGCATGGGAAGTACATGGGTTTTATTTTTGGTTTTGGCGTAAGACAAGGGATCTAGGGAGTGAGGTGTTAAAAGATGTTTTGGGTGGATTATATCACAATTGGCGCATTGGCAAATTGGCTGGGACGTTAGCTGCAGATTATGGTTCCAGGGAGGTCGCAGGTTCGAAGCTCAATGGCAACATAAGGGGTGTTTTATTTTTTTAATTTGATTTTGCAGCAAATTGGAAGGCTTTGAACGGCACATGGGAGCTTCAATAGATAAAGATTAAGCTGATGTTGTTTAGTCCTTTTAAAATTCGGCTGGAGTGGGGGGATAAATATTAGTTTATTTCGTATTTTATTTTGAAGAGGTGGATAGGGGATAAGGATAATGCATGGGATTATTTTATTTGTTAACTGTTAAAGGATAAAAGAATATATAGGAAATTGATAAAAGATTAAACTAGTTTTTGGTTTTAGAATTCGGCTGGGGTATGCTAACCTTTAGTTAATTATTTATTTATGTTAAGATAGAAAGCAAGGGTGGCTTTATTGTTTAATTGTTTTTGAAAAGGTGATAAAGGTCGGGATAGGAGATAAATGTTTTTTTTAGTGATAATTAAAAGTTGAAATTATCAAAAAGGGGGAGAGTTGGCCGAAGGTGGGATTGTAGGCAAGGTTAGCTATTGGTTTTGAGAGCATAGCCGAATGTTCCTCAAAACTCATTCAAGGCTATTTTCTTTTCTCTCTAATTTGCTGCTGCCGAATTTCCCTTGTTGCATTACCTAAATTGTTCAAAAAATTCCAGCTTCTTTTTCTTCTACTAAGCCGAAACCACCACCATTTTCCCTACATCTCTTCTTTCTTTTTTTTTTTCAAAAAATTCCAATTAGCCGAATCTACACCTTTCTCTTCTCAAAATTCCAGCCTTCAACCTTGAGTTAGCCGAATCTCTCCATCCCCTTCTTGCCGAAATCTTTCCTCCTCCATTAGAGTTACTTTGGCCGAATATCAAGGGAGCACAAGTTTCTTTTCGGGATTCTTTTTCAATCATTAGTAAGAGGGAAGCCATAGCCATTAAGGGGAGCTTTCGGAATTTATTCTCCTAAGGTAAGGTGGTAAGTAACATTCGGCTATAGGCTTTGGTTATGTATAGGTGTGCAAGCCAATTATTAACAAATGTTTTGGTAGGAATCTTGACAGGACAAGTGACAAATACGGGAATTCGGTGAATTAGAGGAAACAACGTCTCGGGATTTCACTAGTATATTCGGGATTTGCTAGTAAATAGGTGTGTAAGATCTCTCTACACACTTTATTAATTTACATGACGTTATTGTTTGCCTTAAATCTTTTTGGTTGTGGTTAGCTTGTGGCATAATCGTGGATTTCGGGTAAAGTCCCTTAACTTGTAATTTTTGATATATGCTTGCATGCCATCACATGATGTTTAATACTATAACATGATATATGGAACTTGATGTATAAGCTTGTGATGGTGGGATTGATGAGAGGAGGGGGATGAATTATGGACTGTCGCCAGTGGTTTTGACCACAAGATGGGTTGGCCCCATCAGACTATTTGTGACCTATGGTCATTAGTGGTTTTGACCACAACGATTGATTATTTGCGACTAAGTCCCAGTGGTTTGGTACCATCAGTGGTTTTGACCGCATTTGATATATTGTGACCTATGGTCATCAGTGGTTTTGACCACACGATGGGTTGGCCCCATCATTTAAATTGTGACTTTTAGTCATCAGTGGTTTTGACCACACGGGGTAGAAAAGGAGTATGGATGGCTAGTTGGGTTGTATGAGCATGTTTATTAAAGAATTGTGTATGAGATGTATTTTTCGGGTGGGGGATTTACACACTGAGTCTTGGTGACTCACCCCTTTCCTTAACATTTTGTAGATGAGTAGATCGCGGAGATGGAGCCGGATGGACTCGAGGTGGCCATGCAGTGGAATTTTAATTAGATGAACTTGGATTTTGTTTTATCATATTTTAATGTTGGTTTTATTTTAATTAAGTTGTAATAAAGCCTCCTAGGATTATTTTTATTATTTTTACATGTTTGAATATTTTTGATTAAACTATTTTCATGAAATTAAAACAAGTACACATGTTTTTCTCAAGTTGTACGCAAAATCTTTTATCGTGCCATTGGGTACTTTTAAATTATGTAACAACTTGACTTAATAAATACACCTAAGTATGGTTTTCATACACCTCAACTGTTTTAAACAAAGACACTGTCTTTTACCAAAAAGTTAATTCGGCTTAAAGGGATTTTCAAAAAAATATTTTCTCTGTAGCACACCAAATTCGGTCGTAGTGTTTGGGCCGGGTTTGGGGTGTTACATATACAATGCTCAGAAAGTTGATAATGAAATAATAGCGAAACGAGCTCAGTGTGATTCGAATTCTGATTCTGAATTTAAAGTCGTTGATGATTGCTTGAAATTTTGAAATCGTATCTGTGTTCTGAGAAATTCAGAATTAATTCAATTGATTCTGAATGAAGCACATAACAATCATCTATCCGTTCATCCGGGAAGTACAAAGTTGTATCAAGATCTGAAATGACATTATTGGTGGACTGGTATGAAAAGAGACATTTCTGATTTTTTTTCAAAGTGCTTAGTTTGTCAACAAGTTAAAGCTAAACATTAGGTTTCGTCTGGATTGCTACAACCAATTCTGATTCCCGAGTGGAAATGGGATAGAGTAACAATGGATTTTGTTTCAAGATTGCCTCTAACTCCGAAAAAGAAAGATTTGATTTGGGTTGTAGTTGATATATTAACGACATCTTCCCATTTTATCCCGGTACGATCTAACTATTCACTTGATTAATTAGCTGAGCTTTATATATCTGAGATTGTGAGATTACATGGTGTACCCCTATCCATTGTGTCAGACAGAGATTTGCGGTTTACATCACGATTCTAGAAGAAATTGCAAGAAGCTTTAGGTACAAAGTTACATTTCAGTATAGCTTTTCATCCGCAAACGGATGGTCAATCCGAGTGGATTATTCAGATTCTTGAGGATATGTTGAGATGTTCCTTTCTTGAGTTTAACGGTACGTGGGAATCGCACTTGCCATTACTTGAATTTGCATACAATAATAGTTATCAGTCAAGCATTAAAATGTTACCTTATGAAGCTTTGTACAGACGTAAATGTTGTACACCTCTGTATTGGACCGAGCTCAATGAGAATAAGCTACACGGGGTTGATCTGATAAAAGATACTGAACAGAAAGTGAAAGTGATCTGAGATAGTTTAAAAACAACATCTGTTCGTCAGAAGTCTTATGCGGACTTGAAAAGAAAGGATATTGAATTCGAGATTGGTGACAAAGTGTTTCTGAAGGTGTCTCCATGGAAGAAAGTACTCCGATTCGGACGCAAAGGCAAGTTAAGTCCGAGGTTGATCAGACCATATGAGATCACTGAGCGAGTTGGACCAGTTGCATACAGATTGTTGTTGCCCTCCGAGTTAGAAAAGATACACAATGTATTCCATGTTTCAATGCTCCATAGATATCGTTCTGATACGTCACATGTGATTGCTTCGTCTGAAATTGAAATCTGATCTGATATGTCTTATAAGGAAGAACTGATCCGTATCTTAGCTCATGAAGTGAAAGAGTTGAGAAACAAGAAAATTCCATTAGTGAAAGTACTGTGAAATCGACACGGAATATAAGAGTCTACGTGGGAACCTGAAGATTCAATGAGACAACAATATCCGAATCTGTTTAACGGTAAGATTTTCGGGGACAAAAATCCCTAAGGGGGGAGAATTGTAACAGTCCGGTTTATACCCTAGTCGGAACAGTGGTTTCGAAACCACAAATCTGAGTCCGTATAATATTTTAATATTATATTTTGTGCCTATGATATGTGATTAAGCATGTGCCAAAGTCCCGTAAGTTAATTTGTCTGTCTGTGTGCTTAAATTGAGAAAAGGATTAATTTGTATTAAATGCGAAATTAGCATGCTTTGTAAGGGAATCTATTTGCTAATGTCTTTATCATATGAGGTCCTTAAAAGGCTATTATGCCATTATGAGTAAGTGGACATTTATATCCATGCATTATAAGATAATAAAATGGTTTCATTAATGTTATATTAGTAATTTGTAAATTATATGATAATTAATAAGATAAAAGGCTTAAAAATAAGCCATTATCATCCATTAGTGACGAAATTACCAAAGAAAAGAAAGAAAAAGAAAATAAGAAAGAGCTAGGGCATTCGGCCATTTCTAAGCTCAATTCAAGGTATGTTTGATTTTGGTTTTTGATAATTTCTACGTTTTTGCAATCGTTGTTTTGTCCACTACAAAACCCATGCTTCAATTTTGAGAATTTATGATATTTGTGAAATGAGACTTAGATGAACTCATATGTTTTACGATGATTTATGGTGTTAAATAAAAGATATATGTTGCATGAACATATTTTGTTCTTGAATTTTCGATGAATTTAGCTAATTAGGGCTAAATTAAAAATATAGAAATTTGAGGGACTAAATTGTGAATTTGATAGAATGTTTGGACTTATATGTTATATATATGTATTCGGCTAAGCATGGTTATGTAACACCTCTATCCCGTGTCCGTCACCGGATTAAGATTAGGAGCGTTACAAGACATATCGGAAACATTCACAGACAAAATCATACATTGAATCATCATTCTCAGACATAACGTCCCTTAAGTGGGTCCTCGAAACCTTAATCGTGCTTAGAAGTCGAGTCGGGACTAAACTGAAACACATATAAAATTTCATGAAAATTTGAAACTTTTCTAAAATACAGGGGAGACATGCCCGTGCGAGGAGACCATGTGCCCTCCACGGCTTCTAGACACCCCCGTGTGTCCTTTCGTGCCTAAATACTGACTTGGTCCCCACGGCCACCAGACACAGCCGTATGTCCTAACTGTGGTCCTATATTGACTTCCCCACCATGGCCACCAAACACGCCCGTGCTAAGGCCGTGTGGTTTTTAGGCTACATTCTGCCAATTCTCCCACGGTCTTAGGCACGCCCGTGTGCCACAACCGTGTGACATTATAGGCCATCTACAAGGCTAAAATGCCACCCATAAGGGTCAACCTATAATCAACATATATCATCCCATTTCATTCACCTATGACCATCAAAACATACCAAATAGCCAACCAAATCATGCATATTTGTCAACTAAGGTAATCACACTACAATCCATTCAATATTCATTCAATCTAACCATTCAAACCAATTCCAAACATACCAATTTGCATGATCAAATCTCAATTATGCTCAAACACCATTCATCTATATACTTACCATTTCAAAACCATTTCATCTATCTACTAATCATACCAAAACAACTTCACATATCATACTTCTTTAAGCATATATCAAAACATATCTAGCCAAATCACATGGCTAAGTTCACTTTACAGCTTATACCAAGACTAGCCTATACATGCCATATCTAACCATATACAATTCCAAAGTGTACCAAAAAGAGTTTAATAGTGTGATGTCAATCCGTGATGGTCCCAAGCCTTCAGTAGCTTTGACAGCCTATAAAATAGAGTAAACACACACACAGAGTAAGCTTTCCAAAAGCTTAGTAAGTCAATATACAAACAAACTTGGCATGAATTGCACATAACCAAATCAATAAAATAACCAATTTGGTTCTTATGATATAAATCATCTCATTCTTTCATAAGCTGGTTTGCTTAACCGTCACTTACCATATTCCAATTCACATACCATGTAAGCATATAATTCATTTAATCAAACTTTACACATTGTATCATCAATTTCATATACATAACATCGTAGTACGATCACAAAGATACTTACCTTGTATACACAATTTGTGTATAATCAACATACCTGAATCTAACATTCATTTACTTAATCTATCAAAGCTCAAATTTGCCATTCGTATTTCAGACTTGCCCATTGAACCAATAGGAAACCAGTAGGATACTTAGAAAGCTCGGAATAATAGTACAATGCCATCGTTCCAGACGAGGTCTTACATGCACTTGGATATCGATGCCACTGTCCCAGAGAGGGTCTTACACGAATAAATACGATGCCTATGTCCAAGACATGGTCTTATATGTAAAATTCACATCGATGCCAACGTCCTAGACGTGGTCTTACACGTAAAACTTATATCGATGCCAACATCCCAGACGTGTTCTTACATGAGTCTCAAATCAATGCCAATGTCCCGGACGTGGTCTTACATGATAAAACAGAGCAGATACCTATGCCATGACATAGCTAATCCTATCTATTCCTAGGTTCACATGGGACTTCTCAGACTTAGTTACCATATCAGACTTTGCTCAGAATTCATAAGCATAACTTCTCATAAGTATCCATAATCAACATTAGTCATATAAACAATTATAATATCGTACAAGTACGTTTATTTGCATAATGACTTACATCAGATTCGATATATCGGAATAAAAACGGCTACTCGGTTATTTTCGCTTTCCCACGATCTAAGTCTGTTTTCCTCGGTTCTTGATCTAAACATATTCAGAATTAACCCTTTTATTCACTATTTCATTCAATTCAATTCATACACACATATTTTGGCTATTTACAATTTAGCCCTCACATTTGCACGTTTTATCAATTTAGTCCAATTTTCTCAAAACATCAAATTCACAAAATCTACCTATGCTCATGCGTAGCCGAATATTCATACAACACATATAAGCCCACATTTTTTCATCAAATTCGCAAATTAGTCCCTCAATTTGCCATTTTCTCAATTTAGCCCTATTTAGCTAAATTCATAAAAAATTCAAGAAAAAACATGTTCATCAATTACATATCTATCATTTAACACCAAAAATCATCAAAAAGCTTGACATATCATCAATGGCATCTCACACATGCATCATTAATTCATCAAATTAAAACATGGGTTTTGTAGCTCTCAAAGCAATGATTACAAAAACGTAAAAATTATCGAAAACGGATCAAAACTAACCTTGAATTTTTGGCTTGCAAGTGCCGAATGTCTAGCCAAAGTTTATTTCTTTTTCTTTCTTTGATATTCGACCAAAAGTAGGATGAACAAAGGCCACTTTCTTTTTCATATGTTTTATTATTATTACAAACATATTAATCCATTTCCAAAATTGCCCATTTAGTAATCATATAAGACAAACATAAATAATGGTTATCATGACATTTTACAATCCACTAACTAAATAGTGGTTAAATTCTCATATAAGGCTTCCACCTTTACAAAGCCATAACATATTAATACTTTAACAATTAGCAAGCAACTTTCACATTTAATGCAATTTAATCCTTTTGTCAAATTAAACACACAGACAGTCAAATTAGCTCACGAAAATTTACCACATGCTTTGTCACATAATAACGACACAGAGAATAATATTAAAATATTATTCGGACTCGAATTCGTGGTCCCGAAACCACTGTTCCGACTAGGGTATAAACCAGACTGTTACAATTCTCCCCCCTTAGGGATATTCGCCCCCGAAAATCTTATCGTTAAATAGATTCGGATATTGCTGTCTCATTGAATCCTCAGGCTCCCACGTAGCCTCTTCAATTCCGTGCTGATTCCACAATACTCTCACTAACGAAATTTTCTTATTTCTCAACTCTTTCACTTCACGAGCTAGGATACATATCGGTTCCTCTTCATATGTCATATCAAATCGAATTTCAATTTCAGATGGAGCAATCACATGCGACGAATTGGATCGATATATACGAAGCATTGAAACATGAAATACGTTGTGTATCTTTTTAGTTCAGAAGGCAATTTCAATTTATATGCTATAGGCCCAACACGTTCAATGATCTCATATGGTCCGATGAACCTCGGACTTAATTTGCCTTTACGTCCGAATTGAAGCACTTTCTTCCACAGAGACACTTTCAGAAATACTTTGTCACCGATTCCAAATTCTATATCTTTTCGTTTCAAGTCTGCATAAGACTTCTGATGATCAGATACTGCTTTCAAACAATCTCGAATCAATTTCACTTTCTGTTCTGAGTCTTTTATCAAATCAATCCCATGTAGCTTCTTTTCACTAAGCTCAGTCCAATACAGAGGTGTACGACTTTTACGTCCGTACAAAGCTTCATAAGGTGCCATTTTGATGCTTTACTGAAAACTGTTATTATACGCAAATTCGATCAATGGCAGATATTGTTCCCATGAACCATTAAACTCAAGTATACAGCATCTCAACGTATCTTCAAGAATCTGAATAATTCATTCAGACTGACCATCTGTTTGCGGATGAAATGCTGTACTGAAATGTAATTTCATGCCCAAAGCTTCTTGCAATTTCTTCTAGAATCTCGACGTAAACCTCGGATCTCTATTGGATACAATAGACAGTGGCACCCCGAGCAATCTCACAATCTCAGAGATATAAAGTTTAGCTAACTTGTCAAGTGAGTAATCAGATTTTACTGAAATAAAATGGGCTGATTTAGTTAACCGGTCAACTATGACCCAAATTGTGTCTTTCTTTCTGGAAGTCAGGGGCAAACCAGAAACAAAGTCCATTGTTACTCTATCCCATTTCCACTCTGGAATTAGAATTGGCTGAAGCAATCCAGACAAAACTTGATGTTCGGCTTTTACTTGCTGACAGACTAAACATTTTGAAACAAAGTCAGAAATGTCTCATTTCATACCAGACCACCCGTAGTGTCGTTTCAAATCCTGATACATTTTCGTACTTCCCGGATGAACAGATAGACGACTATTATGTGCTTCATTCAGAATCAACTGAATCAACTCTGGATTTCTCAGAACATAGATATGATCTCAGACTCTCAAGCAATCATCAACAGTTTGAAATTCAGATTCGAAATTCACTTCACACTGAGCTTTTTTCGCTAGCAATTCATTATCAAATTTCTGAGCATTGCATATCTATTGTAAGAACATCGGTTTTGCTTTTAATTCAGCTATCATAGAACAATCATTAGAAAATTCCAACTGAGTACTCAAAGTACGTAATGCAAACAATGATTTTCTACTCAAAGCATCAGCAACAACATTCGCTTTACCCGGATGATAATCTATCACTAGCTCATAATCTTTTAACAGCTTTAACCATCTTCTTTGACGTAGGTTCAAATCTTTCTGAGTCATCAGATATTTCAAACTTTTATGATCTGAAAAGACGTGACATTTCTCACCATACAGATAATGGCGCCAAATCTTAAGTGCAAACACAATCGCAGCTAGCTCAAGGTCGTGCGTCGGATAATTCTTTTCATGAGGTTTTAACTGTCTCGAGGCATAAACTACAACTTTGCCTTCCTGCATCAAAACACATCCCAAACCATTTAACGAAGCATCACTGTATAAAACAAATTCCTTACCCGATTTCGGCTGTACTAACACTGGAGCTTCTGTTAATAGAGTTTTTAACCGATCAAAACTTTTCTGACATTTATCCGACCATTCAAATCTGACATCTTTCTGAAGTAATCTAGTCAACGGAGTAGCTATTGTCGAAAAGCCTTTCACAAATCTGTGATAATAACCAGCCAAACCCAGAAAACTACAGACTTCAGATACATTTTTTGGAGGTTTCCAATTCAAAATAGCAGAAATCTTGCTCGGATCAACTCGAATCCCGAATCTTTGATACAATATGTCCTAAAAACTAACCTCGTGCAACCAGAATTCACATTTGCTGAATTTCGCATACAATTGCTTTTCTCTCAATGTTTGCAAAACAATTCTCAAATGTTCAGCATGTTCAGCCTCATCACGCAAATAAATCAAAAATGTCATCAATACATATAACAAAAAATCGATCTAGGTCTGAAAATTCTGTTCATCAGATCCATAAAAACAGTAGGAGCATTGGTTAGTCCAAATGGCATAACTAAAAATTCATAATGCCCGTACCTCGTTCTGAAATCAGTCTTCGGAATGTCTGAATCTTTCACTCTCAATTTGTAATGTCCCGATCTCAAATCAATCTTGGAAAACACAGTAGCTCCTTTTAATTGATCAAATAAATCATCAATTCTAGGCAACGGATATTTATTCTTTATTGTCACCTTGTTCAACTGACTGTAGTCGATGCATATTCTCATCGTGCCATCTTTCTTTTTCACAAATAGAATAGGAGCACCCCAAAGCGAGAAACTCGGTTTAGCAAACCCTATAAGTCAACTCTTGCAACTGTGATTTTAATTTTTCAACTCTGATGGTGCCATTCTATACGGAGCTATCGAAATAGGTGTCGTACCAGGCAACAAATCAATACCAAATTCAGCTTCATGAATCAAAGACAAACCCGGTAATTCTTCAGGGAACACATCAAAAAACTCATAGACGACAGGCACTGACTCAACTTTCTTTTCAAACACTTTCATATCGATCACATAAGCAAAATATGCCTCATACCCCTTTTTCACATATCTCTGAGCTTTTAAAACAGATATCACAGCAGGCAATCCATTCAAATCATTAGACTCAATTCGTACAATCTCATCATTCGGGCATCTCAAATCTATAGTCTTTCTTTTTGTAGTTCACAACAGTATCATGCATAAACAGCCAATCCATACCCAAAATAATATCAAATTCATCAAATGGCAAAAGCATTAGATCAACAGAGAAACATATATCTCGAAACATTAACGGACATTTTTTGCATACTTTGTCAACAAGGACACTTTTACCTAAGGGGTTCGATACTTTTATAGCAAACTCAGTAGACTCAACAGGCAAAGTCTTGCTGAATACTAAATTCATGGAAATATATGAATACGTAGAACCAGGGTCTATCAAAGCAATCACAGAAGTATCATAAAGAGTAAAAGTACCCGTTATAACATCTGGTAAAGAAGCTTCTTCCCGGGCTCGGATAGCATACGCTCTGGCTGGCACTCTAGCTTCAGATCTGACAGCATTATCCCTCGCAGTTCTTTGATTGCCACTAACATTTCTTACATTCTTCGATGATCTACCTCTCACAGGTGCAACATCAGATCTCAGATTCTGAACATTCTCTAGTTCAACAGACTCAGGTCAATCACGGATAAAATGGTCAAGCGATCCATATCTGAAGTAAGCTCTGTCATTTAATCTACAACTTCTCGGATGCCTTTTTCCACAATGCTTACATTCAGGTCTCTCGGATCAAACATTACCAACACTGGCCACTGAAGTTGCTCGAGTTTTAGAACTCATTTGCTGTCTAGATTGATTTCTATTCAAATGTCTCGCGTTATCTCTGAAACGACTTTGATTATCTCTGAATCTTTTCGAAGCAGACTGAAATAATTTACTCTGAAATCTCTTTTTCACATCTTGAGCTTCAGATTCAGCTTTATCTTTCTCGAGTGCCTCACTTTACAAGCTCGGTCAACAAGTACAACGAACTCTTTTATTTCTAAAATCCTAACTAGCAAACGGATGTCTTCATTAAGGCCATCTTCTAACCTTTTGCACATTATAGCTTCAGATGATACGCATTCTCGAGCATACTGACTCAGTCTCACAAATTCTCATTTGTATTCTGAAACAGTCATACGACCCTGTTTAAGTTCTAGAAATTCTTTCCGTTTCTGATCAACAAATCTCTCACTGATATATTTCTTCCGAAACTCGATCTGAAAGAAATCCCGTGTGACTCGTTCTCTCAGAACAACAGAAATCAGAGTTTTCCACCATTGATATGCAGCATCTCGGAGTAGTGATACAACACATTTTATACATTCTTCTAGAGTCAAAGACATTTCGTCGAATACCCGGATAGTATTTTCAATCCAGAACTCGGCCTTTTCAGCATCATCATCTTTAGTAGCTCGAAATTCTTCGGCCCCATACTTATAGATCTTGTCAACAGGAGGCTTATTCAACAGACTCGGATGCATATCCGGTGGCACAACTATAGTCTGAGGGGGATTAACCGGGGGCGGGGTTTACGAAGCAGTTGGGTTATTCTTAACAAACTGAGTGAACCACTCACTCATCATCTGGAAGAAAGCTTGTTTAGCTTCTCCTCTTGACCGCTCGTAGCTAGTCTCGATTCAGAAGGCACTGTCCCTTGCGTGGGAGCAGGCGCATTACTTTCTACGTCGTCAGCTACGGTGCTTTTGGGATCCATTACTATACAAAATCACATTTTATACATCAGAATTCATCACACTATCACATTTTAGATATATGGCATGTATAGCTTGTCTCGTTAGTCCGAGAATCGGCTAAACCGTAGCTCTGATACCAACCAAATGTAACACCCCTATCCCGTGTCCACTGCCAGATTAAGGTTAGGAGCGTTACCAGACATATCGGAAACATTCACAGACAAAATCATACATTCAATCATCATTCTCAGACATAACGTCCCTTAAGTGGGTCCTCGAGACCTTAATCGTGCTTAGAAGTCGTGTCGAGACTAAACTGAAAGACATATGGAATTTCATGAAATTTTGAAACTTTTCTAAAATACAGGGGAGACACGCCCGTAGGAGGAGACCGTGTGCCCTCCACGGCTTCTAGACACCCCCGTGTGTCCTTTCGTGCCTAAATACTGACTTGGTCCCCATGGCCACCAGACACGGCCGTGTGTCCTAACCGTGGTCCTATATTGACTTCCCCACCACGGCCACCAAACACGCCCGTGATAAGGCCGTGTGGTTTTTAAGCTACATTCTGCCAATTCTCCCACGGTCTTAGGCACGCCTGTGTGCCACAATCGTGTGACATTATAGGCCATCTACAAGGCCAAAATGCCACCCATAAGGGTCAACCTATAATCAACATATATCATCCCATTTCATTCACCTATGACCATCAAAACATACCAAATAGCCAACCAAATCATGCATATTTGTCAACTAAGGTAATCACACTACAATCCATTCAATATTCATTCAATCTAACCATTCAAACCAATTCCAAACATACCAATTTGCATGATCAAATCTCAATTATGCTCAAACACCATTCATCTATATACTTACCATTTCAAAACCATTTCATATATCTACTAATCATACCAAAACAACTTCACATATCATACTTCTTTAAGCATATAACAAAACATATCTAGCCAAATCACATGGCTAAGTTCACTTTACAACTTATACCAAGACTAGCTTATACATGCCATATCTAACCATATACAATTCCAAAGTGTACCAAAAAGAGTTTAATAGTGTGATGTCGATCCGTGACAGTCTCGAGCCTTCAGTAGCTTTGATGACCTATAAAATAGAGTAAACACACACACAGAGTAAGCTTTCCAAAAGCTTAGTAAGTCAATATACAAACAAACTTGGCATGAATTACACATAACCAAATCAATAAAATAACCAATTTGGTTCTTATGATATAAATCATCTCATTCTTTCATAAGCTTGTTTGCTTAACCGTCACTTACCATATTCCAATTCACATACCATGTAAGCACATAATTCATTTAATCAAACTTTAGACATTGTATCAACAATTTCATACACATAACATCGTAGTACGATCACATAGATACTTACCTTGTATACACAATTTGTGTATAATCAATGTACCTGAATCTGACATTCATTTACTTAATCTATCAAAGCTCGAATTTGCCATTCGTATTTCAGACTTGCAAACTAGTAGGATATTCAGAAAGCTCGAAATAATAGTACAATGCCATCGTCCCAGACGAGGTCTTACATGCAGTTGGATATCGATGCCACTGTCCCATTACACGAATAAATATGATGCCTATGTCCCAGACATGGTCTTATACGTAAAATTAACATCGATGCCAATGTCCCAGATGTGGTCTTATTCGTAAAAATTATATCGATGCCAACGTCCCAGACGTGGTCTTACACGAGTGTCAAATCAATGCCAACGTCCCAGACGTGGTCTTACATGATAAAACAGAACAGATACCTATGTCATGACATAACTAATCCTATCTACTCCTAGGTTCGCACGGGACTTCTCAGATTTTGTTCGGAATTCATAAGCATAACTTCTCATAAGTATCCATAATCAACACTAGTCATATAAACAATTATAATATCGTACAAGTACGTTTATTTGCATAATGACTTACCTCAGATTCGGTATATCGGAATGAAAACGGCTACTCGGTTATTGTCGCTTTCCCGCGATCTAAGTCTGTTTTCCTCGGTTCTTGATCTAAACATATTCAGAATTAACCCTTTTATTCACTATTTCATTTAATTCAATCCATACACACATATTTTGCCTATTTACAACTTAGCCCTCATATTTGCACGTTTTATCAATTTAGTCCAATTTTCTCAAAACATCAAATTCACAAAATCTACCTATACTCATGCTTAGCTGAATATTCTTACAACATATAAGCCCATATTTTTCACCAAATTCACAAATTAGTCCCTCAATTTGCCATTTTCTCAATTTAGCCCTATTTAGCTAAATTGATCAAAAATTCAAGAACAAAACATGTTCATAAATTACATATCTATCATTTAACACCAAAAATCATCAAAAAGCTTGACATATCATCAATGGCATCTCACACATACATCATCAATTCATCAAATTAAAACATGGGTTTTGTAGCTCTCAAAGCAACGATTACAAAAATGTGAAAATTATCGAAAATGGATCAAAACTAACCTTGAATTTTTGGCTTGCAAGTGCCGAATGTCTAGCCAAAGTTTCTTTCTTTTTCTTTCTTTGATATTCAGCCAAAAGTAGGATGAACAAAGGCCACTTTCTTTTTCATATGTTTTATTATTATTATTACAAACATATTAATCCATTTCCAAAATTGCCCATTTAATAATCATATAAGACAAACATAAATAATGGTTATCATGACATTTTACAATCCACTAACTAAATAGTGGTTAAATTGTCATATAAGGCTTCCACCTTTACAAAGCCATAACATATTAATACTTTAACAATTAGCAAGCAACTTTCACATTTAATGCAATTTAATCCTTTTTGTCAAATTAAACACACAGACAGTCAAATTAGCTCACAAAAATTTCCCACATGCTTTGTCACATAATAACGGCACAGAGAATAATATTAAAATATTATTTAAACTCGAATTCATGGTCCCGAAACCACTGTTCTGACTAGGGTATAAACCGGACTATTACAGGTTAAATGATGATATTGTGAATTTGATATTTTGAGAAAAATGAACTAAATTATTAAAATGTGCAAATGTAAGGGCTAATTTGTAAATTGCCCAAAATATGTGTATTTGAATTGAATTGGATGAGTTAGTGAATAAGAGGGTTAAATTTGAATATGTTTAGTTCAAGAACCGAAGAAATCAGACTTAGATCGTGGGAAAGCGAAAGTAACCGAGTAGCTGTTTCCATTTCAGTTAAATCGAATCTGAGGTAAGTCATTACGCATATAAACATATTTGTATTGAGTTGTGTATGTTCATATGACTATTGATAGCGATGAATGTTTACGAGATGATGCGTACATGAGTTCCGAGATAAGAACTACATAGTAGCAATGTTCGAGGAGTCCCGTATGAACCTAGGAATAGATAGGATTGGCTATGTCATGACATAGGTGTTTGTTCTGAGATATCAAGTAAGAGCACGTCTGGGACGTTGGCATCGATATGAGCTTTACGTGTAAGACCATGTCTGGGACTTGGCATCGTATTGATCCGTGTAAGACCCTGTCTGAGATAGAGGCATCGATATTTGAGTACATGTAAGACCTCGTCTAGGACATTGGCATTGTACGATTATTCCGATCTTTCTGAGTATCCTATTAGATTCCGAACGGTTCAACAGGAAAGTCTATGACACAAAATGTTATGTGAATGGTAAATCTGTTTCAAGTACGTAAATAAGTACACAAAGTGTGTATGTAAGGTAAGTATCTATATGAACTTACTAGAATAAATAGGTACTATGAAACGATAAGATGATATGCGAAATTATGCTAGATGAGCTATGTGCATATGTGGTAATGAGTTGAAATATGTGATAAGTTATGGCTAAATAATTGAACCAAACTCTATGTAAGATGTATATGCAATGTGCATTTAAGTTAAGTTTATTTGTATATGACTTACTAAGCTTTTAAAAGCCTACTCTGTGTGTGTTTGTTCTATTTTGTAGATCGTCATAGCTACTGAAGGCTCGGGGACCGTCGAGGATCGTCATCACACTACTCAACTTATTTTGGTACATTTTGGAAATGTATATAGCTAGATATGGCATGTATAGGCTAGTTATTTATTCAAGTTGAGAGTTAAACTTAGCCATGTGATTTGGCTAGTTATGTGTGGGTAATATGTGTTAATGAATATGAGATATGATGTATGCTTTGGTGTGGTTTGATAGTATATGAAATGGTTATGTGTATGGTAAGTATATAGATGAAATTTAAGCTTATATGTTTGAACCAAGGGATGAGTTTTAAGAAAGGTAAGTATGGATGAAATATGCTTGTGTATACTTGAGTTTTGTTGTGTAAATTGGTATGAATGGAAATATATTTGAATTGTACATGAGTTGAATTGGTTATTTGCTTGTAGGTATGACCCTAATGTGGGTGGCATATTGGCCTAGCAAATGGCCTATTTTGCCACACGGGCATGCCTATTGACCGTGGGACTAAGTCAATATTTAATTAAGAGTGCACGACCTTGGCACACGGACGTGCTTGGTAGCCGTGTGGTTTAGTCAGGATCGACCACGGCAAAAGTGCAAGGGTCTGCTTGGTGGCCGTGGAGCCAAGTCAGGATTGACCATGGCCAAGGTACACAGGCGTGCTTGGTGGTCATGGAGTAAAGTCAGGTTTGACCACGGGGAAGACACATGGGTGTGTCTAGCAGCTGTGGGAGGCACATGGCCTGCCCACACAGGTGTGTAACCCCTGAAACTTTGAAATGTTTAAAATTTTCGAGAATTTCTGTATGTGTTTCGATTAGTCCCGACCCTGTTTCAAAGCATGTTTTAGGTCTCGATAACCTACAGAGGGGACACTACGATTGTAAATGATGGTTTAATTTATGAAATTGTCTGATAAAGCTTTCGATCTATCAGGTAATGCCCTTAACACTAACCCGATAACAGATACGGGATAAGGGTGTTACAGTGTGTATTGTATCGAGATATTGGTATATCAGTAAGTAAAAGTCAAGCTTCAGGTTCTGTCAGGTTTACTACAGCCTATTATGATTCCTAATTGGAAACGGGAACGTGTTACAATAGACTTGTGTTGGGACTTTCATTAACTCCAAAAGAAAAAGATTCAATCTGGGTAATTGTGGATAGGTGGGCAAAGTCAACTCATTTATTCCATTCAAGATTGATTACTCGCCTGAGAAAATTAATTGAACAATATGTCGTTGAGATTGTCAAATTGTACGATGAGTTTATTTTTTTTATCAGGATCCGAGATTATTTAAAAGCTGTTTCAGATCATCAAAAATTGTTTGTAGATTTGGGAAGAAAAGTTTTCGAGTTTAGACTGGTGACAAAGTATTTCTAAAAGTCTCCCCGTGAAAGAAAGTGTTACAGTTCGGCAAAAAGGGAAGCTTAGCCTGAAATTTGTTTGGATATATGAAATTATCAAGAGAATTAGTCATGTGACTTATAGACTAGCATTACCTTTGAACCTAAAAAAGATTCATAATGTTTTCCATGTTTCAATGCTACGACGATATAGATCAGATTTCTCTTACGTGATTACTTTCGACGAGATGGAAATACAACCTGACTTGTTTATTTAGAAGACCAGTCAAAATTATAGCATTGGAAATAAAAGAAATATGAAATTAATGAGTGTCGTTAGTCGAAATCTTATGAAATCGACATGGTACAGAAAAAGCTACTTGTGAAACAGAAAAGTTAATGAGATCACATTATCAAAAACTATTTTCAGGTAAAAATTTCGAGGACAAAATTTCCTATAGGGGAGAGTTGTAACAACCCATTTTTTAGCGGCGTCAGAAAACAATGATTTCAGGATCACTGAAACACCCCACACCCGGCCCACGAGCCTGAACCGGATCTGGTATGTTCCTTAAGAAAATCAGTTTCAAAATTCTTTGTTACTTAGAGAAAGTTTGTGTAATTTTTAGAAAATTATTGATTTGGGTTGGCTTAAGTTGGAAACTCATAAATTTTATTTGGAAATCCATTTAGTTAAAGGTGACAAAATAATTTGGGGTTTACAAAATAATTTTACTTAAACTTAAAATATAAAATAGTTCATAGCATAGTAGTTAAAGAAAATAAAAGTAACTAAATAAAACTATGGCCTTTTCGGCCTTATTACATCAATAATTCCCAAACTTAAAAACTTAAAATACTTAATAGAAATAAAGTCCCAAATATTAAAAATCCTTTCTTGCTGTGCATGGCCACCTTTAGCTCCTGCCGACCCGGTCCATTATTGCTCATTACTTGAAAAATTGTCCCACAAAGGGGTGAGTCAACAGACTCAATGTGTACACAAACTAACAATCAACAATTCAGACATACATGTTCATATCAAAGACATATTCATATAAAAATGATGCAACCCAAACCCAAGCCTAGTTATCCATCCGCTACACACCACCCGTACCTGCCAATCACACCGTGGGGACTACTAAGTCAACCCTCCATCCGCTACACACCATCGAAGCGATCATTGCAATGACGTGCTCATCGCCCATATAATTTGTGTCATTAGACACCATATTCGAATAATGTAACCGGTTACCAAATTCGATTAATGTAACCGGTTACCATATTCATATTATGTGACCGTAGTCACCATCTTTCGTTGGTGAGACCGAAGTCAACACCTTCTTCCCCTTTCACATATAGCCCAAAATGCCCCAAATATTATTATATCATGCATAACATACTTATTTCTCATTCACTTTACTATTTACATGTTCAAAATATTTCATATTCGTAATCCTATCGTAGTAGGAAACGCGTGCTGGGTACTCTTTACCACATTTGTGGTACTTAGCCACATTCTCATTCTTATGCATATTCATATATTAAAATAATTATTGCCATAATATATTGAAAGTTAGTGTGAGTACACACGATTCGCTTAATAGATTCCTTGAAATCCAAGAGAATCGATCACGCTTTAGATCTCAAATCCTACATAAGTTAATCACTTTAAAAGACCATTCGCCACTTTTCCAAATACAACTAGGATTTGTATTACTTACCTTGTAACTGAATTGATTTTAAGAATCAAGTGCCGGATCTTTGTATTCCTCCCTTGTGAATTCGTCTAAACACTATATTACTCCATAGGTTAGTTTTCGACTAAATAATAAATCCAAACATGTAACATAAGCCTTAGCCGAATTTCTTAGCACTTACCTTGTGATTCTAAATCTCGAAAAGTAACCCTTGGCTTATGGAGTCATTGAAATCCCTTAGATCTGAAATCCCAAAATTCCTCCTTTGGTAATCGGCCAAGAGACACAAAAGGGATTATTTCCTAGATCTTAATTAAAAGAATTAGAAGAACAAAAATTCATTGTTCTTACCTTAGATCCTTGACCCTTGTATTCAACAATTGTAGGAACCTGAGAGATCCCTTGTAGATTCGGCCAAAATTGCTAATAGAATTAGTACCCTGATTTTGGTAAAACGAAAAGGAATAGGAATTGATTGATCACAGATCTTACCCTTTTGATGTTGTAGTTGATTGCTCCTTTACTTAGAATCAACAAAGATTCGGCTTTGCCAGTAGAAACAGAGAAGAAAATAGAAGAAGAGAAGATGGATTTTGCTTAAAGAAAAATTCGGCAGAGAGGGGGAGAGAGCTAGGAAAATTTCGGCACACTTAGGAAAAGATGAAAGAAAATCCTTAATTCTCCTTCTTTAGCCGAAACTTTTTCTTTTAAGGCTATCTTGCCCTTATTTCCTATTTTAAACTTTAAAATTTGACATTTCTGCATCATTTCTAAGTTTCCTAAAATTTTCGATCGGCTCTGTTTACTTGCCATTTTCTTACATTTCCAAGTTTCCTAAAATGTATACTTTCCGTTTTTGGATCATTTCCATTTTCATTTCTTAGTTTCCAAAAATGTGTACTTTCCATTTTTGAACCATTTCCTTACATTTCTGGGTTTCCTAAAATGTTCATGTCCTAATGCATTTCCAGGTTTCCAAAATGTTCAGTTCAGTTTCCAAAATGTTCAGTGTTTCCAAAAGGTTCAGTTTCCATTTCCATGCATTTTCATACATTTCTGAGTTTCCAAAAATATCAAAAATTTATTCATAATGCTTAAGACTTGTCATTTCATACAATTAAACCGAAAATGCATAGGCCCTTTCCAGGATGTTACAATCACAATCCCGACGAGTGATTTTGTAAGCATTAATAATTAATATTTATGAGTTAAATATAATATTGCTGTGAATTATGATTGGATAGATTTTATTAATTCGTTAGTTAGTCAATGAACAAGTGGTGCGTATTGAAAGTCAGTGGTTTTGGAAAATGAGGGACCGGGACCTTGTTTTCATAAACTAAGCTCGTAAATATTTTATTAAATATTTACAGAATTTTTTTATAAGTGGATTGAAGTTTGGTTTGATAATTTTGGTCATTTGATAGTTAATTAATGGAAAAGAACTAGATCGTAAAAACTGTAAAAGTTAATCACTATTGAATTTTATTAGTTAAAAGATCTAATCATTAAATATGTAAGGAATTATGTTATAATTAGTCCCTAATAACCTTATTGGGACAGTTAGTGCATGGGTTTTAATAAATTATACATTAATTTAATGAATTAAGTTAAATAATAAAATGATAAAGTAAATAAAAACAAAAACATCATCTTCTTCTTTCATTTTCTTCTCTTCCAATCAAAGAACACCATTGCTGCTTAAGAGAGAATCGGTCAAGCTTGTTTCTTGTGCATGTAAGTCAAAATCGAGCTAGTTTCATGTAACTTTTATATTTTTGAGATCGTTGCAACTAGATCCAACTAATATGTATCTCCATTTTCAAAATTGTTAAAGGTTTCTAAAGTTTCCATTGAATCAAATTGAATTTTTTGATGTTTAATAGTTTGATTATAAGTTTAGATATGTTTAAAGACTAATTTGTTAAGTAAATTTTGTTAGTTTTGTGTAAAAGGACAAATTTGTAATAATTTAAAATTTTTCATGAAATTTCTGAAAATTATGTTTTTAGAGGGATTTACTGTGATAATATTGTAATTTTATTTAAAATCAAAACTTTACTTTGAAAGGTATATAGTTTCTATTTTAAAGACTAAATTGAAGAAAATATGAAACTTTGGGGATATTGTGCAAAATGAATAAAAGATATTATATTCATGAATTGTAATATCCGGGATTTAGGGCTTGTGCATTTTGCTTAAATATATGTAGAAGCATGCCTGTGTGTGTTTTGAATGTGTTTTATGAATTTTTAGAACTTTAGAGTGTAGGTGAATGCCTTAGAAATTATTTGATTTTAAGTTTTAAAGGGGAGCTAAGCCTGAGAAGCCTTAAGAAAAATTGTAAGGGAAATTAGACACAAAAATAGGCTTGGAAAAGTGGCAAGGAGGCGCCACTTAAAGCCTTAGTGAGTGACGCCACAAGCAGTGTAAAAGGGCCTAGGTTCGAGCAGCAAGGGACGCAAATAGGAGTTTTATTTTGTAGCAAGGAGGAACAGAGGTGGACGGCAATGGGACACTAAGGGGATGAGCACTAGATGTGGTCATATACCTTTTAAAATTCGGCTAAGCTAGGAAGATAATTGTGGATTTATTTAAATTGTTTTGAATAGGTGAGGAAGAGATAAAATAGGAGGATAACAAAGGATTGGATAGAGAGATGGAGAGTTGGCCGGCCAAGGAACACTTTGGATGTCAATATTCGATCATGGGAAAGGGGGGGACAATCGAATGTGCATAGTAGAGTTTAGGCATTTTTCTTGTGCACTTTTCCTCCCTAGTTATCTTTTTCTTCTCTTCTCTTTCATTTTGTCAAAACTGAAAACACAAGTAAGCCTAGCCGATTTCTTCATCTTTTTCTTCTTCAAGTTAATCACTCTTCCATCTAGCCGATTTGACCATAACACTGAAAGCCGAAATATTCCTTATGCTAGCCGAATCTTCATTTATCACCATTGCCGAATTGCTCAACCTTTCTCTTCTTCTTTTCACAATTTTCCAAAAGCCAAAAGTAAGTTCTTCTTAGACCATAGCCGAGTTCATTAAATCCCAAAAGCTGAAACCTACTTATCACTATCTGGTCTACATAGCCGAATATCTCTGTGGGTTCAAGCAAGGGTGCAGTTGACTTCTGTACTAAGGAAGGGTTTCGGGATTCTGTTATTGTCAACTACAAGGGAGGAGGTCTTCGAGATTTCAAGATCTAAGGTAAGCAGATATGATCTTAGGCCGAAGGCCATTTGTTTTGGTCCATTAAGTGCTAAAATCGACACTAACATAGGTCATGCAGGGATTTCGACATCTTCAAGGGCAGGTGGCATTTTCGGGATTTAGATTCGCAAGGTAAGAGGGCATTAACATTCGGCCAAGGCCATATTAAGTGTTAAGGTTGGCCGAATCTAACCATTATCTTTTAGGGGCAAATCGACATGGATAAAGAGAAGTTTCGGGATTTGATTAGTAACCAAATCGGCAGCAAGGTAAGGATTTTGGTTGCGATAATCCTACAGGATTTGACTATTTAGCCGAATGGCTTTTTGCTAAGATGCTTAGTGTTGGCCGAATGTAGGAACATGGGATCTAGAGCATTTGATCGAGACTATCGGGATTCAGTAAACATGCTAATACCAGGTGTGTAGCCCTTCACTAATTCCTAATAGATCTATGGTATTACTATTATGAATATGTTAATTGAAAGTATGAAAGATGTGGCTAAAAGTACCATTCAATGGTATAGAGTATCCAGGTATGTAAACCTACTACTACTATGTTAATAGTGCATGAACAATGAATATGACATATATGAGAAATGGTTACGAATATGAAATAAGGTATATGGCATGATATTTGTATGATTTGTATGGCGCATGGGGCATACGGGTGATTATGAAAAGGGGAAGTGATCTGGTGGTTTTTACCACAATATCTGGTGACTCATGTCACATAATCTGAATGTGGTGACTTATGTCACGTATTATTATCTGGTGACTTTATCACATTATCTGGTGGCTATGCCACAATTTATAAGAGATGATGTGCGATCGTCTGCAATGAATGATCGCTTTCGATGGTGTGTAGCGGATGGAGGGTCGATTTAGTAATCCCCACGGTGTGATGGCAGGTACGGGTGATGTGTAGAGGATGGATATCTAGGCTTGGGTCCGGGATTGCATCATTATTTATATTTGCTATATATGTATGATTTGATATGCCTAAATCTTTTGGGACTTTGTGTTGGCTATTACACACTAAGTCTGTTTGACTCACCCCGTTGTGGGATATCTTTTCAGGTGGCACTCAGTAAAAGGACTGGGTCGACAGGAACTTAGTGGTGGCCATGCTCAGCTCAGTATTTATTTTATTTTGAATTTTATATTTAAGTATTTTGGATTTATTTCGGGTTTTGCTTGATGTAATAAGGCCGTTACTATTGACTGTTTTAAGCATGCATTTTATTCGGTTTATTATGATACGATTATTAATAAATCAAGATTAAATAACTTTTCTTAAAACTAAATTTTAAATGTTTTGACACCTAAACACAAAAGATTTTCAATTTAATGTTAAACTCTAAAAACTCGGCAATACTTTTAACTTATTGATTTCAAGTACAAATGCAAAATATTATTTTAATAAAATCTAGTCTTTAAGAACAACACCGTTTTCAAGCTGAACTCAACACAAATCAAATTTTCTTTAAAACAACCCAAATTTTCCGAAATAACAAACAAGTTTTGAACTGTTTTGCTCAGGGAACATACCAGATCCGGTCAAGGCTCGTGGGCCGGGTTTGGGGTGTTTCATGAATTGAGATGATTTAAAAGTGATAAAAGCTAATAGTATGAAATAAATTATTATATAGATCAAGGATTGAATTGTTCATAGGAAAATCAGGAAAAAAGATAGGAAAATTACAAAATAGTCCTTACGAACCAACTCATTAGCTAGATATATTAGGTAAGTTCATAAGGTATATAAATGTATTTAATTGTTGTTGAATTGTGTATTTGTATTTGTTTATATTATTTGAAACTTGAAAAGCTATAAACTAATACCAAGGTGAGAAATGACTTATTTGAAAACTGATGAATACTTGTGAAACATGATTCATATGGATTTGGAATAAATGTGACTTGTTTACAACATGTGTACTGATAACATGGAAGTGCTCTTGATTTATAAATGTTATGAATCCTGGTTAAATGCCCGTTTAAACGTAGTAAATGATTAAGATACGGTTGACATGTCAATAGGGTTAGAATGCACGCTTGTACGAGTTTGCACTTTGGTGCTTATTGACGTCATCTCGGGTTCATTTGTTGAGCCAAAACCAAAGCTGCCAACTGGGTCTAAAAACTTGGTTAAACCTAAGAAGCCCAAAAAGGCATTTGTAGGCTCTTAAGGCCTAAAATCGGAATCTTAAATAATTTATTTTATTCCATAGTTTTTTTTATGTTTTTTCTTATAGCATTTTAACATGTCTTAAAATATTATGTCTTTGTTATTATGTCTGTTTATTATGTCCTTGTTTATTACATCTATGAAATGTGTCTTAGAAGTGTGTTAAAATTCTGTTCAAGTTTAATATAGCTTTGTGTTTGTGTTAAATGTGTCTTAATGTTTGTTTAATGTGTCCTAGGAGAAGACCATTGGCTGGCCTAATTAAAGCTTAGAGGGGCTGCTCATTTTTGCCAAGAAAAATCAATATTGTTCACATTATGGGGGTGTTCAGATTTGCAAAAGAATCCATTTTGTTCACACTTAAATGGCTGATCATATGGGCATTGAAAGTGACCTTTCGGTCAACACAAAGTGATTTATTGCACTATTTAAGATGAGAGCTGAATGCAGCCACGAAAAAACCTTCTAGAAGCTGACTATTGGACATTTTCATGCTCCATTAAAGGCCACGGTCCATCATAATGGCTGATTGTGACTATTGGAGCTTGCTTAATCCTTAAGCATGGATGGATGGATTTATGAAGCTGTTTGCTTAACCTTTGAGCATGCATGGATGTATTTATAAAGCTAATATTTGTTGTTCAATTGAAGAGAATACATTAATCCACTTTTTAAATTATTCATGTGCTTCATTTATGGCTGAACATGGCCATTCATCTACTAGGTGTCCTATATATATTTCATTTAAGTTATTTTTGTAGGGTTAGATGTTTTATGATATAAACATATTTGAGTTAATCTCTCTGTTCTTTAAGAACTTTTTGAACTTATTAAGAACTCGTTCTTGTGGTGTTCTCAAAACAATCTTATCACTTTGTTAACCATCCCAAATTATGGCGATCAGCCTTATACCTTTGGTTCCTGTTCAATATTGATAACTGGTCAAGGTTCCATCCATTCTTGAACTTTTCGATTTTGAACAACTTTATAGAGTCATGTTGATATATAATATCAGTTCTTTTCTGGTTCGTTTATATTCGAGAGTTATATCCAAAATTTATCATTAGTTTACTTTTTCTTTCAATTTCATCCAAATCTAGTGCAAGTACCTATTTAGATGATCGAGCACATAAAATCATGAATCAACTCGTCACCGAGTTCACGTCACTTATACTTTGCACTTCGGGGTCCCTGCTTTCACTTCGATTCCCCTGATAGCACTACGGTGCTCCCTAGTGTGGTATAGTTACTCAAGTATCTGAATTTTTTTTATAGCTCATCGGGCTAACTGTTAAAAAAGAAAGTATATGGATTGCTTCATGAGTTGTTTGGAAGTGATATGTTTGTACGACTATTGAAATGTTAGCTAATGTAGTTGAATGAATGATGAGTACATGTTTAAAATTTGTTTGGAAACAATATCAAAATAACTAGAAAGTTTATAGTTTATATGTATGAAATGCTCGCTTTGTAAATGTGACATGTGGTGACTAGGCTATGTGTTTAAAAGATATTTGATTGTGTATGTGATGAGTTAAGAAGAATGTGTTTGTGAATGGATATGATAAATTGATTAACTTGATTCACAGGTTTTATAGTTTTGACTAAATGATACTGTTATGTATCATATTGAATGGATTTGGGAAGATTGTAATGTTTGATTCGTGATATACTCACCTTGCTATCGTAAAATGTCTTGACAGGAAAGTGACTTAAACTAGTTAATTCTATTTGCTTAAATATGAATCTAAGGTAAGACTATCATTTATGTACCTATGAACTTACTAAGCATGTTAATGCTTACCTTATTGTATTTTCTTGTCTTCTATAGTTGCATCTTTGCGGAACTTGGCTATCAGATCACTTCCAGGGCTCATACTATCCAGTGTCTCTTTTGGTAGTCTTTGGTTCATCTTGGTTCAATATAAGTGCCATGTAATAGGTATAATGTATATATGTGCTTGATCTTGAACTTATGAAATTTCCATTTTGGTATGTTTATATGATCTTGTATGAAAGTGAGGTTGATGATGTTGATTTTGGTAAGTTGAATCATACTTGTGCATAAATGAAGTGAAGGTTGATATGCCTAAATTTAATATGTATTAACGTATTGGCATAAGATTGCCATGATGAATGTACAAGCAATGCATGATTGGTATGGTTGAATTGAATGGATAAAATTAGTTTTGTATATTGTAGTGTCAAATGAGGCATATTGGTTAGGCACTTTAGGTTGTTTTATATCATGATTTGGCTTGACTTTCTTAATGTGTTTTAGGCAAGATTTTGAAGTATTTAGATGTATGTTTAGAAAGCTTAAGTGTTTAGGTTGAATGAATTGAAAAAATGATCATTTTGATGTTACATGATTTGCCACACGACCATGTGCCACTAGTAATTTATATGCATGATTATTTATATGGTCTCAGTCTCTCACACGTTCCAGCCACACGACTGTGTGAATATTTACAAAATTTTACATTCAAGTCCACATGACCTCAGTTTGTTACACGGCTTGACGACACAACCGTATGACTTAGATTTACAGGGCTTCAGTCTTTAGCACGGTTGGAGTACACGGCTGTGTGATTCAACACCACACGACCTCAGCTTGTCACAGGACCGTGTGACCCCTATTTTGTGTTCTGCCCCACTTGCACGTATAACATGTTTTGAATGGTTGATATTTAATGATTGTTTTAAATAATTTTTTAATTAAAATAGCATGTTCATGTTTTATTATTTGATGTAGCATTAACCCTATTTCAGTTTTGGAGACGGGTGAGGTGTGTTATAGTAATCCTACAACCCTTCGAGTTTAAATTTCCCGAGGAGATGAGATTCTTCTTTAAATCAAGCACATTCCTGACATCTGATAGTGTCTTAATGATTCTGTCATACATCCTAATTTGAATAATACCAACACTGATTACCTTACAGGGTGAATTGTTCCCCATAAGCACAACTGGCCTAGAAGTTAGGCCCGAATCTGGTGTATCACATTGAGGTGCAATTTAAAACGGTTTTGCTAATTAAAAATTTAAGGCTCAAAATCTTTTAGTCTTATTAATTAAAGATAAAAAGCCATTGTATTACTTTCGCAAATCGGGGGTATTTCGGTAATTTTGCTAATTGAGGGTATTTCGGTAATTTTGCTAATCGAGGATATTTCGGTAATTTCACAAACTAAGGGTATTTTAGTAATTTTACAAATTGAGGGTATTTCGGTAATTTCACAAATCGGGGGTATTTCGAAAATTTTGCAAATCGACGGTATTTCAGTAATTTTGTAAACCAAGGGTATTTCAGTAATTTTATAAACCAAGGGTATTTTAGTAATTTTGTAAAAAAGGGTATTTTAGTAAATTTACAAATATAAGGGTATTTTAGGAATTTTACAAAATATAAGGGTATTTTAGGAATTTTACAAATATAAGGGTAATTGGTCCCTCTCTGGTTTTAGTTATGAACTTTGGCCCATCAACAAGTCCTCGCGGCTAAAGTGAACAGACACTACGCACCAGGTAGGATTCTAAAGAAGAGGAGGTGGACCACTAGGACCGCTTAAGTACCAAGCTCTCCCCAGATCCAATCCTAGACATGCGTATGCCCGTTGCCACACCCTAACCCAGCGACTTGTTCACAGACATGTTTAATTAGATTAAGTCTTATGAAATTGAAGAGTTGTTCAACTAGGCCTAAGTCCAAAAACCCTAGCATATTTGTCTACGTCCCCATAAAGCACATCAAACCCAAATTTCACCCTTACGGCCCATTAGGCCCAAAACAAATCCAAATCGTGTATCATGTGTGACTAGCTCGATACGTTTAACAAACCAAACCATTTAATCAAACAAAACCTCAGGGCCCACCAGGCCTATTTAGCCATTTACGACTTTTCGACTTTTCGGCATTGCCGATATCGTGTGTGTAGTGTTTGTACACACCTGGTAACCACGTGCACTGTAAAACCCTTAGTCACGACCCTACAATCGACATTACTAGCGATTAACCAAGATTTAACGCATACTTATCAAAAATCGAAACCTCACCGTACCCTTACCGTGTACCTCACGTTTTAGTAGCCCTTCCTTTGCTACTATTGGTGATTATCCTCTAGATCTGATAGGAACCGGAAGCTGCTAATCCACACTCCGAGCACTCCTATGCCCAACGCCCACCAAGGTATGTTAACTCTCCTCAAAGAATGCTCTATATATAGCTAGCTTCTTACCTTCCTTCTTTGTATCTTTCTGATGTGGGATCCCTCCGTTAGCAGAGTTTAAGTCCAACTCAAACTCTTGCCGTCCAGTCTGCAAATTAAATACTCCTTTGCTTGACATGAGATTCGAACCCAAGCTCCCTTGCAACATAATCCATGCTGCTAGCCATTAAGTCACAAGCTCCTCTTGTGATTAAAATCATGCGCAACTAAAGCTAAGTCTATGGCCAATGTCTAAATTCACTGAAAAAAATAAAACAAAAAGAAATGCAAGTGCCAAGACTTGAACCTTGGACCTCATTCCTACCTTGTGGCGTCACCCCCTTGTCTTTTATGTGTCGTCACTTTGCCACTACACCACACACTCCACTTGTGTCATTTTTCTCCACATTTTATTCTTAAAGCCTACCTACTAACTCCTAGGGTTTTATTCACCTAAAACCAAAATTTCCCTAAAGCCAAAGTTTGATCTCGGGACTTCATAGAAGCCCTCTAACCTTCTAAAATCACTTACCTAATAGGTTCAACTTGCATTTAAGCCGATCTCTTGTTCTCCAAAAATTTTAAACGCTTCTACACCCAAGGCCCAATGGGCCCAATTCTACTAGGCCCAATTTTGGAATGTTACAAATCTACCCCCTTAAAGAAATTTTGTCCTCGAAATTTCCAACAAACCACTAAACGCACCGCTCAAAACACGCCACTATGCTTTCGCTGCACACTCTGATCTTAATAACACTAATATACCTTTAACTTAATCTTGAATCGTCTTACACACAACCTAACACTTCCACGGCCTCTGTCGTGGCCTCTTCCACCTCGTCTAGCGCTCATCTTACGTATTTCTGAATTAAGAATTTTATGAAATTAGTACTTAGTTCCACTTGTTTTAGGGCACATGTCTTATGTAAGTAACAACAATTTCTTAGATTTATTCCGCAGTCGAGAATCCACTTCAGGCTTAAGTTTCCTACAGGCTTTAGTCTCTAAAAGCCTATTTTTAAGTAGCCCATTATCTATACAGTTCAATAACAGAAAACCATACTTGGCTCGACGTCAAGGGCTCGATGAACCACACTTCAAGAATCCTGCAAAAACTTCTTAATTTACTTATTTTAAAACCCAAAACATAAGGCCCATTTCACAGCCCGAGTTTTGTAGCCGGGCTCTGATACCACTAAATGGAATACCCCAAACTCGGCCTAGAAGTTAGGCCCGAATCTGTTGTGTCACATTGAGGTGTAATTCAAAACAATTTTGCTAATAAAAATTTAAGGCCCAAAATCTTTTAGTCTTATTAATTAAAGATAAAAAGCCATTTTATTACTTTCACAAATCGGGGGTATTTCGGTAATTTTACAAATTAGGGGTATTTCGATAATTTTTCTAATCGGGGGTATTTTGGTAATTTTACAAACTAGTGGTATTTCGATAATTTTACAAGCTGGGGGTATTTCGATAATTTTGCAAATCAAGATATTTCAGTAATTTTGCAAATCGGGGGTATTTGGGTAATTTCACAAATCGGGGGAATTTCAGTAATTTTGCAAATCGGGGGGTATTTCAATAATTTTGTAAACCAATGGTATTTCAGTAAATTTACAAATATAAGGGTATTTTAGTAATTTTACAAATATAAGGGTATTTTAGGAATTTTACAAATATAAGGGTAATTGGTCCCTCTCTAGTTTTAGTTATGAACTTTGGCCCATCAACAAGTCCTCGCGGCTAAAGTGAACAGACACTACGCACCAGGTAGGATTCCAAAGGAGAGGAGGTGGGCCACTAGGACCGCTTAAGTACCAAGCTCTCCCCAGATCCAATCCTAGACATGCGTATACCTGTTGCCACACCCTAACCCAGTGACTTGTTCACAGGCATGTTTAATTAGATTAAATCTTCTGAAATTGAAGAGTTGTTCAACTAGGTCTAAGTCCAAAAACCCTAGCATATTTGTCTACGTCCTCATAAAGCACATCAAACCCAAATTCCAACCTTACGGCCCATTAGGCCCAAAACAAATCCAAATCGTGTATCATGTGTGACTAACTCAATACGTTTAACAAACCAAACCATTTAATCAAACTAAACCTCAGGGCCCACCGAGCCCATTTAGCCACTTTCGACTTTTCAGCTTTTCAGCATTGCCGATATCGTGTGTGTAGTGTTTGTACACACATGGTAAGCACACGCGCTGAAAAACCCTTAGTCACGACCCCACAATCGACATCACTAGCGATTAACCAAGATTTAACGCATACTTATCAAAAACTGAAACCTCACCGTACCCTTACCGTGTACCTCATGTTCTAGTAGCCCTTCCTTTGCTACTATTGGCGATTATCTTGTAGATCTGATAGGAACCAGAAGCTGCTAATCCACACTCCGAGCACTCCTATGCCCAACGCCCACCAAGGTATGTTAACTCTTCTCATAGAATGCTTTATATATAGCTAGCTTCTTACCTTCCTTCTTTGTATCTTTTCGATGTGGGATCCCTCCGCTAGCAGAGTTTAAATCTAACTCAAACTCTTGCCATCCAGTCTGCAAAATAAATACTCCTTTGCTTGACATGAGATTCGAACCCAAGGTCCCTTGCAACATAATCCTCGCAGCTAGCAACTAAGTCACAAGCTCCTCTTGTGACTAAAATCATGCGCAACTAAAGCTAAGTCTATGGCCAATGTCTAAATTCACTGAAAAAAATAAAACAAAAAGAAATGCAAGTGCCAAGACTTGAACCTTGGACCTCCTTCCTACCTTGTGGCGTCACCCCCTTGTCTCTTATGTGTCGTCACTTTGTCAATACACCACACACTCCCCTTGTGTCATTTTTCTCCACATTTTATTCTTAAAGCCTACCTACTAACTCCCAAGGTTTTATTCACCTAAAACCAAAATTTCCTTAAAGCCAAAGTTTGATCCCGGGACTTCATAGAAGCCCTCTAACCTTCCAAAATCACTTACCTAATAGGTTCAACTTGCATTTAAGCCGATCTCTTGTTCTCTAAAAATTTTAAACGCTCCTACACCCAAGGACCAATGGGCCCAATTCTACTAGGCCCAATTTCAGGATGTTACAACAACTCTACTTTCAGTTGGACTATGTGGAGAACAAGTCTTTTTTTGGACACATATAGAAAAAGCACCCCGAATCCAGAATCTACTTGGACGTAAGTTTAGACCTTTTGATCGTAGACACCAACAACCAATTATTGTCATATGGAAATCTTGTCCTCATCCACACTAGCATTACTACCTTAGCCTTTTGTTCCTCATCGCTCTCAGCAGCCTTCCTGTTTTTATTTTTCAACCTATAACATTCTGACTTCATGTGACCCAACTTCTGCAGTACTTACATGTCTTGTCACAATTCCTCGACTTTGATCTTGACCTAGATTTGTTGTGACCTTAATCATTAGACTGTTACCTGTCTCAAGCAACCAAAACTGAGGCTTGACTACCAGACTTGCTACCCGAACCTAATTCATTATCGAGTTTTTCCTTGCTTAACAAGTTACCATTAACATCCTCAAATGAAAGTTTATCTCTACCATAAATTAGGGTTTCATTGAAAGTTTTAATGAATGGGAAAAAGAGCACAATAATAGCATAGCCTGAACTTCATCATCTATGTTAACGTCAACATTCTTCAGATCATTCAAGAGAGTAACAAATTGACTGATGTGACCCCTCATGTTCTTACCTTCATCCATACAAAATGTGTATAAGCGTTGTTTCAACACCAATTAATTAACCATAGTCTTTGTCATGTATAGGGTTTCTAGTTTTCTCCATAAGGCTGCTATCGTTTTCTTTGTAAGCACCTCTTGCAACACATTGTTTGTTAGGCACAATTGAATTATTGACAGAGCCTTCTTATCAAGCTCTTCTCATTCTGACGGGTCTACGTTTTCAGGCTTTTGTCCGGTAACGACCTTCTTCAGACCGTTCTGAATCAGAGTTGTCGTCATCCGAATTTGCCATAAACTAAAATTTTTTATTCTATCAAACCTCTCAATATCGAACTCTGTTGTTGCCATCTCTGATCGTGTTGGTTGTGGAATCTGAACTAAGCTTTAATGCTAGTTTGTTGGGGATCAACCCGTATAAACAACGAACAAGAAAAGTTGAGAAGATAGAACACACAAATTTTACGTGGAAAACTACTCCAAAGAGGATAAAAAACCATGGATGAAGAAAACTTCACTAATCTGCAAACCAGCAAAGAGTACAAGATGGAGAAAATAACCTAAATGAGCAAAACCTAAAACCTGAATACAAAGCTCTCTAAAGAACTCCCCTCAAAACTCTTCATCAAATCTCACATATGAGATATTCTAAAAACTCCCTAAAATAGGGTTACAAAGAGCCTTTAAATATACTAATATTTAAGTCCTAATATGATTAAAATATTTCTAGATTAATCAGAGTTCAACTGGGAAAAGATGACAGAGTTTAACTGGGAGAAATAACTTGATTTATGTGGGAACATATCGCCACGTCGTGATGTTGTTTATCGGTATGATCTTGCTCAAAGTGATATTTCCTTTTATTGATTATCAAATTTATCCTCCATGATTTCCAATATCTTTGATGGCAAGATGCAAAGTTTTTACATGATGTTTCTTTTATTTAATGTTTCATGCCTGATTATTATTCTTCATTCTTCTTTCATTATATGTTATAATTATTTTGATTAACTTATTTTACTTTTTTTCTTAAGGATGGTGAAAGATTTGATATCGTTATCTATATGAAATCGAGAAATAAGATCCACTCTCAAAGTTTGTTTTTTGATATTTGCTTGGGGATGATCTCTTTCTCATCATTACAAAGGATGTTTATAATCATTACTTCTCATCCATGGTAACGTAATTCGATCTAATCAACTTCTTTTGAAATTTGATTTGATTTCTATTAGAAAGTTCAATTTATATAATTCACTATTTGTATCTCTATGGATTTATAAAACCCTTCACACATTTAGTTATTGGGATTTTATGTGGAGATAATTTTTTTTCATTTTTAATAGAACTGATTGGTTTAATTTTGATTTTGATTAAGATATATGATTATTACAGAATGTGAGTAAAAATACATACTTGTCATGAACTTTGGGATATTCACTCTATCTGTGATAATTTCATATCATTGTAAAATCTGAAATAAAATTATGTATAAGAGGTAGAGGTTAGAAAATGTTTATGTTTAAACCTTTATAGTTGTAAAGTTTTTTTAATTTGACACTATAATATTTTGTGTTGTGTTATGATATATAAAAAAATATTATCTAACCACAATGATTTTTTAGTAACATGAATTTATTATTTGTTATGTTTAGTATATGTTTTATTTATACCTATTCATTTTATTTTTATGTGAATAAATAAAATTTTAGAAGATCATATTTTTTTGTATCATTCATGTTAAAAATAATTTCAAAACCATATATTATTTAAAATAAATTAAGCATTCAATAAGGTTATATAATAAAATGATTATATGCTCCTGAAGAGCTAATATTGCATCAAACTGTAAAAAGCTCTTTAAGTGTAACGCCATGATTAATTTAATTTTGTTTCTACGAATTTTTCATAAATGAGTATCTGTTTCAGTGGTTAAGTGATGTGAGTGTGTGCTTGAGGTCTTGTGTTCAAGTCCCACTTTTGGAAATTTTGCTATTTTTGATCCTAGCCTAGTCCTTGGCGATTGGTCCTATATTTTATCTTCAGTAAACTCATATCAGAATGAGCTTGCTGGTTTAAGTGGTAAGGTGTTAGCTTGCCTAATGTTTCATGTCCGAGTTTTTGTGTGAGTATAAATGATAATTTTTACCTCGGTTTTCTGATAGAAGTTCGGTGGAGTTGAAATTCTAAGGTAGTTGGATGTGGATTAAGGTGTCGGATTTGAGGGGATTATGTTGTTAGTGGGGTAGTGAGGGGAGTTAGGATTATTTTTAAATTTTAAATTTTATTTTTCTTTCCCTTTCCCAAAACTTTTCTCCCTATTTTGATGTATTTTTGTTTTCCACTATCGAAATTTCCTTTTTCTCTTTCCCTTGATTTTGTCATAAATCTTCGTTTATATCACTATGTTTATTATTCTTGTTTTCGCTTTCATTTTCTGTAAATCAATTGTTTAGTGTTCTTTTGGAAAGGCATAGGGGTGTTTAGTTAGCGGATTTGAATATTATGAATCTTTGGCGTAGAAGAAGACGGTGAAGTAGTGGTTTTTGACCCAACAGTCTAAATCGTTTCAGTGGTGGTTTTCGTCGGTGGTAAGTTTATAGGCGTTGCTCGAATTTTTTTGTTTCGAATTCATAAATTAGTTGCTAAATGGCATTTGGATTACTATTTTTAGGTTTCGAAGGCCTCCAGATTGCTTTTGTATAAAAAATGAACCAGGTGTGTAATGAAAATGCGAGAAAATGAGGTTCAGCAAAAGCTAAAGAAGTGGCCTGTTGATGCCACACAGGCGTGTGCCTGATTATGTGGTGGGTCGTGTGCAGCACACGACCATGTGATGGGTGTATGTGTGGCCATGTGGGTCACACGACCTAGGCCGATTTGGGTGTGTGGGCCTACATGGGCAAGCCACATGGGCATATGGGCCCAAAATTCTAAAATTTTCCCTAGGGTTGCAGACGTTGTTCCGATCGACTGTGGGTCTTCCGTAGGGTCGATAAGGGAAAAATAAACCCCAATGCATAAGATCTGCTAATCTAATAGACTAATTTGAGTATTAAGAAAATCGATATGTATGATTTGACTGTCTTGTATAAATATGTATGATATATGTATATGAGCATGCTGGACATGTTAATTCTTTAATATCTATTTATCTGTATGTGTATATGGGGTGAGATTTGTATATGTACGGGAAGTGTTCTATGAGGCGGCATTTCGCTGATATACTAGCAACTTGGCTGCAAACTATTCTGATAAGTGTCGTATAAACACTTGTAAACAGAAAAATATATAGGATTTTTCCTATATAATTTATCACCTTTTTACTTAAATTGTTGTTAAAACTAAGTAATTGTTTAACAAATTAATGAAATATGTGAAAATGTGAAATTAGGACATAGAAATTATTAAAATGTGATTTTATGCTTTATTATATAGTTTTCATGCATAAAATGACTTATTTTATATTCAATTGAGCATATTATATTTTTAAGACATGAAGTGGACCATGGATGATTAAATTAAATAATAAAATATAAAATTATATTTAAATATTCATTTTAGATATTTCATTAAAAATTTGGGTTATAATTAATTATTTAAATTGGATAAATTTTATTCTTTGGTCCTCTAAATTATTGATTTATTTTGGACAGGTCTGATAGCTTTGTTGGATTACAAAACTATCCAAATTGGAGATCAAGTCAACCCAATTTTCGGATACACTTGGCTGTCCACATAAACCACTTTTTGGTTTAATTTCACAAGGTCGTTGCAATGTTGAAGAAATTAGATATTTGTCTGAAGATTCGCACTTAACCAAGTCTCAGTCCTGAGTTGTTGTGGCACTTAAGTTGAGCAAAAATCAACTCAATTTCCTCAATTCATGGCCAGCCACCCTTTGAAGATGCTTAAAGAGATGGAACATCCTATTTTTAGCAAACTATTCCCCTCTCCTCACCTATAAATCAGACCCCTTCATTCATTCATTCATTCATCATCCCTCATCATTCATCATTCTCTCTTCTCTCTCAATTCTCTTAGCATTTTCCATTCCTCATGCCTAGCATCATCTCTTCATAGAGATTTTAGGAATTAACCCTCTTAAATAGTGTAACACCCTTAACCTGGCCTAGACGTTATGGCCGAATCTGGCGATGTCACATAATAGCATGTTGAAACTAAGTTGTTACGATAAAACTGTTTTCATTTATTTACTCTTATTGACTCCAAAATCGCTTACTTATTTAATCGATTGTTTTAAAGCACAATTCATTGCGGAAGCTTTAGAAATCATTTATTTTATAAAAAACCTAGTTAATTAGGTAAATTTGTCCATCTTAGAAAACATCCTTTATTTTAGAGAAAACCATTTGTTCGTTGAGTTTATGCAGTTTTTAAATCCACGAAAACAGTCTAAAATCCAAAATAAAAACAAACAGTCCAAAAAGTTCAATTTATATAAAAAATAACCTAGAAAATAATTAAGAAATAAATACCAAAACTGAAAATTAAAGCAGTTTAAAATACGTGTGGCCACCGTTGAGTCCTCCGCTGCACTGATCCGTCATGTCTGGGGATTACTGTACACATTAAACAAAAAGGGTGAGTTTACGTAAACTCAGTGTGTAATCCAACAGAAACAACCAAACAATTAGTATTCACAATGTACAGTTGAACAGTCTTGGGCCTAAGCCCTTTTCAGTATCAGTGACAGTTTGGGCCTTAGCCCATCTTAGTATAGTGTCAAATGTAGTAGGGCTTTTGCCTATCACAATATCAGTATCAGGATCAGTTATGCAATAGCAAAATCCTACCCAACCAACCTCTACACACCATCTCCGTCCAACCCTACACTCCATGTGGGGATATAATAAACCCACCCATCCCTACACTCCAAGTAGTACCGAATGCGGCACAAAACAGTAGTTTGCAGCTGAGCTGCCAGTAAATTAGGCTTAAAGCCTTTCAATACACTTCCTTTGAATAACAACCCCCAACCCAATGCAATACAACATACAATGGATGACATGCTATTATGCAATTTCAGTACATATATTCAGTTAAGATATTAACATGCCCAGTACAGATATCATTCAGTACACATTTAGGGGTCTAAGTAGCGCTTATCGACCCTACAGTAGGTTCACAGTCGACTTGGGCGACCCGTGCAACCTTAAAAAAATTTTAGTAAAACTGGGCCCACATGCCCATGTGACCTATCCGTGTGGGCCCACATGCCCGTGTGGCCCACTCAGCCCAAATTGGCCTTGGTCGTGTGGTCCATTTTTAAAGTAACCCATGCTAGCTCAATACTCATATATGTTTTCACAATTTACTTACTGTTCATTCAAAGTTGTCTACTCGAGCCATTATCACAAAATTTTTTATATCTTGAGCTACAGAATTCCAATTTAAGATCCACTTATTTTTTTGAAACTAGACTCAAGTAAATTTCTACCATAAAATTTTTAGAATTTATAATTTATCAAATAAGTACAGTAAAATCTTTAAAGTTATCCTTATTCTGTTGTTTGACAGCTTCACCTTTCCTTACTAAAAATTATTTATCTCTTAGTACGAAATTTAGATGATGTTTCTATTTGTTTCTATTGAAAATAGACTCATTAAGGATTTAAAAATATAAATTTGATCCCATAATTATTTTGTTAAAATTTTTGATGATTTTCCAAAGTCAGAACAGGGGAACCCAAAATCATTCTGACCTCATCTCAAAAAAATTATTATAACTCATGATTTACAATTCCACTGCTTGCACTGTTTATTCCATGAAAGACTAGACTCCATAAAATTTAATTTCATATTTTTTTCAACCTCTAACTCAATTTACACTATATTTGATGATTTTTCAAATTTAGACTACTACTGCTGTCCAAAACTATTTTATTGCAAAATGTTGATTTCCTTACAATTTTTCGCATCATTTTCTCTTATTTCTTGACAGCAAGCAATTTCAACTTTTCGTCGACCCCGTTTTCTACATTTCAGGTACACACCTGGTATCGTTTTGATGCCTAATCACTCTTGAGTACTTCAAGGCCTAAAATCAAGATACTCAACATCAATTTAACGGATTTACAAGCGAATTGGCAACCAAGAACGAACAGAAACCCAACTTACTGCCAACGTTAACCCTCTGTTTAATTATTGTTAAGACGAGAACATTGAATTCACTAGTCCGAGCCTCCCCCTACGCCCAATCACAGAGAAAAAACATTACCACTTCAGTCGCTAAGAGATTCATGACAGAAATGAATAGAAACACTTACCGAAACTAAGCGAGCACTAACCTCGTGTGAAAACGAAGAAAAATAAATGGATTAGGGAAAAATCAAGAAGAAGAAAAAGAAGAGAAATATGGAAAAACTCAGAGAATTTCGGCAAGATGAGAGGGAGAAGAATAGAGGGCAGAATTTTTTTTTGGAAAAGGGAGCCAAATTTCGGTTCTGGGAAAAAATAAAACAAAAGCCTGATAACCCCCAAAATCCCTTAATCTTCTCCCCTAATTCCAACTTCACATCTACTACTCAGAATCCCCCTACTACACAATTCTGTCCTGAAATCTGAGCAAAAAATAATAATACCTTTGCCTGCGCAGGGATTCGAACACAATACCTCCACCATAATAACACACCACTTAACCACCAAGCCAACAGGCCCATGCTAATGTAATTTACCCAACATTTAAACTTAGCCCTTTGCACAAGGTTAAGGCTTTATTTATAAAAATACCAAAATTTGCCCAAGTAAGGCTTGAACTTAGGACCTTACACACACACACCTAGAACACATAACTAGTGAAAAAGATAGACGTTGTGTGTCACACATACACGAAATCAAAAATTAAAATTTTGGGATGTTACAATTCTAGCCCCTAAAAGAAATTTTCTTCCTCAAAATTTACCCGGTCAGAACAGATGAGGATATTGCTGACGCATCGTATCCTCAAACTCCCATGTAGCCTCCTTAGTGCTATGATTACACCAAAGAACCTGAACTAGTGGAATAGATTTCCTCCTCAGTACTTTTACATCTTGATCCAGAACCTGAATCGGCTCCTCCTCAAAGGTCAAGTCTGGCCTAACCTGAATCTCCTTAACGGAAACGATGTGAGTAGGATCAGAGTGGTAGCGTCTCAACATCGAGACGTGGAACATGTCATGGATACGCTCCAACTCTGGAGGTAGCTCCAACTGATAAGCGACTGGTCCCACTTGCTTCAAAATATGGTAAGGTCCAATAAACCTAGGGCTCAACTTGCCCTGACAACCAAACCTCAGTACCTTCTTCCATGGCGAGACCTTAAGGAATACAAATTCCCCCATCGAATACTCAATCTCACGTCGCTTCAGGTCCGCTTAGGATTTTTGTCTGTCAAAAGCTGCTTCAGTCGATCCCGAATCAGTCTAAGCTTATCCTCTATCTCAGAAACTAACTCAGGACCCAGAACACGTCGCTCGCCCAACTCAGTCCTACATAAAAGAGTGTGACCCTTACAACCATACAGTGCCTCGTAAGGTACCATCTGGATGCTAGACTGAAAACTATTACTATAGGCAAACTCTGCTAACGGTAAATACTCCTCCAACTACCACGAAAATCAAAACTCGCACTTGCTAAACTTAGTATAGAGCTACCTTTCCCTCAAAATCTGAAGGAAAACTCCAAGGTGCTCATCATGCTCATCCTCAGTCTTCGAGTAAACCAGTATGTCATTGATGAACACCGCTACAAATCGATCCAGATAGGGCTGGAATACTCCATTCATTAGGTCCATGAAAGCTACCGGTGCATTCGTCAGTCGAAAAGGCATCACTAAGAACTCATAGTATCCATAATGAGTCTTAAATGTCGTCTTAAATACATCAGCCTTCTTAACCCTCAACTGATGATATCTAGAATGTAGATCAATCTTGGAGAACACAGAAGCCCCTCAGAACTGGTCAAACAAATCATCAATCCTCGAAAGTGGGTACTTATTCTTAATCGTTAGCTTATTCAGCTGCCGATAATCTATACACATCCTCAATCTTGGAGAACACACTGGGACGAATGAACTCACGATCCAACGGCTTCTGAATCTGAGCCTTAAACTCTGTAAGCCCCTTCGGTGTCATTCGGTAGGGGGCGATAGACACAGGAGCTGTACTAGGAAGAAGTTCAATCCCAAACTCCACTTCACGACTCGGAGGTAAACCCGGTAGCTCTTCAGGAAAAACATTCAGAAAATCTTTTACAGTCTTGATGTCCTTGATGGTAGAGTCCCCAAAAATAGAAACACTCACATAGGACAAGAATGTCTGACATCCCTTACGAACTAATTTCTCAGCCACCATTGCAGAGATCACATTAGTCAGATAATTTCGTCGTTCCCCAATCATGACTACCTCAGTATCCTCCTCGGTGATCTTCGCCTTCTCTACTAGTGCAGTAAAATCTTGCTTCCTCTGTGGAGCTATCGGAACCCTTAGATTATCCCTGAGACCATTCTCGAAGCGGACACATCGCTCATATTCAGTTGCCACCATACCTCGCGCATAGCGACTCAGTCGCAGAAATTTGGCCTCATACTTGCCCACTGATCTATCTCCCTAAGCCAGATTCAAAAACTCTTTCCTACGGGCATCCACATAATTGACCCCCACATATTTCCCCTGGAAGGCAGTCTTAAAATACTCCCAGGTCAATCGTTCAGGCTGAATGCCCTCCTTAACAGTGGGCCACCATTGATAAGCCTCATCACGCAGCAGTGACACTACACCCTTTAATTTCTACTCGGGGGAGCAGTTTAGATCATCCATGATCCTCTCTGTGGCCTCAATCTAGTACTCGACCATATTAGGGGCGACCCTAGTGACACCCCTGAAAGCCTAGCTCCATTGGACAGAAGTCGTTCCATAATCGACCCTCGGCCCCCAGGTCCAGTATTGGGCCCAGCGAACCTCTCCAAAATCCTTAGCATATCCTGGGACAATGCATCGTCCCCAGTCATGCGATCTTGAGACCCATTCTCAGTAGCAAGCAACACTGGTGTCTCACTCGTATCCAAATTCGGTATGCTACCCAGTGAAGAGGACTTAGCTCAAGCCCCTCAACGGCCTCCACCTTGGTCTCTAGTACCCCGTCCGTGTATACCTCGTGCGCTCATTGTCTAATCACGTTTATCTATATTAACAGTTTATGAATCAGTTACAATTTTAGTGTTTATTAACAAATGTTTTATGTAAAATAGTATCAATTATTCAGAGTTCGTTTTCGTAAATCGCAGTATCACTACAGTATTTAGTTTCTCTACAATTTTCAGTATACACTAACTAGAGTGTTTCCTGTACAGTTTACTACCTATAGTAGTTTCAGAATACACTATCCATAACAGTTTCAGTTTTAAACAAATCACAGTTTAGAATACTTACAAGATCGGCACCGGAGACTCGATGTACCACTTACTCAGTACAAACATTTCAAATCATTTGGAAATCAATCAATCCCATTTTTTTATAAAACCCATAATCCACAGCCGAGTTTTGTAACCTGGCTTTGATACCACTAAATGTAACACCCCAAACCCGGCCTAGACATTATGGTCGAATCTGGCGATGTCACATAATAGCGTGCTGAAACTAAGTTGTTACGATAAAACAGTTTTCATTTATTTACTCTTATTGACTCCAAAATCGCTTACTTATTTAATCGATTGTTTTAAAACACAATTCGTTGTGAAAGCTTTAGAAATCATTTATTTTATGAAAAACTAAGATTTGCATTTGACCAAGTCTCAGTCCTGAGTTGTCGTCGCACTTAAATTAAGCAAAAATCAACTCAATTTCCTCAATTCACGGCCAGCCACCCTTTGAAGATGCTTAAAGAGATCGAACATCCTATTTTTAGCAAACTATTCCCCTCTCCTCACCTATAAATCAGACCCCCTCATTCATTCATTAAATCATCATCCCTCATCCTTCATCATTCTCTCTTCTCTCTCAATTCTCTTAGACTTTTCCATTCCTCACTCCTAGCATCATCTATTCATAGAGATTTTAGGAATTAAGCCTCTTAAAGAGTGTAACACCCCAAACCCGACTTAGACGTTATGGCCGAATCTGGCGATGTCACATAATAGCGCGTTGAAACTAAGCTATTACTATAAAACTGTTTTCATTTATTTACTCTTATTGACTCCAAAATCGCTTACTTATTTAATCAATTGTTTTAAAGCACAATTCGTTGCGGAAGCTTTAGAAATCATTTATTTTATGAAAAATAGAGTTAATTAGGTAAATTTGTCCATATTAGAAAACCCCCTTTGTTTTAGAGAAAACCGTTTGTTCGTTGAGTTTATGCAGTTTTTAAATCCATGAAAACAGTCTAAAATCCGAAATAAAAGCAAACAGTCCAAAAAGTTCAATTTATATAAAAAAATAACCTAGAAAATAATTAAGAAATAAATACCAAAACTGAAATTAAAGCAGTTTAAAATACGTGTGGCCACTGTCGAGTCCTCCACTGCACCGATCCGTCATGTCTGAGGATGACCTGTGCACATTAAACAAAAAGGGTGAGTTTACGTAAACTTAGTGTGTAATCCTACAGAAACAACCAAACAATCGGTATTCGCAGTGCACAGTTGAACAGTCTTGGGCCTAAGCCCTTTTCAGTATCAGTGACAATTTGGGCCTTAGCCTATCACAGTATAGTGTCAAAATGTAGTACGGCCTTAGCCCATCATAGAATCAGTAGCAGTAACAGTTATATAGTAGCAAAATCCTACCCAACCAGCCTCTACACACCATCTACGTCCAACCCTACACTCCATGTGGGGATTTAATCAACCCATCCATCCCTACACTCCAAGTAGTACCGAATGCGGCACAAAACAGTAGTTTGCAGCTGAGCTGCCAGTAAATTAGGCTTAAAGTCTTTCAGTACACTTCCTCCAAATAACAACCCCTAACCCAATGCAATGCAACATACAATGGATGACATGATATTATGCAATTTCAGTACATATTTCAGTTCAGATATTAACATGCCCAGTATAGATATCACGCAGTCAATTTCACACATTTAGGGGTCTAGGTAGCGCTTACCGACCCTACAGTAGGTTCACAGTCGACTTGGGCTACCCGTGCAACCTTAAAAAAATTTCAGTAAAAATGGCCCACACGCCCGTGTGGCCCACTCGGCCCAAATTAGTGTGATCTATTTTTAAAGTAACCAATGCTAGCTCAATACTTATATATGTTTTCACTATTTACTTATATGTTCATTCAAAGTTGTCTACTTGAGTCATTATCACTAAATTATTTATATCTTGAGCTACAGAATTCCAAATTAAGATTCGCTTAATGTTTTTGAAACTAGGCTCAATTACCTTTATACCATAAAATTTTAAGAATTTATAGTTGATCAAATAAGTACAGTAAAATCTTTAAAGTTATCCCTATTCTACTATTTGATAGCTTCGACCTTTCCTTACTAAAAATTATTTATCTCTTAGTACGAAATTTAGATGATGTTTTAGTTTACTTCTATTCAAAATAGACTCATTAACGATTTAAAAATATAAATTTAAGCCCCTAATTATTTTTTAAATTTTTTTATGATTTTCCAAATTCATAACAAGGGAACCCAAAATCATTCTGACCACGTCTCACAAAATTTATTATAACTCATGATTTACAATTCCATTTCTTACACTGTTTATTCCATGAATAGACTTAATAAAATCTAATTTCATATTTTATTCAACCTCTAACTCGATTGACACTACTTTTGATGATTTTTAAAATTTAGACTACTGCTGCTGTCCAAAATTGTTTTAGTGCAAAATGTTGATTTCCTAGTTTTTAACACCCTTATTTCCTTTTTCTACAATTTTTCGCATCATTTTCTCTTATTTCTCTTATTTCTCCACAGCAAGCAAATTTGGCTTTTTGCTGACCCCATTTTCTGCATTTCGGGTACACACCTTGTATCATTTTGATGCCTAATCACTCCCGATCACTTCAAGGCCTAAAATCAAGATACTCAACATCAATTTAACGGATTTACAAGAGAATTGACAACCAAGAATGAACAGAAACCCAACTTACCGCCAATGATAACCCTCTGTTTAAATATTGTTAAGACGAGAACACTGAATTCACCAGTCCGAGCCTCCCTCTACGCCCAATCGCAGAGAAAAAAAATTACCACTTTAGTCGCTAAAAGATTCATGATAGAAATGATGAGAAACACTTACCAAAACTAAGCTAGCACTAACCGCGTGTGAAAACGAAGGAAAATAAATGGATTAGGGAAAAATCAAGAAGAAGAAAAAGAAGAGAAAGATCGAAAAACTCAGAGAATTTTGGCAAGAGAGGGAGAAGAATAGATGGCAGAAATTTTATTTTTTTGAAAAGGGAGCCGAAATTCGGTTATGGGAAAAAATAAAATAAATTTTCGATAACCCCCAAAATCCCTTAATCTTCTCCCCTAATTCCCAAATCCCACATGGTTTGTAGGGATGGTTGGGACGGGTGGGTGTTTTATACCCCACGTGGTGTGTTGGGATGGTCGGAGATGGTGTATAGAGGATAGGGGTAGGACTCTGCATATTTGTATGTTTCTGATAATCCGATTCTGTTAAGGATTTATATCCATGTCTGATCTGTTATGTGGTAATCTGAGTTAATATGCATATAAGTTTTTGTTGAGTTATGCACTGAGTTTTTGAAAACTCACATCTGTTTGTCTATCCTATCCAAGAAATCCTCAAGCATAGGCGGGTCGGTGCGACAGAGGCTCAACGGTGACCACTAGTTTGGAACCAGTTTTAAATAATTGAGAATTTTTTTAAGCTTCTAAATTTTCTTTGAGAGTTTTGTAATTTTAAGACTCTTTGGACTGTTGGTTTTAAATTTTTGGATTTGGATGCGTTTATGATTTTTATCTTATTTTACAAAACCACGATTTTACGTAAACAAATATTATTGAAAATACAAACTCGTTTTGTTTTAAAATATAACGACTTTCAAACTTCCTGTAACACCCCAAACTCGGTCTAGACGTTATGACTAGATCTGGTATGTCACAGGGTAAAGTAAAAGCTAATTTTGCTGAATTTAGGAAAATACCGTAAGTTTGAAAACTTTTCATTTTAGGTGATGTTTTGAAAACAGTGGTCTACAGTTAAAGGACAATTTTCGAACCGAGTTAAATTCCATTTGATATCCTAGTTGGCACTTGAGAGAAAATGATTGTTTTATGTTATGTTTTGAAAACTCCATCTTAACTTTCATGTTAAAATATAATAATGTCATATCTTAAATAAAAAATAAATAGTAAAAACCCAAATGTTAACTTAAGAAGGCCTTATTACATAACCAAAATCCCCAATTAAAATAATTTGTAGAAAGGAACGAGTTTACGAAAAGAAATATTTTATGGCCTCCACGAGTCCGCCTCGGCTCCCAAATCCACGATCTACTGATTACCTGCAAAATTAAGTAGAGGGGTGAATCACCAAGACTCAGTGTGTAAATCCCCTTAAGTCACGTAAATGCCTTCAAGCCCAAGACCGCACATTAGGCCTTAGCTCACTCAAAATAGCATACAAAAATATGAATGTAATGTGCCCCAGCCCAACCTAGATTTTCCATCCTCTACACACCACCCGTACCAGCCTATCACACCGTGGGGATTTCTACAATCAACCATCCATCCGCTACACACCTCATATATGTGGCACCAAGCCACTCGTGGTTCTAGACCACCGTGATACTAGATCACCGTGACAGAGTCACTATTAACATATGTGGGGCCAACCCACCGTAGTACCAAACCACTGTGACAATCCCTGATGAATGTATGTGGGGCCAACCCACTGTGGTACCAAACCACTGGGACGAGTCACTGAGTCATAAATATATACATACGTGGTATTAAACCACCGTGGCACCAAGCCACCGAGACATAGTCACTGAATCAGATATATGTGGGGCCAACCCACTAGTGGTACCAAACCACCGTGATAGTCTCTAATACTTCCCCTTTCGCATCATAACCCAAACTCATGCAGAACATACAAATCAAATGAATGCACATGCTCTCATCATAGTGACAGATTACAGCATAAATTTTCATACCCATTAATAGAACGTTATGGATACTTACCTGGTATCCCCAGCTTTACCCACAAGGGTTTAATGACTTTCCATTCAGTCACTTCAGCTTTTTAGCCCAAACAGTTAATAACACATATTAATAATATAGTGTGAATATTCACACACCTAATAACACGCAATACTATGCTTTCTACGTCGACACTCTCGTTAGCAAGGACGACGGCTATCTGCCTATCCTGCTTTGAAGCTGGTCTACAATCCAGTGCCCAGTCTCGTACTGCCGATACCGCACGATGCTTAAACTTAGGGGCTAGGACTACGGGTTCAACCCCCTCCCTTACTTCGCTGGCATTTGATTCCATGAAAATGATCTTGGTCAGAAGACCGGGTTAAGGCATGGAAGCAGAGAAAACAAGTATATACGCTCAAAATGGAAAGATTTCTTACCTAGATCGATAGAACCTGGAGGCTATTAAGCTTGGATTAAGGAGTCCTCGAAGTCCCTACACATTTACTAAATCAGATTCGGCTCTCCAAGATATAGGTTAGAAGGAGTGGCCTTTCGGCCAAACGAATGGTATAAACCCCTCACCTTGATCGACCGATTGTCCCCCTAGAACCCTTCAAACACTGACGATGTAGAAAGAATATGAAAAAGAGGCTCCCTTACATTCGGCCAAAGAACCTCGATACAAGATTAACCCCATCGGTTAACAACTAGCAATAGAATAAGAAAGAATCGAGAAAGAAGAAGACGCTTACCACTTAACAGGAAGGAACCGATTGAGAAAGTTGGGAGAAAGGGTAACGGCAAGCCTCTGAAACAAAACGAAAGAAGAAGATGATCACCCAAGAAAGATTCAGCCTAAAGAAAAGTAAGAACCAACACAATGAGAAAGAAAAGAAAATGAATTTCGGCTTGAGAAAATGAGAGAACAAAAGATGAATTTTCAGGGTAAGGGATGAAGATTCGGCTAAAAGGAGCAAATGAGAAAGAAATAATGAAATGGTGTGGGTAGTAGGAGGTTTCAGTTAAGGGGGTTAAGAGATGTGAAACAAATATGAACAAAAGAAAAATAAAAAAGAACAAGAGAGAGAGTTGGGGTTCGACTCTTGAAGAAACAATTGAAAGGAATAGGTACAATAGAGAAAGTGATAGGAGGGTTCAGCTTTAGATGGTGAAGCAACGTACTCACGTTACTAAAAATGCTAAAGGGGGGAAGATGGTTTCGGTTTTAGCTAAATGAAGAATGAATAACAATGACCTTAGGGGTTTCGGCTATTTAAAGAAAAGAACTCGAAATTGCCAACATGAAGAACACCGAATGCCGAAAAGAAAACTCTCAATACCTAGTTGCTAAACACTTCAAAATTTCTACACCTACAATCTCCAAAACTGAATGCCACCACTCTTGACCGAATTCCCCCCCAACATCCAACAAAAATTCGGCCAACAACCCAACAAGCCACTCCTCCCTTGTTAAGCTCCTACTTTTACTCCCATTCACCCATTTGAAATAGTTGACCAATTCAAATCCCCCCATCACCTCCTAGCCACTCATTTCAAATTCTTTGACTCATTCCACCAACCACCCTGAAGAGTCCCACTGGAAGCCACCTCCTTAGCTTCCTGACGCAAAAAGAGAGCTTCCAAATGCTGGCAGTGCGACTTGAACTCCTTCCCTCAGCTACCCCTTGTTGACGCCACCCTCCTTGCTCTCTAAGTGGCGTCACTTGCCACCTTACCACAAGCTCCTCTTATGTCAACAAAACACAAGAAAATACCATTAGGTCCTGCCTCAGCTGGCTCTCCCTAACAGAGCTTAAAACAAAAATTTTGCCAAGGCCCTGGCTTAACCCCGGGCCTTCCCTGGACCCCCAAAACACACCAAATTAGCACACAGAGCATAGCGTACATACACAACACACATTAAAAGTAGAATCCTAATTTCCAGGATGTTACACTTCCGCTGTAAATTTTTGTTTTTCTTAAAAGAACAAGCAACTGATGGTTTCATTAAAGATTATAACAATAAGTTTCTCTTAAAATGAAAACTCTCTCTTTTAGCTATAAACTATACGAGGTTATAACATGATAAGTTTAGTTTCAAAACCCATCTTCATAACATTTCCAAATTTGGCCATAACGTCTAGGCAGGGTTACAAAACTCGGGCTGTGAATTTTGGGTTCAAAATTGCATTTGTAAAAGAACTGATTTTCAAACAAAGTTTGTTTCTTTTTGAATAAAGTATGTGGTACACCGAGTCTCCAGTGCAGATCTTGTAATTACTTCTGAACTTAGAAATACTGTAGTCGGAATTGTCTGAAACTATCCTGAGTTAATTAGAGACTAAAACTTCTAGAAGATTTCTAAAGCTTTTAATAAATACTTGAAGCAGAATATACTTGCTAATAAACACTAAAACTGATGCATAAAAATTTTGTAATGTAGATAAAACTTTGAAACAATGAGCGGTCATGGAATGCGTGGTCATGGTATTAGTGGGTACGGCGGGCGTTTTAGGGGCCTCGAGCTGAGTCTTCCTCATTGGGCAGTATGCAAAATTTGGATAGAGCGAGACACCGGCTACACTTACTCCAGAGATCAGGTCTCAAAGCTGCTCGGCTGGGGACGATGCATTGTCCCAAGCCATGCTGAGAGTTTTGGAGAGGGTCGGTGAGCTCTATTCTAGATCTCGGGGCCGTGGGTCAGTAACTGAGTGACTCTGATCTAATGGAGCTAAACTATTTAGAGGCGTCACTAAAGTCGCCCCTATTATGGCCAAATACTGGTTGGAGGCTGCAGAAAGGATAATGAATACACTCCTGAGCAAAAAATGAAGGGTTAGTATCTTTGCTTCGCGACGAGGCATACTGGTGGTGGTTATCGATTGAGAAGGGTACTCAATCAGATTATCTTAATTAAGATTATTTCAAGACCGCTTTTCAGGGGAAGAATGTAAGAGCGAGTTATGGAGATACTCGCAGGCATGAGTTCATGAATCTCACACAAGAAGACAAGATTGTAGCCAAGTATGAGGTCGAATTTTTTAAACTCAGCCACTACGCACGAGGGATGGTGGCATCTGAGTACGAAAAATGTGTTTGTTTTGGGATGGTTTGAGGGACAGTCTGAGGTTTTGATAGCTCTATAGATGGAGCAAGAGTTCGTCGTTTTCGTAGAAAATGTGAAGATCATCGAATAGGTTAAGCACGTGGAGTGCCAGAATAGGGACTAAGAGAGGGGCAAGAATAGATTCAGAGCCCTCTAATTCTGCTCAGAGGCCTAAGAAATCGGCCAGATCTGATGGAACTTCTAGAGTGGGAGTTCCAGTTGCTCCTACTGGGGTTCAGCCGTGCAATGGCTATGGTAGGCACCATCCGGGTGAATGTTAGAGGAGGTTGGGGGAATGTTTGCATTATAGGTCGATGAAGCATTGAATTAGAGAGTGCCCATAGCATTCCGATCAGATGTAAGCTTCAGTTCTGGGTTTGGTTCAACCATAGAGGGCAGTACAACAGCCATCTAGGGGTCGTGGTTTGGCCAGGGGTGGTAATGGTTTGGGCAAGGGACAGAGAGCATCGAGCAGAGGTGCTAATCAGACTGAGGTAAGGCAGCCTGCGCTGGTGTATGCTACTCGACACCGTGAGGACATAGACGATATTGATGTGATTACGGGTATGTTCATTATTTAAGATGTTCCTTATGTTGCATTAGTAGATATAGGGTCAACACACTCTTACATAGCTAGCTCTGTCTCTAAAAACTTGGGGATTGTGGTTGAGAGTACTTTGGGTTACGAGGTATTACAATTCAATTCACAACATGTAGCATACATTATTCAAACATAAAGCATTCATTCTCATAAATCATTCAACACGATTACATTGTCCCTTATAAGGGCGTACAAGGCCTTAAACATGCTTTACAAGTGGTTCGGGACTAAACCGATAACATATGAAAATTTTTGGAAACATATAAAAATTTCAACCTTACAGGGGTTACACGCCCGTGTGAACAGGCCGTGTGCCTCACAAGGCTCCAGACACACCCGTGTTTCAAGCCGTGTGGAAAAGGGGCATACATACTGACTTGGGTCACACGACCAACCACATGCCCGTGTGTCTAGCCCGTGTGCCCTTCGAAGTGGCCACACATGCAACACCCTAAACCCAGCCCAAAAACCACGACCGGATCTGGCATGTCACTAGGAAAGAATTTGTAAAACCTTGCGAACTTCAGAAAATTTTAAGTCTTTTTTTTTTACAAAAAAAACTCCCAAGTTAGTTGTTTCATTAGAAAATTCGTTATTCATTTAAGAGAAACATAACAGTTAGCCCAATTCGTACGTTTAGGTGATATTTGGAAACACATGTTGCCATATTAGATTAATCTAGAAGTTTGTCGTAAAAACCCGATTATAAACTCGTTTAGTTCAACTATGAGAAAACTTTCTTTTGCATTTTGTAAAACATCTTGTCAAATATTTGCATTCAAAACGTCAAAAATTTAAATCAAACTTTAAGCTAAATTATTAGTGGCCTTATTAGATAACAAAATCCCGAAAATTTAGAAAAATAAATTTCTATTAAATAAACCACGCATGGCCACCTCGTAGTCCCCTCCGGTCCGGTCCACTGCACTATGTATTACCTGTAAAAAGTTAAGCAAACAGAGTGAGACTAACGACTCAGTGTGCAATTTCCAAGCACCATCACTGGGCCCCAAGCCCACTCGAAACCAAACGGTGCCTTAGCCCCACAGTAAAGAATAGCAGATAGCATGTGCAAGAGGATGCAAACCCAACCTAGCTTAAATTTCCATCCGCTACACACCACTCGTACCTGCCAATCACACCAATGGGGATTTCTACAATCAACCCTCACCGCTACACACCATCGATGGCAATCATGCTACAGTTACCTGCTCATCGTCAGATTGTGACAGAGTCACCAAATTATGTGGCATGGCCACCAGAACAGAATGTGCCAGAGCCACCAGAACAGATTGTGGCAAAAGCCACCAAACACTTCCCCTTTCATTAATAACATATGCCCATCCCCATGCAAACATAAAGTCATGATGTATGAATACAACAGGTTTCGGCGTACATATATAAAAGATTCAGAATATGCATATAAACATGTCAACATAGACACTCGTATAGCATAGTCAGAAATCACTAACCTGACGTCTCGTTTTTACCCTCCATGGGTAATCCAGCAGCCCATACCAAATTTCGGCATTTAACAAAGCATATATAATAAACAGAAACAACCAAAAATGGTGTGGAAATTACACACCTGTAGACACAAAGAACTACACTATCGATCTCGCTAACGCCCCCACTCACAGGGATCACAGCGATCTACTTATCCCTCTCCGATACCGGTCCACAACCCGGTGGAAAGTCACGCACTGCTGAAACCGTGCACTGCTAAACTTAGGGGTAGGGACTACGAGTCCAACCCCCTCTTTCCCTTGACTGGCATTCAAATCCATGACAGATCTTAATCAGAGAACCAGGTTAAGCAATGACAAGAACGAAAGAATAGTTACTCAAACAAAGGAGTTTCTTACCTAGATTGATAGAACCCGTAGGCTAACAAACTTGCACCAAGAATTCGACTGAGTCCCTACACAATCCCCACATTCGGCCAATGTACCAAAGTACAAGGTTAACACCTTCGTTCCAGCAACTCGCAAGGGAAGGGAACAAATCAAAAAAGAAAAAAGTACCATAACGCACAAGAAGAAGCCGATTTGAGAAGGCTAGAAGATCAAGAAGCGGCAATCCACTAAAACAAGGATGAATGAAAAGGTTTAACACCTAGAGAGATTTGGCTAACAAGAAAATAAGAGCAAACTCAGAGAAGGGATAAGTTTCGGCTGCAAAGAAACAATTGGAAGATATAGAAAACAAGAAAGTGTTTCGGCTTCGAAGAAGAACTCGTGGCAAAAGGTGAAAAGAAGATAACGCACTGGGTTCAGTTGTAGAGAAAAAAAGAAAGAAAGATGAGAGGAGGAAGAAAGCAAGAAGAGAATAATCCCGAGAGAAAGTTGAAGTTTCGGCTATGAGTAGATGAGAAAAGAAGAAATATGTTCACCAAAACAAGAGAGAAAAGAAGGAACTCCTAAGGTTGATTCGGCTAACTAAAATCTCCCCAAAAAAATCACTTAAGGGACGACACACCCTTATGACCGACAATGCACAAAAAGAAATGAAGAAAAAGCCTAAAACTCAAAGGATTTTCAACACACTCAACCCCCCTAGCTCCAAATTGAAACCCCCTTCAACCATACCACATTCGGCCAACAACCCCCAATAAGCCACCAAATCCCTTAATCGTCTCCTACATTCACTCTCCACCCATCACTTGAATTAGTTTGAATAATTCAAACTCCCCAAATGCCTCTCCACCACTTATTTGAATTGCTTGACCAAGTCTCCCCCCTCTCCTCCAAAGTTTGATTACCATCCAACCACCTGCTCTTGCCTGAGCCAAAAAGAACTCCCAAAATGCAAACTGTGCGACTCGAACCTGCCCCTACATAGCTCCATTGTGGCGTCACTTACCTGCTCCTTATGTGGCATCAGTTTGCCACTTTACCACTATCCTTCTTGTGCCATCAAACCCAAACAACAATACTTAGAGCCTGACTCAGCTAACTCCCCCTCAAGTGCCCAAAAATTGAATTCTTGGCCAAGACTTCGGTTTAACCCCGAGCCTTTCGGGGGCCCCCAAACATAACAAAATAATAACCAAAACATACCAACACACAGAAACATACTAAATGCAAAGCCCCTAATTCCCGGTTGTTACAATTCTACCCCCTTAAAGAAATTTCAGCCTAGAAATTACCTGGTCAAAAGAGGTAAGGGTGTTACTGGCGCATAAGATCCTCTGGCTCCCACGTGGCCTTCTCTGAACCGTGGTTCCGCCACAAAAATTTGACCAACGGGACTGATTTCCTTCTCAGCACCTTAATGTCTCGATCCAAGATTTACACTGGTTCCTCTTCAAAGGAAAGGTCTGGTCTTACTTCAATTTCCTCTACCGGCACAATGTTAGACAGATCTGAACAGTAACGCCTCAGCATCGAGACATGAAATACATCATGAATCTGATTCAATTCTGAAGGTAACTCGAGCTGATATGCCACTGGTCCCACACATCTCAAAATCTGATAAGGCCTGATAAACCTGGGACTTAGCTTACCCTTCCGTCCAAACCTCATCACCTTCTTCCACGGAGAAACCTTCAAGAAAACCTGATCACCCACTGCAAACTCTATCTCCCTTCACTTCAGATCTACATATGATTCCTGCCTATCACTCGCTTCCTTCAATCGAGTTCGAATCAACTTAACTTTTTCCTCTGCCTCTACAACCATTTCTGGACCCAAGATCTGCTGTTCTCCCAATTCTGTCCAACAAGTAGGAGTACGACACCTTCGTCCATACAACGCTTGATAGGGCGCCATCTGAATACTGGTCTGGTAACTATTGTTGTACGAAACTCTGCCAACAGTAGAAACTCTTCCCAACTACCCCTAAAATCCAAGACACAACCCCTCAGCATATCTTCCAAGATCTGAATCACTCTCTCGGGCAACCATCATGCAGGATGAAAAGTCATCTTTGAAGTCTAGTCTTGTACCCAATGCCTGATGCAGCGCCTTACAGAAACGCGACGTAAACCTCGGATCTCTATCCGATATAATCGATACTGGCACCCATGCAGCCTCACAATCTCCGCCACATACAGCCTAACCAACCTCTACAGAGAATAATCGACACGAATAGGTATGAAATGGGCGGACTTTGTCAGTCGATCAACAATCACCCAAACCGAATCTTTCTTAGTAGGCGTAAGAGGTAGCCCACTAACAAAATCCATCGTGATTCTCTCCCATTTCCACTGCGGAATCTTCACTGGCTGCAACAATCCTGAAGGTAACTGATGCTCCACTTTCACCTGCTGACACGTTAAACACTTCCTCACAAACTCAGTAATTTCCCGCTTTAATCCCGGCCACCAAAACTATTCACACAGATCCCGATACATCTTACTCCCTCTAGGATGCATAGCGTAAGGGCTACTATGCGCCTCCTAAAGAATCATCCGCCTTAACTCCACATCCTTCGGCATACAAACCCTCTCACAGAAATACAAAACCCCTTCGCTGTTCAAACTATAGTCCTCCACTCCACCGTCCGGCACCTGCAAAAGTCGAGCACTCAAGACATCGTCCAACAATTGTTTCTCTTTAATCTGACCTACCCACGACGGCTTTACTTGGAGTTCAACTAACAAGCTTCCATAGTCATACAAGCTAAGATGGGCAAACATCGCTCTTAAATCTGATATTACCTTCTGACTTAGTGCATCCGCCACCATGTTAGCTTTTCTTGGATAATATTCGATCAAGCAGTCATAGTCCTTCAATAGCTCGATCCACCTCCGCTGTCTTAGATTCAACTCCTTCTGAGTAAGGAGATATTTCAAACTTTTGTGGTCGGTGTAGATAATGGACCTCTCCCCATACAGATAATGTCTCCAGATCTTTAGAGCGAACACTACCGGAACCAACTCCAGATCATGCGTGGGATAGTTCAACTCATGCGGTCTTAATTGCCGAGACGCATATGCAACAACCTTCCCATCTTGCATTGACACACACCCTAATCCCGTGTGTGAAGCATCACAATAAACTATGAACTCCTTCCCAGCCTCAGGCTGAATCAATACCGGAGCTTCCATCAAGATCCTCTTCAGCTTTTCAAAGCTTTCCTGCTGCTTGTCAGTCCAAACAAATGACACCCCTTTTCGTAACAACATAGTTAAGGGTGCTGCAATTAAGGAGAAACCCTCAACAAACTTTCTGTAATAACCTGCCAACCCCAAGAAACTTCGAATCTCTGCCATAGACTTAGGCGGTTTCCAGTCCAACACAGCTTCAATCTTCCGGGGGTCTACCCTAATCCCTTCTGTAGATACAACATGACCCAGAAAGGTAACTTCTTTCAACCAAAATTCACACTTGCTGAATTTGGCGTACAGCTGCTTCTCTCTCAAAATCCGCAGTACCTCCCAAAGATGCGAGTCATGCTCTTCTTCTGTCTTGGAATATACCAAGATGTCGTCTATGAGCACCACAACGAACCGGTCCAGATAGGGTTGGAATACCCGGTTCATCATATCCATGAACGCAGCTGGCACATTCATCAACCCAAACGACATCACTAAGAACTCATAATGACCATAGTGAGTTCGAAACGCCGTCTTCTGAATATCCGCTTCCTTGACCTTAAGCTGATGATAACCTGACCTCAAATCTATCTTTGCAAAGACTAAAGCCCCTTTGAGCTGATCAAACAAATCGTCAATCCTCGGCGGCGGGTACTTGTTCTTAATGGTCAACCTATTCAACTGACGGTAGTCAATGCACATACGCATTGACCCGTCCTTCTTCTTCACAAATAGCACTGGCACTCCCCATGGAGACACACTTGGTCGAATGAAACCACGATCCAACAGCTCCTGGATCTGGGCCTTAAGTTCTACCAGCTCTTTCGGTGCCATTCTATAAGGAGCGATGGACATTGGAGCTGTACTTGGAAGTAGCTCAATTCCAAACTCCACTTCACGATCCGGAGGCAACCCCAGAAATTCCTCAGGAAATGCATCCACGAACTCCTTTATTGTTCTAACCTCATTAACAGTCACTTCCTTTGCATCTAATGCACTGATGAAAGCTAGGAATACCTTACAACCTTTCCGAACCAACTTAATAGCCTTTAACGCTGAAACTACATTAGACAAATAATTCCTCCTTTCCCCTATCACTACCACCTCTTCGCCCTCTGGGGTACTCAACACCATTCGCTTAGTCTCGCATTCCAACTTAGCGTGATGTCTAGCCAACCAATCCATGCCAGGGATAAGATCAAACTCCCTAAATGGTAACTCCATGAAGTAGCTCCCTGAATCTCTAAAGGCACATCCTTAAATAGTTTGTTCACTACCATGGATTGTCTTAAAGGGCTAACCACCGTCATCTCTCTAGCAGCTAATTTAGATTCTATACTTAAAGTCTCAGATACAGAACATGCAACATAAGAGTGGGTCGATCCAATATCAATCAAAGAAAGAAATGGCTTATCAGTTATAAGAAACGTACCGGTTATGACGTCCGGTGCGTCGCCATCCTCTCGTCGACGAGCTGCGTAGACTAAACCCGGTTGTCTTGCATCTGCACTACCAACACTCCTGCCGGGTGCTCCACGACCCCGACCGAAACCATTTCCTCCTCTAGCTGGACCACGACCTCTCGACGATTGCTGACCACCCCTCCTGAACTGATCAAAACCTCGTCCAACTGGCCGCATCTGATCCACTTGTGGACAATCCTTAACCATGTGGTCCATAGATCCGCACCTCAAACATCCACTTGTTCTTTTCCTACACTCACCAAAATGCACTTTCCCACACAAAGTACACGATCGAACCTGACTCCCCGCAGCAGGTGTCGGAACTGGCCCACCAACCCTAGGCCTTTTCTGAAAACCCCCAGATGATCTTGACGACCCAAAACTTCTCGTTTTCTTACCCCGATCCTTATCCCTATTCTGCCTCTCAGTCCGCTTTACCTCTTAGGCTATTTTAACTTTCTCAAGTAGAACGACAAAGTCCCTTTCTCGCTGTGGAGCTATCAATACCCTCAACTCATCCCACAGCCCATCCTCGAACCGCACGCAGTGCTCATAATCAGTCGCAACAACGCCTCAGGCGTACCGACTCAAGCGCAGAAATTTTGCCTCATACTCAGCCACCGATTTGCCTTCTTGTACCAAATTCAAGATTGCCTTCCTCTGAGCATCCACATAACTGGGCCCAACGTACTTCCCATGAAATGCCGTTTTAAAGAAGTCCCAGTCAATCCGATCCGCCGGAGTACCCACTCTTACGGTGAGCCACCACCGATATGCCTCCTCTCGAAGTAGAGACACCACTCCTTTTAGCTTCTCCTATGCCGTGCAGTCTAGATCATCCATAATCCTTTCTACCGCCTCTAGCCAATATTCAACCACATTTGGAGCCACTCCAGAAATACCCCTAAACATTTCAGCTCCATTTGCTCGAAATCGTTCAGGAATAGACTTCCGAGATGCTGTCCCGGTACTTGCCCCAGCCACTCGCTCCAATACACACAGCATTGCTTGAGACAGGGCATCATCCTCACCAGTTCTATCTTGCGGCCCCGCTTCTGCCACAGGTGATGCTAGCGCCTCACTTTCAGGCTCATGCCTCGCTTCCGAGAGTTCAGCCTCAGCACCCCGGCCCCTACCACGGCCATGTGCAACACGTCCACATCCTCTAGCACTCATGTCTAACGTTTCATCTTAATCTGATTTACAAATTTTATGCATTAGTGTTTCTTTTCACTGTTTGTTAATGAGCAGTTTTATGAGAATATAGTTTTAAGTAGTTCCTCTGCAAAGCACATGTATACCTAAAGGTTTTCGTCTCTACAGTAGAGTTTCTTAATTCTATTGTCCACAACAACATATACACATAACACATTCATTTCATGCTAATCTCCCAGACAGTCAGAAGACTTACCTTGCGGACTTGGGCCGGAGACTCGGGTGCCATACTTCAGAAAACCGCTACATAGTATTTTCATCCCAAACCATCTTAAACTCAAAATTTTGGAAAACGTTTTAAACCCAAAAACCCACGGTCGAGCTTTTAAACCAGGCTCTGATACCAAATTGTAACACCCAAACCCGGCCCAAACACCACGACCGGATCTGGCATGTCACTTGGAAAGAATTTATAAAACCTCGCGAACTTCAAAAAATTCATTATTAGATTAATCATTCTTTTTTTTTAAAAAAACTCCCAAGTTAGTTGTTTCATTAGAAAATTCATTATTCATTTAAGGGAAAAGTAACAGTTAGCCCCAATTCGTACGTTTAGGTGATATTTGGAAACACATGTTGTCATAATAGATTAATCTAGAAGTTTGTCGTAGAAACCCAATTATAAACTCGTTTAGTTCAACCATAAGAAAACTTTATTTTGCATTTTGTAAAACATCTTGTCAAATATTTGCATTCAAAACATCAAAAATTTAAATCAAACTTTAAGCTAAATTATTAGTGGCCTTATTAGATAACAAAATCCAGAAAGTTTAGAAAAATAAAGTTCTATTAAATAAACCGCGCATGGCCACCTCGTAGTCCCCTCCGGCTCGGTCCACTGCACTATGTATTACCTGTAAAATGTTAAGCAAACAGAGTGAGTCTAACGACTCAGTGTGTACTTTCCAAGCACCATCACTGGGCCCCAAGCCCACTCGGAACCAAACTGGGCCTTAGCCCCACAGTATAGAATAGCAGATAGCATGTGCAAGAGGATGCAAACCCAACCCAGCCTAAATTTCCATCCGCTATACACCACCCGTACCTACCAATCATAGCAATGGGGATTTCTACAATCAACTCTTACCGCTACACGCCATCGATGGCAGTCATGCTGCAGTTAGCTACTCATCGTCAGATTGTGACGGAGTCACTAGATTATGTGGCATGGCCACCAAAACAGAATGTGGGAGAGCCACCAGAACAGATTGTGGCAAAAGCCACCAGAATGCTTCCCCTTTCATTAATAACATATGCCCATCCCCATGCAAACATAAAGTCATGATGTATGAATACAACAGGTTTCGGCGTACATATATAAAACATTCAGAATGTGCATATAAACATGTCAACATAGACACTAGTATAGCATAGTCAGAAATCACTAACCTGACGTCTCGTTTTTACCCTCCATGGGTAATCCAGCAGCCCATACCGAATTCTGCAATTTAACAAAGCATATATAATAAACAGAAACAACCAACAATGGTGTGGAAATTACACACCTGTAGACACAAAGAACTGCACTATCGATCTCGCTAACGCCCCAACTCGCAGGGATCACAGCGATCTGCTTATCTTTCTCCAATGCCGGCCCACAACCCGGTGGAAAGTCACGCACTGCTGAAACCACGTGCCGCTTAAACTTAGGGATAGGGACTACGAGTCCAACCCCCTCTTTCCCTTAACTGACATTCAAATCCATGACAGATCTTAATCAGAGAACCAGGTTAAGCAATGACAAGAATGAAAGAATAGTTACTCAAGCAAAGGAGTTTCTTACCTAGATTGACAGAACCTGAAGGCTAACAAACTTGCACCAAGAATTCGACTGAGTCCCTACACAATCCCCACATTCGGCCGATGTACCAGAGTACAAGGTTAATACCTTCATTCCAGCAACTCGCAAGGGAAGGGAACAAATCAAAAAAGAAAAAAGAATACTTACCACAACGCATAAGAAGAAGCCAATTTGAGAAGGCTAGAAGAACAAGTAGCGGCAATCCACTGAAACACGGACGAATGAAAAGGTTTAACACCCAAAGAGATTCGGCTAACAAGAAAATAAGAGCGAACTCAGAGAAGGGATAAGTTTCGGCTGCAAAGAAACAATTGGAAGATATAGAAAACAAGAAAGTGTTTCAGCTTCGAAGAAGAACTCGTGGCAAAAGGTGAAAAGAAGATGAGGCACTGGGTTCGATTGCAGAGAAAAAAAGAAAGAAAGATGAGAGGAGAAAGAAAGCAAGAACAGAATAATCCCGAGAGAAAGTTGAAGTTTTGGCTTTGAGTAGATGAGAAAAGAAGCAAAATGGTCACCAAAACAAGAGAGAAAAGAAAAAACTCCTAAGGTTGATTCGGCTAACTAAAATCTCCCCAAAAAATCACTTAAAGGACTGCACACCCCTATGACCAAAAATGCACAAAAAGAAATGAAGAAAAAGTCTAAAACTCGAAGGATTTTTGGCACACTCAACCCCCTAGCTCCAAACTAAAACCCCCTTCAACCATACCACATTCGGCCAACAACCCCCAATAAGCCACCAAATCCCTTGATCGTCTCCTATATTCACTCTCCACCCATCACTTGAATTAGTTTGAATAATTCAAACTCCCCAAATGCCTCTCCACCACTTATTTGAATTGCTTGACCAAGTCTCCCCTCTCTCCTCCAGATTTTGATTACCATCCAACCACCTCCTCTTGCCTGAGCCAAAATGAACTCCCAAAATGCAAACTATGCGACTCGAACCTGCCCCCACATAGCTCCCTTGTGGCGTCACTGACCTGCTTCTTATGTGGCGACACTTTGCCACTTTACCACCGTCCTTCTTATACCATCTAACCCAAAAAACAATATTTAGAGCCCGACTCAACTAACTCCCCCCTCAAGTGCCCAAAAATTGAATTCTTGGCCAAGACTTCAGCTTAACCCCGAGCCTTCTCGTGGCCCCCAAACATAACAAAATAATAACCAAAACATACCAATACACCGAAACATACTAAATGCAATGCCCCTAATTCCCGGTTGTTACAACACAGGCCCGTGTGCTAGGCCGTGCCAAACCTATAGGGTATACTGACTTTTGCAACACGGCCAAGTCACACGCCTGTGTGCTAGGCCGTGTGCCAATTAGGGGGTATATTGACTTGTACCACATGGCCAGTCACCTGCCGATGTGTGAGACTGTGTGAAGCATACTAACTTCAATTCAATTTCAGCACCAGGGGACACACAACCGTGTAACATGACCGTGCGTCATACACGGCTGAGACACACGCCCGTGTCTCTGCCCATGTGGACAAAAATAGGCCATTTGGAAGGCCAATTTGCCACCCCAACTTCAATGTACCTAATCAAGAAAAAATTCATCATACAATTAAGTAGCCAAAATCATCAACCAAAAGCACAATTCATACCATTTTAATTTCATCTATTCCAATTCTCAAATCACTACCATTTGCTTAACAAAATACATGCCAAAATAATATCAAACAATATGATTCATTTACCATAATTCACATAACCATTATAACTTCCATAATGTCTTGGTTACTGATCGCGGAAATCAGAGCTTTAAAATTTATAAAAGAATGATTGAACCTGGAAACTTAACTCTGACAACGATTAAAGACAAGTGTACCTATCGAACAGTAGTGTAGCTTAGGCAAGACCGGATTGTCGAACCCAAAGGAACTAAAAGTATTAATACTAACTTTCTTTTTATTATTTAGCCTTAGAAATAAAGTAAAGTTGTTTTAATCTAAGTTAACGACGACTAAGCTACGGACAAAGACAAAAAGAACGAATTGGGAAATAACTTGAAGAAAAACTCAATTGATCACGACGATACCCTCAGGAAGAATCCACCTAGACTTCACTTGTTATCTAACCTTAAATCATATTATTTATTTACTTAGCTTGATCCGTAGGACTCCCTAATATATATTAAACCCTCTCTCGAGGCGAATAACGTCTAACCCTAAGTTAATTAGTGGAACTCTCGTTCTCTTATAATAACCACCTAGAATAGCAGTAAATTGATCTATGGATTCCCATATTAGGTTTCACCCTAATCCGGCAAAATCTCGTAACCCTATCTCTAGGCGTTCGATCAACTCCGCTTAATTATGCTAGATCTACTCTTAAGCAGGGTCTATTCCTCCTTCACCAAAGCACATCAGATTTGGATTAAACATGGATAATTAAGAACAAACTAAGTAGTTATCATATAATGCAAAAATCAAATAACAAGATTCACCTAAGTTTCATCCCCTTCAGGTATCTAAGGGGTTTAGTTCATAACTAAATAAGAAAACATCTCAAGAGAAAAGATAAAACAAAACATAAGAAATCCCTAAAACTACCTGAAGGAATTGAAGGAGAATTCCGCCGTCTTGAGTATAATTCTGGCTTCTTGGGATGGATCAACTGGCTAACTTCGAGCGATTCCCTCAATTCTGACATTTTCGGCTTGGCTCCTTGGCCTAGCTCGACGCCCTTTCAATGGTGGTACTTAGGGGATATATATAGGCCCTTTGGAATGTGATTCTTTGTCCCTAAGTATCCTTTTCCGACTGAAATTGCTTATTCCAATGATAGGGGCACGGCCATGACACACGCCCGTGTGGATCAATTTCAAGCCGTGTTCAGATTTTTATCTTGAGGCACGGCCGTGTAAGTCGAGGGTCAGGCCGTGCTCCAGGTGACCGGTGAGGCACCGCCTTGTGGGCTTCGGGCCAGGCCGTGTCGATTTCGTGCTAAGGCCCATTTACTCTATTTTGGGCCCGTTTTGTGTTCTTTTCATCCTCAGGTGCTTTCCTGGGTATAAGACATGAAAAGAAAGGATTAAAAGCACTTTTTATATAAATCAAAGGATAAATCATCCAAAAGCATACTAAATATGGGATTAAAATATGTTATAATTACGGTTTATCAAATACCCCCACACTTAAGCTTTTGCTTGTCCTCAAGCAAAATTCTCAACTTACAATTAAAATGAACTTTCCATGATCTATAATTCCTATGAACAATGCCTTATCATAATTCATAGATAATTTATACATGGATAATTTAACTCAAAGAGTCCTAAAGATTCAAACAAGATAAGTCATATATTTGTAGCACGAAAACATAGGTGTTTCCCTTCATCTAAATAATTACCTTTAATTCAAAATCTACAAGGATTGACATCCTCACAAAAGATTCACTCAAATCACTCAAAAAGTGTTTGAGGGTCAAAATTAAGCACTCATAAGTTGAACCTAAAAAGTTAATCCCATAGGCTTGCCTGAAAATCAAATCTCCACCACTGTAAAATGATATGATAAACCGATCAAAAGGTCTTTGTTAGGGTTGTAACGGGGCTAGGGTTAAAGGTGTGGATAAAGGCTGAAATTAGAAGGTTAGAATTGAGATTGAATTGATAAGTTACCTACCTAAAAATTTCTGAGATAATAATTACATCAACTGAAAATAATAATAAACCTACTAATACGAGCTTTTTCTTTTGATAATTAGACTTTAACTTGTATAAGCTCACTCTTCATAATACTAATACTGACTATACTTTGATTTTTTTTAAGAACAAACTAATAAAGACAATTACAACTTATAATAAAAACTTAGGTACTAATCAAATCATATCTCGATTAAGGGGTAGTTAAAAGGAAGGGTGATAACAAATACAAAGGGTTTTGGTTTATTAGTAGGTGAGTCAATGAAAAGGTTTGTTAGGATCAACGGGGTTCACAAGGGGTTAATTATGAGGGTAGGCTTTTTAGTGGTGTAAGTGGGTAAAAACCTAGATGCCTTTATCATCTCGGTATATCAAATCATAACTGTGGTCTTGACATGTATAATCAAGGCAAGTTCTAGAATAACAATTCATTAGTCGACACACTCATAATCAATAAAAGTGAGCATGAAAAAGAATGTATGCTCTATAAGGCTCCAAATCTCACAAAAATCATGGGTGTTTTTGACATCATCCTCGTAAATTTCAAACTTCAAGATAACATTCAAATTCAGGTTAACAACCTAAAAATTTTAATTGTTTTTTAAAATTAGACTTATCATGCTTGATTCCCTAGTATTCTTCAAATTTAATCATCAATGCACAATTAACTATGACTTATTCTAAATCATGTCAATAAAAATCATAAATCACTAGAAATTTCATCCTAATTAGTAATATGAGAAAATTTGCTCAAAAATAAGACTAAATTCAGGGATTTGAGAATCATGTAAAAAGTTAGGCATTTTTATCCTCAGGGTTTGAGAACAATGCAGAAAGTTAGGTATTTTCTCAAAATAATTATTCACCCCCCACCCTTAAGATGTACATTGTCCTCAATGTACAAAGATAGATATGACTTTTAAGGGATAAATCAAAAGAGAAGGGGAACGAATTACTCCCTGAATTTTGGATGTTTTCCCGGAGGAGTGTCTTTTATGGTGGTGATGGTCGGTCTGGATGACGAACCTACGCTAGATGAAGAAATTGGGCAGCGCTCTGAGAAGTAGCCAGGAATTATTAAGACCTATTTTAAATAAACTAAATATATAATTAGAGATAAAAAAGATAAAGAAATAGGAAAGAAAAATGTAAACGAAATGAAAATAAAAGATAAATGGACCGAAGAGTCCTTATTGTTGGATGGTTCGCGAGGTGGGTGTAACTTCTAAGGCTGGGGAGGTGCTGGCAGTGGCAGCAGTGGTGTGGTTATCGTGGTGGTCGGCGTGATTCCTAAGCAGCCTGGTGAACCTGACACTAAGAAACTAAATTAAGTTAAACTAAATTAAACATAAGATTTTTAAAGAAAAGGAGAATGAAATGAAAGAGAAACAAAAAATAGAAACTAATTGGTCTCAAAGACCCTTGGCCTGTTGTTTGGATGAAGCGGCCGGCATGAACTTATGTGTAGGGTCTCCGTTAAGGAGATTATGTTGGGTTGCTTTCGCTTCTTCAGCATGGTTCTAGTGTGGCTTAAGAGTTTGGACACCTTTTCTAAGGAAAGGGAAAAAATTTTGAAAGGACAAGAAGAGAGACTGAAGATGGGGAGAGGGGGAAGGACTTGTGGGGTTTAAATAGAGCTTCAAATCTGGCATGCTCCCACGCTCGTGGACCGAAGGCGTGTCGATTTACACGACTACTTAGCACGGTCGTGTGTTGGAGTGTGTTTTTACCCCATGCCCGTGCTTCAGCCATCCATGCCCGTGCTCGATAAGTCAATATGTAGGCACAGTTGGGAGCCATGGGCGTGTGTTGGTTGTGCTATGTAAGCCAGTAGCTTCAAACGACCGAGTGGCACGGTCGTGCCATTCTGTTGGTGCCCGTCGGGGAGAGTGGTTGGATCCATCACGTCAGGAGGTGGTTTAACTGGTTCGCACAGCCTCTGCTATGTTAGTGCAAAGATTCCGGTGGTCCACACGGCCACAGACACGACTATGTGTAAGGCCATGTGGCCTGGAAGTATACACTTCTGGTTAGTTTAAAAGAGAAAAGAAAAAGGAAAAATAATGTAAAATGAAAATAAATGCAAAATTCGGTAAGGTTAGTGTTCAGGTTGCCTCCCGAGAAGCGCTCGTTTGTAGTCTTAAGCTAGACTTTCCTTGTGTTTGAAAAATTCAAGGAGGTTTAAAGGTTCGAATATCTTTCCTCATATTATCCGTTTGATGTTCATTGTGTGGTTCAGGTCGAGTAGCATTTATTTTAAGAGAATCAAAATTAGGATTGCTTACCTCGACTGTCTGGTGTGGTAGAACATTGATTACCTTAAAAAGGATTTCCTTGTTTGTGTCAGGGTCCGGAGGAGATAGCCGTAGGTCTAATAATACCTGATCTTCACTTTTGGACTTGCCTATCTCGTAGAGTGGTTTTGGCTCTGTTTCTTGTATCCCTAATTTTTCTTTGAAGTGCATTTTCCACTCGTCTAATTCATCAGGTTGAACCTTTTGTTCCTCATGATCTATTCCTTTGTTGGCACTGTATACAAGATCAGGTTCAATCGTGCCCTTTTTTGGTGCTTCCAGAAAAGAAGGGTTAATCGAATGGTTATCAATGGATTTGTCTTTCTTACCTTGGCCATTCGATGTCCTGGTTGAATCGATAGCTTGAAGAGTGACTGCCTCATTACCTACACAAAGTATGAGTTCTCCTATGGCAACATCAATTTTAGTCTTGGCAGTTGCTAGAAAAGGTCTTCCTAAAATTAAAGAGATCGATTTATCCTCATCCATGTCTAAGACAACAAAGTCTACTAGAAAAATGAATTTATCGATTTTGACAAGAACATCTTCGATAATACCCATAGGAATTCTAACAGTTTTATCAGCTAATTGAATACTCATCTTAGTTTGTTTGGGTTTCCCTAGACCTAGTCGTTTAAACAATGAATAAGGCATGAAATTTATACTTGCCCCTAAACCAGCTAACTCATTAGTTAGACTACCAATTAAACATGGAATTGTAAAACTCCCTGGATCTTTTAATTTCTTTGGTAGTCTATTTTGGAGAATTACTGAGCACTTTGCATTGAGTTCCACATGTGGTTCTTCGTCTAATTTGCGTTTGTTTGCCAAGAGCTATCTTAAAAATTTCCTCAAGTCTGGCATCTGAAAGAGAGCTTCAAGAAGGGGTAAGTTAAGATGTAATTTCCTTAAAATTTTAAGAAACTTACCGTACTATTCTTCTGAATTGTCTCTTTTTAACGCTTCGGGGTAAGGTATGTGAGGTTGATACTCCTTGACTATCGGTTTTGACTTTTCTTGCATTACCTCGATTTTACCTTTGTCTACCTTGTTTTCTTGTTGTGAGATGGGTTCGTCTATCTCTGTATTTTCCTCAGCTGCTATGGCTTGAATTTGCTCCTTTGGATTAATCTTAGTGTTGCTTGGTAGATGTCCTTGCGGTCGTTCTGACATTAGCTTTGCAAGTCGTTCGACTGCATCGGTGACTTCTTTGACTGACTTAGTAATTTTCCTGATTCGGCTCTCGTTGCTTTTAATTGTTCTCTCAGTTTCTTGAAGACGTTTTTCTGTTTCTACCGAGAACTGTGTCAGCATCTCCTCAAGGGTTGATTTCTTCTCTTGTGGATAAGGTTGATTTTGGAAGTTTTGAGGAGGTTGTAGCCTTTGATTTCCTTGATTTCCTTGGCCTCCCCATGAAAAATTTGGGTGGTTCCTCCAACCTGGATTGTAAGTATTACTATAAGGGTTACTATTAGATCTGAAATTGTTACCTATATAGTTCATCTGTTCGCTTTCTGCTTCCGATTGGTAGGGTGGGTACTCAGGATTCGCCACGATTCCACTTACATAGCACTGCATTACTGGATGTACCTGCGAAGAACACAAACTGTCAATCTTTTTATTTATCATTTCCATCTGTGTTGATAGCATGGTTATTGTGTCTATGTTGAAAGCTCCTACTGATTTTGTCAGTTTCGTCCTTGTAACTTGCCACTCATAATTATTCAGTGACATCTCTTCAATAAACTCGTACGCTGCTTCAGGAGTTTTGTTGTTCAGGGTTCCACCGGCGGCTGAGTCGATTAGTTACCTCGTTGAGGGGTTTACACCGTTATAAAATGTTTGGACTTGGAGCCATAAAGGTAAACCATGGTGTGGACACCTTCTAAAAAGATCCTTGTATCTCTCCCATGCGTCATATAATGTCTCTAAATCTATCTGCACAAAAGAAGAGATATCATTCCGGTAATTTGTCCGTTTTGGCCAGAGGGAAATATGTTAACAAAAAATTTTCGGTCATTTGTTCCAATGTAGTGATTGACCCTCGTGGTAACGAGTTTAACCAAAGACGTATAGCATCATCAGAAACACCATTTATTTTGAAGGTATCACAGAACTCTAAAAAGTTAGCTATATGAGTATTTGGATCTTCGTCCTGCAAACCATCAAATTGAACAAACTATTGAATCATTTGTATTGTGTTAGGATTTAATTCAAAATTATTAGCAGCTATAGCAGGCCTAACAATACTTGATTCTGCTCCTGTTAGATGTGGTTTAGCATAATCAAACATAGTACGGGGAGCGTTGCGGTCCCCCACATCATGGGGTTGTGGAACAGTCTCGTCCATCCCTTCAGTAGGATTGGATCTGCCTTCTTGATTTTCCTCTGTGTAATTTAGGGCTCGCCTGATTTCTCGGCGATTCATACGAGTGGTTGCTTCAATATCACTGTCCTATACTAAAGGTCCTCTCGGGTTCCTTCTAGTCATAAACTAGAGGTACCTGAAAAGAAAAGAAAGAAAAATTAGCAAAATTAAAAATTAACCTAAAAACAAAAATAAATTAATGAAAATAAAAATAATGGCTAAAGTAATAAAAGTAGAGTTTTCTTAATAATTTAGTTCCCCGACAACGGCACCAAAAACTTGATCGCTGAAATCAGAGCTTTAAAATTTATAAAAGAATGATTGAACCTGAAAACTTAACTCTGACAACGATTAAAGGCAAGTGTAGCTATCGAACAGTAGTATAGCTTGGGCAAGACCGGATTGTCGAACCCAAAGGAACTAAGAGTATTAATACTAACTTTCTTTTTATTATTTAGCCTTAGAAATAAAGTGAAGTTGTTTTAATCTAAGTTAATGACGACTAAGCTAAGGACAAAGAAAAAAAGAACGAATTGGGAAATAACTTGAAGAAAAACTCAATTGATCACGACGATACCCTCAGGAAGAATCCACCTAGACTTCACTTGTTATCTAAGCCTGAATCATATGATTTATTTACTTAGCTTGATCCGTAGGACTCCCTAACGTATATTAAACCCTCTCTCGAGGCGAATAACGTCTAACCCTAGGTTAATTAGTGGAACTCTCGTTCTCTTATAATAACCCCCTAGAATAGCAGTAAATCGATCTATGGATTCCCATATTAGGTTTCACCCTAATCCGGTAAAATCTCGTAACCCTATCTCTAAGCGTTCGATCAACTCCGCTTAATTATGCTAGATCTACTATTAAGCAGGGTCTATTCCTCCTCCACCTAAGCACATCAGATTTGGATTAAACATGCATAATTAAGAACAAACTAAATAGTTATCATATAATGCAAAAATCAAATAACAAGATTCATCTAGGTTTCATCCTCTTCAGGTATCTGAGGGGTTTAGTTCATAACTAAATAAGAAAACATCTCAAGAGAAAAGATAAAACAAAACATAAGAAATCCCTAAAACTCCCTGAAGGAATTGAAGGAGAATTCCGTCGTCTTGAGTATAATTCTGGCTTCTTAGGATGGATCAATTGGCTAACTTCGAGCGATTCCCTCAATTCTGACCTTTCTGGCTTGGCTCCTTGGCCTAGCTCGACGCCCTTTCAATGGTGGTACTTAGGGGATATATATAGGCTCTTTGGAATGCGATTCTTTGTCCCTAAGTATCCTTTTCCCACTGAAATTGCTCATTCTAGCGACAGGGGCACGGCCATGGCACACGCCCGTGTGGATCAATTTCAAGCCATGTTCGAATTTCTATCTTGAGGCACGGCCGTGTAAGTCGAGGGTCAAGCCATGCTCCAGGTGATCGGCGAGGCATGGCTGTGTGGGCTTTGGGCCAGGCCATGTCAATTTTAGGCTAAGGTCCATTTACTCCATTTTGGGCCCGTTTTGTGTTCTTTTCATCCTCGGGTGCTTTCCTGGGTATAAGACATGAAAAGGAAGGATTAAAAGCACCTTTTTATATAAATCAAGGGATAAATCATCCAAAAGCATACTAAATGTGGGATTAAAATATGTTATAATAACGATTTATTAGTTACAACCATGCTAAAACAAACCAAAATAAGCCATCTCTCATGGCTATATATATTCAAACCAAAACATGTACATTTACAAGCCATTTCTAATAGCCAAACACACATCAATATTAACATCATTTACAAGCCAAATGTCATGGCAATGATCACAACCAAAATACCATATCTAGCCTATACATGCCATATACTATAATGTATAATTCAAAAGTACCAGCATAGATGTTTGATAGTGCGATGATGTTCCCAACAACTCCCGGATCTGAGTCTCGTACCACATCAACCACATCATTCATTTACCCGTTGAACCATTCAGAATAGAAATCGGATACTTAGGAGTCTCGTACGATAAGTACCTATACCATGGCTCGTACCCAAATCAAGGTAACTTATCCAAAGAACTATTATCATGGCCCGAAGCCAAATCATCCGATATGCATGGCCCGAAGCCAAATTGGTAAAATATGCACCCGAAGTGCTAATATCATGTCTCGAAGCCAACTCCACGTATCACTTACCGACTTGTCAATAGTAACCAAAACTATTATTAAGGTTCAACCGGGCTTTCACACTTTTTGTTTCAATCATTGAATGCATCCGTAAAGTCATTTTCACAATTCATACATTAACCATAATCCTGTTTTAACAATTTATGCAATATTAAAGCATTTTAAAATACATTAATAATGTAATCATCACATACGAACTTACTTTGTATTCAGAATTGACGGATCGGGTTGACTACTCGATAACCTTGCTTTTCCCTCGATCTAAATCTGAATTCTTTCTTTCTTGATCTATATGAATTCAAAATTAACTTATTTATGCATCTACTCATTCAATTAATCCAAAAATACACATTTGCGAATTTTTACACATTAGCCCCTAAACTCTCGCATTTAATCAATTTAGACCCTATTTCACAAATACACAAGATTCACACAATTCAAAAAAAACCCATGATTGGCCGAATTATATATAGGTCCCTAGCAGTCGAAAACTTTCATTTATTTCACATTTCCACCACCTAATTTGCACATTTCACAATTTAATCCCTATTATGCATTTTCATCAAAAATCACTTAACAAAACATGCAAAACTATCCCTCAATCTTTCATATTTCAACATTAAACATCAAATAACACATAGATTCAACAATGGCAACTTTCAAAATCTTTAACAGTTTCAAAATCCAAGGTACAGGACAGTTAGATTGAGCTGCAACGATTACAAAAACACAGAAATCATCAAAAATCGAGCAAAAAATAGACTTACAATTTGATCTTGAACTGGCCGAATATTTCAAGCCCTAAAATGGCTTTCTTCTCCTTCAAATTTGAAAATGGCAAAAGATGAAGCAAAATTTAACTTTGTTTTGTTTTATTCACCATTATTTATTAATTACTAATTTAACGTTAGTAATATAACTTAAAAATCATTTAATGGTTGTCCAAAATTGTCCACTCACCTTTCAAATGGTTTAATTACCATTTAAGGCCACCATATTTAAAAACCAAAGCTATTTGACACCTTAAACTAATAGAACATGCATTTTACACTTTACACAATTTAGTCCCTTTTATCAAATTAACCAACCAATCGATAAAATTAGCTCACGAAATTTTCACACATACATGCTATCATGCTATAAATATTAAAATAATAATAAAACAAATATTTTGACTTCGGATTTGTGGTCCCGAAACCACTGTTCTGATTTAGCTAAAACTGGGCTGTTATAACTCTCCCCCTTAGGGATTTTCATCCCCGAAAATCTTACCAGTGAATAGGTTCGGGTATTCTTTTCTCATAGCATCTTCGGGTTCCCATGTAGCTTCTTCAACAATACTTTCACTAATGCGATTCTCTTATTTCTCAGCTCTTTGATCTCACGAGCTAAAATTTGAATCGGTTCTTCAGCATATGACATATTATTAGACTGAATTTCAACCTCGATCGGGGAAATGACATGTGAAAGGTCGGATCAGTATCGTTGAAGCATCGACACATGAAACACATTATAAATTTTCTCTAACTCAGATGGTAAGGATAGCCGATATGCCACTGCCCAAATCGCTCAGTAATCTCATATGGTCCAATGAATCGAGCACTTAATTTCCCTTTTCGACCAAACCATGATATCTTTTTACACGGCAACACTTTCAAAAACACTTTATCCCTGATCTGGAACTCAATATCTTTTCGTTTCAAGTCTGCGTGCGATTTTTGCCGATCCGAAGCTACTTTCAAACTATCGCGAATTACTTTCACTTTTTCTTCAGTCTCTCTGATCAGATAAACCCTGTGAATTTTATTTTTGCTAAGCTTAGTTCAATACAACAGTATTCTACATTTATAACCGTATAGAGCTTCGTACGGTGCCATCTTTATACTCGATTGGAAGATATTACTGTAAGCAAATTCAATTAGCGGTAGGTATTTCTCCCAGCTACCTTCAAACTCAAGAATGTAACAACGCAACATATCCTCAAGTATCTGAATAACTTATTCAGATTGACCATCCGTTTTTGGGTGAAACGCAGTATTAAAATGCAACTTTGAACCCAATGCTTCTTGCAATTTCTTCCAAAATTGCGAAGTAAATCTTGGATCTCTATCTAAAACAATAGATAGGGGAACACCATGTAATCTCACAATTTCAGAAATCTACAACTCAGCTAATTTATCAAGAGAGAAATCTGTACGTGCCAGGATGAGATGAGCTGTTTTCGTCAATCTGTCAACAACAATCTAGATCGCATCTTTCTTTTTTAGAGATAAGGGCAAACCCGATACGAAATCCATTATTACTCTATCCTACTTCCACTCAGGAATCATAATAGGTTGCAATAAACCTGACGGCACTTGATTCTCATCTTTGACTTGTTGACAAATCAAACATTTCGAAACAAATTCTGATATATCTCATTTCATGTCGTGCCACCAATAAAGCTGTCCCAAATCGTTATACATTTTCGTGCTTCCCGGATGTACTGATAATCACCTACTGTGTGCTTCGTTTAGAACCTTTTGAATGAGCTCAAAATTTCTTGGTACACATATTCTATCAAGAAACATCAAACAATCATCAGGCCCTATTCGAAACTCTAAATTAGAAGTCGACTCACACTGAGCTCGTTTTGGTTGCAATTCATTATCAAATTTTTGAGCCTCACAAATCTGCTGTAGAAATAACGGTCTCACTTTCAACTCAACTACTATCAAACCGTCATAAAAAAAAGCTAATTGTGGGTTCAAAGAACGTAAAGCAAATAAGGACTTTCGGCTCAAAGCATCAGCAACTACATTCACTTTCCCTGAATGATAGTCACTCACTAATTCATAGTATTTTAGCAATTCTAGCCATCTTTGCTGTTACAAATTCAAATCTTTCTGAGTCATCAAATATTTTAAGCTTTTGTGGTCAGTATAAATATGGCATTTCTCACCAAACAAGTAATGAAGCCAAATTTTCAATGCGAACACTATCGCGGCTAACTCTAGATTGTACGTCGAATAATTCTTTTTGTGCGGCTTCAACTATCTCGAGGCATAAGCTACAACTTTACCTTCCTGCATCAAAACACAACCCAGGCCATTTAATGATGCACCACTAAAAACTACGAATTTTTTACCCGACTAAGGCTAAACTAACACTAGTGCCTCTGTCAATAATGCTTTCAACTGCTTGAAGCTCTGCTGACACTTTTCTGACCACTCAAATTTAACATCTTTTTGAAGCAATCCTGTCATCGGAGTCACAATCATCGAGAAGCATTTCACAAATCATCTATAATAGCCGGCTAGTCCCAGAAAACTACGGACTTCAAAAACATTTCTCAGAGGCTTCCAATCTATAATCGCAGAAATTTTGCTCGGGTTAACTCAGATACCCGTGGCTAAAACTATATGTCCTAGAAAACCAACCTCTCGTAGCCAAAACTCACATTTGCTGAACTTTGCAAACAACTATTTATCTCTCAAAGTTTGTAACATGATTCTCAAATGCTCGGCATGCTCAGTTTCATCATGAGAGCAAATCAAAATGTCATAAATAAACACAACTACGAATCGATCTAAGTACGGCCTGAAATTCTGATTCATCAAGTCCATAAAAATAGCAGTTGCATTTGTTAGTCCGAAAGGCATAACAAGAAATTCGTAGTGTGTGCACATCTGAGTCTTTAACTCGTAACTGGTAATAACCCGATATCTAATCAATTTTTGAAAACATTGTTGCCCATTTTAACTGATCAAAAAATCTTCTATTCGTGGCAAGGGATATTTATTCTTGATCATCACTTTGTTGAGCTGTCGATAGTCTATACACATTCTCATCGTGCCATCTTTCTTTTCCACAAATAACACCGGTGCACCCCAGGAAGAGAAAGTCGGTTTAGCAAAATCTCTATCTGTCAACTCTTGCAACTGAGATTTATATTATTTTAACTCTGTCAGAGTCATTCTATACGGAGCTATCGATATCGGCATTGTTCCCGGTACTAATTCAATACCAAACTCAACCTCTCTCATAGGTGGTAAACCCAGTAACTCTTCGGGAAATATATCTAGATACTCGCACACAACTGGTACTAATTCAATCTTTGTTTCTATCACTTTCATATCAAGTACATAAGTAAAATATGCTTCACACCCCTTTCACACAACTCTCTGAGCTAACATAAATGAGATCACAACTCGCAAACTATTCAGGTCATCAAATTCAATTCTAATAGTCTCATTATTCTGACATTTCAGTTCAATTGTCTTTTGTCTACAATTCACTATAGCATCATGCATCGTTAGCCAATCCATACCCAAAATCACATCAAATTCATTGAATGGCAACAACATCAGATTAGCCGGAAAACAAAAAATCCTGATTCATTAGCGGACAATTCTTGCAGACTTTTTCAACCAAAACACATTTGCCTAAGGGGTTCGATAATCTAATCACAAATTCAGTAGACTCTACAAGCAAAGTCTTACTAGATACTAAATTCATACATATATAAGAATGAGTTGATCCTGGATCTATCAATGCAATCACATTAGTATCATAGAGAGTGAAAGTACCGGTGATAACATCGGAAAATGACACTTCTTCATGAGCGCAAATAGCGAGGTGCTTTGGCCTCGGATCTCACAGCTAAATCCTTTGTTGCCCCACTACTACCACTTACATTTACGGCAATTCTAGGTGGTCTACCTGTATTCGACGTGTTAATTGGTCTCACAATCTGAACTTTATCTTTCTCATCCAACTTAGGGCAATCTCGGATGAAATGATCTAGCGAACCACATTTGTAATAGGCTTTATTACTTTTATTCCAGCATTCTCCAAAATGTCGTCTCCCACATTGCTGACACTCGGGTTTGTTGTCTCTCACACTGCCAACACTCGATAATGATGCAGCTTGAGCTTTAGAACCTAATTATTGTTTTCTACGATCTTTGTTCGAATATTCGTTTGAAGCATTTGGGCGAGCGTATGAATCTCTCAATTTCTTTAATGAAGAATGATACGGCTTACTCATCGATCTTTTTCTCGAGTCTTTAACTTCTGAATCTTCTTTTCTCTTTTCTTTGCTAAGATCATCGCCTTTACAAGCCCTTTCAACCAGAACGACAAATTCTTTCAACTCTAGAATTCCGACCAATAGTTTTATATCTTCGTTCAACCTGTCAATGAACCGCTTACACATAATTTCTTCGGTAGAAACATACTCCCTGGCATACTTACTCAACTATAAAAAAATCTTTTTCATACTCAGTTACAGTCATTCGACCTTGTCTTAATTCTAGAAACTCTTTGTGCTTTTGATCGAGAAATCTTTGACTGATGTATTTCTTTCAGAATTCAGATTGAAAGAACTCCCAAGTAACTCGTTCATTTAGAACAACATATATCAACGTTCCACCATTGATACGCGGTGCCTCTCAGCAAAGATATAGTACATTTAATACATTCATCAGGAGTACAAAACAATTCATCAAATACTCGAATCGTATTTCCAAGCTAGAACTTAGTTCTCTCAACATCATCTTTAGTAGTAGCCCAGAACTCTTCAGCCCCATATTTATGAATCTTATCTATTGGTGACTTGTTCAATCGTATCGGATCTATAACTTGAGGAAAAACAGGGATTTGTTAAGGAATAGGTGGGGGTGAAGGTTGTTAAGCAGTCGGATTCATTCGAACAAACTCTGTGAACCACTCATTCATTATTTGGAAAAAGTCTTGTTTAGCCTCTCCCTCGTGGCTACTTGTTACAGGCCTAAAATCAGATGGCATTGCCCCTTGAGCGGGAGTGGGTGCATTACTCTCTACATCATCAGCTACAGCTTGTTTGGGATCCATTACTATACGAAAACACAATTTAAGGTGTCAAGGATCATCACACTATCGCAGAGTATATATGGCATGTATAGCTAGACTCTCACACGCTATGTTAGTCCTAGAATCGACTAAACCGTATCTCTAATACCAATAAAATGTTACACCCCTAACCTGTATCCGTCGCCAGACTAGGGTTACGAGGTATTACCGATCAATTCACAACATATAGCATACATTTATCAAACATAAAGCATACATTCTCATAAATCATTCAACACGATTACATTGTCCCTTATAAAGGCCTACAAGGCCTTAAACATGCTTTAGAAGTGGTTCAAGACTAAACCGATAATATATAAAAAAAATTTGGAAACTTAGAAAAATTTCAACCATACAGGGGTCACACGCCCGTGTGCCTCACACGGCTCCAGACACGCTCGTGTTTCAGGCCGTGTGGAAGCAGGGCATACATACTAACTTGGGTCACACGACCACCCACACTCTCGTGCGTCCAGCCTATGTGCCCTTTGAAATGGCCACACACACCCATGTGCCAGCCCGTGCAAAACCTATAGGGTATATTGACTTATGCAACACGGCCAAGTCATATGCCCGTGTGCTAGGCCATGTGCCAATCAGGGGGTATACTGACTTGTACCACACGGCCAGTCACACGCCCGTGTGTGAGACCGTGTGGAGCATACTGACTTTAATTCAGTTTCAACACCAGGGGACACACGGCCGTGTAACATGACCGTGAGTCACACACGCCTATGTCTCTGCCCGTGTGGACAAAAATAGGCCATTTACAAGGTCAATTTGCCACCCCATCTTCAATGTACCCACACAAGGCAAAATGGTACCATTTCATCATACAATTAAGGAGCCAAAATCATCAACCAAATGCACAATTCATACCGTTATAATTTCATCTATTCCAATTCTCAAATCACTACCATTTACTTAGCCAAATACATGCCAAAACAATATCAAACAATATGGTCCATCTACCATAATTCACATAACCATTATAACTTCCATAATGTCTTGGTTAAAACCCTGCCAAAACAAACCAAAATAAGCCATCACTCATGGCTATATATACAAACCAAAACATGTACATTTACAAGCCATTTCTAATAGCCAAACACACATCAATATTAACATCATTTACAAGCCAAATCTCATGGCTATGATCACAACCAAAATACAATATCTAGCCTATACATGCCATATACCATAATGTATAATTCAAAAGTACCAACATAGATGTTTGATAGTGCGATGATGTTCCCAACTACTCTCGGATCCGAGCTAAACTTAATTCACTATAAAACATAGAAAAATAACATGAAGTAAGCTTCATAGCTTAGTAAGCTCGTATGTGAATAACATATTTGATCGAATAAATGCAAATCAACCAATTACATATTACAAAACCATATACATATTAACTACAAACCTTTCTCATGTCTCAAAACATGATCAAATACAAACTCATCTAATTTTCACTATTTAATACTCGAATAGGTTTTGTACATACCTGTATCGCCTCGTACTAACCTCTTTCTCAATCACATCATTCATTTACCCATTGAACCATTCAGAATAGAAATCAGATACTCAAGAGTCTCATACGATAAGTACATATACCATGGCCCGTAGCCAAATCAAGGTAACTTATCCAAAACACTATTATCATGGCCTAAAGCCAAATCATCTGATATGCATGGCCTAAAGGCAACTCATCGTATCACTTACTGACATGTCAATAGTATCCAAAACTATTATTAAGGTTCAACCGGGCTTTCACACTTTTCGTTTATATCATCAAATGCATGCGTAAAGTCGTTTTCACAATTCATACATTAACCATAATCCTGTTTTAACAATTTATGCAATATTAAAGCATTTTAACATACATTTATAATGTAATCATCACATACAAACTTACCTCGTATTCGTTATTGATGGATTAGTTCGACTACTCGATAACCTTACTTTCCCCCGATCTAAATCCAAATTCTTTCTTTCTTAATCTATATGAATTCAAAATTAACTTATTTATTAATCTACTCATTCAATTAATCCAAAAATACACATTTGTGCATTTTTACACATTAGCCCCTAAACTCTCGCATTTAATCAATTTAATCCCGATTTCATAAATACACAAAATTCACCCAATTCAACAAAACTCATGCTTGTCTAAATTATATATAGGTCCCTAGCAGTTCGAAACTTTCATTTATTTCACATTTCCACCACCCAATTTGTACATTTCACAATTTAATCCCTACTATGCATTTTCATCAAAAATCACTTAACAAAACATGTAAAACTATTATCAAGCTTTCATATTTCAACATTAAACATCAAAGAACACATAGATTCAACAATGGCAACTCTCAAAATCTTTAACAGTTTCAAAATCTAAGGTACGGGCCAGTTAGATTGAGTTGCAATGATTACAAAAACATAGAAATCATCAAAAATTAAGCAAAAATGGACTTACAATTTGATCTTGAAATGGCCGAATATTTCTGTAATGCCCCAAATTTTGGGGCCTATATGAATTGAGCTTTGGGCTTTGGGTCTCAGAAAATTTTTATGTGAGCGAGAAAATGATAATTGGTATGTGGGTTTTGAGGGTTAATGAATTTGGAGTGTCTAGGGTGTTGGAGATATCCTGGGATCAAGTAAGGGTATAGGAAAAATTTTGGTTTTAACCCAAGGGAACTGTGACTTCAGTTAGTAGGCCTTTTAAAAAATGAAGAAGAAAAATAACACAAAAGACCTTGTGGTGTAGTGGCAAAATGGCGCCACTTAGGGAGTAGGGAGGTGGCGTCATTAGCAGACAAGGGAGTCCAAGGTTCGAGTAATGGCATGGTATTTTATTGGGGATTTATTTTTTCCTTCTAGATGGTTAGTAGTGGCGTTGGATGTGAAATTTGAAGGAAGTGTTCATAAGGATGTGAAATTACTCTTTATGCGTTTCGGGATTTGGGTAAGTATTCTTCACTTTTGGTTTTGAAGGTTGGCCGAATGGTCGTAAGTAATGTAAGGGTGACTTAAGATGGATATAAGTCACTTATGGTTCAGTTTTTAATAATTAAGATTGATGCAGATTTAGGAAGTACTCGTGATTAGTGATCGAGGAAAAGCTATTAAGGCTTGGTGTTTCAAGGTTAAGGTGAGACTTTGGCTTTTGGTAAACTATTCGATAAGTATATGTGATTAACCATTGAGTGACATCATATGTAGGATCGTGGTTGAGGAGATCACAGCGTGTTTTGTTATCAGGTGTGTACATACACTATACACTCACAATGGATTGGGAAATCCCGAAAGTTTGGCTTCGGTAGTCTTGCGAGTGTGCGAACACTCGTATAGGGAAATGGAACCGGTAACAGAGACCCCATGAGCGATCTCATGGGTTTGGGTCGTGTTATGGCCAATTGGGCCAGAATGGGCAAAATGGGTCCGATGGGCCGTAGGCTCAAAATAGGCGAATTTGATAATTTGGTAATAAGTGCTGAACTAGTCATGCTGGTTACATGGCTTGGAATTGATTTGGGCCAGATAGGCCATATGAATGTGCTTTGGGCCTAATGGGCCATACGAATGAGATTGGGCCTGGTGGGCCATATGAACGTATGTGAATTTGTTTGGGCTTTATAAGGGGTCTTGGGCTTAGTATTTGGTAAATTGCTTAACCTTGCATAAAACTTAAATTATTAACTAATTGTGACCGTGGACAAGTCATAAAGTTAAGGTGTGGCAATGGGTATATGCATGTCTAAGATTGGATCTAGGGAGAGCTTGGTACTTAAGCGGTCTTAATGACTCACCTCCTCTTCTCTGGAATCCTACCTGGTGCATAGTATCTATTCACTTTAGCCAACGAGGACTTGATAACGGGCCAAGGTAAATAATAGACCCATAATAATGAGAAATTATCGAAATACCCCTAAGGGCGAAAATAAATAAAATGCCCTTATGTGTTGAATTTAAGATTTATAGATGTTACATTTACATATGCTGCATTCATATGATATTCTGTTTAGGTTGCATATGGGTTGGGAATTATGGAACGGAGGAAGTATATGAGGATCGCATGGTTGCTTGACAACTGTTGATCCACCGATGGCTTTCTAAGCCTATTATATGATAAGCAGCTTTGCTGCAACATTAGGTAGTACCGCAACTGGGCTACCTTTGAAGTGTATCGAATGGGTGGGTCGATTTAGAAATCCCCACAGAAGTGTTTCGATTGGACGGAGATGATGTGTAGCGGATGGATTATTTAGGGAGGGTTTGCATTGCATTGCATGTATGATATTATTATGTTATTATAATGATAGGTATGTTTTTTTGTTTGATGAGGGTCGTACACACTAAGTTTTCGAAAACTCACGCCCTCTTTTATTTCTCTCAGGTGATCCTCAGTAGGCGGTTCGACGGATGGAGGGACTCAGAGGTGGCCAACTAGCAAGACGATTAGACCTGTTTTTCTTAATATCTAAATTCTAGATTTTAAGTTATTTATTTAAAGTTATTTTATTTCGGATTGTAATAAGGCTTTCCCTTTAATTATTGTTCCATTACTTCCACTATGCATTGAAATTTTGATACAAAACCTGGATTTATTTCTTTTAAGCATATTTCAAGTTTTTGAAAATAATTGTGTTTTAAAGAACGAGCTTCCACTGTCAAAGGAATTTTTTTACATAGTAATAAGGAAATGGTTTTTTGGATGCACCTCGATTTGAAAGCAAACTGGATTTTACTTAACTTTTCTCTTGAAGGGTTTTCGATGAAAACAAGATTTTCGCAAAAAACACTTCAATGTGACACACTGGATTCGAGCCTAACTTCTAGGTCGGGTTTGGGGTGTTACATTCTCAAGCCCTAAAATGGCTTTCTTCTCCTTCAAATTCGGAAATGGCAAAAGATGAAGCAAAATTTAACTTCGTTTTGTCTTATTCACCATTATTTATTAATTACTAATTTAACCTTAGTAATATAACTTAAAAATCATTTAATAGTTGTCCAAAATTGTCCACTCACCTTTCAAATGGTTTAATTAGGCCACCATATTTAAAAACCAAAGCTATTTGACACCTTAAACTAATAGAACATGCATTTTACACTTTACGCAATTTAGTCCTTTTTATTAAATTAACTAACCAATCAATAAAATTCGCTCACGAAATTTTCACACATACATGCTATCATGCTATAAATATTAAAATAATAATAAAATAAATAATTTAACTTTGAATTTGTGGTACCAAAATCACTGTTTTGATTTAGCTAAAACCGGGCTGTTACAACTTGTCTAACGTAGTTTCCGCTCTAGTGGCTGAAAAATTGGTTCGAAAAGGGTGTGAAGCATATCTGGAATTTGTAAGTGTTTCAGTTTCTGGGGACTCTTTTGTGGAGAATATCAGAATATTGAGGGAATTTTTGGATGTTTTTCCTAATGAGTTACTGGGTTTACCTCTAAGCTGGGAAGTTGAATTAGACATTAACTACTACCGGGTAGGGCTCCAGTGTACATCGCTCCTTATCGAATGGCACCGAAGGAGCTTACGAAACTAAAGCCTCAGCTTCAAGAATTTCTAGATCATGGATTCATCCATCCTAGTGTCTCCGTGGGGGGCACCAGTTTTGTTTGTAAGGAAAAGGACGGCACCATGAGGATGTCCATCGATTACCAACAGTTGAACAAGTTAACTGTGAAGAATAGGTACCCACTTCGAGGATTGATGATCTGTTTGATCGATTTCATGGGGCTTCGATATTCTTTAAGATAGATCTCCATTTTGGGTATCATCAGCTTAAGGTTAAGGAAGCTGACGCTCATAAGATGAATTTTAGGACTCGTTATGGGCACTGCGAGTTCTTAGGCATGCCCTTTGGTTTGACGAATGCTCTAGCTGCATTCATAGATCTGATGAACTGGGTTTTTCAACTTATCTGGATTAATTTATTATAGTCTTCATCGATGATATTCTAGTGTACTCTAAGACCGAGGATGAGCATGATGAGCATCTTAGAGTAGTACTTCAGATACTTCAAGAGAAACAACTTTACACTAAGTTGAGGAAGTGTGAATTCTGGTTGCAGGATGTGACATTTCTAGGGCACGTGGTCTCTGCTGAGGGGATCCGTGTTGATCCTAGAAAGATTGAGATTGTACTTGATTGGAAGTAGCCTAAGAATGTTTCTGAGATCCGCAATTTTCTGGGTCTTGCGGGTTATTACCGGAGGTTTGTTAAGGGCTTCTCCCTGATTGCATCTCCTTTGACTAAACTTTTACGCAAGAATGCTCCTTTTGTTTGGACTGGTGTGCAACAATTAAGCTTTGAGAATCTCAAGTCTGTTCTAAATCAAGCTCTTTTTCGGATACAGTCTGAATCTTGTAAGGAGTTTGTGGTTTATAATGATGTGTCGCATGTCCGATTGGGATGTGTTCTGATGCAAGATGATAAGGTTGTGGCTTATGCGTCCTGACAGTTTAAGTCAAATCAGGGGAATTATCCTACGCATGATATCGAGTTGGCTACCGTAGTTTTACCTTAAAGATTTGGAGGCACTATCTGTATGGTGAGAGGTGTATCATCTACACCGATCATAAGAGCCTTAAGTATCTCCTTACTCAAAAGGAGTTGAACCTTAGGCAGCATAGATGGATTGAGCTACTCAAAGATTACGGCTGCATGATAGAGTATCATCTCGGTAAGGCTTCATAAAGCATTCTGATTTGAGGGCGATGTTTGCTTGCCTAAGTCTGTTTGAGGATGGGAGTAAGTTAGCTGAGTTGCAAGTTAAGCCAACTTGGATTGATCAGATTAGAGATAAATAGTTAATGAATGATTCTTTGGTTTTGCATTTCTGTTAGGTAGAGAGTGGTAGTACGTATGATTTTGGGTTGAATAATGATAGGGTTCTGTGTTTCTGAAGATGGGTTTGTGTGTCTGACAACTCTAATGTGAGGTAGTCAATTCTAAGGGAAGCACATAGTAGCTCTTATGCTATGCATCCCGGTGGAAATAAGATGTATCAAGATCTCCATGAACTGTACTAGTGGTCGGGTTTGAAACAAATGATAACGAAATTTGTTTCTCATCGTTTGACGTGCCAGCAAGTTAAAGTTGAGTACCAGTTACCTTCGGGTTTGTTCCAACCCGTCAAGATTCCCTTATGGAAATGGGAACATGTAACTATGGACTTCGTTAGTGGGTTACCTTTAACACCTACTAAGAAGGATTCTATTTGGGTCATCATTGATCAGTTCACCAAGTCCGCCCATTTCATTCCGGTTCAGAAAGATTATTCACTACAAAATTTGACCAAGTGTAACACCCCAAACCCGGCCCAAACACCACGGTCAAATCCGGAATGTTACTGGAAAAGAGGTGAAAACAAATTTTTGTTTCGAGTGTAAAAATAAACTTTAAGTTTGAAAAACCTTTCGCTTTAAGGGGTGTCGTTAAAAATTGTAGTTTGCCGACAAATATAAATTTCCAAGTTGTATAAAGTTGGGTTCGTTATTTGTGCTGGTATTTGAGAGGAAACGGTTGTTTTTAAGTAACCCAAGTTTGAAAGCTTCATTTTGACTCCCATGTTGAAAATATTTTAAAGTCACATTTTGGTTAATTATTTAATAGCAAATCCAACTTAAAACCATAATATCCCAAAATATTTAAATTGGCCTTATTACATAATAAAAATATCCCAAAATAGCAACTAATAGTTTAAAATAAAGTTAACGACAGTAACTTCTGCATGGCCACCTCGAGTCCACTCTAGCCCGGTCCAATGAGTCATGAGCTACCTGCATTGTTTTGAAAAAATAAGGTAAGTCACCAGACTCAGTGTGCAATTTTACTCCACAGTTCCACGAATGGGCTTATCCCCAAATCCACGTCAAATCATCATGCCATGCACAGATATGCAATATGATAGCCCAACCCAACCTAGTATCCATCCGCTACACACCACCCGTACTTCCATCCTCATACACACCTGGGGATTTCTACAATCAACCCTCCATCCGCTACACACCTCCTTGGCAGTCATGCTGACAGACACACTGCTCAAAGTCCACATAAGTGGTCTAGACATTGAATTCACACGTGATTAAATCACAAAATCCACAATGAGGCTTGAGGCCATCATTAACCGTGACAGAGTCACCCACATATATATACACTTCCCCTTTAATCATTATATCCCGAAACCCATGCACATGCAACATAATATGGTAGATGGCAATATGATAGAAAATAATAACATCCATAGATATATATAACATGCTTACGTGCATCCACAACCATTTATCCTCAACTTTTAAGGTAGGTAGTATACTGACCTAGCTTACCGATTACCCAACGAAGGTAATATCACCACCACTGCCGCTATTTCTGGCTTCCAAGCATAACATATACATTTAATTTTAAAAAACAACTAAGGGAACAGTGTGATAATTACACACCTGTAAACTTGGAGAACTAAACTATCGATCTCCCTAACGTCCTCACTCGAAGAGATCACCGCGATCTGCTTATCCTTTTCAGAGGCTAGACCACAACCCGGTGGCCAATCCCGAACCGCTGAAACTGCCCGTCTCTTAAATTTAAGGGTAGGGACTACGTGTCCAACCCCTTCCCTCACTCGACTGGTACCTGAATCCATACAACAAGATCTTGGTTAGAAGACCCGGTTAAAATGCTGAATAGGAAAATAGCGAAAACTAAATGAATGCTACGATTGAGAACCCTTACCACTATCCCTTAGGACCAATTGAGAAGCTTGGCAAAAAATGAGTGACGGCACCTCCTCTCTAGATTAGCAAACGGCAAGAATCACCCCACATGAAAGAGGTTCGGCTTTGAAAGAATAAAAGCCGAAAAAACGCTAAAGAGATGAAAAGAGACCAAATTTTGTCTAGGTGAAAAGAGGTAAAAATCGCAAGAAGAGAGTAGAGAGAATTCGATTTTGCAAGAGTAGAAAAGAGATGACACAAATAGGTATTTCGGCTTCCACAAGTGAAAAGTTATTCGGCTTTTGAAAGAGAAGTGAAGGTTTAAGGCTATCAAAGTGAAAAAGAGATGGAGAGAGAGGTAAGGTTCGACTTTTGAGAAGAAGTAGAGATAAAAGAAGATGAACAAAAATCCACTAAATGGTCTCTTTCAGTTTCGGCTTTTAGAAGAAAAGAAGTGAATGCTCTTTATTGACACTTTTCAGCAAAGAGACTAGAGAAGAGAAAAACTCCAAAAATGATCACACTCAAGCTACTAAACACCCAATTTCAGCACCTAACCCCCCTAAACCGAAACACCCCCTCACACCCCACTTACATGACCGAAAATCCCCTTCCTAGAACCCCATATTCGGCCAACACTCCTCCCCTCTCCAAATCCCCTCTTTCTCTCCTCAATTTCCTCCCCTTCACACATTCAAACAAGTTTGAATGATTCAGACACCTAATAATCCTCTCCACCAACCATTCAAAACATTTGACCCTTTCAAACCTCCCCCTCTCAAGTGCCCTTGCCGAATCCACTACTTTCCTCTTTTGACGCAAAATAAAACTCCAAAATGTCGTCCATGCTACTCGAACTCCTTCCCCCTTGTAACTCCCTTCTGACGCCACTTCTAATGTTCCTGAGATGGCACCCCCTTGCCACTACATTAGCTCTTTCCTTATGGCAACCACCTTAAAGTTTAATCCTTTAAAGCCTGGCTCCACCAGCTCTCCTCTAACAGCTTAAAACCCAAAAATTTTCACTAAGGCTCAAACTTAACCTCAAGGTTTCCCGAAGCCCCAAACACACTCAAATAGTCATACAGAGCATGCCATCACATAGATAAAAAGTAAATACAAAACCCCTAAATCCCGGATGTTACAGTTCTACCCCCTTAAAGAAATTTCGACCTTGAAATTACCTGGTCAAAAGAGATGAGGGTATTGCTGTCGCATCGCCTCCTCTGGCTCCTACGACGCTTCTTCTGAACCATGATTTCGCCACAAGACTTTGACCAAAGGAACTGGTTTTCTCCGAAGCACTTTGACGTCTCGTTCCAAAATCTGGATTGGTTCCTCCTCATAAGACAAGTCTGGCCTTAATTCCACTTCCTCAACTGGCACCATGTGAGACGGATCTGATCGATAACGTCTTAGCATCGAGACGTGAAACACATCTTGCATTTGCTTCAATTTCGACAGCAACTCCAACTGATATGCTACTGGTCGCACTCGCTTCAAAACCCGATAAGGCCCTATAAACCTGGGACTTAGCTTACCCTTACGTCCAAACCTCATCACCTTCTTCCACGGTGAAACTTTCAGGAAGACCCGATCACCTAATACAAATTCTATCTCCCTCTGCTTAAGATCCGCATATGATTTTTGTCTATCTGATGCTTCCTTCAATCGAGTTCAAATTACCCTCACTTTTTCCTCCATTTCTGCAACCATTTCCAGCCCCAAGATATGGCATTGACCTAATTCTGTCCAACAAGTGGGAGTGCGACACTTCCGCCCGTACAATGCTTCATACGGCGCCATCTGAATACTAGCTTGGTAACTGTTGTTGTATGCGAACTCTGCCAATGGTAAGAATTCTTCCCAATACCTCTGAAATCGATAACACATCCCCTCAACATATCCTTCAAAACCTGAATAACCTTTTCAGATTGGCCATCCATCTGCGGATGAAATGCCGTGCTAAAGTCTAGCCTTGTGCCCAACGCCTGATGCAACACCCTCCAAAATCGTGACTTAAATCTAAGGTCCCTATCTAATATGATTGACACTGGTACCCTATGCAGCCTCACAATTTCTGCCACATACAACTTAGCCAACCTTTGAAGAGAATAGTCGACTCGCACCGGTATGAAGTGTGCGGACTTTGTCAACCGATCTACTATCACCCATACTGAATCTTTCTTAGTAGGCGTAAGGGGTAGCCCACTAACAAAGTCCATAGTAATCCTCTCCCACTTCCACTGTGGAATTTTCACTAGCTGTAACAACCCTGAAGGCAGTTGGTGCTCGGCTTTAACCTGCTAACACGTTAAACACTTGCCCACAAATTTCGTAACTTCTCGCTTCAATCCAGGCCACCAAAACTGCTCCTGTAGATCCTGATACATCTTACTTCCTCTAGGATGCATAGCGTAAGGGCTACTATGCACTTCCTGAAGAATCATCTGCCTTAACTCCACATCCTTCGGCATGCAAACTTTCCCATGGAAGCACAAAACCCCGTCGTTGTTCAAACTGTAATCCTCTATTCCCCCATCCTGTACTTGCCGAAGTCGCGCACTTAAAACATCATTCAATAATTGTTTCTCTTTAACTTGACTTACCCAGGTTAGCTTCACTTGCAGCTCAGCTAATAAACTCCCGTCGTTGTACAGACTAAGATGGGCGAACATCGCTCTCAAATCTGATACTACCTTCTAGCTTAATGCATCTGCCACCATATTTGCCTTACCTGGGTGATATTCAATCGTGCAGTCATAATCCTTCAACAAATCCACCCACCTTCTCTGTCTCAAGTTCAGCTCCTTCTGAGTCAACAGATACTTTAAACTCTTGTGGTCTGTGTAGATAACAGACTTCTGTCCATATAAATAATGTCTCCACACTTTTAGAGCGAAAACCACCGCAGCCAATTCCAGATCATGCGTGGGATAGTTAATCTCGTGCGATCTTAACTGCCGAGACTCATAGGCAACAACCTTCCCCTCCTGCATCAGCACACAACCTAACCCCGTGTGTGAAGCATGAAAATTCACCACAAAATCTTTCCCAGCTTCAGGCTGAATTAAGACCGGAGCCTCTGTCAAAATCCTTTTTAGCTTCTCGAAACTCTCTTGCTGCTTGTCCGTCCACACAAAAGGTTCCTCCTTTCTTAACAACTTGGTCAAGGGCGCCGCAACTGAGGAAAATCCCTCGAAAAATCTTTTGTAATTACCCGCTAACCCCAAGAAACTTCGTATCTCCACAACGGATTTAGGTGGTTTCCAGTCCAGCACCGCCTCAATCTTCCGACGATCAACTCTTATCCCTTCTGCAGATACCACATGACCTAGAAAAGTAACTTCTCTTAACCAAAATTCGCACTTACTAAATCTGGCGTACAATTTCTTCTCCCTTAGAATCTGTAGAACAACCCGAAGATGCGCATCATGCTCCCCTTCTGACTTGGAGTACACTAGGATGTCGTCTATGAACACTACGACGAACCGGTCCAAATAGGGTTGAAAAACTCGATTCATCATATCCATGAACGCGGCTGGTGCATTTTTCAACCCGAACAGCATTACCAAAAATTCATAGTGCCCGTAGCGAGTCCGGAAAGCCGTCTTATGAATATATGCTTCCTTTACCTTAAGCTGGTGATACCCGGACCTCAAATCTATCCCCTTTGAGCTAATCAAACAAGTCGTCTATCCTCGGCAGTGGGTACTTGTTGTTGATCGTTAGCTTATTCAACTGACAGTAATCTATACACATACACATAGATCCGTCTTTCTTCTTTACAAATAACACCGGTGCTCCCCATGTAGACACACTGGGTCAAATAAAACTGTGATCCAGCAACTCCTGAATCTGAGCTTTCAGTTCAACCAGCTCCTTCGGTGCCATCCTATAAGGGGCGATGGACACCGGAGCCATACCTGGTAGAAGCTCGATTCCAAACGCCACCTCACGATCTGGAGGCAACCCTAGAAGCTCTTCTGAAAAAACATCTACAAATTCTTTTACTGTTCTAACCTCTTTCGCGGTCGCTTCCTTTGCATCCAAGGAACTAACAAAAGTCAAGAAAGCCATGCACCATTTCTTCACCATTCTTTCCGCTTTAAGAGCAGATACTACATTCGACAAGTAGTCTCTCCTCTCACCTATCACCAAGACTTCATCATCCTCGAGAGTCCTTAACATCATGCGCTTCGCAGCACAGTCCAAGTTTACATGATACCGCACTAACCAATCTATGCATAAAATCAGGTCGAATTCCCCAAATGATAGCTCCATCAAATCAGCCGGGAAAACTGACCCTTGAACTTCTAAGGGCACACCTCTAAAGAGTTTATTTACCACTACCGATTTCCCTAAAGGTCTAAGTACTGTCATCTCCCTAGAGGCTGTTCCAGGATTCATATTCAAAGTTCCAGACACCATACTAGCAACATAGGAGTGAGTCGACCCAACATCAATTAGTGTAGTAAAGGGTAATCCAAAAATGAGAAACGTACCCGTTATAACATCTGGTGCATCCCCCTCTTCGCGATGTCTGGCCGCGTAAACCATCCCAGGCTGTCTTGCCTCAGTACCCCCTGTTCCTCTGCCCGGTGTTCTCGACCCGCGCCGAACCACTCCTCCTCGGTTGCACCACGACCCCTCGATCTCTGCGACCACCCTTCCCGGGTCATGACGTGCTCGACCTACCATCCGAGCCCTAGTCATGTCTTGCAGACAATTCTTAATCAGATGATCCTTTGACCCACACCTGAAGCACTCCTTACTTCTTCCCCAGCACTCTCCTACATGTGACTGCCCACACTGAGCACACTGACAAAATTGCCCTACAGTAGCCGGCGTAGTATCACGAACAGGTCCATCAACCCTAGGCTTTTTCTGAAATCCTCCCGATGATCCTGACGATCCATAACTTCTCTTATTCCTGCCTCTATCCTTGTCCCTATTTTGCCTCTTCGTTCGCTTAACCTCCTCAGCTATCTTAGCTTTTTCCACCAAAATAGCAAAGTCCCTCTCCCGGTGAAGAGCTATCAACACTCGCAGCTCATCCCGCAGCCCATCCTCAAATCTCACGCAGCGCTCATAGTCAGTTGCGATAATCCCTCGGGCGTACCGGCTTAGCCGCAAAAATTCTGCATCATACTCAACTACCGATTTACCCCTTTGTACTAAATTCAGGAATGCCTTCCTCTGAGTATCCACGTAATTGGCCCCAACGTACTTCACTTGAACTTTATCTTAAAAAAATCCCAATCTACCCGATCTGCTGGGGTACCCTCTCTGACGGTAAGCCACCACTGGTAGGCCTCATCCCTAAGTAAAGAAACTGCGTCCTTCAGCTTCTCCTCAGCTGTGCAATCCAAGTCATCCATAATTCTTTCGACCGCCTCTAGCCAATACTCAGCCACGTTTGGAGCTACCCCAGAGACACCCCTAAATATTTCGGCTCCATTCGCTCGAGTCACTCAGAAACTGATTTTCGAGCCCCATTACCCATGTCTGCCCCCGCAACTCTTTCCAGAATCCGTAGCATTGCCTGGGGCACCGCATCATCTCCACCTGTTTGATCCTAAAATTCTGCTTCCGTGGCTGGCGGCAGCGGCATCTTGTTTCCTGACCCATGGCCGAACGCTACTGGTTCCGACACAGCAATCTTGCCTCTACCCCATCCACGCGCATTACGTCCATGTCCCCTAGTACTCATAGCTAATGTTTCGCCCTTACTCTGGTTATAAATTTTATGAGTCAGCAAATCTTTCCACCTGTTTAGTAACGGATAGTTTTATGATACAGAATTTTTTAAGTTATTCTTTCGTAAAACACATACATCCCTAAAGGTTTCTGTCTCTAGAGTAAATATTCTAAATTCTAAGGTCCACAATAATGCATCATATAACCACCTCATACAATTCATTTAACAGTCAGAGAACTTACCTGGTGAACCTGGGCCGGGAACTCGAGTGTCATCCTTCCACAAGACCATTTCATGAAAAATTTCTTTTAAACTAATTTTAAATAAAAATTCAAAAATGTTGTGGGCTTCAAAGCCCAAGGCCGAGTTTAAAATCTGGGCTCTGATACCAAATTGTAACACCCCAAACCCAGCCCAAACACCACGGCCGAATCTGAAATGTTACTGGGAAAGAGGTGAAAACGAATTTTCCTTTCGAGTGTAAAAATAAACTTTAAGTTTGAAAAACCTTTCGCTTTAAGGGGTGTCGCTAAAAATAGTAGTTTGACGACAAATATAAATTTCCAAGTTGTATAAAGTTCGGTTCGTTATTTGTGCTGGTATTTGAGAGGAAACGGTTGTTTTTAAGTAACCCAAGTTTGAAAGCTTCATTTTGACTCCCATGTTGAAAATATTTTAAAGTCACATTTTGGTTAATTATTTAATAGCAAATCCAACTTAAAAACATAATATCCCAAAATATTTAAAGTGGCCTTATTACATAATAAAAATATCCTAAAATAGCAACTAATAGTTTAAAATAAAGTTAACGAAAGTAACTTCCCCATGGCCATCTCGAGTCCACTCCAGCCCAGTCCAATGAGTCATGAGCTACCTGCATTATTTTGAAAAAAATAGGGTGAGTCACCAAACTCAGTGTGCAATTATACTCCACAGTTCCACGAATGGGCTTAGCCCCAAATCCACGTCAAATCATCATGCCATGCATAGATATGCAATATGATAGCCCAACCCAACCTAGTATCCATCCGCTATACACCACCCGTACATCCATCCTCATACACACCTGGGGATTTCTACAATCAACCCTCCATCCGCTACACACCTCTTTGGCAGTCATGCTGACAGACACACTGCTCAAAGTCCACATAAGTGGTCTAGCCACTGAATCCACACGTGATTAAATCACAAAATCCATAATGAGGCCTGAGGCCATCATTAACCGTGACAGAGTCACCCACATATATATACATTTCCCATTTAATCAATATATCTCGAAACCCATGCACATGCAACATAATATGGTAGATGGCAATATGATAGAAAGCAATACCATCCATAGATATATATAACATGCTTACATGCATCCACAACTGTTTATCCTCAACTTTTAAGGTAGGTAGTATACTGACCTGGCTTACCGATTACCCAACGAAGGTAATATCACCACCACTGCCGTTATTTTCGGCTTCCAAGCATAACATATACATTTAATTTAAAAAAAAACTAAGGGAACAGTGTGATAATTACACACCTATAAACTTGGAGAACTAAACTATCGATCTCTATAACGTCCTCACTCGAAGAGATCACCGCGATCTGCTTATCCTTTTCAGAGGCTAGACCACAACCCGGTGGCTAATCCCGAACCACTGAAACTGCCCTTCTCTTAAATTTAGGGTTAGCGACTACGTGTCCAACCCCTTTCCTCACTCAACTGGTACCCAAATCCATACAACAAGATCTTGGTCAGAAGACCTAGTTAAAACTTTGAGTAGGAAAATAACAAAAACTAAATGAATGCTACGATTGAATAAACCCTTACCAAAGTTGACAGAACCCGGAGGTTATTCACTTGAGCTTAAAGATTATCGAAGTCCCTAAATAAACCCATGTTAGATTCGTCCTTATAACCTTGTGGTCAAATGAAGTGGCCTTCGGCCAAATGAACGTTATAACCCTCTTACCTTGGTTGACCGAAACCTGAAAGATCCCTAATACCCTTTACGCAGGCTAAAAGTAAAAGAAACACGAAGTCAATCCCTCATAGATTCGGCCACACTTTAAGAAACAGAATCAGGCTTTTGGTTTCGGCAAACCAAAGAGAAAGGAGAAAGAAAGGTTTATAAAGAAGAGAACCCTTACCACTATCCCTAAGAACAGATTGAGAAGCTTGGCAGAAAATGTGTGACGGCACCTCCTCTCTAGATTAGCAAACGGTAAGTATCACCCCACGAGAAAAAGGTTCGGCTTTGAAAGAATAAAACCCAAGAAAACGCTAAAGAGATGAAAAGGGACCAAATTTTATCTTGGTGAAAAGAGGTAAAAATCGCAAGAAGAGAGTAGAGAGAATTCAGTTTTGCAAGAGTAGAAAAGAGATGACACAAATAGGTATTTCGGCTTCCACAAGTGAAGGGTTATTCGGCTCTTGAAAGAGAAGTGAAGGTTTAAGGCTATCAAAGTGAAAAAGAGATGGAGAGAGAGGTAAGGTTCAGCTTTTGAGAATAAGTAGAGAGAAAAGAAGATGAACAAAAATGCACCAAATGGTCTCTTTCAGTTTCGGCTTTTAGAAGAAAAGAAATGAATGCTCTTGATTGACACTTTTCGGCAAAGAGACTAGAGAAGAGAAAAACTCCAAAAATGATCACACTCAAGCTACTAAACACCCAATTTTGGCACCTAACCCCCTTAAACTGAAACACCCCCTCACACCCCTCTTACATGACCGAAAATCCCCTTCCTAGAACCCCATATTCGGCCAACACTCCTCCCCTCTCCAAATCCCCTCTTTCTCTTCTCAATTTCCTCCCTTCACACATTCAAACAAGTTTGAATGATTCAAACTCCTAATAATCCTCTCCACCAACCGTTCAAAATATTTGACCCTTTCAAACCTCCCCTTTTCAAGTGCCCTTGCCGAATCCAATACCTTCCTCTCTTGACTCAAAATAAAACTCCAAAATATCATCCATGCTACTCAAACTCCTTCCCCCTTGTAACTCCCTTCTGACGCCACTTCTAATGTTCCTGAGGTGGCGCCCCCTTGCCACTACATCAGCTCTTTCCTTGTGTCAACAACATCAAAGTTTAGTCCTTTAAAGCCTGGCTCCACCAGCTCTCCCCTAACAGCTTAAAACCCAAAAATTTTCACTAAGGCTCAAACTTAACCTCAAGGTTTCTCGAAGCCTCAAACACACTCAAACAGTCTTACAGAGCGTGACATCACATAGATAAGAAGTAAATGCAAAACCCCTAAATCCTGGATGTTACACCAAGCTTTACATTTTTGAGATTGTGAGACTTCACGGGGTTCCGATTTTGATAATTTCTAATAGGGATCCTCGTTTTACTTCTCAATTCTAGAAAAAAGCTTCATGAGGCTTTGGATTCAAGATTGGACTTCAGTACATCGTTCCATCCTTAAACCGATGGTCAGTCTGAGAGGGTGATTTAGATACTGGAGAATATGTTTGGAGTTGTGTTATTGATTTTCGAGGGAGTTGGGAGGGTTTTCTGCATTTAGCTGAGTTCGCCTACAACAACAGTTTCCAATCTAGCATTCTGATAAGGATCCTCGCTTTATTTCTCGATTCTGAAAAAAAGCTTAATGAGGCTTTGGGTTCAAGATTGGACTTCAGTACATCGTTCCATCCTCAAAATGATGGTCAATCTGAGAGGGTGATTTAGATGCTACAGAATATGCTTTGGAGTTGTGTTATTGATTTTCGAGGGAGTTAGGAGGATCTTCCGCATTTAACAGAGTTCGCCTACAACAGCACTTTCCAGTCTAGCATTCAGATGGCATTTTAAGAGGCTTTGTATGTTCGTAAGTGTTGTACTCCGCTGTGTTGGATTGAGTCAGGTGAACGATGGGTTTTGGGTCCTGAGTTGGTTTTCGAGACTGAATACAAAGCCAGATTAATTCAGGATTGTTTCAAAGCAGCTTCTGATAGACAGAAGTCTTATGCAGATCTAAAAATGAGTTGATATCGAGTACTCTGTGGATGACTTTATATTTCTTAAGGCGTCTCTGTAGAAGAAGGTTCTACGGTTTAATCATAAGGGCAAGTTGAGCACTAGGTTCATTGGGTCGTATCATATTCTGAAGCGTGTGGGACTGGCCACTTATCAGTTAGAGCTACCTTCAGAATTAGACCGTATCCATGACATATTTCACGCCTCTACATTGAGGCGTTATCGGTCTAACCCATCTCACATTGTTTCGGTTGAGGAGATCAAGGTTAAACCGAATTTGACACTTGAGGAGGAGTCGATTTAGATTTTGGATCGAGATGCAAAGATTCTGAGGAGGAAATCTATTCTGTTAGTTAAGGTTCTGTGACGGAATCAGGGCACTGAGGAAGCCACATAGGAACATGAGGACTTGATGCATCAGCAGTATCCTCGTCTGTTCGAATCAGGTAAATTTCAATGTCGAAATTTCTTTTAGAGGGTAGAGTTGTAATGCCCTGATTAATTTAATTTTTTCTCTATGAATTATATCATAAATGAGTATCTACTTCAGTGGTTAAGTGATGTGGGTGTGTGCTTGAGGTCTTGGGTTCAAGTCCCACTTTCAGAAATTTTGCTATTTTTTATCCTAGCCTATTCCTTGACAATTGGGCTTATATTTTATCTTAAGTAAACTCATATTAGAATGAGCCTGATGGTTCAAGTGGTAAGGTGTTAGCTAACCTAATGTTTCGTGTTCGAGTCTCTCTATGAGTAGGAATGATAAGTTTTGCCTCCGTTGTCTGATAGAAGTTCGGTGGAGTTGAAATTCTAAGGTAATTGGATGTGGATTGAGGTGTCAGATTTGGGGGGATTATGTTGTTAGTGGGGTAGTGAGGGGAGTTAGGATTATTGTTAATCTTGATTTTGATTTTGATTTTTCTTTCTCTTTCCAATAACTTTTCTCCCAATTCTGACGTTTTCTTGTTTTCCACTATCAAAATTTCCTTTTTTCTCTTTCCCTTGATTCTGTCATAATTTTTCGTTTACATTATTATGTTTTGAATTCGCAGTTTCTTTGTTCGGTTCAATAAGTGGTGTGTGGTTTATTATTCTTATTTTCGCTTTTGGTTTCTGTAAATCAATTGTTGAGTGTTCTTTTGGAAAGGTGTAGGGGTGTGTAGTTAGGGGATTTGATTATTATGCATCTTTTGCGTAGGAGAAGACGGTGAAGCAATGGTTTTCGCTCCAACGGTCTAAATCAATGGTGGTTTTTATCGATGGTAATTTTGTGGGCATTGTTCAAATTTTTTTATTGTAGAATTCGTAAGTTAGTTGCTAAATGGCATTTGGATGACTATTTTTAGGTTTCAAAGGCTTCGGGATTGCTTTTGCATCAAAAACGAACCAGGTGTGTAACGAAAACGTGAGAAAATGAAGTTCGACGAAAGCCAAAAAAGTGGCCTGTCGACACCACACGGGTGTGTGCCTGGCCATGTGGTAGGTCGTGTGACGGGTGTATGTGTCACACGGCCTAGGCCGATTTGGGTGTGTGGGCCACACGGGCAGGGCCAATTTGGGCTTGTGGGCCCACACGGGTATGTGGGCCTAAAATTCTAAAATTTTCCCCAAGGTCGCACATATCATTCCGATTGAATGTAGGGTCGGTAAGGGAAAAATAAACCCTAATGCATGAAATCTGCTAATCTGATAGACTGATTTGAGTATTAAGAAAACTGATATTTATGATTTGATTATTTTGTATAAATATATATGGTAGCATGCGGGACATGTTAATTCTGTAATATTTGTTTATTTGTTATTTGTATCTGTATATGGGGTGGGATTTGTATATGTAGGGGAACTATTCTATGAGGTGACATCTCCCCGATATATTGGCAGCTTGACTGCAAACTATTCTGATAAGTGTCATATAGACATTCTGTGGTTTCTAGGGATAGGGGGTGTTTTATACCCCACATGGTGTGTTGGGAAGGTCAGAGATAGTGTGTAGAGGATGGGGGGAGGACTCTGCATATATTTGTATGTTTCTGATAATCCAATTCTATTAAGGACTTATGTCCATGTCTGATCTATTATGTGATAATCTGAGTTAATATGCATGTAAGTTTTTGTTGAGCTATACACTGAGTTTTTGAAAACTCATATCTGTTTGTCTATTCTATCTAGGAAATCCTCAAACATAAGCAGGTCGGTGCGACGGAGGCTCAGTGGTGACCACTAGTCTGGAACCAGTTTTAAATAATTAAGAATTTGTTTGAGCTTCTAGATTTTCTTTGAGAGTTTTGTAATTTTATGACTGTCTAGACTGTTGGTTTTAAATTTTTGAATTTGAATGCGTTTTATCCTGTGACATTTTACAAACCACTGTTTTGCGAAAACAAATGTTTTTGAAAATACAAACTCGGTTTTTTTTAAATATAACAACTTTCAAACTTTCGCTGCAAATTTTTGTTTTACTTAAAAGAACAAGCAACTGTTGGTTTCATTAAAGATTATAACAATCAGTTTTTCCTAAAATGAGAACTTTCTCTTTTAGTTATGAACTATACGAGGTTTTAACATGATAAGTTTAGTTTCTAAACCCTTCTTCGTAACATTTCCATATTCAGCCATAACATCTAGACCGGGTTTGTGGTGTTACATTAAGAGATAATATTTTACCTCATTGTATGCAAAATTTTGTAAAATATAATATTGTTTTTTAGATCAAGAAGATATATGTCGAACAAAACCTTCATATGTTTTAAATTAGAACTATATATAGAAATAACATGAGATACTCATACCTTCTAGTGGCTTAGTAAAATAATAAGTTACTAATGAAAAAATATGAAATTCTTCTCACTAGTTTTGCTTCATTCCCTTAAGTGAATGTAGCAGTACATAACAATTATGAAAAATGAAAATATAGAGATCATGATTGTTGTTGTAATTGAGTATATGGTTGGAGACGTACTCATAACCGTTATCAAGGTGGTTATAATAGAGGTATTTCTAATCACTAGAAAAAGAATAAAAATGAGAAATAAGAAACTTATGGTAAAAATATTTGAATATTTTGACATATTCCCTGAAGTGAATATTACAAATTATATTTCTTTTATTGAGTTAATAACATTATGGACTTCACATTGATGTGGACATTTCCTGAAGTAAATGTCACAATATTGCTTATATGTGAATACAAAATAAAAAGAATGATGATAAAATTATTAATTGTAAAATTTTATATTTACATTATTAGTACAATTGAAAAACATGATTAAGTAAACCGGAAGTTTACTAATACAAATACATTTACTATTTGGCGTGACCAGTTAGACCATCCTGGATTATATATGATGCGAAAATTAATTGAGAATTCATATAGACATTTTTTATAGAACCAGTAGATTCTTTAATTTAAAGAATTCTCATGTGTTGCTTGTTCTCAATGATAATTGATTATTACAAACTCACTAGTTAAAGTTGAGATTTAATGTTTTGCATTTCTGATATGAATATGGGCCCATTCATCCACCATGTGGATGATTTTGACATTATATGATTTTGGTATATGCATCTACAAAATAATCACATGCATTATCAACTCGCAACCTATCATTTGCGAGATTGCTTGTTTAAATGATTAATTTCAAATTTTACAATTAAAAAAAATCATCTTGCTGATGTTGGTGAGTTTATGTTCCAAGCTTTCAATAATTATTGTCTGTCACTAGGGATAAAATTTGAAAATCCTGTATGATGCGGCCACGGCCTCGTTCGGTAGCCCGAGTCATTTTAGTGCTCGATCGTCAAATGTAGAAGTATCGTTCCGATTGCAAGCAATGTGTGTATTCAGCTAAGTATGGGGATAGGTATTAAGAATAGGCTAAAAAATGGCTAAGTATTTGTTGTTATAGGTTCGGGTAACAAAAAATTGAAATTGATAAGTGATAACTTGGGTGGGATGGAAAATGAGCTTAAGTGTCAAGAACGAACCAACACTATAGGTGAGTGCTGGCCTGGGACTTATATGACCTTAAGGTGAATAGGTGATGCAAAGAAGACCTTGACCTATTACCTAGAAAGGTAAGAACCAAAGGTATCGCTTTTGGGTGAACGCCACACTATGAGGGTGATAAGTTCGATAGAAGAAACAGGTTGACGCCACTAACTAGTAGATAAGTCAAGCTGAGTCTTGGACGAAATTTGAGAGGTGAAAACCTCACAAATAACACAAAATTCATTCAAGAAGCAAAAGTCTATACAACCCGCAAATGGGTGAATATTTATAGTAAAATCCTAAGGGTAAGTAGATAAATGGACAATTGATTCAGCTTTTAATGAGCTCAAAATTCTAGAATTAATCCATGAAGGTCCCATGAAATTCTTCAGCCTAGAGGACGCCATTGGACAGCTTCAAGAATGTCTACATGCAGCTGGAGTTTATTGGAATGAATGGGAGCTGATTAGCCATGTCTATGTTCGGCCATAGTGCTTTAATAGGCTTAAATGCAAGTTTCTTATTTAGTTGAATGGTTTGAAGCCTTAATGAGCAGCTTGGAGCATTGCAAGGGCCATGTAGGTGTGAAACCGAATTGGAGAAGTCCCTTGGCTGTGAACATGCATAGCCGAATTGAAACACCCCAGACCCGACCCACGAGCCTTGATCGGATCTGGTATGTTCCTCGAAGTAAACCAATTCAAAATTCTTTTGTTACTTTGGAAAAACTGTGTGTTTTGAAGAAAGTTTGTTTGTGGGTTGGGCTCGAGTTGGAAAACAAGCTTGTTTTATATTGGAAACCCATTTATTTCAGGTGGCAAAACATTTGGAGTTTATTTTAAATGAAATTAACTTAATCTTTAATAAATAAAGTTTCGGTAACATATAAAATAAAAACAGAAATAAAATAGTGCACTAGGGCCTTATGGCCTTATTCCATCAGTTAAATCCAAATAATTCGAGTACTTAAAAATTAATAGTCCATAAAAATAAAAACTTCATGTTGAGCATGGCCACCACAAGTTCTGCTGTCCCGACCCATTCTTTGTTCATCACACAAACATGGTCCTCAACGGGTGAGTCAACAGACTCAATGTGTACACAACACTAAATCATAATAGAATCGGGCATAACAAATATTACACATTCATACCATAGCATACAAATTATGATGCATTCCCAAACCTAAACCTAATAAGCCATCCGTTACACTCCCGTACCAACCTTGCATACACGTGGGGACTCTTTGAGTCGACCCTCCTTCCGCTACACTCCATATCGCGGTCTTAGGTCACCGCATTTGTGGTCTTAGGTCACCACATTCGGATATCGCGGTCTTAGGTCACCGCATTCGATTCACGTGTGGTCTTAGGTCACCACATTCAGATACCACGGTCTTAGGTCACCGTGTTCGTGGTCTTAGGTCACCACATTCAGATATCGCGATCTTAGGTCACCGCATTGATTCACATCGTGTCTTAGGTCACCACATTCAGATACCACGGTCTTAGCTCACCGTGTTCGTGGTCTTAGGTCACCACATTCAGATATCACGGTCTTAGGTCACCGTGTTCATGGTCTTAGGTCACCACATTCAGATATCACGGTCTTAGGTCACCGTGTTTGTGGTCTTAGGTCACCACATTCACTTCCCCTTTCAATAACCCATATGCCCCATTTTGCAATATGCATTAATATGTCAAAGTTCACATTCTTATTCTCATGTTACAAATAACATATTTCATATTCCTAGTAGGAGTAGGAAACGTACCTGAGTACTTAGTACCATAACAAGGTACCTTAGCCACTTTCTTATTCTTAATATCACATATTTTAATTAGACATAGCCATAAAACATATTATGAAATAGTGTGGGGTACACACCTGATTCACTTAGCAAATTCCTTGAGATCTTGAAATCTGATCTATCGCTTAGATCCTTAATCCCTACATTTGATTAATCACTTACTAATTTAATAAAAAGCCATTCGGCCATAAATCCAAATCCTAGTAGGATTAGTATACTAAAACTTACCTTCTTTGTCGATTTGATAATTAATCAAATCCAGAAAACTTGTATTCTTCCCCTTTGAAATCAATAATCACTAGATCCCTTGAATCGGTTAGTTTTTGGCTTAAAACACATAAAAATAGATCTAACTACTAAAATAGGCCTTGGCCGAATATTCATAGTCACTTACCTTAAGGATCTTAAATCCCAAAATTATCCCTTGGTTATAGCTTCACGTAAAATCCCTAAACCACATGTTAGATCAACTTCTAACCTTTTAATCACAATCAATGACCCTTGGCCGAATGTCGGATATGACTTACCTTGATGGTCAAATCCCAAGATCTTTTCCTTTATAGTCGACTATGGCAAAAATCCCAAAGAATCCTTCCAAATTTCGGCAAATAAGAATATTGATGGGATTAGTCCTAGATTTCAACAAATCTAAAAGAAAAGAATAGAAATCAAAACTTGTTCTTACCCTTTCTTGAAGAAATCGACAAAGACTATGCTTGAAGCCCCTCAAAGATTCGGCTTTTGATGGATTGGAAAGAAAAGAAATTGGATAATGGTGATATCTTGAATTTTCGGCTTTGGCTAACAAAAGAAGAAGAACAAAAATGCTCTAGGAAATTCGGCAGAGAGAAGGGTTGAGAGAAAGAATGATGAATGGCCCTCTTTTCCTTATATAGCCGAATTTACTAACTTAGAATCCCTTACTTGGCCATCACTCTTCTATTTTGATAGCTTTATCTCTTTAATTATCTCTTAAAATAAAAGATAATTCAGCAACTATCCTTACTTAGCTGAAATTATTAAACTCAAAGTCCCTTACTTGGCCATCACTTCTCCCTTATTTTCCTAATTAAAGAATAATTCCTCATTTATCTCTTGAAAATAATCTAAAATAATTCCTCATTCATAAAACTTACTTGGGCTCGCTTTGAAAACTTACTTGACCGGATCTGGTATGTTCCTCGAAGTAAACCAATTCAAAATTCTTTTGTTACTTTGGAAAAACTGTGTGTTTTGAAGAAAGTTTGTTTGTGGGTTGGGCTCGAGTTGGAAAACAAGCTTGTTTTATATTGGAAACCCATTTATTTCAGGTGGCAAAACATTTGGAGTTTATTTTAAATGAAATTAACTTAATCTTTAATAAATAAAGTTTTGTAACATAATAAATAAAAATAGAAATAAAATAGTGCACTATGGCCTTATGGCCTTATTACATCAAGTAAACCCAAATAATTCGGAGTACTTAAAAATTAATAGTCCATAAAAATAAAAACTTCATGTTGAGCATGGCCACCACAAGTTCTGGTAAGTCGTCCGGTTCATTACTGTTCATCACACAAACATGGTCCTCAACGGGGTGAGTCAATGAGACTCAATGTGTACACAACACTAAATCATAATAGAATCGGGCATAACAAATATTACACATTCATATCATAGCATACAAATTATGATGCGGTCCCAAACCCAAACCTAATAAGCCATCCGCTACATTCCCGTACCAACTTTGTATACACGTGGGGACTCTTGAGTCGACCCTCCTTCCGCTACACTCCATATCGCGGTCTTAGGTCACCGCATTTGTGGTCTTAGGTCACCACATTCGGATATCGCGGTCTTAGGTCACCGCATTCAGATTCTGCGTGGTCTTAGGTCACCACATTCGATACCACTGGGTCTTAGGTCACCGTGTTCGTGGTCTTAGGTCACCACATTCGGATATCGCGGTCTTAGGTCACCGCATTCAGATTCTCGTGGTCTTAGGTCACCACATTCGATATACCACGGTCTTAGCTCACCGTGTTCGTGGTCTTAGGTCACCACATTCGGAGATATCACGGTCTTAGGTCACCGTGTTCGTGGTCTTAGGTCACCATATTCACTTCCCCTTTCAATAACCCATATGCCCCATTTTGTAATATGCATTAATATGCCAAAGTTCACATTCTTATTCTCATGTTACAAATAACATATTTCATATTCCTAGTAGGAGTAGGAAGCGTGCACAGTACTTAGTACCATAACATGGTACCTTAGCCACTTTCTTATTCTTAATATCACATATTTTAATTAGACATAGCCATAAAACATATTATGAAATAGTGTGGGGTACACACCTAATTAAACAGCAAATTCCTTGAGATCTTGAAATCGATCTATCGCTTAGATCCTTAATCCCTACATTTGATTAATCACTTACTAATTTAATAAAAAGCCATTCGGCCATAAATCCAAATCCTAGTAGGATTAGTATACTAAAACTTACCTTGTTGCCGATTTGATAATTAATCAAATCCCGAAAACTTGTATTCTTTCCCTTTGAAATCGGCTAATCACTAGATCCCTTGAATCGGTTAGTTTTTGGCTTAAAACACATAAAAATAGATCTAACTACTAAAATAGGCCTTGGCCGAATATTCATAGTCACTTACCTTAAGGATCTTAAATCCCGAAATTATCCCTTGGTTATAGCTTCTATCGAAATCTTTAAAACCACATGTTAGATCAACTTCTAGCCTTTAATCACAATCAATGACCCTTGACCGAATGTCAGATATGACTTACCTTGATGGTCAAATCCCGAAGATCTTTTCCTTTATAGTAGACTATGGCAAAAATCCCGAAAGAATCCTTCCAAATTTCGGCAAATAAGAATATTGATGGGATTAGTCCTAGATTTCGACAAATCTAAAAGAATAGAATAGAAATCAAAACTTGTTCTTACCCTTTCTTGAAGAAATCGACAGGACCTATGCTTGAAGCCCCTCAAAGATTCGTCTTTTGATGGATTGGAAAGAAAAGAAATTGGCTAATGGTGATATCTTGAATTTTCGTCTTTGGCTAACAAAAAGAAGAAGAACAAATGCTCTAGGAAATTCGGCAGAGAGAAGGGTTGAGAGAAAGAATGATGAATGGCCCTCTTTTCCTTATATAGCCGAATTTACTAACTTAGAATCCCTTACTTAGCCATCACTCTTCTATTTTGATAGCTTTATCTCTTTAATTATCTCTTAAAATAAAAGATAATTCAGCAACTATCCTTACGTAGCTGAAATTATTAAACTCAAAGTCCCTTACTTGGCCATCACTTCTCCCTTATTTTCCTAATTAAAGAATAATTCCTCATTTATCTCTTGAAAATAATCTAAAATAAATTCATTATTTATCCTAAATTTAAAGAGAATAAAACTCTTCTTTTTAAACACCTTGTGCCGTCCACCTCACTTCTTCTGGAAGCAAAATAAAATTTCTTTTATTTGCTTTCCCTGTGACTCGAACTCAGGCCCAATCCCCTTGCATGTGGCGCCATTTCTAGAGGCCCTAAGTGGCATCTCCAGGCCACTTTTCCAAGCCTGTTTGCATGTCAAATTTCACATACTTTTTCTCTTAAGGCCACCTTGCCTTAACTTCCTCTTTTAAACTTTAAAACTCGACATTTCTAAGTCATTTCTAAGTTTCCAAAAATTTTCGTTTGCCTCTTTAAACTTGACATTTCCCTACATTTCTAAGTTTCCAAAAATGTTCACTTTCCACTTTTGAATCATTTCCAAATCATTTCCTTACATTTCCAAGTCATTTCCTTACATTTCCAAGACAAGACATTTCCTTCCATTTCCAAGTCATTTCCTTACATTTCCAAGACAAGACATTTCCTTCCATTTCCAAGTCATTTCCTTACATTTCCAAGACAAGACATTTCCTTACATTTCCAAGTCATTTCCTTACATTTCCAAGTTTCCAAAAATGTTCACCATACATTCATAACACATAAGACATGCCATTTCGTATAATTAAATCAAAAATGCATAGGCCCATTTCCAGGATGTTACACGAATGGTCACTCTATGTGAAAGGCATTTTCCAGCAATGTGAACATCTTCAAAGTTGCTTTGGAAAGCTAGACGGTCAGCTTAGGAAGAAGAATCAGCAGCACATCTATGGCCATTGGTGTCCACGAAATGGTGCTTGGGTGAGCTAAACCATCAACTCACTTCATTCATGTCGTCCATTGCATGTACCTGCACCTAATTAAGTCAGCAAATTAATTTATCTTAAGACACATTAATTCGGCAGCAGCTGGGACACCATAACAGCATGTTTTAAACTTAAGAAATATTTATATCATGCATATTAAATTCGGCTAAAGCTAGAACATATTAAAAACATGTAATAGACAAATTAATAACATGTTTTAACTATGACACATTAAAGACTTGTATAAAAATCAGACACATTTAATACTAAATAATGAAATCCATATTTTAACATATTTATGAGCTAAAAACTAATTAACTAACTAAGAACATTAATTTATTCCAGCCTTAAAAATGCATAAGCTAAAGAATTAAATTTGATCTCAACGAGCTAAGATTGAGCTGAATTGAACTAACTAGCTAAGCTAAACAAGTTGACTTTATTCCAGCAAGTTTAGAATGAATAAAATATAAGGATGAAAATGAGATCGTAGAGCTAGAATTGAGCTCAACGAGCTGGAATTGAGTTAGGTCAGCTTGCAAAAGATGGCAAGCCTCGCTTGGTAATCTGGTCCAATGTAAAACCCCTTACCCGAGTCTGACACCAAGACTGGGTACGAGGCACTACCATACTTAATCTTACTTAATCGTGAAAGAACAGGTTACAAAATTTTGTTCAAGACTCATTTCTTTCTCATTCATGACCTAGGTGGCATTAAACATACCTCCGAGAGGTTTGGGAATTCAACCGAGGATTTTACGAACTTAGAAAACTTTTCATCAAAATAGGGGCCACACGCACGTGTTGAATTAGGGATACGCCCGTGTATCCCTAAGACATGCCCGTGTCTTCCACCCGTGGTCGACACTGACTAATTTTACATGGCCTTGACACGTCCGTGGCCCTGGCCCGTGTGCCAAACCTTGGCATTCTGACTTATCCAAATGGCTTGGGGCATACACCCATGTGCTAACCGTGTGTCACACACGGCTTATATAAACGACCGTGGGGTTAGCCCCTGGTATATTCTGATTTAAGACACTAACATGTAGGGAACACACGGCCTAGACACATGCCCCGTGTGTCTATCTGTGTACCATGCCTTATACCACTCTCATTTACATACATTCATATATCACCAAATAATCTCACATAGCTTCAATATAACTCTTGAAATAAAGACATTTAATCATAAGAGTAATAGAGTCTTCATCCCATACACTAGGGAGAAATGTATCCAATACAATTGCAAACACTTAAGCCATCATCTATGGCTATACACAACCAAACTATAAATACTCTTAGGCCAACACAATTTGGCTACATCCATTAGAGCTTAATCAACTTTAAAAGAACCCCTATACATGCCATGACTCAAAAACTTGAAACACCATACCAGGAGTCTACTCGATAGTGTGAAAACATCTCCGGTGGCCTCTAACCCGAGCTAGTTAAAAAAAAAACCTATAAGAGATGGGAAAAAGGAAAGGAGTAAGCAATAATGCCTAGTAACTTCATCTATATACAACTGATAAATACTGATATTCATTGAATATACACAACCACAAAGTATTATAATGAGTGTTACTCATAAACTCATGGTTACTTACTCGACCATTCTTGTGACACCCCTAACCCGTATTCGTCGCCGGATTAGGGTTACAGGCATCACTAAATCAATTACCAAGTCAATGCACTCCATCCGAACTAACACTTGATAAATTCATATCATTTCATACAATCAAGAATAACATGTATATCTCACCTAGTCTTTATACATCAACTCGCATTTTTACGAATCACATGGTCATATAAAAGTAATGGCCGAATAGGTATATAATACTTAAACATTTATTTCATTTCTATTATCAACCATACATTCAAACATACACTATTATTAAACATATGATACATTTGTTTGTTATTATTAGTCATGAATGCTCTCCATATCAATATCCCATATGAAAAATACCATTTACTCGCATACCTATCTTACACACGATATACCATATATATATATATTCCAATCAAAACATTATCTAATAGTTCCTGATCACATTCGATAATGAGCATTTCATATGCATAACATATAGTCATAGGTATATCTTAGCTAGATTTTACAACGTAAATTTATCGTTCATTTCTCATGGTCGGACACACATGTGAACACCTAAAGAATATTTAAAGCTTCCAACTAAGTAAAGTGTAATGGCCACAAATTTACAATTAAATTGTTTACATTAAATCACCCTTGAATCAATTTCACTTGTAGCTTAATATAAAATAATTTCTAAGCTAAACCTATAAGTCATTCAACGAATATTCATTTGTATTATGTGATTAACATGCCAAATATAATTTCACGAATGCACACGTATCAAAATGAGCTTATAACATAGTTGAATATAAACATCTAGGCAACATCTCAAGCATAGTTAAGTAACTCAAATTAGGAAGAAAGAAAGCCATATTCGCATGGCCCATTATATTATATATACAAATCATTTGAGCCACTTCAAAATAGGATGATCCTATACATGCCATAGATTTTAAGTTTATAAACAAAAGAGGTACCAAAACTTCGATGATAGTGTGATGAGCTTCAACTATGATCCCCGAGCACGAGATGAGCACCCAAAATAGATCTACAATACACAAACAACCACATTCGAAGTAAGCTTTCACAGCTTAGTAAGTCTTAAGCATATAACTCACATACAAACATTAATGTAATTAAAATAAACTATAATGCTTACAACCTCCTGGCCGAATAATTAAACATATAAAGGTAAATTTCATAACCACATTTTTGTTTGTGCATGTACAAATATATATATATCCACACCACCTTCTCATGGTAAATTAAAACATCATAAACCTCATTTACTTACCAAAATTTCTACTTACATTTAAACCAACATCGATCACAAGTTATTACAAACATTACTTACCTTATTGGTTACTTACCTTTCCAACCTTAACCTCTTGAGCATAACATAGGAATGTATACCCGAATATTTTACCATCCTTATCGACATTAATGATATGAGTCTATTAAAAGTATCAAACCTGTATACCAATTACAAAAATTTGGTAACGTATCGCACACATAGTGCCGTTACTTTAAAATCTCTACACACATAGTGCTAAGTTTCCGTAACGTATCGCACACATAGTGCCGTTACTTTAAAAATCTCTGCACACATAGTGCTAAGTTTCCGTAACGTATCGCACATATAGTGCCGTTACTTTAAAAATTTCTGCAGACATAGTGCATTGTAACCGATTTCGCACACTTAGTGCTTGATTATAAGCTCGCACACTTAGTGCCTATTATAACCTGTCATTCAACCAAATATAAACTTACATATATAAAATCCAATCCACATCATCACATATAAGCACATACATATATGAATAACTTTTATAATTTAGCAATCCAATTCTATATTACATTCGGCCTAGATAATATCAAGCCACCAACAAATCTTTGAAATATATTCATATCCCATTTTAGTATTTCACATATTCAAAAGTATCAATATCATATAAATACACATTTCATGCAAATAAATTTAACATCCAAATATCCACACATTCGGCTAAATTTTCACTAAATTCATTGATACATTCGGCCATGTATTATTAATACACTTACCACCATTCAACTTAAGCATATAATAAGGTATAAAATTCAATTTAACTCAATTGCTTAAAACTTGCCTCGAAAATTGACGAATTACGCTTCCCGGCTATTCGTTTAATTTTGCTTTTCCCCGATCCAATCATGTTTCCTTTTGTTCTTGATCTAAATAATTCCAATTTAAGCTCATTCAAACTTATTTTCATTCAATTTGATCCATAAACACATAATTTAGCAATTTACGAATTTACCCTTGACTTTTACAATCTATACAATTTAGTCCCTATTACAATACTCACGGATTACTCAAAATTGGTCTAACATCCTTTAGGGCCGAATCTTCCTAAGGACTATATAAGTCCATATACTTCAATATTTTCTCAATTTAACCCTTCCATGATAGTATCTTCACCAATAAATCCTTAATTAGCTACATTCACCTAAGACTCAAGAGTAAAATATGCTCATCTAGCTCAAATCTCACATTTACTACCGGAAATCATCATAAAACTCAGGTTATCATCAATGGCATAACCAACATACATGACCAATACACAAAATTAACACATGGATTTGATAATAGAATGAACAAACATCTCAAAAATGCAAAAATCACTAAAAATCCAAAGCTAAGACTTACTTAATTTAGGTTGATGAGTGCCGAACCTTGTTGAGCTTTTCTCTTCTTTTTCTTTTGCTAGTTTCGGCTAAGGGAGTGTAAGTGATGAACATGCAATGGCTTTCCTCATTATTTTATGTTTTATTCCACTATGCTAAATTAATATAATATATTATTAATATATATACATATATTTAACTTATAAAACAAACAAACATATATTTTAATACCACCTTGCCGTCCACTACAAGAATAATAAGGGTAATTGCAACGTAAAACCCCTTAATTAAAAAGACATATTAATTTAACCCTCCAATTGAGTAAATAGCTAATTTTTACCACTCATGCAATTTAATCCTTTCACTTAAATTAATCACCCAAACAAATAAATTAATCTACAATATTTTAGCACATGCTCAAACACATAACATAGATATCAAATAAATAATTAAAATATTTTTTTCTAACTCGGATTCATGGTCTCGAAACCACCGTTCTGATTAGGGTCGTAATTGGGCTGTCACAATTCTTGAAACTTACTTATTCCATCTTTGACCACATTCAAACCATGCCACAAGCCAATTGCTCGTGTTAATTAGCATACATTCCTGCACTGATCACCACATGATCACATAAAACAACACATCAAGCATTTTTAATAAGCCACTCATATACTAATCTCTCGGTGGTTTCGCACTTAGCCCACCATCGATCTCTAATAGGGTGGTATTGCACTTAGCCCACCAATCATTTATAACTATGGTGATTTCGCACTTAGCTCACCAATCATTTATAACTATGGTAGTTTCGCACTTAGCCCACCAAATAATTTCATAAGCGATGGTATCGCACACAACCCATCGATTAGTAATTAATCAGGAAGTAACGCACACCGCCCACCGATAATAATATGGTTGATGCTCCCGCACACAGCCCATCACTAACCATCAATAAGGTGATTTCACACATAACTCATCGTTATTATACATTCATGGATAATTATCCCTATGTACTTCTCTATTTCAAATGTTCATACGGGAACATCCTCACACACTACTATTCTTGCTTAACTTTCTACGATACTCGTTCGCATTCACATAATGCATTTATAAATATAACTTATGCAACTGAGGTGTATCAATTACACATAACCCACCAAGGGTTCATCATATACCGAATTTACGCCAATTCAGTCCTAACACATACTTGTGCTTCTCATGGTACAGCCACATACTCTCTCTCTTTGAACATACCCGTTGAATCACTCAAATTGTTAAATAACACTCTTGAGTCTCATACACATAATGTCATATTGACATTATACCCCAATAGGGTCTTACATGTATTAACATATCGATGCCATGTCCCCGACATGGCCTTACACGAATTTTCACACCGAGGCCATATTCTAATATGGTCTTACACGGAACCTTAATTATCAACATATGATGCAAATTTCTTTTCCCTCTAGTCTTAAATTAAAATAAGACTCTATTTTTCTTGACATTCGTCAAAACGTACTTAACGTATACATAAATACAATTAAACAATCCATACAACATCGAAATGTTAAGTACTTCACTTAGAATTTCATAATTTAGCATATGAAGTTGAAAGGGTTGAAAGAAACTTTTTGCCCACATTTCTCTTTTCACCCGTTCGAGGTCCTAATCTCATTTTTCCATGATCTATCATATCACATTTAGCTCAATTATTAGTCACATTAATTAGTGTGACCCAAAAATCATCTTATGGAAAATTTATGTTTTTACCCCTAAACTTTCACATAATTACACTTTTTCCCCAAGGCTCGTAAATTGATTTTTATTCAATTTTCTTGTATTTTGGACTTAGCTGAACCATTTTCATAACTATAGCTAACCACATTTCTCACTAATTCATGTAGTTAGGACAAATTTTACAACTTTTTCAACTCGGTCCTTTTTGTCATTTTCGTCAAAAATCACTTAGTAAAACTTGTTTATCTTCTCATGGACATGCATAATCCATCATTAATCATCAAAATACACACTTAATCAACTATGGCAAAATTCAAAAACTTCAATAGTTTTGAAAATGAAGGCACGGGATAGCTAAATCGAGTTACCACGACTCCGAAAATGTAGAAATCATGAAAAACGGGGCAAAAACCACTCACCTATCAAGCTCCCAAGCTTGGCCGAATAGCTTTCTCCATGGCTACCCATTTCTTTTCTCACAATCGGCTAGAGAAGAAAATAGTAAAGAATGGTGCCTTTTTACTATTTTTGTCTTATTATACCCATTTAACTTAACTTTCAAATTTGCCCTTTTTCTTTTCAACTAACTTCAAAAATACCAAACAAATATCTTCCATCAACTTATAAATGGGCTAATTTCTTCATAAGGACCTTCACTTTAAACACCCATCACAATTACACCCTTTATCATCTAGAACACACACTTCGCACTTATAACAATTTAATCCTACTAACCAAATTAAACACTTTTTCGATAAAATTTCTTAACAAAATTTTCACACAACAATTCAATCACATTATAGACCTCAAATTGATAATACAAGTTATTTCATACTTAAAGCATCTAGGACCTCATATTTTGCAACTTATTTAATTTAGTCCAAAAGTCAAATTGGACACTTTATGCCTAAAATTTTTGCATGAAATTTTTTTACACATGCATACAAACATAGCATAAACCTCATAACAGTCATAAAATAATTATTTCTACTTTAGATTCGTGGTCTCAAACCACTAGTCTGACTAGGCCCTAATTCGGGATGTTACATCCAAGGGTGTTCTCAGGGCATGGCCGTATCATCCCCTCCCTCTTTGAAGCGATTTTTCCTCAAATTGGGCCACTTACTCGCAATAAATCTTTTGTTATTACTAGCCCCTTGATTAACGAATTGGACAGAACTACTCTTAATAACCTGAAATTCACAAATAACTCAAAAAGAAAACTGGTTAATTAATTGCCCTCCCTCTTTAGGAGGAAACCAATTCAAAGTATCACCAACACAAAAATAAAATGAGTTAGTGTCACCATGAATTAAGAACTTAAAGAAACTTTCCGAATTCTCATTCCAAACTTTAGCAAATAAACCATTGTTTGATTCGGAAAGATAGTTTGGCCTTACCTTTTCACATTTGAATCAAAAATTTTATGTCCCACACATAGAAGAAACAGGAATCAATCTAAAGTTGTAATCAGGGTGCACAAGTTTCGTTTTCTTAGTTAAAGTCCAAACAAAATTTGAGCAAAAGTCGTGCACACATTGAGTCTCGCAAATTTTAATAAGCTTAATTTCGCCTAACAACGAACCAAAATGATGAACTCCAGGTTTGAACACATGAGTTTGGCCACTCATTCTAAGTTGCAGCATGAATTTCTTAATCTCCAACAATTCACACAAGTGAAACAAAGAGAATTTAGGCATGCATATATTCAAACAATCATACATCGTAAGTTTTATTCGAACAAACTTGCACAAACATGTGGAATTTATGCAGCAAATCAGAAAATTCAAATTGTCATCACTTACAAGCAGACTAGGCATTTCACGTATCAACTTTTTATCACAAAAGACAAAATTTTGTTCGGGCTGATCTAATCCTACCTTACTGATAATCGTGCCAATGTCATACTCATTAGTAGAAAAATGCTTCGTATCACTATATAAGATGAAATCATCATCAATCAGATTATGACTATCAACCAAATCAAGATGACGAGCTCTTTCACAAACTAAGTCTTCGACAATCTCGTCATTAACAGTCAAGTGAGATTGTGGAGACTCAATTACATTAGGACCCTTACCTTGCTTACCTTTGAATACTTGTGGATGAGGGTCAACTATGTTATTACCTTTGCTGATCAACTTGAACTGCCTCTCATCGGGAAGATATTGAAGTTAAAGCTCGTCACATGGATCTTTAGGAACCTGAATTAAGGAAACAATACAAAGGCAACTTGTACTTCGGTTAGTAAAAACACTCCTCACCTTTTCACTCATCTCATTGTTAATTTCCCTCTCTTTTTCTTCAGTCTTACTTTCTTTTTCAATTTGTGTTTCTTGCTCACAGTCTTTTTCAATCTCAATCTCTCTTTTCTTTCTCTCATTATCTTTTTCCTTTTCAATTTCTTTTTCTTTCATCTCAATTTCGTTTAAGATCCGCTCATTTTCTCGCATTAACATTTCTTGCCTCTTTTTTCTTTTTATTTCTTTTTGTCTCTTCCTTTCATTATAAATGGAGATGATACAAATGAATCAGAATGACAAGCTTTTCATTCAAAGGAAGGGAAAGCATCTACATATGGGTCACGATCAACTCTTCGTGAATAATCCTCAATGGATGAGTACTTTGATGCTCTTAAAGAGATATATCTACCTTCTCGTTTGTTATCTTGAAAGACCTTAGACTCGAAGCTTTCTTTCTTTTTACTCGAATGCCTCGATGAGTAGGAATCATGGTATGGATCTTTTCTCAAATAGTCATTGGATGTTTGTCTCCGTGATAATCTTGACTCCATCTTTTGACTTAGAGATAGTCATTCCCGTTGGTCTCTTTCCTCCAATCAGCCCAATCGTTCATGCAACCTTTCAAATTTAGATCTCACAGTTCTATGCATTTCTTTCATCACATATTGAAAATCTGATTCTGAAAGCTCTTCTTGAAAGATGATTTATTAATGAAAAGAAAAGTTATTTAAAACAGAAAATGAATACCTCACCAATACCAACCTCACGAATCCACTCACAAAGAAAGATAATATGGCACTCCACTCATGTTTGCACCCTTCACTTGGCTTTTTCTTCTCTCTAATACTCTCACAATGCTCGTGTCTTTTTCCACTCGTTTCTCCTCTTGTGATTTCGTAGAAGACTCATTTAGACTTTATCTTTAGTATAAGGGTCGGCTTCAAAGGACTTACAAGGTTATTGATGAAAAGGTGCAAGGTTGGCTGAAATAAAAGAGTTTAGTCTTGAGTGTGGCATGAAGGTGTATGTTGGTAATAGTAAGGAAGTTAATGATCGGGGATACAAGGAGATGAATACAAACTTTCAACACTTTTTTTTAACTGAATTTTTTTAATACAATATTGCAGATTACAAATTAATGCTTTTGATACACGAATTTTCTTGATATTTTTTACCAACCTATTCTGGGATAGCTATGAATGTCTGTACTTCTCATTTCTACAAGCTCTAATACCAAATAATGCAACCACGGCCTCGTTGGATAGCCCAAGTCATTTTAGTGCTCGATCGTCAAACGTAGAAGTATCGTTTCGATTGCAAGAAATGTGTGTATTCGACTAAGTATGGGGATAAGTATTAAGAATAGGCTCAAAAATGGCTAAGTATTTGTTGTTATAAGTTCGGCTAACAAAGAATTGAAATGGATAAGTGATAACTTGAGTGGGATAGAATACGAGCTTAAGTGTCAAGAGCGAACCAACATTATAGGTGAGTGCTGACCCGGGACTTATATGACCTTAAGGTGAGTAGGTGATGGAAAGAAGAACTTGATCCGTTACTTAGAAAGGTAAGAACCAAAGGTATCGCTTTTGGGTGAACACCACACTACGAAAGTGATAAGTTCGATAGAAGAAACAGCTTAATGCCACTGACTAGTAGATAAGTCAAGCTGAGTCTTGGATGAAATTTGAGTGATGAAAACCTCACAAATAACACAAAATTCATTCAAGAACAAAAAGTCTATACAATAAGTAGCTAAATGAACAATTGATTCAGCTTTTAATGAGCTGAAAGTTCCAAAATTAATCCATGGAGGTCCCATGAAGTTTCTTCAGCCTAGGGGACGCCATTGGACAGCTTCTAGAGTGTCTACATACAGCTGGAGTTTATTGGAATGAATGGGAGTTGATTAGCCATGTCTATGTTTGGCCATAGTTCTTTAATAGGCTTAAATGCAAGTGTCTTGTTCAACTGAATGGTTTGAAGCCATAATGAGCAGCTTGGAGCATTGCAAGGGCCATGTAGTTGTGAAACCGAATTGGAGAAGTCCCTTGGTTGTGAACATGCATAGTCGAATGGTCACTCCATGTGAAAGGCATTTTCCAGCAATGTGAACATCTTCAAAGTTGCTTTGGAGACCTAGACGGTCAACTTGGGAAGAAGAATCAGCAGCACATCTTTGGCCATTGGAGTCCACGAAATGGTTCTTGGCTGAGCTAAACCATCAACTCACTTCATTCATGCCGTCCATTGTATGTACCTGCACCTAATTAAGTCAGCAAATTAATTTATCTTAAGACACATTAATTCGGCAGCAGCTAGGACACCATAACTGCATGTTTTAAACTTAAGAAATATTTATATCATGCATATTAAATTCGACTGAGACTAGAACATATTAAAAACATGTAATAGGCTAAGACAAATTAATAACATGTTCTAACTATGACATATTAAAGACTCGTATAAAAAAACAGACACATTTAATACTAAATTATGAAATCCAGATTTTAACATATTTATAAGCTAAAAATTAATTAACTAATTTAACTAAGAATATTAATTTATTCCAGCCCTAAAAATGCATAAGCTAAAGAATTAAATTTGATCTCAACGAGCTAAGATTGAGTTGAATTGAATTAACGAGCTAAGCTAAACAAGTTGACTTTATTCCAGCAAGTTTAGAATGAATAAAATATAAGGATGAAAACGAGCTCGAAGAGCTAGAATTGAGCTCAACGAGCTGGAATTGAGCTAGGTCAGCTTGCAAAAGATGGCAAGCCTCGCTTAGTGAGCTTGTCCAATGGTGTTCTCGGGGCGTGGCCGTATCACTGTAGCTCATGTTCACACATAAAATGATATAGCTGAATCATTTATCAAATGCCTCCAACTAATAGCTAAATCATTACTTATGAGAACAAACTTTCTATTTCAGCATGATATTGTATTGGTTTACATGTTTGCATCAAGCCAATAAATTATAAATACTCCCAATTATAATTGATTTTTGGTCAAGAGCCAAATATTTCCCATCTTACAATTTTTGGATGTGCGGTATATGTTCCAAGCTCCACCACAACGCACATAGATATGTCATCATAAGAGATTGGGAATGTATATTTATATGAGTCTCCTTATAATATTTTTGAGCTATTAATTTGAGATTTAGTTATTATATGAGTTGTCAGTTTTCCCAACATTAGGGGGAGAGAATAAAAAGTTGGATTAATAAAGTACTTGAAATGAATTATAAATGTCTAAGATCCTCGTACAAAGCAATGTGAGCTAGAAGTTCAACAGATAATTCATTTTACAAATCAACTAGCTGAAAATGCTCCAATACGAATTAATGTTCTAATAAGGCTAACTGTTAGTGCAAAAGAAAGTAATACATGCCTGAAGCGTGGTAGATCGGTCGGTTCCAAAGATAAAAATCCTCGTAAAAGAAAAGGAGCAAACATTTAACATGGTCATATAGATGAGGCGGGGGTTCCTGAAGCAAACTTAAGAAGAGATTCAGGTACCTAAAAGTGAAAATGAAAATGATGAACATAAAGAGATCTTGATAAGTTATGTCAATATGAGAAAAAGATGGAATCGAAAAAATGTAGTTGTCAACAACAATTTTGCTTATAATATTGCTATTGAAATAATAAAAGAAAATGAGGATCCTAAGCCTAAATCTATTGAGGAATGTAAAAATAGAAAATATTGTCAAAATGGAAAGACGCAATTCAAGCATAATTGAATTCACTTTCTAAACGTATAGTTTTTGGACCTGTAGTCTAAACACCTAAAAATGTAAAGCCGGTAGGATATAAATGGGTATTTGTGCCAAAATGAAATGAAAAGAAAATAAAGTCGTACGATATAAAGCATGACTTGCGGCAGAAGGATTTTCGCAAAGGCCCATCATTGATTATGAAGAGACATATTCTCCTGTGGTGGATGCAATCACGTTTAGATATCTTATTAGTCTGGCAGTACGTGAAAAACTTGACATGCATCTAATTAATGTTGTTACAGCCTATCATATGGTACACTTGATAGTGAAATTTATATGAAAATCCTTGAAGGTTTTAAAATCCCAAAAGGATATAGAGTTTCTTGGGAAAATTGCTCGATCAAATTAAATAAAAGTTTATATGGATTAAAACAATTTGGACGTATGTGGTACAATCATCTTAGTGAATACTTGTTAAAAGAAGATTACAAAAATGATCCAATTTGTCCATGCGTCTTTATAAAAAGGTTTGGATAAGATTTTGTGATAATTGTTATTTATGTTGATGATCTAAATATTATTGGAACTCCTGAAGAACTTCAAAATACAGTAAATTGTTTAAAGAAAGAATTTGAGTTGAAAGATATTCGAAAAACAAAGTTTTGTCTTGACTTACAAATAGAGCATTTAAAAGATGAAATTCATGTTCATCAATCAACTTATACAGAAAAGATATTAAAGAAATTTTACATGGATAAAAGATGAAATTCATGTTCATCAATCAACTTGTACGATCATTAGATGTGAATAAAAATCAATTTCGTCCTTGCGAGAATGATGAAGAGTTTCTTAGTCCTTAAGTACCATATCTAAGTGCTATAGGGGCATTGATGTGTCTTGCAAACAACACAAGACCTGATATAGCTTTTGCTGTAAACTTGTTAGCAAGATTTAGTTCTTCTCCAACACATAGACATTGGAATGACATTAAACATGTATCTAGATATCTCAGAGGGACCATTGATATGGAGTTATTTTATTCAAATGATTCAAAATCCTTATTAGTCGGCTATATTGATGTTGAATACTTATCAGGTCCACATAAAGGTCAATCTCGAACAGGATATTTATTTACATGTGGGGGTACTGTAACATCCCTTACCCGTATCCGACGCCGAAAACGGGTATGAGGCATTACCATACTTAACTTGCTCAAACATACAACATCAAGACATACAATTTAATTTTGACTTAAAACTTCTCATTCAAGATCATAATGTCCCAATTATAGGTCCACGGGACCATAAACATAAATAAGGAATGGTTAGAGACTAAACCAGAAACTTTTGAACACTTAGAAAATTTTGGCTTAAATCAGGGCCACACGCCCGTGTGGAGAGGGACACGCCCGTGTGGGCAAGCCATGCAGTCACACATGCCCATGTCCCTAGCCTGTGTAGATCTTATTTCTCAACTCGAACCTACAGGGGTTTCACACGGCCTAACACACACCCGTGTCCATGGCCCTTGTCCCTCACATGGCCATGACACTCCCGTGTCTTCTCCCGTGTGTAAAACCTTAACATTATGTTTCTAACGTCATCATCCCAATAAGGTCACACGGCCAAGGCACACGCCCGTGTCCTTACACCGTGTGGAGAATTAAATTCCCAAATTCAGGTGCAGACTTTACACGGCCTCAAAACACGCCCATGGAACAGACCGTGTGTCACACACGGCCTAGACACACACCCATGTGGACAATTATAAGGCTATCTACCAAGCCAATTGCCACCCTAAAAAGCAACCACACTTATGCCATTTCAATGCAACACACAACATGACAATAAGGCATTTTTAATATTTAAAATCAAAACATCCACACCTTATTAACAACCTAATTCATCATGCACATACTTCATTCATAACTCATTCAATTTCACAACTTGTACTTCATGATTTCATCATCATTGATTATATAAAAACTTAACAAGTATTGGTCAATTCCAATGGCCATTTACAAAATGAATGAGTAGCATTAATAGCCAACACATTGGCTAACAAATATGACATATCACAAAACAATCAAGTTCCTATACATGCCATACCCAAATTTAATCAACTTTACTATACCAAAAGAATAGTTGATAGTGTGAATCGAACTCCGACTTCCTTCTATCCCTGAGCTAGCTTGGCGATACTACAAGGAATAGGGAAAAGAGAGGGATAAGCATAAAGCTTAGTAAGTTTGCATGAAATAATTAACAATATAAAAGTTCATGACAACATCCATTCATCACACTAAATAATACACAAGTTCTTAAGCACATCAACATAACTTACTCATGCTTACTCTTACCACATCACATATCATATTTTTGCATTCATTACGCGTATATTACTCATGGGTACCTGTATCACTTCATCACATAACTTTAGCACTTTTATTCTCTTGAACATAGACTTAGCTCTTTGCTATCTTTAACATAAACTTAGTTCTTTACCGGTTGAACTACTTGGAATATCAAAGGATACTCAATCTCAACATACATGTAGCACGATGCCAATGCCATATCTCAGATATGGTCTTACATGGGATCACATCTTGATGTCGATGCCATATCCCAGATATGGTCTTATACGGGATCTCATATTGATGTCGATGTCATATCCCAGATATGGTCTTATACGAGATCATATATTGATGTCGATGCCATGTCCCAAACATGGTCTTACACGAGATCTCCATTCAGTGCCGATACCATGTCCCAGACATTGTCTTAAACGGGACCTTCTTAATCTCATGTTATGATATTGGTATCTTTACTATTCCTAAGGTTCAACCGAGACTTCAACTTTACATAATATCATCATACTTTCATCGAGACTTATTTAGCCAATCTCATAGAGATAATATACATTTCTCATGATATTAAGCAAATAAAAACATAATAGCATTATGTAACTTTAATTTCACACAAACTTACCTTGATACCAAAATATATGTAGTTATTCAATTTAGTCAACCACCTTGTTCTTTTCTCGATTTTGGTCTGGACTTCGTATTTCTCGATCTATAATAAAAATTTCAATTATTTAATGATCACATTGACTAAAATAACTCATGAATCATACTTTGGCAAAATTGCCATTTTACACTTAAACTTTCAGAAAATTTATGACTTTACCCCTAGGCTCGTAAAATGAAATGCGTTCCTTTTTCATACACCCAAGCCTAGTTGATTCATATTTCCTCTTATAGCAACTCAAGATTTCAATTATTACACACATTTACCACCTATTTTACAACCTTTACAAAAAGGTCCTTTTAGGTGTTTTCATGGAAACACCTTTCACAAAAGTTATGTATTTAACACCCAAGATGCATTTTCTTCCATAAAATTTTAGAAATCAACATAATTATTCACATGGAAAAACCTTAAACTCTTAACCGTTTTACAAAATAGTCCCCTCATTAGCTAGATCATGCTACAAGGGTCCCAAAAATACAAAAATTATCAAGAAAAACCACCAAAATCACTTACTTGCAAGGAGGACAAGTTGCTGAAAATTTTGAGCTTTCAAACCCCTATTCTTGTCGGTATTTTCAGTGGAGGAAGAAGGAGAATGAAAAAGATGATAGTCTTTCTTTTGTTTTATTCTATTTTATTCAATTAAATCACCTAATCCACCAAACCATTGACTATGTCTCATATTTGTCTCCTTGGCTGGCCACCACTCTCTAATTGGCGTAATTGCATACTAAGGACCTCCAATTTAATATTTTATGGCTATTTGACACCTCTAGCTTGTAAAATAAAACTTTCACACTTCTTGCGATTTAGTCCTTTTTCGTAATTTAGCATGCAATCACTAAAATTAATGCACCAAAATTTTCATACACCCATATAATCATGCTAAAAGACATAAAATAATATTAAAACTAATTTCTCCAACCTCAGATTAGTGGTTCCGAAACCACTATTCTGACTAGCCCCAAAATCGAGCTATTACAATTCTCCCCCTTAGGGATTTTCGTCCCCGAAAATCTTACCAGTACCCTCCTCGGGCTCCCATGTAGCCTCTTCTACCCCATGTCTTTGCCATATTTCTTTCACAAGGGCTATACTTTTGTTTCTTAATTGTTTAACTTCTCGTGCAAAAATCTTAATCGGCTCTTCGCCATAAGTCATGTCCGGTTGAATTTCTACCCCTGTTGGTACAATCACATGCGAAGGGTCTGATCGATAGCGACGTAACATAAACACATGGAATACGTCATGAATCTTTTCCAGCTCAGATGGCAAAGCCAAACGATAAGCTACCGGCCCTATTCTCTCGGTAATCTCATATGGTCCGATAAAGCGCGGACTCAATTCCCCTTTCCGGCAAAATCTGAGAACTTTCTTCCATGGTGACACTTTTAAAAATACCTTATCACCAACTTCAAACTCAATCTCTTTACGTTTCAAATCCGCGCAGGACTTTTGTCTATCAGAAACAGCTTTTAAACAATCACATATTACTTTTACTTTCTCTTCGGTTTCTCTGACCAGATTGACCCGGTGAATCTGATTCTCTCTGAGTTCAATCTAATATAAAGGCATTCGGCACTTATGCCCATACAATGCCTCGTAAGGCACCATTTTCGAACTTGATTGAAAACTGTTATTTTAGGCAAATTCTACTAATGGTAAGTACTTTTTCTAGCTGCCTTGAAACTCCAAAACACATCAGAGCATGTTCTCAAGAATTTGGATTACTCTTTCTGACTGACTGTCAGTCTACGAACAGAAAGCTGTACTAAAACTCAACTTTGTGCCCAAGGCTTCTTGCAACTTTTTCCCAAATCTTGATGTAAATCTCGAATCTCTATCCGAAATAATTGACAATGGTACTCCATGTAATCTCACAATTTCTGACACATACAAATCCGCCAACTTATCAAGTGGATAGTCAACGCGTACCGATATAAAATGGGCCGACTTTGTGAGTCTATCAACTACAACCCATACATCATCTTTCTTTTTCGGTGATAAGGGTAAACCCGTCACAAAATCCATAACAATCCGGTCTCATTTCCACTCGGGAACCATAATAGGATGAAGTAAACTTGAGGGTACTTGGTGTTCAGCCTTCATTTGCTGATAAATTAAGAATCTCGATACAAACTCGGAAATATCTTTCTTCATACTAAGCCACCAATACCATTTCTTCAAGTCATTATACATTTTAGTGCTGCCTGGATGTACAGATAAACATCTACTATGTGCTTCATGTAAAACTTTCTGAATAAGTTCATCATCTCTTGGTACACAAGCCCTATCTCGGAACATCAAACATCCATCCGAACTAATACAGAAGTCCGACTCAACACCCGACTCGCACTGAACTCTTTTGGCTTGCAAATCACTGTCGCCCTTCTGAGCTTCACAAATCTCTTGGAAGAATATCGGTCTAGCTCTCAACTCAGCTAGAATAAAACCATCATCTGATACAGTCAATCGCGTATTCACTGCTCTTAGTGAAAACAATGACTTCCTACTCAAGGCATCAGCGACCACATTCGCCTTTCCCGGATGGTAGTCAATCACTAACTCGTAATCCTTTATTAACTCTAACCATCTTCGTTGCCTTAGATTCAATTCCTTTTGATTCATCAAGTACTTTAGACTCTTATGATCAGTGAATATCCGACATTTTTCACCATACAAATGGTGTCTCCATATCTTTAGTGCAAATACAATAGCAGTTAATTCTAAATCGTGGGTCAGGTAATTCTTCTCGTGCGGCTTTAACTATCTAGAAGCGTAAGCTATAACCTTGCCCTCTTGCATAAGTACACAACCCAATCCATTCAAGGATGCATCACTATAAACCACAAATTCTTTTCCCAACTCCGATTGCACTAAAACAGGAGCCTCGGTCAACAACGCATTTAGTTTCTCAAAACCCTGTTGGCATTTTTCTGCCCATTCAAACTTTACATCTTTTTGTAACAACCTCGTTATCGGGGTAGCTAACATGGAAAATCCTTTGAGAAACCGTCAATAATAACCAACTAGGCCAATAAAACTTCTAACTTCGGATACATTCCTTGGTGGTTTCCAATCCACGATTATTGAAATCTTACTCAGGTCAACTCAAATTCCATCTCCTGAAACAATGTGCCCTAAAAATCCAACTTCCTTAAGCCAAAATTCACTCTTACTAAACTTGGCATATAACTGATTATCTGGTAAAATTTGTAAGACCGTCCTCAAATGCTCAGCAAGCTCATTATCATCACAAGAGTAAATCAATATGTCATCGATAAAGACTACCACAAATTTATCCAAGTATGGCCGAAAGATACGGTTCATCAAATTCGTAAACACGGTAGGGGCATTTGTTAAACCGAAGGGCATGACTAAAAATTCATAGTGTTCATACCTTGTCCAAAATGTTGTTTTCGGCACATCTGAGTTATTGACTCTTAAATGATAATATTCGAACCTGAAGTCTATCTTGGAAAACACAGTGGCTCCCTTCAACTGGTCAAATAAATCATCGATTCTTGGCAACGGGTACTTGTTCTTCACGATTACCTTATTAAGCTGCCGATAATCTATACATCACCTCATAGAACCATCTTTCTTTTCAAAAATAATACGGGAGCACCCCACGAAGAATAGTTCGGTCTTGCGAAACCTTTATCCATCAACTCTTGTAACTGTAGCTTCAGTTCTTTCAACTCAATTGGAGCCCTTCTGTATGGAGCAATCGATATAGGCGCAGTACTAGGGGCTAACTTAAAGCCAAATTCAATCTCTTTAACAGGAGGCAACCCTGGCAATTCTTCTGGGAATACATCCAGATACTCACATACTATAGGCATTGATTCAATTATTAACTCTGTCTCTTTACATCACAAAAGCAAGATAAGCTTCATATCCCTTTCTTAAATATTTCTGAGTAGACATACAAGAAATCACTACAGGCAACCTGTCCTTTTCATCTTACTCAACATGAAGGATATCACCATCTTTACATTTCAATTTAATATATTTCTTTCCATAGTTTACTATCACATCATGAGCAGTTAACCAATCCATACCAAGAGTTACGTCAAATTCATCAAATGGCAATAGCATGAGATTTGCTGGAAAATAATGACCTTTAATCATTAAAGGGCAACATTTGCATACTTTATCAACTAACACACATTTGCCTAGGGGGTTTGACACCTTTATTACAAATTCTATAGACTCTACAGGCATGTTCGTGCTAGAAACTAATTTCATACAAATATAAGAGTAGGTAGATCCCGGATCAATTAAAGCAACAACATAAGTGTCATAGAGAGAAAATGTACCCGTAATTACATCAGGGGAGGACGCCTCTTCGTGAGCGTGAATGGCATAGGTCCTTGCAGGCGCTCTACCCTCAGATCTTACAATCTGCTCTCTAGGTGTATTCTTACTACTCGTTCCATTTCCCGGGTTTCTCTGTGGCCTCCCTCTAGTAGTACTTCCCTATCTTGCACTCTGAGATTTCTCTTTTTCAATCATCTCAGGACAATCCTAATAAAGTAATCTTGGGAACCACACTTAAAAATAAGCCTTCTCATTTGCTCGGCACTCACCGGGGTGACATCTGCCACACTGTGGACATTCCAGTCTACTTGGTCGAGCATTACCAACATTAGCAATCAAAGTGGTCTGAGCTCTAGACCCCGAGTACTATTTACTCTTACTTCTATTTGAAACCCAACTGATGTGGCCGATCAAGTAGTAAAATCTCTTTATTTTTTGGATGAGGATTGAAAGGACTTACTTGATTGTCTCTTCCTTGAGTCACGAGACTCAATTTTAGCCTTTCTTTTCTCTTTGGCCAACTCCTCGACCTTGCAAGCTCTACCTACTAACACAACAAATTCTCTTAGCTCTAGGACACCCACAACCAAGCAGATATCCTCATTTAACCCATCTTCAAACCTTTTACACATAATGGCTTCAGTGGATATGCACTCCCGGGCATATTTACTAAGTCTTACAAACTCACGTTCATATTCGGTTACTGTCATTCTGCCTTGTTTTAACTAGGAATTCCTTTCTTTTCTGGTCAATGAATCTCTAGCTAATGTACTTCTTTTGAAACTCTTCTTGGAAAAATTCCCAATTAAATTTCTCCCGTGGTACAACCGACACAAAGGTGTTCCACTACTAGTAGGCCGAATCTCTTATGAGAGACACAACACATTTCATGCACTCTTCTAGTGTGCAAGACAATTTATCAAATACCCTAATGGTATTTTCAAGCCAGAATTCTACTCTTTCCGGACCATCAACTTTATTAGCTCAAAATTTTCTGGCCCCTTGTTTCCTAATTCTATCAATAGGGGGCTTTTCCCTTCTTACTACTTCTACAACTTGGGGAGCTACAGGGGTAGGCTGAGGAATAGGTGGGGGTGAAGGGGTTGCGTGTTCGGGTTCGTTCTATCGAACTCCGTATACCAGATATTCATCATATGGAGAAAGGCTTCCCTAGCCTCTTATCCTCCTTTTTTGACTCATATTCACTGGTCTATTCTCATTTTCAGTCAGCACCGTCCCTTGAGCGGAGGCCGGTGCATTACTTTCTACATCATCCGCCATTCTCTATCGAGATCCATTTACTATATGAAAACATAATTTAAAATGCCAGGCGTCGTCACACTATCATTATATAAATACTTATATGTATGGCATGTATAGCTAGACTCATATGTACGCTATGTTAGTCCTAGAATCGACTAAACTGTAGCTCTGATACCATTAAATGTAACACCCCTTACCCGTATCTGACACCGGAATCGGGTATGAGGCATTACCATACTTAACTTGCTCAAACATACAACATCAAGACATACAATTTCATTTCGTCTTAAAACTTCTCATTCGAGATCATAACGTCCCAATTATAGGTCCACGGGACCCTAAACAAACATACGGAATGGTTCGAAACTAAATCGAAAAATTTTAAACACATAGAAATTTTTTGCTTAAAACAGGGCCACACGCCTGTGTGGAGAGCGGCACGCCCGTGTGGGCAGACCGTGTAGTCACACACGCCCATGTCCCTAGACCGTGTAGATTTTATTTCTCAACTTGAACCTACAGGGGTTTCATACGGCCATGACATGCCCGTGTCTTCTCCCGTGTGTAAAAACCTTGACATTATGTTTCTGAGGTCATTATCCCAATAAGGTCACACGACCAAGGCACACGCCCGTGTCCTTAGACCGTGTGGCGAATTAAATTCCCAAATTCAGGTGCAGACTTCACACGGCCTAGGAACACGCCCATGGAACAGACTGTGTGTCATAAACGGCCTAGACACACACCCGTGTGGACAATTATAAGGTTATCTACCAAGCCCATTGTCACCCTAAAAAGCAACCACACTTATGTCATTTCAATGCAACACATAACATGACAATAAGGCACTTTTAATATCTAAAATCAAAACATCCACACCTTATTAACAACCTACTTCATCATGCACATACTTTATTCATAACTCATTCAATTTCACAACTTGTACTTTATGAATTTCATCATCATTGATTATATAAATACTTAATAAGTATTGGCCAATTCCAATGGCCATTTACAAAATGAATGAGTAGCATTAATAGCCAACACATTGGCTAACAAATATGACATATCACAAAACAACCAAGTTCTTATACATGCCATACCCAAATTTAATCAACTTTATTATACCAAAAGAATAGTTGATAGTGTGAATCGAACTCTGACTTCCTTCTATCCCCGAGCTAGCTTGGCCATACAACAAGGAATAGGGAAAAGAGAGGGATAAGCATAAAGCTTAGTAAGTTTGCATGAAATAATTAACAACATAAAAGTTCATGATAACATCCATTCATCACACTAAATAATACACAAGTTCTCAAGCACATCAACATAACTTACTCATGCTTACTCTTACCACATCACATATCACATTTTTGCATTCATTACCCATAAATTACTCATGGGTATCTGTATCACTTCATCACATAACTTTAGCATTTTTATTCTCTTGAACATAGACTTAGCTTTTTGCTATCTTTAACATAAACTTAGTTCTTTACCCGTTGAACTACTTAGAATATCAAAGGATACTCAATCTCATCATACATGTTGCACGATGCCAATGCCATATCCCAAATATGGTCTTATACGGGATCTCATATTGATGTCGATGCCATATCCCAGATATGGTCTTCTACGAGATCGTATATTAATGTCGATGTCATGTCCCAGACATGGTCTTACACGAGATCTCCATTAGGTGCCGAGGTAATGTTCTAGACATGGTCTTAGACGGGACATTCTTAATCTCATGTTATGATATCGGTATCCTTACTATTCCTAAGGTTCAACCGGGACTTCGACTTTACATAATATTATCATACTTTCATTGAGACTTTATTAGCCAATCTCATAGAGATAATATACATTTCTCATGATATTAAGCAAATAAAAACATAATAGCATTATGTAACTTTAATTTCACACAAACTTACCTCGATACCAAAATATATGTAGTTATTCAATTTAGTCCACCACCTTATTCTTTCTTCGATTTTGTTCTGGACTTCGTGTTTCTCGATCTATAATAACAATTACACTTATTTAATGATCACATTGACTAAAATAACTCATGAATCATACTTTGGAAAAATTACTGTTTTGCCTTTAGACTTTCAGAAAAATTACGATTTTACCTCTAGGCTCGTAAAATGAAATGTGTTCATTTTTCACACACCCAAGCCTAGCCGATTCATATTCCCTCTTATAGCAACTCAAGATTTCAATTATTACAAAATTTACCACCTATTTTACAACCTTTACAAAAAGGACCTTTTAGGTGTATTCATGGAAACACCTTTCACAAAAGTTGTGTATTTAACACCCAAGATTCATTTTCTTCCATAAAATTCCAGAAATCAACATAATTATTCACATGGGAAAACCATAGACTCTTAACCATTTTGCAAAATAGTCCTCTCATTAGCTAGATCATGTTACAAGGGTCCCAAAAGTACAAAAATTATCAAGAAAAACCACCAAAATCACTTACTTGCAAGGAGGACAAGTTGCTGAAAATTTTGAGCTTTCAAACCCCTATTCTTGTTGGTATTTTCGGTGGAGGAAGAAGGAGAATGAAAAAGATGATAGCCTTTCTTTTTTTTATTCTATTTTATTCAATTAAGTTACCTAATCCACCAAACCATTGACCATGTCTCATATTTGTCTCCTTGGCCGGCCAACACTCTCCAATTGGTCTAACTGCACATTAAAGACCTCCAATTTAATATTCTATAGCTATTTGACACCTCTAGCTTGTAAAATAAAACTTCCGCACTTTTTGCAATTTAGTCCTTTTTCGCAATTTAGCATACAATCGCTAAAATTAATGCACCAAAATTTTCATACACTCATAAAATCATGCTAAAACACATAAAATAATATTAAAACTAATTTCTCCAACCTCGGATTAGTGGTTCCGAAACTAATGTTCTGACTAACCCGAAAATCGGGCTATTACAGGTACTGTCATATCATGGTGTTCAACAAAGCAAATATTACCCGTCACTTTTTCAAATCATGCAGAAATAATTGCAATGCATGAGACAAGTTGAGAGTGTGTTTGGCTAAGGTTATTGACCCAACATATCCAGAAGATATGTAATTTGCCTTTACAAGAAAAGATGCCAACTATCCTATATGAAGATAATGCAGCATGTATAGCTCAATTGAAGGGTGATTACATCAAAGGTGATAGAACGAAACATGCTTCACCAAAATTATTCTTCACCTATGATCTTGAGAAAAGAGGTGATATAAATGTTTAACAAATTTGTTCTACTGATAATTTAGCAGATCTTTTTACTAAGGCATTGCCAACTTCAACATTAGGTTTTTATCCCACAAGGTATCTACCAGTGGACATCTAAGGGGGAGTGTTATGAATATCTTATTAAGTGGATGTCTATCATGATCAAGATAAAGTTTTGATGTACTTTAAATTCTAATAGTTAATAGAATTAGATATCTACTTCTTTTATACTTCCTATGCTTATAAATAGAGACCCTAATGAAGCATTGTAATCATTCCTTTGATCAATAAAGTACATTCTCTATTACTTTCATATTTTTTTTAATTCTTTATTCTCTTCATATCTCTTTATTTTATAATATATTCCTGTTTTTCATTCAAAAAAGCTTAATTAATTTGTTTGAAAAAGTTGGAAATTTGTAAACCCTTAAACCTTCTAAAATTAATTCATTTCTCATGAATAATAGAAATCCTGTAAATTTAAACTAACCTTTCAAATTAATAAGTTTTCCGACAAAACTTTAATAAAATTACTGTAGGACTTACTTCCATCTTTGTCGTCCTTATCCTCTCTATTTTCTTCAAAATGACAGCTTTACATAAAACCATTACCTTTACTTTTGCCAATTTTAACAGCAATTGGTATATTGTTTTTTTTTTTTTTTTTTTAAAACAAAGTAAAAAACCTATCTCAACCCACAAATTTGTTTGGTTGAAGTTAATGAGACATAACCTCGTCTCAGGGTAGGATTCACAGCTGCCGATCACTGCTTCAGCTTCTTCTTCTAAATTCTCATCTTTATTTATTTTATTTACGATTTCACCTTTAAAATATATTCGTTTTTTTACTTTAATAATTAAACTTATTTAACCTAAATTGGTATTTAAACTATATTTAATTTTCAATTTAGTATCTAAAGTATGCCTCTCTTATAATTTTTTAGTTCATTTGTTTACAGATGCTAAAATGAAAATTTTATAATCAATCATGAAACACAAGGTGGCGTATGTATGTAAAAAATAAATATATTTTATTAAATATATATACATAACAAATATAAAAAATAGAAATAAATATATAAAAAATCTAGAAATATATATATTTACAGTATTTTGAAAAAAAAATACAAATTATAAAATAAAATTAAAAAAAGCAATTGAAAAGAAATTAGTTGAAATGAATATTATTATTACAAAAATATGTAAAAAAAATGTAAAAATGTTAAAAGAAATTGTAAATTTTTTAAAAGTTTAAAAAATATTTTTTTTATAAAATTCTAAAATATATAAATTTTATAATTGTATTTATATTAAGTTTTTTTGAATTACTTGAAACTAAAATACCTTTTTAAATTTTTATAAAATTATTCAATTTTTACATACTATTTTGACTTTTTAAAATTTATAATTACATATTCTAAAATTTTATATAAAAAAAATTTTGAACTTTTTTTTAAATTTTTATATTACATATTACATATTATATATTATTCTTTACATTATTTAATCAAGATGATATATATAATATTAAAAAAAAAGATGTCATTTTCTAACAGCACCACATGATCGACCAATGCCAATCAATAGTCAATCAATTTCATTCCATGGTCGATCAAAGTTAAAAATGTTTTTAAATATTTAATATTATAATTTTTTAATTTTAATTTAAATGTAATATTTTTATTTTAAATAAACCTAATTATTGCATGATAACATTTTTATTGGCCAAAACATGTGAAATGATGCTTTTCCATTGGTCAAAGTTGTTTTAACAGTTTTTTTTAACATCCGTTACAAAAATGAACAAAAAGTAGAAGAAATTATAATTTAACTAGCAAAGTATTGAAGAGCTGAACTGAACATAAACATGGTGTATAATAGCAAATTGAATGACCTGTAAAGCTTGCTTCCATGTCCCCTTTGGCAAAACCCTGAATGGCAACTCAAAAAGCAGCTTATGTTCAGGCTGTGACTGGTAATAACCCATTGTGCCTGAGCAATGCCTCGGGTGAAGGTTCACGTCCGCGGAACTCCACAAACACCTGGACATGCAACATCAAACATGTTAAGCAGATTCAATGAGGAAGCACTTCTAGGGTCTACATTACAAATTTCAGTGCCTAACGAGTACTTTAATGGCGATAAGAGTAAAGATCAAAACTTGGTGTATTGTTCCATTACAAAGTTGCTGAGAAAGTAAAAGAAACAGAATATGATTAAAAATTCAGAATTAGGAATATGAATATACAATTCGCATACACTAACCTCTAATGGTGCCTTTCCACCTCCAAGAGCAAGAACAGTCTCACGGAACTTGTGGCCGGTTTCTTTAACAGCCTGTAGTAAAACAATCAATGCATCATGACTCAAGTACTAACAAAAACAGGACCAGAAATTTGTTTTAGCAAGCAGTGACTCTTGAAGCAGAGTTTCTGTATGCAACAAAATCAGCATTATAGACGAGTATCCACATTCAATGAAGCTTTTATAGAGAAATGAACACATTGTTGAATATTTTATTAGGACCCACGGCTCTCCAAATGTAAGCAAAGCCATAAAAATTGGTAAGATTTTGATCTACTTTATGTACACATTTGAACAGGAAAATGTATAAAAGAGAACAAAATATTGTAAAAAACCAATTATGAGTAGCCTTTTCAACCACCATACCTTGCTGTCGTCTAATCCAGCATCCTCAAATGCTGAGAAAGCATCTGCAGACAACACTTCTGCCCACTGAAAAATAGCATTTTGAATTTCAAACCACATAGCTATGGGCAAAGGAAAAGGAAAGAAAAGTATAACAAGGATCCAAACCATGCCCAGAATCCGTTAAAACATCACAAGAACTTAGCAGACAAATACTTGATACAAGATAGACTGAAAATGCAGGCTACAGAGGAAAAAAGAGAAGGAAAAGGAGTGGCAAACAGAGGAGGATCATTAGTTACTTATACAGTCTTTCTCAGATTGGTGATAATCAGTTCGTTGTAGCTAGTTCCAACCACAAACATCTAAAACATGTTCCACGGTAGTTTTCTAAGAAGAGACTAGAAAAGGGATAAGAATTTTACCTTGTAACTGTAGTATCCAGCAGCATATAAACCTGGCATTCACAAAGGCTATCAAGTCAAAAATCTCCTTGGTGAAGCCTGCACCAAAACAATAGTACTAAAAAGTACATAAGGGGGCAGAGGGGGGACGGGCTGGAAGAAGTAGAATTAAACCTGCAAATATATGGTTGAAACCACATAGAAATCTATCTTCTGGCAATGGAGGGATCACTTGTGTTTTTCTGGAAACTCTCTGATCAACATCATAAACAGATTCTGACCCATCTGGTATGTATTTTGTATGTAGTTCCAAATCCAAGCAAGCAAATCGAATCTGGAAAAAGAAAAGGGATAAAAAGGATCAAACTACTAGAGCAACCACAGATCAACTTCTCCAAAAATTGGTCTCCTTTCATTAGAAGAAAACAACTTAGAAGAGTTACAGAGCTTACAAGAAACATTGCACGGAGTGACAAAAGGTAGTAAACACAAGTTACAATAAAATATACCCATTGTGTCCATTAAAATCATCTTATGCTACACATTTCTGTAATACTACGTGATTTTCATGGACACAACAGTACCGACTTTAATGCATAAAAAACAGATGGTTCAGACAAGATGTTTCAATATCATTACAAAGTAGGTCCTTTTCTTTTTCTACTGCCCAAATACAAGCCTTTTTAGATATAACAGTTAATACTAAAGGGAAAAACATACAAAATGAACCCAACATGGAGGTAAGAGAAGGGTTAGAAGGAAAGATAAGTAAGAACAAAAGGAAAAACGAGGAAAATGAAGGAAGATGAGAGGAACATGGAGCTAATGAACCCTTACAATGTATCCTACCATGTATTAAGGTGCAGGATTTGGTACCACGAGATGCACTCAGGAAACACATTGTTTCTGCATAAAATATATACACCATTAAGATTAAGATCAAAGTCAAATTCGTGATGTTGACTTATTGGACTAACATGCTCAACAGGCTCTAAGTATGCTAACTTAGCAAATAATTCCCAGTCGACCACTATATTTCCATCATAGTGCCTAAGTTATCATCATCTAACAGCTGCATCGCATAAAATTTGAACGGATCTTTTAAACGGATCTGTAGAGATTGGAAACTTGTAAAATAATTTGGACATCGCCCTTCCACAATGGATAGCTATTTTCGCACTGATATTCCTTTTTATTTCTCTAGCTTCACATTTTTTTTTGAATCGCAAACCTACTCTTTACCGACCTTGAAATACACAGCCAATATCACCTTTTACAATTTCACCATAAAAAACAACATACACCAAAAACACATCATTATTCATTTTTAACAGATTTTTTGAACTTTCCTACTGAACACAACAATGACACCACTCTATATATAGAAGAGAACCAAGAGGTGGAGCCATAAAGAATGGCTTCACCAAAATACTGTGATTTTTGAGAGTATAGGGGGCCCTATAACAATTTTACCATTTCCTGGTGAAGCCAAATAATTTGGCGCCACCAGTTTTCGAGTCTAATAGCCAAGTTGTTTGTTTCAGCCTTTTTTTTTAAAAAGTTTTGAATTTTTTTTTACTTTTTTAAGTCCTTATTTATTTTATTTATTTTAAAAAACTTGAAAAGTATTTTTTTAAAAATGTTTTATAATATATTTTTTATAAATATTAAAAATATATTTTTGAAATTATTTTTAAAAATTTTAAATATTATTTTTTAAATATTAAATATATTTTTTAATATTATAAAATATTTAAATATTTTAAAGAAATGAGCTTTCAAATTTATTATTAATTTTATAATATTTTTATTTATTTTTAAAAATATTTAACCTTTTTTAAATTTTTATAAAAATTTTATTTAAAAATTTTAAATATTTTATATTATTAAAAATAAAAAATAATAAATTTGAAAGATCATATCTTTAAAATATTTAAATGTTTTATATTATTAAAAATATGGTTAATATTTAAAAATAATATTTAAAATTTAAAAGTAATTAATTTGAAAAATATACATTTAAAATTTATAAAAATAATTTCAAAAATTATATATCTAAAACTTAAAAAAATAATCTAAAAATGATATTTAAAATTTTAAAAAATATATATTATAGAACATTTTAAATATATATTACAATTTTTTTAAAATAAATAATAAAAAATAAATAAATTAAATAAACAAAAAAATAAGAAAAAATATTAAACTTCAAATAAAATAAGAAAAAAATTAAAAAATCTTAATTTAAAAAATTCTATGTAAAATTAATAAAATATTAAACATACATTTCAAATATTATAAAACTAATAATTCCAAAAATAATTTGAAAAATATACATTTAAAATTTATAAAAAATAATTTCAAATATATATATCTAAAGTTAAAAAAATAATTTAAAAATAATATTTAAAATTTTAAAAAATATATTATAAAACATTTTAAATATACATTTACAAATTTTTAAAAATTAATAATATAAATTAAATAAAATAAGAAAATAATATAAAACTTCAAAAAAATTTAAGAAAAAGACAAAATTTAAGAAAAAAGTTAAAAAAAAAGGTAAATTGCATGTGTCAGCACTGGTGGAGCCATTTGAAATGGCTCTACCAGAAAATGGAAAATTATTTTTAAGGGCCCCTAAACTTTTCAGAAATTTAAAAAAAAAGATAAAAAAAAAATAAACATGCACGGTGTCAGTCTGATGGCGCCATTTAAAATGGCTCCACCAAAAATGGAAAATTATTTTAAAAGCCCATCATCTTTTCATAATTTTTTAAATTATGATTTTTTAAATGTATTTAAAAAATTGTATTTAAAAATTTTAAATGTTTGAATGTTTTATATTATTAAAAATATGGTTTATATTTAAAAAATAAAATTTTAAATTTTTAAAAATCTATTTTTAAAATTTTTAAAAAAATAATTTCAAAAATATATATCTAAAATTTAAAAAAATTAAAAATAATATTTAAAATTTTAAAAATATATATTATAAACATTTCAAATATACATTTCAATTTTTTTAAAATTAATAATAAATAAGTAAAATAAAATAAGAAAAAAATATAAAACTTCAAAAAAGTAAAAAAAGAAAGAAAAAGACAAAATTTAAAAAAAAAGTTAAAAAAAAATGAAATGGGAAGAGGGTGTCAGGTGGTGGCAACATTTAAAATGGCTCCACCAAAAATGAGAAATTGTTTTAAAAGCCCCCAAATTTTCCAGATTTTGCAGTATTTCCCTTGTATTTTATACAGGTGGCGCCATTCAGTAATATTTCCCTTGTATTTTATACAGGTGGCGCCATTCAACATGGCTCCACTAAAAAATTATTTTTTTATGCCCCTTGCTGACGTGGCAAGTTGGTGGCACCATATAATTTGGCTCCACCAACTTTTACTGTAGATTTTAAGTTATTTTCGTATTTAATTAATGTACTTCTAAATTTGGGTTCTTTTTACTATCTACAGTCATTTTGAGAACAGATGTCATATTTGTTTATGTTTTTGACACCATTGTAGCTCGCTTTGCATTCATTTCTCTAACAATTTGTTATTGGGCTGAACATAACCTCTTTTTTTTTGGTTAATAAGAGCTTTTATTCAATTAAAAGGTTTGATCCAGAGGAAGACCATATCTGTCGGTCTCAACAATAGGACGGGTCAAAATAAACAAGACTATCATATAAACTCTTAGTTTCATAAGAGCTTTTTTTTAGCAACAGCATCAGCAAAGTTCTTACCTTTTTAAAAGTTAAAAGTTTTTAAAAGAAATTGTAAATTTTTTAAAAGTTTAAAAAATATTTTTTTATAAAATTCTAAAATATATATTTTAAAATTGTATTTATATTAAGTTTTTTTTTTTTTTGAATTATTTGAATTTTTATAAAATTATTCAATTTTTACATATTATTTTGACTTTTTAAAATTTATAATTATATGCCATTTAGGAACCCTAGGAGCCAAGAGTGCTTTGCTTAGTATCTTAGCGAAACAAGCCTCTGCAGCGGCTTGGGATGGAGGAAAGTGGTGGCAACGAAGGGTTGAAGGATGAGGAGGTTTCTTTTTTGGTAGAAGAGATCATTCATCTATCAGTGAAGAGTTCGGCAGTGATACCAAGCGAAAAGCCTACGTTGATCTGCACTGTATGGACAAAAAAGTCTTATAACCCAGATAGTTTCAGGGCACAGATGAAGAGTATTTGGAAAACAAAAGGAAAATTTGAGATCCAATTAGCAGGTCAGAATCTATTTATGATTAATTTTGAATTTGAAGATGACCTAGAGACAATCCAAGAAGGCCAGCCATGGCTATTCAGGAAGCAGTTTGTTATTTTTGACAGATTGGTTAGATAGACAGAAAGGAGTAGAATTAAACTTGGTTCGTCCTTGTTTTAGGTTAAAATTGGGCCATGTTTACCAGAATTCGATAAAAAAGATTTGATGCATGCTATTGGGGCGACTTTTGAAGGAATTATTAGATCTGAAATAAATGGTGAATTCTGTCGGATTAGAGTGAAGTTAGATGTGCAGAAACCCCTCCGTAGGGGTATTTTCGTATCCACAGATGATCAAGAAAGAGTTTGGATTTCCTTTAAATATGAAAAGTTACCGACTTTTTTGTTTTGGATATGGCAGAATAGGGCACTCTCTTCCAAGTTGTGAGGTAATAAAACCTGCAGAAAGAGACAGAATTAGAAACGATCCACCTTTCTCATTAGCATTGAAGGCAGAAAGCAGTTTAATTGGAAAGGAAAGTCTAAAGTTAAATTACTTCTCAAAAAAGAAAAAGAATCAATGTTTGTACACAGGACTACTGGAGGAAAGCCGAGAGTTGGGGTTACAAAGAGAGGACATTTGTGATAGGAGACAAATAGATGATCCACAATTATTAGGAGTGGAGAAAGTGTTGAATTCTCAAGAAGAAGGGATGATCGCAGATGAGGAAGACCATGACAGAAGCGATGAGCAGGAAGGGATTTTGAAATCAGCTAGGAAATCCAACTGGAAAAGAATTAATTCTGTGAGAGGGAGGGGTTCGTATAATGAAGAAAGCATTGCGCGCAAGAGGAAATTGATTGAGCTTGAGGTTAGGGATTATGCAGAGGACAATTTCTTAGAAGATATGGTAAAAAGAACGAAATATGAGGTCCAAGACCTGAAGAGTAAGGAGGGGTTAGATTTGCTAGTAGAAGAATGGGAAAAAGGTGATTCCCCTAATCAAAGAAGACCGGCGGCTGCCAGATGGCAAGCCAACCGGACCCAATGAAAACCATTTGTTGGAATGTCCTGGAAATCCATGGGCAGTATGAAGGCTTCAGTTCTTGCTGAAGCAACATAACCCCGATATGGTTTTCTTTATGGAGACCAAAACTGACGATAAACGTATGGAAGGAATCAAAAGAAGGTGTGGTTTTGTGAATGGAATTGATGTAGAAGCAGAGGGTTCGAGAGGTGGAATTTGTCTAACTTGGAGAGAAGAATTTACGGTCAGCCTTAAAACTTTCTCGAAAAATCATATTGATGTGCTAATAGAAGAACGCATTAACGGAGTTTGGAGATTTACAGGATTTTATGGGTCGCCTTATGTTAGTGATCAGAATGCTTCGTGGAATTTTCTAAGGGCGTTGGGGCAAAAACAGAAATATCCGTGGTTGGTTAGTGGTGATTTTAATGAAATTATGTACTCTTTTGAAAAAAAATGGTGGCCAACCGAGGGAGGAGAGGAAAATGGCAGCCTTTCGCGAGGTCTTGGATGAATGTCAATTACTAGATATGGGATTCTAAGGAACATGGTTTACATGGGAGAGGGGAAATCTACCGGAAACGAATATAAGGGAAAGGCTGGACAGGGATGTGGCTAATGAAAAATGGATGCATTTATTCCTAAAGGGTATTGTTCGTCATTTAACTCATTCGATATCATATCACTGTCCCCTCCTTATTCACACAGACAATGAGGAAAGTTTCAAATGAAGCCTACGGTTTAAATTTGAGGCATGATGGATCTTAGAAGAGTCTTTTGAGCAAGAGTTAAAAAGTCATGGGAATCATCAAGCGGGCTGATTTATGAAAAGCTAGAAAGACTACAAAGTAGACTGACGAGGTGGGCAAATTTAATTAAAAAAGGTGGAGATGGCTTGAAAAGGAAACTCAATAAGGAATTGGAAACTCTATTGGAAAGTGAGAGGAATGACGATACAATGAAAAAGCTAATTGATACCAGAATCAGACTAAATATGGAAATTGATAAAGATGAAATGTAGTGGGAGTAGAGAGCAAGGGCAGATTGGCTTCAATTAGGAGACAAAATTTTAGCTTTTTTCCACAAATATGTACCAACCCGTAGAAGGATCAACAGAATCAGTCGACTGGAATCAATGGAGGGGTGAGAAATTACTGATGAGCGTGAAATTAATGAAACAGCCTCAAACTACTTCCAAAATTTATTTTCATCTAATGAAACGGGAAATTCATCATACTTATTAACGGGTATTGATACTTATATTTCCTCTGAAATTAATACAGCTTTGCTATCAACATACACGGTGGAAGAAGTTCATCAAGCGTTAAAAGGGATAGGGTCGACTAAAGCACCAGGACGGGACGACTTTCCAGTTTTATTTTTCTAGAAGTACTGGCATATTGTGGGTAAAGATGTTGAAGATTTTTGTCTTGGAATTTTAAATAAGGGTAAGGATTTTGAATTTTCTAATTGCACAGACATAGTGCTTATTCCAAAAACTCCAAACCCTACAAATCTTGCTAATTTTAGACCCATTAGCCTATGTACAGTTCTATATAAAATAGTGGCTAAAACAATAGCAAACAGACTTCAGAATTATATTGGAAGATGCATAGATAGTGCTCAAAGGGCGTTTGTTCCAGGAAGATTAATTTCGGATAATGTGTTGATTGCCTATGAAATTCTCCATACATTGCGCCAAAAACGTTATGGGGAAAAATATTTATGGCGGTTAAACTAGATATGAGCAAAGCCTATGATAAAGTTGAATGGGTTTTTTTACAGGATGTAATGCTAAGAATGGGTTTTGCAGAGGAATGGGTTACACTAGTCATGAAATGTGTCTCAACAGTCTCCTATGCAGTGAATATTAATGGAAACAGAGGTAGGAATTTTAGACCTACTAGAGGATTACGACAAGGTGATCCGCTTAGCCCATATCTTTTTTTGATTTGTGGTGAGGGGCTTTCAACTCTAATTAGATTGGCAGTTAGGGAGAGAGTTCTAAAAGGAATTAAGGTGAGCAGAAGAGGACCAGCGATATCACATCTATTGTTTGCAGATGATTGTATCTTGTTTGGAGAAGCCACGAAGGAAAGAGCGGTATTTTTAAAAGACATTTTGAAAAACTACGAACAATGCTCCGGTCAATGTGTGAATTTTATCGACAGTTTTCTTCAGCACCAACACATCAGAGGGGTTGAAAAAAGAAATAACGGATGTATTGGGTGTGAGATGCGCAACAAATTTGGAAAAAAATTTAGGACTTCCTAATGTAGTGGGCAAAAGAAAGAAATAATCTTTTCAGAATATAAAAGACAAGGTCAATCAAAGAATTGGACAATGGAGTACAAGGCTTCTTTTACAAGGGGAAGGAGATTTTTATTAAGTCAATACTTCAAGCAATACCAAATTACGTTATGACATGTTTCCTCCTACCAAAGTCTCTATGCGGGGAATTAGAAAATATTTTTACAAAATTCTAGTGGCAGCATGGAAAGAAGAAGAAAGGGATTCACTGGTGTCAATGAAAATTTATGTGTCGTTCTAAAGAAGAAAGGGGTATGGGATTTAGAAATACATCTCAATTTAATATCTCCCTTCTAGCGAAGCAAGGATGGAGGATTATTAATAATGAAGACTCTCTTGTCACGCGAGTACTTAAAGCTAAATATTTTCCAAATAACCAATTTTTAAATTCCAGTTTGGGAAATACCGTTCTTATACGTGGAAAAGCATATGGGCAGCAAAAGATATTTTGAAAAAAGGTTTATTTTGGCGAGTTAGCACAGGTAATAATATCTCTATTAACAGTGATGCCTGGATCCCAGATGCAATAAATTTCAGGTTATCAGCAAAGGTGGATTCTATGCGAGATTTCAAAGTTAATGCGTTGATAGACACTAATGAAAGAAAATGGAGGAAGGAATTGATAGAGTATATCTTTCCAGAGGAAGATGTTGCACGAATCCTTCGAATCCCTTTGGCTGAAATACTACATGATGATTTCTTAGTATGGGAAGGTGAAGCTTCAGGAGAATTCTCGGTTCCGAGCGCCTATAAACTATTACAAATTGCTGATGAAAACCCTAGAGCTTATGCTTTACAAAACGTCTACAGAAACTTTTACAAAAAATTATAGCTACTGAACCTACCAACAAAAATGAAGATTACAATATGGAGAATTTCATGGAATTATTTGCCTACGAAAGTCAACATGCAACATAGGAAGCTAGTCACTTATACGAGTTGCCCTCGGTGTGAAGAGCGAGCTGAAACGATTGATCATCTATTTTGGGAGTGTCCTGTTACAGTGTAAGTGTGCTGTTACAGAGGGTAATAAGGATTTCGAATAGTGGCTTATCTGGGTTTTTGAACAGCTCAATACTAAAAAATGCCACATTTTTAGCTGTGCACTTTGGGCAATATGGGGGGACAAGAACTCTAGAATACATAATAAAAAGATTAGCACAGGCAAGGATACAGTGAATTTCATAAACAACTATATTACAGAACTTGATGGCTTTGAAAGTAGAAAACAAGCAGAAATAAAAGTAACAAGAAGTTGGCGATGCCCACCTCGGGGATCTGTTAAGATAAACTTTGATGGAGCTTTTGATGAACAAAAAAACATCTCATTCTCTGGGATTGTAGCAAGGAATGATGAAGGACGTATTCTATTATCATGCTCTGAAATCCACAAGGAGGTCCATTCGGCCTTTGCAGTCGAAGCACTTGCATGCCGAAAAGCAGTCAGAATGGGTATGGAAAATACGTGGCCGGAAGTTGTTGTTGAAGGAGACGCCCTCACAATGATTAAAAAATAAAAAAGTAAAGAGCAGAATAAATCAATGATAGGAGCTTACATCTCAGATATTCAGCAGATGATAAATAGACAGATGATAAACAGAACTAAGCACTTTGTGCTTAAGCATATTTCAAGGAATGCAAACATTCTTGCCCATAAAATTGCAACAGAAACTTTAAAGAGAAAAGAAAAGTTTTACCTGGATTATGCTGAAGATAGGAGGTTACTGGAATTGATTCGTGAACCAGACTGAAAGAGAGCATTTCCGCAGAGGTTTGGGAAAAGGAAGCTAAAGAAATAAAGGTTTTTTTTTTTTTTTTTAAAGAAAGCAACATCTCGGAGTAATGAAATCGTCAATTAATGGAGCAATTATGATGATAGAGGTTTGACAGATTTCAGACGTTTCTGATTGGGCGATAGTGTCGGTTGAATTAGTTTTCCAAGATTAGGCTACAGGTGTTTTAAAATATCTAGATATTTTTCCGTTTCTTTTCTTTTTTAATGTGGATTTCTTGCATGTGGGTCGTTTCTTTTTGTTTGTAGGCTGATTTTGGACTTTTATTTTGTAATTGTTTTCTATTATAATATAAGCCCAAAAATTTATTCAAAATAAAAATTTATAATTATATATTCTAAAGTTTTATATAAAAAATTTTTTTTGAACTTTTTTGTAAAATTTTTTCTATATTATATATTATTCTTTACATTATTTAATCAATATGATATATATAATATTAAAAAAAACCATCATTTTCTAATAGCACCACATGATCGACCAATGCCAATCAATAGTCAATCAATTTCAATCCATGATCGATCAAAGTTAAAAATATTTTTAAATATTTAATATTATAATTTTTTTAATTTGAATTTAAATGTAATATTTTTATTTTAAAAAAAAAACCTAATTATTGTATGATAACTTTTTCATTGGTCAAAACATGTCAAGTGATGCTTTTCATTGGTCAAAATTGTCTAACAATTTTTTTTAACATCCGTTACAAAATGAACAAAAAGTAGAAGAAATTGATAATTTAAGTACCAAATTGCGAAAAAAATTACCAAAGTACAGTAAAAAAAGAAAAACAAACATATTCTACAAGTCTAAAACAATGATAAACATCCTTAATATTTATACATATCTTAGCATTAATCCCATCAAATCTTTGATGAATATTAAGGTTTTCCCATCTCCTATTTAAATTATAAATTATAAAATAAAATTTACAAAAAAAACGATAATTGAAAAGAAATTAGTTGAAATGAATATTATTATTACAAAAAAATGTAAAAAAATTGTAAAAGTGTTAAAAAGAAATTGTAATTTTTTTAAAAGTTTAAAAAAATATTTTTTTATAAAATTCTTAAATATATAAATTTTAAAATTGTATTTATATTAAGTTTTTTTTTTGAATTACTTGAAACTAAAATACCTTTTTTAAATTTTTATAAAATTATTCAATTTTTACATATTATTGACTTTTTAAAATTTACAATTATATATTCTAAAATTTTATATAAAAAAATTTAAACTTTTTTTAAAATTTTTTTTATATATTATATATTATTCTTTACATTATTTAATCAATATGATATATATAAATATTAATAAAAAAAACCATCATGATCGACCAATGCCAATCAATAGTCAATCAATTTCAATCCATGGTCAATCAAAGTTAAAAATGTCTTTAAATATTTAATATTATAATTTTTTAATTTTAATTTAAATGTAATATTTTTATTTTAAAAAAAAACCTAATTATTGCATGATAACTTTTTCATTGGCCAAAACATGTTAAGTGATAGCTTTTTCATTGGTCAAAGTTGTCTAACAATTTTTTTTTAACATATGTTGCAAAATGAAAAAAAAAAAGTAGAAGAAATTGATAATTTAAGTACCAAATTGCGAAAAAAAATTACCGAAGTAAAAAAAAATATATATATATATATTCTACAAGTCTAAAACAATGATAAACATCCTTAATATTATACATATCTTAACATTAATCCCATCAAATCTTTGATGAATATTAAGTTTTCACCATCTCCTATTTTGCTTCACATTTTCTTAACATATTACAATTAGAAGCTGCACCCCAACATTTGACTTGATTGTACATGATTCCTTTTTTTTTTTTTTGGATCGAAGAATAAGATCTGAATCTCCATTTTCACATGAAGTGATGACAAAAAGAGAACACCAAACCAAAGAAAATTTCAGACAATATATATGTCCTTTTAAGGTTTTCAGGCATCTCTAAAGCACTATCCCACATGAACTTAAACCTAGAAGGATTGTGTTTTCTTTTTCTTTTCTTTTGGGGACAATAACTAGCAAAGTATTGAAGAGCTGAACTGAACATAAACATGGTGTATAATAGCAAATTGAATGACCTGTAAAGCTTGCTTCCATGTCCCCTTTGGCAAAACCCTGAATGGCAACTCAAAAAGCAGCTTATATTCAGGCCGTGACTGGTAACAACCCATTGTGCCTGAGCAATGCCTCGGGTGAAGGTTCACGTCCACGGAACTCCACAAACACCTGGACATGCAACATCAAACATGTTAAGCAGATTCAATGAGGAAGCACTTCTAGGGTCTACATTACAAGTTTCAGTGCCTAACGAGTACTTTAATGGCGATAAGAGTAAATATCAAAACTTGGTGTATTGTTCCATTAGAAAGTTGTTGAGAAAGTAAAAGAAACAGAATATGATTAAAAATTCAGAATTAGGAATGAGAATATACAATTCGCATACACTAACCTCTAATGGTGCCTTTCCACCTCCAAGAGCAAGAACAGTCTCACGGAACTTGTGGCCGGTTTCTTTAACAGCCTGTAGGAAAACAATCAATGCATCATGACTCATGTACTAACAAAAACAGGACTAGAAATTTGTTTTAGCAAGCAGTGACTCTTGAAGCAGAGTTTCTGTATGCAACAAAATCAGCATTATAGACGAGTATCCACATTCAATGAAGCTTATATAGAGAAATGAACATATTGTTGAATATTTTATTAGGACCCACGGCTCTCCAAATGTAAGCAAAGCCATAAAAATTGGTAAGATTTTGATCTACTTTATGTACACATTTGAACAGGAAAATAAATAAAAGAGAACAAAATATTGTAAAAAACCAATTATGAGTAACCTTTTCAACCACCATACCTTGCTGTCGTCTAATCCAGCATCCTCAAATGCTGAGAAAGCATCTGCAGACAACACTTCTGCCCACTGAAAAATAGCATTTTGAATTTCAAACCACATAGCTATGGGCAAAGGAAAAGGAAAGAAAAGGTATTGTTGGAATTCCTAAAATTAAGGACAGAAAACTTACCTTATTACTAGGAGATCTCTTGTAATTAGAAACGAATCTTAGTTACTGATTCTTAGGAAGTTACTATTTTTTAGGGATTGTTTCCCTGATTGTGTTAATTCCTCTCTTTATAACTGTAAGCTAATTAACAGAAAGTAGAATTATAAAAAAAATATTTTCTCTAAAATCTTCATGGTATCAAGAGCAACAGGATTCATTCGATCCTGCTCATTCATCTCTAAACACCCTTCCTAAAAATCCCTCCAGTTTAGTTCTCCTCCCATGGGTGATGTCAATGAAACTCTGTCTGAAACTGAGACTTCACAAATATCTCAGAATGTCAATCAGGGAATCACTCAAAGTGAACTTAATTCCTCACTTATAATCACCAGTCACCAACTAGATGGGAAGAACTTCTTACAATGGTCTCAATCGGTCCTTATGGTGATTCGTGGCCGTGGCAAATTAGGATACATCAATGGAGAAATTCCACGACCAACCACAGTTGACCCTACTTATGCCACTTGGGAACTCAACAACTCAATTGTAATGGCTTGGCTAATTAATTCGATGGAAGGCCATATAAGCCGAACCTATCTCCTTTTCAAAACTGCAAAGGACATGTGGGATGCAGTCAAAGAAAACTACTCGGATCTTGGAAACGCCTCACAAGTATTTGAGATCAAGCTTAAGTTAAAGGATATCCGACAAGGGACACTCGAAATAACTCACTACTACAACAGTCTGAAAATTTTGTGGCAAGAACTGGATATGTACTATGAGGCAGATTGGGGTGAAGGCATTAGAACTCACCAAGTTTATGACTCACCTCAACAATGAGCGCCTTTATGAGTTTCTAGCAGGACTGAACCGTGAGTTAGATGAGGTCCGTGGCCGAATTCTGGGCAGATCACCTCTCCCAACCATTGGTGAAGCATTTGCAAAAGTTAGAAGAGAAGAAAAGCGTCGTCTTGTCATGATGGGAGATTCAAAGGAACCTAAACCTATGACACCTCCTGGCAACCGGCCTGTTGAGACCTCTGCCCTCATCTTCAGAGGTCCACAGACACAAAAACCACATGCTGGAAATGATTTTGGATCAACCAGACCATGGTGTAACCACTGCAACCGTGTTGGTCATACAAAGGAAAAGTGCTTCAAACTCTATGGCTATCCTGAAAAAAAAAAAAAACAGAAGGATAAGAAGACTACCCTTTTATCCTCCACTGCTACAGATAATGCTCTCAATGTTCGCCTAACCAAAACCCAACTTGAGACTCTCCATAAGATACTTGGTACTTCAACTGCTCATGGATCTCTAGCCACTCAAGGTACTGCCCTCAACATTGCCTTTGAATCTAATAATCAATCCTCTTGGATACTCGATTCGGGTGCTTCCGATCACATGACAAGTAACTCCATTTTGTTTCACACCTACACCCCTTGTCATAACAAGTCCCGAATCCGCATAGCTGACGGTTCTTACTCACCTGTGGCTGGAGTAGGAGAAGTACAAATAACAGAGAATTTTTCTCTCGATAAAGTCCTACAAGTCCCAAATTTGTCCTGTAATTTACTTTCAATCAGTAAACTTACTAAGGATGAAAAAGTGCTTGCTGAATTTTCTTCAATTGGTTATGTGATACAGGAACAGAAATCGGGGAGGATGATTGGCACTGCTAAAGTTGATGATGGACTATATGTTTAGAATAAAGACAGCACACAAGGGGGATTGGCTCTATCCACTTCAAAAGAGGACACGATTATGTTATGGCACCGTAGGTTAGGGCATCCAAATCTTTTGTATTTGAAAAAACATCTTCCGCTGTTATTTCAAAATAAAAGTATTAATTCCTTGAAGTATGAAATTTGCCAATTATCCAAACATACCCGTGTGCCATACCCATTAAAACCATATATCCAGTCCCAATCATTTTCATTAATCCACAGTGACTTATGGGGAGCCAACCGTATGAAAAATATTATAGGGGCTAAGTGGTTTATAACATTCATTGATGATCACAGTAGGGTCTGTTGGGTCTATCTCCTCAAAGAAAAATCTGAAACACCCAAAGTATTCCAAAATTCACTCAATGGTTCGAACCCAGTTCAACTCTACCATACATATTCTCCACACTGACAATGGGAGAGAATACTTTAACTCTGTCCTAAGCCCATACCTTTCTGACCAAGGCATTATACACCAAAGCTCTTGTCCTAATACTCCACAACAAAATGGGATCTCCGAGAGAAAAAATCGACATCTCATTGCTGTGGCTCGAGCCATAATGTTCACCATGAATGTTCCAAAATACTTGTAGGGAGAGGCTGTCCTCACTGCCTGCTCTCTCATAAACTGAATGCCATCTAAGGTCCTAAATTTCCAAACACCTCTAAATACCCTTCTAAAGGCCTTTCCTCTATTTCGTGTTCCTAATCTTCCAGCCAAAATATTCGGTTACAAAGCGTTTGTCCATAACCATCAACGAAATCAATCCAAACTTGATCCTCGAGCCCACACCTGCATCTTCATTGGATATTCCCCCACTCAAAAGGTCTATAAGTGTTACCAACCTTGCGCCGAATGTTTGTCTCTCGGGATGTTACTTTCTTTGAAAATCAACCATACTTTGCAGCATCTCATCTTCAAAAGGAGACTTTCAATGAAGATGAGACCCTTAATACTTTCTTCATTATACCTCATGATACTACCACTACTATCACAAATAAGACTAACAACCAAGGTGCTATCCCAGATTTAGATACTGTTTCCCCTATACAGCAAGAAGTTAGCACAATCCTTCCCGATAACAATACCACCATCGAAGTGCAACAGCCCCCTGATAAAAGGAAATAGCAAAAACAGGTTCCCGCCAAAATACAAGTTTACTCCCGACGGAATCGCTCTCCTGAAACTGATATAGCAGTGCCAATTGCATCTCCAACCGAGGACTGTTCTGAAACAGAAGTCTCACCTCCGTCACCATCCATCTATCTTCCAATTGCAGTGAGAAAGGGCACAAGGAGCTGCACTCAACACCCTATTTCTCGGTTTGTATCCTATGGAAATTTATCTAAGTCTTACAAAGCTTTTGTGACTAATGCTGATTCTGTAAAAACTCCAAAAAATATAAAAGAGGCGCTTGAATCAGCTGAGTGGAGACAAGCTGTGATGGAAGAAATGAAAGCCCTAAAAAACAATGAAACATGGGAGGTCTCGGATCTACCTAAAGGAAAAAAAACAGTTGGATGCAAATGGATCTTTACTACGAAATTTAAACCTGATGGCCATATTGACCGATACAAGGCTCGACTTGTGGCTAAGGGCTTCACCTAGACTTATGGTCTTGACTACAACGAGACATTTGCACCGGTTGCCAAGCTAAACACCATTCGAGTCCTCCTATCTCTTGCTGCCAACCTTGATTGGCACTTGACTCAATTGGATGTAAAAAATGCTTTCTTCAACGGGGAATTAAATGAGGAAGTGTACATGGATTTCCCACCTGGGTTTGAAGAAAGCAAGGGCCAAGTGTGTAAGTTGAAGAAGTCCTTGTATGGGCTAAAACAATCTCCACGGGCGTGGTTCAACCGATTTGCAAAAGCTATGACTAGCAGAAATTACATTCAAGGACAGGCAGACCACACCATGTTCTACAAGCACTCGGAAAAGGGAAAATGCTGCATCCTCATCGTTTATGTGGACGATATAATATTAACAGGAGATGACACAAGCGAAATTGCGAGGTTGAAAGAATTCCTTGGTACAGAGTTCGAACTTAAAGACTTGGGAAATCTTAAATACTTTCTTGGTATGGAGGTAGCAAGGTTTCAAACAGGCATTTCCATCTCCCAAAGGAAATATGTTCTTGATCTATTGACAGAAGTTGGTTTGATGGGCTGCAAACTAGCCGAAACTCCTATGGAATTTAATCTTAAATTGGGAACTGATGAGGATGGAGAAGAAATCGACAGGAGAAAATATCAACTAGTAGGAAGACTCATCTACCTATCTCACACCCGTCCAGACATAGCCTTCAGTGTGAGTGTTATCAGTCAGTACATGCATGCCCCGAGGGAGAAGCACCTGGAAGTTGCATATCGAATATTAAGGTATCTAAAAGGAACTCCTGGTAAAGGCCTACATTTCAAGAAAACTGCCAACCAGAATGTGGAAGTCTATACTGATGCAGACTGGGCAGGTTCTATTAACGATAGACGCTCTACAAGTGGCTATTGTAGTTATGTTTGGGGTAAAACGTGGAGAAGTAAAAAACAGTCTGTTGTAGCACGCAGCAGTGCAGAGGCAGAGTATTGAGCACTAGCTCATGGTATATGCAAAGGAGTTTGGATACAAAGACTTATGGGGGAACTAAAAGTGCCTTATACTAGGCCTATGAAGATGTATTGTGACAACCAGGCAGCTGTCAGCATGGCACATAATCTTGTGCATCACGATCGCACCAAACATGTGGAAATAGATCGCCACTTTATAAAAGAAAAAATACACTCAAGAGAAGTGTGCGTCACCTACCTACCTACTAGACAACAAGTTGCAGATGTGTTAACTAAAAGTTTGAACAGAAACATGTTTGCGGAACTTGTTGGCAAGTTGGGTTTGATAAACATCTACACTCCAGCTTGAGGGGGAGTGCTGGAATTCCTAAAATTAAGGACAAAAAACTTACCTTATTACTAGGAGATCTCTTGTAATTAGAAACTAATCTTAGTTACTGATTCTTAGGAAGTTACTGTTTTTTTAGGGATTGTTTCCCTGATTGTGTTAATTCCTCTATTTATAACTGTAAGCCAATTAACAGAAAGTAGAATTAAAAAAAAAAAAATCTTTTCTCTAAAATCTTCAGGTATAACAAGGATCCAAACCATGCCCAGAATCCGTTAAAACATCACAAGAACTTAGCAGACAAATACTTGATACAAGATAGACTGAAAATGCAGGCTACAGAGGAAAAAAGAGAAGGAAAAGGAGTGGCAAACAGAGGAGGATCATTAGTTACTTATACAGTTTCTCAGATTGGTGATAATCAGATCGTTGTAGCTAGTTCCAACCACAAACATCTAAAACATGTTCCACAGTAGTTTTCTAAGAAAGAGACTAGAAAAAAGATAAGAATTTTACCTTGTAACTGTAGTATCCAGCAGCATATCCACCTGGCATTCACAAAGGCTATCAAGTCAAAAATCTCTTTGGTGAAGTCTGCACCAAAACAATAGTACTAAAAAGTAAATAAGGGGGCAGAGGGGGGTCGGGCTGGAAGAAGTAAAATTAAACCTGCAAATATATGGTTGAAACCACATAGAAATCTATCTTTTGGCAATGGAGGGATCACTTGTGTTTTTCTGGAAACTCTCTGATCAACATCATAAACAGATTCTGACCCATCTGGTATGTATTTTGTATGTAGTTCCAAATCCAAGCAAGCAAATCGAATCTGGAAAAAGAAAAAAGATAAAAAGGATCAAACTACTAGAGCAACCACTGATCAACTTCTCCAAAAATTGGTCTCCTTTCATTAGAAGAAAACAACTTAGAAGAGTTACAGGGCTTACAAGAAACATTGCACGGAGTGACAAAAGGTAGTAAACACAAGTTACAATAAAATATACCCATTGTGTCCATTAAAATCATCTTATGCTACACATTTCTGTAATACTACGTGATTTTCATGGACATAACAGTACCGACTTTAATGCATAAAAAACAGATGGTCCAGACAAGATGTTTCGATATCATTACAAAGTAGGTCCTTTTCTTTTTCTACAGCCCAAATACAAGCCTTTTTAGATATAACAGTTAATACTAAAGGGAAGAACATACAAAATGAACCCAACATGGAGGTAAGAGAAGGGTTAGAAGGAAAGATAAGTATGAACAAAAGGAAAAACGAGGAAAATGAAGGAAGATGAGAGGAACATGGAGCTAATAAACCCTTACAATGTATCATACCATGTATTAAGCTGCAGGATTCGGTACCACGAGATGCACTCAGGAAACACATTGTTTCTGGAAAAAATATATACACCAAGATGACACGAGGGCAGAACGAGTTCAACTGACCTGACGAAGACTTAAAGAACCAGCACGGAAAGTCCTTGCAGCAAGGAGCTTCAGGTATACCTCTTCAGGGAGGCTCTCCCCGGTTTGATAATGTTTTGCAATGCTCATCAATGTATCCCTGCAGCAAAAAAAAAAATAAAATAAAATAAAATAAAATAAAATCTACTTAACGAAAGATATAATTGATTGGAAGATGAAATACACATGATATCAATGGAGATCCCAAACATATAGGTATGTGAAACATATTTAGACAAACTAGTTATAGAATGTAGAAAAAACATATGGGTATGTGAAACATATTTAGACAAACTAGTTATAGAATGTAGAAAATTTGATGTTAGTCCATTCCCAGGCAACAAAATAATGAGAACAGAGCTCAAGCTTCACAGCCATAAGGATCAAATTGCCATATCTTCTCCTAACCAGTTGTTGCCACATTGTAATATTATGATAAGATGCAACAAGATAGACCAGAAACAGTGTAGTAAAAAGATTAAAGAGTTATAAAAATCCAGAAACCACAAACAAGAGACCATATAACATACCATAAGTATTGGGCTACTTTACAAAGCCATACATAGAATAGAAATTTATTATATAGGGCCTTGTTTGCAAGAAAAAGGGAATTTAGTCTAAACTCTGAAGCAATCCCAGAGATGATAATTTGGTGGTTGGAGATGTTAACCTGTGGTAACACCAATTTTCCATGAATTGGGAAGGCAATTCAACAGCATCCCACTCAACACCCCGAATGCCAGCAACTAGACCTTCATCTTGCTTGGTCAGCATATGCTGAAGTGCATGGCCAAATTCATGGAAAACAGTCTCAACCTGAGAAGAAATCCGATCAGACACGGGAAAATTTTAGCAGCCACTTTGAACATCCAAAAGAGCCATTATTGCTACAATAATCAGTAAAACATGTTAGGATAAAAGCATATCCTATCTTAATCCATAAAAACCACACATGCGAGCAGTATAGGATGGAATAAAGCCAAAATATTTGGAAGAAAGATCTGAGGTTACCTAAAAATATAATAGTTCATCCTCTCAGACTTGGCTAGTCTTGGCCTTTGTTTAAACAATAATATTATAGAAGATTAGGCTCCCACAGAACCAGGTAGTCTAGCACACAGATGCATATTTCTGTAATGGGTATATTTATTTAAAAGTGTGTACTAGAGCCATGCTTTTAATTGTAATAAGTTCTAAATAGATGCATTCACGCATCAAGCCTTCTAGGAAGGCTTGTTGTTTAAATATGCTATCAGTAGAAAACCACTGGCTATGATCTTATGTGCTCAAGGATTATCACCTCAGTACTTTCACTTGAATGTGATTTACATGAGACTGCTTTAACTGATATATTCATGATAAAAGCAACTTGCTTAGGCGGCTAAAATCTTGGTTTTTAGGGATAAGATCAGAAGCACTACTACAAGAGGAAAGGAATTGAGAGAGGCTGCAGATGGGGAAAGCTCTAGGCTTCTGGACCTCAGTTTGCATGTACGATCATTCAGAAATCAGAATACAAGAATTTACTAGCATTAGCATCATACTTAGAACTAATATCTTGAACATACTTCACGGAATGTCATGAGGCTTGGCTTGTCCCCAACTGGTGGTGTTTGATTGCACACCATGTGAGCAACAGGTAACCTTGTTGTGGTACCATTACGGGACAGTACTCGGCTTCGAGAAACAACCTCATCCATCCAGGCACCTTCCCTTTTCTCTGATGGACGAGAGTATGGATCAAAATAAAAGTAGGCAATTGGACTACCTGAAGAATCTTTAACACAGTAGAAACGCACATCTTTGTTCCAAACCTTCAAAAATAATAATTATAATAACAAAACTCATTAGGATGTAAAATTAATATTTCATGAGATAGGCAGTGAAGAAATGTGTAGAGGAAGCAAGAAATACTAACAGGAGCTAGACAATCAGCTGGCTCAATATCAATCCCAAAAAGTATCTTAGCAAGGTTGAAAAGGCCATCCATAACCTTTGAAAATGAGAAATATGGCCGGAGTTCTTCCTGTATGATATTTTCATCAGGAAAGACATGTTTTATCACATAAGGAGGTCTTCAAGGCATGATTTTTAACAAGGAAATAGAGAAGAGTGAGAGAGTCAACCTCATTGATGTCATATTTTGACTCACGAAGCCTCTCACTCCAGAAGCTTATGTCCCAATGGCTCAACCTATCAGCTTCTGAAGCACCTTGACTTTTGGAGTAACTTTTTAGTTCTTCAACATCTGCAAGGAGCAGAAAGAATTGTATACTAAAATCTCTTTCCATCTATCTTTTATCTAGAAAATCTTGCAGTAATAATGAAAATATCAAACAGGAACTGTTTAGGATAAATAGGGAAAGCAAGACATGTTGGCTTGAGGAAATCAAGTTCTAAAATTGCTCAAAGAAAAAGCAACCTTCCCGAGTACACCACGAACTTGAATGCAGCATTAAGGTGAATTAACATAAAGTCAAATCAAAGAGTAGGTAACGCAAGCCACCATAAAATTAATTGTTGTAGATGCAGTTTCATTCAAAATAAGCTAGCATATTAATGTATTCCTAACAACAAAAACAGCATGTACAAGTTAAGAAGTGAACTTTAAACTATAAAAGGAAAAGGAAAGAAAAACGTTTCATACATAAATTAGAGTCCTTTTAATCAAACAGACAAGTACTGAGGAAAAAAGTTCATATGACAAAACAGAGATCGAAAAATTGACAATCTATTCAACCAAAAAGAAACTAAATTTAGCATAATACCTTGGACAGCAGCATCCCATGAAGCACTACGAAGCTTTTCTAATAGTTCCTCAGCTTTATCAACAGTAGCCATCTTTGTTGCCATGCTTACCTGATCAAATATGCTTTAGTCAGCCTATGAAAAGGATGCAGTCTAGCAGACACTCTGGATTCATACCTCAGCATAATTATTGTAATTGAGAAGCTTAGCCTTTTCCAACCGAAGTTTCAATATCTGGTTGATGATTGGTGTATTATCCAAATCACCACTTGATGCCCGGGTTATATAAGCACGGTAGACTTCCTCACGCAAGGCACGATTACGAGCATGTTGCACAACAGAAATAAAACTTGGAGCATCCAAAGTTATCATCCATGGTCCATTCTCAGCAGTTGCATTTTCATGCCCCTGGGCGAGTACAGAGAGAGAACATATATTACATGACAGAAAACAGAAACTGCACCAGACTTGACAATGAGAGACCATTAATAAATGCAAACACATGCTGAAATTTGGAAAAGAATACCTTGGACACTGCTATTTGAGCAGCTAGCCCAAGAGCAGTTGCAGGCAAACCATCAATTTCTTTCTTATCAGTTATCAGCTTTTCAAACTTCTTTGTGGCATCCAAAACATTCTCACTAAATTTGTGAGACAACCTCTCCAATTCCTGCAAATTAGCTCACAGTAAATATAAAAGAATAGCCAAAATTGAGCATAAATGTTTATATGGTTACAAGAAGAAACCAGACACCAAGAACTTCAAAGGAAACTTGAACAATTACTTTCCCCTCATTTTACTTTTCACAGAAGTTGACTTCAAAAGAAGTGTAATATGACACATTCATTTTACTTCAAATTCATAACTACTATATTGTACCTGTTCAATTTTGTTGAACTGTTCTCTTTTATCATCTTCAAGTGAAACACCATTAAGAACAGCTTCCTTTATCTGGGCTGAATACACACAATAAAACAAAAGACATATCAGGTCAAACACTCACAGAAACTAAAAGGAATGGGAGAAGCATGTTGTAATGAGCACACTTTTATATCAGCAATATCTACCTGCAGCAACACTAAGTTGGTTTGTTTGTTTTGTTTTGTTCTTTTAACAGAATGCTCATCTTAATATCTGCTATAGCAAGCCAACTAATAGACTGTGCACTCAGTATTGAGTAATGGTTCTAGCGTTGAATTAAGGCACCAAAACGAAAAGGGAACATATACTTACCACCTACAATACGTTTGCGAGCTTCACTCAACGATTGCCAATCAGGAGATTCTTTAATTGCCTTGAAAGCATTATAGATGGGTTTACTTTGTCCCAATCTTAGTTGGAACTTCACTTTTTCAGGCTGAAAGGAAAAACTAAACATAGTAAGGACAAGAAGTTTGCTTAAATGAGACTGTGGAGTAATGCACCGATGCATATTTAATTAATTTCTACAAAATACTAGGATCAAACTGAACAACTGCCAAACCAAATTGCTTCAAAGCCAATAGGAAAACCACAATTTCTGATTCAACCAATAAAAATTAACTTCCTCCCTAGTATATCATGCTGTATGCTAATTCTAATAAGATTTATGCCAATATAATAACAAAAATTCATGGTTTAATCTAAGATAAGAATGAGATAGTTATTAGATGTCTAAAAGGTTGATGCCAAATATTTTGAAGATGGCAATTCAAGCGTAAACATTACATTATTAGTTTTTACATATACATACTGCATGTTACATATCTGACTGCTTGCAATCATATAACATAAAGAAACAACAATGTACCTGGACTTCTTCAATGGCAGCACGGAGCTCAGCTGAATCTTTAACAGCCTTAAGATGATTAACCATTCCCCACACAACAGCCAACCGATCAACAATCTTTTCCAATGGCTCCACCAACTTTGGCCATGACGGCTCCACTGTCTTCTCCAATTCATCCAAATCACTCTCCTACTCAACCAACACAAATATATCAAATCGAACACAAATAATCCAGAAACCCCAGATGCTAGAGCATTAAAAAGTTTCAAATTTTAAAAACTAGGACAAATAAAAAATCAAGGCAACCAAAGTTTTGAATTCTCAAACAAGGACTAAAACCAGCGAATGATCTAGCAAAGAGAAAACTCAATATAGAACCCTAGAACAAGGTAAAAAAAAAAAAAACCCGAAAACCCAGAATGAAAACAGCCCAAAAGATAAAAACGACATACGAGTTTCTTCAACAAGGCACGAATCCCAGGCCTAACATGTTTGGCTTCAACAATATCAAAAGGTGGAAAGTCGAAATCTTGCAGGAGAGGATTGGAGCCGATGCTATCATCGACAGTAAATGAGGAAGCCATTGAAGGAGAAGAAAAAGAAGAACAAGGAGAAAATGAAGAGGAAGAGGAAGAGAGATAAGGAGAAGTAGAGTGATGCAAGGCCTGAAGGCAGAAGGAGAATGAAGAGGACCAGAGAGGACAAGGGTAGGATTTACGCAAAGCCTTGGGGGCAAAACGGGGAGAAGAAGAAAAAGGGGGGCGTTTTAGGATGGGATGAACTGAGCGGGAGAGAGAGAACAGAGTGGAAGGCATTAATATGTTGACTGTAACAAAGATAGTGTTCAGCAAGACTCTGTTCGGAATGTGGCGTATAATTCTCATTCTTTTTTTCTTTTTTACTGAGCTTGATATGTTTTTCCGTGTAGGATGATTGATATTTTGAGATGGATATTATATTTTTCCTTTTTTACTTGGATTAAATTAAACCATTTAACAAATCAATGCTGACATGTTTCAAAGGTTATGTTCTTATTGGTTACAACTGTCAGCTTTTTTGTAACACGGATCGAGAATTGTTCAATAGCGCAAGAGTTTAAGGTACATTTGGTTCATTGTAATGAAATAGAGTTGTAATAAGTAATTTAATTATTTAGTTGAATGGAACGGAATAGAACTAGAGGTGATCATGGGCCGGGCTCAAACAAAATTTTAGGCCTATTTTCTAGGCACGAGACCGGCCCGGCCCGGCCCTTATTAATTTTTTTTAGTTTTTTTCATTAAATAAAAAATTTTAAAACAAATATTAAAACTAAAAATAAATAAAAAATATGTAAATTTAAAAGTATATTTGATTAAAAATAAAATATATATTTAATATATAATTCAGTAGGTAGAAAGTACAGCTCTCGAACAAAAAGTTTTACTTAGCCTAGCCCATTTTCTAAACGGGCCTCTTTTTTTGCCCAAACCCATATTTCGGGCTTATATTTTTACCCGAATCCTCCCATTTTTCGAGCGGGTCTGGTAGCCCAACTCATGATCACCTCTAAATAGAACTGTAATAGTATTCTTGTGTTTGGTTGAATAGAATGATGATGTAATAGTATAAGGAAAAGAACTAAAATGACCAGAATACCTTTAGCAGAATTTTTTTAAGTAGATGATTATTGTTATTATTATTAAATTTTAATAAGATTATTATTGAAAATAATTTAATAAAAATAATAAATAATTTAACCATATTTTAACATAATTATTATTAAATATAATTTAATAAAAAATAATTTAATAACATTCTTAATATAATTATTATTATATGAATTAAAAAATTAAAATCTATAATACTATAAAAATGTATATAATCTACTTTATTATTTTTAAACTGCAATACATATTTAATGTGCTAAAATATCATTACTAAAACAAATAATTTAATTATTCTACAGTAAAAAATAATTAAATATTAGAAGTAATAAATAACTTGAGAATTATATTTCACATCCAAGCATAATATTCATATACTAACAAAAAGTTATATGATTTCATTAGTTTATATGTCATAATCCATATATTTTAAAATTTTACAACATCAAAAAGTTACAACATTGTAATGACATTCTATCATGTCATTATACCATTCAAATATTACAAACACAAAAAGATACCAAAATATAATCAACACAACCATGCTTTTTAATGGTTAGCAAGAAATCTTCTGACCCATTCCAACTGCACAGCAAAAGGTAAACTAAAGAAAATGAGCATTTGCGTTGGATGATCTGGAATTTTGCTCAATGCTCGAAAGCGCTCATCCTCAGTTAAACCTTCTACTTCACATAATGTTGGATATAATTTCAGAACACTTTCTTGAATGGCCATTTTTGACTTTTGTTGAATTAGTAGAAGAATCACTTGCATCAGAAATCTTTTTTTTTTCTTCTTTGAAGATGTGGAATCACCTTGGTTTCTACCTGGTTGCGGTTGTGTAGTTGAAAGATCCATATCATCCAAAGAAACTTCAGCTTCGCATCCATGGAAATCTTTTCTTTCTTCATTAGTATTTGTAGCAGCCACATCCTCAACATCTATTTCTTCAATAATATCAGCGGTTGTTTGAACATCTTTCCCAGTGGCTCAATCTTTTGCGTAGATGGCAGTAAGTTGGTCATAATAAGGGAAACTCCAATGTCTGAATTGAGCAGCTTTTTTATGACTCTATAAAAAAGGAGAAATTCATATTAGATATAAGTTTAGCCAAAATAAGATAATAAAGACTTGAAATAATTCTTACTTTTATATATAAGTTCCACACCGCATCTTTAGCAACAACAAGCTGCCTATGCTCATCCCAACCAAAGCCGCTATTGTTTTTTCCACTAAGCATGTCATAAACGATTGACCGATCCCTTTTCAAAGGTTATGTTCTTATTGGTTACAACTGTCAGCGTTTTTCTAACACGGATCGAATTGTGTAATAGCAGAAGACTTTAATTTGGACTTCTAACGAAGAGCCAATTTGTTAGAAAAATTTTAAATTTATGACTCCTTTTATTTTGTAGGCTTTGTAATTTGAGGTGATAAATTTGGTAATACTTTTAACTTCAATTTCATGCACTTTGTTAGCTTAATTATCTCTACCGCATTTAATTTAACTATTCATAAAAGAAAAACAATTGTGGAACTATGACTTCCAATATCTCTATAAATATTAACTAGTTCGGAGTTGGTGGCAAGTCTTCAAAGTTGTGAAGGCCAAAAGCCATAGTCAAATCCAAACTTTAACATGATCTACACTTTGATTTGCCATTGTGATACTCATGTTTGATATTGACATTCTAATCCCTCGTCAAAAGTCTTCGTATGGAGTTCACTAATGAGGCCAGGTATCCTATCCCTCTATTACTCTCGAGCATATGAATTGTTGTAAAATTGTCCATCTCCAATATCATTTTGTGAAATCCAACATTCCACATCAACAATAAACCTTCATACACTCCCTAAAGTTTAGCTTGAATAACTAAAGTATAACCAATATTAGACATAAGTTATAATTAAAATTTGGTCACTAACTCATTTTGGCATTACAAATTTTCATATTTTAATTAAAATTTCTTGATTAATCAATGCAGCCTTTAATAATTACTTAAATTTATTTGGATGAAATAGATATCACATACATTAAATAATGCATTTCAATAGTTTTTGTGGGGTGTGCCTCTTATTTCAATATTTTTTCTCTTAATTAAATTTTGCTATCTTTTCCAAGTTAAACTCTGATTAATCTAAAAATATTTTAGTCATATTAGGACTTTAATATTAGCCTATTTAAAGAGTCTTTGTAACCTTGTTTTAAAGAGTTTCTTAGAATATCTCTTATGTGAGATTTGATGAAGAGTTTTTGAGAGAACTTTGTATTCGGGTTTTGGGTTTTGCTCATTTAGGTTATTTTCTCCATCTTGTACTCTTTGTTGGTTTGTCGATTAGTGAAGTTTTCTTTGCACATGGTTTTTTTATCCTTTTTAGAGGAGTTTTTCATGTAAAATTTGTGTTTTTGATTTTCTCTACTTTTCTATTTTATGTTTATATGGGGTCGATTCCCAATAAATTGGTATCATAGCTTGAGTTGAATTCTGCATACAACCTGTTCAGAGATGGCAATGAGATACGATATCAAGTAGTTTAATAGGATCACAAATTTCAGTCTATAACAAGTTCGAATGATGACAATTCTGGTTAAAAACGGTCTAAAGAAGGTCATTACAACACAAAAACCTGCGGATGTGAATCAGACAGAATGAGAAGAGCTTAATGAGAAGGCACTATCAACAATTCAGTTGTGCCTCACGAACAATGTATTGCAGAAGGTGCTTACAAAGAAAACTCATTCCAAAATGTTATAGGTTGGGTCACATAAATTTGTGTGTTCGATTGTAACACCCCTATCCCGAGTCCGTCGCCAGATTAGGGTTAGGAGCGTTACCAGACAGATCGGAAGCATTTACAGAAATTCATACATGCATTTATCATTCTTGAACATAATGTCCCTCAAATGGGTCCTCGAGACCTTAATCATGCTTATAAATCGGGTCAAGACTCAATCGAAACACATATAATTTTCATGGAAAATTTGAAACTTTTCTAAAATTCAGGGAATACACGCCTGTGTAAGGAGACCATGTGCTCTCCACGACTTCTAGACACCCCCATGTATCCTCCCGTGTCTATATACTGACTATACCTCCACGGTCACTAGGCACGCCCGTGTGTCATGGCCGTGTGCTACTAGGCCATATACTGACTTCCCCACCACGACCACTAAGCACGCCCGTGTGCCATGGCCGTGTACTCTTAGCTAGCTACTGACTTGTACACCACGGCTAGCTGACACCCCTGTGTCGAGGCCGTGTGCTACCATGCTACATCTTGCTATATATCCACGGTCTTTAGGCACGCCCGTATGCCACAACCGTGTGACATTATAGGCCATTTACAAGGCCAAAATGCCACCCATAAGGGTCAAACCTACAAGCAACATATATCATCCCATCTCATTCACATATAACCACCAAAATATACCAAATAGCCACCCAAATCATGCATATTTGACAACTAGGAAATCACATAACAATACATTCAATATCCATTCCATCTATGCATTTAAAACCAATTCCAAACATACTAATTTGCATGACTAAATCAAAACTATGCCCAAGCTTCATTCATATATATACTTACCATATCATAACCATTTCATATATCAACTAATCATACAAAAACAACTTCACATATCACATTCCTTTAAGCATATTACCAAAACATAACTAGCCAAATCACATGGCTAAGTTCACATAACAACTCATATCAAGGACTAGTCTATACATGCCATATCTAGCCATATACATTTTCAAAGTGTACCAAAATGATTTTGGTAGTGTGATGACGATCCTTGATGGTCCCGAGCCTTTAGTAGCTTTGACGACCTATAAAACAGAGAAAACACACACAGAGAGTAAGCTTTCCAAAAGCTTAGTAAGTTATATACAAACAAACTTAATATTTAAGCATTCAAGACATATAATCAATATGAAATCACTAATAGCTCAATTGCATAGCCATAATTTTTCTTGGCAATTTTATTTAACCATTCATCATACAAACTTGCCTATCATTATATACTTGTTAGATCATAGCTTATCCATTCTTGTATCACATTTACATATGGCTCATTCATACATATTTTCCCATATTATCTCATCATTTCAATGATCATAGTAAGATCATATAGACACTTACCTTTCATTCACACATAGTGTATCTTTTAAACGCACCTGAAACAAATATACAATTCACATAATCATTTGTTTCTCGGATTTATCTATTGAACTATTTGAAATCTAATAGAATACTCGGAAAGTTCAGAATAATCGTACAATGCCAACGTCCAAGACGTGGTCTTACATGTAGTCAGATGTCGATGCCATCGTCCCGCATGTGGTCATACACGTCGGATATTGATGCCACCGCCCTGAAGAGTGTCTTACACGTAATCGGATATTGATGCCACCGTCCCAGACGGTGGTCTTACACGTGTCGATATTGATGCCACCGCCCTGGGACAAGGTCTTACACGTAATCGGATATTGATGCCACTATCCTAGACAGGGTCTTACACGTAATCAGATATTGATGCCACTGTCCTAGACAGGGTCTTACACGTAATCGAAATAGATACCCATGTCAAAACATAGTTAATCATATCTATCCCTAGATTCGTACGGAAGTTTTCGGACATTGTCATTATGTCGACCTTATTTCGAACTTCATATACACATCATCTCATAAACATTCATTGTTATCATTAATCACATGAACATACATATTTCAATACAAGCACATTTATTTGCATAATGACTTACCTCGGATTCGGTTTATCGAAATGGAAACGGCTACTCGTCTACTTTCCCTTTCCCGCGATCTAAGCCTATTTTCCTCGGTTCTTGATCTAAACATATTCAGAATTAACCCCTTTATTCACTAATTCATACAATTCAATCCATGGACACACATTTAGGGCTATTTATAAATTAACCCTCATATTTGCACACTTTATCAATTTAGTCCATTTTTCTCAAAACATCAAATTCACAAAATCCACATATACACATACTTAGCCGAATACATATACATCACATATAAGCCCACATTTTTCATCAAATTCAAAAATTAGTCCCTCAATTTACCATTTTCTCAATTTAGCTTTAGCTAAATTCATCAAAAATTCAAGAACAAAGTATGTTCATCTAGCTCCTATCTTTCATTTAACACCATAAAATATCACAAAGCTCAACATATCGACAATGGCATAACTCACAAACATCACCAATTCACAAAATTGAGATATGAGCTTGATAGTAGAAGAAGCAACGATTACAAAAACGTAGAAATTATCAAAAATCGAAACCAAATCATAACTTAATTAGAGCTTATAAAGGCCGAATACCAAGCTTCTTTCTCTTTTCTTTTCTTTTGTGTATTTGGTGGAAGAATAAATAAAATATGGCTTGTTTTTGTTTTCTTTATAAAATATATATAATATAACATATATTATAAACTTATACACATATATAATATGTATATAACTACATATAATATCATCCACTAACAATAATAGTGGTTAAATTACTACATAAATCCCTCAAATTCAAAAGCCACATCAATAAAGCACTAATTAATTAGAAAGACACTTTTAAACTTTATGCGATTTAGTCCTTTTGTCAATTAAGCATACAGACGGACAAATTCGTTCACATTATTTTCACACACAGTTATTCACATATCATAGGCACAAAAAATAATATTAAAATATTATTCAAACTTAGATTTGTGGTCCCGAAACCACTGTTCTGACTAGGGTGTAAACCGAACTATTACATCGATCTTCTCCAGTTTTCTTGTTCGTTGTTTATACGAGTCGATCCCCAACAAATTGGTATTAAATCTTGGTTCAGATTCTGCAATTAACATATTCAGATTTGACAACAACGAAGTTCAATATTGAAAGGTTCGATGAAATCATAAATTTTAGTTTATGGCAAGTTCGAATAGCAATAATTTTGGTTCAAAACAGTCTAAAGAAGGTCATTACCAGGCAAAAACCTGAAAACCTAGATGAGTTAGAATAAGAAGAGCTTGATGAGAAGGCTCTGTCAACAATTCAATTGTGCCTCATGAACAATGTGTTGTAGTAGGTGCTGATAGAGAAAATGGCAATAGCCTTACGGAGAAAATTAGAAACCTTATACATGACAAAGTCTCTAGCTAATCGATTGGTGTTTAAACAACGATTATACACATAGATGATATGAATAACCTTAGGGTCACATCAGTCAATTTGTTACTTTCTTGAATGGTCTGAAGAATGTCTAGGTTAACATAGATGATGAAGATCAGGCTATGTTGCTATCATGCACTTTTCCCCATTCGTTAAAACTTTTAGGGAGACCTTAATTTCTGGTAGAGATAAACTCTCATTTAAGGATGTGACATTGATTTATGGTAGAGAAAAAGGATAAAGACCTTGATTTATGGTAGAGAAAAAGGACAAGGGCTGTAATAGCCTGATTTAGAGTCTAGCTAGAATAGTGGTTGCGAGACCACAAATCCAAAGTAGAAATATGTGTTTTATGATTTTATGAAGCTTATGATGTGTTTGCATGATTGTGTGAAAATTTTATGAGGAAATTTTATTTATTAGTGATCAATTTGTCCATTTGGGCTAAATTGCAATGATTAGAAAATATGAGATTCTAGAAGATTTAAGTATGAAATAGAATTATAAAAATCACTAGAGGTCCTTATTTAGCAATTAGACCATTAAATGTCAAGATGGACAAAAATGGACATGGGAAGAAAAATCTTAAGGAATGGGCCTTAAGGGCATTTTAATCATTTGGTTAATTAATGAATTAAAAAGGAAAAAGAAGTCAAAAATGAGTGTCCACGTTCTTCACCATTGCCAAATTTTACAAGCCCTCCATATCTAGGGTTTCTTCAACTTTCAAGCTTGATTGTAAGTACCTTTTAGCCCCGTTTTTAATGTTCTTCGTATTTTTGAAATTCTCGTAGCTCGATTTAGCTATTTCTAGTTATATTTTGAGCTAGGGTTCATGTTTAAAAATTTACCCATGTATGACATGCATGTATTTTGATGATTTATGAAAGAATATGAAAATTTGATGTATGCCAAACATCTTTTTCTAAGTGATTTTCATGAAAAATGCATAAAAGGACCAAATTGCAAAAGTTATGAAAATGGTCATACATGAGTGAAATAGAGGAAATTAGGGGCTGTTGTAGTTAAGAAAATAATTCGACTAGGTTTAAAATGCAAGAAAGTTGAATAAAAAATCATTTTTACGAGCATAGGGGCAAAAGTGTAATTATGTAAAAATTTAGTGGCAAAATCATAATTTTCCAAAGTATGATTCATGGGTCGATTTAGTCAATGTGAGTATTAAACAAGTGAATTTTCTATTATAGATCAAGAAACACGAAGCCTGGACCAAAACCGAGGCAAGAACAAGATTTCGAACTAAATCGAATACCTACACATATTTTGAGTACCGAGGTAAGTTTGTGTGAAATTAAAGCTACATATGTCATTATGTTCTAAATTTCTTATTTATATGAGAAATGTATATTATTTTCCATAAAATTGATTAGTGATTTCTCAATAAAATTATAATGAAATAATGACAAGTTGAAGTCCTGGTTGAACATTCGAAATAGCATGGATACCTATGTCGCAACACGAGATAAAGAGGTCCCGTGTAAGACCATGTTTGGGACATGGCATCAGCACCAAAGGAATGTAGGTTTTATGTAAGACTATGTCTGGGACATGGCATCGACATCGAACATAGATCCCGTATAAGACCATGTCTGGGACATGGCATCGGCATCGAATAAGGAAGGTCCCGTATAAGACCATGTTTGGGACATGGCTTCGGCACCAAAGAAAGATCTCATGTAAGACCATGTCTGGGACATGGTATCGACATCTATGTACGGTCTCGTATAAGATCATGTCTGGGACATGGCATCGACATCGAGCTAAGAGATCCCGTGTAAGACCATATCTGGGATATGGCATCGGCATCAAGAGGTGATCCTATGTAAGACCATATCTGGGATATGGCATTGGCCTCGAGATACATGTATGATGAGATTGAGTATCCTCCGATATTCTGAGTAGTTCAACGGGCAAAAAAGCTAAATATGTAAAGATGACAAAGAGCTAAGTTATACAAAGATGACAAAGAGTTACATTTAAGTTAAGGACGATAATGATTCAAGTTTATGTTCAAGATAGCACAAGTGCTAAATTATGTGATGAAGTGATACAGGTACCATGAGTAAAATACGAGTTATGAAACCGTAATGTGATATGTGAAGAGTAAGCGTAAGTATGAGTAAGTATGACGAAGTACTTGAGAACTTGTGTTGTATTTGTTCTATGAGATAAATGGATTTTACTATGAATATTTATGTTGCTATTTTAATTCATGCAAACTTACTAAGCTATATGCTTACCCTTCTCTTTTCCCTCTTCCTTGTAGTATTGCCAAGGTAGCTCGGGGACCGTAGAACATCCTCAGATCACACTATCAATCATTCTTTTGGTATAGTAAAATTGACTTATTTTGAGTATGGCATGTATAGAAACTAGGTCATCTTGTGTTATGTCATATTTGAAAGCCAAAGTGTTGGTTACTAATGTCATACACTCATTTTGTAAATGGCCATTAGAAATTGACCGATATTTGTCAAGTTTCATATTTTAATGGTGATGAGTTTTATGAAGTGAAAGTTCATGCAAATGATAAAGTAAATTGTGAAGTGTATGAAAGATGATTAGTGGTTCTTCATAGTGTATTATTTCCATGTTATGTGTTGCTTGTGTTGGTATATGTGTGTTTATGTTTCAGGGTGGCAATTGGCTTGAAAAATAGCCTTCTAATTGTCCACACGGGCGTGTGTCTAGGCCGTGTGTGACACATAGTCAGCCCTGTGGATGTGTTGATAGGCCATGTGTCCCCTACATCAAATTTGCAAGAATTCGATTCGTCACACGGGCCAGCACATGGGCATGTGCATAGGCCGTTTGCCCTTTAAGAGTTTGCTGATGTCATAAATAGAATACCCAGGTTTTCACACAGGGTAGGACACGGGCGTTTCTAGGCCGTGTGAGGGACACGGGCCATTGACACGGGAGTGTGCCTGACCGTGTGAAAACCCCTATAGGTTCGAAATGAAAAATAAATTACACATGGGCTGGAAACATGGGCGTGTGTGACTACACGGCCTGCCCACACAGGCGTGTGGCCCTGGTTAGGAAAAATTTTCTCGGTGTACAAAAGTTTCTGGTTTAATTTTGTAACCTCCCTAATGTATGTTTAGGGCCTCATAGGCCCATTATAAGGATGTTATGTTTATGAATGAGAAGTTTTAAATTGAAATAAAATTTTATAACCCAAAGTTGTATGTTCAAGCTAATTAAGTTTGGTAATGCCTCGTATCCGTTTTCAGTGTCAAACATGGGTAAGGGGTGTTACATTTAATGGTATCAGAGCTATGATTTAGTCGATTCTCGGACTAACGTAGCGTATACATGAGTCTAGCTATACATGCCATACATATGAGCATTTATGTAATGATAGTGTGACAACTTCTGACAATTTAAATTGTGTTTTCATATAGTAAATGGATCTCGATAGAGCTGTGGCAGATGATGTAGGCTCCCGCCGAAGGGACGGTGCCAAATGAAAATGAGAATAGACTACGACCGTGAGTCAGAGGGGAGGAGAAGAGGCTAGAGAAGCCTTTCTCCATATTATGAATGCATGGTATACGGAGTTCATTCGTACGAACCCGAATGCACAACCCCCTCCACCCCTACCTATTCCTTAGCCTACCCTAGTAGCTTCCCAAGTGGTAAAAATGGTAAGAAGAGAAAAACCTCTGGTTGATAGAATCCAGAAGCAAGGAGCCGAAGAATTCAGGGCTAGTAAAGATGATGACCCGGAAAGAGCAGAACTCTGGCTTGAAAATACCATTAGGGTATTTGATGAGTTGTCTTGCACACCTGAAGAGTGCATGAAGTGTGTGGTGTCTCTTTTGAGAGATTCCGCTTATCAGTGGTGGAACACCCTTGTGTCAGTTGTACCAAGGGAAAAGATCACATGGGAGTTTTTCCAAGAAGAGTTCTGGAAGAAGTATAGTAGCCAGAGGTTTATCGACCAGAAAAGAAAGGAATTCCTTGAACTGAAACAAGGTAGGATGACAGTAACCGAATATGAGTGTGAGTTTGTAAGGCTCAGCAAATACGCTCGAGAGTGTGTATCCACTGAAGCCATTATGTGTAAACGGTTTGAGGACAGATTAAATGAAGACATCAGATCATTTGTTGGTGTCCTCAAATTGAAGGAATTTGTTGTGCTAGTGAATCGGGCTTGTAAGGCCGATGAATTGGTGAAAGAGAAAAGAAAAGCTGAGATGGAGTCTCGTGACTCAAGAAAGAGATAAATGAACAAGTCATATCAGTCCTTATCCAAGAAGTCAAGAGACTTCCCTACTCGATCAACTACTTCAGTAGGGTTTTCAAACAGAAGTAAGAGTAAACAATACTCGTGGATCAAGGCTCAGACTACTTCAGTTGCAAGCGTTGGGAACACTTGACCTAACCAACAGAAATGCCCACAGTGTGGCAGATGTTACCCCTGTGAGTGCCGAGCACATGAGAGGGCTTGTTTTAAGTGTGGTTCCCAAGATCATTTTGTTAGAGAATGCCCCGAGATAGTTGAAAAAGAGAAAATTCTGAGTGCAAGATCGAGAAGCACTACTAGAGGGAGACAACAGAGAAACCCAAGAAGTGGGATGAGTAGTAAGAGTACTCCTAGAGAGCAGGCTGCAAGATCTGAGGGTAGAGCGCCTGTGAGGACTTATGCCATTCGCGCTCGCGAAGAGGCGTCATCCCCTGATGTAATTACGGGTACATTTTCTCTCCATGATACTAATGTTGTTGCTTTAATTGATCCGAGGTCTACCCATTCGTACATTTGCATGAAATTAGTATCTAGTATGAGCATGCCTATAGAGTCTACAGAATTTGTGATAAAAGTCCAATCCTTTAAGCAAGAGTGTATTAGTTGATAAGGTATGCAAAGATTGCCCATTGATGATTAGAGGTCATTATTTTAAGGCAAATCTTATGCTATTGCCATTTGATGAATTCAATATAATTCTTGGTATGGACTGGTTAACCACTCATGATGTGATAGTAAATTGTGGAAAGAAATATATTAAATTGAGATGTGAAAATGGGGGCACTCTTCGTGTTAAATCAGATGAACAAGACAGATTGCCTGTAGTGATCTCTCATATGTCTGCTCAGAGGTATGTAAGAAAGGGGTATGAAGTATATCTTGCTTTTGTTATGAATGCTAAAGAAACTGAGTTAAAGATTGAATCAGTGCCGATAGTATGTGAGTACGCAGATGTATTTCCAGAAGAATTTCTAAGGTTGCCTCCGGTTAGAGAGGTTGAATTTGGCATCGAGTTAGCTCCTGGTACGACACCTATATTGATATTACATACATTAAATAATGCATTTCAATAGTTTTTGTGGGGTGCGCCTCTTATTTCAATATTTTTTTTCTCTTAATTAAACTTTGCTATCTTTTCCAAGTTGAACTCTGATTAATCTAAGAATATTTTAGTCATATTAAGACTTTAATATTAGCTTATTTAAAGGGTCTTTGTAACCTTGTTTTAAAGAGTTTTTTTAGAATATCTCTTATGTGAGATTTGATGAAGAGTTTTTGAGAGAACTTTGTATTCAAGTTTTGGTTTTTGCTTATTTAGGTTATTTTCTCCATCTTGTAGTCTTTGCTAGTTTGTCGATTAGTGAAGTTTTCTTTGCCCATGGTTTTTTATCCTTTTTAGAGGAGTTTTTCATGCAAAATTTGTGTTTTTGATTTTCTCTACTTTTCTATTTTATTTGTTTATACAGGTCGATTCCCAATAAATTGGTATCATAGCTTGATTTGAATTTTGCATACAACCAGTTCAGAGATGGCGATAAGATACGATATCAAGTAGTTCAATGGGATCACAAATTTCAATCTATGACAAGTTTGAATGATGACAATTCTAGTTAAGAACGATCTAAAAAAGGTCATTACAATGCAAAAACCGGTGGATATGAATCAGACAGAATGAGAAGAGCTTAATGAGAAGGCACTATCAACAATTCAGTTGTGCCTCACGAACAATGTATTACAGAAGGTTCTTACAAAGAAAACTCATTCCAAAATGTTATAGGTTGGGTCACATAAATTTGTGTGTTTGATCTTCTCTAATTCTCTTGTCTGTTGATTATACGAGTCGATCCCCAACAAATTGGTATTAAATCTTGGTTCAGATTTTGTAATTGACACATTCAGATTTAACAACAGCGAAGTTTGATATTGAAAGGTTCGATGAAATCACAAATTTTAGTTTATGGCAAGTTCGAATAGCGATAATTTTGGTTCAAAACAGTCTGAAGAACGTTATTACCAGGCAAAAACCTGAAAACCTAAATGAGTTAGAATGAGAAGAGCTTGATGAGAAGGCTCTATCAACAATTCAATTGTGCCTCAGGAACAATGTATTGTAGTACGTGCTTACAGATAAAATGGCAATAGCCTCACGGAGAAAATTAAAAACCCTATACATGACAAAGTCTCTAGCTAATCAATCGGTGTTTGAACAACGGTTATACACATAAATGATATGAAGAACCTTAAGGTCACATCAGTCAATTTGTTACTTTCTTGAATGATCTGAAGAATGTCCAGGTTAACATAAATGATGAAGATCAGGCTATGTTATTATCGTGCTCTTTTCCCCATTCGTGAAAACTTTTAGGGAGACCTTAATTTATGGTAGAGATAAACTTTCATTTAAGGATGTGACATTGATTTATGGTAGAGAAAAAGGATAAGGACCTCTCATCAAAACAAGAGTTCCACGAGACTCGATGGAAATCCCACAATTCTTTGAGTCTAAATTTCTCAAGAAGATGAGATTCTTCTTTAAATCAGGCACATGCCTAACATTTGATAGTGTCCTAATGCTTTCGTCGTGCATCCTGATTTGAACAGTACCAATATCGGTTACCTTACAAGGTGAATTGTTTCCCATAAGCACAACTCCACCTTCAACTGGACTATATTTGGAGACCTTCAACTAGATTATATGAAAGGTCCTTCTCCTTTTTCTTGGAGAATAAGTTGATTGTTTTACTTGGAGATTAATGTTTTTTATAGGATTATTGATGATTATTTAAGAGATAAAATTAACACTTAGATTAGTGATAAGAACTTATCTCTTTAGCGGTTGGTCAATATTTGAAGAAGGCTAATGAATATTACGTTTGTTGGTGTCTTCAAGGGGTAGTTTTTTAATTTCTTTTGTAAACAATTTCTTTATGCTTACACTTGTTATTTTTGTGACACTTTTGTTAATTTTTCTTGGAGATAAATTATTGATTATAAATAAGGTTGTTTGGGCTGAGTGATTTGTAACAATTAGGTTCATTGTTGGTGTAACATCCAGAATTTTTAGTGGTACCAAAAATGGTGGTTTCGAAACCCTGATTTTCAATGATCGAGTCCAAAATTATTATAGAATTATATTAAGTCTCGGTCCAGTAATTTTAGCGATTGAATAGTTAATTAAAGAAAAAAAGACTAAATCGTATAAGACATAAAACTTAATCGTTATTGATTTTTATTAGCTAAAATGCATGATTAATGCTTGTTAAGGATTTAAATGTTAATTTACACATTTTTAGATTAGTGTACGATTTCTACTTGATTTTATAACAATAAATTTGTTAAAAGTTAAGTTAAAAATTAAGTTAAAATATATTAAACATAAAACTTAAGTGGATGGCCATTTGGTTTTATCACCTTTTCTTCTTTACTTAACTAGGCCACCATTGTTAATAGCTTAAGGAATTCAGTCACTCTTCCTTACCTTGCATGGTGAGTAATTCAAACTCGTTTTTTCATTTTTTTTTGTGTGTTTGATATCGTTGTAGCTTAATCTAGCTAACCTAGGGACTATTTCATAGAACTGTTAAAATTTTTGAAATATGCCATTAATGATTTTTAGTTATTCATGAGGTTAAATGATAAATTTATGAGCTTGGTTGTTGAATAGGACTATTTTGTAAAGGAATTTTGGTTAGTTTTGAGCTTATGGACTAATATGAAAATATGTTAAGTTTAGCATAAAAATTCTGTAAATTTTAGTATTTGAAGGCTGTTTGAGGATGGAATTATAATCGATTTTGAGTATTGGGGTTTAAATGTGGAAAGTATAATAGTTTCAGTTTTAGAGACTGTAACAGCTTGGTTTAGACCCTAGTCGGAATAGTGGTTTCGAGACCACTAATCTGAGGTTGGAATAATATTTTAATATTATTTTTGGTGTTTATTATATGTGATATAGCCTGTGTGAAAACTCTGTGTGGTAATTTTATTGACTGTGTGTCAAATTAAGATAAATGACTTAATCGCATAAAGTGCAAAATGTTATGTGATGATTGTTAAGTGCTTAATTGTTTTTGTCTTTATAAATTGGAGGACTTATGAGGCAATTAAGCCGTTATTAAGTTAGTGGATGATGGAGGGACATTTATAACCAATTATAATATATGTTATAATGTTTTATAATAAGGGTAAAATAATAAAGATTGTATTATTATGTATTAAATAAAACAAAAAGAAAGATGAAATCATGTTCATCTTCTTGGTGCCAAAATTAGAAAAGAAAAAGGAGGAAGAAAAGCTTCGAAATTTCGGCTAGGGTTGATTTAAGGTGTGTTTGAGCTCGGTTTTTGATAATTTCTATGTTTTCGTGATCGTTGCTTTGTGCTCTTTCAAACCCATGCTTAAATTTGTGAATTTATGATGTTTTTGAAAAGTACCATTGATGAACATGTGAGTTATTGAATGTTTGATTGTGGAAAATGAAAGATATGTGTTTGATTAATATAGTTTGTCTTTGAAGTTTTGATGAATTTGTGTAATATGGGCTTAATTGTGAAAATGAGAAATGGAAGGACTAAAATGTGAAATAAATCAAATGTGTGGGCTTGAATTAGCATGGGAAGAATTCGGAAAAGCTTGAGTGAGTAGAAATTTGATGTATTTTATGATTTTGTGAATTAGGGACTAAAGTGTCGAAATGTGAAAATGTAAGGGCTATTTTGTAAAATGCCCTAAATAAGTGTGTATGGACTTAATTGAATGAATTGGTGATTGAATGGATTGAATTTGAATGTGTATAGACCAAGAAAGGAGATGTTCGGATCGAGATCGAGGCAAAGACAAAGTGCTCGATTAATCGACCGTTTTGGTATTTCGACGTCCGAGGTAAGTTCGGACATAATACGTGTATTTAACTATTCGGACATAATACGTGTATTTAACTATGTTAATGCTATGAAATGAATGGTATGATATTATTGAATTATGAATGCTATGTGAGAGCTTGAGTTACGTGTCACTAAGTGTGCGTATTCGGAAATGTGATCGAGATGATTAGCACTGTGTGTGTGAAATAATATAAGCTTCGGCTTTGTAGTTGGCATTGTGTGTGCGATACCAATTAAAGATCGGTTTGATATAGATGCACTAAGTGTGTGATGTTAATTAAGCTTTGGTTAATGATTTGGGCACTAAGTGTGCGATTGAACCGAAGAAGGGACGAAAGTTGATCGAAATGAAGTAGTGAGAATTGAGTAGCATATGTAGTCGATAACTAAGTGTTGGCTAAGGTATGTTCAGAACCTATGTGGTTGATGAAATTATGAATGTGATCATGGAAGGTTAATTGAGCATATTAGCTTTGGATGGTATGGTATATGTGTGTTTGTGAATTAATCTATGTGATGGTTTGTTTTAGTATAATGTATTATGTTACGGACTTACTAAGATTTGGAAAGCTTACTGTGTGATTTGTTTCTCTGCTTTGCAGTGTCAGTAAAGCTAGCTTGGATCCGATATCATCAGCATCTCAATCACACTATCAGCAATCTATTTTGGTACTTACAAAGATGTGTATATAATGTAATATAACATGTATAGGCTAGTTGTTTTGAAATACAATTGAGATGTGTAAATAGCCATGTGATGTGACTAGATAAGTGTTGGTAAAATGCATAAATGATTGTGGTATATGAAGTAAGTTTTGGTATGGTTTGATGGCAATGAAAATGTCTTAAGAATGGTAAGCTTAGTGATGGATTGAAGCTAATATGATCTAGTGATACTGTGGATGATTCATGTTTGGTAATGTATGTGTTCTAGTTGTGCAATTATGTATATAATTTGACATGATTAGAAATGAGATCAAGTAGGATAGTATGTTGAATATTTGACATGTTTTTGGTTGCCAAATTGTGTATGAAAAGATGTTTAATTGTGCTTGTAAGGGTGACCCTTGTTTGGGTGGCAAATTGGCATTGCGAATGGCCTATTTTGCATACATGGCCAAGGGACACGGGCGTGCGTCCCTGCCGTGTGGCTCAAGTGCCATTTCAAAGTGTTCCTGGGCAAGTTACACGGCTGTGGTACATGGGCGTGCCTGGTGGTCGTGTGATCAAGTCAGTAGCTATCTTAATTACATACGACCATGGCACACGGGCGTGTCTGGTGGTCGTATGGACAAGTCAGAATGTATGCTCTGTTTTGGCACGGCCTAGACACAAGGGCATGTCTGGTAGCCGTGTGAGGCACACGGCTTGACTACACGGGCGTGTGACCTCTACAGTTTGAAAAGTTTTAAATTTCAGAGAATTTTCGTAAGTGTTCGGTTTAGGCTTGACCCCTTTCTAGTATGTGATTAAGGTCTTGAAGACCTCAGTAAGGGAACATATGTACATAATTGAATATGTTTATTTGATGATTGACTTTGTGTCGTGAAATGGATGTGAAATGTTCTAATTGTTTGGGTAATGCCTCATAACCCTATTCTGACAATGGTTTCGGGTTCGGGGTGTTACAGGGACTAAATTGAACAAAATGTAAAATGTAAAAGTTCAGTGAAAATTTATAAAATGAAATTAATAGGTCATATGTAACAACCTGATTTAGGGGCTAGTCGGAATAGCGATTTCAGAACCACTAGTTCGAGATCGAAAAAAATTAGTTATAATATTATTTTATGTGTTATAGCACGATTATATGAGTTCATGAAAATTTTGGTGCATTAATTTTAGCAATTTCATGCTTAATGGCGAAAAAGGACTAAATTGCATAAAGTGCAAAGTTTCATTTACAAGCTAAAAGCACCAAATAGCCATAGAACCTTAAATTGGAAGCCTTTAAAGTGCAATTAGACCCATAGAAAGGGGTAGGCCGGCCATAAAGACAAAGAAAAGACATGGTCAATGGTTAAGTAACATTTGGTAACAAAATTGATTTTTAATCATAAAATAAAGAAAAGTTATCATCTTCCCCATTTCTCTTCTTCTCTCCACTGAAAATTTCAGCAAAGAAAGGGCATGGAAGCTTGAAAACTTTTAGCCACTTAAATCCTTGCAAGTAAGTTATTTTGATGGCTAGCTTTGATAATTTTTGTACTTTTAGAACCCTTGTAGCATTATCTAGCTATTGAGGGGACTATTTTGCAAGATGGTTGAGAGTCTAGGGTTTTGCCATGAAAAAATTTATGCTGTTTTCTGAAATTATATGGAAGAAGATGAGTCTTGGTTGTTAAATAAACAACTTTTGTGAAAGGAGTTTCCATGAAAACATCTAAAAAGAGAACTTTTTGTAAAGGTTGTAAATAGATGGTAAATGTGTGAAATAATTGATACTGTGAGTTGTTATAAGAGTAATAAATGTTTATCTAGGCTTGTTAAAGGAGGAAATTTGATTAGAATCGATTTACGAGCCTAGGGGCAAAATTGTAATTTTGCCAAAGTATGATTCATGGGTTATTTTAGTCAATGTGGTTATTAAACAAGTGAAATTGTTATTATAGATCAAGAAACACGAAGCCCGAACCCAAACTGAGGCAAGGACAATGTCGTGGACTAAATTGAACAATTCCACATATATATTTTGGTACCGAGGTAAGTTTGTATGAATTTAAGCTACATAATGCTATTATGTTTTTAATTGTTTGATATCATGAGAAATGCCTATTATTTTTAGTAAAATGATAAATGATGCTTCAATGAAAGTATAATGAGATTTTGTAAAGCTGAAGTCCCGGTTAAGCATCCAGAATAGTAAGGATACTATTATCACGACACGAGAGAATGTAGGTCCCGTAAAAGACCATGTTTGGGACATGGCCTTGGCATCAAAAAGGAGATCTCTTGTACGACCATGTCTATAACATGGCATCAAAATCGATATACGATCTCGTATAAGACCATATCTGGGATATGGCATCGACATCGAGATATGAGATCCCGTGTAAGACCATATCTGGGATATGGCATCGGCATCGAGATGTGATCCCATGTAAGGCCATATCTGGGATATGGCATTGGCATCGTGTTACAAGCATGATGAGATTGAATATCCTTCGATATTCCAAGTAGTTCAAAGGGTAAAGAGTTAAGTCTATGTTAAAGATGACAATGAGTTAAGTTATGTTCAAGATAGCATAAGTGCTAAACTACGTGATGAAGTGATACATGTACCCATGAGTAAAACACGATATATGAATCCGAAGTGTGATATGTGTGTGGTAAGAGTAAATATGAGTAAGTTGTGTCAAGTGTTTGAGAACTTGTGTAGCAATTATTCAATGAGATGAATGGATGCTATCATAAGTCTTTATGTAACATCCTAAAATTAGGGGTCTGGCATTTTTGCACTATTGCATGTGTTGGGCTTGTTTAGCTTGTTTTTGGGTGTTTTTGGGGGTCCTAGAGAGGCTCGGGTTCGAGCCCAAGCCCTGGGAAAATTTTGGTTTTTGCCTCTTTAGTGGGGAAGGACTGTTGGAAACAAGACTTAAGGAAATTTATTTGTGTCTTGCTAACACAAGAGAGCATATGGCAAGAGGGTTGTGGTGTCAATGTGAGAGCTTGAAGGAAAGGGGTTCGAATCCCACTTGTGCCAAGTCAAAAGTTTTATTTTTTATGTTAGCTGAATGAAGGAAGAAGAGTTCGGTTAAGACTCTGCAAGGGAGAGGGGAGACTTTGTCAAACCGTTTGAATGAGAGAAGGAGAGGAATATGAGGAGAGAATCGTGGAGTGAATCAAGATGTGAGAGAGTTGTGCCGTGAGTGGAGACTCCATCTATGCATTTTCAGCTAGGGAGGAAAATGAAACATTTTTGGTAGGGTTTTAGCCGAAATTCTATTTGGTTTCCTGAGCATTTTTCGGTTTGTTTTCTTTGTTGGGAGCATTTCGGGTCAATTCTTTCTTGGCAATTTCCTGCTGGCCGAATTCATTTTCTCCTCCTCTTCTCCAAAATTGAAGTCATTTTCTACTATTCTTGGCTAATAGCCGAACCCCCTCCTACTCACCTATTCTCTCATTTCATCCACTTCTTCTCTCTTCTTAGGTCAAGAGCCACCCTACCTCTACTTTGATTTCCTTTAGCTGATTACTTGGTAGCTTGAAGCTTGGTGTTTTCTTTTTGGGTGCTAAATCTCTTCTTTCCATTCGGCTTCTCTCTGATCAAAGGTAATGCTTCTTTCCTCTTTATTCTCTTTCATCTCTTTTACTTCTCCTCAAAACCAAAGCACTCAATCTCAATTCTTTATGGTTTAGGCCGAATTCACCTACCCTCTGCCAACGCAAATCCCTCTTGTTGTGGTAAGGGCCGAAAACTCTAAGGTGCTTCTTAGTGCAGACTGCTTTGTGTTCTTTTCCAAGTGTTGGTAAGTTGGAGCATGGCCGATTAGAGGTGGAAGTTCCTTTTATCTCGTTGAGTTTGTTAGGGCTGAAAGGCCGCTTCTCTTATTACCATGTATAGTTTTTCTAACGCGATCTTTTTGATAGCGGCACAGATCTTTGAGCGGTAGAAGGAGGACCGAATACCCTATTTAGAAGGGAGGCTAATTTTTGTTGGTAAGTTAAGCCTATAGTCATAGGTATTCACATTTTGGGATTATCAAACAAGAAGACTAACTGAGGGCCAATTATGTTCTTAGGTGCTTCAGGGAGTAACGTGATCCATATTCCAAATCAGGTGTGTAATCTCACACCCTTCTGGATGATTGCTTGCAATGTTCTGTGACTCGGCCAAAAGCCGAAAAGCCAGAAAACCAGCATCTGTGACTACTCGACCGTGCGAGCGTTCGTAGTGGTAAATTGAAATATGAATAATGACGGTATATCGTTAAAAGTGTCACGAGCACTCTCGCGAAACTGAGGCTATAACGGACCTGATCAAGTAGAAACTGGCCAAATGGGCCCAATGGGCTATCCGACCCAGTTGGGCAAAATTGATGAAAAACCATCCAATGATAGATGTGATTGCGTAATCTAAAAAAAGAGAGACCGAAACCATACGAAATGGGCCACACGAGTGTGTTGGCCCATTTGGGTCTGAAACAGATTTTGGGCCCAATAGTTCTGTAGAGACCCAAAAAGGGTCCTGTGTCGCTCGAAGCGATAGGAGGCCTTCGTAAAGGTCGTTAAATTCAAAATTACCGAAATACCCCTGGAGGGTAAAATTATCGAAATACCCCTAGAGGGTAAATGACTGTTATACCCTTGATTATGGTTGGTTATCTTGTATATGCTTTATTTACACTTTTGTACGTATGATGCATTGAATTTATAGTATGTTGCATGGGTTGGGATTGATGATCGGAGGAAGTTATTCTGGTGGCTCTGCCACATTCTGTGCAGTGGCCTTGCCACGTATATTCTTTTATTCTAATGGCTCCGCCACGCTTCTATTATTAGCAGCTTGTCTGCCATATTGGTGTGTAGGGCTAGGTGGGTTGACTTGATCCCCACAGGTGTGTAGGGTTGGTACGGGGGTGTGTTTGGTTGGATTGGGTTGGTTGCTTACTCTATTTGTATTATCATGTTTTTAGGGCTAAGGCCCAGATTGTTACCAAGTAAGGCTTTGGCCCAGTCTGCTTCTGTATCGGCTCGGGCCCAGTTAATGACCGATTAGGGAATTACACACTGAGTTCTTGTAACTCACCCCTCTACTTTAACCTTGTAGGTGATCCCTAGCGTTAGAGGATTTGGAGCAGCGGAGGACTCTGTGGTGGCCATACATCGGAGTACTTCTCACAAACTTTAGTAAATTTCAGTTTAACTTTATTTTAAGATTATTTATTTTGGGTTAATATTTTGGAATAAGGCCTTTGGAATTTTATTTTTCTTTTAAACTTTCATTTCAGTTATGCTTAAACTAGAAATGATTAAACTCTGGGTTTTCCTAAAACGATAAATAATTGTTTTCCAAATATCATGTTTCCGCAACTCATTGAATTTGATTTCTCTATAAACAAAGTTTTCAAAAATAATAATAACAACGTTTTGACAAGAAAACTACTTAAACAAATCTGAATTTTGCAAACAACAAGGCTTGAAAATTTCAAAAAGAATACGAGGTTTTTAACGAACACGCAGTTTTTAAACAACCTTTCTATGTGACATGCTAGATCCGGTCGTAACATCTAAGTCAAGTCTGGGGTGTTACATTTTATGTTATCAGAGCCCAGTTACAAAACTCGGCTGTGGAATGGGTTTGAAAACGTTTTTCAAAATTTGTTTGAAATATAGTTTAGAAAATATATATCATTATTGGAAGTATCGAACACTGAGTCTCCGACACCAAATCCGTAAGTTCCCTTACTTTATATTTGGTTATCTGATGAAATTACTGTAGGGTGAAAACTACTAGAAATAGTGGTAGTGCCTTGAAACTGTTAGCTATAGGAATTAAGACTATAGAGACTGAAACAGTAGGAAATTCGATCCACGAAAACAACTATTATACCTATTTTCCATAAAACACTTGTTAATAAACATTGGAACTATAGACTAGTTCATAAAATTCTTAATCAGATTAATTCGATTCAGCAATATGAGGACAATAGGACGTGGATGAGGAACACGCGGCCGCGGTAGGGGTCGATGTGCTAGGGCTGGATCCTCAGAATTGGGGCATATACCCGAAAGAGAGGCGCTGGCATCACCAATAACTGAAACAGGGTCTTATAACCAAGCCAGAGCTGATGTGCTGACTCAGCTATTAGGGAGGTATTGGAGGAGGTTAAAGAAATTGGTTGAACACTTCGAGTTGGGTGCGTGGACTGTAAGAAGAAAAGAGATTGCATTTTTCTAGGGTCACAGTCTCGTTCAGTGAAGCATGTTAAGGCACGTCCAAACTTTTTGGCTTGCGAATATTGCAGAAGGTGTCACCCGAGTGAATGTTGGAGGAGGTCAGGAGCATGCTTGAGATGCGGGTCTGAGAAGCATAAGGCTCGAGATTGTTCCATCACTATTAAGTCGGGTATGTTTTGGTTGGATGTGGTGTTTGAATGTAGAAAATTTTATGTATGTGTGATAAATACCTGTTTGCTTCTGTAGTTAGATATTTGGTTAGGTTAAGAGGTTTCTAGATTAGGTTAGAAGTGTATTAGTGTTATTGGAATGAGAGTGCGCAGCAGCAGCGTGGTAGAGTAGTCTGTGTTAAACCACTGTTAAATAGCTGGAAATTTTGAGGGCGAAATTTCTTTAAGGGGGTAGATTTGTAGCGTCCCGAAATTGGGCCTCGGAGAATTGGGCCTATTGGGCCCCGAGCGTAGGAGCATTTTAAAATTTTTTGGGAATATAAGAACGACATTATTTCAAGTTGGACCTGTTAGGAAGGTGATTTTGGAGGGTTATGGGGTTTCTATGAAGTCCCGAGTTCAAGTTAGGCCATAGGAAAAATTTTGATTTTTGGCTCTTTAGGGGAGAGGGCTACTGGAAGTAGGATTTAAGTAAAATTGGGTGTGTTTAGGAGACACAAGTGGCGTGTGTGGTGTGGTGGCTGTGGCGTCATTGGCAGAGTAGGAGGAGAAGGGTTCGAATCCTACAGATGGCAAATGGAAGGCTTTTATTTTGCTCAGGAGAAAATAAGAGGTTGTGTTGGGATCAAATACTAGTGGAGAGGAGTTTGAATTGGTCAAGGTTGTTGCGGGAATTTGAATTAGAGATGGGGAGTAAATTAAGGAGGGATTTATGGAGAAAATCGTGGGAATGGATGAGTGAGGGGGAGTTGGCCGAATGTGGGGAAGTAAATGGGGATTTTCAGCCAAGGTTTTTGGCATTTTGGAAAGTGCACATTCGGTTGTGTCAAGGGGTGTGCCGAATTCTTCTTTGTTGGGTCTTTGGAAAATACAAAGGGTCATTTTAGCATTTTTAAGGAATTTCAAGTCATTTTCTCCTCACTGTGAACCTTAGCCGAACTCTCAGTTGGCTTTGCTCCTATTTTCGGTTTTTGTTTTCCACTTAGAGCATTTCGAGTTTTTTTTCATTTGGCATTTTTCTTGTCTTGGTACACTTTTCTTCCCTCTTTCTTTCTCCCATTTGTGACTTGGCCGAATCTTCTTGTGAGATTGACCATTCGTGCGTTTTTCGTCTTCAACCTTTCTTCTCTTCCCTTTAAGCCGAATAACCAGATCTCTTCTATGGGATTTTCTTTTAAGCTGAACATCAATCGGTTGGAGTTTGGGTTCTCTTTTGTTGGCCGAATGTGGTAAGCCTTTGCATTCATTCTCTTTCTTTTTCCTCCACACTATTCTTCTTTCTCTAGCCGAGCACAATATTCTCTCGTTCTCTTAATATCTTATTTCTTTCTTTTGGAATCCTAAGCTGAAACACTCTTCCTAGGGGGATAGGCCGAATTCTCTAGCAAGCAAAGGGTGGAGATCATTAACGTTGGTTTCGGTAAGGTTGAAGTTGTTCATATACCCTTTTTAATTCGATGATTAGTGTTTTTCTTGTGACCCTATTTTGTGGAGATGACATCGTTTTCCTTCACTCTTATGGAGTGGGCCGAATGTTGAATTGAGGCTAACCTTTTTGGGTTCATCGATTAATTGTTTTAAGAACTTATTTCAGTAGCCAGGGTGCAAAGCCTAATTCGGGTTCACTATAAAAGATGGGGGTCACAAGCTTGTGGTAAGTAACTCTAGCGGTGTTGTAAGTCATGAGATTATGAATCCTGTTGAGAAGAGGGATTAACCCTTAATTATCGTTATTTTAGGGACAATGAGGAGTAATTTCTTTCGGCAATCCAATCAGGTGTGTAATCTCACACCCTTCTGGATGATTGCTTGCAATGTTCTGTGACTTGGCCGAAAGCTGAAAAGCTGAAAAAATCGGCATCTGTGACCACTCGAGCGTGCGAGCACTTGTAGTGGTAAATCGAAATACGAATAATGACGGTAAGTCAGTGAGAGTGTCACGAGCACTCTCGTGAAATTGAGGTTGTAACGGGCCTGATCGAGCCGAAACAAGCCAGATGGGCCTAATGGGCTATCTGGTTCACTTGGGCAAAATTATTGGAAAACTATAAAGTGATAGGTTCGATTGCGAAATCTGTAAATCTGAGACCGAAACCATGCGTATTGGGCTACACGAGCGTGTGGGCCCGTTTGGGCCTGAAATGGATTTTAGGCCTAATAGTTCCGTAGAGACCCAAAAAGGGTTCGGTGTCGCTTGAGGCAGCAGTAGGCCTTCGGAAAGGCTGTTAAATGATAAAATTACCAAAATACCCCTGAAAGGGTAACTTACCGAAATACCCCTGGAAGGTAAATGACCAATATACCCTTGATTATAGTTGGTTATTATGTATATGTTTTATTTACACTTTTGGTATGTATGATGCATTGCATTTATAATATGTTGCATGGGTTGGGTTTGATGATCGGAGGAAGTGTATTCTGGTGGCTCTACCACATTTTGTGTAGTGGCCATGCCACGTATATTCTGTTATTCTGGTGGCTCCTCCACAAATTCTGTGATTAGCAGCTTGTCTGCCATATTGGTGTGTAGGGCTGGGTGGGTTGACTTGATCCCCACAGGTGTGTAGGGTTGGTACGGGGGTGTGTTTGGTTGGATTGGGTTGGGCTACATACTATGTTTGCATTAGCATGTTTATAAGGCTAAGGCCCAGATTGTCACCGAATAGGGCCTCGGCCCAGTCTGCTTCTGTATGGGCCCGGGCCCAGTTAATGTCTGATTAGGGGATTACACACCAAGTTCTCGTAACTCACCCCTCTGCTTTAACTTTGTAGGTGATCCCCAACGTTAGAGGATTTGGAGCAGCGGAGGGCTCTGTGGTGGCCATACATCGGAGTAGTTCTCATGAACTTTAGTAAATTTCAGTTTAGCTTTATTTTAAGATTATTTATTTTGGGTTAATATTTTGTAATAAGGCATTTGGAATTTTATTTTTCTTTTAAACTTTCATTTCAGTTATGCTTAAACTAGAAACGATTATACTCTGGGTTTTCCTGAAACGACAAATAATTGTTTTCAAAATATCACGTTTCTGCAACTCATTGAATTTGATTTCCCTATAAACAAAGTTTTCGAAAATAATAATAACAACGTTTTGACAAGAAAACCACTTAAAAATTTTGAATTTCGCAAACTAAAAGGTTCGAAATTTTCAAAAAGAATACAAGGTTTTAGCGAACACACAGTTTTTAAACAACTTTTCTATGTGACATGCTGGATCCGGTCGTAATGTCTAGGTTACATGCAGCTTTGGGTACAAGGTTAGACTTTAGCACAGTGTTTCATCCACAGACTGATGGTCATTCGGAGAGGGTAATCCAGATTCTAGAAGACATGTTAAGGGGTTGTCTGATTGACTTCAGGGGCAGTTGGGAAGATTATTTACCGTTAACGGAATTTGTGTATAACAACAACTACCAATCCAGCATTCAGATAGCACCCTACGAGGCGTTATATGGTCGTAGGTGTCGTACCACTACGTGTTGGACAGAATTGGGTGAGTGACGATTGTTGGGTCCAAAATTAATTTCGGAAACTGAGGAGAAGGTGAGGTTGATTCGGGGCAGGTTAAAAGAAGCTTCTGATAGACAGAAGTCGTATGCAGATCTGAAGTGTAAGGAGATAGAGTATTCGGTGGGGGATTATGTTTTCTTGAAGGTCTCACCTTGGAAGAAGATTTTTAGACTTGGACGGAAGGGCAAGTTGAGCCCTAGGTTCATCGGGCCTTATTGGTTTTTGAAACGTGTTGGACCGGTCGCATATCAGCTTGACCTGCCCCCTGAGTTAAATCGGATACATAACGTAATTCACGTTTCTATGCTGAGGCGCTACCGCTCAGATCCTTCTCATATAGTGCCGGTGGAAGAAATTGAGGTAAGACCTGATCTGACATTTGAAGAGGAACCGGTACAGATTTTGGATCAAGATGTTAAAGTGTTGAGGAGGAAATCTGTTCCGTTGGTCAAATTATTGTGGCGTAGTCACGGTTCAGAAGAAGTTACATGTAGCACCCCTATCCCGAGTCCGTCGCCGGATTAAGGTTAGGAGCGTTACTGGACAAATTGAAAATATTCACAGACGAAATCATACATTCAATCATCATTCTCAGACATAATGTCCCTTAAACGGGCCCTCGAGACCTTAATCATACTTATAAGTCGAGTCAGGACTAAACTGAAATACATATGAAATTCCACGAAAATTTGAAACTTTTCTAAAATACAGGGGAGACACGCCCGTGGGAGGAGACCGTGTGCCCTCCACGGCTTCTAGACACCCCCGTGTATCCATCCGTGTTTATACTGACTATACCAACACGATCATTAGGCACGCCCGTGTGCCATGGCCGTGTTCTTTTAAGTCATATACTGACTTCCCCACTACGGTCACCAAGCACGCCCGTGTCGAGGCCGTGTACTTTTATGTTAGCTACTGACTTGTACACCAAGACAGATGACACGCCCGTGTCGAGGCTGTGTGATGATAAACTTCATCCTACAATTCACCCACAGTCGTTAGGCACACCCGTGTGCCACAACCGTGTGACATTATAGGCCATTTACAAGGCCAAAATGCCACCCACAAAGGGTCATACCTACAAGCCATATTCAATAAGATATTTCATGCACATAAAACCATCAAAAGCATATTGAAATAACCATTCAAACCTTACATTCAAAATCAATCCCAACTATGGAAATCTCAAGGATTAAAACTCATATCATTACAAGACTAATTCATGCATTTGCTTATTCAAACTTGGCCATTCCACATTCTTTCATCATACCAAAAGATACATTCTATAATACATTCATTTAAGCAAAGTTTCAAACTCTTAAATAGCCAAATCACATGGCTAAGATCACATAACTATTTATACCAAAATACTAGCCTATAATGCCATATCTAGCTTTATACAATATCAAAATGTACCAAAATAAGATCTATAGTGTGATGATAATCCAAGACGGTCCCAAGCATTCAGTAGCTTTGACGACCGATAAAACAGATTAAACACACACAGAGTAAGCTTTCCAAAAGCTTAGTAAGTCAATATACAAACAAACTTAGCATAAAATGCATATATTTGCTTTGGTTCATACACTTTTGACCACATTGCCATATTCACAATTCAGAGATCATACAAACACTTATCTTATTTCACCAAAACTTTATACAACATATCATCAATTCCATATTCATAGCATCATAGTAAGATCATATTGATGCTTACCTTGTATACACAATTAGTGTATAATCAACATACCTGTATCAGATTTACAATCACATATTTGTTCATAGCTCGGATTTGGAATTAGTATCATAGACTTGCCCGTTGAACCGTAATAAATCTTATAGGATACTCAGAAAGCTCAGAATAATCGTATAATGCCAACGTCCCAGATGAGGTCTTACATGCACTCGGATATCGATGCCACTATCCCAGACAGGGTCTTATACGAATCAAAACGATGCCGATGTCCCAGACAGGGTCTTACACATAAGTGTCATAATGATGCCAACGCGTTCGGGCGTGGTCTTACACATAACCGATATATCGATGCCATCTTTGTCGGGGTCTTCTTACACGAATCTCAAATCAATGCCAATGTCCCAGACGTGGTCTTACATGATAAAACAGAACAGATACCTATGTCAAGGTTCGTACGAGGCTTCTCAGACTTAGTTAATATACCGAACTTATCTCGGAATTCAATTACAGAATTTCTCATACGCATTCGTTATCATCATTAAACATATGAACAACTACAAATGCATACATATTCATTTATTTGTATAGTGACTTACCTCGGATTCGGTTTATCGGAATAAAAAATGGCTACTCGATAACTTTCGCTTTCCCGCGATCTAAATTCGTTTTCCTCGGTTCTTGATCTAAACATATTCAGAATTAACCCTTTTATTCACTAGATCATTCAATTCAATCCAAAGACACACATTTAGGGTAATTTGCAAATCAGCCCTCACATTTGCACACTTAATCAATTTAGCCGAATATATATACATTTCATACAAGTCCATACTTTCCATCAAATTCACAAATTAGTCCCTCACTTTGTCATTTTCTTAATTTAGCCCTATTTAGCTAAATTCATCAAAACTTCAAGAACAAAACATGTTCATCTACCACCAGTCTATCATTTAACACCTTAAAGCATCATAAAGCTCAACCTAGCATCAATGGCACAACTTACAAACATCACCAATACACAAAATTGAAACATGGGTTTGATAGTAGACGAAGCAACGATTACAAAAACGTAGAAATTATCGAAAACCGACTCAAATTCATACCTTAATTTGAGCTTGAAAATGCCGAATGCCTAGCTTAATTTTTTTCTTTCTTTTCTTTGCTTATTCGGTGGATGAACAAATAGATTAAAGCTTATTTTAAGCTTTAATTTTATTAATAATATGTTATAAACAAATTTTACCATAATAACCTTTCATATAAAAATGTATAAAACATAGTTACAAGGTCATTTATGACCTTAGCCATCCACTAACCATGGAAATGGCCAAATTGCCACATAAGTCCTCATATTTAAAAAGTCATAACACATAAGCACTTTAACATATAGCATACAACTTTCATATTTAATGCAATTTCATCCTTTCGTCAAATTAAACACACAGACAGATAAATTAACTTACGAAACTTTAACACATGCTTAATCATATATCAAAGGCACAGAATATAATATTAAAATATTATATGAACTCAGATTTGTGGTCCCGAAACCACTGTTCTGACTAGGGTATAAACCAGATTGTTACGCTACGTGGGAGCCTGAGGAGACAATTCGACGGCAATACCCTCACCTCTTTTGATCAGGTAAATTTTGAGGTCAAAATTTCTTTAAGGGGGTAGAACTGTAACATCCTAAAATTAGCGGTCTGGCATTTTTGCACTATTGCATGTGTTGGGCTTATTTAGCTTGTTTTTGGGTGTGTCTGTGGGTCCTAGTGAGGCTCGGGTTCAAGCCCAAGCCCTGGGAAAATTTTGGTTTTTGGCTCTTTAGTGGGGAAGGACTATTGGAAGCAAGACTCAAGGAAATTTGTTTGTGTTTTGCTAACACAAGAGAGCATATGGCAAGGGGTTGTAGCGTCAATGTGAGAGCTTGAAGGGAAGGGGTTCGAATCCCACTTGTGCCAAGTCAAACGTTTTATTTTTGTGTTAGCTGAATGGAGGAAGAAGAGTTCAGTTAGGACTCTACAAGGGAGAGGGGAGACTTTGTCAAACCATTTGGATGAGAGGAGGAGAAGAATTTGAGGAGAGAATCGTGGAGTGTGGGAGAGTTACGCCGTGTGTAACATCCTAGAATTTGAATTTTTATATGTTACATTATTTTGGTGCTCAGCTAATTAAATTATCCAACGTGTGTGATTAAATAGTCCTGAGAAGGCTCGGGATTTATTTGCATTTGGAATAATTTTTGGCATTTAGTATTTTAAGGAAATGGAATAAGTGACCTTAAAGCTTAGGGTAATAAAGTGGTAAAAAACTAGCTTAAATGAGCAAATAGTAAAGGGGATATGGCGCCATGTGTGTTACCTTGAGGGAAGGAGTTCGAATCCCTTTGTGTGCATGTGAGAATTTTATTTTTTATTTTCCTTCCTCATAGTGTCGATCAAGCATTGAATTTATGGTAAGTTGGACTTTTATTTTTATGGCAATATGGCTAAGAGAAAAGGCAAGATTAAACTTAGGGAAATGAATCAAATGGAAAAGGCATGTAGGGGGAACATAAGGCTTTTAATAAGGGAAATGCTTTGGAAAGTTTGGGTGGCTAAACTTTGACCATTTGGCCATGCACTTGGACGATTTTAGGGGCTAGGGGGGAATGGCCAAATTTTTGGGTAGCATTTGGTAAGGTAAGTGCTAGTTTTGGTCATTGTTCATTTTGGCATTTTGGTGTATCAATAGTTTTCCTCTCCAAAATTTTTCTCTCCAAATTCTACTCCCTAGCCGAATATGTCATGAGCAATAGGTAAAACTTTTGTTCTCTTTTGGCCATTTCATTTTTGACCATTTCGGTATTATCCTTCTTTCTCGTCAAAGTCTTTTCCTCTTTGTGCCGAAACCATACATCTTGAAAGATATTTTTTTTCTTTTCTTCTTGCAAAAACTCTCAAACATCACTCCCTCTCCAATATTTTCACTATAGCCGAATCTTTCTTCCTTCCATTGAACTTTCTTTTTCATTCGAGTGGTCATCTTTGAACAATCGGTAAGAACACCCTTTTCAATTCTTTTATTTTTCCTCTATTGCCGAAATTCATATGTTGGCTTGGGAGGGTCTTTTTGACCGAATCATCATCTTTTCTCTTTTAAACAAAACCTTTCTTTTTGTAGTGGTATAGTGGAGTGCCGATTATTTCTACATCGTTTAATCAACCCTAGCCATAGGAAGATTGTGTGAAAAAAGGATATCATCGTTCAAGGTAAGATATTTTTGAAGGGTTCTATATTACTTTTTATTTATTAAAGATAATGTTAATTAACCGATTTTATCATAGGGGCTCTATCACTTGATTTTCATCCTGTGAACGTAAGGATTTTGTGGTAAGCCGACTTCGCTCATAAGATCAATCGGTTATAATAACAATATATTAGTTTGAACTAATATTTATTTGTCAATGGAGGCAAACGAGATCGAATCAAAAGGAGTAGTGATTGGTGATCGAAAAAGGAGCGGATTTACGATCCCTTCTAGATTCAAACGAAGGGCTATTTCGGCGATTCGGGATTTTCCACCGGGTTGTGGACCCTCATCCGGTGAAAATCAACTATTCGAGGTTGTTCGCAATCGTGAGGCATCAACGATTCGGGATTTTCCATCGGGTTGTGAACCGTCAACCGAGGAGAATCGGCAAATAGTTGTTATTCGCGATTCCGAGGGTAAAAACCTAGACTGTTTATTTTAGAGTAGATTTACTATAAGTGTTAATGTTCTAATCAAGTGTTAAAAATATTTTTAGGTGTCGACGATCAGGAAAGTGTAGTGCTTACTGTAATCAGGTGTGTAATCTCGAACCATATTCCATGGGTTAGATAATTATATCGTGTTAATCGTTTGATTAAATCGCATGTTAGTGACATCGGGTAAAATGGCATAATTATCACTAAAATGGTAAAGACTATGAAACCAGTATTAAGACTGTGAAAATTACGAGATTACCTTTAATGGGCCAAATGTGATATTTGATATATGGGCCAAATGTGATATTTGATATATGGGCCAAGTGTGATATGTGCTATATGGGCCAAATGTGATATTTGATATATGGGCCAAATGTGATATTTGATATATGGGCCAAGTGTGATATGTGCTATATGGGCCAAAATGTGATATGGGCCAGATTGAGAAAATTTTTATAGTGGGCCATATTGTTCATAATAATTATATGAATGGATTGTTGTAAATGAATATGCATATTATCTACATGATTTGCATGGGTTGGGAAATTGACGAAGAGAAGTTCTGGTAGCCTTGCTACAAAAATTCTGGTGGCTCTGCCACAAATCTGAAAAATGGCAATGCCATGTAAACTCTGTAAATCTGGTGGCTTGTCCACAAATTGATAAATGGCTTAATGCCTATTTTGGTGTGTTGGCGGGGTGGGTGACTAAAGCTACCCACAGGTGTGTTGGTTGGTACCGGTGGTGTGTAGCGGATGGAAATTAGGTTTGGTTTGGGAATTGCATATTACATTCATTTTATACATGTTATTATGTTATATTTGTAATGGGCTTTGGCCCAATAAATGCTAAATTGGATTTTGGCCCAGTGGACAATGGTAAGTGGTTTACACACTGAGTTCTAAGTAACTCACCCCGTTTTCCTTACTCTTCTCAGGTAATGATCGATGATGAGACTTGGGTGGCAGTGGACGACTCGGTGGAGGCCATACTACGAATAATGGGTTATTTAAATTTTGGATTTTTAAGTACTTTTTATTATTTTTCTATTTTAAGTTAAGTTGTAATAAGGCCTCTAGATAAATTTTAATATTGTTTCACGTTTGATGAATTTTATAATTTGCTTGAATACTTTAAGTGGGATTTTTCTAAAAAATTAAATAAATGTTTTTCTCAAAATGAACATGTAAAAAGGGTTTTCATTCTTAAATATTTCAACTCAGAAAATTTTCTGTTAAGAACGTTCTTCAAAATTTTGTTTTCAAAATTATTTTCGAACTCTATTAAATTTTCTCGTAATATTAATTTAATTTCTTTTTAAGTTTCAATTTATAAATTCTTACGTCTCAAATTGGTTGATTTATCAACCAACCTTAGTTTTCAATAAACTTCGCGTCAAGATGTTTTGAAAATCCGATTTCTTAAAATCTTTAAAAGACTAGATGTATATTCCTTCCATGTGACATGTCAAATTTGGTCTTAACGCATAGACCGGGTTTGGGGTGTTACACCGTGAGTGGGGACTCATCTATGCATTTTCGGCTAGGGAGGAAAATGAAACATTTTTGGGTAGTGTTTAGCCGAAATTCCATTTGGTTTCCTAAGCATTTTTCAGTTTTGTTTTCTTTATTGGGAGCATTTCGGGTCAATTCTTTCTTGGCAATTTCCTGCTGGTCGAATTCATTTTCTCCCTCTCTTCTCCAAAATTGAAGTCATTTTCTACTATTCTTGGCTAATAGCTGAACCCCCTCCTACTCACCTATTCTTTCATTTCATCCACTTCTTCTCTCTTCTTAGGTAAAGAGCCACCCTACCTCTACTTTGATTTCCTTTATTACTTGGTAGCTTGAAGCTTGGTGTTTTCTTTTTGGCTGCCGAATCTCTTCTTTCCATTCGGCTTCTCTCTGATCAAAGGTAATGTTTCTTTCCTCTTTATTCTCTTTCATCTCTTTTACTTCTCCTCAAAATCAAAGCACTCAATCTCAAATCTTTATGGTTTAGACCAAATCTACCCATCCTCTACCATCGCAAATCCCTCTTGTTGTGGTAAGGGTTGAAACCTCTAAGGTGCTTCTTGGTGCAGAATGCTTCGTGATCTTTTCCAAGTGTTGGTAAGTTGGAGCATGGCCGATTAGGAGTGGAAGTTCCTTTTATCTCATTGAGTTCGTTAAGGATGAAAGGACGCTTCTCTTATTACCTTGTATAGTTTTTTTAACGCTATCTTTTCAATAGGGGCACAGATCTTTGAGCAGTAGAAGGAGGACCGAATACCCTCTTTAGAAGGGAGGCTAATTTTTGTTGGTAAGTTAAGCCTATAGTCATAGGTATTCACATTTTGGGATTATCGAACAAGAAGACTAACTGAGGGCCAATTATGTTCTTAGGTGCTTCAGGGAGTAACGTGATCCATATTCCAAATCAGGTGTGTAATCTCACACCCCTCTGAATGATTGCTTGCAATATTCTATGACTCGGCCAAAAGCTAAAAAGTCGAAAAATCATCATCTGTGACCACTCGAGCGTGCGAGCGCTCGTAGTGGTAAATCAAAATACGAATAATGACGGTAAATCGTTGAGAGTGTCACGAGCACTCTCATGAAATTCAGGCTGTAACGGGCCTGATCGAGCCGAAACGGGCCAAATGGGCCCAATGGGCTATCTGGCCCACATGGGCAAAATTGATGGAAAACCATCCAATGATAGATGTGATTGTGTAATCTAAAAAAACTAAGACCGAAACCATGCGAAATGGGCCACAAGAGCGTGTGGGCCCGTTTGGGTCTCAAATGAATTTTGGGCCCAATAGTTCTGTAGAGACCCAAAAAGGGTTTGTGTCGCTCGAGGCAGCAGGAGGCTTTTGGAAGGGTCATTAAATGCAAAATTATCGAAATACTCTTGGAGGGTGAAATTATCGAAATACCCTTGGAGGGTAAATGACTATTATACCCTTGATTATGGTTGGTTATCTTGTATATGCTTTATTTACACTTTTGTACGTATAATGCATTGCATTTATAGTATGCTGCATGGGTTGGGATTGATGATCGGATGTAGTTATTCTGGTGGCTTTGCCACATTCTGTGTAGTGGCCTTGCCACGTATATTCTGTTATTCTGGTGGCTCCGCAGGTGTGTAGGGCTGGGTGGGTTGACTTGATCTCCACAGGTGTGTAGGGCTGGTACGGGGGTGTGTTTGGTTGGATTGGGTTAGGCTGCATACTCTATTTGCGTTATCATGTTTTTAGGGCTAAGGCCCAGATTGTTACCAAATAGGGCTTCAGCCCAGTCTTCTTCTGTATGGGCTCGGGCCTAGTTAATGACCGATTAGGGGATTACACACTGAGTTCTCGTAACTCACCCCTCTGCTTTAACTTGCAGGTGATCCCCAGTGTTAGAGGATTTGGAGCAGTGGAGGACTCTGTGGTAGCCATACATCGGAGTCCTTCTCACAAACTTTAGTAAATTTCAGTTTAGCTTTATTTTAAGATTATTTATTTTGGGTTAATATTTTGTAATAAGGCCTTTGGAATTTTATTTTTCTTTTAAACTTTCATTTCAGTTATGCTTAAACTAGAAATGATTAAACTCTGGGTTTTCCTAAAATGATAAATAACTGTTTTCCAAATATCACGTTTTCGCAACTCATTGAATTTGATTTCTCTATAAACAAAGTTTTCGAAAATAATAATAACAATGTTTTAACAAGAAAACTACTTAAACAAATCTGAATTTCGCAAACAACAAGGTTCGAAATTTTCAAAAAGAATACGAGGTTTTTAACGAACACGCAGTTTTTAAACAACCTTTTTATGTGACATGCTAGATCCGGTCGTAACGTCTAGGCCGGGTCTAGGGTGTTACACTTTATGTTGCTATTTATTTCATGCAAACTTACTAAGCTTTATGCTTAACCCTTTCATTTCCCTTTTCCTTGTAGTATAGCCAAGCTAGCTCGGGGATCGTATGATGTCAGAGCTCGGTTCACACTATCAAACTATTCTTTTGGTATAGCTAAGTTTGATTATTTTAATGTGTTGGCTATTAATGTTACTCAATTCATTTTGTAATTAGTCAAAGGAATTGGCCAAAACTAGATAAGTTTTTATCTATTCTATGATAATGAAATTCATGAAGTTCAAGTGAGCAAATGAGTTATGTATGAATTATGTGCATGATGAATGTGGTGTGGATGTCTTGATTTTGGTTATTAGAGGTGCCCTATTGTCACAATGAGTGTTGCACTGAAATGGTATAAGTGTGGTTGCTTTTTAGGGTGGCAATTGGCTTGGTAAATAGCCTTATAATTATCCACACGGTTATGCACACGGGCGTGTGTCTAGGCCATGTGTGACACACGGTCAGCCCCATGGGCATGTTGGTAGGTCGTGTGTCCCCTGCACCTAATTTGTGAAAACTTTAGCTTGACACACGGGCCAGCACACGGGCGTATGACTTGGCCGTGTGCCCTTAGAGGTTTGCTAACGTTATAAACAGAATGTCAAGGTTTTTCGACACAGGTTGAGACACGGGCGTGTCAAGGCCGTGTGAGGGACACAGGCCATAGACACAGGCATGTGTCAGGCCGTGTTAAAACCTCTGTAGGTTCAAAATGACATTAAAAGCCCACATGGGCGTGTTCCATTCCACATGGACGTGTGGCCCTGTTGTGAGTGAAAATTTTCCAAGTATTCAAAAGTTTCCGGTTTAGTCTCGAACCATTTTGTACGCATGTGTAGGATCTCGTAGACCTATAATAGGGACATTAAGATCTCGAATGGAAAGTTTTAATTTGAAATGAAGTTTTATGGCTCAATGTTAATCATTTGAGCAAGATAAGTACGGTAATGCCTCGTGCCCAGTTCCTGTGTCGAATACGAGTAAGGGGTGTTACATCATATGCATAAAAATGAGGATGATAATGTAATTGAAATTGATAAATTGAATTTAACTATTATATAGATGAAGGATTGAATTGAACGGAAGAAAATCGGGGAAAAAAGAAAATTGTAGAATAGTCCCTACGAATCAGTTCGTTAGTCGAATAGATTAGGTAAGTTCATAGTATAGATGAATGTGTATATATTTATAACTTATGTTGTTTTGAATTGATTTTAATTGAACTATGGTTGAATATTTGATATTGAATTGAAATTATAAATTGTTTACAATTAAGTACAAGGTGAGAAAATACTTATTTGGAAATTGTTGAATATTTGTGAAACACAAGTTATATGATTTTGGAATGAACCTATCTGATTTACAACATGTGTATGGATATTATGGAAGTGCCTCTAATTTATAAATGTTATGAATTTTGTTAAATGCCCCTTTGAACATTGTAATCGGTTAGGATACGATTGGCGTGCCAATAGGGTTAGAATGCACACTTGTACAGGATTGCACTTCAGTGCCTTTGTTTGAACTTTGGTGCCTCTGTTTGCACTACGATGCCTCTGATAGCACAATCGTGCCTTTGTTTGCACTACGATGCCTCTATATATCATTATGATGCTCTTTAGTGTGGTGTAGTTACCCAAGTATCCGAGTTATGTTACTATAGTTCATCGAGCTAGTAAAACTTATGAATGATCTTCAAAGGACTTACTAAGATATGTGAGTTATTATCAAAAAGATTTACGGACTTAAATGAATATACATGAATGTTTTCGATTGAATATACATGAATGATTTCAATGGAATGTATATATGAATTATCTTGATTAAATTATTGATGAACATGAATTATTCGATGATTTAATCCTATGCAAATTTCACCTATTCTTGCAAATTGAATGTAAGGTTATTACAATCTAAGTTGTTTTTAATTAGCTTGAATGAGGTAAATTGGTTTTGAATTTAATTATGAACTTACTAAGCTATGTAGGCTTACTCTATTTCATTTTCTAATTTCTATAGTTAACGTTTTGCAAAACTGGGTAGTCGAATCAACTTCGAGGCTCACACTATCAAACTTTAGTCTTGGTAGATTTTGAATCATTTCATTTCAATTTTGTGGCCTATATATAGGCTATCTTGGTTTGATAATTCCTATTAAAAGTTGAAGTTGTAATATATCATAATGGTGGTTATGTAACAAAATGATTTAAAGATTTCCTATGGTATGCATTTGGCAAATGATGAAAGCATGTTTAGAAATGGAATGTTTAATCTGATATGGCCACGCCCCGAGCACACTCTTGGACCAGCTCCCTAAGCGTTGCTTGCAATCTCTTGCGAACTGAATTAGTTCGATTCCAGCTCGTTAAGCTCAAATCAGCTTGTTTCCAGCTCAATGAGCTCGTTTGCTCGTTTTGAGTTTATTTTAATTTTTGTAATTTTAGTTGCTGGAATAAAATAAATGCATTTAGTTAATTCAACTAGTTAGCTTAGGTTAATAAATAAGTGTTAATAAATATGTCTTTAATTTGAAAATGTTAATTTAGAGTGTTAAATGTTTCCTAGTCTAATACATATTTTTAATGTGTCAGCCAAATTTAATTTGTGTTTTAGTTATTAAATGTTTTTAAGATGTCTAGCTACAGCAAAATTTAATTGGAGTCTTAGCTTAAATACATGTTATAAATATGTCCTAGTTTAAAACTTGTTTTTAATGTGTCTTTGAGTTGCCGAATTTATTATGTTTTAATTGAATTAATTTGCTGAATTAATTAGGTGAAGGTACATGCTTGGGATAGCATAAATGCAGGTAAGCTGCCGATTTATTTCTTCCAAGTGAGATGATGGTTCGGTCATTGCAAAAGCCACAACCAGCTGATGATTCTTATTCCCAAGCTGGCCATTGAGCTCACCAAAGCAGCCTTAAAAGCTTTCACACAAGCTGGACATTCCTTTCACATTGTATGCCCATTCAGTTTTGTGCATTCACACATAAGGGGCTGTTTACATTCAATTTTCACACCTAATGTCCATTGGAGTACTCAAGACATCATTTAACACCTCAAGATCATTCAGCTGACTAAGGCCTGCTCAGTAAAGCTTTTCACACCCTTGGGACGAATTTAGCATAGTCTAAACAACTTCATTCAGCCAATTCAACTCCCCAATCACTTCAATTAATTTTCAACTAAATCAAGGCATCTAGAAGCTATCCATTGGTGTCACCAAGGAGGAAGGAGCTTCCTGGAATTGTCTTGAAATTTTCTTGAATTTTTCAGCTCATTAAAAGCTGAAATCAGGTGTCCATTTAGTTATCCATTTGACTATTCAGCTAGCCTAGACTTCTAGTTATAAATACTTATCTAATTTCATTTTGTAGAGACTTTTTTCTCATTATTGAATGTTTATAACATTTGTGAGTTTTTTAACTCTCTTAATTCGTTTTAGACTTAGCTTGACTTATATAGCTTGCTAGTGGCATCATTTTATTTCTTTGAACTTATCACTCCTAAACCGAGTGTGGCGTTCACCCCATTGATATCTTTGGTTCCAATCTTCCTAGATAACGGGTCAAGATCCTATCTTCCATCTTCTATCCATCTTAAGCGTCATATAAGGTTCGAGACAATACTCCTTATAGTATTGGTTTTTCCATTTCTAAGCCATCTTAATTTCTTTGTTAGCCGAATCAACATCCATCTACTTCCAAACCTTTATGAGCTATTTTTGCAATCCAATTTCCAGCCTCAATCACTTAGCCATTTCCATCTTCATTTCACTTAGCCAATTCAGCCCTTCTATTTATTCCCGTTTGTTCCAACACCTAGCCGATCCTTTCCTAATCCATTCTAAAACTCTTCGAAAATACCTTTGTTTAAAGCCTATTCTTAACCAATTTCAACTTATTTCAATTAGAACAATACTTTCTCAATTTTACAATTGGGCACAACAAACAAATTGCATCATTCTCGAGACAAGATCGTATCATTTGGTTTTTTAAAAAAATTGAAAAAAATTCAAAAAAGAAATTTCGTGCACAAAAAGCATTTATTTGTATTTAGCATTTTGTAAATAAAAAAGAGAGAGAAATTCGAGCTTTAAAAAAATGTTTGGAAAGTGTTCAATTGTACCCGAACCATCAAATTCTCTCATGTTACCATCAACACCATCTCACCACACTTTATAACCAAACTTAATTTATTTTTTTTCTTTTTCACCCTACCTTACACCCATATCATCTACTACCTTTACAAACCCCCTTTGTAACCGACCCCTAAGACTAGTAGATTAGTCTAATCGAGTCTTCTATGAACTTCAAAAGGCGAATCGAATGGAAAAAGACATGAGTGCAGTGAGAGCATTAGAGAGAATAAAATCCATTAAAAAGTGCAAACACGAGTGGGGTGCCATTTAATCTTTTCTTTGTGAGTGAAACTTGAGGTTTGTATTGGTGAGGCATTCATTTTCTATTTTTTAATCACTTTTCTTTTCCACCAATAAATCATGTTCTGGGAAAAGCCTTTAGATTTTGAATATCAAGATTTGATGAAAGCAATGCGTAGGATCGTGAGATCTGAATGTGAAAAGATAAATAAAAGAATAAATCGTGCGGGAGGAAGATTATCGAAGGAGTCCTATGTGAAAAAGGAACAAAAAGATTCATTTAGAAGAGATTCACGTCTTGATCCTATTTTTCATGGGATTCAGTTTGGAGCAAAGACAACCGCAAGTTTGAAGCCTTTCAAGGTGACAAACGAGAAAGTAGAAAGATCTCTTCAAGTGCATCAAGGCATTCATCCACGAAGGAACACTTACGAAGAGGCGAACGTGTCTCGTATGCATCAAAATACTTATCCACAGAGGATCATTCACAAAGAGTTAATCGTGACTCATATGTAGATGCCTTCCCTTCCTTTGAACGAAAAGCTTGTCATTCTAATTCTTTTGTATTATCTTTATCTTATTATGAAAGGAAGCGAGAAAAAAATTAAACGAAAAGAGAGGCAAGAAATGTTGATGCGAGAGAATGAGTGAATCCTAACGAAATTGAGAGAAGAAAAACAGCGTTGAGAGAAAAAGAAATTGAAAAAGGAAAAGAGAGTGACAAAAGGCAAAACGAGATTGAAAAAGAAAAAGAGTGCGAGCAAGAAGAACAAATTGAAAAAAAGAGCCAGAATGTGAAAGAAACAAGTGACAATGAGTTTTCAAAAATAAAAGAGATTGTGGTAAAAGAGAGAGTTTGAAAATGAGTTAGAAAAAGAAACGAATGAAAAAGAAGATCGTGATTAAGAGAAAGTGAGTAATGTCTTTACTAACCAACATGCGAGTTGTTCTCATATTGTTTCTTCTTTTCAAGTTTCTAAAGGTTCATGTGACAAGTTCCAACTTTATTACCTTTCCAATGAGAGACAATTTTAATTAATCGAGAAAGGTAAGATTGAAGTTGACGTTAATCCACAATTGTTTAAAGGTAAGCAAGGTAAGGGTTTTTTGTTATGCGAGTATCAACAAATTCACTCGCATGTTATTGATGAGAAAGCCGAAAACTTAGTTTTTGAAAGAACTACTCACCGTAATTTGATGAGTATGGCATCGACAAGATTTTTGATACAGTAAGAATAAACCAGCACAAAAAAATTTTGATCTTTTGTGATAAAAAGTTTACAGGTAAAATGCCTAGTTTGCTTGTTTGTAATGATAAAATGAAGTCTCTAAATTGTTGTGCGAATACCACCTGTTTGTGCAATTCTGTTCGAATAAGATTTATGATGTATGATTGTTTGAATATGTGCATGCTCAAATTCTCTTTGTTTCACTTGTGTGAATTGTTGGTGATTAAGAAATTCGTGCTGCATTTTGGAACGAGTGAATAATCTCGTGTGTTCAACCCTGGAGTTCACTATTCTAGTTCACAATTGAGAGAGAGCCAGCAACCTAAATTTTGTGTGAATAAGTATGAGCACAATGTATGCTTAATTGATGTTTGGCCTTTAATTAAGAAAACAAAACTTGTGCAAGCTGATTATAACTTTAAATTGATCTCTGTTCATTCTACCTTGCCGATTATCAAATTTTTTATTCATCATGAAAAGGTAAGACCCATCGATATTTTTGAATCACGACAATTAAAGTTGAATGTAGTTGAGAAAGTTGCTGGTGACGTAGTCCTCAAAAGACCTCTATATTTTGTTTTGGTTAATGTTATTCTCTATTTGTGGTTGACAATTTTGTTGTAAATGGAGGCATAAAGCGTTGTTTACTTGATATGTTCTGTGTTGAAAAATCTGTTGAGGAAGTTGGGTTAATTCAGCATATACAAAATTTGGACGTATGTGATAGAGATCATTCACATAAAAAGCTTGTTTTGTTTGATTGTGATGGTTATATGGAGTCTTTAAATTTTTGTACGAAATCCTCTTGTATAAGCATGCCTTTGCAAAGGAAATGTGACAGGTTTGACTGTTTGAATGTTTGTATGCTCACATCTTCTTTGTTTCGTATATGTGAGTTGCTGGTGAAAGAAAAGCCTTTGCTGCTTTTAACAAAGAACGACCAAAATCGTGTGTTTAAACCCAGAGAAAATCATCTTAAGTTGTTACTAAGAAAAGGTGAGCATCTTAATTTCGTTTTAAATAAATGTGTTGAACCTTTTCGTCTGCTCCGAATTTTATCATTTTGTTCGAAAACAAAAGAAGTGAATTTTTTTGGCTTACAAAGTCAAACTTGAATCTTTGACTCTGGAGGTTGTTCTAAATTGTGGTTTAAAAGATTCGACCGTGTTTTGTAAGATTATACTACTCAATTGTTACATGTTCTTCCTAAGTTGCCGGCCATGATGTAACACCCCAAACTCGGCCCATGCGTTATGAGCAGATTTGGCATGTCACACGAGCAAAACATGTTAAACCCTTTTTATTCGTACTAAAAAAAATATTGCTTTGTTAAAATCAAGAAAACAAGTTTGATTTGATAAAATACTACTAACCTCAAAGATTTGATTGATAAATCGATAAATTTGAACTAATGATCTTACAAAACCGTGACTTTTGAAAATAGCGTTAATAGTTTGAGAGAAAGTATCCGTGTTAAAAAATATTTGTAAAAGTTTATTTTGAAAATTCATTTGTTATTCGATTTTGGAAACCATTATTTAAGTTTTTAGAAAATTCCCTTTTTAAACAATTTAAGAGAAATAATAAAAACATCCCAACCATAAAGCAAAATCAAAATAGTCCAGAGGCCTTATTACAACATTTAACCCAAAATAGTAAAGTAATAAAATAAACGAGAAAGAAGTCTAAAGTCCAAATAAACCATTTCTGAAGTATGGCCTCCCTCGAGTCATCCATAGCCCAAGTCCATATCATCAAGCATTACCTACAAGGGTTAAGAGAAAGGGGGGTGAGTTACAAGAACTCGGTGTGAAATCCCCTTACCGTTATCCATTGGGTCGGAACCCATTAGCAATAATTTGGGCCTAAGCCCATTTACAAAAACAATAATGTATCAAATATATTATGCATATGAAATGCAATTCCCAATCAAACCTAGTATTCCATCCGCTACACACCACCCGTACCAACCAACACACCTGTGGGTGATCCTTAGTCAACCCACCCCGCCAACACACCAAACGTAGGCATTAAGCCATTTATATCAAATTTGTGGACAAGCAACCAGATTAACAGAATTTACATGGCATTGCCATTTTTCAGATTTGTGGCAGAGCCACCAAATTTATGTAGCAGAGCTACCAGAACTTCTCTTCATCATTATCCCATCCCATGCAAAACATGTATATAATGCATAACAATTCACAACAATGTATTTAGATATTTCTTACAAAATTTATGGCCTATTATAACAATTTATCGAGTTGGTCAATTAAGCAAAATATCAGATTTGGCCCATTTAGCAAAATATCAGATTGGCCTGCTTTAGCAAAATATCATATTAGCCCATTTAGCAAAATATCAGATTGGCCCATTTAGCAAAATATCAGATTGGCCCACTTTAGCAAAATATCAGATTTGCCCATTTAGCAAAATATCATATTGGCCCACTTTAGCAAATTATCAGATTAACCCATTAATCAATATGTCCATTCAGCCCATAAGCAATTTTGTATTTTGGCCCTTTAGGGCATTTCCATAATTCAGCTCGTAAGGGCAATTTCGTAATTCGGTAATTTACCCACTAAGGGTAATTTGGTAATTTCGCAATCCAGACTTAACTACTAATTTGGGCATAACAATTTAAAACTGTCCATTTATGTCGTACTGACTAAATTGACTATAACTTGAGTTAGGAATCTCGAAATCTAAATCCGTAAAATTTCCTTGAAACTAGACTCATATATCTTCTTACTACAATGTTTCCAGAATTTTTGGCTTAACCACTTAGTACAGTTTATTCCATAAAGTTTCCCTTGTTTCACTAACCAGTGATTCTGACCTCTCTTACCTTAATTTCAAATATCTCACTGTATAGTTTTCATTTGTTGCTCCCACTTGTTTATAATGAAAAATAGACTCATTAAGGAATCTGTACATATAAACTATAACTCATAATTCACTTTGTACAATTTTATATGATTTTTCCAAGACAGATCAGGGAACCACGAAGTCATTTAGAACTAGTCTCACTAAAATTAAGATATCTCAGAATATAGAATTCTTTTTCCTTCTCTGCTTCTTCCTTATCAAAATAGACACAGTAAGCTTTAATTCAATATCTTATTCACTTTCTAATTCTCTTTCTTCTATTTTTCGTGATTTTTCAAAAACATGCCACTACTTCTAACTGAAACTATTTTATTACAAAATACGATTACCACTACGATCATACGCACGCCCGTGATGCCGGTTTCCAGTTTTCTTCGGTATTTCGACCGATTCACGGAATATTTCATGCAAAATTTCAAAGAAGTTTGAGATTACACACCATTTCAGATATGTATACGAAAGGTACGGGATTACACACCTTGATTAGGATTCCCTAAAGAACCACTCTTCGTTGACCCACTATATCCGAAGGATTTGCAAATAGGATATATCGAGTGATTTCGTCCCTAAAACATAATCGATTAGTTTAAACTTCAATCCGATTTGCAACATAGCCAAATAAAGATATAGCAAAAAATCCAAAATGAACCCCCTCAGCTTATCGATATTGGATCCAATTTCCACCGTTTGACTTCGGCTAGAACAGTACACGGTCTCCCACTTAAAGCACTACGAAAAGAGGGTGATTAAGGCATGAAGAAGTGGAGGATAACACCATTTTCGGTTACGATCATGATTTACAACCGAATAGTGATAAATACTTATTCGGCTAAAGAGAAAAGAATATGATCATAGAAAAGAATTCACTTATCGATTTAATCGAAGAAAAAAGTGTCAACCCAATTGAGAAAAATGATAAAGAAGGAATGAAGGTTTCGGCTATGGAGGATATGAATTTGAGAAGAAAAAGAAAGGGTTGGAAAGATTTTGTAAAAAGGAATAGAACGATGAAAAAGGTGTATTTTTGAGGTTTTGGTTCTTCTAAGGATAAAGAGTGAACAATTTTGTCTTAATGGTTTAGGTGCATTCGACAATCAAGAAGGAAGAAGAAGAATTTGCTTAATATCAACTTGAAGTTTCAGCTATCAAGGAAGATGGACAAAAGATGAATATGTAACCAATCCAAAGAGAAGAAAGAAATAAAAGAATTGCACTATTGTGCTAGAAGATTTCGGCAAAGAGAATAGCAAATTGGGAGAAGATGATACTAAAGTTGCAAATGAGATTTTTGACTCAAAACAATACCAAGATCCTACCAATGCAAAAGTAAAATTTCAGCCACCTATCTACCCCCAAAATCGTCCACATGCATTGCCATAAGGGTCAAAATTTTGCCAACCATACTTTCCATAGCATTCTCCATGAAATAAGCCACTTGTTACCCTTACTTGCCTTTTCCTTTTGATTCCTTTCCCCAACCTCAACCTTTCCTTAATTCCTTAGCCACCTTACCAAAAATAAAGAAGTCAAACTTTCCATAAATACCTTTTGGCCGACACTTAAGGAAAGAGTGCAAAAATAATAGTTAAAGTTTGCACACAATGGGATTTGAACCTCTTCCCTCAAAGTCCATCACTTGATGCCATAACCTCTTTATCAATAGCTTATTTATGCAAGCACATTACTCATTTATTTCTATAAGTCTTGAAGCTACTTACCATCTCTCCTTAAAGTGCTAAAATACCAAATTTTTCCTAAGGCCCAATTAAACCCGAGACTTCATAAAAACCTCGTAACCTTCCAAATTCACTTAACTAATAAGTCCAATTTGCAATAATGCCATTCTCTTGTTCTAAAAATTTTAAACATTCCTACGCCCAAGGCCCATTAGGCCTAATCCTACTAGGCCCAATTTTGGGATGTTACACATGACACTTTCGGGTCATATTGGAGAGGTAAGAAGAAATGTTGTTTTTGATCTCGGAGAACATTATTCTCTATCATTGTTCAAATGATTTGAGTCATGGACTTTTGTTGTCCAAAAGTATAACTCTCGAACGCTCCATGATTCTGGTTTGTTTCCATCAAAGAACAAGGTAAAATCAACTTCTGCTTTTGATCTTGGCATCGATTCATATGTTCAATTTTTGAATAAGATTTCCACAAGTTCTATTGAGTCTATAAACCATGGTGTCACTAGTCCATTTAAATTTTGTGTAGGTGGCATTTTGGAAAGGTTCCCTCTAAAAGAGGGAGGGCGTGCAAACAACCTGTTTTAAGCTCAAGTTATGTGTCAATTTCAGGTTATCGGGAGCAACATTGCCAACTTCATCAACCAATGGGGCTGTGACGGTGAAAGATTTTTTGCGAGCAAGTGGCCCAATTTGAGGACAAATCGCTTTAAAGAGGGAGGGGATGATATGGCCATGCCCTGAGCACACTCTTGGACCAGTTCCCTAAGCATTTTTTGCAATCCCTTATGAACATAAATAGTTCGATTCCAGCTCGTTGAGCTCTCAATGAGCTCGTTTGCTCGTTTTGAGTTTATTTTAATTTTTACAATTTTGGTTGCTGGACTAAAATAAATGCATTTAGTTAATTCAGCTAGTTAGCTTAAGTTAATAAATAAGTGTTAATAAATATGTCTTTAATATGAACATGTTAAATTAGAGTGTTAAATGTGTCCTAGTCTAATACATATTTTTAATGTGTCAGCCAAATTTAATTTGTGTTTTAGTTATTACATGTTTTTAATATGTCTAGCTACAGCTGAATTTAATTGGAGTCTTAGCTTAAATACATGTTATAAATATGTCCTAGTTTAAAACTTGTTTTTAATATGTCTTTGAGTTGCCGAATTTATTATGTCTTAATTGAATTAATTTGCTAAATTAATTAGGTGCAAGTACATGCTTGGGATGGCATAAATGCAAGTGACCTGCTGATTTATTTCTTCCAAGTGAGATGATGGTTCGGTCATTGCAAAAGCCACAACCAGCTGATGATTCTTGTTCCCAAACTGGCCAAAGTAGCCTTAAAAGCTTTCACACAAGCTGGACATTCCTTTCATATTGTATGCCCATTCAGTTTTGTGCATTCACGCATAAGGGGCTGTTTACATTCGATTTTCACACCTAATGTCCATTGGAGTACTCAAGACATCATTTAACACCTCAAGATCATTCAGCTGACCAAGGCCTGCTCATTAAAGCCTTTCACATGCTTTGGATGAATTTAGCCTAGTCTAAACAACTTCATTTAGCCAATTCAAATCCCCAATCACTTCAATTAATTTTCAGGTAAATCAAGGGATCTAGAAGCTATCCATTGGCGTCACCAAGGAGGAAGGAGCTTCCTGGAATTTTCTTGAAATTTTCTTGAATTTTTCAGTTCATTAAAAGCTAAAATCAGGTGTCCATTTAGTTATCCATTTGACTATTCGGCTAGCCTAGACTTCTAACTATAAATACTTATCTAATTTCATTTTGTAGAGACTTTTTTCTCATTATTGAATGTTTATAACATTTTTGAGTTTTTCAACTCTCTTAATTTGTTTTAGACTCAGCTTGACTTATCTAGCTTTCTAGTGGCGTCGTTCTGTTTCTTTGAACTTATCACTCCTAAACTGAGTGTGGCGTTCACCCCATTGATATCTGTGGTTCCTATCTTCCTAGATAGCGGGTCAAGATCCTATCTTCCATCTTCCATCCATCTTAAGCATTGTATAAGGTTCGGGTCAATACTCCCTATAGTATTGGTTCTTCCTTGGCCTTAAGCCTATTCCACCTGTAACACCTCTTATTCGTGTCCGATGGCGGGACAGGATACAAGGTATTACTGGACTTAAATTGCTTAAACATGCAACATCGGGCTATAAAATTTTGTTCCAACTTAAAACTTTTCATCCATGTACATAACATCCTTATTATGGGCCTACGAGGCCCTAAACATACATACAGAAGGTTTCGGGATTAAACCGAAAACTTTTGCGCACTTAGAAAATTTTTGTCTAAACAGGGCCACACACCCGTGTAGAATGGAACACGCCTGTGTGGGCAGGCCGTATGGTCACACACGCCCATGTTCCTAGCCCGTGTAGGATTTATTTTCATTTTGTACCTACAGGGGTTTTCACACGGCTAGACACATGCCCGTGTCAGTGGCCCGTGTCCTTTATACGGCCTAGACACGCCTGTGTCCTCACCCGTGTGTGAAAAACCTAGGTATTCTGTTTGTGACGTCAGCATCTTACTAAGGTCACACGACCAAGGCACATGCCCGTGTCCTTAGACCATGTGTCGAATTAAATTCCTAATTTCAGGTGCAGACTTCGCACGGCCTGGGCACACGCCCATGTCCATGGTCGTGCCTCCCACACGGCTAAGACACACGGTCATGTCTCTGCCCGTGGAGCACACTGACTTGCGAACCTAGCATGCAAGGGGACACACGGCCTAGACACATGCCTGTGTGTCTACCCGTGCGGGCATTTGAAAGGCTATCTACTAAGCCAAATGCCACCCTACACTACAACCATACTTACACCAATTCAATCCAACAATTATCAGCACTATAAAACACTTCTAAAGACTCCAAAAATCGAGACATTCATACAAGCATGCACTTAATGAATTTCATCATCATTGACTCTATATATAGACTTGTTAAGTAGTGGCCTAATTCCAATGACCACTTACAAAATGAATTTGATAACATAAATAGCCAACACTTTGGCTAACAAATATGACATAACAAAATGACCAAGTCCTATACATGCCATACTCAAAATGAATATAACTTTGCTATACCAAGGAGTAGTCGACAGTGTGATTTCTGAACTCTGACGTTCCACAAATTCTCGAGCTAACTTGGTAATGCTACAAGAAAAAGGGAAATGAGAGGGGTAAGCATAAAGCTTAGTAAGTTTGCATGAAATAAATAGCAACATAAAGCTCATAATGTCATCCATCCATTGCATTGAATAAGAACACAAGTCTTAAGCTCATTTCCACAACATACTCATACTTACTCTTACCAATTACATATCATACCACATACCATAAATCATTCTTGCGAACTGCTCACATATACCTGTATCACTTCACCTGTAACACCCTTTACCCGAGACCGTCGCCCGAGTCGAGTACGAGGCATGACCAGACTTAACTTACTAGTTCGAGGCATAAAAATTTGCTTTTAAAATTAATTCATTCACATACATCCAATATGTTCCTAAAAAGGGCCTTTGTGGTCCTAAAACATGCAATTGAAATGGTTCGGGACCAAACCAGAAACATTAAAAGAAAATTCTGATTTTTTAAACAAATCAAAACAATTTATTTCCCTATTCATAATGAAACTGTCCATTTGAGTCATAGTCACTAAATTGACTATAACTCGAGTTATGAAACTCAAAATTTAGATCCATAAATTTTCCTTGAAACTAGACTCATATATCTTTTTACTATAATTTTTCCAGAATTTTTGGTGTGTCCAATTAGTACAGTTTATTAGTTAAAGTCTCCCCTGTTACACTGTCTGATGGTTCTGACCCCTCTTTACTAAAAATCAATTATCTCATAATATACAACTCTTTTTCCTACACCGTTTCTTTCATATAAAAATAAACTTAATAATATTTAATTCTATACCTCATTCACACCCTACTTCCACTTCTACTATCCTTAGTGATTTTTCAAAATCACGTCACTGCTGCTGTCCAAAAACTGTTCCATTGCAAATTTTACTCTTTCATAATTTCTTTGTAATAACTATCATTTAGGCATACATAACACCCAAAATATGTTCTTAATTAGCCATTTTAATGGCTAATCGTTATCAAGTATTTACAAGTCATTCTTTAGCCATATCATAAGGACATACACACAAAATGGCTAAGTCCCTATACATGCCATAACTTAAAATGTTTCGAGTCACAAAATACCGAAATAATCCTTTGATAGTGTGAAACGATCTCCGACGTCCTTGAAATCCCCGAGTTGGCTTGAAATACTATAAAAAGAGAGAAAGAAATAGGAGTAAGCATAAAGCCTAGTAAGTTTGCATGTAAATGAATAACAACATTCTTAATGAATTATCTTATTATTTTCTTATCAAGATCATTTAAGCCTTTAACTCAATATGCTTAAGTCTTGAATTCTTACCTGTATCTTTTTAGCATGAACTTGTCTTACCTTTCCTTTGGTATACTCTTTGAATTTTTTGTTGAACCACTTGGAATACTAAGGATACATGGGTACCTTTCCTTTTGAAACTTACCATTGCCATGTCTTGACATGGTCTTACGTGGTATCCCTGCCTTATGAACTCACCAATACCATGCCTTGGCATGGTCTTACATGGGATATTTGCCTTATAGAAACTTATCAATGCCATGTCTTGACATGGTCTTACATGATTTCCTTAAACCCTAATGCCATGACATTTGTATCCTTCATATTCCTAAGGTTCAACCGGGACTTTCTGAGATTGCTTCTCCGTCAATTCATGCTTGAGTCTTTAAATGATAAATTTATAGAATAAATATGTAAATGCTGGAATTTAATAGTATTAAATGTAAAATAATAGAATACTGCAAACTTACCTCGGAACAAAATACGATCAACTATATTGATTTAGTCCACTATCTTTTTCTTTCCCTGGTCTAACTCCGGATTTCATTCCTCTTGATCTATAATAGAAAATTTAGCTTATTTAATACTCACATTTATTAAAACAGTCCTTGACTCTAACTTTGGCAAAATTATGATTTTTGCCCCTAAACTTTTACATATTTACACATTTTTCCGAAAGCTCAAAAATTAAAATTTATCCCTTATTTATATGTTTTATGACATGCTGATCATTTTTCCCTTCTATGACAACATCAAATTCTCACTCTAACATGTACTTATGAACATTAGGTATTTTTACCGATTAAGCCGTTTTACTCGTTTTCACTTAAATTGCTTAGCAAAGGTTGTTTAACATAATTTCAGACTTCATATTCTATCATAAAACATCAAAATAAACACATTTCACCTATGGTTATTTTTCCAAATATGAACCCTAGGTTAAATTATTGCTAGATTAAGCTAAATCAAGTTACCGGGACTCCAAAAACGTAAAGAACATTAAAAATCGGGCTTAGATGCACTTACTATGAGCTTGAGAAGTTGAAGAAACCCTAGCTATGGTGTCCCCTATGAAATTTCAGCCTAATGAAGAAGATGGACAACATTTTGCCATCTTTTTCCCTTTTAATTCCTTTTTAATTTCAAATGACTAAAATGCCCTTCATTAAAACTTTAGTTATTTTTATCTATTTATGTCCATTTTTGTCCATGAAAAATATAATGGTCTAATTACCATTTAAGGACTCCTACTTCAAACCCCCATTTCAATCAAGTACTCAATGAATTAGAACCCCTATTTAGCAACTTTTGCAAATAAGTCCTAATAGGCAATTTAAGCATGCAATCAATAAAATTTCTTATCGATACTCTAACACATGTATTTAATCACTCGGTAAATCATAATAATTAATCATAATAAACTTTTCTATCTCAAATTTGTGGTTTCGCAACCACTGTTCCATTTAGGCCCTATTTTGGGATGTTACATCACCACATAGTCTTAGCATTAATCTCATCTCTATCATAAACTTAACTATTTACCCCATTGAATCACTTGGGATATTCAAGGATACATGATCATTCTCATTCACATAATTACGACGCCAATGCCACATCCTAGATGTGGTTTTACATGGGGTCACTTCTCGATGCCAATGTCATATTCCATATATGGTCTCATACAAGATCTCATATCGATTGCCGATGCCATATCCCAGATATGGTCTTATACGGGATTTCAATTTGGTGACGAGGCCATGTCCCGAACATGGTCTTATATGAGACCTTACACATCTCAAGTCTCACAGATATCGATCTCTCATTCTTTTTTTTTTGATAAAAAGACCAAAAAAAGTCACATCACTTTATTGCATCTTTTAAAATAATATCGTGGACTTTCTTAGGATAGTCCACATCAAAATCAACTTCACAACAATTTTTCAAAGATAGTTTACATAAGTTGTCAGCAACTTTGTTACAAGACCTTAGGGCCCAATTAAAATCAAAATCCTGCCGACGCCATACTCAAATATATATGCTTGTATGAATGAATCAATAGGTTATATATTTCGAATTGGTTGTGATGGTTCCATAATGGTAATTGGTTAAGCACTTAGGATAGATGATTTGAGTTGTGTTTTGGCACATTTTTTATGTATTTAAATAGGTTGAAGTATGATTCAATGCTTGTGTAACAACCCGTTTTTAGTCAAATCAAAATAGTAATTTCGGGACCACAAATCTAAAGTAAAAATAATTATTTTATTATTATTTTAATGTCTACAGCATGATAATGTGATTGTGTAAAAATTTCATTAAAAAATTTTATCGTTTGAGTGCTTAATTTGATAAAAAGAACTAATTCGCGTAAAGTGTAAAAGTGGAGTTCTATTAGTTAAAGGTGTCTAATAACTATGAAATATTAAAGTAGAGGTCCTTATGTGGTAATTAGACCATTTTGAATGTCAGTGGACATTTATGGACATGCATTAAGTAATTTTAATGTTTTAACTTAAGGTTAATTATGTAATTTAGAAATTAAAGTTAAAATAACTTAAGAAAAATGTGTCCATCTTCTTCATTTTATCATCTTCAACCGAAATTATCAAGGGAATCCATATCTAGGGTTCGGCCAAGTGATTTTCTTTGCATTGTAAGTGGTTTTGTCCCGTTTTTAATGATTTCTATGTTTTTGAGATCGTTGCAGCTTAATCTAGCTAGCCCAGGGACTAATTTGCAAAATTGTTAAAGGTTTAGGGTTTTTCCATTGATTAATATTCATGTATTTTGATGTTTGATGATAGAAAATGTATGCTTGTTGTTAGATAAACAACATTTGTAAAGTGATTTTTGGCAAAATTGTCAATTAGGGGTTAAATTATGAAATGTGTTAATTTTGTGGTTAAATTGTGAAATAAATGAAAAATATTGACTACTAGGGACCTAATTGAAATTTTTCTAGCTTGGGTTTTGGTTGAATTGCATGAAATTTTTATCTTATGAAATAAGGACTAAATTGTAAAAATGTTGAAATATTAGGGGCAAAAGTGTAAATTTCCTTAATGTGTATTTTGGACTAAATTGAATAGAGAGATTATTAAATAAGTTAATTTTGATTATATTTAGATCAAGAAAGGTGAAATACGGATTTAGATCAGGGAAAGAATAAGGTTTCGGATGAATCGACTTATTTCACCATTTTTGCATTCAAAGTAAGTTCGCATGTGTTAAAAATTATTATTCTTGTGTTTTAATTCTTTGATATAGCATAAATTGTGAATATGACATTGTGGAAATGTTCAACAATGATTTGACAAGTGAGAAAGTCCCAGTTGAACCTTAGGAATAGATTAGGATACGAATGACATGTCTTAGGGGTTATGTGATTGGGTGCTGGTCTGTACGTCCTACCAGTGGCTGAGTTATCTGGCATGTGTTGCAGATACTCGTCAGCTTGTGTGAGTAGCACCGTGTAGTTTCATCATGACCGTTAGCTTGTGTGAGCAGACTCATTGATAGCTCTAATGTGAGCATTATATGTGATACGAGATTGAGATAGCTTCGGCTATATATGTGGCACTTAGGGTATGAGTTTCCCGAGTATCTGATAGTATTTCAAATGGTTCAACGAGTATATCGAAGGTAAGAATGAGTATGAGACTAATAAGAGATGGTACAGGTATGTACATGAATCGTATAAGTTTTGAATCGGTGAAACTCGTAAATTTCACATTTAATCTCAAGTATGAAAATGTGGAAGGTTTGTGAGTTATAATGAGTTGTGTATTGATATATATATATGTTCAATTGTTAAATGGTGTTTTTATAGTATATTGAACTTATGGTTATATGAACTTACTAAGCTCCATAGCTTACTTTGTTTGTTTTTCGTGTTTTATAGTGTAATCAAAGCTAGCTTGGATTCGGGAATCATCGGAGACTTCATCACACTATCCTACTATCACTTTGGTACTTTTGAACTTAAGTATTTTGAGTATATGGCATGTATAGGATTATGGTCATTTTGGTTATGGATTGATAATGAATTTAGCCATTTGAATTGGCTTGTAAATGTCTAAAGTTTGGTTTGTATATAGCCATGAATGTTGGCTTATTTTGGTTGGTTTGGTTGTGTATATATTTATGCATATGGCTTGTGTTATGAGTTTGATGATGAACATGTGATGGTAGTTGATATTGATATTATGAATATTAGTATGCAAATGAATCTAGGCAAATAATGCATATTTGAAATTGGTTATTTTGATGTATTGTGAAAGTGAGTTTTGGTATGAAAATGAATGGTGTATTGTGGTACATGTGTGCCTTTTTGTGATTGGTATTGAAATGGAATGATTCATGCTTGGTTGGGATTAAATGAATGCATATATATGCCATGTTTTGGTACAAATTGGATAGATGTAGGTGTATGCAAGTTTGGGTGGCAATATGGCTTGATAAATAGCCTATTTTTATCCACACGAACAGAGACATGGGCATGTGTGTAATGCCCCAAATTTTGGGCCTAGATGAATTGGGTTTTGGGCTTTGGGTCTCATAATTTTTTTTTAAAAAAGAAAATGACAAATGACATGTTGACTTTAAGGGTTTAATAAACTTGGAGTATCTAGGGCTGTTGAAGAAGTGTTGGGTTCGAACTTTGAGGAGAAAGAATTTTTAATTAATTATTAAAGGAACTAAGGCGGTGGTGGTAGTTGAGCTTTTAAGTAAAATTGGGTAAAAATGGCATCAAAGAACCTTGTGGTGGAGTGGCTAAGTGACGCCACTTAGGGTATATGAAGGTGGCGTTATGGCCTAGAAGTAGATCCTAGGTTTGAATCCCAGCTTAGTATTTTTTTTAGGAGTTTAATCTTGGCCTTCTAGAAGGTTGGAAGTGGTGTGATGATGGACTCTAAGGAGGCTGATCAGAAGAGAAAATTTAGGAAAAGGATTGGGGAGTTGTCAGGGAGAAAAACAAGGAGATGAGATGGGGAAGAGTTAGAGCCGATTAGGAGTTTGGAGGGGTAGGTAGAGTTTTGGCAATTGGAATTACCTTTGTGCTATTTCGGCAACTATAGTGCTCTACCGAATTCTCCTTCACTTTTTCTGTTCTAAACCTCGCCTCTTCCTTATGTGTTTTCTTTTCTTCTCTCCTAAAGCCTTAAATCGAATATTATTCTCTTCTTTCTCCATTGCTTGTGCCGTCCCACCCTTATCTCAATTGTTGGGGACCGAATATTCGTGACTACAAAAGCCGAAAACCTTTGCTCTTGGAGCCGATTTCTTCATCGCCCCAAACCTTGTGTCGAATACTCTAGTGACCAAATCTCTGTCGTGCTACCATCATTTCTTTGATTTTTGGTGGATCGGATCTTGGAAAAATTGGAATCAAGCTTGGATCTACAAGTCTCTGTCGAAAAGCTATCCATACGTTTCGACTTTTGGGTAAGTGTTCTTGATTTTGGGATAAGTTGGTCGAATAGTCTACAGTAAGGGAAAAGGTGATTAATTGGATACAAGTCACCTATTATTTTGTCTTTAATGATTAAGATTGATGTAGATCTAGGGGATATTCGTGAGTTGTAGCTAAGGAAGGGCTATTAGGACTGGTGGCACACGGTAAGGTTATGGTAAGGCTTCGGTTTTTGGTAAATATTGTGGTTAAGTGTGTGATTGATTGGAGGTTGGTATTGGTTGTAGGTTCAAGGCTGAGGATAGTGTAACAGGTCTTATTTACTAGGTGTGTACATGCATTTCACACACGACTACCAGGACCAAGAGAGCGATCTTATGGTCTCGGGCCACTGTTTGGCCAACCGGGCCAGAAGGAGCTAAATGGGCCTACCGAGTTCGTGGGCCCAACTCGGCAAGAGTTGGTATGTGAAATTGAATGATGGATTGATATGGATGGTTGTATGATTTGATTATGATCGGGCTTAATGGGCTACATATACAGGATTGGGCTTAATGGGCTATATGGACATGATTGGGCTTAGTGGGCCTTATAAGTTTTTAGAAATGCATGCTAGGGTTTTAATGGACTCTAGGCTTAGTTCTGATGAATTCTTAAACAACATAAAACTTAAATTAATAATCAAACATGTCTGTGGACAAGTCACTAGGGTAGAGTGTGGCAATGGACATATGCATGTCTAGGATTGGATCTAAGAAGAGCTTGGTACTTAAGCGGTCCTAGTGACCCACCTCCTCTTCTCTAGAATCCTACCTGGTACGTAATGTCTGTTCACTTTAGCTGCGAGGACTTGTTGACGGGCCAAGGTTCGTAATTAAGACCCATACTGTTAAGAATTACTGAAATACCCCTGTAGGGTAGAATTATCAAAATACTCTTAATGTGTGAAATGACTAAAATACCCCTATGTGTTTAATGTAAGATTTATGGATGTTACATGTACATTTGCTGCATTCATATGATATTCTGTTTAGGTTGCATATAGGTGGGAATTATGGAACGGAGGAAGTATATGAGGATCACATGGTTGCTTGACAACTGTGGATCCACCGATGGCTTTTTAAGCCTATTATATGATTAGCAGCTTTGCTGCAACGTTTGGTAGTACCGCAACCGAGCTACCCTTGATGTGTATCGGATAGGTGGGTCGATTTAGAAATCCCCACAGATGTGTTTCGGCAGGATGGAGATGATGTGTACCGGATGGATTATTTGGGAGGGTTTGCACAGCATTGCATGTATAATATTGTAATGTTAATAATATGACATGTATGCTTTTTGTTTGATGAAGGTCGTACACACTGAGTTTTCAAAAACTCATTCCTTCCTTTTCAAACTTTTCAGGTGACCCTCAGTAGGCGGTTCGACGAATGGTGGGACTTAGAGGTGGCTAGCTAGCAAGATATTATTATTTGGATTTTCTTTAAAATTCCTAGTATTTTGAAATTATTTTGGTTTGGATTGTAAAAAGGGCCTTGTATCTCCAATTTGACTTTACATTTGGGTTTTATTATTGTTTCAACTGCCTAATTATTAAACTTAAATAAATTTCTATAGTTTAACATGGTTTTCGAAATAACTATAACATATGGCTGTTTTCAATTATTACGTTTCCGCAACTCCTTTATTAAATACCAAGTTTTATAAATTGTTTTTGTTTTAAAAATTTTGCAACTAAAAAGAGGTTTGTACTCAACATTTTACTTTATGAAGGGTTTTCAATGAAAACAAGGTTTTTGCTAAAACACTTCAATGTGACACGCCGGACTCAGGCCTAACTTCTAGGCTAGGTTTGGGGTGTTACAATGTGTCTCAGCCGTGTGTGACACACGGTCAGGTTACACGGTCATGTGTCTCGCGGTGTTGAATTAGAAATCAAGTCAGTATGCTCCACACGGCCCAGCACATGGGCTTGTGACTTGCTGTGTGGCATAAGCCAGTATACCCTACAGGTTTGGCAAGACCTAGTACACAGCCTGGCACACGGTGTGTGAGGCCATTTCAAAGGGCACACGGGCTGGTCACACGGGCGTGTGGTTGGCCATGTGACCCAAGTCAGTAAGTTACACGGGGTCGGACACGGGCTGGGTCACGGCCTTGTGATCCCATTTCGAATGTCCATACGACCTGTGATACGGGCGTGTCTTTGACCATGTGAGACACACGTCTGGGCCACACGGGCGTGGGTCCTCTGTATTTTGTAAAATTTTCTAAGTTTCCTAAAAGTTTCCTAAGTTATCAGCTTAGTCCCGAACCGCCCTGAATGCATGTTTTGGGCATAATAGGCTCGTATTAGGGACTTGATGTATGATTATGAATGAATTGTATTTGAATTTGATAATTGTATGGGAAATGTTTACTCGATTGTGTAATAGGTCTGGTAATGCTCTGTAACCCTATTTCGGCGACGGATACGGGTGAGGGGTGTTGTAACACCCCAACCAGGTCTACGTGTTAAGACGAGATTTGGTTTATTACACAGATCTATCATTCATTTAATTCTCTAATGTTTTAGGTAAAACAGTTCTACAAAACCTTTTGAAAGTGATGTTTAGTTGAAATTAAGAAAAATGATTTAAAATCGATGAATTAAGAAATACTAGATTGAAATCTTATCATTTAGTATTTAATTGTTAAAAACCTTGAAGTAATTTATTTTAAAAAGTTCAAAAGAATTTGAAAACAAGAATAGTTAAAGCATCTCTAACTTAATAATAACTTAATGATAAAAGTTCATAGTTTATAAAACCCATATTCGTAGTATGGCCTCCATGAAGTCATCTCCAGCCCAAGCCTCCATCAATTGCCATTACCTGAGATGGATAATTAAACAGAGTGAGTTACTCAGAACTCAATGTGTAACTCACTTACCACATTCATTGAGCCAGATCATCGAGACATTATTTTGGGCTTGAGCCCATTTATAGATTGAACATTATAATAAATGAAATGCATGTAAAATGAAATTTCCCAACCAAACCTAATTTCCATCCGCTACACACCCCCGTACCAACCATCACACCTGTGGGGATCAAGTCAACCCACCCCGCCAACACACCAACCGTAGGCATAAAGCCAATTTTAATAATATTGTGGTGCACCACCGAACTAGATTGTGACAAAGTCACCGAACTAGAGGCATTAAGCCATTAAAATTTTGTGGCAGAGCCACCGAACTAGATTTTTGCAAATGTGCCTTTCTTCTCTTCATCAAATATCCCAACCCATGCAATCATGTATGCATAACAATCTATATCCATATAATAATTTAACAAGAAGCCCACAATACATATAAGTCTATATTTAAAATTTTCATTTGGGCCCATAAGACAAAATAGCATTTAGCCCATTTAGCAATCTAGCGAACTTTGGCCCATATATCGATCTAGCAATTTTTCGGCCCATTTAACGATCTAGCAGTTTTTCGGCCCATTTAACGATCTAGCAGTTTTTCGGCCCATTTAACGATCTAGCAGTTTTTCATAAATTCCACGACTTTAACTGTTTTCATACATTTACACAAAAGTGTTAATTTTTACGTATTTTTCTAATTTTGTCATCTTTACGATTTTAACCCAATACTTTCGGTAAAATATCTAACCTGCGATAAGTGTGAAGTTACACACCTGGTTACTGTGAGAATTAGACTTTCCCGCTCGTCGATACCTAAACGCATCACGATAAATTAGGACACTATAATTTATTTACAAATCGAATCTTAGAAAAAACGATCTAGGCTTTACCCTCAGAATTTCGAACCAGTTCTATATGCGATTTTTCCCCGATTGATGGTTCGTTACTCGATGAAAATCCACGAACAAACAAAGGTTCGGGAGTACGAACGACTTCAAACAACTGATTCTCCTCGGATGAGCGTCCACAACCCGGTGGAAAATCTCGGATTCCTGAAATAGCCTTTCGCTTAAACTTAGGGGGAATAGAGGAACCACCCCTCTTCCAGACACTATTCACCACCCTTTTCGTCCCTATATTGATTGTTTCTAATGACAAAAGATCATGAGTCCGACTAATAATATATCGAAATTATGACTAACGTTTTTAAGGGTGAGATTGCCTTACCATAAAATATCCTTGTCCCACAATATGTAAATCGAGCGATAACGTCCCCTAAATTGAAATCGAGTTATAATCCATCTATATCAATATGACGAGTAATATGAGAATCCTTGAATAAACTCCTTACCTTAACTCTTTAGATTGATTCCAACGATTCACGATGCTCACGAACACTTGAGTTTCAGTTCTCCACTACCACATTAAAATATAACGAAGAAACGTTTAATAGAATGAACAATGATTTCGATCAAAGAGATTCTTCTTACCACCATAAAGATTCGGCCAAAGCAACTAATAACCACATAAACTAAAAAGAAACTCTTACCTATTGTCCACGGTTGAAAAAGAAATGATTGAGAAGAATACTTATGTATAATGGGAGATTCGGCTATGAATAATCAAAGAAAAGAAAAATGATTCGGCAATGGGGTAAACTAACATTCGGCCAGGAGAGAAAAATAATGAAGAAGGTATGATTGAAAAGAAAATGAAAGATGAAAGAAAGAGATGACGATGATTCGACTTTCAAGAGGGGAAAGGGAAAGAAAAGAGATGAATTTAGGAACAATATGCATTCGGCAATGGGGAAGGAGAAGGAAAAAGAAATGGCTTTTTGTGTTGGTAGTTTCAGCACTATGAGAAAGACACACAATGGGATACTAGAGTGATAAGCAAAAATGACCAAATGGTCAAAAAGAAATGCCTAAATGAAACCCAACAAAGTTGTTTTCTCCAAGCTATTTTGGATGAGCAAAAATTATGACCAAAAGAATTCTAACAAGCTACCATCCTACCCCAAACTAACCACCAAATTTCGGCTCCCCCTTTTGTCCATAATGCCGTCCAAATACATGGTCAAAATGGCCATGCAAAAGTTTCCAAGACAACTTCCTTGTATCATGCCTTGTGATCCTCCACTTTCCCAAAGTTTAAGAAATCCTATCCCTAAAATCAAGCAATTCGATCCCTTAATTCATGCTTACCATAACCTTAAGTCTCCTTACCATAAAAATTTAGTCCATCTTATCCATAATTGATGCTTGGCTGACACATGCTAGTAAAAACCAAAAATAAAAGCTCCAAATTTGCATGCTAGGAGTTTCGAACCTATCCCCTCAAGTCCAACTTATGGCGCCATCACCACTTTGCCAAATGCTCATCTTATGCCATCTTTTATCACTTAATTAACTCAACTACAAGGTCACCTGATTTCTCTACACTAAAGTATTCTTTACTAAAATTTATTCTAATTCCAAGTAAACCCGAGCCTTCTCAAGACTATATTTAGCACATAATAAAATCATACCCGAGCTAACACCAAGGACAAACAACATATTGATACTCAAATTTTTAGGATGTTATAGGTGTTACAGCTTGCTTGTAGGGTAATAAACTTAAAGATGTGTAACTTGATTGAAAAGACACTCAAGGTACACATGGCCTGTTACATGATTTGACAAATAATTGTGTGCCTTTTACTGGTAGATGGCACGGTCGTGTGGTCTGTATGGTTTAGGTGACAATTAGGTACACATGACCACAGTTAGTTACATGGCCTGACAACATGGTTGTGTGACCTTGGATTACACAACATCAGTCTATTACATAGTTTGGGGACACGATTGTATGGTTCAACTTCACACGACCTCAGCTTGTCACACGGCTGCATGATCCTATTTTGCATTTTTGCTATACTTTTTTGAAATGTTGCAAATTAGTCCTTATTTTTTTTGAATTGTTTTAGAGCTTCTGTAAGTTCGATTTAACCCCGATAATGTATGGTTAACATGTTTTTTATTAAATGATTGATGAATGATTATTGATTAGTGAATTTTAAATTAATATAGCATGGTAATGTTCTGTTATGTGTGGTAGCGTCCTATAACCCTAATCCGATGAAGGAGATGACTGAGGGGTGTTATAGTTGGGATCTAATTACTTCTTTGTGTAAGGGTAGATTGAGCTTAAGCCAATAGGTGATTCAGACGATTTTTGAATAAAATCATTTACTGAGCAAGGCTTCGCAAAGTAGGATTGGTGAATCCGAACTGCGTTAACAAATATTGAATATTAATTTTACTCGTTGCCTTAGTCTCATTTTATAAAATGCTTTTTAAACTATTTATTCCACAATCTCTATCCCAACATCTATTTTAAAATCATTCAGAACATCAAGTTGGACAGAGAACAAGTCAACTTGTGTTCTTTCAATTGGTATCAGAGCTTGACCTCAGACATACTTGAAAGGGATCTTGAGCAAGATTTGTAGTAATAAAGTCAAAGAAGATATGTCGTTTTATCTAATTTCTACCTTCGGTGATTAAAGCATCAAATTAAATCAATGACGATGATTCAAGTTGTCACTGTTAGTCAACTGGTGAGCAAAAAAGACAACTGAAAGTTAAATTAAATAGCCGACCTCTTTTTTTTGCTTAAGGGTTTAAGCCTTTACATATTTCTTAAAATAAATTAATTTTTTATTTTGTATTCAATTAAACCCTTGAACTAACAAATTGAATCTAATTGAGTTCTTTGATTAATGGAAATTTTCATTAACTATTAAATCCTAATGATTTTGCTGACATGATTATTAATAACTAATGTTTTTGTCATTCTTGTACACACAGCCTATCATGTGGATTAATTTGTCGATGTGTCATTGTTTTGTCTTATATACCATGTCATCAAATAATTTAAATTTTATAAAATTTGAATAAATATCAAATTTATACATGAACTATGGTCCAATGTGTAATTTGATTAATGAACTTTGATTTGGTGTAATTATATTCCTAAAACTTGAATTGTGGTTTAGAAGTATATATGAAACTTTGATTTTAATTCAATTGTAAATATATATAAAGAAATAGGTACATACATTTATTTTCATATTTGATTAATATCATTGTTTGTGTATGTAATATATCAACGTAAAATGGTGCTAATTTGATAATGTTGTTAGTGATTTGTGAAAATTAAATCAAATCAAAATTTCATTTATAAAATCACACAAAATCATAGTATATTTAAGATATTGTATGTAACACCCCAAACCCGGCCCAAACACTACAATCGGATCTGGTATGTCACTTGAGGGATTTTACAAAACATGTCGTGTTTTGGAAAACAACTACTAGGTTTAATCATTAATACTATAAATTTAATAGTTTATTAAGTTATATAAGATATAGAGTTATAAATTGCCATGGTGAATTTTAAATAAAAACCGAAATCTTGTACATGTCTTAGTTTAATTTTTAAAACATAATTTAAAATGTCTAAAATAAAACCCAACATAAACCCATAAACATAAACAATAGTCTAGTGGCCCATGGCCTTATTACAACGAGATTTTAAAACCATTAAATAAAAATATAAAATAATAAACTAAAGTCTTTTTGTTGAATCCAAATGTTCTTTCGCATGGCCACCTTGCTCTCCTCTCCAGGCCGGTCCGACGCGCAAAGTGTCACCTGAAATTGTTAAAATAAAAGGGTGAGTCGCGAGACTCAGTATGCAACCCTCATGCACCACTAGATTTGAGCCTTAGTCCCACAGAACAGAATAACATATTAATATATATATAAAAAATTATGCAAGCCCAACCCAAATCCTAGGTTTCCATCCACTACACGCCACCCTTGCCTGCCAATCACACCATTGGGGATTTCTATAATCAACCCACACCGCTACACACCATCGATGGCAGTCATGCTGCAGTTAGCTGCTCATCGTCAAGTTGTGACAGAGTTACCAGGCTGAAATGGCAGAAGCCACCAGAAACAGAGTTGTGACAGAGTCACCAGGCTGAAATGGCATATGCCACCAGAACAGATCACTTCCCCTATCAATCACCCAACCCAAGCAAAGAATTTGACATACAAAGCATATCGTTTTAACAGGTACGTTCACTGAAGAAGAACAGAAGTTACTAACCTGATGATTAGCCTCTACCCTTTTTGGGTTTTCACTTGTCATGCCAGGATTTTAGCATTTAACAGAATATAGCAGATTTATACATATATCTTAACAATCAATTTAATAGTGTAGAAGGTTACACACCTGATTAATGCCGATACCCTTGCTAAACCGATCTACAACTTTGCTTGAAAAGCCGGAAATATGTGAAAATAGGGCCTCTCCTATAATCGGCCATGGTTAGTGTTCTACCTGATTTTACACACTAAAATCAATAGATTTCCTTACCTTGAAATCCTGAAAGTACCACGATTCGAGTATTACTGAACTTATGACCTAGAGATCTACGCGATTGACTCCTCTTCAGATCCCAGAATGCCAAAAATAAGAGAGAAATAAGAGATTAGTTTCTAAATAGCCATTCGGCTATGGACTTTGAAAAGCCAAAAAAACATTGAAATCCCAAAATCAACACTTACCTATTGTTTCCTTCAAAATTCAGCACAAGCAAACTCCACTGAAGAAAATTCGGCAACTTCAGGAGATGTGATCTTAGTGATTTCGGCTTTTAGAAGAACAAAGAATGGGAAAAATATAAGCAAGGAGTGGATAGAGAGATTCGGCCAAGAGAAAAGAGAAAAAGAATGGTGGGGTTTTGGCAATTGAGATCTAAGAAGTTTTGGTTTCTGTCAGAAAAAGAAAAGAGAAAAGAGCAAGAACGGAGTAGGAATTTCGGCAGAGAAAAGAGAAGAATAATGAGAATTTGCTAGCAATTTCGGCACATACACCTTAAGCCAAAACCGAATACCCCTTTCTTTTCAAATTCTTCAAGGTTTCGGCTAGCATTAAACACTTAAAGGTGGCTCCTATATTTGATCTAGTATCTCCTCAAAAATAGCCTTTATCTGCTTATTATCCACACAATAAAATCCCTAAAATTTAGCCTTGTGCCGTCCCCTTTTGCTCATTTAAGTGCTGAATTTTAGCCCTAAAACTTGGGTTTCAAGCAATCACAAATTGGGCCTTCCTCATGCACAAGTGACGCCAACTCCTCTTCCTCCTAGTGGCACCATTTTCCTTTGGCCACAAGCCCAATATGCCAATTAAACTACTAAAACTTTATTTTAAACCCAAGTATGTCTAAACAGAATATTTAATCTAGGCCTCAGCTCCAAACCTGAGCCCCCTTTTTGTACCTCAAATTCTCATATTGATATTTTAAGCATGCACTACACAAAAATGCACAAGCCCATAAATTCAGGATGTTACAGTTCTACCCCCTTAAAATAAATTTTGACCTCGAAATTTACCTGATCAAAAGATATGGGGATACTGCTATCGTATAACCTCCTCTGGCTCCTACGTCGCCTCTTCTGCTTCGTGGTTTTGCCACAAGATCTTAACTAAAGGGACGGACTTCCTTCTCAACACTTTTACATCTTGATCCAAGATTTGCGCTGGTTCCTCCTTGAAGGATAAATCTGGCCTTATTTCAATCTCTTCCACCGGTACCACATGCGATGGATCAGAACGATAACATCTTAGCATCGAAACATGAAATACGTCATGTATCTGTTCCAACTCTGAAGGTAGCTCCAAACAATAAGCCACTGGCCCCACACATTCTAGTACCCGATATAGCCCAATAAATTGTGGACTTAACTTACCCTTCCGTCCAAACCTCATTACCTTCTTCCATGGAGACACCTTCAAAAAGACTTGGTCTCCTACTGCAAATTCCACCTCCTTCTGTTTTAGATCCGCATAAGATTTTTGCCGATCAGACACTTCCTTCAACTGAGTTCAAATTAGCCTAACTTTCTCCTCTGTTTTCGAGACTAACTATGGACCTAACACCTGACGTTCACCCAACTTCGCCCAACAAGTAAGAGTATGAAATCTCCTTCCATATAATGCTTCGTAGGGCGCCATCTGAATACTAGCTTGATAACTATTGTTGTATGCGAATTCTACCAAAGGTAAATACTCCTCCCAGCTACCCCTAAAATCGATGATGCAACCCCTTAGCATATCCTCCAAGATCTGAATTACCCTCTCGGGTGACCATCATCATCAGGGTGAAAAAGCGGTACTAAAGTCTAACCTTGTTCCCATTGCTTAATGAAGAGCCTTCCAAAATCGTGACGTGAACCTAGGGTCCTTATCCAATATGATCGACATCAGTACACCATGTAGTCTTACAACCTCAGCCACGTACAACTTAGCCAACTTTTGCAGAGAAAAGTCCACTCGAACCGGTATGAAGTGAGCAGACTTCGTCAATCGATCTACGATTACCCAAATCGAATCCTTCTTAGTGGGTGTAAGAGGTAACCCACTAACAAAATCCATCGTGATTCTTTCCCATTTCCATTGGAGAATCTTCACCGGCTGCAACAATCCCGAAGCCACTTGATGTTCAGCTTTCACCTGCTGGCACGTCAAACACTTCTCCACATATTCCGTAACTTCTCGCTTCAACCCTGGCCACCAGAATTGCTCTTGCAAATCCTGGTACATCTTAACTCCTCCAGGATGCATAGCATAAGGGCCACTATGCGATTCCCGAAGAATCATCTGCCTTAACTCCACATCTTTTAGCATACAAATCTTCCCACGGAAACACAAAACTCCATCACCATTCCAACTATAGTCCTCTCCTTCACCATTCTGAACTTGTCGGATTCGAGTACTCAAAACATCATCCAAAAGTTGCTTCTCCTTGATCTGTCTTGTCCACATAGGTCTTACTTGAAGTTCAGCCACCAAACTGCCATCCTCATACAGACTAAGATGAAAGAACATCGCCCTTAGTTCAGATACTACCTTACGGCTTAACGCATCTGCCACCACATTCGCCTTACCCGGATGGTATTCGATCAAGCAATCATAGTTCTTTAAGAGCTCGATCCACCTACGTTGTCTTAAATTTAACTCCTTCTGGGTACGAAGATACTTCAGACTTTTATGGTGGTCGGTGTAAATTACCGACTTCTCCCCATCTGAGTAGTGCCTCCAAATCTTGAGCAAACACTACGCGCCAAATTCCAAATCATGCGTAGGGTAATTCAACTCATGCGGTCTCAACTGTCGAGACGCATATGCAACAACTTTTCCATCTTGCATCAACACACACCCTAAACCTGTGTGTGACGCATCACAATAGACAGTAAATTCTTTTCCCGCCTCTGGCTGAATTAACACTGGCGCTACCGTCAGGATTCTCTTTAGTTTCTCAAAGCTTTCCTACTGTTTGTTAGACCATACAAACGTTACTCCCTTCCTTAACAACTTAGTTAAAAGCGCCCCAATTGAAGAGAACCCCTCAACGAACCTCCTGTAATATCCTGCCAATCCCAAGAAACTTCGAATTTCCGCCACAGAGTTCGGCGGTTTCCAATCCAATACAACTTCTATCTTCTGAGAGTCTACCCTAATTCCCTCTGCAGAAACTACATGCCCTAAGAAAGTCACTTCCTTCAGCCAGAACTCTCATTTACTGAAATTTACGTACAGCTACTTCTCCCTCAGAATTTGTAACACCACACGAAGATGTGCATCATGCTCCTCCTCGGACTTGATGTAAACCAGGATATCGTAGATGAATACCACGGCGAATCGGTCAAGATAGGGTCGGAACACCCGGTTCATCATGCTGGCACGTTCGTCAACCCAAACGGTATTACTAAGAACTCATAATGACTGTAGCGTGTTCGAAATGCCCTCTTATGAATGTCCCCTTCCTTCACCTTTAACTGATGATAACCCGACCTTAGATCAATCTTTGAAAAGACTGAAGCTCCTTTAAGCTGATCGAACAGGTCGTCGATTCTTGGCAATGGGCACTTGTTCTTAATTGTTAACTTATTCAGTTGACGATAGTCCACGCACATACGCATGGATCCGTCCTTCTTTTTCACGAATAGGACCGGTGCTCCCCACGGAGATACATTCGGTCGGATAATTCCTCGATCTAAAAGCTCCTGGATCTGAGCTTTGAGTTCCACCAACTCCTTTGGTGCCATTCTATAAGGAGCAATAGACACCGAAGCTGTACCCGGTAGTAGCTCTATTCCAAACTCCACTTCACGATCTGGGGGTATTCTTGGCAACTCCTCCAGAAAAACATCTATAAAATCCTTTATTGTTCTTACCTCATCAACAGTCACCTCCTTAGCATCCAACGCACTGATAAAAGCTAGAAATGCGTTACATCCCTTCCGATTCATCTTAATAGCTTTCAATGCCGATACTACGTTGGATAGATAGTTCCTTCTCTCTCCTAACATAACCATCTCCCCGTCTTCCGGGGTACTCAAGACCATGCGCTTAATCGCACAATCCAACTTAGCACGATGTTTAGTCAACCAATCCATCCCTAGGATAAGATCAAACTCTCCAAATGGCAATTCCATTAAATCTGCCGGAAACACTACCCCTTGAGTATCTAACGGCACATCCTTAAATAGCTTGTCCACTACCCTAGGTTGTCCTAGAGGACTAACCACAGTCATCTTCCTAGTGGTTGTTTGTTTCAGAGTCTATACTTAGGGTCTCAGATACCGAACATGCCACATAGGAATGGGTTGACCTAATATCAATCAATGCCAGAAAAGGGTTATCAGCAATAAGAAATGTACCGGTTATGACGTTCGGTGCGTCACCATCCTCCCATCAACGAACTGCATAAACTAGACTCGGCTGCCTTGCATCTATATTACCTGCTCTTCTACTAGGTGCTCCACGACTGCGACCAGCCCCATTTCCTCCTCTACCTGGGCCACGACCCCTCAGTACTGGCTGACCACCTCTCCCAGCCTGATCATCCCCTCGTCCAGCTAGCTGCACCTGATCCTTCTGTGGATAGTCCTTAATCATATGTTCCGTAGATCCACACTTGAAGCATCTACCAGTTCTTTTTCTACAGTTCCCAGAATGTACTTTCCTGCACCAATTACATAATTGATTCTGATTCCCCGCAGCAGGTGTCGTAGCACGAGCTGGCCCATCAGACCTAGGCCTTTTCTATGAATTCCCAAATGCTCCTGCCAGCCCAAAATTTCTCTTATTCCTTCCCCACTCCTTATCTCTTTCCTGCCTTTTAGTTTGTTTTACCTCCTCAGCTATCTTAACCTTCTCCACCAGAACAGCAAAATCTCTTTCTCTCTGCGGTGCTATCAAAACCCTTAACTCATTCCTCAATCCATCCTTGAACCGAACACAACATTCATATTCAGTTGCTACCATTCCTCGAGCGTAGCGGCTCAAGCGCAGAAACTCTGCCTCATATTCAGCCAAAGATTTACTTCCCTGCACTAGATTCAGGAATGCCTTCCTCTGTGCATCCACATCGCTAGCCCCAACATACTTTGCCAGTTAATCCGATCTGCGGCAGTACCCTCCTTCATCTTGAGCCATTACTGATAAGCCTCGTCTCAAAGAAGAGACACGACCCCTTTCAACTTCTCCTCCACCGTGAAATCTAAGTCATCCATTATGCGCTCAGTCCCTTCCATCCAATACTCAGCTGTGTTAGGGGCTACGCCAGAAACTCCCCTAAACACTTCTGCCCCATTGGCCCTAAGCCACTCCGGTACAGATTTCTGGGCTCCTGTGCCCGTGCCTACTCTAGCAACTCTTTCGAGTACCCGCAACATCGCCTGAGATACGACATCATCTCTGGCCGTCAGATCCCGTAACTCTTCCTCTACAGCTGGAGGATCCGACATTTCATTTCCTGACCCGTGGCCAGACTCTACTGGCTCAGACAAGGTCATCCTACCCCTACCGCATCCACGCGGTGGACGTCCACGACCCCTTGTATTAATTCTTCTGATTGACGTTTATCTGATTAAGAATTTTATGGATTATTAGTTTTCTTCCAATAGTTAACCACTAATAGTCTTATGAATAATAGTTTTAAGAGTAGTTGTTTCGAATTCGCATTCACAATACAGTCTCAAGTTTGTATCCTCTAATTATGGGAAACACATACATTTAATTATCAACATACAAATAGCATTTATGAACTTACATTCATCACGCAAGGTGTTTTCATTGTTTCACTACCCATGGGTATTTTTGTAATTTATCCTACAAGGGTTTTTTTCGTAATTATCCAAAATAGGGTTCCTTGGTGATTTTGTGAAATAAGGGTATTTTGGTAATTTTCAAAATCTGGGGGTATTTCGGTAATTTTGTGATCCAGGGGTATTTTGGTAATTTTGAAATCAGAGGTACTTTGGTCATTTTACAAATTAGGGGCAATTTGGTAATTTTTATAAGTCAGGGATATTTTGGGAAATTTTTACAAATCAAGGGTATTTTCAAAATTTTACAAAAATAATGGTTTTTTTTTTAAAACCAGGGGTGTCTTGGGGAATATGATTTCAAAAGAATAATGGTAGTGTTCAGGTGTTTGTAAGTTTTTGGTTGTTGTCGTGTGTTGTGTGAGTTTTTTTTTTTACGAAAAATTTCGTTGCCTTTGTAAATCGGGATATATTTGCAAATCATGGGTATCTTGGTATTTGTTTTTGAAATATGGGTATTTTAGTAATTTATGAAAAATAAGGTTGCTGGTCCCTTTCGGGTTTTAATTATAAGGTTTAGCCTGTCAACAAGTCCTCATGATTAGGGCGAACAGTCACTATGCACCAGGTAGGATTCCAGCGAAGAGGAGGTGAGTCCCTAGGACTACTTAAATACCAAGCTCTCCCCGAATCCACTCCTAGACATACGTATGCCCGTTGCCACACCCTAACTCGACTAAGGTGAACAGTCACTACGCACTAGGTAGGATTCCAGTGAAGAGGAGGTGAGTCACTAGGACTGCTTAAATAGCCTGCTCTTCCTATCCAATCATGACATGCGTATGCTGTTACCACACCCTAGTCTTGTGGCTCGTTCACGGGTTTGTTTAGTGAAATTAAGTCTTATGAGATTTTAAGAGTTGTTTCAGCTAGGCCTAAAGTCCATCAAGTTCTAATCTAACTAATCTATGTCTCATAAAGCCCATCAAGCCCACATATAATTCACACAATGGTTTAGAATAATTACTTGGCAGACTTGGGCCGGAGACGCAGGTGCCATGTTGAGAAAACCCTCCTGTATGATTTAGAAATAAACATGTTTCGAAAACCTATTTTTTTAGAAAACATTTTGAGCCCAAAACCCCCAAAGCCGAGTTTTGAACCTAGCTCTGAACCAATTTGTAACACCCCAAACCCAGCCCAGACACTACAACCGGATCTGGTATGTCACTTGAGTGATTTTACAAAACATGTCGCGTTTTGGAAAACAGTTACTAGGTTTAATCGTTAATACCGTAAATTTAATAGTTTATTAAGTTATATAAGTATAGAGTTATAAATTGCCTTGGTGAATTTTAAATAAAAACCAAAATCTTGTACATGTCTTAGTTTAATTTTTAAAACATAATTTAAAATGTCTAATAATAAAACCCAACATAAACCCAAAAACATAAACAATAGTCTAGTGGCCCATGGCCTTATTACAACGAGATTTTAAACCCATTAAATAAAAATATAAAATAATAAACTAAAGTCTTTTTGCTGAATCCAAATGTTCTTTTGCATGGCCACCTTGCTCTCCTCTCCAGCCCAGCTCGACGCTCTAAGTGTCACCTGAAATTGTTAAAATAAAAGGGTGAGTCGCGAGACTCAGTGTGCAACCCTCATGCACCACTAGATTTGGGCCTTAGCCCTACAGAACAGAATAATAGATTAATATGTATATAACAAAAATTATGCAAGCCCAACCGAAATCCTAGGTTTCCATCCGCTACACGCCACCATTACCTGCCAATCACACCATTGGGGATTTCTACAATCAACCTACACCGCTACACACCATCGATGACAGTGATGCTCAGTTAGCTGCTCATCGTCAAGTTGTGACAGAGTCACCAGGCTGAAATGGCAGAAGCCACCAGAAACAGAGTTGTGACAGAGTCACCAGGCTAAAATGGCATACGCCACCCGAACAGATCACTTCCCCCATCAACCACCCAACCCTAAGCAAAGAATTTGACATACAAAGCATATCGTTTTAACAGGTACATTCAGTGAAGAAGAACATAAGTTACTAACCTGGTGATTAGCCTCTACCCTTTTCGGGTTTTCACTTGTCATGTCAGGATTTCGGCATTTAATAGAATATAGCAGATTTATACATATATCTTAACAATCAATCTAATAGTGTGGAAGGTTACACACCTGATTAATGCCGATACCCTTGCTAAATCAATCTACAACTTTCCTCGAAAAGCCAGAAAGATGTGAAAATAGGGCCTCTCCTATAATCGGCCATGGTTAGTATTCTACCCGATTTTACACACTAGAATCAATAGATTTCCTTACCTTGAAATCCCGAAAGTACCACGATTCGAGTATTACTGAACTTATGACCTAGAGATCTACAAGATTGACTCCTCTTCAGATCCCAGAATGTCGAAAATAAGAGAGAAATAAGAGATTAGTTTCTAAATAGCCATTTGGCTAGGGACTTTGAAAGGCCAAAAAAACATTGAAATCCCGAAATTGACACTTACCTATCGTTTCCTTCAAAATTCGGCACAAGCAGACTCCACTGAAGAAAATTCGGCAACTTTAGGAGATGTGTTCTTAGTTATTTCGGCTTTTAGAAGAACAAAGAATGTGAAAAATATAAGCAAGGAGTGGATAGAGAGATTCGGCCAAGAGGAAAGAGAAAAAGAATGGTGGGGTTTCGGCAATTGAGATCTAAGAAGTTTTGGTTTTTGTCAGAAAAAGAAAAGAGAAAAGAGCAAGAATAGAGTAGGAATTTCGGCAGAGAAAAGAGAAGAATGATGAGAACTTGCTAGCAATTTTGGCACATACACCTTAAGCTAAAACCGAATGCCCCTTTCTTTTCAAATTCTTCAAAGTTTCAGCTAGCATTAAACACTTAAAGATGGCTTCTATCTTTGATCTATTATCTCCTCAAAAATAGCCTTTATCTGCTTATTATCCACAGAATAAAATCCCTAAAATTTAGCCTTGTGCTGTCCCCCCTTGCTCATTTAAGTGCCGAATTTTAGCCCTAAAACTTGGGTTTCAAGCAATCACAATTTGGGCCTTCCTCATGCACAAGTGACGCCAACTCCTCTTCCTCTTAGTGGCACCATTTTCCTTTGGCCACAAGCCCAATATGCCAATTAAACCCAAGTATGTCTAAACAGAATATTTACCCAGCTTCAAACTTGAGTCCCCTTTTTGTACCTCAAATTCTCATATTGATATTTTAAGCATGCACTACACAAAAATGCACAAGCCCATAAATTCAGGATGTTACATTGTATATTAGATCAAAGTTCATGTATAGCTTTTGTATTTATTGTAACACCCTTAACCCGCATCCGTCGCCAAAATAATGTTTCGAAGCATTACCGAGTAAACGTAAACTATATCATTCATTTCAAAACATTTCAATAATCATTACATAACCCATCATTAAACATGTGTATTGTCCCTTATTCAAGCCCTCAAGGCTTAAAATCACTTTAGAAATGGTTCGGGACTAAATCGAAAACATTTGAAAAATTTAGGAAAAAGTTAGAAAAATTTCAATTGCAGGGGTCACGCACCCATGTGGCCAATCTGTGTGCCTCACATGGGTGAGACACATGCCCATATGGCTAGGCCGTGTAACTCTCCGACTTGGGTCACATGCCCATGTGTGTTGCCCGTGTGTGACACTTGCCCGTGTGGCTAGGCTGTGTGCACCCAAAAGTGCATTAAAACTCAAGTTTACCATTTCCTACTTACTTGGGCACTAAGCAACTCATTTTCCAATCGTTTAACTTATTCATAACACGATTAAACATGCCCAAAATACACCAAATTCATCATCTAATATGCCTAACCAATGTACCCTCATTGGTACCACATGTTATATCATCAAAACATATCATCCATGCATCATTCAAATCAAAGTTTTAAACATGCCAAAATCAATCAATTTGGCCTAGCTTATATCTACCTAAACCATCAAACTTAAATTCACACACACATCTCAAGCAATGGTTCCAAAATAACATGCCAATTATGGCTTTAAACACAAACATATATTTATATATTCAAACCAACATTATGCTTATAACTCCATTTACAATCCATTCATAAAATAACTATCAACTAAGACATCCTAGGTACATGTGATCACAAAAGGTAAACATCACCACATTTGAGATCGAGATCATTGTTGGATGTTGAGTCAGCAATCAAAATAGAAGTTCTTAACCTGCGCATGAAAAACAAAACCGTACGCTGAGTAAAACTCTGTGATATTTCTATAATCCGAACATTTAAAGACATAAAGATACATGAATGCTCAATTTGAATTGTATAATCACATTACTATCTAACAAGCAATTGTAATTTATCACCATCTCAATTTCATGCATAATACTACATTATTTCATGATTTGCTCAACTTTACAAATATTCTTCCATTAGTTGGTTTAACATATAGCTCAAATTAATATCACTTGCTATAAAAGCATCGATCATTCAACAATTCATTTTAACAATGGCATAAACCAACTATATTCAATCCATGAGTACATTACTCATATATCTCATTTATGATCACCACATTTTCACCTTTCATATATCAATCCACTTTTCCATTTCCAATTCACATATTTTTCCATTTCAATATCGATCATAGAACTTTAGTATTCAATTACCCCTATTAACATGTCTCGGACTTGGAAGGATACACGAATCCAACCAACACACCAGTTTGGCACCCAGTGCCTCATCGGATAAATCTGAAGTAATAACTATGCCCAATGCTACATAAATTGACACTCAGTGTCTCATCGATTAAACTGAAGCAAATTGGCACCTAGTGCCTCATCGATTCGAAGTTGAAGAAATCCCTAAACTCTTCCTATCCTATGGTATGCCATCTATATCCGACTCATCCCGATACAGTTAATAGGGTTTCATTTCACTTTTCAAATACAACTAATATCCAATTCTCATATTTTCACATTATCACATTTACACATATATTCATTTCAATTGAAATAATCAATACATTCATAACAAATATATCAATTCAATCTATTTCAATCAACTATAATTTCAATTCACTATCAAAGTGCCAAAATACTCACCTCAACCATTTACCATATATATAAAATCAAAATACAACAATTAACAATTAGGTTCGGATTTATAGAAATACAAACCGTGGATTCTGAGCTATTCGAGTCGATTTTGTCCCTTCCCTTTTTAGTCAAGGATTCCGGTATGATGTTAGCTACGGAATTAAAATAATTAAAATATATCAATACAACACGATTCAATTGCACATTGAATATTTCAATTTTTACTCAATATTTGCTTAAATTCCAATTTAGTCCCTAAGCCGAGATTAATTTTTATTCTTCATATTTAATCCTATATTTTTATACTAATTTCAATATAAGCTAAATTTATCTCCCTATTTTCAATTAAAACCCTAAATTTCAAAATTTTCACAATTTAGTCCTTATTACTCAAAATTTACAATTTGTTCTACAATTTAATCCTTTTCTATCTAGCTTAAAAATCTATCAATTAAATCACTAATACTAAAACTATTGAACAAAAACAATATCTAAAATCTTAATCAATTTTAAAATTTGACATAGGTCAGGTAGTACTTAACTCCGAGATTCCAAAAATATAAAAAATACAAGAAAAGAGACTAAATTGACTAACCAATTGAAGTTGAAAAGTTCAAAACCCCCTAGGTTGCCGTCAGCCTCTTGTTCTCTCTCCTTTCTTTCTTTTTCTTTTAATTTGCATGCATTCACTATTTATTTCCACTATGTTTCTATTTTCTTTTATTATGTTTCTATTATAATATCATTATTATTATTAACATTATAATTAAAGTTAACATATATATAATATATATTATATACATGCATATATATAATTAAACCATGGCCGGCCACCTCTCAACCAATTTAGTTAGTGGTACAACTGCTACATTAGCCCCTTTACTTTATTTTAATTTATAATTCAACTTTTAACCTTTACGCGATTTAGTCCTTATATTTAATAACTTTTAATTTCACAAAATTCACTTAATCTAAATCTAATTAACTACCCAACTAACTTTGTAAATATTTATTAAAAATATTTACGAGTCTGATTTACAGGAACGGAGTCCCGTAAATACACTTTCTAACACCCCTGACTATAGGGTCGTTACATTTATCCCTAAAAAGTTAAACAATTCTAAAAAGAAATTAAAATATTCAAAAGCTATAAAAAAAAGGGTTCAAAAAATTATAAAAATAATTTTTCTAACCATCAAAAAATTATTAAAATATAAAAATATATAATTTGAAAGTTATAAAATTGTAAAAAAATAGATAAAAATTTATTAAACTTTTAAAAGTTTAAAAAATAAAATTATTAAAAATATATTTTTTAGAAGATTGGAGTTTGAGGATCTAAATAACATTTAAACGATGTTTTTATGGGCCATTAGTTATTGTAATTTATGTGATTTTAACACTCAAAATAACAATAACTTGTGTTCACAGGCCTTCATCTCTTTTTCATGGAAAACCTTGAATCTCTAGCCTAACCCTAACCTACCCTTGTTGTTGTCCAGCTGACCACCGGCCTAAGGTTGTTGACATCTTCATCCTCCTCCCCTCCTCTCTTTGTCCTATTTTCCCTCCTATCTCTTCACCCATTTCTCCTTTATCTTGTTGCCCTCTCCTCTTTCTCTCTCTCGCCTTCTAATGATATGGTGTTCGACGCCATTCTTGGCACAATATGCTCAACAACATCAACCACTTTAACACACCTTTTTTGCCAATGTCTGTCACGGGTCTAACTTGCTCTTTGCAGGATATTAATCAATTCCAAGCAATGTTTGAACTTTGAAATTGGAAGATTTTTTGTTTTCTAAACTACCAAATCAAAGCTAACTCGTGTCTGCTTCCCATAAACACAATGCTCTATCTTTCCAATTCCTGCACCTAGAAGAGAACCTCTCTTATTCAATGTAATGCCCCGAATTTTAGGCATAGAAGAAATAGGTTTTGAACAAGGGAATAGTTAGAAGACTACTTATAAAGATTTAGTTGTGCAAGAAAATGACATAAATTGCTTGTTTGCTTTAATGGCTAAGTGATTTGGGTGTGTATGGGGGTGTTTGAGAAGCCTGGGTTCAAGTCTTGGCTTTTGCAAAATTTTTAATTTTGCTCTTAAACTAATCTGGACACCGGCATATAGGCCTTATAAATAATAGTGCTTGTTTTATGACACAAAGAGAGCTTGTGGTCTAGTGGCATGTTGTGTAACTGTGAGGTTTGAGGTTCAAGTCCTGGGTTGCACAATAGAGTGGTTATTTTGCTGCTTGAGCTGTGTACGTAGTGGAGTTGGACTGAAACACAGCTAGTGGGAGTTTGAACTGGTCATGGAGAGATTCAAGGAGGGATAAGGGGAGAGATTTTAGGAGAAAATGAAGGAGATGAGAGGGGAGAAGTTTGTGCCGAATTTGGACTCTAGCACTCAAGAATTCGGCAAAGAAGAGGATACTGCTCATTTGGTTTTTTTTCTCTCTTTGGCTGAATGTGGTATTCTCTTTTGGGCTGTTTTTCCTCTATCTGCTTCGGTATTCCTTTCACCTTTTGCTTTTGGTGCCAAATTTTGGCTAAAATTTTGAGTACCTCTCGGGTTTATTCCTTTTCTTTTCTGCTCTTCCCTTTACTTTCTTTTCTTTTGTTTGGCCGAATAACCCTTTTGCTCTCTCTTCTGTCGAAACCTCTTTTTTCTTCCCCTCTCTTCTTTGCTGTTTCTTTTCTTTCCTCTACTTTCCTAAACCCTGACTGAATAAGTTGGGCAATTTCGTGTTGCTCTTTTCTTCTGATTTGCTCTTATTCCTCTACCCCTTTTTGGTCAACTGTTTGTCGAATATTGCCTTTCTCTCCCACTTTATCTCTTCAATTGTGTTTCGACTTGACAGCTATTCTCTGACGGTTCGAATTCCTTGAGGAGTGAAAAAGTTTCAGGGAAGATTAAAGTAGTCAAAACCTTTCTCTCATCACTCGATCAAAGGTAAGTATGTAGGCTAGTATTCTAAAGTGTAGGTCGAATGCTTTCTACGATTCTGTAAGTTATCATGTGTGGATTTAAACCACATGAATAATCAATCCTATTTAAAAAAATCCATTTGTAAGGCAGATATCCGTCAAAGAGACTGTAGTCAACCTTCGTCAGTGGTATAAGTGGGCTAAGCCACATTTGTCAATCGAGGCAAGTGTTAATTTTAATTTTAGTTAGGGGTGTAAAAGAAGGGTGTAATATTCAGGATTTGGGGGTCGTGCATTTTAATTTGTATCTGTGTGTTAATATGCTCTGTATGCTGTTTGGAAGTGTTTGGGGGTTTCAGGAAACCTTGGGCTTAGGTAGAAGCCATAGGAAAATTTTTGGTTTAAGCTGAGTAGAGGGGGAGCTAGGGGATCTAGGCCTTAAAAGAAATTAGGTGTGGATTATGACACAAGAAATGGAGCAGTGGAGTGGCAAGGTAACGCCTAGGAGCAAGGGGAGAGGGTGGCGTCACATGGAGTGTCAAGGGAGAGGAGGTTCGAGCTGCGAAGATAGCATTTTGAGTTGCTTTTTGCGTCAAGGGGGAGGGAGAGTTGGACGGCAATTGAACTCTGGAAAGGATGAGGGTGGACTTGGTCAAGGAATTCGGATAGAAGGTAGAGAGCTCTTTGAGGAGTTTGACTCATTTCAAACAAGTTTGAATGAGAGGTGAAGAGGAAAAATAGGAGGAAAACGTGGGATTGGGAGAGAAGGGAGGAAGTGGCCGAATGTGGGACTCTAAGGGGTGCATAACCGGTTTGAAGTTGTGGTAGGGGTGTTTGCCAAAATTCTCAAGTTGGTAGGCTTTCTTTTCGGGTTATTCTGCTCATTTTCTCCAAGTTTCGGTCAAGAGTGTGAGAGGTGAGTCATTCGGTCATTTTGTGCATTTAGGAGTGTTGTCGAAACCTTCTAATCACCTTCTATTCTTCTTTTTCTTTCTCTCAGTCTCAATCCTATACCTATTCTTTTGGTGGCCGAATATCTCATCTCCATTTGGGAGTCATAGCCGAACCTTGTAGTCCTCTCTTTCTCTCTTCTTTTCGCAAATCCTTAAAGCCGAAACACTTCTTGATTTTAGCCGATTTTCTTTCTCTTTGGATTCAAAAAGTCGAAAGTGGCAGTTTAGTTCTCTTCTTCTTCTTTTCTTTGTCCATTCGTATCATCACCTTTCCCTAAACCATTCTTTTTCCTGTCGTTTCTCTAAAGCCGAATCTCTAAGGATAGGGCCGTCGACCATTTTTTCCTAATCTCAATCGTGTTTGGTGGTAAGTAATTTCCTCTTTAGCAATCGATTTATCTCTTTTTCATTTGGTGTGCCGAAACCAAATGGTTAGCTTTGGTTTAGGGATGGTCGAATCTTCATAGGGCCATAATCTGTGTTTCTTTTGTATGTAGCTAGCGTAAAGGAGCATTAAGGATTCTCTCGAGTTCGACTACTCAAGGTAAGGGTTAGTATTCGGCCAAAGGCCACTTTCATAAGCTTTATGTGTAGAAGCCGAATCTAAGTTGGGTTGTATAGGGATTTCGTCAACTTGGAAAGTTAAGCAGAAACCTTCGGGATTCAGATTCACATCGGTAAGAGTACTCAGTGAGTTCTAGATTTGATATGTTTAGACTATAACATTAGCGATTAAACAAATATTCTGATTAAGTGTTATTCGATAGATGCGGGTACCAGTCGAGGAGAAAAAGGGGTAGCCCCTACCCCTAAGTTTAAGAAGCGATCGGTCTCTGCAGTACGGGATTGGCCACTGGGGTGGGGGCGGCGTCGGAAAGAACGTGGCGATTGCGGTAGTTTCGATTAGTGACAAATGATATTGAGAGTGTGATACTTCGGGTGATCAGGTGTGTGATTATTTCGCGATTTCCTGAATATGTATAAAATATGTGTATGTACTATATGTATGGTGACTAATGCAGTGACAATAGTGAGATGGTTACCCTTAATGGGTATATCGATAATCAGGTCAGTGTTAAATGCTGATGGGATTGTGATTATTGCTGTGAATATGTGCTGTATGCTTGTTAACCTGTTCATGCATTATTCTATCATATTATTATCGTATGTTGCATAATCATGGGGAAGGATTTGTATATTTGTAAGAAGGACAGGGTGTACATTTATGTACGTGGTTTAGTGATGGCTACGAGCCTCACATGGATTGACGATCGGCTCTGTGCCTCATCGTGGTTGGTGTCGGCTTTGTGCCACATCGTGGTTGGTGATGGCTATGTGCCTCATCGTGGACTGATGGTAGCTATGAGCTACATCGTGGATCGACGTTGACTACGGTCACGTTGTGGATTATATTGTGATTTGATCACGTGGACCAGTGGCTAGACCACTCGGTGGATGGGATTGATTGCCAAATTGGTGTGTAGAGGTTGGAGGGTCAATTTAGTAATCCCCTGGTGTGTGGTGGCTAGATACGGGGGTGTGTAGAGGATGGACCCTAGGCTGGGTTAAGTGCATTTTGCATTATTTTCTGATATGTGGATCGGTGTGGTTTTGGGCCAAGCCCATATGTGGAAATCTGTGGATTAATTATACACTGAGTCTGTCGACTCACCCAATTTTTGCCAAACAGTGTAGGTGATTTGTGATGTTTGGACTGGGCTTGGATGGGATTCTAGATGGCCATGCAGACGCAGTTTTCATATTTAAAAACATTTACTTTTAATTTCGGTTTATTTGGGATGTTTTGATGTAATAAAGCTATTTAAATATTTTTGGTTTTATTATGGTTTATGCTACACTAGGCATAAATTAGTAAATGCAAACAACTTCAAATAATGACGTTTTTATAACTTAATAACTTAACTAAGGTTTTCTAATTGAGACACTCGTAGTTACTTTGATTCTTTTAAAGTTAAATTTCAAATTATTTTCCGAACGAAGCGTTTCACGAAGTAACTGAATTTTGTTTTAATAGACTAACCTTTATGAATAAAGATTCCAATGCTACTATTGCTACAATCAAGTTTTATCATCACATAGCTGATTTCGACTTAAAGTTTTCCAGTAGCATTCCAAATTCGGCTGTAGTGTTTTGGGCCGGGTTTGGGGTGTTACAAATTGGTATCAGAGCCCAGTTTCTACATTCAGCCTATGGATTTTTGAGGTCCATAAATGTTTTTACTCTGTGCTTTAGTGGGTTAAAGAAAGATGTTTCAGGAAAAAGGGTTTTATGAAGCATGGCACTCGAACCGTCTGGCTCAGGTCTGCCAGGTAAGTCTTCTGACTAGTTAAACGCATAAAGATGAATATGTGCTATGTTGAAATGATATATAGACTGTAGACCCTAGGACTATCTCTTTAGAGACTGAGACTTTAGGGTTGTGTGGTTATTAGGAAACGACAACTTGAGATTCTTTTGTATAAAACTACTTCTTTAATAAACAAGTGGAAAGATTCTAATGCATAAGATTTCTTAAAACAGATTAAAACGCGACGTTAGACATGAGTTCTAGGGGACGTGGTCGCAATACTTGTGGGCGTGGTAGAGGCAGAATGACTGTGTCAGAACCAGTCGGGTCAGGTCAGGGTTCTGAAAATGAGGCGCCGCCACCGGTTGTAGAGGCAGAGTTCCAGGGGCAAACGGGAGGAGATGATGTAGTATCACAGGCTATGCTGCGGGTGTTAGAACGAGTCGTAGGAGCTAATATGGGCAATGGGGCTCGAAAATCAGTATCTGAGAGACTTAGAGCAAATGGGGCTGAGGTATTCAGAGGGGTATTTGGGGTAACTCCGAATGTGGCGGAGTACTGGTTAGAGGCAGTCGAAAGGATTATGGACGATTTGGACTGCACTGTTGAGGAGAAGCTAAAGGGTGCTGTTTCGTTGCTCCGGGACGAGGCTTACCAATGGTGGCTCACAGTCAGAGAGGGTACCCCTGCGGACCGAGTGGACTGGAGTTATTTTAAGATCAAGTTTGAGGGAAAGTATGTCGGAGCTAGTTATGTGGACGCTCAGAGGAAGGCGTTCCTCAATTTAGTGCAAGGTGGCAAGTCGGTAGCGGAGTACGAGGCAAAATTTTTACGATTGAGTCGGTATGCTCGGGGCATTGTAGCTACTAATTATGAGAGGTGTGTCAGATTCGAAGATGGATTACGGGATGAGTCATGGGTATTGATTGCTCACTTAGCAGAGAGGACTTCGCCATTCTAGTGGAAAAAGCTCGGATAGCCGAGGAGGACAAGAGGACTGAGAGACAGAACAGAAATAGGGATAGAAACTGGAATAAGAGGAGCTTCGGACCATCAAAGATCATCCGGGGTTTTCGTAAAAGACCCGTGGTTGTAAATGCTCGCGCACCTGCAGTGCGCGCTTAGAAATCGACGCGCCATGTGTCCAGTGTGAGAGAGCCCATATAGAAGAGTGCTGGGGTAAGGGTAAGGAATGTTTCTGGTGTGGGTCTAAGGCTCATTTGGTTAGGAATTGTCCGCAGGAGTCGGATAGGGCTCGGGCTGTAAGTTAGGGCATATGCAGCCAGGTAGGGGTGGTCAGCAGGCAACAAGGGGTCGTGGTCCGAACCATGGAGGGAACGGTTCTGGCTGAGGTCGCGGAGCACTAAGCAGAGGTGTTGGGGGTTCAGATGCGAGACAACTAGGGTTGGTTTATGCAGCCAGGCGTCGCGAGGAGGGGGATGCGCCAGATGTGATCACGGGTACATTCCTTATTGCTGGATTACCCTTTATTGCTTTAATAGATATCGGGTCAACTCATTCTTATATTGCTAATGAAGTATCTGGAACCTTGAATATGAACTTTGAGATTGTACCTAGGAAGATGACTGTACTTAGTCCTTTTGGGCAATCAGTGATAGTAGATAAACTCTTTAGGGAGGTGCCTTTAGAGGTTCAGGAAGCGAAGTTTCCAGCTGATTTAATGGAACTGCCATTCGGGGAATTTGACTTAATCTTAGGCATGGACTGGCTGGCGAAGTATCGGGTGAATTTAGATTGTGCTGATAAGCGCATGTCGTTAAAAACTTCCAGTGATGAAGAGGTTGTGGTGATAGGTGAAAGGAGAAATTACTTGTTGAATCTAGTGTCTACTCTTAAGGCAGAAAAGATGGTGAGGAAGGGGTGTATGGCCTTTCTGATGTTTGTCAGTGCCTTGGAGGCTAAGGAGGTAGCGGTAAGAGAGGTCAGGACAGTGAAAGAGTTTGCGGATGTCTTTCCGGAGGAACTTCCAGGGTTGCCTCTAGATCACGAGGTGGAATTCGGGATTGACTTGTTTCCAGGTACAGCGCCAGTATCTATCGCTCCGTACAGGATGGCACCAAAGGAGTTGGTTGAGCTCAAGGCTCAGATTCAAGAGTTGCTTGATCATGGGTTTATCCGACCCAGTGTGTCTCCATGGGGAGCACCGGTCTTATTCGTAAAGAAGAAGGACCGGACTATGCGCATGTGCATAGACTACTGGCAGCTGAATAAGTTGACCATCAAAAACAAGTATCCACTACTAAGAATAGACGATTTGTTTGATCAGCTTAAGGGAGCTGCGGTGTTTTCAAAGATAGATCTAAGGTCTGGATATCATCAACTCAAGGTGAAGGAAGCAGACATCCATAAGACAGCTTTCCGGACTCGATACGGGCATTATGAATTCCTGGTGATGCCGTTCGGGTTGACGAATGCCCCAGCTACGTTCATGGATATGATGAATCGGGTTTTCCAACCCTACTTGGATCAATTCGTCGTGGTGTTTATAGATGACATCCTAGTATATTCTAAGTTTGAATAAGAACACGATGCACATCTTCGGGTGGTGCTGCAGGTTTTAAGGGAAAAGAAGCTGTACGCCAAATTCAGCAAGTGCGAATTCTGGCTGAGGGAGGTTGCTTTTCTAGGTCATGCGGTGTCAGTGGAGGGGATAAGAGTGGATCCTAGGAAGATTGAGGCGGTGCTAGATTGGAAACCACCTAGGTCGGTGGCAGATGTTCGTAGTTTCTTGGGGTTAGATGGCTATTACAGGAGATTTGTGGAAGGGTTCTCGTCTATAGCAGCACATTTGACGAAATTATTGAGAAAGGAGGTACCTTTCGTGTGGACTGACAAGCAGCAGGAAAGTTTTGAGAGATTGAAGAAGGTTTTGATAGAAGCTCCGGTTTTGATTCAGCCTGAGGCAGGGAAGGACTTTGTGGTGTACTGCGATGCTTCACACACGGGGTTGGGTTGTGTACTGATGCAAGACGGAAAGGTTGTTACTTATGCGTCTCGTCAGTTAAGGCCTCATGAGGTTAACTACCCGACGCATGATTTGGAGTTGGCTGCTGTGGTTTTTGCGCTAAAGGTGTAGAGGCACTATTTGTATGGAGAAAAGTCAGTGATCTACACGGGCCACAAGAGTCTAAAGTATTTGCTGACTCAGAAGGAGTTGAACTTGAGACAGCGAAGATGGGTTGAGTTATTGAAGGATTACGATTGCTCAATCGAGTACCATCCTGGTAAAGCAAATGTGGTGGCAGATGCCCTAAGTCGGAAAGTAGTAACGGATCTGAAGGCGATGTTTGCACATCTCAGTCTTTATGATGACGGGAGTTTGTTAGCAGAGTTGCAGGTGAAGCCGACATGGTTAGTTCAGGTGAAAGAGAAGCAGTTGGTAGATGACGAGCTTAGTGCTAAGCTGCTGCAAGTTCAGAATGGAAGGTTGGAAGACTACAGTTTGAACAGCGATGGAGTATTATGTTTCCGAGGTAGGGTATGTATGCCAAAAGATGGGGAGTTAAGGCAGAAGATTCTTCGGGAATTGCATAGTAGCCCTTATGCTATGCATCCTGGAGGGAGTAAGTTATACAGGGATTTACGGGATCAGTTTTGGTGGCCTGGTCTTAAACTGGAAGTTACAGAATTTGTGGGGAAGTGTTTAACGTGTCAGCAGGTCAAAGCTGAACACCAAGTGCCTTCGGGGTTGCTACAACCAGTAAAGATTCCGCAGTGGAAGTGGGAGAGGATTACTATGGACTTCGTGAGTGGGCCCTTACGCCTACCAAGAAGGACTCTGTATGGGTGATAGTGGATCATTTGACAAAGTCTGCACATTTCATACCAGTGCGAGTCGACTATTCTCTACAGAAGTTGGCAAGGTTATATGTGGCAGAGATTGTCAGGCTACACGAGGTGCCGATGATCGATTATCTCGCATGTGGATCCTGTGTTTACGTCTCGATTTTGGAGAGCACTGCATCAGGCATTAGGTACCAGGTTAGACTTCAGTACGGCATTTCATTCGCAGACAGATGGCCAGTCTGAACGGGTAATTCAGGTGTTGGAAGATATGTTGAGAGCATGTGTGATTGAGTTCAGAAGAAGCTGGGAGGAGTTCTTGCCTTTAGCGAAATTTGCGTACAATAACAGCTATCAAGCTAGTATTCAGATGGCACCATATGAAGCGCTGTATGGACGGAAGTGTCGCACTCCTACGTGTTAGACGGAACTAAGGGAACGTCATGTTTTGGGTCCAGAGATTATGGCAGAGTCAAAAGAAAAGGTTAAGTTAATTCGGGCACGGTTGAAGGAGGCATCTGACAGGCAGAAGTCATATGCGGCTCTTAAGCGGAAAGAAATAGAGTTTGCTGTGGGGGATCAGGTGTTTCTGAAAGTTTCACCGTGGAAGAAGGTGATGAGATTTGGTCGTAAAGGAAAGCTGAGTCCCAGGTTTATAGGGCCTTATCGGGTTTTAAAGCGGGTTGGACCAGTGGCGTACTAGTTGGAGCTGCCTTCGGAGTTAAAATAAATGCATGATGTGTTCCATGTTTCGATGCTACGTCGTTACCGATCGGATCTATCTCACGTGGTTCCAGTTGAGGAAGTAGAGTTGAGGCCAGATTTGTCTTACGAGGAAGAACCGATTCAGATTTTGGAGCGGGATGTGAAAGTCTTACGGAGGAAATCAGTTCCTCTAGTCAAAGTGTTATGGCGTAACTATGGATCGAAAGAAGCTTCATGGGAACCGGAGGAAGCAATGCGATAGCAATACCCTCACTTATTTTGATCAGGAAATTTCGAGGCCGAAATTATTTTTAAGGGGGGTAGAACTGTAATATCCGAGATTTGGGGGTCGTGCATTTTAATTTGTATCTATGTGTTAATGTGCTCTGTATGCTGTTTGGAAGTGTTTGGTGGTTTCGGGAAACCTTGGGCTTGGGTAGAAGCCATAGGAAAATTTTTGGTTTAAGCTGAGTAGAGGGGGAGATAGGGGAGCTAGGCCTTAAGAGAAATTAGGTGTGGATTATGACACAAGAAAGGGAGCAGTGGAGTGGCAAGGTAACACCTAGGAGCAAGGGGAGAGGGTGGCGTCACATGGAGTGTCAAGGGAGAGGATGTTCGAGCTGCGAAGATAGCATTTTGAGTTGCTTTTTGTGTCAAGGGGGAGGGAGAGTTGGACAGTAATTGAACTCTGGAAAGAATGAGGGTGGACTTGGTCAAGGAATTCGGATAGAAGGTGGAGAGCTCTTTGAGGAGTTTGACTCATTTCAAACAAGTTTGAATGAGAGGTGAAGAGGAAAAATAGGAGGAAAACATGGGATTGGGAGAGAAGGGAGGAAGTGGCCGAATGTAGGACTCTAAGAGGTGCATAATCGGTTTGAAGTTGTGGTAAGGGGTGTGTGCCGAAATTCTCAAGTTGGTAGGCTTTCTTTTCGGGTTATTCTGCTCATTTTCTCCAAGTTTCGGTCATGAGTGTGAGAGGTGAGTCATTCGGTCATTTTGTACATTTAGGAGTGTTGTCGAAACCTTCTAGTCACCTTCTATTCTTCTTTTTCTTTCTCTCAACTCAATCCTATACCTATTCTTTTGGTGGCCGAATATCTCATCTCTATTTGGGAGTCATAGCCGAACCTTGTAGTCCCCTCTTTCTCTCTTCTTTTCGCAAATCCTTAAAGCCGAAACACTTCTTAGTTTTAGCCGACTTTCTTTCTCTTTGGATTCAAAAGCCGAAAGTGGCAGTTTAGTTCTCTTCTTCTTCTTTTCTTTGTTCATTCGTATCATCACCGTTCCCCAAACCATTCTTTTTCCTGTCGTTTCTCTAAAGCCGAATCTCTATAGATAGGGCCGTCGACCATCTTTTCCTAATCTCAATCGTGTTTGGTGGTAAGTAATTTCCTCTTTAGCAATCGGTTTATCTCTTTTTCATTTGGTGTGCCGAAACCAAATGGTTAGCTTTGGTTTAGGGATGGCCGAATCTTCATAGGGCCATAATCTGTTTTCTTTTGTATGTAGCCAGTGTAAAGAAGCATTAAGGATTCTCTCGGGTTCGACTACTCAAGGTAAGGGTTAGTATTCGGCCAAAGGCCACTTTCATAACCTTTATGTGTAGAAGCCGAATCTAAGTTGGGTTGTATAGGGATTTCGTTAACTTGGAAAGTTAAGCAGAAACCTTCGGGATTCAGATTCACATCGGTAAGAGTACTCAGTGAGTTCTAGATTTGATATGTTTAGACTATAACATTAGCTATTAACCAAATATTCTGATTAAGTGTTAGTCGATGGATGCGGGTACCAGTCGAGGAGAAAAAGGGGTAGCCCCTACCCTTAAGTTTAAGAAGCGATCGGTCTCTGTAGTACGGGATTGGCCACTGGGGTGTGGGCCAGCGTCAGAATAGGAATGTAGGCAGATAGCGTAGTTTCAGTTAGTGACAACGTTGATATTAAGAGCGTGATACTTCGGGTGATCAGGTGTGTGATTATTTTGCGATTTCCTGAATATGTATAAAATATGTGTATGTGCTATATGTATGGTGACTAATGCAGTGACAATAGTAAGGTGGTTACCCTTAATGGGTATGTCGATAATTAGGTCAGTGTTAAATGCCGATGGGATTGTAATTATTGCTGTGAATATGTGCTGTATGCTTATTAACCTGTTCATGCATTATTCTATCATATTATTATCGTATGTTGCATAATCATGGGGCGGGATTTGTATATTTGAAAGAAGGACAGGGTGTACATTTATGTACGTGGTTTAGTGATGGCTACGAGCCTCACATGGATTGACGATCGGCTCTGTGCCTCATCGTGGTTGGTGTTGGCTTTGTGCCACATCGTGGTTGGTGATGGCTATGTGCCTCATCGTGGAATGATGGTAGCTATGAGCTACATCGTGGATCGACGTTGACTACGGTCATATTGTGGATTATATTGTGATTTGATCACATGGACCAGTGGCTAGACCATTCGGTGGATGGCATTGATTGCCAAATTGGTGTGTAGAGGTTGGAGGGTCGATTTAGTAATCCCCTGGTGTGTGGTGGCTGGATAAGGGGGTGTGTAGAGGATGGACCCTAGGTTGGGTTGGGTGCATTTTGCATTATTTTCTGATATGTGGATCGGTGTGGTTTTGGGCCAAGCCCATATGTGGAAATCTGTGGATTAATTATACACTGAGTCTGTCGACTCACCCAATTTTTACCAAACAATGCAGGTGATTCGTGATGTTTGGACCGAGCTTGGATGGGATTCGAGATGGCCATGCAGACGCAGTTTCCATATTTAAAAACATTTACTTTTAATTTCGGTTTATTTGGGATGTTTTAATGTAATAAGGCCAATTAAATATTCTGGGTTTTATTATGGTTTATGCTATACTAGGCATGAATTAGTAAATGCAAACAACTTCAAATAATGACGTTTTCATAACTTAATAACTTAACTAAGGTTTTCTAATTGAGACACTTGTAGTTACTTTGATTCTTTTAAAGTTAAATTTCAAATTGTTTTCTGAACGAAGCGTTTCACGAAGTAACTGAATTCTGTTTTAAAAGACTAACCTTTATTAATAAAGATTCCAACGCTACTATTGCTACAATCAAGTTTGATCATCACATAGCTGATTTCGACTTAAAGTTTTCCAGTAGCATTCCGAATTCGGCCGTAGTGTTTTGGGCCGGGTTTGGGGTGTTACAAAGGGGATTAACCCTATTGTTCAACGACTAATAGGTTTTGGTGCTCGTGTAACTTGGAGCAGTTGTGTAAATAGGTGTGTATTCACACTATTTTGACTGTAGAACGACAAAAGCCGAAAAGCCAAAAAGCCGAAAGATTGGGCTTTGAGGTCAGATGCGTGTGCGAATGCTCGTGTGGTCAAACCGAGCCCATGAATCATGAGCGTATGATTGTAGAAGCCTCCATGAGCATTTTCATGGACTTAGGCCGTATTGGGCCACATTGGGCCGAAATGGGCCATGTGGGCCCAATGGGCTCGTGGGTCCCACACGGTTGAAATCCACGATTTGTGGTATATACTGGACAGGGCTATGTAGGTCTCATATCCGTGATGAAATCTCGGCTGAACGGGCCGCACAAGCGTGTGGGCCCACTTGGGCCAAGTAATGGGCCTTGGGCCCATTTACACTGTTATGACCATTTAGGTTACCGATGTCGCCCGAGTCGACTGCGAACCTTTCAAGAGGTCGATATCTACACAGTGACCCGAAAGTAGGGTAAAATGATCGAAATACCCTCATAGGGTAAAATGACCGAAATACCCTTAGAGGGTAAAATGATCGAAATACCCCCATATGGTAAAATTACCGAAATACCCCTACAGGGTAAAATGACCGAAATACCTCCATAGGGCAAAATGATCAAAATACCCCCATAGGGTAAAATGGTCGAAATACCCCCATAGGATAAAATGACTGAAATACCCCCACAGGGTAAAATGACTGTTATACCCCTAGGTGATGAAATGATTGTTATGGCCTTATGTTATGTATGATTGATTTGCTCTATGATATGTATGATTATGACTGAGCATGACATTTTGCATACACGTATGATATTATGTCACGACGTATTACATGGGGACGGGTTGTTATATTTGGAGGAAGTGTACTGTACTGATAAGGTCACACGGGTCGCCCAAGACGACTGTGGACCTACTGATGGCTATATGTTGTTTATTTTACTGGCAGCTTTGCTGCAATACTATTTAATGCCGCAACCGGTGCTAATCTTGGTGTGTTTGGCTGGGTGGGTCAATTTTATCCCCACATGGTGTGTTTGGCGGGACGGAGTGGTGTGTAGAGGCTGGATTGGGTAGGATTTTTGACTGCATATCTGCACTGATTAATGATACTATACTGTTACTGCATCAATTAATGATATTACATATTGTTCAACGCGCATGACCGATATCTCATATCGCGGGCCAAGGCCCCAATGATACTATTACTGAAATTGGGAAAAGGCCCTATTGATTACTGGCATTGTGATGGGCTCAAGCCCAACCGTTTACTGTTACAGGAAAGGGCTTAGGCCCACACTGAACTAGACTGTTATTGTAACGGGCTCAGGCCCAAACTGCATTTTTCTACTGTTTAATTGACTGTTTGCTTGTTAGGGGATTCCACACTGAGTTTTCGTAAACTCACCCCTTTGTTTAACTGTACAGGTAATCCCCAATCGTAGGCAGGCCGGTGTTGCGAGGGACTCGATGATGGCCACACAATTGCATCAGCTTTCGTTTTTAGCTTTTGATTTATAAGTAACTTAATTTGGGTATGTTTATGTAATAAGGCCTCTTTAAAGTTATAAACTTTAAGTTGGGGTTTTTATTTATTTAGTTTGATATAAACTGCTAGTTGTAGAAAAGGATGGGTTTTCAAAATGTAACTGTTTTCAAAGACACCACGTTTTCGCAACATTTCTAAAAAAACTTCCGGAATAAATGAGATTTTGAAAATTCATAACGTTTTAAAAGTGATTAGCTTTTAATGATACACGCTTTGGAAATGAACAACCCGTTTTGGAATCACCGTTAAATAACAAAATGATTAATTGATTTTGAGGATTTCAACGACAATAAGTTTTACTCTAAACATTTCAATGTGACACCGCCAGATTCAATGTGACACCGCCAGATTCAGCCATAACGTCTAGGCCGGGTTTGGGGTGTTACATTCAAAAATAGTCTTAACTTTTTCACTTGTATGACCAAGTCGCTTTGCTTCAAACGACTTGACACCGACTCCTTAATAGACGAGGAAATTACTGTTTTATCAGTCACTGTTGAACCTACAGAACATAAAAACTATTGGTTTTTTGACCTCTAATTAGAACAAGAGCTCCACGAGATACCTTAATGCCGTTTGACTTGATGATGATGTAACAACCCATTTTTCAGCAACGACGGAAAATAGTGATTCCGATATCACAATTCCGACGAGTGAGTTTGTAAATATTAGTAAATAATATTTATGAGGTACATATAATATTATGGTGAATTATAATTGGATAGACTTTATTAATTGGTTAGTTGGTCAAGGTATAAGTGGTGCGTACCGAAAGTAAGTGGTTTTGGAAAATGAGGTATCGTCACCTCATTTTCATAAACTAAGATCATAAATATTTTTATTAAATATTTATGGAGTTATTGCATAACTAGATTGAAGTTTGGTTTGGTAATTTTGGTGATTTGATAGTTAATTAAGGAAAAAAGATAAATAGTAAAAAAAGTAAAAGTTAATCGTTATTGAATTTTATTAGTTAAAAGGTATACTCATTAAATGTGATACAAGTCTCAGGGCCCAATTTCAGACTCATGGATGTGATGGCCTCACACTACCTCAAGGATCAACAATAATGTCAAAGGCTATGTAAATAAAATCAAGATTCAATCAAAGACAATATTTGAGGATGAATCTTTTCGAGGAAAAGTTGAATGATACTTGAACGGATTGGGTGAAATCTATTAAATTACATTCACCGAAGATACCAATTTTCAAGTTTAAGAAATTAGTAGAATTACAATGAATTTTTGGATGGGATCCAAGCATTTTTTGAAACCTTCCAAATGCGGTCTAGACATTATGGCTAGATTAAGAAGGCTACATTAACCACCGAAATGGCTAAGCTAACTTACGTTACTTTTGAAAACCTTAAATAAACTCATTTTAGAGAAAACCATAGTTGTATTTTGAGTTAGCTTAAAAGCATTCATTCATTAGGTCGTGTATACATTGGTTTCATTTTACTGTTGATAGTGTTTTTTTAGAAAAACCATTTGCTTGTCGCTCTTCTTTGAAAAAAACTCGATGTTAAACTAATGCAGCGGAAAAACTATTTTTCAGGTCATTTTGGAAACTTAGTTGCCTTATCGATTTGTCTTTCAAAAATAGTTCCTTTCCAATGCAGTGGAAACTAGGGAACAATATCAAATTTTACTTAAGCCCGATATAATGCATTATCCGATTATTATGCTTGAGTAATCCATGTAGGCAAAAAATCCTCAAAAGAAAAGTTACCAAGCCATAGACCAGAGATAATTAAAAATTACAAGCCAAAACCAATAAAGGCTTAATAATAATACTTATTAAGAATAGTCTAAGGTCCAAGGTGATTCTCCGAATGCCAAGTCTGGTCCTAATTTTGAGGTTTACCTGAAAAGTTAAACACTATTGGGGGGTGAGCTTATGAAAAGCTAAATGTAAGTCAAACAATTATTTAGACAAACATAAATATCGACTACAGTGAAACAAATTAGCTTTAACAGAAGAAAACAGAACCATCATAGGAATTTCATATCATTACATAATCATTGTCAAATTGATGTCAAACGGTGTATGAGCATATGCCATCATTCACTCGAGTAACAGTCATTAATTTCGGTACCATTTAATATAACAAAATACAATACATAGCATAAATCAATAACATTTGATTATGTTGTGCACATGATGCAATGCAAAAAGATTGCTACCCATACCATCCGTTACACACCACGTGTTCCCCAGAACCTGTCATCCGAACACGAAAACATTATAGGCTTTAGCCCATTGTGGTTAAAACCACAACAATATGCAAAAAATTCTGCCAGTAAGAATGTAGACAAGCTGCCAGTAAAAATACGATAAATCGCCATTCCTCGGTACTCCAGGTGCAGTGCACTGACTACGAATAATGCGTACTTAATATGCCGCTGGTACTCAACGGAACTCCTCCATCAACCACAAAATCCCAACCCAACGCATATGCAATATGTCTTACAATCTCATACATAATCATATCTCAATAGTTTTCACATTCATTTGAAATACCCACTATGTCCTCAATAATCACATACTCTCAGTAAATGGAAATAATGTTCCAAACTTTCAAATTACCATTGTGTTGGTATCAATCAATATCGTTCAACTTCACATACTTTACAGATTTTCATTATGCATAAATTGCACCCTTTTCAGTAAACAATATAATAAATATCTCATGCGTTTAAATCATACATAAGCTTAATATCTCAACACATTATATCATTCAGCAAAACATTCTCATATCTCATAACTCTAATATACAATTACAAACTCAATTAAACATTCATACTATCAAACTAGCAATTTTGGCAACATGTCAATCTTTTAAGGCTCGAAACAAACTTGGTTCGACCACTCACAAAATCAATAATTTGGCTATTAAGTCAATCCTATATAATATGATATTTAACATTTTCAAACAATTTTATGAGTTTAAGACCCACACCTTATTTTTTGCTTCATCATAGCTGCAACAACTCGTTTTTAGTCAAATCAGAATAGTGGTTTCGAGACCACAAATCTGAGGTCTAAATATTTATTTTATTATTATTTTAAGGTCTACAACATGATAGTATGATTTTATGAACATTTCGTTAAGAAATTCTATCGTTTGAATGCTTAATTCGATAAAAAAGACTAAATCGCGCAAAGTGTAAAAGTTGAGTTCTATTAGCTAAAGGTGTCTAATAGCTATAGAAATTTAAAATAGAGGTCCTTATGTTGTTATTAAACCATCCATAATGTGAGTGGTCATAGATGGGCACATTATTAAGTGTTTTAAAGGTTATTAGTGAAGGTTAAAGTTGTAATTTAGTATTAACTAAGTAAAATAAAGAAAAACAAATTTGTCATCTTCCTAAGTGCATTAATCGACTAAAAATAAGCTAGGAAAGCACCATTAATAGAGCTTAGAGGTTCAGTTATGTCTCATCCATGCAGTAAGTGATTTTTGACTCGGTTTTTAATGATTTCTATGTTTTTGGAGTCGTTGTAGCTTAATCTAGCTAACCCAGGAACTAATTTGTGAAATTGTTAAAAGTTAGGGTTTTACCATTGATGAATATGTATGTATGCTGATGTTTGATGATAGAAAATGAATGGTTGTTGTTAGATAAACAACATTTGTTAAGTTATTTTTGATAAAATTGTTAATTAGGGATTTAATTGAGAAATGTGATAAATTGTGTGGTAAATGTATGAAATAATGAAAAATATAGGCTGATATAAGTATAAGTGAATTCAACTCATGGGTGTGGACTTAATTGCATGAAATTGCATTTTTATGTGCTAGGGAATAAATTGTAAAGAAGTTGAAATATTAGGGGTAAAAGTGCAAAATTGCCATAATATGAATTTTTGGACTGAATTGAATATAATATGTTTTAAATGAGTTAAATTTGATTATATAGATCAAGAAAAGCAACGTACGGATCTAGATCGGGGGAAAAATAAAGTTTTAGACTAGTTGATCCATTTCGCCATTTTTGTGATCGAGGTAAGTTCGTATGTTAATAAGAATTAATATAACTGTGTTTTAAATGATTTATAATTGTATTATTGATGAATAGGACTTCATGGAAATGTTTGAAAAATATTTAACGATGTGTGAAATCCTGGTTGATCCTTAGGAATAGATAGGATACAAATGACATGTCATTAGGGGTTATTGTGTTTTGGGTGTTGGTCCGTACGTTCTATCAGTGGCTGAGTTTTTCGGCATGTGTTGCATATTCTCGTAGCTTGTGTGAATAGCACCGTGTAGCTATGTCTTGACCGTCAGCTTGTGTGAGCAAACCCGGTGATAGCTCGAGATAAGCATTTACATATGAGATATGAGATTGAGATGGTTACGACCATGCATTGACACTTAGGGCGTGAGATTCCTGAGTATCTGATATTATTTCAAATGGTTCAACGGGTATATTGATGATATGAAAAAGTAAGAGATTGATATGTATCGGTACAGGTATGTTCATGTCAGCTTGTGTGAGCAGCACCGTGTAGCTATGTCTTGACCATCAGCTTGTGTGAGCAGACTCGGTGATAGCTCGAGATGAGCATTTACATATGAGATATGGGATTGAGATGGTTATGACCATGCATTGGCACTTAGGATGTGAGATTCTCGAGTATCTGATATTATCCCAAATGGTTCAAATGGTATATTGATGATATGAAAAAGTAAGAGATTGATATGTATCAGTACAAGTATGTTCATGAATTGTATAAGCATCGAATCTATGAGAATTATTAGTTCATGTCTAACTTTTTGATGGAATATGTGTTAGGCTTTTAGGATTCAAGTTAGATTGTATTATGCTCTGTTTATTTCCTTAAATTATGATTAAATGGTAAGTTGTGCTTTAGCCATACGAGCTTACTAAGCTTTATAGCTTACACTGTTTACTTTTTCGTGTTTTATAGTGATTTCAAAGCTTGCTTGGATTGGGAGTTGTCGGAGATCTCATCACACTATCAAGCTGCCATTTTGGTACTTTTAAACTTGTGTATTTGGTTATATGGCATGTATAGGAGTTGTGGTTTATATGGCGTATAAGTTGGTATTGTATATATCCAATTTATTTGGCTTGTAAATGCTGTATGTTTTGGTTATGTGTATAGCCATGTGTTTTGGCTTATTTTGGTATACTTGGATATGTGAATGTGTAAATGGCCTTTTTTTTATGTGGTTTATATTTGTTTTGTAAATGTCTTATTGAAAATTGGTATTGAAGGTAGCAAATAGATGAAATTGAGAATGTATTAGGCAAGATAATGCATATATGAAGTTAATCATTTAGATTATTTTTGAATGTGAAATTGGTATGTTTTGAATTGGCAAAACATGATGTTATGAGCATTATAGTTGTTGGTAATGAAATAGCATGATTTAGGCTTAGTTGATATTGGTTTGAATGCTTATTGATGATATATGTCATTTGACATGTTTAGGTTGATGCAAATTTGGGTGAGAAAAATGTGGCTTAAGCATAGCCTATTTTTGTCTACACAGGCAGAGACACGGGCGTGTGTCTCAGCCAGGTGTGACACACGTATAGGTGACACAGTCGTGTGTCCCCTGGTACTCATTTAGAAACCAAGTCAATAGCTCCACACAGCCCAGCACACGGGCGTGTGACTTGTCCGTGTGGCATAAGTCAGTATACCTTACAGGCCGTGTGGTTGGCCGTGTGACCCAAGTCAGGGAGTTACACGAGGTAGGACATGGGCTGGGACATGACCAAGTGATCCTATTTTGAATGTCCACACGGCCTGTGACACGGGTGTTTCTTTGGCTGTGTAGACACATGGTAGGGCCACACGGGCGTGTGTCCCCTGTTCTTTGAAAATTTTCTATGTCTTCCCAAAATTTCTCTAAGTTCTCAGTTTTCTCGAACCACTGCTAATGATTGTTTGGCCTCGAAGGCTAGTATGAAACACCCCAAACCCGGCCCACGAGCCTGAACTGAATCTGGTATGTTCCTTAAGTAAACCGGTTTCAAATTCTTTTGTTCCTTAGGAAAAACTTGTGCTATTTTAAGAAAAATATTGTTTTGGGTTGGGCTTGTGTTGAAAACCAATTCATCTTATATTGAAATCCATTAAATAAGGTGACAAAACAATTTAGGGTTTATTTTAAAGGAAATAAATTTTAAACTTAACTTTAATTGAATATAATTCGTAACATAGTAATTAAAAATAAAAGTAAACAAATGTAACTTATGGCCTTATTACATCAAGTGAAATCCCAAAATAAAATTCTAAAATACTTAAATAAAATTAAATATCCATATTGAATAAACTTCAAGCTGAGCATGGCCATCCTTAAGCTTCTGCTGAACCCGGTCCATTATTGATCATCACCTGAAAAATAGTCCCACAATGGGGTGAGTCAACAGACTCAATGTGTACACAACACTAAAATTCAATGGATCAGGCATACATTTTCATATCAAATACTTATTCATATAACAGATAAAAATGATGATGTAACCCAAACCCAAACCTAGATACCATCCGCTACACATCCCCGTACCAACCTGCACACCGTGGGGACTACTAAGTCAACCCTCCATCCGCTACACACCATCAAAGCGCGCCATCGCGATGACGTGCTCATCGCCCATATATAAATTCGTGGCATAGCCACTAGATAATTGTGTCATGAGACACCACATTCGAATAATGTAACCGGTTACCACATTCGATATAATGTAACCGAAGTTACCACATTCAGATAATGTGACCGAAGTCACCACATTCCGATAGTGAGACCGAAGTCATCACATTCACTTCCCATTTTTCATATCACCCGAATGCCCCATATTATTCCTATCATGCACATCATACTTAAATTCACATTCTTATCATATTTCACATGTTAAATATAACATATTTCGTAATCATAATAGGAGTAGGAAACGTACCTGAGTACTTTGTACCATATTATGGTACCTTAGCCACATTCTTATAAACATGCATATATTACATATTACCATAAATCTTATTAAAAGTTAGTGTGGGGTACACACCTGATTCGCTTAACAAAGTCCTTGAAATCCCGAAAAACCGATCTACCGATTTAGATCTTTAATGCCTATATTAAGTCAACATGGTAATCTTTAGCAAAGGCCTATTCGGCTATAAAACCAAATCCTAGTAGGTTTTGTATTCTTAAGACTTACCTTGTCGCCGTTTTGAGGATTAATCAAATCTCGGAGACTTGTATTCTTCTCCCTTGAAATTGGCTAACCACTAGATCCCTTGAATTGGTTAGTTTTCGGTTAAAGCAAATAGATCTAAATACTAAGAGAGAACCTATGCCGATTACATCCACTTACCTTGTGATGAAATTCCCGAAATTGATCCTTGCTTCCCTAAGGATGTCGAAATTCCTATAACCATATGTTAGATTTAATCTAACCTTAACACATAAAATATGGCCTTTGGCCGAATATACATGTGTCTTACCTTAAATCCTTGAATCCCGAAACTCTCTTCCTGATTAGCCGAAATTCCTTAGATCTGAAATCCCGGAATTCCTCCTTTAATATTCGGTCAAGAGACAACAAAAGGGTCAGTTCCTAGATCTCGATTTAAAGAATTTGAAGAACAAAAATCCATTTTTCTTACCTTAATACCTCAGTCGACTGCACCCTTGCTTGGAGTCACAAAGATTCGGCTTGACAAAAGAAAAAGAGAAGAGAAGAGAGGAGAAAAGAAGGATTTTGGAGAGGAAAAGAATTGATGAAAGAGAGGCTACTTGGCCAAAGAAAATTCGGCAGAGAGAGAGAGTTTGGCTAGAGGATTTTCGGCAAACACTTAGAAAAGATGGAAGAATAGCCTTAACTTTCCTTCTTTAGCCGAAATTACTAGGCTAGAGTCCCCTACTTGGCCACCACTCTTCCTATGTGATAATATTATCCTTTAATTATCACTTTATTTAAATTAAAGAAATAATCCTTTAATTATCTTAATTAAGAATACCAATAATTATCCCTCATTTATCCACTTATTTAGCCGAAATTTAAAGAGGATAAAACTCCTCTTTTAAGAGCCTTCATGCCGTCCAACTCCCTGCTTCTGGAAACAAAAATAAAACTTCTTTTATTTGCTTCCCTTGTGACTCGAACTCAGGCCCAACACCTTGCATGTGGCGCCATTTCCATAGGCCCTAAGTGCCATCTTCAGGCCACTTTTCCAAGCCTGTTTGTGTGTCAAATTTCACATACTTTTTCTTTTAAGGCCACCTTGCCTCAGTTTCCTCTTTTAAACTTTAAAACTCGACATTTCTAAGTCATTTCTAAGTTTCCTAAAATTTTCGTTCGCTCTTTTTAAACTTGACATTTCCTTACATTTCCAAGTTTCCAGAAATGTTCACTTTCCATTTTTGAATCATTTCCAAATCATTTCCTTACATTTCCTAGTTTCCAAAAATGTTCACCTTCCATTTTTAAACTTAACATTTCCATACATTTTCAAGTTTCCAGAAATGTTCACTTTCCATTTTTGAATCATTTCCAAATCATTTCCTTACATTTTCAGGTTTCCAAAAATGTTCATTTCTAACTCATTTTCATTCATTTTTGGGTTTCCAAAAATATTCAAATTTTATTCTTAGTACATAAAACATGTTACTTTGTACAACTAACCCGAAAATGCATAGGCCCTTTCGAGGATGTTACATAGTATTAGGGATGGATACAGGTTAGGGATGTTAAGCAGCACACTAGCGAATCTTCTAATTTTCCTTAATAATTCCTTAAATCAACCAAAACCAAAATTCAATATAAATTCAATCAATTTACCACTAAACCAGCCCCCGAACACCCACTTCTGAGTTCAAACCAATTGTTGAAATTATAACTATTTTTTGAATCCAAACTAGTTAGATTCCTTACACTGTATCGATGCGAACCGTACGTGCAATCGTTCGTCGCCTTTATGGATGATTTGGGGCATTTGGGTCAGCACCTAATTCAATAACATACTGGAAAATCAATAGCTAATTAATGATTAAATTCTTTCATTTAATCAATTCATAACCTTTACCCGACAACTATGTCAAAATAAAAAACTAGTTATCCTTAATTACACTTACATTTCACTACTTGTGGGATCCGATTGACTAATTGATCAAGAACGCCTCTCCCTAATTAAAATGTGATTAAATGCTTATTAGAAGGGTTCAAGAACACAATTTAATGCTGGAAAAATATGGTCAAGACCCAAGAAATAAAACAACCCCTTTTCTTGCACATAGGCGCACCACTACCACTCATGGTGGCCAAAATTGGGGTTGAATTTTAAAATGGTTTGAGATCTCATTAAAATATGGAAATAATACCTTTGAAATAATTTAAAATCCCCTAAATTCTAGATCTAGAATTTTTGGTTTTTAATTGATAAGATTAATCAAGAAATTGAAGAGAAAAGAGATCTTACCCAAGCTAGTTGAGAGAAACGACAAATGACACTTTCTTGGCAATGTTCGGGATTGATCTTCGGATTCAAGATTTTATATTTGGGGCTGATTTAGATGAGGATAAATTGCAGCAATAGATTAAAGGAGATGGTGCACAGTCTTGATGCAAAAAAGAAGAAGAAAGAGATGGTAAAATGGGAGGTGTAAGCGACGACAACAATGGGAGAAAGAAAGAAAATTGAAGAGAAAAAAAGGAGACGAAGAGGGTGAATGGCTAGGGTAGGGAAAAATCAAATTAAAGGCTTAAAAATACAATAAAAAGTTGTATTTATACTTAGGGTTCAAGGGTATGGATGGCACACACATTAAAAAAACAATAGATTTTGCAAAATATAATTATTTCGCAAGGGAAAGGATTCGAACTTGGGATCTCATTTAATTTCCATGTTTTTCGAACTTGGGATCTCATTTAATTTCCATGTTTTCTCATATCTATTTTAACCATTAGGCTTTTTCCTCATTCTTGAAATAATTTTGCAATATTTATTTTAAAAACAAGGCATGTCACATACTAGGGTTTAAGGCAAAAATTGCAAAATAATAAAATGGTGAGAGAGAAGGGATGTGAACTTGGTTTCAAGAAACGTTTCACTAGCACTTAACCAAAAAAGCAATACCTCACTTATTTCCTAAAAATGCATAGATAATCTTAAAAATTAAGGCATGACCACACTCTGTCAATTTACAAATCTGATTCTACTAACCCCAATTTTTGGGATGTTACATTTATGGGTTGAGATTCTTCATGACATTCGAAGATCTATCTATTAGCTTTGAAACACATTTTGAATCACTCAATTTCAATTTCAGGATCTCAAGTGATGACCATTTTAGTGAAGATTGTGCGAGCAAAATTTCTGGATGGAATTATTACGAAAATTATGAGTTTCGGGCATATTCGGTTCAATTTTTAGGCTTAAATTTTATTATAAATGAGCCCAATATTGTATTTATTAGGTTTTATTATTTTATTATTTATTTATTCCAATTTTTTGTTATTGTTTAAGTATTTTAAGTTGTTTATGAGTTTTATGTTTCTTAGTCAAACAAGACAGTTTAGTTTAAAACTAGTTTTTATTTAGATTAATTAGAGTTTTAGTATACTTTAGAGTTTTATTTGGATGTAATTAGCTAGCCTATATAAAGGCTTCTTCATTATTCATTAATGAGATAATTTGTTTTCATTAATAAAGTTTTCAACTCTCGGAGTTAATTCTTTGTACAAGATTTCTTTCTTGTGATTTTTAGAAGTAGTTTTCTTCTCAGTTTTCTTCAAGGAGTCGTGGGAATCCATGCTTCTCCATTCAATTTGCTAATGACAATTTCTTGGAGGGTTGATTAGAGCCATTAATTGAGTTTGTTGGGATTTATATATCAAATGGTTCAATTGGACGTTTATCCTTCTATCCATCATATCTATCAGTTGATCGTTCCATCTTCTACTTTAATTTAATCTATCTTTTCTCTATTTAGTTATTATTTTGAATATTTATCCTTTATTTTTTTATTTTTTTTCCTATTTTTGTTATTTCCTTTGTTATTTTTTAAATTTATTTGGTTTCTTTCTTTCAGGTCACATCCAAATCTTTCCTTCTTGAGTCAAACAACTTGATTTCGATCCTTCTTCTACTTCTTCCACCTCACTCACTTATCAAAATGTGTAAGGACTTATGTTATAATTAGGCCCTAATAACCTTATTGGGATGGTTGGTGCAAGGTTTTTATTAAATTATATATTAATTTAATGAATTAAGTTAAATAATAAAATGTTAAAGTAAAGAAAAAAAAACATCATCTTCTTTCAATTTCTTCTCTTCCAATCGAAGAACACCATTTTTGCTTAAAGGAAAACCGGTCAAGCTTGTGTCTTGTGCATGTAAGTCAAAATTGAGCTCGTTTATTGTAATTTTTATGTTTTTGAGATCGTTGCAGCTAGGTCCAGCAAACTCGTATCTTTGTTTTCAAAACTGTTAAAATTTATAAAGTTGTCATTGATGAAAATTGAAGTTTTTTTTTATGTTTAATAGTTTAATTATAAGCTTAGATATGTTTAAAGACTAATTTGTTAAGTATATTTTGTTAGTTTTGTGTATAAGGACAAAATTGTAATAATGTAAAATTTGTCATGAAATTTTTAAAAAATATATATTTTAGAGAGCTTTTCTGTGATGATGTTGTAACTGTATTGAAAAGCAAAGCTTGACTTTGAAAGATATAATAGCTTCGATTTTAGGGACTAAATTGAATAAAATGTAAAACTTTAGAGAAATTCTGCAAAATAAATAAAAGATATTATGATACGAGCAGATCGATCCAATTCAAAGGCCATAATAGAAATGTAACATCCTGGAAAGGGCCTATGCATTTTCGATTTAATTGTATGAAATGACAAGTTTTAAGTATTATGAATAAATTTTAAACATTTTTGGAAACTCAGAAATGTATGGAAATGAAATGGAAATGAACATTTTTGGAAACCTGGAAATGCATGGGACATGAACATTTTTGGAAACCTAGAGATGTAAGGAAATGGTTCAAAAATGGAAAGTACACATTTTTGGAAACTAAGAAATGAAAATGGAAATGATCCAAAAATGGAAAGTACACATTTCGGGAAACTTGCAAATGTAAGAAAATGGCAAGTAAACAGAGCCGATCGAAAATTTTAGGAAACTTGGAAATGACCCTAAAATGATGAGTTTTAAAGTTTAAAATAGGAAATCGAGGCAAGGTGGCCTTAAAAGAAAAAGTTTGTGGAATTTGACACACAAACAGGCTTGGAAAAGTGGCCTGAAGATGCCACCTAGGGCCTATGGAAATGGCGCCACATGCAAGAGGCATGGGCCTGGGTTCGAGTCACAAGGGAAGCAAATAAGAAGAGTTTTATTTTTGCTTCCAGAAGGCCAAGGAGTGGACGACAAGGCATCTAGAAAAAGAGAGGTTTATCCTCTTTAAAATTCGGCTATTAAGTGATAAATAAGGGATTTTTTATTTAATTTGATTATTGAGGAGATAAATGATGGATAAAACACTTTTATTTTTAAATAAAATAGATGATATTATCACAAGAAAGAGTGGTGGCCAAGTCAAGGACTCTTGGGCTGATAATTTCAGCTAAAGGAGGAGAGTTAAGGCTATTCTCTCATCTTTCTATGTGTGTGCCGAAAATTCCCTAGCAAAATCTCTCTCAATTTTTTTCTCTCTCTTTTTTTCTTCTCTTTTCTTCATCTGTTAAGACCAAAACCTTTTCTTTTGATCCCTGATTAAAACTCCATAGCCGAATCTCTGTGACTCCAGGCAAGGAAGCAATCGATCTAAGGCATTAAAGGTAAGGTTAAGTTCTATTCAAAATCCTTTCTTTTCTATTTGCCGAAAGAGAAGGGTTTAATCCCTATTTTTGTTTTATGGCCGAATCTACAAGGGGTCTATCAGGTTTCTACAACTGTTGAATACAAAGAGGAACCTTTCGGGATTCAAGGATTTAAGGTAAGTAAACATTATATATTCGGCCAAGGAACTCAGATCTGTTTCTTGTGATTTTCAGAAGTCAAACTAACCATGCTTAATGAATTTAGTGTTAGCCGATTTCAAGGAAAAGGATATTAGCAATTTTTGGGACTTGATTTACCATCATCCAATTCCGCAGCGAGGTAAGTAATACAAATCCTACTAGGATTTGGTTTTTAAGCCAAATAGGTTTGTTAATATGTTTTAATGATTGGCCGAATATAGAGTTAAAGATCTAGATCAAGAGATCGTTTCTTCGAGATTTCAAGGAATCTATTAAGCGAATCAGTGTGTACTCATACTAATTTTCGATATATCATATGGCAATTATTTTTAATATATGAATATGCATAAGAATGATAATGTGGCTAAGTACCACAAATGTGGTAAAAAGTACCCAGGTACGTTTCCTACTTCTGATAGGATTATGAATATGATATATTTTGAACATATGAATAGTAACATGAATAAGGAATAAGTATGTTATGCATGATATAAAAATATTTGGGGCATTTGGGATATTTGTGAAAAGGGGAAGTGAAGGTGTTGACTTCGTCTCACTATCTCAATATGGTGACTACGGTCACATTATCGAATATGGTAACTTCGGTTACATTATTTGAATATGGTAACTTCGGTTACATTATCTGAACATGGTGTCTAATGACACAAATTATATGGTCGATGAGCACGTCGACTGCAGCGACTACCTTCGATGGTGTGTAGCGGAAGGAGGGTCGACTTAGTAGTCCCCACGGTGTGACCGGGCGGTGCGGGGTGGTGTGTAGCGGATGGACAAATAGGCTTGGGTTTGGGTTGCATCATTTTGATATGAATATGTACTTGATATGAACATGTATGCCGATCATTGATTGTTAGTATTGTGTACACATTGAGTCTGTTGACTCACCCCATTGTGGGACTATTTTTCAGTGATGAACAATGAATGGACCAGCCTAAGGAGCTTAGTGGTGGCCATGCTCAAGCAAGGGATTATTTTACTTGATTTGGACATTTTATTTCTAAAGTAATTTGAATTTTAATTTTGGAAATTATATGATGTAATAAGGCCATAAGGCCCAAGTCGGATTTCTTTATTTCTGCTTTAAATTTTTATTTACTATGTTACTTAACTATTTTTGGATTTAAGTTTTAGTAAAATTATTTCTTTAAAAATAAACCCTAAATTGTTTTTGTCACTTAAAATAATTGTTTTTTTAAATTATATAAGCGAGTTTCCAACCTAAGCCCAACCCAAAACCAATATCTTTTCTAAAAATACACAAATTTTCTCTAAGTAGTAAAGAACTTCAAAACCGATTTTCTTAAGGAACATACCAGATCCGGCCTGTGCTCGTGGGCGGGTGTAGGTGTTTCAGATTTAGTATCGAGCCCGCTTTTAAACCCTCTTTGTGGACTAAGGCCCAAAATGTTTTCAAAAGCGAGCCGAAATGAGTTTTTTTGAAATAAGCGTGTTTTACGGCATGGCACCTAAGTCTCCACCCATGATCCACTGTGTAAGTACACCTAACACTATGTGTGATTATGTGATTTATGAATTGTATAAGGGTAGAAAATGCATGGAACGTAGAATAGTATGATAGGAATTTGAACCCTAGGACTAGACTACTCAAACACACAAAACACATAAGACTTAAGGCACTAAACAAACCTATGGCTAAGTCACTGAGTTAGGGTGTGGTAACCCCTGTACGCATGTCTAGGATTGGATCCGAAAGAGCCTGGTATTTAAGCAGTCCTAGTGACTCACCTCCTCTTCGCAGAAATCCTACCTGGTGCGTAGCTTCGGTTCACCCTAACTCAGAGGGCTCAGTGGTGTGGCAATCTCTGTACGCATGTCTAGGAACGGTTTCGGTGAGAGCTTGGTATTTAAGCAGTCCGCGTGACTCACCTCCTCTCCACTCGAATCCTGCCTGGTGCGTAGCTTTGGTTCACCCTGACCAAAGAGGGCTCGATCATAGGCTAAACACAATGACTAAAACCCGAAAGAGAACTAGCCGTGTTTTTTATACAAAAATAACAAAACCTTAGTTTTAAAACTCTCAAAAACTTATGAGAACTATTTTTACAACATTTTTCCCGAAAAATTTTTGATTTGTAAAATTACAAAAATACCTCTAGTGGTAAAATTACCAAAATGCCCTTGATTCACAAATTGTCAAACTTCTCAACGATTTTTCCAAAACTTCATTATTTTATAAATGTTCATAAACCCTAATTTGCAAACTATAAAAAATACCATGATTTTGGAAAATTACAAAATTGCCCCTAACTTACAAAATTACTAAAATGACCCTGGTTTCCAAAATTTTTGCAAACATCACCATTGGAAAAGGAAAACTTTCAAAAAGAACACACAAAGTTTTACAACTTTTGAAATATCCCTAACTTATTAAATTTTACAAATTTACCCTGATTTTTGAAAAATTACTGAAAATACCCCCGAGGTTAAAAAAATTACCGAAATACCCCTGGATTTCAAAATTTTTCCAAAATTTCCCCGGGACGTCAAAGGTACCAAAATACTTTTATCAAAATCATCAAGAAACTTTTTTTTATTTTGAAAATTTTTTACGAAAATGCCCCTGTAGGACAAATTACGAAAATACCCCTGGGTAGTGGAGAAACAACAACAATGAAAATTTCAACGCTTTTCTGAATGAACGCAAGTTCATACTTGTTTGATGGGTGAATGAATGAATGGAAAGATTGTGTGATTGTATGAATGCGAAAGAACCACTTTTAAAACTCTGTCATAAAACTCCTTCGCGGGTAAATAAGTGGAACAATGACTAATTCATAAAACTTCTTAATCAGATCTCGACGATAGAAAATGAGCTCTAGAGGACGTGGTCGTCGTGGACGAGGTAGAGGAAGGATGACCGTGTGTCGAACCCGTTAGATCGGGTCAAGGGTCCGACAATGAGATACCATCGCCACCACCACCCCTACCGTGGTGTGTGTTGAGCGCAACAAGCTCGGGACGGGAGAAGATGCTTTGTCTTGCAGCCGTGCCGCGAGTTTTGGAATTGGTGGTCGTGCGGGAGGGAATTCGAAAAATCGTAAGTCCGTGCTCGAGCGGCTCCGAGCTAATGGAGTGAAATGTTTCGTGGAGTGTTCGAGTAGCACCCGATACCGGTGATCGTTGGAAGCAATCGAGCGCATTATGGATGAGCTCGACTTGACCCCGAGGAGAAGTTGAAAGGATGGTGGCACTGTTACGCGATGAAGCATATCAGTGGTGGTTAACTGTTCGGGATGGTGCCACGGCTGAAGATCTGACCTGGGAATATGTTAAAGAAGCATTTCAGAAGAAGTATGTGGGAACCAGGTATACAGATGAATAAAGGAAGGTTTTTCTGGGGTTGGTGCAAGGGAGTAAGTCTGTCGCAGAATATGAGGCGGAATTTCTGAGGTTGAGCCGCTATGCTCGAGGAGTAGTGGCAACTGAGCATGAGCACTGTGTCTGTTTTGAGGACGGACTGAGGGACGATCTGAGACTGTTGATAGCACCGCATCAGGAGCGGGAATTCTCTGCTTTGGTGGAAAAGGCCAAGGTGGCCGAGGGAATCAAGGATGCTACCAAGCAGGCTGTGGATAGGAATAAGCCCAAAAGAGGTTTTGGACTATCTGGAAAGGGTCATAAGAGGCCTAGAGTTGACGGGCCACGAAATCAACAAGCTGGTACGGGCTGGCAGTATCGCCCTTATGAGCATTGTGGAAAGAGGCACTTGGGAGAGTGTTGGAGAAAGACGGGGGGATGTTTCAATTGTGTGTCCAAGGACCATATGCTTAAGGATTGTCCTAAGCAACCAGATGAGAGCCGACCGGCAGCTCAGAATGCTAGTTAGGCTGGTAGAGGCGGACAGCAGCCTCAACGGGGTCGTGGTTCGACCAACAGAGGTAATGGTACTAGCAGAGGCCGTGGAGCACAGGGCCGAGGTGCTGCTAATGCTGAGGCAAGGCAACCGGGTTTGGTTTATGCGGTTCACCGGAGGGAGGATGGAGATGCGCCAGATGTTATAACCGGTACGTTCTTTATTTTTGACAAGCCCTATTTTGCTTTAATTGATGTGGGCTCGACCCATTCATATGTCGCATGTAGCGTAGTGGAAACAATAGGCCTAGACTCTGAACTTTCTGATAGACAGATGACTGTAGTAAGCCCATTAGGCCAAACAGTGATGATAGATAAGATCTTTCGGAATGTAACCCTAGAGATTCAGGGAGTGAATTTTCGGGCTGACTTATTGAAGTTACCCTTCGGGGAGTTTGAGCTTATACTTGGAATGGATTGGCTAGTAGAGCATCGAGCCGTGTTGGATTGTGCGGCTAAACATATGGAACTAAGAACCCCAGAGGATGAAGTAGTAGTGATGATCGGAGAAAGGAGGAACTACTTGTCTAACGTAGTTTCGGCGCTAAAGGCTGAGAAGATGGTTAGGAAAAGGGTGCGAGGCGTTCTTAGCCTTCGTCAGTACGTTGGGTGGAAAAGATGAAGGTGTCCATGGAGTTAGGACAGTAAGGGATTTCGTAGATGTGTTCCCAGATGAATTACCAGGAATATCCCCAGATAGGGAGGTGGAATTTGGAATAGACTTGCTACCGGGAACAGCTCCTGTGTCAATCGCTCCATACCGAATGGCGCCAAAAGAGTTGGTGGAGCTCAAGGCTCAAATCCAAGAGTTGTTGGATCGTGGGTTCATCCGACCTAGTGTGTCTTCGTGGGGAGCACCGGTCCTCTTTGTGAAGAAGAAGGATGGAACTATGCGTATGTGCATAGATTACCATCAGTTGAATAAACTGACCATCAAGAACAAGTATCCTTTGCCAAGGATAGACGACCTGTTCGATCAGCTGAAAGGGGCAGCTGTGTTCTCGAAGATAGACTTAAGGTCAGGATATCACCAGTTGAAGGTGAAGGAGGCTGACATTCATAAGACCGCTTTTAGGACAAGATACGGTCATTTTGAATTTGTGGTGACGCCGTTTGGATTGACGAACGCTCCAACTGCGTTCATGGACATGATGAATCGGGTTTTCCAACCCTATTTGGATAGATTCGTCGTGGTGTTCATCGACGATATTTTGGTGTATTCTAAGTTGAAAGAGGAGCATGATGAGCATCTCCGAATGGTGTTGGAAGTGTTAAGGGAGAAAAAGCTCTATGCCAAATTCAGCAAGTGTGAATTTTGGCTTAAGGAGGTGGCATTCTTAGGACACGTGGTATCCGCGGAAGGAATAAGAGTGGACCCTAGGAAGATCGAAGCAGTGTTGGATTGGAAACCACCTAGGTCTGTGGCTAAAATCCGAAGTTTCTTAGGATTGGCAGGCTATTACAGAAGGTTCGTGGAAGGATTCTCGTCAATAGCCGCGCCTTTGACAAAACTGCTAAGGAAGGAAGTACCCTTTGTATGGACGGATAAGCAACAGGAGAGCTTTGAAAAGCTTAAAAAGGTGTTGACGGAAGTTCCAGTGTTAATCCAACCGGAGGCAGGAAAAGATTTTGTGGTGTACTGTGACGCTTCGCATACGGGGTTAGGCTGTGTGCTAGTGCAAGACGGGAAAGTGGTCGCTTATGCGTCACGGCAGTTAAGGCCTCATGAGGTTAATTATCCAACCCATGACTTGGAACTAGCAGTAGTGGTTTTCGCCCTTAAGGTTTGGAGGCACTACCTTTATGGAGAAAGGTCAGTGATCTACACGGACCACAAGAGCCTTAAGTATTTGTTGACTCAGAAGGAGTTGAACTTGAGGCAACGAAGGTGGGTGGAGTTGTTGAAGGATTATGATTGTTCGATAGAGTACCACCCGGGCAAGGCGAATGTGGTAGCATACGCCCTAAGCAGGAAGGTTGTGTCGGATCTAAGGGCTTTGTTCGCTCACTTGAGTCTGTATGATGATGGAAGCCTGTTGGCAGAGTTGCAAGTCAAGCCCACGTGGTTGAACGAGGTAAAAGAGGGACAATTGGCTGATAAAGATCTAAGTGCTAAGTTTCAACAAGTACGGAGTGGAGAATTAGGGGATTATGGCGTCAATGAAGAAGGAGTATTGTGCTACAAAGGAAAAGTCTATATGCCGAAGGACCAGGAGTTAAGACAAAGGATTCTTCGGGAGGCGCATGGTAGACCTTATGCCATACATCCCAGAGGCATTAAGCTGTATAGGGATCTAAGGGAACAATTTTGGTGGTCCTATCTTAAACGAGAGGTGACTGAATTCGTGGGAAAATGTCTGATGTGTCAGCAAGTTAAGGCTGAACACCAAGTTCCATCGGGATTGCTTCAATCAATCGAGATTCCCCAATGGAAGTGGGAAAGAATTACCATGGACTTCGTTAGTGGGCTTCCCCTTACGCCTACTAAGAAGGACTCGATATGGGTGATAGTGGATCGTTTGACCAAGACCGCGCACTTTATCCCAGTGAGGGTTGACTATCCTCTTCAAAAGTTAGCTAAGTCATATGTGGCGGAGATCGTAAGGTTACACGGAGTTCCAGTATCAATCATCTCCGATAGAGACCCAAGGTTTACGTCTCGATTTTGGAAGGCACTTCATGAAGCTTTAGGCACCAAGTTGGACTTCACTACAGCTTTTCATCCACAATCGACGGCAAACGGTCAACGGGTTATACAAGTGTTGGAAGATATGTTAAGAGGCTGTGTGATGGAATTCCGAGGAAGTTGGGAAGACTACTTGCCTCTAGCTGAGTTTGCCTACAACAACATCTATCAGGCAAGCATTCGGATGGCACCATATGAGGCATTGTATGGTCGGAAGTGTCGAACTCCTACTTGTTGGACTGAGTTAGGAGAACGTCACGTTTTGGGTCCGGAGTTAGTGGCAGAAACTGAAGAGAAGGTTGAGATGATTCAAGCACGATTGAAGGAAGCCTCTGATAGGAAAAAGTCGTACGCCGACCTTAAGCGGAAGGAAATTGAGTTTGAAGTGGGGGACTAAGTGTTTCTGAAGGTCTCACATTGGAAGAAGGTTAGGAGGTTCGGTCGCAAAGGGAAGTTAAGCCCAAGGTTTATAGGGCCCTATCGAGTACAGAAGCGAGTTGGGCCAGTGGCATACCAATTATAGTTGCCACCAGAGTTGCAGCAGATGCACGACGTATTCCATGTGTCCATGTTACGTCGCTATCGATCGAATCCGTCTCATGTAGTACCTGTTGAAGAGGTGGAGCTAAGGCCAGACTTATCCTATGAGGAAGAGCCGATTCGGATCTTGGAACCTGACGTGAAAGTACTACGAAGAAAGTCAGTACCACTAGTCAAGGTGTTATGGCGCAACCATGGATCGGAAAGCTTCGTGGGAGTCAGAAGAGACAATGCGATAGTAATACCCTCAGTTGTTTAGTTAGGAAATTTCGAGGATGAAATTTTGTTTAAGGGGGTAGAACTGTAACATCTTGGAAAAGGCCTATGCATTTTTGGTTTAATTGTATGAAATGACAAGTTTTAAGTATTATGAATAAATTTTAAACATTTTTGGAAACTCAGAAATGTATGGAAATGAAATGGAAATGAACATTTTTGGAAACCTGGAAATGCATGGGACATGAACATTTTTGGAAACCTAGAGATGTAAGGTAATGGTTCAAAAATGGAAAGTACACATTTTTGGAAACTAAGAAATGAAAATGGAAATGATCCAAAAATGGAAAGTACACATTTCGGGAAACTTGCAAATGTAAGAAAATGGCTAGTAAACAGAGCCGATCGAAAATTTTAGGAAACTTGGAAATGACCGTAAAATGATGAGTTTTAAAGTTTAAAATAGGAAATCGAGGCAAGGTGGCCTTAAAAGAAAAAGTTTGTGGAATTTGACACACAAACAGGCTTGGAAAAGTGGCCTGAAGATGCCACCTAGGGCCTATGGAAATGGCACCACATGCAAGAGGCATGGGCTTGGGTTCGAGTCACAAGGGAAGCAAATAAGAAGAGTTTTATTTTTGCTTCCAGATGGCCAAGGAGTGGACGGCAAGGCATCTAGAAAAAGAGAGGTTTATCCTCTTTAAAATTCGGCTATTAAGTGATAAATAAGGGATTTTTTATTTAATTTGATTATTGAGGAGATAAATGATGGATAAAACACTTTTATTTTTAAATAAAATAGATGATATTATCACAAGAAAGAGTGGTGGCCAAGTCAAGGGCTCTTGGCCTGATAATTTCGGCTAAAGGAGGAGAGTTAAGGCTATTCTCTCATCTTTCTATGTGTGTGCCGAAAATCCCCTAGCAAAATCTCTCTGCCGAATTTTCTTCTCCTCTTTTCTTTTTCTCTTTTCTTCATCTGTTAAGACCAAAACCTTTTCTTTTGATCCCTGATTAAAACTCCATAGCCAAATCTCTGTGACTCCAGGCAAGGAAGCAATCGATCTAAGGCATTAAAGGTAAGGTTAAGTTCTATTCAAAATCCTTTCTTTTCTATTTGCTGAAAGAGAAGGGTTTAATCCCTATTTTTGTTTTATGGCCGAATCTACAAGGGATCTATCAGTTTCTACAACTGTCAAATACAAGGAGGAATCTTTCGGGATTCAAGGATTTAAGGTAAGTAAACATTATATATTTGGCCAAGGAACTCAGATCTATTTCTTGTGATTTTCAGAAGTCAAAGTAACCATGCTTAATGAATTTAGTGTTAGCCGATTTCAAGGAAAAGGATATTAGCAATTTTTGGGACTTGATTTACTATCATCCAATTCGGCAGCAAGGTAAGTAATACAAATCCTACTAGGATTTGGTTTTTAAGCCAAATAGGTTTGTTAATATGTTTTAATGATTGGCCGAATATAGGAGTTAAAGATCTAGATCGGTAGATCGTTCTTCGAGATTTCAAGGAATCTATTAAGCGAATCAGGTGTGTACTCATACTAATTTTCGATATATCATATGGCAATTATTTTTAATATATGAATATGCATAAGAATGAGAATGTGGCTAAGTACCACAAATGTGGTAAAAAGTACCCAAGTACGTTTCCTACTTCTGATAGGATTACGAATATGATATATTTTGAACATATGAATAGTAACATGAATAAGGAATAAGTATGTTATGCATGATATAAAAATATTTGGGGCATTTGGGATATTTGTGAAAGGGGAAGTGAAGGTGTTGACTTCGGTCTCACTATCTGAATATGGTGACTACGGTCACATTATTTGAATATGGTAACTTCGGTTACATTATTTGAATATGGTAACTTCGGTTACATTATCTGAACATGGTGTCTAATGACACAAATTATATGGGCGATGAGCACGTCGACTGCAGCGACTGCCTTCGATGGTGTGTAGCGGAAGGAGGGCCGACTTAGTAGTCCCCACGGTGTGACTGGCAGGTACGGGTGGTGTGTAGCGGATGGACAAATAGGCTTGGGTTTGGGTTGCATCATTTTGATATAAATATGTACTTGATATGAACATGTATGCTTGATCTGTTGATTGTTAGTATTGTGTACACATTGAGTCTGTTGACTCACCCCATTGTGGGACTATTTTTCAGGTGATGAACAGTAATGGACCGGGCCGGAAGGAGCTTAGTGGTGGCCATACTCAGCAAAGGATTATTTTACTTCATTTGGACATTTTATTTCTAAAGTACTTTGAATTTTAATTTTGGAAATTATATGATGTAATAAGGCAATAAGGCCCAAGCTGGATTTCTTTATTTCTGTTTAAATTTTTATTTACTATGTTACGAACTATTTTTGGATTTAAGTTTTAGTAAAATTATTTCTTTAAAAATAAACCCTAAATTATTTTTGTCACTTAAAATAATTGTTTTTTTTAAAATTATATAAACGGGTTTCCAACCTAAGCCCAACCCAAAACCAATATCTTTTCTAAAAATACACAAATTTTCTCTAAGTAATAAAGAACTTCAAAACCGATTTTCTTAAGGAACATACCAGATCCGGTTCAGGCTCGTGGGCCGGGTGTGGGGTGTTTCAAGAAATGAGCTTAGTTTCCCTCAAGGCCCAATAATGAGATCCAAATCCAAGCAGTTAAAGTTAAAACTCAACTTATTTATTCAAGACTTCATCACAAAAAAAAATCGAGAAGTGTTGAAGCTTCAAGACGATGAATTTTGGAGTTCAATACGAAGTGAGGATGAATTAGAAAGAACTAATTTTGTTCATGGGCCTAAACTCTCAATCTATGATGACAAGCCCATGTGGAAGATGTTAACAAGCTTAGGCGTTTCACTTCAATGACCCCAATCAATCCCACAAGCTTAGGCGTTTCATATTGGGTTTAAGTTTTAGGCTTAATTTTTATTATATGTTAGCCTAATATTATACTATCAGCTCTTATTATTTATTATTTTTATTCCAATTTTTTTATAATTATTAAGTATTTTAAGTTATTTATGAGTTTTATGTCAATAAGAAATTTTAGTTTAAAACTACTTCTTGTTTAGGTTAATTAGAGTTCCAGTATACTTAAGAGTTTTATTTAGATTTATTTAGCTAGCTTATACAAATTCCTTTACATTTTACACAAAGAATCAATAGATTATTATTCAACAACTTCTTTTAGAGTTAATAAATTCTCTTTGAGTTTTTCTTTTCAAGAATTTTTCGTGAGTTTTCTTTTAAAAGAGTTTTAACAATTTTTTCATATTGAGGGGATCATCTTTAAACTTTTTCCTACCAAGTTTTATTTCTTAGAGGGGAAATTACAACCGTCTGAAAGGGGTGTGGATTCTTCTTGTTTCCAAGGCTTCTTAGGACTTCTACACGCAACGTTCTATCTTTTCCATCTATCTTCTTTACTTTCTTCTTTATTGTTCTAATATTTGATTTATTGTTCTATTTTATTTATCTTAGTTATTTACTTTAATTATTTTACCTAACTTGGATTCTATTGCATTTCAGGTTGTGTCAAAATCTAAGTTTTTTTCAAAATGTCTAGAGCTCTAAGTCAAATCTGTAACAGCCCAATTTTGGGCCTAGTCAGAACAGTGATTTTGGGACTACAAATCTGACAAAGCAAAGTTAATTTTTATTATATTTTTATGCTCTATAGTTTGTTTGAAAAATTTGACGTTTGAGCACTCAATTTAGCGAAAAGGACTAAATTGTAAAAAGTGCAAAAGTTGATTTCTACATGTTAGAAGTGTCTAATTGCGATGAGATTTTAAATTGAAGGTCCTTAGATGGTAATTAAACCATTTTCCTTTAAGTTGGATCAAAATAGACATGGGGTAAAAGAATTTTAGTGTTTTGAGAAAAGGGTATTTTGGTCATTTGGTTAGTAAAAGAATAAAAAGGGAAAATAAAGCCAAAATTTTGTCCACCTTCTTCAACCTTGGTCAAATTTTACAAGACACCATAGCTAGGGTTTTCTTCAACTTCCAAGCTTGATTGTAAGTACATCCTAGCCCTGTTTTTAATGCTCTTTACGTTTTTGAAGTCGTATTCACCCGATCTTTCTATTTCTACCATTATTTTGAAGTAGGGTTCATGTTTGAAATTTGACCCATGTATGATATGCATGTATTTTGATGTTAAATGGTAGAAAATGAAGGTTTTGTGTTAGATAAACAACTTTTACTAAGTGATTTTTGATGAAAATGCTTAAAAAGACCTATTTGTAAAAGTTATAAAATATGTAGTAAAAGTGTGTTTTAATAGAAATTGTGGGCTGTTATAGTTATAAAAATGGTTCGACTAGGCTTGTACATTAATGAAATTGCACACGTTTCATTATACGAGCCTAGGGGGAAAACATAAATATGTCAAAGTTTAGGGGTAAAAATGTAATTTTTCCATTATATGATTTTTGGACTGAATTGAATAATGTGAATAATAAATGAGTTAAATTTGCTATTATAGATCAAGAGAAACGAGGTTGGGACGTAGATTGGGGGAAAAACAAAGTATTTGACGATTAGGTCTCATTCCTACTATTTTTGTACCGAGGTAAGTTCGTATGTAAATAATGCATTGTTATTTATGCTTTAATTGCTTTATCATTATATGAATTGTGATTTACTCTTGAATAAAATCAGCAAATTTCGACAAACGAGAAATCCTGGTTGAACCTTAAGAATAGGTAGGATACAAATGTCATGACATTAGAGTTAGTTGAGATTACGCGTAAGACCATATCTGGGATATGGCATCAATATGAGATTTCGTGTAAGACCATAGCTGGGCCATTGGCATCGGTATGAAATCCCATGTAAGACCATATCTAGGATATGGCATTGGTATAGTACTATGTGTGTGAAATTTCCCGAGTATCTTTTAGTATTCTAAGTGGTTCAACGGGAAACTTAATGGCAAATTTTAAGTTATGAAAGACTATGGTATGATGTGAAAGATTGTGGTAAGCCACAAGTTGGTACAGATATGTACATAAACTCATGCTTAATGAGCTCAATATGTGATGAAACCTCGGATTGGTTCGATTGAGTAAGTTATGATGTTAAGATTTTAATAACATCTATGCTAAGCTTGATTATGAATTCACAATGACATTTATGTTAATTTACTTTATGTTAAATACATGTTAAAGTGTGTATGATGCTTATTATTTGCATAGGAACTTAATAAGCTTTAAAGCTTACTCCCTTTCTTTTTCTCTTGTCTTATAGTGTCACCAAGCCAGCTCGGGGATCGAAGACGGCTGGAGATCCATTCACACTATCAAATTATCATTTTGGGTACCAATGATTACATTATTTTGAGTTATAGCATGTATAGGGACTTGGTCTTTTTTTTTGTTACGTGTTGTAATGCCCCGAATTTGGGCCTAGTAGAATTGGGCCTATTAGGCTTAGGCGTGGGAGCGTTTAAAATTTTTGAGAATGAGAGAATGGCACTAATGCAAGTTGGACCTATTATGTGAGTGATTTTGGAAGGTTAGGGGGCTTCTATGTAGTCTCGGGATCAAACTTGGGCTTTAGGAAAATTTTGGTTTTAGGTGAGTAAAGCCCTGGGAGTTAGTAAGTAGGCTTTAAGAATAAAATGTGGAGAAAAATGACACAAAAGGAGTTGTGGTCTAGTGGCAAATGGTGCCACATGGGAGACAAGAAGGTGACGTCACACAAGGAAGTAAGGGGTCCAAGGTTCAAGTCTTGGAGCTTGCATTTCATTTTGATTTTTTTTTTTAAAGGAACTTAGACTTTGACTGTAGACTTATATTTAGTTGCGCATGTTTTAAGACAACAAGGAGCTAGTTTGTAAAGTGGCTAGCGGTATGGATTATGTTACAAGGGAGCCTGAGTTCGAATCCCATTGCAAGCAAAAAGGGGATATTTATTTTGCTGGCAAGTGTTTGAGATGGAATTAAACTCTGCTGAAGGAGGGATCCCACATCGGGAAGCTGGCAAGAGGGAAGGTGAAAAGCTAGCTTTAAATAGATCAATCTATAAGGAGAGTAAGCACACCTTGGTTGGCGTTTGGGCACAAGAGTGGTCGGAGCGCGGATTAACTTCAGACTTCTATCAGGTATGTATTTCGCACTACTCTAGCTGTAGAGCGGCAAATGCTGAAATGCCAGTCACACGGCAATGGTAGCCATACGAGCGTGCGAGCGCACGTGTGGGGACTTCGACGCTATAGTTGAGGCCATCATGAGTGTTCTTGTGGGTTAGGCTATTTGGGCCTCGATGAGCTTTGTGGGGCCAATGGGCCCCTGGGCCCATATAAATAAATTATATAATTGTGTAGTAGATAGTGAACTGGTCTATATGAATCTCATATCTATGGCTAGATTTGGGCTAAATGGGCCATACGAGTGTATAGGCCCACTTGGGTCGAGAATGGGCCTTAGGCCCATTTGCATCATTATCTCTGTTTAGAATACTTGAGTCGCTCGAGACGACTATAGACCTTCTGAGGGATTGACAAAATTACTGAAATACCCTTGGTTTACAGAATTACTGAAATACCCTTGGTTTACAGAATTACTGAAATACCCTTAGTTTGTAAAATTACTTAAATACCCCTGATGTAACGCCCCAAAATTGGGCCTAGTAGAATTGGGCCCATGGGCCTCGAGCGTAGGAGCGCTTAGAATTCTTAAGAACAAGAGAACGGCACTAATGCAAGTTAGACCTTTTAGGTGAGTGATTTTGGAAGGTTAGGGGGCTTCTATGAAGTCCCGGGTTCAAACTTGGGCTCTAGAAAAATTTTGGTTTTAGGTGAATAAAACCTTAGACTTGGTAGGTAGCTTTATGGATAAAATATGGAGGAAAATTGTAACACCCCAAACCCGACCCAAACGCCACGACCGGATCTGGTCTGTTACGGCTTAAAGTTTAAAAACTTCGCTTTGAAAGGATTTGAAATCTCGGTTGATTTGTAAAAGTATTCGTTAAATAAGTATTATTTGACGAAAACCTTTGTAATATTTTTATTTCTTCTATACAAATTACTTTTTTGAAAATCCCATTTTATTTCTTTTTATAAATAAAACTTCGAACATACATTTATAAATGTAAACATCCTCAAATATAAATCAAAACACTAAGCTAGGGAGGCCTTATTACATAAATAATCCCAGGTGATACGGTCAGCCACCGCGCCATCCTTGACCGTAAGCCACCATTGATATGCTTCATCCCGCAGGAGAGATACAACCCCTTTCAGTTTCTCCTCTTCCGTAAAATCCAGATCATCCATTATGCGTTCAACCGCCTCCAACCAATACTCAGCTGTACTTGGGGCTATACCAGAAATTCCCCTAAACACTTCTGCCCCATTAGCTCTAAGTCGCTCTGACGACACATTTGGGGCTCTGAGCCCATGCTCGCTCCAAAGAACCCTCTCTAAAACCCTTAACATCACCTGAGATACCGCATCATCTTCGGCCGTCTGGTCCTAAAATTCGGCCACCGCAGCTGGCATCTCATTTCCTGACCCATGGCCAGATCCTACTGGTTCTGACACGGTCATTCTACCCCTACCACGGCCACACGGCGGATGTCCATGACCCTTTGTACTCATTCTACTGATTCGCAATTATCTGCTTAGAAATTTTATGAATTATTAATTCTCTTCCACTGCTTAACCACGAACAGTCTTATGAATAGTAGTTTTAAGAGTATTTTTTTCGAATTCGCAATTATATCTACAATTCAGTCTCAAGTTTGCCTCTCCTAGTTCTAGGAAGCACATACATTCAATCATCAAACATCAACATACAAGTAGAATCCACGAACTTACATTCATCATGTAGGGGTATCTTTGTCGTTTCACTACCCAGGGGTATTTTCGTAATTTATCATACGGGGGTATTTTTGTAATTTTCCAAAATAGGGTTCCTTTGTAATTTGGTAAAATAGAGGTATTCTGGTAATTTTGCAATTCGGAGGTATTTCGGTAATTTTACAAATCAGGGGTAATTTAGTAATTTTACAAATTAGGGATATTTTGGTCATTTTACAAATCAGAGGAAATTTGGTAATTTTGTAAAATAGGATGGCTGGTCTCTTTTGGGTTTTAATCATAAATTTTGGCCCGTCAACAAGTCCTCATGACCAAGGTGAATAGTCACTACGCACCAGGTAGGATTCCAGCAAAGAGGAGGTGAGTCACTAGGACTGCTTAACTACCAAGCTCCCCCTGAATCCAATCCTAGACATACGTATGCCTGTTGCCACACCCTAACCCAGCGATTTGTTCATGGGTTTGTTTGGATAAATTAAGTCTTATGAATATAAAATGTTGTTTAAACTAAGCCTAAAGTCCATCAATGCCTAACATACTAGCCTACGTCCATCAAGCCCATCAAGCCCAATCATGCATATCATATAAAAAGATAGAATACTTACCTGCGTGGATCGGGTGCCGGTAGACTCTAAGGCCATATCTTCATCCAAGACATTTTTCTCAAATTCACATCAACTTTTCAAAACACTACTAGACCCATTTCACAGCTCGAGTTTTGAAACTGGGCTCTGATACCAAAATCTAACACCCCAAACCCGGCCCAAATGCCACGACCGGATCTGGTATGCTCCGGCTTAAAGTTTAAAAACTTTGCTTTGAAAGGATTTGAAATCTCAGTTGATTTGTAGAAGTATTCGTTAAATAAGTGTTATTTGAAGAAAACCTTTGGAATATTTTTATTTCTTCTATACAAGTTACTTGTTTGAAAATCCTATTTTTATTTCTCTTTATAAATAAAACTTCGAACATACATTTATAAATGTAAACATCATCAAATATAAATCAAAACACTAAACTAGGGAGGCCTTATGACATAAATAATCCCAAATTTAAGTAAAATAAGAGAAAACATTAATATAAAATGAAAATAAATTCCTTTCAGTAAAAACTCATATGGCCCCTCGAGTCCGTCTCGGCTTCCATGTCCACGATTTACTGTTCATCTGAAAGAGTAGAGAAAAATGGAAGGGGTGAGTCACCAAGACTCAGTGCATAAATCCCGAAACACACAACGACCTGAGCCCACAAACAAATTATGGGCCCTGGCCCATACATTATGGCAACAAACATAAATATATATTAAATGATGAATGATAAATGGCCCAACCCATCCTAAAAGTCCATCCTCTACACACTAACCCGTACCAACCATCACACCTCGGGGATTTCTACAATCAACCTACCAACCGCTTCACACCATATCGACAGCCGTACTGCCTATTCCTATAAATCAGGAATCATTTAAGTGTGGCTTTGCCACCGATCACTATGTGACCTAACATTTGAATTTGTGGTTTAACCACCGATCACCAAGTGACCTATCATGCTCTTCCCCTTCATTATCATACTCCCACCCCATGTATACACACATGAAAAATTGAGAATGTCTTACCATCTTTAAGAAAACAGGCATCCATATATATTTATCGATACACATAGAGAGATTTCTATGATTACGTACCTGGCGTCCTTTGCCAAACCCTTTTCGGGTTTTACGATTGTCCATACAGCCTTTTTCTGGCTTTTAGCCCATAACATATATTTAGTACAGATTACTATATAACCTTATTCTGGCTTTTACCCCGTAGGATATATTTAATATAGATTAACTAGTGTGTTAAGGATCTACACACCTGTTTTCCGATAAAATGATACTTTCTATGTTGACGCTGTCCATAGCCGACACAACTGCTATCTGCCTAAGGTGTTGTTTAGAAGCTGGTCCACAACCCATTGGCCAATCCCGAACTGCTGACACCGCTCGTTTCTTAAACTTAGGGATTGGTTTGACAGATCCAATCCCCTTCTTCGCCTGATCGATATTTGATTCCCTTAAAATACCTTATCAGTTGCTACCATCACAACATATGGTTGTTAATCCATATCATAGGGTTAAGATTAGGATATACAGCCTAACGAAAATCTAAAGTAACCCCTTACCTTGAAATCCCAAAAATAGGTATGATACTTAGAGACATAGCGGTTTTTGGCTTTTGGAATCTGAATGATTCGATCTACTCCTGTTTTCCCGAGATATCGCCCCAAAATGAGAACACAAGAACAATCAAAACGTTACTCAAGGGATAACCTTGCCAGATCGATTAGCCTTTCGGCTTTGGCCTCCAAAAACGAAAAGAGAAGAAGTGAAGGAAGGATTCGGCACTTACCTTAACATAGGGAATTCGGCAACTCCTAGAGAATTTCGACTTTTGAGAAGATCAAAAAGGAAAGATGATATAAAGAGATCTATGAAGATTCGGCTTTGATGAAGAAATTGGCAAGGAGAAAACAATAACAATGACTATTCGGCTTATATGAAAAGAATGGAGAAGAGAATTAAAATCAAGAGTTTCAGCTTTTGCATAAAAGTGAAGATGAGAGAATGGGATTTAGGGATTTCGGCTTTGACAGAGAATGAGAGAAAAGCTTTAATAGAATGGGGTTCAAATGCCGGAATTGAAGAGATACCCCCTATTTATAGAGAATTTCGGCACTTACCTATCAAAAATCGAAAGTGCCCTTCCTGATAACTAACAACTAATCCAATAGTAGGGGAAATTTCGGCACCCCTCCAAGAGATGGAAATTCGGCCAACACTGCACTCAGCAGATAATTCCTATTTTTTCTCCTCTATCATAATCCATTAACACCTTCAGAAGAAGCCTAGATAACACCACCTCTTCCTTCCTTTATCAGCCCATTATCCCCATTATCCATGTCATTTAATCCATCTATTTTCTTGCCCCATTGCCGTCCTAACTAGCTTCTCTTTAATTGCCAAAAATGGCCCAAATACATGGGCTCCATGCGGCCAACACTTGGGCCTCTTCAACTGCTAATGGCACCACCTTATAACTCCTTTGCAGCGCAACTTGTTATTAAGCCACAAGCTCACTTTGTAATTTAAACCACAGATGCTATCTTTTAAACCCTATAGTGCCCAAACAGAGAATTTAACCAAGGCCTCAGCCCAAACCTGAGCCCAATTTGGACTCCTAACACTCTAATTTACGCATTAAACGCATAGGCCCATTAATTCAGGATGTTACAGTTCTACCCCCTTAAAGAAAGTTCGTCTTCAAAATTTCCAACTAACTATTAATCATACTACCCAAGTCTCACCACTATGCTTTCGCTGCAAACTCTAATTCTAACGCCAATAGAAACACTTAGTATACTATGATAGAGTACGCACCGGTATTCGCATATAGAGCGTCCTCGTCCCCTTGGCAACGTGCTGCATAGACCAAAGCTGTCTACCTCGCCTTAGCATAACCTGGACCACCACCTGGTGCTCCATGACCATGTCGTGTGCCATTGCCACCATTGGCTTGATCACGGCCCCTTGGTGGTTGTTGACCACCTCTTCCCGGCTGTGCATTCCCTTGACCTGTGAGCCCTTCACTGCCCTGTTGCTGCTGACAATTTCTAACTTGGTGGTCCGTAGATCCACACCTAAAGCACTTTCCACTGCCTACCCAACACTCAGCTTCATGGAATTTACCACATCGAGCACACTTCTGTGTCTGACCCGCAGCAGCAGGTCTCTTATCTCGTCTTGGCCCATCTGACCTGGGTCTTTTCTGATTACACCCGTCTGCCCCTGATGATTCAAAATTTCTCTTACTTCCACCCCTATCTCTATCCCGATTCAGTCTCTCTGTCCGCTTCACCTCCTCAGCTATCTTAGCTTTCTCCACAAGGACAGTAAATTCCCTTTCCCGCTGCGGGGCTATCAATACACGCAGATCATCTCTCAGACCATCCTCAAAACAAACACACTGTTCATGCTCAGTGGCCACCATTCCCCGAGCATAACGGCTAAGGCGTAAGAATTCTGCTTCGTACGTAGCCACCGACCTACTTACTTGCACCAGATTCAGAAATGCTCTACGCTGCACATCCACATAGCTCGTCCCGATGTACTTACTTTGAAACGCCGTTTTGAAGAAATCCCAGGTGATATGGTCAGCCACTGTACCATCATTGACCGTAAGCCACCATTGATATGCTTCATCCCGCAGGAGAGATACAACCCCTTTCAGTTTCTCCTCTTTCGTAAAATCCAGATCATCCATTATGCGTTCAACCGCCTCCAACCAATACTCAGCTATACTTGGGGCTACCTAAACACTTCTGCCCCATTAGCTTTAAGTCGCTCCGACACAGATTTCCGGGCTCCTGAGCCCATGCCTGCTCCAGCAACCCTCTCTAATACCCTTAATATCGCCTGAGATACCGCATCGTCTCCGGCCGTCTGGTCCTGAAATTCGGCCTCCGCAGTTGGCATCTCATTTCATGACCCATGGCCAGATCCTACGGTCCTGACACGGTCATCTTACCCCTACCACGGCCACGCGGCGGACGTCTACAACACTTTGTACTCATTCTACCGATTCGAGTTTATCTGATTAGAAATTTTATGAATTATTAATTCTCTTCCACTGCTTAACCACGAACAGTCTTATGAATAGTAGTTTTAAGAGTAGTTTTTTCGAATTCGCAAATATATCTACAATTCAGTCTCAAATTCGCCTCTCCTAGTTCTAGGAAACACATACATGTTCTAGGAAACACATACATTCAATCATCAAACATCAACATGTAAGTAGCATCCACGAACTTACACTCATCATGTAGGGGTATCTTCGTCGTTTCACTACCCAAAGGTATTTTCATAATTTATCCTACGGGGGTATTTTCATAATTTTCCAAAATAGGGTTCCTTGGTAATTTTGTAAAATAGGGGTATTCTGGTAATTTTGCAATCCGGGGGTATTTCGGTAATTTTACACATCAGGGGTAATTTAGTAATTTTACAAATCAGGGATATTTTGGTCATTTTACAAATCAGAGGAAATTTGGTAATTTTGCAAAATAGGATGGATGGTCCCTTTCGGGTTTTAATTATAAATTTTGGCCCGTCAACAAGTACTCATGACTAAGGTGAATAGTCACTACGCACCAGGAATCTGAATAGGAGTTGAGTCACTAGGACTGCTTAAGTACCAAGCTCTCCCTGAATCCAATCCTAGACATGCGTATGCCTGTTGCCACACCCTAACCCAGCGATTTGTTCACGGGTTTGTTTGGATAGATTAAGTCTTATGAATATAAAAAGTTGTTTAAACTAACCCTAAAGTTCATCAATGCCTAACATAGTAGTCTACGTCCATCAAGCCCATCAAGCCCAATCATGCATATCATATCAAAAGTTAGAATACTTACCTACATGGATCGGGTACCAGTAGACTCGAATGCCATATCTTCATCCAAGACATTTTTCTCAAATTCAAATCAACTTTTCAAAACACTACTAGACCCATTTCACAGCTTGAGTTTTAAAACTGGGCTTTGATACCAAAATCTAACACCCCAAACCCGGCCCAAACGCCACGACCGGATCTGGTATGCTACGGCTTAAAGTTTAAAAACTTTGCTTTGAAAGGATTTGAAATCTCGGTTGATTTGTAGAAGTATTCGTTAAATAAGTGTTATTTGAAGAAAACCTTTGTAATATTTTTATTTCTTCTATACAAGTTACTTGTTTGAAAATCCCATTTTTGTTTCTTTTTATAAATAAAACTTTGAACATACATTTATAAATGTAAACATCATCAAATATAAATCAAAACACAAAGCTAGGGAGGCCTTATTACATAAACAATCCCAAATTTAAGTAAAATAAGAGAAAACATTAATATAAAACGGAAATAAATTCCTTTAAGTAAAAACTCATATGGCCCCTCGAGTCCGTCTCGGCTCCTATGTCCATGATCTACTGTTCATCTGAAAGAGTAGAGAAAAATGGAAGGGGTGAGTCACCAAGACTCAGTGCATAAATCCGAAAACACACAACGACCTGAGCCCACAAACACATTATGGGCCCTGGCCCATACATTATGGCAACAAACATAAATACATATTAAATGATGAATGATAAATGGCCCAACCCATCCTAAAAGTCCATCCTCTACATACCAACCCGTACCAACCATCACACCTCGGGGATTTTTACAATCAACCCACCAACCGTTACACATCATATCGACAGCTGTACTGCCTATTCCTATTTATCAGGAATCATTTAAGTGTGGCTTTGCCACTGATCACTATGTGACCTAACATTTGAATTCGTGGTTTAACCACCGATCATCAAGTGACTTATCATGCTCTTCCCCTTCATTATCATACTCTCACCCCATGCATACACACATGGAAAATTGAGAATGTCTTACCATCTTTAAGAAAACAGGCATCCATATATATTTATCGATACACATAGAGAGATTTCTATGATTATGTACCTGGCATCCTTTGCCTAACCCTTTTTGGGTTTTACGACTGTCCATATAGCCTTTTTTCGGCTTTTAGCCTATAACATATATTTAGTACAGATTACTATATAACCTTATTCCGGCTTTTAGCCCATAGCATATATTTAATACAGATTAACTAGTGTGTTAGGGATCTACACACCTCTTTACCAATAAAACGATGCTTTCTATGTCGACGCCATCCGTAGCTGACACAACTGCTATCTGCCTAAGGTGTTGTTCAAAAGCCGGTCCACATCCCGGTGGCTAATCTCGAACTGCTGACACCGCTCGTTTCTTAAGCTTAGGGATTGGTTTGACAGATCCAATCCCCTCCTTCGCCTGATCGATATTTGATTCTGTTAAAAGACCTTATCAGTTGCTACCATCACAACATATGGTTGTTAATCCATATCATAGGGTTAAGATTACAATATACAACCTAACGAAAATCTAAAGTAACCCCTTACCTTGAAATCCCAAAAATAGGTATGAGACTTAGAGACTTAGCGGTTTCCGGCTTTTGGAATCTGAATGATTCGATCTACTCCTGTTTTCCCGAGGTATCACCCCAAAATGTGAACACAAGAACAATCAAAATGTTACTCAAGCGATAACCTTGCCACATCGATTAGCCTTTCGGCTTTGGCCTCCAAAAACAGAAATAGAAGAAGTGTAGGAAGGATTTGGCACTTACCTTAACACACGGAATTCGGCAACTCCTAGAGAATTTCGGCTTTTGAGAAGATAAAAAAGGAAAGATGATCTCAAGAGATCTATGAAGATTCGGCTTTGACGAAGAAATTGGCAAGGAAAACACAATAACAATAACTATTCGGCTTATAGGAAAAGAATGGAGAAGAGAATTAAAATCAAGAGTTTCGACTTTTGCATAAAAGTGAAGATGAGAGAATGGGATTTAGGGATTTCGGCTTTAACAGAGAATGAGAGAAAAGCTTTGAGAGAATGGGGTTCAAATGCCGGAATTGAAGAGATACCCCCTATTTATAGATAATTTCGGCACTTACCTATCAAAAACCAAAAGTGCCCTTCCTGATAACTAACAACTAATGCAATAGTAGGGGGAATTTCGGAACCTCTCCAAGAGATGGAAATTCAGCCAACACTGCACTCAGCAGATAATTCCTATCTTTTCTCCTCTATCTTAATCCATTCACACCTTCAGAAGAAGCCTAGATAACACCACCTTTTCCTTCTTTTATCAACTCATTATCCCCATTATCCATGTCATTTAATCCATCTATTTTCTAGCCCCATTGCCGTCCCAACTAGCTCCACTTTAATTGCCGAAAATGGCCCAAATACATGGGCTCTATGCGGCCAACACTTGGGCCTCTTCAACTGCTAATGGCGCCACCTTATAACTCCTCTGCAGCACCACTTTTTACTGAGCCACAAGCCCACTTTGTAATTTAAACCACAGATGCTATCTTTTAAACCCTATAGTGCCCAAACAGAGAATTTAACCAATGCCTCAGCCCAAACCTGAGCCCAATTTGGACTCCTAACACTCTAATTTACACATTAAACGCATAGGCCCATTAATTCATGATGTTAAAAAAATGATATAAAAAGGGAATGACGCCAGAAGGAAGCAAGGGGTCCAAGGTTCAATTCTTGGTGCTTGCATTTTGATTTTCTTTTGAAATGGAATTTAGACTTTGGCCATAGACTTATATTTAGTTTCGCATGTTTTAAGACAACAAGGAACTAGTTGGTAAAGTGGCTAGCGGCATGGATTATGCTACAGGGGAGCCTGGGTTCGAATCTCATGACAAGCAAGGGAGTATTTAAACTCTAATGAAGGAGGGATCTCACATCGGAAAGCTAGCAATAGGGAAGTTGAGAAGCTAGCTATAAATGGAGCTGTCTATGAAAAGAGGAAGCATACCTCGGTGGGCGTTTGGGCATAGGAGCATTCGGAGCGCAGATTAGCTTTAGACTCCTATCAGGTGTGTATTTCGCACTACTCTAGTTGTAGAGCGGCCAATGCCGAAATGTCGGTCACATGACGATGGTAGCCACACAAGCGTGCGAGCGCACGTGTGGGAGCTTCGACGCGATAGTCGAGGCCACCATGAGTATTCTTGTGGGTTGATGCTGTTTGGGCCACGATGGGCCGAACGGGGCCAAGTGGGCCCAATGGGCCGTGGGCCCATATGAATAAGATGTATGATTGTGGAGTTGATGTTGGATTAGACTATGTGAATCTCATATCTGTGGTTTGATTTAGGCTAAATGGGCCACACGAGCGTGTGGGCTCATTTGGGCTGAGAATGGGCCTTAGGTCCATTCGCATCATTATCTCTGTTTAGAATACTTAAATCGCTCGAGATGACTGGAGACCTTCTGAGGGGTTGACAAAATTACCGAAATACCCTTTGTTTACAAAATTACTGAAATACCCTTGGTTTACAAAATTATTGAAATACCCTTGGTTTACAAAATTACCGAAATATCCTCGGATTACAAAATTACCGAAAGACCCCTGATTTGTGAAATTACCAAAATACCCTTGGTTTGTAAAATTATTAAAATACCCCTCGATTTACGAAATTATTGAAGTACCTTTGATTTACAAATTATGGAAATACCCTCGATTTAAAAAATTATCGAGATACCCCCGATTTGTAAAATTACCAACATACCCCTCGTTTACGAAATTACCGAAATACCCCTAAGGGGTGAAATAACCGTTGTACCCTCGTGGTAGTACTAGCGTTGTATGTGTTAATTGTATGATTGATTATGTTTGAGATGCACTGCATATAAGAATTAGCTATGAGTAGAATTACCGGACTACCCCTGAAAGGTAGGATTATCGGAATACCCTTATAGGGTAAAATGACTGATTTGCCCTTGTAGGTAAATGATTGGCTGGTGCTATGAGATGACCGATTTGACTGTGATTAGTATGATTTTATGTATTCTATTTATGATAGTAATTTATTTCATACATCATTTGATATGTGCTTTGCATACATGACATCCTGCATGGGATTGGGATTATGTAATTGGAGGAAGTGATAGATCTGTTAGGGTCGCACGGGCCACCCGAGACGACTGTGGACCCATCGATTTGACTTTTAGAGTCGCACGGGTCGCACGGGTCACCCGAGACGACTGTGGACCCATCAATTTGACTTTTAGGGTCGCACGATCGCCCGAGACAACTGTGGACCCACCGATTTGATTGTTAGGGTTGCACAGGTCGCCCAAGACGACTGTGGACCTACCGACGGCTTAAAGCCGCTTATTTTCTGGCAGCTCGATTGCGATTTTGGTGTGTAGGGCTGGGTAGGTTGACTTGGTCCCCACAGGTGTGTAGGGTTGGTACGGGGGTGTGTTTGGTTGGATTGGGTTGGGCTGCATCCTTTGTTTGCATTATCATGTTTATAGGGCTAAGGCCCAGATTGTTACTGAATAGGGCTTCGGCCCAGTCTGCTTCTGTATGGGCTTCGGCCCAATTAATGACCGACTATGGGATTACACACTGAGTTCTTGTAACTCACCCCGTTGTTTTAACCTTGCAGGTGATCCCCAGCATTAGTGGATTTGGAGCTGTGGAGGACTCCATGGTGCCCATACATCGAGAATATTTATCATGAACTTAGTAAATTTTTGTTTTGCTTTATTTTAGTTTTACTTTATTTTGGGTTAAAATTTTTCTAATAAGGCCGTTGGTTTATTTTCTTTAAGTTTTCATTAATAACTGTTAAATTTGTAAATACGTGGTTTCCTCAAACCGATAATAACTATTTTCAAAAGATCACGTTTCTGCAACTCATTGAATCTGATTTCTCTATAAACAAAGTTTTCGAAAATAATAATAACAACGTTTTCACAAGAAAACCTTAAAAGCGAATTTGAAATTTCATAAACAACAAGGCCTGAAGTTTCAAAAAGAATACGAATTTTTTTTTAAAGAATGCGCAGTTTTTAAATTACCCTTTCCATGTAACATGTCAGATCCGGTCATAACGTCTAGGCCGGGTTTAGGGTGTTACACCTGATTTGTAAAATTATAGAAATACCCCTGATTTGTGAAATTACCGAAATACCCCTAATTTTTAAAATTACAGAAATACCCTCGATTTGTGAAATTACCAAAATACCCTCGGATTGCAAAATTATCGAAATACCCTCGATTTGTAAAATTATCGAAATACCCTTGATTTGTAAAATTACTGAAATACCCCTGGTTTGCAAATTACCAAAATACCTTCGATTTGCAAAATTACCAAAATACCCCTAGTTTGCAAAACTACCAAAATACCCTTGGTTTGCGAAATTATCGAAATACCCCCAGTTTACGAAATTATCGAAATACCTTTAATTTATGAAATTACCAAAATACCCCTAATTTATGAAATTATTGAAATACCCCTAATTTGTAAAATTACCAAAATACCCCTAATTTGTAAAATTACCAAAATACCCCTAATTTGTAAAATTATCGAAATACCCTCGAGTTGCAAAATTACCGAAATACCCCCGATTTATGAAATTACTGAAATACCCCTAGTTTGCAAAATTACTGAAATACCCATAGTTTACGAAATTACCAAAATACCCCTAGTTTGTGAAATTATCGAAATACCCCTGATTTGTAAAATTACCAAAATACCCCAGATTCACAAAATTACCAAAATACCCTCGATTTGCAAAATTATCAAAATACCCTCGAGTTGCAAAATTATCGAAATACCCTTAGTTTGCAAAATTACCGAAATACCCCCAATTTATGAAATTACTGAAATACCCTTAATTTATGAAATTACTAAAATACCTTCGGTTTGCAAAATTACCAAAATACCCCTGTAGGGTAGAATTACCAAAATACCCCTGAAGGGTAGGATTATCGAAATACCGTTATAGGCTAAATGCCTATTTTACCCTTGTGAGTAAATGACTGACTTGTGCTATGATTTGACTGATTTGACTGTGATCGTATGACTGTGTTTTAACTGACTTGACTGTGAGCGTGTGACTGATATGTTGTCAATATGTGGAAATAACTGTTACTGAGCATGGCCATTTTGCATACACGTGTAATGATTGAGCATGACATACACGACATATTGCATGGGGTTGGGACATTGATGCGGAGGAAGTTCTGATAGGGTCACACGGGTCGCATGACGACTGTGGATCCAGTATTTATTTGTTAAGGTCGCACGGGTCGCACGACGACTGTGGACCAACGGACGGCTTAAAGCCGCGTAATCTGAATAGGGCACTGTGCCAACCTAAATATCGCTCTTTTCCATCTTAATTATGGCTTTGTGCCAATCGTATTTACCCGTGGCTATGTGCCTAACATATATATCGATGACTCTATGTCGATCATATTTACCCAAGGCTGCGTGCCGATTATATTACCGTCGCTGATGGCTATGTGCTAAACATAATACAATTACTGATGGCTTTGTGCCAATTGTAATACCGCTACTGAAGGCTTAGAGCCGTATATATATGCTTAGCAGTCATGCTGCAACGTTTGAGTAGTGCCGCTGTTGGTGCTACCTTTGGAGTGTAGGGATGAGTGGGTTGATATTCATTACCCTACAAGAGTGTAGGGTTGGATTTGGGATGGGATGCATCCTCATACTATTGCATATCTGTTATGAGATCTATTATTGGTTTGGGCTAGGCCCAATTGATTCTGTTATGGGTTGCAACCCAAATGATATTGTAGTGGGCTTGGCCCCCTTATGCTCTGATCTGTACTGTACTATTACTATTAAAGGGCTTTGGCCCAGACTACTTTAGGTTCTGTTTCTGTATACTGACTGTTACTCTAGAAAGGGGATTACACATTGAGTTTTCATAAACGCACCCCATTTTTAACTGTGCAGGTAATCCCCAGCCTTAGACGGTTCGGAGCTGCGAGGGACTCAGAGAAGACCACACACTGCTTATGTTTTCCGTTTTGATTACCTACTTTGAAATATTTTGATTTGGGTTGTAATAAGGCCTTTTAGAGTTTTCGCACTTTAAATTTTAGACTGGTTTTATTTTAATTTATATCTGTTAGAAGTAAATCGCAATTTTCTGAAATGTTAACTGTTTTAAAACAACACTACGTTTTCGCAACATTTTTAAATGGTTTTATGAGTTAATCTTTTCGTAAATGAATTACTTTCAAAATTAGCTTCCGTAACTGGAAAAAAGTTTTGGGAATAAAACTAACATAACTGGGATTTTACTTAAGCTTTTAAACAAGAAGGATTTTCAATGAAAACATGGTTTTCGAAAAACACTTCAATGTGACATGCCAGATTCGGGCCTAACTTCTAGGCCGGGTTTGGGGTGTTACACGTGTCATAGTTGAGTTGGCCAAAAGTGTTGGCTTATGTTAGTTGATAATTCATTTTGTATATGGCCATTGAAATTGGCTAATATTGGTAAAGTATATATGCATATGATGATGTCTTTCATTAATGTGGATTTTGCATGGTTTGAGATGTTGTATGTGATAGGAAATAGCATGTGAAAGATATATTGATATCTTATCTGTGGTTGAATTGGTTGTATGAATATGCTTGGATTGGTGTTATGTTTTGTCGTGTAGGTGTAACATCCTGATTTTGGGCCTAGTCGAAACAGTGGTTGTGGGACCACAAATTCGACATCAAAAAATCTATTTTATTATTATTTTGATGTCTACAGTATGATACTAAAGTTGTGTGAAATTTTCATAAAGAAATTTTCTCGTTTGAGAGCTCAATTTGATAAAAAGGACTAAATCGTTTAAGGTGAAAAACTTGAGGTCTAATAGATAAAGACACTAAATAGCTATAAATTTGAAAAGTATGAGCACTTGCATGGTAATTATACCAGTAGAAAAGTGAGGAGACAAAGATGGACATGTAGTAGGTAGATTTGGTGAATTTTTTTTGAAAGAAAACGACTCTACGGGTCAAAACTCAATTTATAGCATCACGAATAATAATGTTATGGATATCCACTGGATAATCCATGTCAAAATACAAATCACCCTTATTCTTGATAGCTAAATTACATAGATAATCTGCAACTGTATTACTATTACGATCAATCCACTTAATTTGAAACGTAGTAAAATTGTGCAAAGCTGTACATTCTTTCTTAATGTACTGGCCAAGAACAGAGTTGGTGAAGTTATTAAAAGGTTAAATTGGTAAATAAATTAATAGGTATAATAAGACAAAATAGCAAAAGCTATATCTTTATTTTTCTTCTTCTTCAACCGTAATAGAGAAAAAAAATGGCAGCCAAGGAATGGGTTTCATTCGGCCAAGCTTTGGAGCTTGATAGGTGAGTGGTTTTTGCCCCGTTTTTAATGATTTCTATGTTTTCGGGGTCGTGGTAACTCGATTTAGCTATCCCATAATTCATTTTCAAAACTGTTAAAGTTTGTGAATTTTGCCATTATTGATAAAGTGTGTATTTTGATAATTGATGATAGAAAATATATCCTTGTTGTTAGATAAACAACATTTGTAAAGTGATTTTTGATAGAAATGTTGATTAGGGACTAAATTGAGAAATGTGATAAATTCTATGGTAAAAGTGTGAAAATGTGAAAAATGTGGGCTGTTGTAAGTATGATAAATATTTGAATAGGCATGGTAGCAAATAAATTGAATGAATTTCATTTTACGATCCTAGGGGCAAAAGTGTAAATATGACAAAGTTTAGGGGTAAAAATGCAATTTTACCAAAAATGTGAAATTGGGCTAATTTGAGTAGCATGATGAATAAATAAATTAAATGTGTTGTTATAGATCAAGGAAGATGAGATTCAGAATTAGATCGGGGGAAAAGCAAGATAATCGAGTAATTGACTTATTTCGTCGTTTCATACCAAGGTAAGTTTGTATGTTAATAAGCATTAAATTTGATATGTTTAAATTCTTAACTGATATCATGTGTTATTTCGTATGTTATATTGGATCATGAATAATATTAAATTACGAGATTGTATTGAAAGATCAAATTAAGAGAAATGTAGGGCGGAGTATGATCGAATTTCGACATAAAACCACATTTTTGGAGGGGTTTGAATGCAAGGTTGAAAGTTCTTCAAGGGCTTCTTTGCAAGCTTATTTAGACAGCTAAAATGCTGATTTGGGTCAGCATATCGATAGTTCTGGGCAGCCTAATTGGTGGCTGGTTCAGTTCACTAAATTTGTTCAACCAGTGCGGTTCAACTGGACCCTTTTTCCCATAATTAATTAATAATAATTTATTTAGCTCAAATTAAATTGGGAATAAATTAAAATTAATTATATTATGAATTAAAACACATTTTTGGACCATCTTAGGCTGGAAATAAATTGCCTCGATACTTCAAATTGCTTCTCGGTTTTATTCTTCGAGTAGTGTCTGCCGAGCCAATTTTCACCCTTTGTGCGAATCTGTCGAAAATAGTCAAAATTAATCAAAATTAACTATAAAATTAATTAAAATTCATCATGTTCATATTTTTAACACACTTTAATTATTTTATAATATTTAATTATTTTTCGACAATAATTTAACCGAAATAGCATGATTTTAAGTTAAAAAAGGGCATGTAAAAACACGTAAATTTTCGTGTTTCCATTCATAGGGTCACACGGGCATGTCTCGAACTCACACGGGGGTGTGACCTCTTTTTCATGAAAAATTTTCTAAGTTTCCAAAAAGTTTCTAAAGTTCTCGATTTAGTCCCAAACCACTTCTGATGCATGTTTCTGGCCTCGTAGGCTCGTAATAGGGACGATATGAATGTTTTTGTGGAAATTCATGTATCAGTTTTGAATGTTTGCTTGTGAATAAGTCTGGTAATGCCTCGTACCCTATTTCGGCGTTGGATACGGGTAATGGGTGTTACAAAATCCGCGACTTGGGCAAGTTTTACGATCCTCTTCCGTTCATTCATATCATATTATTCATGAATTGAGATGATTTAAAAGTGATAAAAGCTGATAATATGAAATGAATTATTATATAAATCAAGGATTGAATTGTTTGAAAGAAAATCAAGAAAAAACTCGTTAGTTGAATATATTAGGTAAGTTCATAAGGTATATATATGTTTATGTATGTATTTAATTTTTGTTGAATTGTGTATTTGTACTTGTTTATACTATTTGAAACTTGAAATGCTATAAAATAATACCAATTTGAGAAAGGACTTATTTGGAAATTGATGAATACTTGTAAAACATGATTCATATGGATTTAGAATAAATGTGACTTATTTTGTAACATCCTACACCCAGTCAGGTCACCATACCCGAGCTATAAGATGCTACGACAATTAACAATCAATACCACATATGAAATCAACTTAAATATTCAATCAAACTATGAAGCATTCAATAATACTAGTATTATATGATTTACGATCAAAAGCAAGCCTTAATCGAGCTTACGAAGCTCTTAGACCAACTCGGAAACAAATCTGGATCGATTTGTAACTTTTACAAAAATATAGGTAAAAAGAAAAAATAAGAGTCACACGGTCGTGTGACAGGCTGAGACCGTGTGGGATTAAACACATAGCCATGTAGCCTAATCGTTTGTGGGAACTCAGGCAATGTATGTAAAGTCACACGACCATGTCGATAGGCCGTGTAACTAACTATGGTCGTGTTGGACTTAATTGTAAAAATTTGTAAATATTTACGCGACTACGTCGCTAGGCCATCTGAGAGATTGTGGTCGTGTGCATTGTATTGAGATATTGGAATATCAACAAGTAAAAGTCAAGCATCAGGTTCTGTCACGTTTACTACAGCCTATTATGATTCCTAATTAGAAATGGGAACGTGTTACAATAGCCTTGTATTGGGACTTTCATTAACTCCGAAAAAGAAAGATTCAATCTGGGTAATTATGGACAGGTGGGTGAAGTCAATTCATTTATTCCATTAAAGACGGATTACTCGCTTGAGAAAATTAACTGAACAATATGTCGTTGACATTGTCAAATTGTACGATGAGTCTATTATTTTTTATCGGGATCCGAGATTGTTTAAAAGTTGTTTCAGATCATCGAAAATTGTTTGTACATTCAGGAAGAAAAGATGTCGAGTTTAGACTGGTGACAAAGTATTTCTAAAAGTCTCCCAGTGAAAGAAAGTGTTACAGTTCGGTAGAAAAGGGAAGCTTAGCCTGAGATTTGTTTGGATATATGAAATTATCAAGAGAATTAGTCATGTGACTTATAAACAAGCATTACCTTTGAACCTAAAAAAAGATTCATAATGTTTTCCATGTTTCGATGCTACTATGATGTAAATCAGATTTATGTACCTATGAACTTACTAAGCATGCCAATGCTTACCTCATTTTATTTTCTTGTCTTCTATAGTTGCATCTTTGCAGAACTTGGCTATCAGATCACTTCTAAGGCTCACACTATCAATGTCTCTTTTGGTAGTCTTTGGTTTATCTTGGCTCAATATAAGTGCCATGTAATAGGTATAATGTATATATGTGCTTGATCTTGAGCTTATGAAATTTCCATTTTGGTATGTTATATGGTCTTGTATGAAAGTGAGGTTGATGATGTTGATTTTGGTAAGTTGAATCATACTTGTGCATAAATGAAGTGAAGGTTGATATGCCTAAATTGAATGTGTATTAACGTATTGGCATAAGATGCCATGATGAATGTACATGCAATGCATGATTGGTATGGTTGAATTGAATGGATAAAATTAGTTTTGTATATTGTGGTGCCAAATGAGGCATATTGGTTAGGCACTTTAGGTTGTTTTATATCATGATTTGTCTTGATTCTCTTAATGTGTTTTAGGCAAGATTTTGAAGTATTTAGATGTATTTTTAGAAAGCTTAAGTGTTTAGGTTGAATGAATTAAAAAAAAAGATCATTTTGATGTCACATGATTTGCCATAGGACCGTGTGCCACTAGTAATTTAGATGCATGATTGTTGACATGGTCTTAGTCTCTCACACATTCCAGCCACCCAACCGTGTGAATATTTGCAAAATTTTACATTCAGGTCCACACGACCTCAGTTTGTTACACGACTTGACGACACAACTGTGTGACTTAGATTTATAGGGCTTCAGTCTTTAGCACGGTTGGATTATACGGCTGTATGATTCAACACCACACGACCTCAGCTTGTCACAGGACCGTGTGACCCTTATTTTGTGTTCTGCCCCACTTTTATATAAAGTTTCAAATTAGTCCATGTTTAGTTCTCAATTATTTGTAAAGCTTTTGCAAGCTCGATTTAAGCCCAACTTGCACGTATAACATGTTTTAATTGAATGGTTGATATTTAATAATTGTTTTAAATACTTTTTTAATTGAAATAGCATGTTCATGTTCTATTACTTGATGTAGCATTAACACTATTTCAGTTTTTGAGACGGGTGAGGTGTGTTACAGTGATCCTACAACCTTTCGAGTTTAAATTTCCTAAGGAGATGAGATTCTTCTTTAAATCAGGCACTTTCCTAACATCTGATAGTGTCTTAATGATTCTGTCATGCATCCTAATTTGAACAGTACGAACACTGATTACCTTACAGGGTGAATTGTTCCCCATAAGCACAACTCTACTTTCAATTGGACTATATGTGGAGAACAAGTCCTTTTTTAGACACATATAGAAAAATCACCCCGAATCTAGAATCTACTTGGACGTAAGTTTAGACCTTTTGATCATAGATACCAATAACCAATCATCATCCTTGTCCTCATCCATACTAGCATCGGCTACCTCAGCCTTTTGTTCCTTGTCGCTCTCAGCATCCTTCCTGTTTTTATTTTTCAACTTATAACATTCTGCCTTCATATGACCCAACTTCTTGCAGTACTTACATGTCTTGTCACGATTCCTCGACTCCGATCTTGACCTAAATTTGTTGTGACCTTAATCATTATACTGTTATCTGACTCTGGCAACCAAAACTGAGGCTTGACTATCAGACTTGCTACCCGAACCTAACTCATTATCGAGTTTTTCCTTGCTTAACAAGTTACCATTCACATCCTCAAATGAGAGTTTCTCTCTTCCATAAATTAGGGTTTCCTTGAAAGTTTTAACGAATGGGAAAAAGAGCATAATAATAGCATAGCCTGATCTTAATCATCTATGTTAACCTCAATATTCTTCAGATCATTCAAGAGAGTACCAAATTGACTGATGTGACCCCTAAGGTTCTTACCTTCATCCATACGAAACGTGCATAAGTGTTGTTGAGGGAAAGATTGAGTATGATCTTTCCCACATCAATGGTCTTTCCCACATCAAGTTCTTGCCTGATCAAGTATAATGAGATTGTAGTCCCATGTGAGCTAGGCATTAGGCTGAATCGGATGAAATAGAACCATACCTTCGCGAGTGGTGTCAAGTATTCTCTCTGACAAGTGTGGATTCCTTGTTTTAACACTATCCAGTTGGAACCTTGAACTGTAAGTTCCTCAAGAATTTCTTGCAGAATTTCAGGCTTGATATTGCTCATCAAAGATGAATATTTGTCGTTCTCGAAATCAGGCAATTCAAAGAACTCATTAATAGCATTTGAATTAATTGGTACCTTGATTCCACGAACTGGAACTTCTATCATCTCGCTTGAGGTTAAATTCGTATAGAACTCACGAACTAGCTCCTCATCCACACTAGGTCTCTTCTCAAAAAATAGTTCCCAATTGAGGGCTTCGGCAACTTGGCGAATATGTGCCATAAAGTCTCTGTAGTTGCTTTCCTTCAGTGTGAAGCCTTTCTCAGGATGCATCTATTGATTTTTGAAGATACTTTCGTATCTCACTTTAACTTTAACACAATGGAACTTACTTTGTGTTTCGTCGATTTGAGCAGAGGCACAAGTTCTCTTGCGAGGCATGATTAACCACCTTTTTTGTAAAAATATAAGAACTCTAAAAATTATGAAGGAAAATAAATGGCAATTTGAAAGAGTTTGGAGGGTTTGGTTAAAGGGGTTGGTGCAAGGATGGTGCGTCGATCAAGTGTTTGAAGAGCGACTAGGCATGCGGCTGATGGTGTGGGAGCAGGCAGCAATGTGCGACAGGGGTTGATTCGGCAAGTAGTAGTGTGCGGGACCTTCCGCAAGCTAGCCTGGTGCGTTGAGACGTATGCAGGTGCTAGGTGCAGGTGCAAAACGCGGCCTGGGCAGCTGCTGGGTAGGAGCAGCAGACGCGCGTGGATGGGCACTGGAATAGGTTTGCGCGCAGGTTGCTGCGGCGTGCTGGAGCTGGCTGCTAGCCGAGTGCTGGGCTAGGCTTGCAGCACTTTTGGGGTTTTGTTTCTTTGGGGTTTTGAAGATGGATGAATGGAGGGAGGAAGGTTGATGGTATTTATAGAGGGAGAAATAAGACTTGTATTAGAGTTCTTAGAAAATTTTAATGATTAAAAAAAATCCGTAAGTTCTAATTCAACTCAAAGTAAATAACAATTAATAATTAAATATATGCATATGAAATTATCAACTGTTATTAAATTATTAAGATTAACCAAAAATATAATCAAAATAAAATTAATCCTAATTCTAAGCTAAGTTGATAAAAATTAATATATAAATTATAAATAATATAATTATATATATATTAAAGTTTATAAAATTATTAATAATATTAAAGATAGTTATTCTAGATGCTTGTTGAAAATATTCAAAAAGAAAGGCACCTAGTTTATTATTATTATTATTTACAAAAAGAGCAACTAAATTTTAAAAATGATTCAATTAAGTCCCTAGACTTAATGAAAATTTAAAATTGAGTTGCAAATAAAACTTGGATCAAAATTGACCCTTTTATTTGAAAAACTAAAAAATTATTTTTCTGTTTAAGGGATAATTTATTAGAAACTCATGTCAAAATAATTTCCTAAGAAAGATTGGAGGGGTCACAAACGGTCTCGCTTAAGTTCCAATCTCCTAGACAGAATTTATTTAAACATACTAAACCCGAAAATATACCCTAAATCATTTATTCAAAAAGAAAAACGAAAAATTACATATCCGATAAAACGAACAAAATTTTATCCCGTTCAATTTTATCTCCCCAATAATGTTTCAGGCGCTGAGCATTAATTCAGAAATTACCTTCCTTACCTTGGAGTTCAACAACTCCGTATGGATAGACTTGGTGAATCGTAAATGGACCAGACCACCGTGATTTTAGCTTACCTGGAAAGAACTTCAATCTAGAATTGAACAACAAGACTTGCTGACCTGCTTCAAAATCTCAAACTCGAATGTGGTTGTCATGCCATTTCTTGAGTCTTTCTTTAAGTAATTTGGCATTTTCATATGAGAACATTCAGAACTCTTCTAACTCATTGAGTTGGAACATTCGTTTCTCTTTTATGAGCTTAGAATCCAAATTAAGCTGTTGAAAAGCCCAGTAAGCTTTGTGCTCTAACTCCAATGGTAGATCACAGGCTTTCCCAAAGACCAACCTATAGGGTGACATCCCTAAAGATGTCTTGTATGCTGTTCTGTAAGCCCATAAAGCATCATCTAATCTTGTGGACCAATCTCATCGGTTCGGGCTCAAGTATGCCTTTGATCTCCTTATTTGCCAGTTTAGCTAGCCCATTCGTCTGTGGATGGTAAGATGTTGCAACCTTGTCTTTCACTCCATGCTTGTCTAATAACCATTTTAACCACTTGTTCACAAAGTGGGATCCTTTATCAGTGATGATAGCTCTTGGGGTTCCAAACCTTGTGAACACATGCTTCTGTAGAAACTTCATCACAACCTTAGAATTGTTTGTCAGATATGCCTCAACCTTGACCCACTTAGATACATAGTCTACTGCTACTAGTATGTACTTGTGGCCACAAGATGGAGGAAAAGGACCAAGAAAGTCAATACCTCATACATCAAACAACTCTACCTCAATGATGTTTGTTTGAGACATCTCATTTCTGTTGGTGACATTTCCAACCCTTTGTCATCAATCACAGCTCTTCACGTAAGCATATGCATCCTTGAATAGTGTTGGCCAAAAGAATCTAGCTTGCAATACTTTGGCTGCTATACGTGTACTTTTGAAGTGTCCCCCACCTGGAGCTGAGTGACAGTGGTATAAAATCTTAGGTATTTCATCTTCTGCCACGTATCTCCTGATCATCTGATCTGCACACTTTTTAAACACATATGGCTCCTCCCAGAAATAGTACTCCACATCGTGAAGAAACTTTTTCCTTTGTTGATACATCTTATCAATTGGCATCAACCCACAAGCTAAATAGTTAGCAATATCAGCAAACCAAGGGGTCTTATGGACATGATTTACCTTTAGTATATGTTCATCTGGAAACGTCTCCTAAATTGGTATAAGAGGAGAATTCCCTTCTTGTGGCTCCAATCTGGACAAGTGATTTGCTACTTGATTTTCTACTCCCTTCGATCTTAAATTTCTAGATCGAACTCTTGAAGTAGAAGTATACATCGGATCAGCCTCGGCTTAGCGTCTTTGAATACTTCTCAACCATGTCAGTAAAAATAGACATCATACATCTTTGAAATGTAGCAGGTGCATTACATAAACCAAATGGCATGCGTCTAAATGCAAACATACCGTACGGGCAGGTGAATGTCATTTTGTGTTGATCTTCCGGTGCTACTATAATCTAATTATACCCTGAGTATCCATCGAGAAAATAGTAGTAATCTCGTCCTGCGAGTCTATCCAGCATTTGGTCCAAGAACAACAAAGGAAAGTGATCTTTCCTAGTCGCCTTGTTCAGCTTCCGATAATCGATGTAGATTCTCCATCCCATAACCATTCTAGTCTGTATCAACTCGTTGTTCTCGTTCTCTGCGATCGTGATACCTCTTTTTTTTGGCATGCACTGGACCGGACTTATCCATGAGCTATCTGAGATGGGATAGTTGATACTCGCATCTAACCACTTGATGATCTCCTTTTTTACTACGTCTTTCATGATGGGGTTCAATCTTCGTTGTCTATCAATCGTCCCTTTTTTGCCATCTTCCAGGATAATCTTGTGCATGCATATAGATGGACTAATACCGCGAATATCGACTATGGTCTATCCGATGGCCTTCTTGAATTGTTTCAAAACTAAGATAAGTTTCTCTTCTTACTTAGTGGTCAATTATGCTGAAACAATCACAGGTAGAGTAGAAGCCTGCCTAAATAAACATATTTTAAATGAGAAGGTAATACCTTGAGTTCTAATTTAGGTGGCTCCTCGATCGATGCTTTTGGTTGGGAATAGTCCCTCTTTTCTAACTCCAAAGATTCAAAATGAGATTGCAGATTAAATCCCCTTTGATTAGCTTCTAGCAAAGCTAAGTATTCATCCTCCTCTTCATCATTTGGGGGATCTGATGTCAAAATTCTTTCCAGTGGGTCCTTAACACAGTTGAGGTCCTTCTCCACTATTAAATCCTCTAAATCGGACATTGCAGAGCAATCATCAATTGTGTCAGGAAATAGCATATGTAACACCCCTAACCCGAGACCGTCACCGGAACAGGGTTAAGAGGCATTACCGATCAAACGGAACATTTAACATCCAGAAATTTACAACACAAAGTCAATCATTTTCGTTCACATTCAAATAAAAAACATAGTGTCCCTTAAATGAGTCATCAAGACCCTAAGCATGCTTATAAACCGGTTCGGGACTAAACTGAAACACATACAAAATTCTATGAAAATTTGAAACTTTTCTAAAATACAGGGGAGACACGCCCATGGGAGGAGACCGTGTTCCCTCCACGGCTACTAGAGACCCCCGTGTCCTTCCGTGTCTATACAACTATACCAACACGGTCATTAGGCACGCCCATGTGCCATGGCCGTGTACTTTTAGATCATATACTGACTTCCCCTCCAGGGCCACCAAGCACGCCCGTGTCTAGGTCATGTATTTTTATGTTAACTACTGACTTGCACACCACGGCCAGATGACACGCCCGTGTCGAGGTCGTGTGATTTTAGGCTGCATCCTGCTAATTTACCCATGGTCTAAGCCACACCCGTGTGCCACAACCGTGTGACATTATAGGCCATTTACAAGGCCAAAATGTCAACCAAATGGTTCAAACTTATAAGCATCATATACCAACACTTATCAAGCATATATGGCAACCAAAAACATACCAAATAGCCATTCAAATCATGCATACAATACGAATTCCAACCATGTCAATATCAAGGACTAAAACTCATATCATCACTAGCATATTACATTCAATACCAAACATCATTTCTTCTTAATATCACTAACTCATATTAGCAATTTATCAACACCAAGTTACCATTCATAAGTCAACCTCTCAAACCACAAACCATGCCAAAAGATGCATTACATATATATACCAGGTCATTCATGCTAAAACTAGCACATATCTAGCCACATCTCATGGCTACCACAAATCTCAAACATGATTCAAATGACTAGCCTATACATGCCATATCTTAACTATATACACTTTCCAAAATACCCCAATATAGATTGCCGATAGTGTGACTGAGAAGCTGACGATTCCCTGATCCGAGCTAGCTTTAATGACACTGCAAAGCAGAGAAACAAATCACACAGTAAGCTTATAAAGCTGAGTAAGTTCGAAACAAAATACAACCATATCATCGAATCAAGCCAATTCATATACTAATCATCACATAGATCATTCTTCTTGTACATATACCATGCTATCAATAGCTAAAATACTTATTCGTTCGTCCATAACATCATCTATAAACTCATCAACTACAAAGGTTTGATACTTACCTCGGCAAACACATAGTTATTCAATCTCCAAGCTATTCAATGCTCAATTATACTTGTTGACCATCATTTGATATTCATTCAACTTAATCGCACACTCAGTGCTTAATACACGATCGGTACATATTAGTCATCGCACACTTAGTGCTCAAATCTCTCAACCGACTTATCTTGGTAACGCACACTTAGTGCCAATTCAATAAACCAAAGCTTTTATAACATCATACACACAGTGCTATCCATTCCTGTTTCGATTTTAAAATCGCACACTTAGTGCCCTTAACATAAACATGCACCTAGCATATCAATTTCATACATATATACATATTCATTTCATAATACAAAATCATATGTTAACAACATGTATTATATCCGAACTTACCTCGGACATCGACTATTGATACGGTCGATTAATCGAGCACTTTATCTTTGCCTCGATCTCGATCCGAACCTCTTCTCTCTTGGTCTATACACATTTAAAATCAATCCATTCAATCACCATTTCATTCAATTAAGTCCGGATACACAAATTTAGGGCATTTTGCATAATATCCCTCATAATTTTACATTTCGACACTTTAGTCCCTATTTCATAAAATCATCAAATACACAAAATTTCAATATACATGTGCTTAGCCAAATTCTTCTTGTATTTATACAAATCCACATGTTTCATTTATTTCACATTTTAATCCCTCAATTTCTCTTTTTCTCAATTAAGCCCAAAATACTCAATTTCATCAAAAATCCCAATACAAACTATGTTAACCCAACACCAAGTTTTCCTATTTTACTACCAACTAGCACATAGCTCATATGTTCATCAATGGCTCATCACAAAACATCATGAATTCATGAAATTACAACATGGGTTAGCTAGAGCACAAAGCAACGATTACAAAAATATAGAAATTATCAAAAATCGAGCTCAAAACATACCTCAATCAAGCCTAGCAAGTGCTGAAATTTCAAAAGCTTCAATGGCTATTCTCCCTTTTAATTTCGATGGAAGAAAGATGAGAAAATGACCATCTTTTTTTGTTTTGTTTTTCATCAATAATAACTTATTTGACAAATACCAACTTTACCCTTTTATAAAGCATATAAAACTAATATAATTTAAGGTTAATAAGTCATTTTACCATCCACCATCTTTAATAAAGGCTTAATTGCCTTTTAAGGCCATCTTATTGTTAAGACAACAACATTTAAGTACTCATAAATTAGCACATAGCTTTTACTCTTTACGCGATTTAGTCCTTTCTCTTAATTCGACACATAAACGATTAAATTATCACACAGAATTTTCACACAGACTATATCATATATCATTCACACAGAAATATCATTAAAATATTTTTACGACCTCGGATTTATGGTCTCGAACCACTGTTCCGACTAGGGTCTAAACCGGGATGTTACAGCATAGACTTAAAGATGTTAAATGTTACTTGATCATCCTGAACATGCATAGTGAGCTCGCCCTTCTGCACATCAATAAGGGTCCTTCCAGTTGCTAGGAACGGCCTTCCTAGGATGATTGGTACTTCTTTGTCTGCTTCAAAATCTAGAATTACAAAGTCAGCAAGAAAGATAAACTTATCTACACGTACCAATACGTCCTCAATTTTTCCTTCTAGATGTGCTAAGGATCGATTTGCTAGTTGAAGCGTAACTGTAGCTGGTCTAACTTCTCCTATCCTAAACTTCCTAAATATTGACATAGGCATCAAGTTAATACTTGCACCTAAGTCTCATAATACCTTACCATAATATGTTGCTCCAATGTTGCACGGTATGGTAAAACATCCAGGATCCTTCAATTTTGGAGGTAGTTTGTCTTGAAGATATGCACTGCATTCCTTCGTCGGAGCTACCGTCTCAAATTCTCCAAGTCTTCATTTCTTAGATAAGATATCTTTCATGAACTTGACGTAGTTCGGCATTTGCTCAAGTTCTTCAACCAACGGGATGTTGATGTGAAGTTGCTTGAGTATGTCAAGAAACTTATTGAATTGAATCTCCTGCTTCTGCTTCTGAAGTCTTTGAGGGTAGGGTGGTGGTGGTTTCATTACTGGAACTGATTCTGGTTGATTCGTCTTTGGCGGCAATTTTGCATCTAGCAAAGCTGTTAATTAATCAGAATTAGCTGGTCCTGAGGTTACTTTGTTGGGTTTTGCAAATTCTGGTTTTGGTGAAACTGGGATTTCAACACATGGTTGAACTTCTTTTGAATCTTCAGCGTTAGCTGGCTCCTTTTCAACTTCGACAGTGTTGGGCTCTACTGTCTTTCCGGTCCTCAATGTCAACGCTTTACAATGTTCCTTCCCTGGATTTCTCGGATTTTCCATGTCACTAGGTAGAGCACCTTGTGGTCAGTTCTTGAGTTCAGTAGCAAGTTGGCCCACTTGATTCTCCAAATTCCTTAAAGTAACATCGTTTTTTGCCATGTATGCTTTCAATAGATTCTCTAAGCTATTGGATGGTTCTCTTTAGGTTGGTTTCTGAACTTGTTAGGGGAAGCTAGGCGGCTGAGTTGGTCTAGGTTGGGCGTAAGTGTTACTGGTTCCAGCCCCTTGGGTACTCTAGGAAAAATTCGGCTGATTTCGCCACGATGAGTTATAAAAGTTGGATTACAGTCCTTGCATCCCTCAATTTTGGTTCTGGTTACCCATGTAATATACGGATTCGGGGTTTGATGGACATTCTTCAAACAAATGTCCTTCCCCATAATACATACAGGCTATATTCTCAAATTGGTTAGGTGGTTGGGCTGCAAAACTGTTAGACCCATTAGTGGTAAGATTCTTAAGCATTGAAAATATTGAAGATACCTGAGATGCGAGTGAAGTGAGAGCGTTCACTTCATGTATTCCAGCGACTCGTCTTCTTGACGCTGCTCGATTGGTTGGCCATTGATAATTGTTGCTGGCAATCCTCTCAATAATTTCGTAAGCCTCATTGTAAGGCTTAGAAAGGAGAGCACCATTAGCAGAGGCGTCCACTACCATCCTCGTATAAGCGTTGAGACCATTATAGAATGTCTCAAGTTGAATGCAATGTCGGATTCCATGATGAGGGCACTTTCGTAATTGTAACACCCCGAACCCGGCCCATGCGGTATGACCGGATCTGACATGTTACATGAAGAAAGCGTAAAACATCGTGTGATTCTTACTAAAATAGGCGTTACTTGGTTGTGTTTAAGTAAACAAGTTTTGTATGTAAATATTTGATAAAATACAGCTATTTTGAAAGATCGTTTGATGAGTCAAAAATCGAGGTAGTGAGCTTTAAAACCGTAACTTTTGAAAATGTCGTAGATAATTTTGAAAGAGAATCTGAGTTAAATCATTTGTAAAAGTTTTCTATAAAATCCATTTATTAATCAATTTTGGAAACCATTATTTATATTTTTAGAAAATTTCCTTTTTAAACAATTTAAGAAAAATAATAAAAACATCCCAAACATAAAGCAAAATAAAAATAGTCCAGAGGCCTTATTACAACTTAAAAACCCAAAATAGTAAAAATAATAAAGTAAACGGAAATAGAAATCTAAATTTCAAAAACACCATTGTTAAAGTATGGCTTCCACCGAGTCATCCATGGCCCAAGTCCACATCACTGAGCATTACCTACAAGGGTTAAGAAAAAGGGGGAGTGAGTTACAAGAACTCAGTGTGAAATCCCCTTACAGTCATCCATTGGGCCTGAACCCATATAGCAATCATCTTGGACCAAAGCCCATTAACATAACAATATTAAAATGAAGCAAATGTATGCAACCCAACCGATCCAACCAACACACCCCCGTACCATCCAATCACACCTGTGGGGATCAAGTCAACCCACCCCGCCAATCACACCAATTCGCAGGCAAGTTGCCATTCATAATATATTTTTATTGTGGCCAAGCCACAGGAATAACAGAATATACGTGGCACAGCCACTACTGACGGTAATATAATCGGCACACAGCCTTGGGTAAATATAATCGACACAGAGTTATTGATTCATATGCTAGGCACATAGCCATTATCAGAATTTGTGGCAGAGCCACCAGCTACACTTCTCTTCGACATTTTTCCCATCCCATGCAAATTATGTAAATGCAACATACATAATAAAGCATAATATCCACAAATATAAACAACAGTAATTAATCCAGTGATTTATTATGGTAAATCGACCAATTATAGAACTTTGTAATTTGGCCCACTAAGGCATTCTAGCAAATCGGCCTTTTAGGGGCATTTCCGTAATTCGGCCTATAGGGGCATTTTCGTAATTCGGCCCATAGGGGCATTTTCGTAATTTGGTAATTTTGCCCACTAAGGGTAATTCGGTAATCTCGCAACCTAGGGGTATTTCGGTAATTTACCCTCCAAGGGTATTTTGGTAATTCCGCAACCTAGACTTAACTACTAAGATGGGGCATAAAAATTGAAACTGTCCATCTATGTCATATTGACTAAATTGACTATAACTTGAGTTAGGAAACTCAAAATTTAGATCTATAAATTTTCCTTGAAACTAGACTCATATATCTTCTTACTACAATTTTTCCAGAATTTTTGGCTTAGCCATTTAGTACAGTTTATTCATTAAATATTCCCTTGTTTCATTGACCAATGGTTCTGACCTCTCTTACCCTAAATTCAAATATCTCATTGTACGGTTTCATATGTTGCTCCCACTTGTTTCAATTGAAAACAGGCTCACTAAGGAATCTATACATATACCTTATAACTCATAATTAACTTTGTCCAATTTTAAATGATTTTTCCAAGACAAAACAGGGAACCACGAAGTCAATCAGAACCAGTCTCACTAAAATTAAAATATCACAAAATATAAAATTCCTCTTCCTCCTCTGTTTCTTTCATATAAAAATAGACACAGTAAGCTTTATTTCTATGTCTTATTCACTTTCTAATTCCCTTTCTCCTATTTTTCGTGATTTTTCAAAATCACGTCACTGCTACTGACCAAACTATTTCATTGCAAAATATGGTTACCACTATGAATATACGCACGCCCGAGTGGTCACGGAAGCCGGTTTTCGGTTTTCTTCGGTATTTTGACCGAATCACAGAACATTTCATGCAAACTTTCAGAGAGGTATGAGATTACACACCATTTCAAACAGGTATTTGGAAGGGTACGGGATTGCACACCTTATTCGGAATCCGTAACACGATACTCTCCGCGGCACCTAAAGGTACAATCGGTCAGCAATTAGTCCAAAGCCCAATTTACAACTTCAACCAAGTATTGTGATTGATTAACAATCTATATCACTTACCAACCATCCGAGTCCCTTATTACGAGGGATAGGTGATCGATTGGCCCTCTGATAAAGTACTTCGAGATTCTACTTACCAACCCTCTTCCGAAAGCCAAAGGCTAGAAAGATGACAATAGTGTAAGCTAACACTCTACCGATTCAGTCAAGGAAGAGAGAGTGTCCAACACCCAAAAGAAAAAGAAAAGAAAAAGGGATATAGTGTTATGTGGTTCAGCTATTGGAGAAAAAGAACAAGGATGATTCAGCCTCTATGTAAAATCGATTAAAGAAAATGAGAGAAAGGTTGGAGAAATAGTGAGGAAGGAAAAGAAGAGATGGACATAAGAATTGTCAAAATTTCGGCTAATCCCATGAAGGAGATGAACAACAAGAGGGACTTGTTTTTTCGGTAACCAAGGGAAAAGATTGGAAGGTAAGCACCAAAATGTTAAAAGAATAAAGATAGCTATGGAAAAGATTAAAAGAAGAAAGAAAAATTGCTCTCAAATGGTCTCGTTTTTAGGCAAGGAAAAAGAGGTACCAAATGAACAAAGAAAATACTTTCAAAAAGAAATCAAAAGCTCCTCAAAATGCCTAACAAAATTCGGCACACCCCCCTTACCAAAACCGATTTCATATTTGCCAAAAAGATGCATTTTGACCAAAAATTCCTTCCCTTGGCAACTCTTAATATTCAGCCAACATGTTCCCTCCCTTGCCTTTTTCTTTGATTCCTTTCCCTCTTTTTCCCTAGTCTTCCTCCTTACCATATTCCTTAGCCATCTTTCCATCAATAAAAAGTCTTCTTTTCCATAATAAAGCCATGACCGACACATGGAAAATGAAGAACAAAAATTAATCAAAAATGAAATAGATGGGATTCGAACCTCAGACCATTAGTACACTACACATGCCACTTTCCACCTTTACCAATAGACTCCTTGTGCTAGCAAATTACTCACTTATTTCCATTAGCATTGATGCCACTTACCTTTTCTCCTTAAAGTTCTTAAACATAAAAATTTTGCTAAGGCCCAATTTGAACCCGGAACTTCCTAGAACCCCGTAACTTTCCAAAATCACCTTCCTAATAAGTCCAACTTGAAATAATGCCGTTCTCAAATTCCCATAATTTTAAAATGCTTCTACGCTCAAGGTCCAATGGGCCCAATCCTACTAGGCCCAATTTTGAGTCGTTACAGTAATAACTCTTTGTACCTTTCCCATGCCTCATATAGGGACTCATCATCCATTTGTTGGAAGGCAGTGATCTCATTCCTCAACTTGGCATTCTTGCTCGGCGGGAAATACTTCATGAGAAATCTCTCGGCTAACTCTTGACATGTAGATATGGAGTTCGGTGGCAATAAGTTCAACTAGGCACGAGCTCTATCCCTTAGCGAATATGGGAACAACTTTAGTCGTAATGCATCTTCGGGTACTCCAACTAACTTGAAAGAATTGCTCACTTCCATAAATAGTCTTAAGTGAAGATGAGGATCTTTACTAGGCATTCCACTGAATTGGCCCACAGTCTGAAGCACTGGAACATGACTAGCTTCAGCTTAAATTTTTGTGCCTCAATTTCAGGTCTCCTAATACCCGGATTAAGATCGTTAAATACTGGCACAGCATACTGTCATAAAGCTCTATCCCTATCATCAGCAATAAGGATAGGATTTTGAGCAAGGTTTGCTCTGTTTCCTTGATTCATATTCTCGAAGTTCATATCTTCGGTCCTTCTCTGGTTTGCTTGTCTTCTTCACTGTCGAAAGGTTCGTTCTATTTCAGGGTCCATAGGGAGTAAGTCGATAATCTGGTCAATACTCATAAACACCTGAAATAATCATAGAAAAATTACGTAAGTAAAGATTTAAACAGGAAAATAAATAAGCCAAAATGTAAAAACAGATTCACAAATAATGGTTTTTTTTAAATAGTCCCCGGCAACAGCGCCAAAAACTTGGAATGATGAAAATGTGCAAGTGTACACAATCGCAACAAGTAATAAAGTGACAAGTAAATGTTGAGTTATTGTACCCATAGGGACTGTAAAAAGGAATATTTATGAAATTGATTTTAAAACACTTTGGTGATGGAAAATTTTTTGGTTTAAAGATGATTAAAAACTAAGGTCTAAAAACTAAGTAAAAATAAATAAATATAAAGGTTCTAGTGCACGAGTTCAAATAAAGGTTTAATCAAGATGGTATAATTGTATTGGATTAATTACATTCCTTTAACGTAGAATTATTAAACTTATGTTTATACTGCTACGAACAAATTCACGGCAACTTGGTAATTTGCTAACTACTGCTCATACATACTTATTAAATTAATCAATCTCTTGAACATTTTTCAATGTCAATCCAAGTGATTAATCAATCTTCACAAGCATATAAAAGATCAAGTAAGGTAACAGAGTGTAACACCCCTCACCCGTATCTGTCGCCGGATTAGGGTTACAGGCATTACTTAACCAACCACAAGTCAATGTACCTTATAAAAACTACTCCATTAATTGATACGTATCAATCTATACTTTCACAATTAAACATGCATATCCCTTATTATATCAAAACTTTAACGAACATATCACAAATGATATCATTAACATCAAATAAAACTAATTACATTTAATTAGCAAAAATACTATTCATTTGGTCATTTTGAATGGCATAGCCGAATATATATATAGGTTTATCAATAGTCAACTTATACCAATCAATTGACCACATATAATCAGTCACATGCATACCATAATTAGTTATCAACAATAATGATTTAACATTTTTAAAACTCCATGACCGAACATATGCATATATTTTCAATCCAAGAAAAACATAAATATCAACTAAAACAATGCCATATCTGAATATTTATGAGTGAGAATAATTCCATTGGATCATTAATACTTTAAACTCATTAACTACATGCCTATAATTCAACCTTATTCATTCCAAAATCAAACACTCAAGTATTACACATAATCTAATATGGAATAACTTCCAAGTTAAGATTTTAGTCACGCATGGCATTCCTATTTGAAAATAAAGATAATATCCCTTACCTAATTTCATGAAACACATACATACTAATCAAGTTTATACTATGGCCAAATAAACACAGACATATAAGACATCTCAAACATATACAACCATCTCAAGCATTTTTAATCACATCAAGCATAGACATAAGGCCATTTTTGTATGGCATTTAAATACATACATATATACATCATTTGAGTCAATTCAAAAACGGTTTAGCCTATACATGCCATAGACTTAAAGATCATTCACAAAGAGGTACCAAAATATCGACGATAGTGTGATGAGCTTCAACGATGATCCCCGAGCACAAGATGAACACCCAAAAGAAATCTACAATGCGGAAACAACCATGAACAAAGTAAGATTTCACAGCTTAGTAAGTTTTAAGCATTTATTTTGCATATAAGCATTATCATGATTTAAATAAATTAATTCATTTACAAGCTCCTTGCCGAATAGTTAAACATTCAAAAATAGATTTCATAGCAACATTATATGCTTATATATATATATATATATATCCATATACCACCTTCACATGATAAAATAAACAGCATATACTTCTTTTATTTACTGAATTTCAACTTACATATTAAGCTACCATCAATCACAAGTCGATATGTATAATACATACCTTTAGTTTATATACCACTCCAAACTTAACCACCCGTGCATACCTATGGTTGTATACCCAATCATTTCATTATACCAGTGTTAATAATAGGAGTCTTTTAACGAGCATCAAACCTGCACACATGTTACCAAGATTCAGTAACGTATCGCACACTTAGTGCCGTTACTTCATCATTTTGCACACTTAGTGCCAAGTTTCTGTAACATATCGTACACTTAGTGTCGTTACTTTAAAAGTTCGCACACTTAGTGCCATGTGACCGATTTCGCACACTTAGTGCTCGGTTATAAGTTCGCACACTCGGGGCCTTTCGTAAACCCGTTAATCATTCGAATGTACACTTATATATAAGGTCTAATCCACAACTTCACATATAAGCATATACATATATGTATAACTTTATTATCTCATACCCAAATCTATATCCCATTCGGCCAAAAACATTATCATGTAACTAATATTTCCTTTGACTATATTCATACCCTAATTTATTATCTCTCATATTTACTTACATCACTGACATAAAGGTATACATTTCATGCAAATTAATCCAACTTCCAGCAACCTCACATTCGGCTAAATCATGATATCTCCCATGCCACATTCAGCAATTTAAAATTAAGTCTATCACTTCACTTAAGCATGTACATATTATTATAGAATAAATTCGATTTAATCCGAATGCTTAAAAACTTACCTCGGAAGTCAAACGGATTAGGGTTTCTCGGCTATTCGTTCAACTTCGCCTTTCCTCGATCCAATCCCGTTTCTTTTTGTTCTTGATCTAAATAATTCCAAATTAAGCTCATTCAAATATATTTTCATTCAATTTAATCCAAAAACACATAATTATGCAAATTACCATTTTACCCCTGACATTTACAACTTTTACAATTTAGTCCCTATTGCATAAAATACACATAATTTGAATTTATCCCTTTAGGGCCGAATGCTCCTCATGCCTATATAAGTCCATACAAGCCATTTATTTTGCATTTTAGTCCCTCAACTATTTTTTTTCAATTTAATCCATAACACTCAAATTCATCAAAATTTCCAATTCAAAACATGTTAATTCAAAACATATCCTTAATATTTCACCATCAAACATTACAAAACATAAACATTCATCAATGGCCGAATATCAAACATGCATCAAATTCAAAAATTCTAATGTGGGTCGAATAGTATTCAAAGCAACGATCTCAAAAACGTAAAAATTAACAAAAATCGAACTAACCACATACCTTAATTTAGGCTTAAAAATAGCCGAACCAAGCTTTGTTTGTTTTCTTTCTTCTTTTGCATGCATTCGGTCAAGAAAAAGATGAACCAACATGTTTCATTTTATGTTTTATTTATATATATATATTAACTTATTGTTTAATTACTATGATAACCTTTCTTTATAATTTAACAATTGTTATACTATAAGGTTATTTTAGTACATGGCTGGCCACTATCATTAAGATGGTCTTTTTGCCTTTTTAAAGCTTCCAATTTAAAAGACATCAACAATTTGGTCCTAACACATTAAACCATCAAGTTTTAACTTTACGCGATTAAACCCATTTTAATAATTCGGCACTCAAACGATAAAATTAAATTACGAAAATTTCACACATAGCAATTCACACATAGATGACTCGAAAAATAATATTTTAAAATTTTTCTGACTCGGATTCGTGGTCCCGAAACCACTGTTTCTGATTAGGGTCAAGTTCGGGCTGTTACACAGAGTATTTCTACCTTGAAACAGTTTAATCACAATAATCTTGCAAGTTATGCAAGGCATATGTATTGCCGAATACAATGCTAATTTAAACTTCAGCTACCTTAGAAGAATAAACATGCACTGATTAAGTATTGTGTCAATTAATTACAATTTCAATGTGATTTAATAATTAATTAATTAGTTATCTAACAATTAATATTGCAAGAATAACTTACGCATGATTTTACGTAATCAAGCATCCTACCGAGGCCTATAACAGCACAAACACAATTCGATAATTCAAGCAGGCAAAATATAATCAACCCAACACAGATTAAATTCAAGCTAAATTGATTAAAATAACCATTTCAATAGCACAAATATTCATAAACATGGTTTTCAAAACAACAACTAAATTTAAAGAGATAGGGAACAAGAAGCAAATCCGGTGTTTCTCCGTGGCTTGACTGATTGCTCCGTTCTTCGTTCTCTGTTATCCTCAGCTATCAAGGTGGCTTATGAACACTTTAATTACTTCTCAACAATGGCTGATGAGGACCTCTTTCCCAAGAGAAGAAATCGTCACTTGAACAAAAGGGAAAATGGAAAGGGAAAGTTGAGAGAAAATGAGAGAGGAAAAGAGAGAATGAGAATGTGAGGGATTTGAATGATCAGCAAGGGGTGGCTTTTATAGATGGTTGTGGCTGATAAAAATAGCAAATTCCATCAGCCAAAGAGACCCCCCTTGGCCGGCCACATACATGGAAAAGTTGAGAGATTCAACTTTGCTAAAAATAGCCTAGGGCAAATCCATAAAGCCACATTTTTTGGAAGGGTTTGAATGCAAGGTTGAAAGTTCTTCAAGGGCTTCTTTGCAAGATTATTTAGTCAGCTAAAATGCTGATTTGGGTCAGCATATGGACGGTTCTGGGCAGCCCAATTGGTGGCTGGTTCGGTTCACTAAATTCGGTTCAACCAGTGCGGTTCAATTGGACCCTTTTTCCCATAATTAATTAATAATAATTTATTTAGCCCAAATTAAGTTTGGAATAAATTAAAATTAATTATATTATGAATTAACACACATTTTTGGACCATCTTAGGCTGGAAATAAAATTTTCTCGATACTTCAAATTGATTCTCGATTTTATTCTTTGAGTAGTGTCTGCCGAGCCAATTTTTGCCCTTTGTGCGAATCTGTCGAAAATAGTCAAAATTAATCAAAATTAACTATAAAATTAATTAAAATTCATCATGTTCATATTTTTAACACAATTTAATCATTTTATAATATTTAATTATTTTTCGATAAGAATTTAACCGAAATAGCATGATTTTAAGTTAAAAAGGGCATGTAAAAACACGTAAATTTTCGTGTTTCCAGTCATAGGGTCACACGGGCATGTCCCGAACTCACACGAGTATGTGACCCCTTTTTCATGAAAAATTTTCTAAGTTTCCCAAAAGTTTCCAAAGTTCTCGGTTTAGTCCTGAACCACTTCCGATGCATGTTTTTGGCCTCGTAGGCTCGTAATAGGGATGATATGAATGTTTTTGAAAAGTTTTAAATTTGAGTGGAAATTCATGTTTCGGTTTTGAATGTTTTCTTGTGAATAAGTCTGATAATACCTCGTACCCTATTTCGACGTCAGATATGGGTAAGGGGTGTTACAAAATCCGCGACTTGGACAAGCTTTACGATCCTCTTCCGTTCATCCATATCATATTATTCATGAATTGAGATGATTTAAAAGTGATAAAAGCTGATAATATGAAATGAATTATTATATAAATTAAGGATTGAATCGTTTGAAAGAAAATCAAGAAAAAACTCGTTAGTTGAATATATTCGGTAAGTTCATAAGGTATATATATGTTTATGTATGTATTTAATTTTTGTTGAATTGTGTATTTGTACTTGTTTATAGTAGAGAATCGTTAGTTAAGTTGAAAGAAAATCCATTTATAGTAGAGAATCGTTGGTTAAGTTGAAAGAAAAACTTTGTTCGCATTTCGAGAAAACATCATATTAATTAACTAATGAGTAAAGCGTCTAAACTTTAATCGAATATTTAAACCAGATTAATAGTGGCCTTATTACAACCTAAAGTCCCGAAATTTGATTATAAGTAAAGTTCTAGTTTAAAAAGAAAGAAAACCATGCTTGGCCACCTCGTAGTCTTCTCCGACCGAGTCCACTGCACTATTTATTACCTACAAAATGTTAATCAATGAGGGTGAGTCAAACGACTCAGTGTGCAATTTCCTATACCATCACTGGGCCAAGCCATCAACTTACCATCTGGGCTTTTAGCCCCATTCACAACCACTTTGGGCGAAGCCCATTCGAAATCAAATTTGGGCCTTAGCCCTATAACACAACATAGCAGATATCAAATGCACAATGATGCATAACCCAGCCCAACCTATATTTCCATCCGCTACACACCACCCGTTCCTGCCAATCACACAAGTGGGGATTTCTACAATCAACCCTCCATCTGCTACACATCATCGAAGGCAGTCGCTGCAGTCAACTGCTCATCGCCCTTAATATGTGGCATAGCCACCGAAATAATAATGTGACGTAGTCACCGGAGTATGTGGCAAAGCCACCGGAAACACTGCCCCTTTTATCATAATCATATTCCCATGCCCATGCAACATGCGATCATGTGAATGCAACATATCATATATTATTCCATTGCATACTCAAGATGTTCATGCATACGTATATTCATGTACAACAATTATTATTCAGCATACTCAGAGGATGAACGTACCTGGTGTCACGATCTTTATCCTTTAAGGGTATACAATAACTATCACCGCTCTTTCAGCTTACCAACCAACATACATAATCAAATTAAAGTCATACAAAGAAGATGTGCGAAATTACACACCTGTACACACGAAGAACTATACTATCAATCTTGCTAACACCTTCACTCGCAGGGATCACAACGATCTGTCTATCCCTCTCCGAAGCTGGCCCACAACCTGGTGGCCAGTCACGAACAGCTGACATCACTCGCTTCTTGAACTTAGGGGTAGGGACTGCGAGTCCAACCCCCCTTTGTTTGGCTAGGATTTAATTCCATGAAATCGATCTTGGTCAGAAGACCAGGTTAAGGTATTGAAAAATATAGAAACGAGAACATACGCTCAAAAAAAAAAGATTTCTTACCTATATCGACAAGATACTAAAAGCTTCCGGCTTTGGTTATGAGGTCGATTGAGTACCTATATAAATACCATGTAAGAATTAGTTCTCCAAGAAGGATTGAACCCAAAGAAGTGACCTCTTATAGCCTATTCAGCTAACAACACTTACCAACACCCTCTTGGGAACAGGCCACTCAAAGAAAAGATGATGGAGATACGTCCTTCTACCACTGACCAATGCCCATGAATATGGGTCAGAGCCTTAGATTAGCCACAAAAAAAGAAAGAGAAGTGGAAACGATAATAAAAGCGGAGAAGATCCCTTACCGAACAAGAGTTTATCGCTTAGAAGTTATCAGTAAATTCGACAGAAGGATGCAGGTTCGGCTAAAGCAGGAAAAGAAATCAAAGAGAAAGAATGACAATGGATGATGATTCGATCAAGAGAAAGAAATGAGGTATGCAACTTGGCTTTAGTGATTATCAAACAAAACAATCCCAAGGAAGGAAATGAGAGGTGGGTTTCCTGCTATGGAGAACATATAGAAGAAATATGGAGTATGAAAAAGGAAGAAGAGAAATAATGGGTGCTACGGCTTTGAGTAAGAGAGGAAAAACAAAACAAAAGGAAAGAAAATGGAAAATAAGCTTGTGAGAATTCGGCAAGGGTTGGAAGCTTGGGGAAAAATGAAGCAATTGAGAAAAGAAGGAGAAAATAGGAGGGAGAGAATGCCCTACAGGTTCAGCTAACCAAAGAGGAAATGCCCAAATAGCAGCTTTAGGAGTTTCGGCAAATAGAGAAGGAAAAAGTGCTAAAAGATGAGTACACTAGCAAAACCTGTAACATCTTGAATTAATGGGCCTTTGCATTTGATGGGTGTTACGCTTAATGTGTTAATTAAAAGGTTTAAGGGGTTCAGATTGGGCTCAAGGTTGGGCCCAGGCCTTAGTTAAAATTTTCTGTTTGGGCACTCTAGGGGAATGCCAGTTAGGATGGGGCTTAAAAGATGTTATCTATGTTTTAAGATACAAATGGGCTTGTGGCCTAGTGGCAAAGTGGCGCCACTTAGAGAGCAGGAAGGTGGCGTCAACTGAGAAGGCTCAGGTTCGAGTCGCATGAAGCCCGATTATTTTAATTAAAGTTAGTTAATTTTCGGCATTTAAATGAGCAGAGTTAGAGTCAGCTAGGATGCATTAAAATAGGATTTATTTGTTTGGATAATGAGGATAATATGGCTGATAATGTGGCAGATAAAGGAAGGAAGAGGTGGTGTTATCTATGTCACTTAAGGATGAGTGCTCAGATGAAGATAAGGGAGAAAATTTAGGATTTATCTGTTGGTGACAGTGGTGGCTGAATTTCAAACTCCAAGGGGGAGGGGGAATTGGTTTTGGTATGGGCAAGGGGTGCCGAAATTTCCTTAATTAGTAGCTTAGTTTTAGTTTTAAAAAGGGGCATTTTCGGGATTTAGGTAGTAGATGCCGAAATTATGTTTAAGTGAGGGTTTCTTTTCTTTATTTTTGGCATTTAGGGTTCTCATCTTCTCTCTATTCCTTCTTTTCTGAATAAAAGTCGAAAACTCCCTTAAGCATTCTTTCTTTTCACATTTGTCTGCCATAGTCAAATCTGCCCTAGCCTTGCCGAAATCCTTCTTTTTCTTATACCGTTCCTATCACTTCTTTACGTTTGATATTACTCTTCTTCTCTCGATTAGGTCTCCCAAAAAGCCAAAACCACCCAATTCTTTTCAGCATCTTTCCCTTCAAAAGCTTCTCATCTCCATAGCCGAATACCTCCTATTCTCTTTTGCTGATCTCTTCACTAAAAGCCGAATCGACATAGATTTCTTCCTATCATCTTCTCTTTTTGATCTTCCCAAAAGCCGAAATCTTCTAGGAGTCGATTTCTTCTTATCTATTCTTTTTCTCTTTTGGTTTTTAGAAGACAAAGCCGAAAGGCTAATGGATTGTTGATTTCTTGTGTTTATGTGTTGGCCGACATCGGGAATCGAAGTAGATCGTCTAGATCTAAAAGCCAGAAATCGCTAGTCTCTAAACCTCATATCTCTCTTTTCAGGATTTCAAGGTAAGGGGTTCTCTTTAGATTATCGTTAGATTTGCTATGGTAATTGTGATCTTAACTATATGATATGGTGGTAGCAACTGACAAGGTCTTTTGATGGAATCAAATATCGATCAGGCGAAGTAGGGGATTGGATCTGTTAAACCAATCCCTAAGTTTAAGAAACGAGCAGTGTCAGTAGTTCGGGATTGGCCACCAGGTTGTAGACCAACGTCAGAACAAAATCTTAGACAGTTAGCCGTCGTATCAACTTCTGATAGTGTCGACATAGAGGGTCTTGTCTTGACTGTAATCAGGTGTGTAGATCTCTAACACACTAGTTTATCTGTACTATACATGTTATGGGCTAAAAGCCAAAAAAAGGCTGTATGAACAATCATATTACCCGAAAAGGGTAGGCAAGGGATGCCAGGTACGTAATCATGGAAAACTTCTCTATATGTATCGATGTATGTGATAGACTGTGATCTGTTAGGTAGTACATTATTTTGCTTCTACATGGATGTATGCATGGGATGGGGTTGATATGATGAAGAGGAAGAGCATGTTAAAAGGTCACTTAGTGATTGGTGGTTAAACCGCGAATTCAAATGTTAGGTCACATAGTGATCAGTGGCAAAGCCACACTTAAATGATTCCTGATTAATAGGAATAGGCAGTATGGCTGTTGATATGGTGTGTAGCGGTTGTCGGGTTGATTGTAGAAATCCCCGAGGTGTGTTGGCCGGTACGGGCTGGTGTGTAGAGGACGGACTTTTAGGATGGGTTGGGCCATTTACCATTCATCATTTAATATGTATTTATGTTTGTTGCCATAATATATGGGCCAAGGCCCATAATGTGAATGTGGGCCTCAGGTCGTTGTGTGTTTTGGGATTTATACACTGAGTCGTGGTGACTCACACTTTTATTTTCCTGACTTTTCAGATGAGCAGTAGATCATGGAATGGGAGCCGAATCGGACTCGAGGGGCCATCACACTATTTAATTTCTTAAACTATTTTCGGTTCTTCTTTAAGTTTGAATTTGGGACTATTTTTGTAATAAGGCCTCCCTAGCTTAGTGTTTTGATTTATATTTGATGGTGTTTAAATTTATAAATGTATGTTCAAAGTTTTATTTATAAAAAGAAATAAAAATGGGATTTTCAAACAAGTAATTTGTATAGAAGAAATAAAAATATTACAAAGGTTTCTTCAAATAACACTTATTTAACGAATGCCTCTACAAATCAATCGAGATTTCAAATCCTTTCAAAGTGAAGTTTTTAAACTTTAAACGCGTAACATACTAGATCCGGTCATGGCGTTTGGGCCGGGTTTGGGGTGTTACATTTTGGTATCAGAGCCAGGTTTAAAACTCAGGCTGTGAAATGGGTCTAGTAGTGTTTTGAAAATTGGATGTGAATTTGAGAAAAATGTATTGGATGAAGATATGGCCTTCGAGTCTACCGGCACCCGAATCACGCAGGTAAGCATTCTAACTTTTGATATGATATGCATGATCGGGCTTGATAGGCTTGATGGACGTAGACTAGTATGTTAGGCATTGATGGACTTTAGGCTTAGTTCGAACAACTCTTTAAATTCATAAGACTTAATTTATCCAAACAAACCCGTGAACAAGTCGCTGGGTTAGGGTGTGGCAACAGGCATACGCATGTCTAGGATTGGATTCAGGGAGAGCTTGGTACTTAAGCAGTCCTAGTGACTCACCTCCTCTTCGCTGGAATCCTACCTGGTGCGTAGTGACTGTTCACCTTAGCCACGAGGACTAGTTGACGGGCCAAAATTTATAAGTAAAACCCGAAGGGGACCAGCCACCCTATTTCTTAAAATTACTAAAAGTACTCCTAGTTTTGTAAAATTTCCAAAATACCCTAGATTTGTGAAAATTTCCCCGAATACCCTAGATTTGTAAAACTACCAAAATTTGTTGAATTACTGAAACACCCCCCGGTTGGCAAAATTACCCAAATACCCATGTTCTAAAAATTCACCCGAAAATCCCTAAATTTACAAAAGTACCCAATTTACAAAATCATTGAAATTTGTGAAATTTCCAAAATACCCTCGATTTGGAAAAAAATTAAAATTTTCAAAATACCCCTGTTTAAAAAAAAGTATATCAAAATATCTCTATTTCGAAAAATCACCAGGATACACTATTTTTGAGGAATTACGAAAATACCCCTGTAGGATAAAATTACAGAAACACCCCTAGGTAGTGAAGTGACGAAAATACCCTTATGTGATAAATGTGAGTTCATGGATGCTACTTATACATTGATGTGTGATGGTTGAATGTATGTGGTTACTAGAGCTAGGAGATACAAACTTGAGACTGAAACCCGTAGATATAATTTCGAATTCGAAAGAACTACTCTTGAAACTACTGTCCATAAGATTGTTCGTGGTTAATCAGTGAAAGAAAATTTCTAATCAGATAAAGGCGAATCGGTAGAATGAGTACAAGGGGTCGTGGACGTCCGCCGCGTAGTCGTGGTAGGGGTAGGATGGCTGTGCCAGAACCAGTAGGATCTGGCCATGAGTCAGGAAACGAGATGCCGGTTCAACCAGCTGCAAAGATACTAGATGGCCGGTGATGATACGGTATCTCAGGCGATGTTAAGGGTTTTTGAGAGGGTTGCTGGGGCAGGCATGGGCGTAGGAGCCCGGAAATCTGTGTCGGAGCGACTTAGAGCTAATGGGGCAGAAGTGTTTAGGGGAATTTTTGGAGTAGCCCCGAGTACAGTTGAGTGCTGGTTAGAGGCGGTTAAGCGTATAATGGATGATCTAGATTTCACGGAGGAGGAAAAGCTGAAAGGGGTCGTATCTCTCCTGCGGAACGAAACTTACCAATGGTGGCTTACGATTAAGGATGGTACGGTAGCTAACCGTATCACCTGGGATTTCTTTAAAACAGCGTTCCAGAGTAAATACATTGGGACAAGTTATGTGATGCGCAGCGTAGAGCGTTTTTGAACCTGGTTCAGGGAAGTAGTCGGTGGCTGCGTATGAAGCGGAATTCTTACGCCTTAGCTGTTATGCTCGAGGGATGGTAGCCACGGACCATGAACATTGTGTTCGATTTGAAGATGGTCTGAGGGATAATCTACATGTATTGATAGCTCCACAGCGGGGGAGGGAATTTGTTGTGCTTGTGGAAAAAGCTAAGATAGCTGAGGAGGTAAAACGGACGAAGAAACTGAATTAGGATAGAGATAGGGGTGGAAGTAAGAGGAATTTTGGATCGTCAAAGGCAGCTAGGCAAACTCAAAAAAGACCTAGGTCAGACGGGCCGAGACGGGATGAGAGACCTGCTGCTGCTAGTCAGACACAGAAATGTGCTCGAATATGGTAAATTCCATGAAGGTGAGTGTTGGGCAGGTAGTGGGAAGTGCTTTAGGTGTGGATCTACGGACCACCAAGTTAGAAACTGTCCGCAGTAACGGGGCAGTGAAGGGCCCATTGGTCAAGGGAATGCACAGCCGAGAAGAGGAGGTTAGCAACCACAGAGAGGTAGTGGTCCAGCCAGAGGAGGTAACAGTTCCGATCGGGGCTTTGAAGCACCAGCCAAGGGGCAAGAAACACTGAGGTGAGACAGTCGGGGTTAGTCTATGCTGTCAGACGTCGGGAGGAGGCTGATGCACAGGATGTCATAACCGGTATGTTTTTAATTGTTGGCTTGCCTTACACTGCATTGATTGACATTTGGTCGACGCATTCATATGTTACTAGTAGGGTGTCTGAAACTTTAAACGTAGATTCTGAGATCTCCTCTAGGGAGATGACTGTAGTTAGTCCATTAGGACACTCTGTGGTGGTAAACAGGCTATACCGGGAAGTACCTTTAGAAATTCAGGGGATAGTTTCCGGACGGACCTAATGGAATTACCGTTCGGAGAGTTTGATTTAATTTTAGGCATGGATTGGCTGGGGAAGCATCAACCTAAAGTAGATTGTGCAGCCAGAAGTATGGTGTTAAAAATCCCTGAGGGAGGCGATGCGGCAGCAATACCCACATCTATACTGATCAGGTAATTTTGAGGACGAAATTTCTTAAGGGGGTAGAACTATAACATGCTGAATTAATGGGCCTTTGCATTTGATGGGTGTTACACTTAATGTGTTAATTAAAAGGTTTAAGGGGTTCAGATTGGGCTCAAGGTTGGGCTGAGGCCTTAGTTAAAATTTTCTGTTTGGGCACTCTAGTGGAAAGCCAGTTAGGATGGGGATTAAAAGATGTTATCTGTGTTTTAATACACAAATGGGCTTGTGGCCCAGTGGCAAAGTGGCAAAGTGGCGCCACTTAGAGAGTAGGGAGGTGGCGTCAACTGAGGAGGCTCAGGTTCGAGTCGCACGAAACCCAATTATTTTAATTAAAGTTAGTTAATTTTTGGCATTTAAATGAGCAAAGTTGGAGTCGGCTAGGATACTTTAAAATAGGATTTATTTTTTTGGATAATAAGGATAATATGGCTGATAATGTGGCAGATAAAGGAAAGAAGAGGTGGTGTTATCCATGTCACTTAAGGATGAGTGATCAGATGAAGATAAGGGAGAAAATTTAGGATTTATCTGTTGGTGACAGTGGTGGCTGAATTTCAAACTCCAAGGGGGAGGGGGAATCAGTTTTGGTATGGGCAAGGGGTGCCAAAATTTCCCTTAAATAGTAGCTTGGTTTTAGTTTTAAAAAGGGGCATTTTCGGGATTTAGGTAGTAGGTGCCGAAATTATGTTTAAGTGAGGGTTTCTCTTCTTTATTTTCGGTATTTAGGGTTCTCATCTTCTCTCTATTCCTTCTTTTCTGAATAAAAGTCGAAAACTCCCTTAAGCATTCTTTCTTTTCACATCTGTCTGCCATAGCCGAATCTGCCCTAGCCTTGTCGAAATCCTTCTTTTTCTTATACCGTTCCTATCACTTCTTTACGTTTGATATTCCTCTTCTTCTCTTGATTAGTTCTTTCTAAAAGCCGAAACCACCCAATTCTTCTCAGCATCTTTCCCTTCAAAAGCCGAAACTCTGAACTTTCTTCTCATCTCCATAGCCAAATACCTCCTATTCTCTTTTGCCGATCTCTTCACTAAAAGCCGAATCTACATAGATTTCTTCCTATCATCTTCTCTTTTTGATCTTCTCAAAAGCCGAAATCTTCTAGGAGTTGCCGAATTCTCTGTAAAGGTAGGTGCCGATTTCTTCTGATCTATTCTTTTTCTCTTTCGATTTTTAGAAGACAAAGCCGAAAAGCTAATGGATTGTTGGTTTCTTATGTTTACGTGTTGGGTGACATCGGGGATCGAAGTAGATCATCTAGATCTAAAAGCCGAAAATCGCTAGTCTCTAAACCTCATATCTCTCTTTTCGGGATTTCAAGGTAAGGGTTCTCTTTAGATTATCGTTAGATTCGCTATCGTAATTGTGATCTTAACTATATGATATGATGGTAGCAACTGACAAGGTCTTTTGATGGAATCAAATATCGATCAGGCGAAGTAGGGGATTGGATCTGTTAAACCAATCCCTAAGTTTAAGAAATGAGTGGTGTCAGCAGTTCGAGATTGGCTACCTGGTTGTGGATTGGCGTTAGAACAAAATCTTAGACAGTTAGCAGTCGTATTGGCTTCTGATAGTGTCGACATAGAGGGTCTCGTCTTGACTGTAATCAGGTGTGTAGATCTCTAACACACTAGTTTATCTGCACTATACATGTTATGGGCTAAAAGCGGGAAAAAGGTCAGTATGAATAATGATACATCTGAAAAAGGGTAGGCAAGGGATGCCAGGTACGTAACCATGGAAACTTCTCTATGTGTATCGATGTATGTGATAGACTGTGATCTGTTAGGTAGTATATTATTTTGCCTCTGCATGGATGTATGCATGGGATGGGGTTGATATGATGAAAGGGAAGAGCATGTTAAAAGGTCACTCAGTGATCGGTGGTTAAACCACGAATTCAAATGTTAGGTCACATAGTGACCGATGGCAAAGCCACACTTAAATGATTCCTGATTCATAGCAATAGGCAGTACGATTGTCGATATGGTGTGTAGCAGTTGGCGGGTTGATTGTAGAAATCCCCGAGGTGTGTTGGCTGGTACGGGCTGGTGTGTAGAGGATGGACTTTTAGGATGGGTTGGGCCATTTACCATTCATCATTTAATATGTATTTATGTTTGTTGCCATAATGTATAGGCCAAGGCCCATAATGTGTTTGTAAGCCTCAAGTCATTGTGTGTTTCGGGATTTATACACTGTGTCTTGATGACTCACTTTTTTATTTTCCTAACTTTTCAGATGAGCAGTAGATCGTGGACATGGGAGCCGAGGCGGACTCGAGGGGCCATCACGCTATTTAATTTCTTAAACTATTTTAGGTTCTTCTTTAAGTTTGAATTTGGGAGTAGTTTTGTAATAAGGCCTCCCGAGCTTAGTGTTTTGATTTATATTTGATGGTGTTTACATTTATAAATGTATGTTCAAAGTTTTATTTATAAAAAGAAATAAAAATGGGATTTTCAAACAAGTAATTTGTATAGAAGGAATAAAAATATTACAAAGGTTTCTTCAAATAACACTTATTTAACGAATGCCTCTACAAATGAATCGAGATTTCAAATCCTTTCAAAGCGAAGTTTTTAAACTTTAAACCCGTAACATACTAGATCCGGTCGTGGCGTTTGGGCTGGGTTTTGGGTGTTACAAAATCGAAAATGGAACCCTTAGGACACACAAAATTTGCTAAAAACCTACCAAAGTTTCGGCACCTAGAACGCTTCATCAAAGCTGAATGCCTAAACCCCTTACTCAAAATTTCAGGTAACACACTACTCACCCCTCACACCATGCTTCCTTCTTGATTTTCTCCTAAATCTCCTTTCCTCCACTCATTCGATTTAGTTTAAGCATTTCAAACTCCCCAAATGGCTCTCCACCTCTTATTTGAATTGCTTGACCAAGTCTTCCCTCTCCTCTCTAGACTTTGATTACCATCCAACCACCTCCCTTGCCTAGGCCAAAAAATAATGCTCCCTTGCGCTACTTGAGAGATTCCAACCCTCTCCTTCACAGCTTCCCTTGTGACGCCACCTCCCTGTATGCTAGTGGCATCTCCTTGCCACCTTATTACTGCCTTTCTAGTGTCATCAAACACAAGCAAAAACCCTTGAAGCTTGACCCAACCAGTTTCCCCCCTTTAAAGTACCAAAACCTGAAATTTTACTAAGGCTTCTACTCAACCCCAAGCCTTCCCGGGGACCCCAAACACACTCAAACAACATACAAAGCATACCAAGCACGCAGATACAAAGTAAATGCAGAGCCCCTAAATCCCGGATGTTACACATGTAGCCTAATCATTTGTGGGAGCTCAGGCCATGTATGTAGAGTCACACGACCGTGTCAATAGGCCGTGTAACTAACTATGGTCGTGTTGGACCTAATTGTAAAACTTTGTAAATATTTACACGGCTGTGTCGCTAGGCCATCTAAGAGATTGTGGTCTTGTGCATTGTATCGAGATTTTGGTATATCAACAAGTAAAAATCAAGCATCAGGTTCCATCAGGTTTACTACAGCCTATTATGATTCCTAATTGGAAATGGGAATATGTTACAATAGACTTGTATTAGGACTTTCATTAACTCCGAAAAAGAAAGATTCAATCTGGGTAATTGTGGACAGCTGGGCGAAGTCAACTCATTTATTCCATTCAAGACTGATTACTCGCTTGAGAAAATTAAGTGAACAATATGTCATTGAGATTTTCAAATTGTACGATGAGTCTATTGTTTTTGATCGGGATCCGAGATTGTTTAAAAGTTGTTTCAGATCATCGAAAATTTTTTGTAGATTCAGGAAGAAAAGATGTTGAGTTTAGACTGGTGACAAAGTATTTCTAAAAGTCACCCAGTGAAAAAAAGTGTTACAGTTCGGCAGAAAAGGGAAGCTTAGCCTGAGATTTGTTTTGACATATGGAATTATCAAGAGAATTAGTCATGTGACTTATAGATAAGCATTACCTTTGAACCTAAAAAATATTCATAATGTTTTCCATGATTCGATGCTACGATGATATAGATAAGATTTAGTTACCTATGAACTTACTAAGCATGCCAATGCTTACCTCATTTTATTTTCTTGTCTTCTATAGTTGCATCTTTGCGAAACTTGGCTATCAGATCACTTCCAGGGCCCACACTATCCAGTGTCTCTTTTGGTAGTCTTTGGTTCATCTTGGCTCAATATAAGTGCCATGTAATAGGTATAATGTATATATGTGCTTGATCTTGAACTTATGAAATTTCCATTTTGGTACGTTTATATGGTCTTGTATGAAAGTGAAGTTGATGATGTTGATTTTGGTAAGTTGAATAATACTTGTGCATAAATGAAGTAAAGGTTGATATGCCTAAATTGAATGTGTATTAACTTATTGGCATAAGATTCCATGATGAATGTACATGCAATGCATGATTGGTATGGTTGAATTGAATGGATAAAATTAGTTTTGTATATTGTGGTGCCAAATGAGGCATATTGGTTAGGCACTTTAGGTTGTTTTATATCATGATTTGGCCTTGATTTTCTTAATGTCTTTTAGGCAAGATTTTGAAGTATTTAGATGTATGTTTAGAAAGCTTAAGTGTTTAGGTTGAATGAATTAAAAAAATGATCATTTTGATGTCACATGATTTGCCATATGATCGTGTGCCACTAGTAATTTAGATGCATGATTATTGACATGGTCTCAGTCTCTCACACGTTCTAGCCACACGATCGTGTGAATATTTGCAAAATTTTACATTCAGGTCCACACGACCTCAGTTTGTTACACGGCTTGACGACACAACAGTGTGACTTAGATTTACAGGGCTTCAGTCTTTAGCACGGTTGGAGTACACGGCTATGTGATTCAACACCATACGACCTCAGCTTGTCACAGGACCGTGTGACCCTTATTTTGTGTTCTTCCCCACTTTTATGTAAAGTTTCAAATTAGTCCATGTTTAGTTCTCAATTATTTTTAGAGCTTACGCAAGCTCGATTTAAGCTTGATCTTGCACGTATAACATGTATTAATAAAATGGTTGATATTTAATGATTGTTTTAAATACTTCTTTAATTGAAATAGCATGTTCATGTTCTATTATTTGATGTAGCATTAACACTATTTCGATTTTGGAGACTGGTGAGGTGTGTTACAGTGATCCTACAACCCTTCGAGTTTAAATTTCCCAAAGAGATGAGATTCTTCTTTAAATCAAGCACATTCCTGACATCTGATAGTGTCTTAATGATTCTGTCGTGCAACCTAATTTGAACAGTACCAACACTAATTACCTTACAGGGTGAATTGTTCCCCATAAGCACAACTCTACTTTCAATTGGACTATATGTGGAGAATAAGTCCTTTTTTGGACACATATGGAGAAAGCACCCCGAATCCAGAATCTACTTGGACGTAAGTTTAGACCTTTTGATCGTAGACACCAACAACCAATCATCACCCTTGTCCTCATCTACACTAGCATCGACTACCACAGCCTTTTGTTCCTCGTCGCTCTCAGCAGCCTTCCTGTTTTTATTTTTCAACCTATAACATTCTGCCTTAATGTGACCCAACTTCTTGTAGTACTTACATGTCTTGTCATGATTCCTCGACCTAGATCTTGACCTAAATTTGTTATGGCTTTAATCATGAGACTGTTACCTGTCTCTAGCAACCAAAACTGAGGCTTGACTACCAGACTTGCTACCCGAACCTAACTCATTATCGAGTTTTTCCTTGCTTAACAAGTTACCATTCACATCCTCAAATGAGAGTTCTCTCTACTATAAATTACGGTTTCCTTGAAAGTTTTAACGAATGGGAAAAATAGCACAATAATAGCATAGCCTGATCTTCATCATCTATGTTAACCTCAACATTCTTCAAATCATTCAAGAGAGTAACAAATTGACTGATGTGACCCTTAATGTTCTTACCTTCATCCATATGAAACGTGTATAAGTGTTGTTTCAACACCAATTAATTAGCCAAAGTCTTTGTCATGTATAGGGTTTCTAGTTTTCTCCATAAGGCTGCTAGTTTTCTCTGTAAGCGCCTCCTGAAACACATTGTTTGTGAGGCACAATTGAGTTGTTAATAGAGCCTTCTTATCAAGATCTTCTCATTCTGACTGGTCTATGTTTTTAGGCTTTTGCTCGGTAATGACCTTCTTCAGACCGTTCTGAATCAGAATTGTCGTCATCAAAATTTTCCATAAACTGAAATTTGTGATTCTATCAAACCTTTCAATATCGAACTCCATTGTTGCCATCTCTGATCACGTTGGTTGTGGAATCCGAACTAAGCTTTAATACCAGTTTGTTAGGGATCAACCCGTATAAACAACAAACAAGAAAAGTTGAGAAGATAAAACACATAAATTTTACGTGGAAAACTCCTCCGAAGAGGATAAAAAACCACAGATGAAGAAAACTTCACTAATTAGAAAACCAACAAAGAGTACAAGATGGATAAAATAACCTAAATGAGCAAAACCTAAAACTTGAATACAAAGCTCTCTAAAGAACTCCCCACAAAACTCTTCATCAAATTTCACATAAGAGATATTATAAAAACTCCCTAAAATAGGGTTACAAAGAGCCTTTAAATATACTAATATTTAAGTCCTAATATGATTAAAATATTTCTAGATTAATCAGAGTTCAACTGGGAAAAGATGACAGAGTTTAACTAGAAGAAAAAACTTGATTTAAGGAGGAACACATCACCATGTTGTGATGTTGTTTATCGGTATGATCTTGCTCAAAGTGATAGTTCCTTTTATCGACTATCAAATTTATCCTCCATGATTTTCCAATATCTTTGACGGCAAGATGCAAAGTTTTTACAGGATGTTTCTTTTATTTAATGTTTCGTATCTGATTATTATTCTTCATTCTTCTTTCATTATATGTTATAATTATTTTGATTAACTTATTTTACTTTTTGTTCTTAAGGATGGTGAAAGATTTGATATCGTTATCTATATGAAATCGAGAAATAAGATCCACTCTCAAAGTTTGTTTTTTGATATTTGCTTGGGGATGATCTCTTTCTCATTATTACAAAGGATGTTTATAATCATTACTTCTTATCCATGGTAACGTAAGTCAATCTAATCACCCTTCTTTTGAAATTTGATTTGATTTCTATTAGAAAGTTCAATTTATATAATTCACTATTTGTATCTCTATGGATTTATAAAACCCTTCACACATTTAGTTATTGGGATTTTTATGTGGAGATAAATATTTTTTTTTCATTTTTAATAGAACTGATTGGTTTAATTTTGATTTTGATTAAGATATATGATTATTGCGGAATGTGAGTAAAAATACTTACTTGTCATGAACTTTGGGATATTCACTCTGTCTGTGATAATTTCATATCATTATAAAATCTGAAATGAAATTATGTATAAGTGGTGGAGGTTAGAAAATGTTTATGTTTAAACCTTTATAGTTGTAAAGTTATTTTAATTTGACACTATAATATTTTGTGTTGTGTTATGATATATAAAAAAAATATTATCTAACCACAATGATTTATTAGTAACATGACTTTATTATTTGTTTTATTTAATATATGTTTTATTTATACATATTCATTTTATTTTTATGTGAATAAATAAAATTTTAGAAGATCATAATTTTTTGTATCATTCATGTTAAAAATAATTTCAAAACTATATATTATTTAAAATAAATTAAGCGTTCAATAAGGTTATATAATAAAATGATTATATGTTCCTGCAGAGCTAATATTGCATCAAACTGTAAAATGCTCTTTAAGTGTAATGCCTTGATTAATTTAATTTTTTTTCTATGAATTTTGTCATAAATGAGTATCTGTTTCAGTGGTTTAGTGATGTGACTGTGTGCTTGAGGTCTTGTGTTCAAGTCCCACTTTTGGAAATTTTTCTATTTTTGATCCTAGCCTATTCCTTGGCGATTGGGCCTATATTTTATCTTCAGTAAACTCATATCAGAATGAGCTTGCTGGTTCAAGTGGTAAGGTGTTAGCTTGCCTAATGTTTCGTGTTCGAGTCTTTGTGTGAGTAGAAATGATAATTTTTACCTCGGTTTTCTGATAGAGGTTCGGTGGAGTTGAAATTCTGAGTTAGTTGGATGTGGGATGAGGTGTCGAATTTGGGGGGATTATGTTGTTAGGAGGGTAGTGAGGGGAGTTAGGATTATTTTTAATTTTTAATTTTAATTTTATTTCTCTTTCCCAAAACTTTTCTCCCTATTTTGATGTATTCTTGTTTTCCACTATCAAAATTTCCTTTTTCTCTTTCCCTTGATTCTGTCATAATTCTTCGTTTATATCACTATGTTTCAAATTTGTGATTTCTTCGTTCGGTTCGGTAAGTGCTGTGTGGTTTATTTTTCTTGTTTTTTCTTTCATTTTTTGTAAATCAATTGTTGAGTGTTCTTGTGGAAAGGCGTAGGGGTGTGTAGTTAGGGGATTTGAATATTATGAATCTTTTGCATAGAAGAAGACGGTGAAGCAGTGGTTTTTGCTCTAACAGTCTAAATCGTGTCAGTGGTGGTTTTTGTCGACGGTAAGTTTGTAGGCTTTGGTCAAATTTTTTTTTTGTTTTCGAATTCGTAAATTAGTTGCTAAATGGCATTTGGATTACTGTTTTTAGGTTTCGGAGGCCTCGGGATTGCTTTTGCATAAAAAATGAACCAAGTGTGTAATGAAAACACAAGAAAATGAGGTTCGGCGAAAGCTAAAAAATTGGCCTGTTGACGCCACACGGGCGTGTGCCCGATTATGTGGAAGGCCATGTGCGGCACACGACCATGTGACAGGTGTATGTGTGGCCATGTGGGTCACACGGCCTAGGCCGATTGGGTGTGTGGGTCTACATGGGCAAGCCACATGGGCAAGTGGGCCCAAAATTCTAAAATTTTTCCTAGGGTTGTACACGTCGTTCCGATCGACTGTGGGCCTTCTGTAGGTCGATAAGGGCAAAATAAACCCTAATGCATGAGATCTGCTAATCTAATAGACTAATTTGAGTATTAAGAAAATCGATATGTATGATTTGACTATTTTGTATAAATATGTATGATATATGTATATGAGCATGCGAGACATGTTAATTCTTTAATATCTATTTATATGTTATCTGTATGTGTATGTGTATATGGGGTGGGATTTGTATATGTAAGGGAAGTGTTTTATGAGGCGACATTTCGCTGATATACTAGCAGCTTGGTTGCAAACTATTCTGATAAGTGTCGTATAAACACTTGTAAACGGAAAAATATATAGGATTTGTCCTATATAATTTATCACCTTTTTACTTAAATTTTTTGTTAAAACTAAGTAAATGTTTAATAAATTAATGAAATATGTGAAAATCTGAAATTAGGACATAGAAATTATTAAAATGTGATTTTATGCTTTATTATATAGTTTTCATGCATAAAATGACTTATTTTATATTAAATTGAGCATATTATATTTTAAGACATGAAGTGGGCCATGCATGATTAAATCAAATAATAAAATATAAAATTATATTTAAATATTCATTTTTAAATAGTTCATTAAAAATTTGGGTTATAATTAAGTATTTAAATTGGATAAATTTTATTCTTTGGTCCTCTAAATTATTGATTTATTTTGGACATGTCTGATAGCTTTGTTGGTTTACAAAATTGTCGAAATTAGAGACCAAGTCAACCCAATTTTCGGCTACACTTTGCTGTCCACATAAACCACTTTTTGGTTTAATTGCACAAGGTCCTTGCAATGTTGAAGAAATTAGAGATTTGCCTGAAGATTTGCACTTGACCAAGTCTCAGTCCTCAGTTGTTGTGGCACTTAAATTGAGCAAAAATCAGCTCAATTTCCTCAATTCATGGCCGACCACCCTTTGAAGATGCTTCAAGAGATGGAACCTCCTATTTTTAGCAAACTATTCCCTTTTCGTCACTATAAGTAAGACACCCTCATTCATTCATTCATTCATTCATTATCCCTCAGTGTAATATCCGGGACTTTGGGCTTGTGCATTATTGCTTAATTGTATGAAGTAGCATGCCTATGTATGTTCGAATGTGTTGTATGAATTTTGAGAACTTTAGAGTATGGGTGAGTGCCTTAGAAAATATCAGATTTTAAGTCTTGAAGTGGAGCTAAGCCTGATAGGCCTTAAGAGAATTTTTAGGGGAAATTAGACATAAAAATGGGCTTGTTAAAGTGGCAAGGAGGCGCCAGTTAGGGCCTTAGTAAGTGACGCCACAAGCAGGGTAAAAGGGCCAAGGTTCGAGTAGCAAGGGACGCAAATAGGAGTTTTATTTTGCAGCAAGGAGGAACAAAGGTGGACGGCAATGGGACACTAAGGAGATGAGCACTAGATGTGGTCAAATACCTTTTAAAATTCGGCTAGGGGCAAAGGATAATTGTTGATTATTCAAATTATTTTTGAATGGGTAAAGAAGAGAAGTTTTAGGATAAAAAGAAGGAGTTGCTAGGGGAAGAGGAGTTGGCTGAATATGGGGCATTGGAGGATGGTATTTTCGGTTTAATGATAGTAGGATAGGTGTGCCGAAAATTGATGCTCTTCTCATCTTTCTCATTTGTGTCGAAAATCCTTAGGAATTCAACTAGCTTTCTTTGTTTTCTTTTTCCTTTTCTCTTCAATTGACCAAAGCCGAATATCCCTTTCTCAAAAACCCATCATTGTCGGTTCTCCCTAAAGCCTCATACTCTTTCTTTTCATCCTCTTGTTGAAGCCGAATCTTCATTTGTCACCCCTAGCCGATTGTCCATTAAACACAAAGCCGAAACAAATCAATCACTATCTAGCCTATATAGCTAAATCTCTCTGAGGCTTCAAGCAAGGGAACAGTCGATTTTAGTATTTGGGGTAAGGATCAACAGTCATCCGGTTTCATTCTTTTTCTTTTCTTTTAGCCGAAATCAAGACTCTAATTCTATTAATGTTCTTTGGCCACAACTTTGAAGGAGGTTTCGGGATTTCTATTGTAGCCGACTTCAAGGGGGATCGTCGGGATTTTAAGATCTAAGGTAAGCCATGTGGGGTATTCGGCCAAGGGCCATTTTCATTGTAACATCCTAGATTAGGGGTTATGCGTTCGTGCCTAATTCATGAGTTAGTAGGTTTTGGAAGTGTTGGAAGTGTATTAAGGGTTTTTAAAATTCTAGGATGGAAGAAGAAAGCTTTGGAAAATTATTGGTTTTTAAGTAAAAATGGGAGCTAGGTAAATGAGGCTTTAAAAGAAACTCCGTGTGAAGCATGACACAAGGAACCATCTGGTAAAATGGCATGTTTTATGAATTATGAATGTGTTATGTGAATTCTAGAAATAAGGAAATGTATGGAAATATATGGAAATGTATGGAAGTGTATGGAAATGTGTGGAAATGTATGGAAATGTAAGGCAATGTAGGGAAATGTAAGAAAATGTAAGGAAATGTAAGGAAATGTATGGAAATGTATGGAAATGTAAGGAAATGTGAGGAAATGTGAGGAAATGTATGGAAATGTAAGGAAATGCAAGGAAATGTAAGGAAATGTCTTGTCTTGGAAATGTAGGGAAATGTCCTGAAAATGTAAAGGAATAAAGAGGAAAGTGAATATTTATGGAAACTAGGAAATGTAAGGAAATGATTCAAAAATGGAAAGTGAACATTTCTGGAAACTTGGAAATGTAAGAAAATGGCAAGTTTACAGAGCCGATCGAAAATTTTAGGAAACTTAGAAATGACTTAGAAATGTCAAGTTTTAAAGTTTAAAATAGGAAATTAAGGCAAGATGGCCTTAAAAGAAAAAGTTGGTGAAATTTCACACACAAACAGGCTTGGAAAAGTGGCCTGAAGATGTCACTTAGGGCCTATGGAAATGGCGCCATATGCAAGAGGAATGGGCCTGAGTTCGAGTCACTTGGGAAGCAAATAAAGGAGGTTTTATTTTTGCTTCCAGAAGACTGAGGTGGATGGCACATGCTTCTAGAAAGGAGGTGTTTTATTTTCATAAATATTCGATTAAAAAGGTGATAAATAAAGGATTTTTAAATTGGATTATTTTGAAGAGATAAATGTTGGATTAAACTCTTTTATTTATGATAATTAAAGGGATAAAGCTATCAAAATAGAAGAGTGGTGGCCAAGGGACTCTAGCTTAGTAATTTCGGCTATAAAAGGAAAAGAGAGGCCATTCTCACTATTTTTTTCTTTCTTTGAAAGCCTCTGCCGAATTCTCTTCACCAAATCTTCTTCTTCTTTTATTTTTGCCAAGCCAAAATACCTTGTGTTCTAGCCGAATCCTCCATCTTTATTCTTCCTTCTCTTTTTTTCTAGTCCCTCTAAAAGTCGAAAGTTGTGAGATCATCATCTAGCCATAGCCGAATCTCTGAAGGTTGAAGTGAAGGTGCAATCGATTTCTTCAAATAAGGGTAAGATCTCATTCGGTTTCATCCTTTTCTTCTAAGATTTGCTGAAATCTAGGACTAACCCCATTAATATCTTGTTACTGAAACCTTAAAGAGATCTTTTGGGATTTACTAAGTGTCGACTACAAGGAAGGAGAAGTACTTTTCCCGAAGGTACACCATAGGCCGCGTGTTCCCTAGTTATTCGGTGAATTTCGGGATTTAAGAATCTAAGGTAAGTCATATTTAGCATTCGGCTAAGGGTTATTTGTTGTGAATAAATGTTAGAAATTGATCTAACATGTAGTTATAGGGTTTTCGACAGAGGGATACAAGGATTTCAAGATTTGAGAATTTCAAGGTAAGTTTTAAGTATACTAATCCTACTAGGATTTGGATTTATGGCCGAATGGTTTTTTTTATTAAATTAGTAAGTGATTAATCAAATGTAGGGATTAAGGATCTAAGCGGTAGATCGATTTCGAGATCTCAAGGAATTTATTAAGCGAATCGGTGTGTACTCCACACTATTTTTTGTAATATGAATTATGGTTGCATATAATAAAATATATGTTAATAGAAATATGAGCATGGCTAAAGTACCATGATATGGTACTAAGTACTCGTGCACGCTTTCCTACTTCTACTAGGAATATGAAAAATGTTATTCGTAACATGAGAATATGATAAGAATTTGAACTATGGTATATTATGCATGTTTATGGGGCATTTGGTTGTATATTGAAAGGGGAAGTGAAAAGTGGTGATTTAAGACCACAGTAATCTGAAAAGTGGTGACTTACGACCACAGTAATCTAAAAAGTGGTGATCTAAGACCACAGTAATTTGAAAAGTCGTTTCCTAAAACCACAAATGCGGAGCTTTAAGCCCGCAAATTGGTGTGTAGCGGAAGGAGGGTCGACTTAGTAGTCCCCACGGTGTGTTTGGCAGGTACGGGGGTGTGTAGCGGATGGACAATTAGGTTTGGGTTTGGGAATGCATCATAACTTGTATTCATTGTTCTGAATGTGTAACTCTTGTATGCCTAATTCTATTATGATTTAGTGTCGTGTACACATTGAGTCTGTTTGACTCACCCCGTTGGGGAATATTTTTCAGGTGATGAGCAGTGATGGACCGGGACGGCAGAACTTGTGGTGGCCATGCTCAACTTAAAGTCTTTATTTTAATGGACTATTAATTTTTAAGTACTCTGAATTATTTGGATTTATATGATGTAATAAGGCCTTAAGGCCCAAGTTGAATTTCTTTATTTCTTTTTACTTTTAGTTATTATGTTTACGAATTTTTATTAAGTAAAGATCAAGTAAATTTATTTTAAAAATAAACCCTTGACTGTTTTGTCACCTTAATGAATTGGGTTTTCAAATAAAATAAATGGGCTTTCCAATCTGAGCCCAACTCAAACCAATATTTGTCTAAAATTACACAAATTTTCTCTAAGTAACAAAGAACTTTGAAACCGGTTTTCTTGAGGAACATACCAGATCGGTTCAGGCCCATGGGCCGGGTTTGGGGTGTTTCAGTTTGGTATCAGAGCCCAGTTTTAAAACTCTCGGCCTGTGGGCTAAGGCCCAAAATGTTTTCAAAGCGAGCTCAAATGATTTTCTTTGAAAATAAGCAGGTTTTCTGTCATGGCACCTCAGTCTCCGACCCGCAGTCTACCAGGTAAGTACCCCTATCTATTGTGTGATTTATGCTATGAATTGTAGAAGGGTAGGAATGGAACGTAGAGTAGAGAATAAGTACTTGAACCCTAGGACTAGTTTACCCCAACTATTACATAAGACTTAAGGGCCTAGTTAAACAAACCTATGGCTAAGTCGCCGAAAGTTAGGGTGTGGTAACCCCCAATGCATGTGTCTTGGATTGGATCCTAAGAGAGCACAGTACTTAAGCGGCCCCTAGTGACTCACCTCCTCTTCACCGGAATCCTACAGTGCGTGTAGCTACTGGTTCACCCTAACCAAGAGGACTCAGTCACAGGCTAAACACAATAACTAAAACCCGAAAGGGAACTAGCCGTGTTTTTATAAAAACCCTAGTTTTTAAAACTCTTAAAATTACCCTCCTAATTTGTGAGAACTATTTTTACAAAATTTTTCGAAAAAATTTTCGATTTATAAAATTACAAAAATACCCCTAGTGGTAAAATTATAAAAATGCCCTTGGTTTATGAAATTCCCAAAATACCCACAGTTCTTATCAAAATTTCTTTACTTCATAACAAGTCCAAAAACCCTAATTTGCAAAATATCAAAATATCTTGATTTTGAAAAATTACAAAATTGCCCTTAATTTACGAAAATTACCAAAATGACCCTAATTTTCAAATTTTTGCAACATCACTGTTTTGGAAAGTACAATTCTCAAAAAGAACCCTCAAAGTTTTGCAACTTTTGAAATATCCCTGATTTACTGGATTTTACAAATTTACCCCGACTTGTGAAAAATTACCAAAATACCCCTGAGTTTCAAAATTACCGAAATACCCCTGTATTTCAAAATCTTCCAAAATACCCCAGGAATTTAGAAATTTCAAAATACTTTTTGACAAAATCACCAAGGAACTTTTTCTTTTAAAAAATTATGAAAATACCCTTGTAGGACAAAATTATGAAAATACCCCTGGGTAGTGGAAAAACAACGACAACGAAAACTACAACATTTCTCTGAATGAACGAAGGTTCATAATTGTTTGATGGATGTATGAATGGATGGAAAGACTGTGTGCATGTATGAATACGAAAGAACCACTCCTAAAACTCATTTCATAAAATTGTTCGCGATTAATAAGTGGAACAAAATTCTGATGCATAAAACTTTTTAATCAGATTAGATCGCGATGTTAGAAATAAGTTCTAGGGGACGTGAACTTAGAGATTGTGCCTAGAAGGTATGATGGCTTTATTAAGATCAGAGTGCGCAGTGTAAGCATAGTGCAGTGAGAAGGATTGTACGACCGTTAGTAAGTAATTTCGAGGACGAAAATTATTTTTAAGGAGGGTAGAACTGTAACATCCTAGATTAGGGGTTATGCGTTCGTGCCTAATTCATGAGTTAGTAGGTTTTGGCAGTGTTGGAAGTGTATTAAGGGTTTTTAGAATTCTAGGATGGAAGAAGAAAGCTTTGGAAAATTATTGGTTTTTAAGTAAACAGGGGAGCTAGGTAAATGAGGCTTTAAAAGAAACTCTGTGTGAAGCATGACACAAGGAACCATGTGGTAAAATGGCATGTTTTATGAATTATGAATGTGTTATGTGAATTCTAGAAATAAGGAAATGTATGGAAATATATGGAAATGTATGGAAGTGTATGGAAATGTGTGGAAATGTGTGGAAATGTATGGAAATGTAAGGCAATGTAGGGAAATGTAAGAAAATGTAAGGAAATGCAAGGAAATGTATGGAAATGTATAGAAATGTAAGGAAATGTGAGGAAATGTGAGGAAATGTATGGAAAGGTAAGGAAATGCAAGGAAATGTAAGGAAATGTCTTGTCTTGGAAATGTAGGGAAATGTCCTGAAAATGCAAAGGAATAAAGAGGAAAGTGAACATTTATGGAAACTAGGAAATGTAAGGAAATGATTCTAAAATGGAAAGTGAACATTTCTGGAAACATGGAAATGTAAGAAAATGGCAAGTTTACAGAGCCGATCGAAAATTTTAGGAAACTTAGAAATGACTTAGAAATGTCAAGTTTTAAAGTTTAAAATAGGAAATTAGGGCAAGGTGGCCTTAAAAGAAAAAGTTGGTGAAATTTCACACACAAACATGCTTGGAAAAGTGGCCTGAAGATGTCACTTAGGGCCTATGGAAATGGCGCCATATGCAAGAGGAATGGGCCTGAGTTCGAGTCACTTGGGAAGCAAATATAGGAGGTTTTATTTTTGCTTCCAGAAGACTGAGGTGGACGGCACATGCTTCTAGAAAGGAGGTGTTTTATTTTCATAAATATTCGATTAAAAAGGTGATAAATAAAGAATTTTTAAATTGGATTATTTTGAAGAGATAAATGTTGGATTAAACTCTTTTATTTTATGATAATTAAAGGGATAAAGCTATCAAAATAGAAGAGTGGTGGCCAAGTAAGGGACTCTAGCTTAGTAATTTCGGCTATAAAAGGAAAAGAGAGGCCATTCTGTATTATTTTCTGTTCTTTGAAAGCCTCTGCCGAATTCTCTTCACCAAATCTTCTTCTTCTTTTATTTTTGCCAAGCCAAAATACCTTGTGTTCTAACCGAATCCTCCATCTTTATTCTTCCTTCTCTTTTCTTTCTAATCCCTTTAAAAGTCGAAAGTTATGAGATCATCATCTAGCCATAGCCGAATCTCTGAAGGTTGAAGTGAAGGTGCAATCGATTTCTTCAAATAAGGGTAAGATCTCATTCGGTTTCATCCTTTTCTTCTAAGATTTGCCGAAATCTAGGACTAACCCCATTAATATCTTGTTGTCGAAACCTTGAAGAGATCTTTTGGGGTTTACTAAGTGTCGACTACAAGGAAGGAGAAGTTCTTTTCCCGAAGGTACACCATAGGCCGCGTGTTCCCTAGTTATTCGGTGAATTTCGGGATTTAAGAATCTAAGGTAAGTCATATTTAACATTCGGCTAAGGGTTATTTGTTGTGAATAAATGTTAGAAATTGATCTAACATGTAGTTATAGGGATTTCGACAAAGGGATACAAGGATTTCGAGATTTGAGAATTTCAAGGTAAGTTTTAAGTATACTAATCCTACTAGGATTTGGATTTATGGCCGAATGGTTTTTTTTATTAAATTAGTAAGTGATTAATCAAATGTAGGGATTAAGGATCTAAGCGGTAGATCAGATTTCGAGATCTCAAGGAATTTATTAAGCGAATCAGGTGTGTACTCCACACTATTTTTGTAATATGAATTATGGTTGCATATAATAAAATATATGTTAATAGAAATATGAGCATGGCTAAAGTACCATGATATGGTACTAAGTACTCAGGTACGTTTCCTACTTCTACTAGGAATATGAAAAATGTTATTCGTAACATGAGAATATGATAAGAATTTGAACTATGGTATATTATGCATGTTTATGGGGCATTTGGTTGTATATTGAAAGGGGAAGTGAAAAGTGGTGATTTAAGACCACGGTGTCCCGAAAAGTGGTGACTTACGACCACGATGTCCAAAAGTGGTGATCTAAGACCACGATGTCTGAAAAGTGGTTTCCTAAAACCACGGATCACGAGCTTTAAGCCCTGCAAATTGGTGTGTAGCGGAAGGAGGGTCGACTTAGTAGTCCCCACGGTGTGTTTGGCAGGTACGGGGGTGTGTAGCGGATGGACAATTAGGTTTGGGTTTGGGAATGCATCATAACTTGTATTCATTGTTCTGAATGTGTAACTCTTGTATGCCTAATTCTATTATGATTTAGTGTCGTGTACACATTGAGTCTGTTTGACTCACCCCGTTGGGGAATATTTTTCAGTGATGAGCGAAGATGGACCGACGCGCGAGAACTTGTGGTGGCCATGCTTAACTTGAAGTCTTTATTTTAATGGATTATTAATTTTTAAGTACTCTGAATTATTTGGATTTATATGATGTAATAAGGCCTTAAGGCCCAAGTTGAATTTCTTTATTTCTTTTTACTTTTAATTATTATGTTTACGAATTTTTATTAAGTAAAGATCAAGTTAATTTATTTTAAAAATAAACCCTCGACTATTTTGTCACCTTAATGAATTGGGTTTTCAAATAAAATAAATGGGCTTTCCAATCTGAGCCCAACTCAAACCAATATTTTTCTAAAATTACACAAATTTTCTCTAAGTAACAAAGAACTTTGAAACCAGTTTTCTTGAGGAACATACCAGATCCGGTTCAGGCTGGTGGGCCGGGTTTGGGGTGTTTCATTCATAGATCTTGTGCAATAGGCTAACCCTATCATGTACCATGTAGGATTTCGACATCTCCATTAACAGATAGCGATTTTGGGATTTGATTAGTAACCAAATCGGCAGAAATGTAAGGATTTTGGTTGCGATAATCCTTCAGGATTTGACTATTTAGCAGAATGGCTTTTTACTAAAAAGCTTAGGGTTGGCCGAATGTAGGAACTAAGGATCTAGAGCATTAGATCGAGACTTTCGGGGTTCAGTGAAAGCGTTAGAATCAGGTGTGTAGCCCCACACTAATTCTTGATAGATTTATGGTATTGATTTAATATATGTGTTAATGAAAATATGAGTTAAGAATGTGGTTAAAGGTACCATACAACGGTACAGAGTATTCAGGTACGTAACCCTTAATATTACGTTAATAAATGTTATGAACATTTGGAACATGGCACGTATGTGAATTGTTATGAATACGGAATAAGGTATATGGCATGATTTTTGCATACTTTGTATTGTGCATGGGCATATGGGTGATTATGAAAAGGGGAAGTGATCTGGTGCTTTTTACCACAATATCTGGTGACTCATGTTACATAATCTGAATGTGGTGACTTATGTCACATATTATTATCTGGTGACTCTGTCACATTATCTGGTGGCTATGCCACAATTTATAAGGGCGATATGCAAGTCGTCTGTAGCGACTGCCTTCGATGGTGTGTAGCGGATGGAGGGTCGATTTAGTAATCCCCACGGTGTGATTGGTTGGTACGGGTGATGTGTAGAGGATGGTTATTTAGGTTGGGTTCGGGATTGCATCATTGCTATACTTATTATGTATGATTTGATATGCCTAAGTCGATTTGGAGTTTGTGTTGGTGGTTATACACTGAGTACGTTTGACTCACCCCTCGTGGGCTAACATTTTGCAAGTGACACTCAGTAAATGGACCGGGTCGGCAAGGACTTAGTGGTGGCCAATGCTCAGCTCAGTGTTTACTTTTATTTTGGATTTTTATGTTAAGTTTTGGATCTATTTTTGAGTTTTGCTTCGTTGTAATAAGGCCATTACTATTAACTGTTTTATGCTTTCATTTTAAATTTCTATTATGAAACGATTAATTTTAAACCATATGTTAAACAGTTTTTCTTAAAATAATTTCAAATGGGTTGAAATTCGGCCACATCTTATAACTTATAGTTTTCAATTACGAAAATAATGTTTTAATAAAATATGGACTTCAATAAAGACAACGTTTTCAATTTAATCACAACACAAATCAATTTCTCTTCAAAACCCCCCAATTTTTCTGAATTAACAAACAAGCTTTTGAAGTGTTTTACTCGAGGAGCATGCCAGATCCGATCGAGGCTCGTGGGCCGGGTTTGGTGTGTTTTAGTTTGGTATCAGAGCCTAGTTTTAACTCTCGGCCTTGGGTTTAAAGCCCATAACGTTTTAAAAATTAAGCCCAAATATATTTTGTGAAAATTTTTGTGAAATAAATAGGTTTCCTGGCATGGCACCTAAGTCTCCGACCCGAAGTCCACCAGGTAAGTACCCCTAACTGTTGTGTGATTTATTGTATGTGGGTATAACGGGAACATAGATTAGTATATTAAGTTATTGAACCCTAGGATTAGCTTACTCCAACACAGAATTGCATAAAATTTAAAGCCTAACTAAACAAACCTGTGAATGAGTCGCCGAGTTAGGGTGTGGCAACTATTGTGCGCATGTCTAGGATTGGATTGGGAGAGCCTGGTATTTAAGCAGTCCTAGTGACTCACTTCCTCTTTGCTCGAATCCTACCTGGTGCGTAGTGACGGTTCACCCTAACCAAGAGGACTCATTCACAGGCTAAACACAATAATTAAAACTGGAAAGGGACCAGCTACACTGTTTTATAAAAACCTTAGTTTTAAAATCATCAAATTACCCATTTGATTTGTAAAAACTATTTTATGAATTTTTTTCGAAATATTCCCGATTTACAAAATTACCCAAATACCCCTGGTTTGTAAAATTACTAAAATACCCTTGGTTCATAAAAATTACCATATTACCCTCGACTTTTATTAAAATATTCTTACTTTACAAAAATACCAAAAATCCCTATATTTTGAAATATCGAGATACCCTGATTTGGAAATTTACCAAAATACCCCTATAGGACAAATTACGAAAATACCCCTGGGTTTGGAACGGACGAAGATATTCGAGTGGTGAATGTGTGTAGTAGATACTATAGAATGAATGTGTTTCTCTGAACTAGGATAGAAGACTCGGAATGAAAACTTTGAAATGATCAAAAAAGCTACTACTAAACTTCTTTTCATAAAATTGTTCACGGATAATCAGTGGAACAAAATACTAATGCATAAAATTTCTTAAACCAGATTAAATCGCGATCGTAGACAAGAGTTCTAGGGGACGTGGCCGTAATGTGCGAGGGTGTAGTAGAGGCAGAATGATCGTATCAGAACCCATTAGGTCTGGTCAAGGGTCCGAGAATGAGGTACCACCACCCCCCACCACCACCACGCGTGTGTTGAGCATCGTGGATCGCATGTGGATGATGCGATGACGCAGCGCGCCGCGGGTTCTTGAGATGGTGGTTGGAGTAGGTGGAGGTATGGGAGCTTGAAAATCTGTACCCGAGCGACTCCGAGCCAATGGAGCTGAGGTATTTCGTGGTGTATCCGGTGTGGCACCCAGTACGGCTGAGTATTGGTTGGAGGCGACAGAGCGAATCATGGATGAGCTGGATCTGATTGCTGAGGAGAAACTGAAAGGAATGGTGTCGCTTCTCCGCGATGAGTTATATCAATGGTGGCTCACAGTTCGGGATGGTGTTACAGCTGAGGATCTCACTTGGGAGTATTTTAAGGCGGCGTATCAAAAGAAGTATGTTGGGACTAGTTATATTGATTCGCAGAGGAAGGCATTTCTGGGGCTGGTTCAAGGGAATAAGTCCGTAGTGGAGTACAAGGTGGAATTCTTAAGGTTGAGCCGGTATGCTCGAGGGATCGTGGCTACGGAGCATGAACGATGTGTCCAGTTCGAGGACGGACTGAAGGATGGCCTGAGGTTGTTGATAGCTCCACAGCAGGAGCAGGAGTTTGCTGTGTTGGTGGAGAAGGCTAAGGTAGCCGAAGGGATTAAGGACTCTGTGAGACAGAATGCAGATCGAAATAGGCAAAAGAGAGGTTTTGGATCATCAGGGTCATCGGGGAATGTTCAAAAGAGGCCTAGAGTTGATGGGCCGCGAGGTCAGCAGGTTGTTGTAGGAGGGCATATCGTACTTGTCCTCAGTGTGGAAAGATGCACTTAGGAGAGTGTTGGAAGAAGACAGGGGGATGTTTTAAGTGTGGATCCAAGGATCACATGATTAGGGACTGTCCTATGAAAACAGATGGGAGCCGACCAACAGGTCAGGGTTTCAATCAAGCTGGAAGAGGTGGACAGCAGCCACCGCGGGGTCGTGGTCCGACTGGTAGAGGTAATGGTTCTGGAAGAGGACGGAGAACACCGCGGCAGGTGTTGGTATCTGAGGCAAGGCAAGACACTGTCCGTGTATGCGATTCGTCGGAGGGAGGATGGAGACGCACCAGACGTCATAACTGGTATGTTCCTTATAGCTGACAAGCCTTACTTTGCTTTAATTGATGTTGGCTCGACCCACTCTTACGTTGCATGTAGAGTAGTTGAAACCCTAGGCATAGCCTCTGAACGGTCTGATAGGGAGATGACTATAGTAAGCCCGTTAGGTCAAACTTTAGTAGTGAACAAGATATTTCGGAATGTACCTCTAGAGATTCAGAGAGTGATATTCCCTGCTGACTTGATGGAACTACCTTTCGAAGAATTTGATCTCATACTTGGCATGGATTGGCTAGTCGAACATCGGGCTATATTGGATTGCGCAGCTAAGCGAATGGAGTTAAGGACGCCGGAGGATGAGGAGATAATTATGATAGGAGAAAGAAGAAACTACTTGTCTAACGTAGTTTCAGCATTAAAGGCTGATAAGATGATTCGAAAAGGATGCATGGCATTTTTTACTCTCGTTAGTGCGTTGGATGCAATAGAAGGGGGAGTTAGTAGAGTTAGAACAGTAAGGGAATTTGTAGATGTTTTTCCGGAGGAGTTACCTGGAATACCCCCGGATAGAGAGGTGGAGTTCGGAATTGACTTGCTACCAGGTACAGCTCCTGTGTCAATTGCTCCGTATAGAATGGCACCAAAGGAATGGTTGAGCTTAAGGCTCAGATTTAGGAGTTGCTTGATCGTGGGTTTTTTCGACCCAGTGTGTCTCCATGGGGAGCACCGGTCTTGTTTCTGAAGAAGAAGGACGGGACTATGCACATATGCATAGATGATCGTCAGTTGAACAAGCTGACCATCAAGAACAAGTACCCTTTGCCAAGGATAGACGACTTGTTCGATCAGCTTAAGGGGGCAGCGATATTCTCAAAGATAGATTTATGGTCTGGATATCATCAGCTCAAGGTGAAGGAAGTAGAAGTCCATAAGACAGCTTTCCGGACAAGATACGGCCATTATGAGTTTCTAGTAATGCCGCTCGGATTGATGAACGCCCCAGCCGTGTTCATGGATATGATGAATCGGGTTTTTCAACCTTACTTGGATCGGTTTGTCGTTATGTTCATTGACGACATCCTAGTGTATTCCAAGTTTGAGGAAGAACATGATGAGCATCTCCGGGTAGTGTTGCAAGTGTTAAGGGAGAAGAAGCTCTATGCCAAATTCAGCAAGTGTGAATTTTGGCTTAAGAAAGTTGCATTCTTAGGGCATGTGGTGTCTGCAGAAGGAATAAGGGTGGATCCTCGGAAGATCGAGGCTGTGTTAGATTGGAAACCATCTAAGCCTGTAGCTGAGGTTCGTAGTTTCTTGGGATTGGCAGGCTACTATAGAAGGTTCGTAGAGGGGTTCTCATCAATAGCTGCACTTTTGATAAAGTTGTTGAGAAAGGAAGTACCTTTCGTATGGACAAATAAGCAACAAGAGAGCTTTGAGAAGCTTAAGAGGGTTTTGACTGAAGCTCCGGTTCTGATTCAACCGGAGGCAGGGAAGAATTTTGTGGTGTACTGTGATGCTTCTCACACGGGATTAGGATGCGTATTGATGCAAGACGGAAAGGTAGTCGCTTATGCGTCTCGACAATTAAGGCCGCATGAAGTTAACTACCCGACGCATGATTTGGAGTTGTCGGCAGTGGTCTTTGCTCTTAAGATATGGAGGCATTATCTATATGGAGAAAAGTCAGTGATCTACACAGACCACAAGAGCCTTAAGTATCTGCTGACTCAGAAAGAGCTGAACCTGAGACAGCGAAGGTGGGTGGAGTTATTAAAGGATTATGATTGTTCTATAGAGTATCACCCGGGCAAGGCGAATGTAGTGGTGGATGCCCTAAGTCGAAAAGTAGTGTCAGATCTAAGAGCGATGTTTGCACATCTTAGCTTGTATGACGATGGAAGTTTGTTAGCAGAGTTGCAAGTCAAGCTGACATGGTTGGTTGAGGTGAAAGAAAGTCAGTTGGTGGATGAGGATCTAAGTGCTAAGTTACAACAAGTGCAGAATGGGGAGTTGGAAGATTTTGGTATTAACGATGAGGGAGTATTGTGTTTCAAGGGTAAGGTCTGTATGCCGAAGAACGAGGAGTTAAGGCGGAGAATTCTTTAGGAATCGCATAGTAGTCCTTATGCTATGCATCCTGGAGGTAGCAAGTTGTATAAAGATCTACGGGAACAGTTTTGGTGGCCTGGTCTTAAGCGGGAAGTTACAAAATTTGTAGGGAAGTGCTTAACATGTCAGCAAGTCAAGGCTGAACACCAAGTTCCATCAGGATTGCTTCAGCCGATAAAGCTTCTGCAGTGGAAGTGGGAGCAAATCACCATGGACTTCGTTAGTGGGCTTCCTCTTACGCCTACTAAGAAGGACTCGGTATGGGTGATAGTGGATCGATTGACAAAATCCGCGCATTTCATACCAGTGCAGGTTGAATATTCCTTATAAAAGTTGGCAAAGTTGTATGTGGCAGAAATTGCAAGGTTGCATGGAGTTCCGGTATCGATTATTTCAGATAGGGATCCAAGGTTTACGTCTCAGTTTTGGAAAACACTACATCAGGCTTTAGGCACCAGACTAGATTTCACTACGGCATTTCATCCGCAGTCGGACGGTCAGTCGGAGCGAGTGATCCAAGTGTTAGAGGATATGCTGAGGGGCTGTGTGATAGATTTCAGAGGAAGTTGGGAAGAATATTTGCCTCTAGCGGAATTTGCATATAATAACAGCTATTAAGCCAGTATTTGGATAGCACCGTATGAAGTGCTATATGGACAGAACTGTCGCACTCCTACGTGCTGGACGAAATTGGGGGAACATCGCGTTTTGGGTCTAGAGATTGTGGCAGAATCCGAAGAGAAGGTTAAGGTAATTCGAGCACGGTTAAAGGAAGCATCTAATAGGCAAAAGTCGTACGCAGATCTTAAGCGGAAGGAAATAGAATTTGATGTGGGAGATCAAGTGTTTCTTAAAGTTTCGCCTTGGAAGAAGGTGATGAGATTTGGTCGCAAAGGGAAGTTAAGTCCCAGGTTTATAGGACCTTATCGGGTATTAAAGCGAGTTGGACTAGTGGCATACCAGTTAGAGTTGCCTCCGGAGTTGAAACAGATGCACGATGTATTCCATGTTTCTATGCTACGTCGTTACCGATCGGATCCATCTCATTTAGTGCCAGTTGAGGATGTGGAGCTGAAACCAGATTTGTCCTACAAGGAAGAGCCGATTCAGATTTTGGAACGAGATGTGAAAGTGCTACGGAGGAAATCAGTTCCTCTAGTCAAGGTGTTATGGCGTAATCATGGATCGGGAGAAGCTTCGTGGGAGCCGGAAGAAGCAATGCGACAGCAATACCCTCACCTATTTTAGCCAGGTAATTTCGAGGTCAAAATTATTTTAAGGGGGTAGAACTGTAATATCCGGGACTTTGGGCTTGTGCATTATTACTTAATTGTATGAAGTAGCATGCCTATGTATGTTCGAATGTGTTGTATGAATTTTGAGAACTTTAGAATATGGGTGAGTGCCTTAGAAAATATCAGATTTTAAGTCTTGAAGTGGAGCTAAGCCTGATAGGCCTTAAGAGAATTTGTAGTGGAAATTAGACATAAAAATGGGCTTGTTAAAGTGGCAAGGAGGCGCCACTTAGGGCCTTAGTAAGTGACGCCACAAGCAGGGTAAAAGGGCCTAGGTTCGAGCAGCAAGGGACGCAAATAGGAGTTTTATTTTGCAACAAGGAGGAACAGAGGTGGACGGCAATGGGACACTAAGGAGATGAGCACTAGATGTAGTCAAATACCTTTTAAAATTCGGGTAGGGGCAAAGGATAATTGTTGATTATTCAAATTATTTTTGAATGGGTAAAGAAGAGAAATTTTAGGAGAAAAAGAAGGAGTTGATAGGGGAAGAGGAGTTGGCCGAATATGGGGCATTGGAGGATGGTATTTTCGGTTTGATGATAGTGGGATAGGTGTGCCGAAAATTGATGCTCTTCTCATCCTTCTCATTTGTGCCGAAAATCCTTAGGAATTCAACTAGCTTTCTTTGTTTTCTTCTTCCTTTTCTCTTCAATTGACCAAAGCCGAATATCCCTCTCTCAAAAACCCATCATTGCCGATTCTCCCTAAAGCCTCATACTCTTTCTTTTCATCCTCTTATTGAAGCCGAATCTTCATTTGTCACCCCTAGCCGATTGTCCATTAAACACCAAAGCCGAAACAAATCAATCACTATCTAGCCTATATAGCTGAATCTCTCTGAGGCTTCAAGCAAGGGAACAGTCGATTTCAGTATTTGGGGTAAGGATCAACAGTCATCTGGTTTCTTTTTTTTTTCTTTTCTTTTAGCCGAAATCAAGACTCTAATTCTATTAATGTTCTTTGGCCGAAACTTTGAAGGAGGTTTCGGGATTTCTATTGTAGCAGACTTCAAGGGGGGATCTTCGGGATTTTAAGATCCAAGGTAAGCCATGTGGGGTATTCAGCCAAGGGCCATTTTCATAGATCTTGTGCAATAGGCTGACCCTAACATGTACCATGTAGGATTTCGACATCTCCATTAACAGATAGTGATTTCGGGATTTGATTAGTAACCAAATCGGCAGCAAGGTAAAGATTTTGGTTGCGATAATCCTTCAGGATTTGACTATTTAGCCGAATGACTTTTTGCTAAAAAGCTTAGGGTTGGCCGAATGTAGGAACTAAGGATCTAGAGCATTAGATCGAGACTTTTGGGGTTCAGTGAAAGCGTTAGAACCAGGTGTGTAGCCCCACACTAATTCTTGATAGATTTATGGTATTGATTTAATATATGTGTTAATGAAAATATGAGTTAAGAATGTGGTTAAAGGTACCATACAACGGTACAGAGTATTCAGGTACGTAACCCTTAATATTACGTTAATAAATGTTATGAACATTTGGAACATGGCACGTATGTGAATTGTTATGAATACGGAATAAGGTATATGGCATGATTTTTGCATACTTTGTATTGTGCATGGGCATATGGGTGATTATGAAAAGGGGAAGTGATCTGGTGCTTTTTACCACAATATCTGGTGACTCATGTTACATAATCTGAATGTGGTGACTTATGTCACATATTATTATCTGGTGACTCTGTCACATTATCTGGTGGCTATGCCACAATTTATAAGGGCGATATGCAAGTCGTCTGCAGCGACTGCCTTCGATGGTGTGTAGCGGATGGAGGGTCGATTTAGTAATCCCCACGGTGTGATTGGTTGGTACGGGTGATGTGTAGAGGATGGTTATTTAGGTTGGGTTCGGGATTGCATCATTGCTATACTTATTATGTATGATTTGATATGCCTAAGTCGATTTGGAGTTTGTGTTGGTGGTTATACACTGAGTACGTTTGACTCACCCCTCGTGGGCTAACATTTTGCAAGTGACACTCAGTAAATGGACCGGGTCGGCAAGGACTTAGTGGTGGCCAATGCTCAGCTCAGTGTTTACTTTTATTTTGGATTTTTATGTTAAGTTTTGGATCTATTTTTGAGTTTTGCTTCGTTGTAATAAGGCCATTACTATTAACTGTTTTATGCTTTCATTTTAAATTTCTATTATGAAACGATTAATTTTAAACCATATGTTAAACAGTTTTTCTTAAAATAATTTCAAATGGGTTGAAATTCGGCCACATCTTATAACTTATAGTTTTCAATTACGAAAATAATGTTTTAAAATAAAGACAACGTTTTCAATTTAATCACAACACAAATCAATTTCTCTTCAAAACCACCCAAATTTTCTGAATTAACAAACAAGCTTTTGAAGTGTTTTACTCGAGGAGCATGCCAGATCTGGTCAAGGCTCGTGGGCCGTGTTTGGGATGTTTCACTCAGCCTTCATCATTCCCTTTTCTCTCTCAATTCTCTTAGCATTTTCCATTCCACACGCCTAGCATCATCTCTTCATAGAGATTTTTGCAATTAAGCCTCTTAAGAGCCATTGGTTGGGCACCTTAGAGAGCCATCAGCAAAGGAGCAAAGCGAAGGAGCGAAGGAACCTAGTCAATCAGAGCCTTGGGTGACAGCCACTTTGATTTGGGTTTAATCTTTCCTTTCTTTAATTTAATCTGAAAATGTTTGCTATGTGTTCTTTTTTCTTGTTTACAAAAATGTTAGCTTACTTTTATTTAAGCTAGGATGATTGCTTTGATTAAATAATATTTATTTGATTCATGCTTATAATGTTTGTACCCCAATCTATCATGTTTTCAATTAAAATCAAGTTTGTATTTCATTCATACGTGATTGAAATGCACCTGAATTAGCTGAGTGATCTTGACCAGACGACGGCTAGTGGATACATAATTGAAATGTGCATGCTTAATTTAGATCCTAACTCAATTATATTGCAGGTTGCATAACAAATTTGACCAAGCTCTGTTATCTGCCTAGTTTTTAGATTTTTGTGATTAAACTGTTTCAAACCTAACACGTCCCTGCTACCTCACACGAATTCTAAGAAACCCTTAGTAAATAAGGATCAGTAAAATGTGTATTTACTAAGTAAAGGATTCCGAAATGACCTAATGTGGTTTCCAAATTCATGAAAGATAGAGTTGCCATGGAATGTTTTTCCAAATGTTATTAAACATGTTGATAATAAATTGAGTTTAATTAAAGTAATTGTCTTAGTTTATTTCTGTTATAATTGTAACACCCCAAACCCGGCCTAGAAGTTAGGCCCGAATCTGGCGTGTCACATGGAAGTGTTTTTCAGAAATCATATTCCTTGTTGTTTAAAACTTGTTTGAGAGTTAAAGCCTATTTGTTTAAAACAAAAAACACTTAAGCAATTGTTATCCACTTGAAACGTATTTATTATTAAAACCTTATTTGTTGCGGAAGCATATTTTGAAACACCCCAAACCCGGCCCACGAGCCTGGACCGGATCTGGTATGTTCCTCAAGTAAACCGGTTCAAAGTTCTTTTGTTACTTTGGGAAAATAGTGTGTTTTGTAAGAAATATTGTTTTGGGTTAGGCTCGAATAGAAAACAAAATCGTTTTATAATGAAAACCCTTTTAAATTTTAGGTGATAAAACATATAGAATACATTTAAAGTAAATTACTTAATCTTTAACTTAATAAAAATTTCATAACATAATAAATAAAAACAGAAATAAAATAGTGCACTATGGCCTTATGGCCTTATTACATCAAGTAAATCCAAATTCATGAAAGATAGAGTTGCCATGGAATGTTTTTCCAAATGTTATTAAACATGTTGATAATAAATTGAGTTTAATTAAAGTAATTGTCTTAGTTTATTTCTGTTATAATTGTAACACCCCAAACCCGGCCTAGAAGTTAGGCCCGAATCTGGCGTGTCACATGGAAGTGTTTTTCAGAAATCATATTCCTTGTTGTTTAAAACTTGTTTGAGAGTTAAAGCCTCTTTGTTTAAAACAAAAAACACTTAAGCAATTGTTATCCACTTGAAACGTATTTATTATTAAAACCTTATTTGTTGCGGAAGCATATTTTGAAACACCCCAAACCCGGCCCACGAGCCTGGACCGGATCTGGTATGTTCCTCAAGTAAACCGGTTCAAAGTTCTTTTGTTACTTTGGGAAAATAGTGTGTTTTGAAAGAAATATTGTTTTGGGTTGGGCTCGAATAGAAAACAAAATCGTTTTATAATGAAAACCCTTTTAAATTTTAGGTGATAAAACATATAGAATACATTTAAAGTAAATTACTTAATCTTTAGCTTAATAAAAATTTCATAACATAATAAATAAAAACAGAAATAAAATAGTGCACTATGGCCTTATGGCCTTATTACATCAAGTAAATCCAAATATTTCGGAGTACTTAAAAATTAATAGTCCATAAAAATAAAAACTTCATGTTGAGCATGGGCACCACAAGTTCTGCCGTCCCGGTCCAAAAATGTTCATTTCTAAATCATTTTCATGCATTTTCAAGTTTCCAAAAATGTTCAAAATTTATTCATAACACGTAAGACATGTCATTTCGTACAATTAAACCGAAAATGCATAGGCCCTTTTCAGGATGTTACAGTTCTACCCTCCTTAAAAATAATTTCGTCCTCGAAATTACTTACTAACGAACGATCATACATCCACTACGCTACTGCTGCGCACTCTAATCTTAATAGAATCATTATACTTACTAGGCACAATCTCGAAGTTCACGTCCCCTAGAACTCATTTCTAACGCTGCGATTTAATCTGATTAAAAAGTTTTATGCATCAGAATTTTGTTCCACTTATTAACCGCAAACAATTTTTATGAAAAGAGATATTTAGAAGTAGTTCTTTCGATCAATCAAAGTCTTAGTTTCAAGTTCACTATTCAGAAAGTCACGTTCACATTCATCAACCAATTATGAACTTTCGTTCATTCAGAGAAATGTTGTAGTTTCATTGCTGTTGTTGTTCCACTACCCAGGGGTATTTTCGTAATTTGTCCTACAGGGGTAGTTTTGTAATTTCTCAGAAGAGAAGTTCCATGGTGATTTTGTCAAAGAGTATTTTGGAAATTTTAAATTTTCGGGGGGTATTTTGGAAAATTTTGAAATCCGGGGGTATTTCGGTAATTTTGAAACTCGGGGATATTTTGGTAATAAACCAGTGTAAATTTGTAAAGTTTAATAATTCAGGAGTATTTCAAAATTTGCAAAACTTTGAGGGTTCTTTTTGAGACTTCTATTTTCCAAAACGGTGATGTTGCAAAAATTTTGGAAATCAGGGTCATTTTGGTAATTTTGTAAGTTAGGGGCAATTTCGTAATTTTCCACAATCAAGGTATTTTTGATAATTTGCAAATTAGGGTTTTTGAACATTTATAAAGTAATGAAATCTTGATAAGAACTGTGGGTATTTTGGGAATTTCATAAACCAAGGGTATTTTTTTAATTTACCACTAGGGGTATTTTTGTAATTTCATAAATATAAAATTTTTCGGAAAATTTTGTAAAAATAGTTCTCACAAATTGAAAAGGTAATTTTAAGAGTTTTAAAACTAGGGTTTTTATAAAAACACGGCTAGTTCCCTTTCGGGTTTTAGTTATTGTGTTTAGCCTATGACCGAGTCCTCTTGGTTAGGGTGAACCGAAGCTACGCACCAGGTAGGATTCCAGCGAAGAGGAGGTGAGTCACTAGGACTGCTTAAGTACCAGGCTCTTCCGGATCCAATCCTAGACATGCGCATAATGGTTACCACACCCTAACTCGGCGTCTTAGTCATAGGTTTGTTTAATTAGGCATTTAAATCTTATGTATTTGTGTTTGAGTAGACTAGTCCTACGGTTCAATAGATTCTAATTCACTAATCTACGTTCCATTCCTACCCTTCTACAGATCATTCAATAAATCACACAAATGGATAGAAGTACTTACCTGGTGGACTGCGGGTCGGAGACTTAGGTGCCATGCCAGGAAACCTGCTTATTTCAAAAAAATGTTTTCAAAAACTTATTTGGGCTCGATTTGAAAACGTTTTGGGCCTTAAACCACAGGCCGAGAGTTTAAAACTGGGCTCTGATACCAAACTGAAACACCCCAAACCCGGCCCACGAGCCTTGACCGGATCTGGTATGTTCCTCGGTGTAAACCGTTTCAAAAATTCTTTTTATTACTTTGGAAATCTGGGTTTTTTGAAAGAACGATTATTTTTGGGTTGGGCTCGAATTGAAAACAAGTTTATCTTATATTGAAAACCCTTTAGTTTAGGTGACAAAACACTTAGAGTTTAATTTAAAAGAAATTTACTTAAACTTTAATTGATAAAAATTTGTAAACATAATAAATAAAATAAATGTAAAATAAAATAGTTCCCTATGGCCTTATTACATCAAATAAATCCAAATAATTGAAAGTACTTAAGTAAAAATAAAAGTCCAAATCGTAAAATTTCTTGCTGTGCATGGCCACCTTTAAGCTCCCACCGACCCGGTCCATTTCTGATCATCACCTGAAAAATGTTCCCATAACGGGGTGAGTCAACAGACTCAATGTGTACACAACACTAAATCTTAACAATTTTGGGCATTTCATAGCATACATATTCATATATCATTAAATTAAAATAATGCAATCCCGAACCCAAACCTAGTTAGCCATCCGCTACACTTCCCCGTACCAACCTGCACACCGTGGGGACTACTAAGTCAACCCTCCATCTGCTACACTCCATATCGCGGTCTTAGGTCACCGCATTCATGGTCTTAGGTCACCACATTCAGATTACTGTGGTCTTAGGTCCCCACATTCAAATATCACGGTCTTAGGTCACCGTATACAGATCTCGCGGTCTTAGGTCACCGCGTTCGTGGTCTTAGGTCACCACATTCAGATCTCGCAGTCTTAGGTCACCACGTTCGTGGTCTTAGGTCACCACATTCGCTTCCCCTTTTCAATAACCCATATGCCCCATAACATATTATGCAATTACATGCCATAATTCACATTCTTATTTTTATTCACATGTTACAAATAACATATTTCATATTCCTAGTAGGAGTAGGAAACGTACCTGAGTACTTTGTACCATAACATGGTACCTTAGCCACATTCTCACACTTTCATATTCTTAATATCACATATCTTAATTAAACATAGCCATAAAACATATTATGAAATAGTGTGGGGTACACACCTGATTCGCTTAGCAAATTCTTTGAGATCTCGAAATCTGATCTACCGCTTAGATCCTTAATCCCTACATTTGATTAATCATTTTAAAAGCCATTCGCCATAAATCCAAATCCTAGTAGGATTAGTATACTTAAACTTACCTTGTTTGCCGATTTGATTAATAATCAAATCCCAAATTTGTAGTATTCCTTCCTTAAAAATCTATTAGCCACCAAATCATTTAACTAGGTCAGTTTCCGAATTTTGAATAAATAGGAAATAATTCTAAATACCAAAAATAAGCCTTGGCCGAATACTTCATATGCTTACCTTGTGGATTTTAAATCCCGAAACTCACCGAATAACTAGGGAACACGTGGCCTATGGTGTACCTTCAGGAAAAGAACTTCTCCTTCCTTGTAGTTGACACTTAGTAAATCCTGAAAGATCTTTTCAAAGTTTCGGCAACAAGATATTAATGGGGTTAGTCCTAGATTTTGGCAAATCTTAAAAGAAAAAGGATGAAACCGAATGAGATCTTACCTTTACTTGAAGAAATCGATTGCACCTTCACTTCAATCTTCAGAGATTCGGCTATGGCTAGATGATGATCTCACAACTTTCGGCTTTTGGAGGGATTAGAGAAGAAAGAATAAAGATGGAGGATTCGGCTAGAACACAAGGTATTTCGGCTTGGCAAAAATAAAAGAAGAAGAAGATTTGGTGAAGAGAATTCGGCAGAGGCTTTCAAAGAATAGAAAAGAATGCAGAATGGCCTCTTTTTTCCTTTTATAGCCGAAATTACTAAGCTAGAGTCCCTTACTTGGCCACCACTCTTATTTTGATAGCTTTATCCCTTTAATTATCACTTTATTCAAATTAAAAGAATTTAATCCAACAATTATCTCTTGAAAATAATCCAAATTTATTTATCACCTTATTAGCCGAATTTTAAAGAGAATAAAACTCCCCTTTTAAAAGCCTTGTTGCCGTCCACCTCTGTGCTTCTGGAAGCAAAAATAAAACTTCTTTTATTTGCTTTCCTTGTGACTCGAACTCAGGTCCAACACCCTTGCATGTGGTGCCATTTCCAAAGGCCCTAAGTTGCATCTCCAGGCCACTTTTCCAAGCTGTTTGTGTGTCAAATTTCACATACTTTTTCTCTTAAGGCCACCTTGCCTTAGTTTCCTCTTTTTAAACTTTAAAACTCGACATTTCCTTACATTTCCAAGTTTCCAAAAATTTTCGTTTGCCTCTTTAAACTTGACATTTCCTTACAATTCCAAGTTTCCCGAAATGTTCACTTTCCTCTTTTGAATCATTTCCAAATCATTTCCATACATTTTTAGGTTTCCAAAAATGTTCATTTCTAAATCATTTTCATGCATTTTCAAGTTTCCAAAAATGTTCAAAATTTATTCATAACACGTAAGGCATGTCATTTCATACAATTAAACCTAAAATGCATAGGCCCTTTTCAGGATGTTACATATTTAACATAGACAATTTACGAAAAGGTGATGTCTAAAAATTGAGTTGCAAAAGCATTTTGGAAACGTTGCGAAAATGTAGTGTTTTGAAGACAGTTATCGTTTTGGAAGTCGTATTCCACTTTTAGCAATTAGAAAACATCATAAATAAACATCACAAATAATAAGTTAAAAATAAAGAGGCCTTATCACAACCCAAATCAAAATATTTAAAAGTAAATAAACAAAACGGAAAGCATAAGTCTGAGTCCCTCGCAGCTCTGACCCATCTAAGACTGAGGATTACCTGTAAAGTTAAAAACGGGGTGAGTTTACAAAAACTCAGTGTGTAATCTCCTATTATGGTCTCGGTCTGGGCCAAGCCCATATGGTATCGGTCTGGGCCTAAGCCCTACTCGGTAACAATCTGGGCCTCATCCCTATTCATTAATAGTTTGGGCCTAAGCCCTAAATCATATCAAATGCAAGCATACATGTAACCCAACCCTTAACCACCAAACTCTTCATCCGTGCCAACCAATCTCTCCATGTGGGGACCATGTCGACCCACCCAGCAAAACTCTCCAATAATGCAAAATTAGTTTGCTAATAACTGTGATATCGTGGTGGTGAGCCACTAAAATAAGAATATGTGGCGATGCCACTAGAGCGGTACTTCCTCCAATCAGTAAACCCAACCCAATGCAATATGTTATGTATGCAGTGTATTACGATCATATACAGATATATAAAAATCACATAAACAACATTTAAACTACCACTAAGGGTATCACGGTCATTTAGTTGTTTAGGGGTAAAACGGTAATTCCACCTCTCGAGGGTATTTTGATAACTTGACCCATCGAGGGTATTTCGATAATTTTACCCATCGAGGGTATTTCGGTAACTTTCAGTAGCTTCACCCATAGAGGGTATTTTAGTAATTTTGCAAACCAAGATATTTTGGTAATTTCGTAAACCAGGGTATTTCGATAATTTTGTAAACCAAGGCTATTTCGATAATTTTACAATCTGAGGGTATTTCGATAAATTTTCAAGTTAAGGGTATTTTGGTAATTTCATAAATTGAAAGTATTTTGGTAATTTCATAAACCGGGGGTATTCTGGTAATTTCATAAATCGAGGTATTTTGGTAATTTTCCAAATCAGGGGTATTTCAGTAATTTGTAAACCAAGGTATTCTAAACAGAGATAACGATGCGAATGGGCCTAGGGCTCATTCTCGGCCCAAATAGGCCCATATGCTCTTGTGGCCCATTTAGCCCAAATCTAGCCACAGATATGAGACTCACATAGTCTAGTCCAATATTTACTACAAAATCATACAACATATTCGTTTGGGCCCATGGGCCCATTGGCCTCACATGGCCCCTTTCGACCCATCATGGCCCAACCAGCCTAAACCCACAAGAACACTCCTGATGCCCTCAACTATCCCGTTGAAGCTCTCACACGTGCGCTCGCACGCTCGTGGCTACCATCGTCGTGTGACCAGTATTTCGGCATTTGCCGCTTTACAGCTAGAGTAGTGCGAAATACACACCAAATAAGAATCTGGAGTTAATCTGCGCTTCAAAAACTTCTATGCCCAAACGCCAACCAAGGTATCCTTACTCTCCTCATAGATTGCTCTATTTAAAGCCAGCTTCTTGCCCACTCTCATGCTAGCTTCCCAATGTGGGATCCCTCCTTCAGCAGAGTTTAATTCTAACACAACCACCTGTCGCCTCAAATTAGCAAAATAAATCTCCTTTTTTGCTTGCAATTGGATTCGAACCCTTGCCCTCTCCTATGCTCCAGAGGCTACATGCCACCATAACACAAGCTCCTTTTGTGTCTTAAAACATGTGCAACTAAATATAAGCCTATGGGCCAAAGTCTAAGTTTATTTAAAAATTAATCAAAATAAAATGCAAGCGCCAAGACTTGAACCTTGGACCCTTTGCTTCCTCTATGGCGTCACTTTCTTGTTTCCCATGTGGCGCCATTTGCCACTAGACCACAACTCCTTTTGTGTCATTTTTCTCTATATTTTATTCTTAAAGCCTACTTACTAACTTTCAGGGTTTTATTCACCTAAAACCAAAATAACCTAAAACCAAAATTTTTCCTAAAGCCCAGGTTTGATCTCGCGACTTCATAGAAGCCCCTTAACCTTCCAAAACCACTCACCTAATAGGTCTAACTTGCATTAGTGCCATTCTCTTGTTCTCAAAACTTTTAAACGCTCCATGGCCAAGGCCCAATTCTACTAGGCTCAATTTAGGGCGTTACAATTGTACCCCCTTAAAGAAATTTCGTCCTCGAAATTTCCAACTATCTATCAGTCTTTTAACACAGACTACCTTACTATGCTATCGCTGCGCACTCTCATCCCAATAACACTAATACACTTTTAACTTAATCTTGAAACATCTTCCACACAGCCAAACATTTAACCACAGAAACAAGCAAATATTTATCACATATGCATACAGTTTTTATATTCAAACATCACATCCAAACAAAACACAAAAAATAAATACCAAAAATACAGTCCAATATCTAAACAAACCACCGTATTTCTAGCTTACTGTATTTAAATTTCTAAACAGGCAAAAGTATTCAGAAAGCTTACAGATTCGGTGCCGGAGACTCGGTGTACCACACTTTCAGTAATATCATTACTTTCCAAACCAAAATTTAAATAGATTAGAAAATTTCAAAACCCACCCTACAGCCATGTTTTACAACTGGGCTCTGATACCATAAAAGTAACACCCCAAACCTGGCCTAGAAGTTAGGCACGAATCTGGCGTGTCACATGGAAGTGTTTTTCAGAAATCATATTCCTTGTTGTTTAAAACTTGTTTGAGAGTTAAAGCCTCTTTGTTTAAAACAAAAAACACTTAAGCAATTGTTATCTACTTGAAAACGTATTTATTATTAAAACCTTATCTGTTGCGAAAGCATATTTAAAATAGACAATTTACGAAAAGGTGATGTTTAAAAATTGAGTTGCAGAAGCATTTTGAAAACGTTGCGAAAACGTAGTGTTTTGAAGACAGTTATCGTTTTGGAAGTCGTATTCCACTTTTAGCAGTTAGAAAACATCATATGTAATAGTCTGGTTTATACTTAGTTGGAATAGTAGTTTCGGGACCATGAATTCGAGTCTGAATAATAATTTAATATTATTTTCTGTGTCGTTGATATGTGACTAAGCATGTGTTAAATTTCCATAAGTTAATTTGTCCGTCTGTATGTTTAATTTGACAAAAGGATGAAATTGCATTGAATGTGAAAGTGATATGCCATATGTTAAAGTGCTTAGGTGTTGTGGCTTTATAAATGTGAGGACCTATATGGCAATATAGCCATTATTATTGTTAGTGGACGGCAATGGGTGTTAATATGCATATATTATATGTTTAATTATATTTACTTTAAATGTTTCATTAATATTATTATGTTATATGTTATATATTATTATAATGAAACATTATCATCATTTTATCACCCCATTGCCGAAAACACCAAAAGAAAAGAAAGAAAATTTTGGCTAAGCATTCAGCACTTGCAAGCTAAAATTAAGGTATGATTTGGGTTCGGTTTTTGATCATTTCTATGTTTTTGTAATCGTTGTTTCTCCTACTATCAAGCCCATGTTTTAATTTGATGAATTGATGATGTTTGTGTGAAACGCCATTGATGATATGTCAAGCTTTTTGATGTTTTATGGTGTTAAATGATAGATAGGTAATTGGTGAACATACTTTGTTCTTGAATTTTTGATGAATTTAGCTAAATAGGGCTAAATTGAGAAAATGGCAAATTGAGGAACTAATTCATGAATTTGATGAAAAATGTGGGCTTATATGTGATGTATGAATATTCGGCTAAGCATGAGCATGGGTAGATTTTGTGAATTTGATGTTTTGAGAAAAATGGACTAAATTGTCTAAATGTGAAAAAGTGAGGGTTAAATTGCAAATTGCCCTAAATGTGTGTCTTTGGATTGATTTGAATGAATTAGTAAATAAAATGATTAATTCTGAATATGTTTAGATCAAGAACCGAGGAAAACGAATTTAGATCGCGGGAAAGCGAAAGTAAACGAGTAGCCGTTTTCATTCCGACATATCGAATCCAAGGTAAGTCACTATGCAAATAAACACTTTTGTATGAAATTGTAAATGTTCTTATGATTATTGTGGATAATGAATATTTATGTGTTGCTATGCATATGAATTCTGAGATAAGGTCGATATAGTGACAATGTCGGAGAAGTCCCGTACAAACCTAGGAATAGATAGGTTTAGCTATGTCATGACATAGGTATCTGTTCTATTTTGTCATGTAAGACCACGTCTGGGACGTGGCATCGATATAAGCTTTACAAGTAAGACCACGTCTGGGATGTTGGCATCGATATGAGACTTTACGTGTAAGACCATGTCTAGGACATCGGCATCGTATTGATTTGTGTAAGACCCTGTCTGGGACAGTGGAATCGATATCTGAGTGCATGTAAGACATCGTCTGGGACGTTGGCATTGTATGACTATTCCGAGCTTTCTGAGCATCCTACTTCCTATTGGTTCAACGGGCAAGTCTGTGATACGAATTACAATCTGAGCTATGAACAGTTATGTATTATTAAATCCAATTCAGGTACGTTGATTTTGCACTATTTATGTATAGAAGGTAAGCATCTAAGTGATCTTACTATGATGAGATGTATATGGAATATATGATATGATAAGAATCGTTTTGGATAGATGAGCTATGTGTTTACATGGTTCTTGAATGGTGAGAATGACTAATGTATTTAGAAGTGTAAGAATCAAAGCAAATAAGTGAAGAGATTGCTAAGTGATTAATATGTGCCAATGTATTTATTTGCATATATGCCTTCCATACCAAGTTTAATTGTATATGACTTACTAAGCTTTTGGAAAGCTTACTTTGTGTATATTTTCTCTGTTTTTTTAGGTCGTCAAAGCTACTGAAGGCTCGGGACCGTCTTGGATCATCATCACACAATAGAACCTATTTTGGTACACTTTATAAATGTATATATGGCTAGATATGGCATGTATAGGCTAGTCCTTGATATGAATTGTTATGTGAACTAAGCCATGTGATTTGGCTAGTTATGTTTTGGTAATATGCTCAAAGGATTGTGTTATGTGAAGTTGTTTTGGTAAGATTAGTTGATATATGAAATGGTATGATATGGTAAGTTTATAGATGAATGGTGTTTGGGCATAATTGTGACTTGGTCATGCAAATTGGTATGTTTGGAATTAGTTTTGATTGTATAGATGGAATGGATATGGAATGTTTCATTGTGTGATTTTCCTTAGTTGTCAAATATGCATGATTTGGGATGGCTATTTGGTATATTTTGATGGTTATATGTGAATGAAATGAGATGTTATATGTTGCTTATAGGTTTGACCCTTATGGGTGGCATTTTGGCCATGTAAATGGCTTATAATGTCACACGGTTGAGGCACATGGGCGTGTCTGGAGACCGTGGGTGAATTGACAGGATGTAGCTTAGTAGTACACAGCCTCGACATGGGCGTCGTCAGCTGGCCATGATGTGCAAGTCAGTACACGGCCATGGCACACGGGCGTGCCTAGTGACCCTGTTGATATAGTCAGTATATAGACACGGATGGATACACGGGGGTGTCTAGAAGCCGTGGAGGGCACACGGTCTCCTCCCACAGGCGTGTCTTCCCTGTATTTTAGAAAACTTTAAAATTTTCATGAAATTTCATATGTGTTTCAGTTTAGTCCCGGCTCGACTTCTAAGCATAATTAAGGTCTTGAGGACCCGTTTAAGGGACATTATGTCTGATAATGATGATTGAATGTATGATTTTGGAAAGCTTTTGGAAAGCTTACTTTGTGTATGTTTTCTCTGTTTTTTTATGTCGTCAAAGCTACTGAAGGCTCGGGACCGTCTTGGATCATCATCACACTATAGAACCTATTTTGGTACACTTTATAAATGTATATATGGCTAGATATGGCATGTATAGGCTAGTCCTTGATATGAATTGTTATGTGAACTAAGCCATGTGATTTGGCTAGTTATGTTTTGGTAATATGCTCAAAGGATTGTGTTATGTGAAGTTGTTTTGGTAAGATTAGTTGATATATGAAATGGTATGATATGGTAAGTTTATTGATGAATGGTGTTTGGGCATAATTATGACTTGGTCACGCAAATTGGTATGTTTGGAATTAGTTTTGATTGTATAGATGGAATGGATATGGAATGTTTCATTGTGTGATTTTCCTTAGTTGTCAAATATGCATGATTTGGGATGGCTATTTGGTATATTTTGATTGTTATATGTGAATGAAATGAGATGTTATATGTTGCTTATAGGTTTGACCCTTATGAGTGGAATTTCGGCCTTGTAAATGGCCTATAATGTCACATGGTTGAGGCACACGGGCATACCTGGAGATCGTGGGTGAATTGACAGGATGTAGCTTAGTAGTACATAGCCTCAACATGGGCGTCGTCAGCTTGCCATGGTGTGCAAGTCAGTACACGGCCATGGCACACGGGCGTGCCTAGTGACCCTGTTGATATAGTCAGTATATAGACACGGATGGATACACGGGGGTGTCTAGAAGCCGTGGAGGGCACACGGTCTCCTCCCACAGGCGTGTCTTCCCTGTATTTTAGAAAACTTTAAAATTTTCATGAAATTTCATATGTGTTTCAGTTTAGTCCCGGCTCGACTTCTAAGCATAATTAAGGTCTCGAGGACCCGTTTAAGGGACATTATGTCTGAGAATGATGATTGAATGTATGATTTTGTCTGTGAATGTTTCTGATCTGTTTGGTAACACTCCTAACCTTAATTCGGTGACGGACACGGGATAGGGGTGTTACATCATAAATAAACATCACAAATAATAAGTTAAAAATAGAGAGGCCTTATTGCAACCCAAATCAAAATATTTAAAAGTAAATAAATAAAACGGAAAGCGTAAGCAGTGTGTGGTCTTCTCTGTGTCCCTCGCTGCTCCGATCCATCTAAGGCTGAGGATTACCTACAAAGTTAAAAACGGGGTGAGTTTATGAAAACTCAGTGTGTAATTCCCTATTACAGTCTCGGTCTGAGCCTAAGCCCTATTCGGTAACAGTTTGGGCCTCAGCCCTAAATCATATCAAATGCAAGCATGCACGTAACCCAACCCTTAACTACCAAACTCTCCACCCGTAACAACCAATCTCTCCATGTGGGGACCATGTCGACCCACCTAGCCAAACTCTCCAATAATGCAGCCTAGCTGCTAATAACGGTATACGTGGCTGAGCTACTAAAATAAGAACATGTGGCGATGCCACTATAACGATATGTGGCGATGCCACTATAACGGTATGGGTCGATAATTCTGTAAACTAGAGGTATTTCGATAATTCTGTAAACTAGGGGTATTTCGATAATTTCACAAATCAGGGGTATTTCGATAATTTTACAATCTAAGGGTATTTCGATAATTTCACAAATCAGAGGTATTTCGGTAATTTCACAAATCAAGGGTATTTCGGTAATTTTGCAATCAGGGGTATTTCGGTAATTTCACAAATCACGGGTATTTCGGTAATTTTGCAATCTGAGGGTATTTCAATAATTTCATAAATCAGGGTATTTCGGTAATTTTCTAGATCAGGGGTATTTCAGTAATTTGTAAACCAAGGGTATTTTAGTAATTTGTAAACCAAGGGTATTTCAGTAATTTCATAAATCAAGGTATTCTAAACAGAGATAATGATTCATAAATCCGCGCTCCGAACACTCTTTTGCCCAAACGCCAACCAAGGTATCCTTACTCTCCTTATAGATTGCTCTATTTAAATCCAGCTTCTTGCCCACTCTCATGCTAGCTTCCCGATGTGGGATTGTAACATCCGGGATTTTGGGCTTATGAATTAATTGTTGAATTTTGTGTGGAAGCATGCCTATGAGCATTATAAATATGTTATGTGAATTTTGAGAACCTTAGAATATAGAAGAATGCCTTAGGAAGTATTAAGTCTTGAATTTTAAGAGAAAGCTAAGCTTAATAGGGCCTTAAGAAAGTTAGTAAGGGGAATATGACACACAAATAGGCTTGTTAAAGTGGCAAGGAGGCGCCACTTAAAGCCAAGTAAGTGACGCCATAAGCATGTACAATGGGCCTAGGTTCGAGCAACGTGGGAAGCAAATAAGAGCTTTTATTTTTGTGGCAACAAGGGGTAGTAGTGGACGGCAAGGGGAGACTGTGGGATGAGTTTAAGATGTAATTAAATTCCCTTGAAAATTTCGGCTAAAGCAGAAGATAATTGAGGATTTATTTCTATTAATTTTAAATGAAGAGATAAAGAGAAAAACAAGGGATTTGATAGTGAGAGGGGGAGTTGACCGAATAGGGGACTCTTGGGGTGGTAATTTCGGCAGAAAGGGGAAAATAAGGCCATTCTTCATTCTTTCTTTCCTCCTGTGCCTCTGCCGAATTCTCTCTGCAAACCATTCTCTTTTTCTTTTCAATTCTCCAAAAACCAAAAATAAGTCCTATACTTTTTCTTTTCTTAAAGCCAATTCCTTCACTTGATCAAAAGCCGAAATTTGTTGATCATTACCTAGCCTATAGCCGAATCTCTGTGGTTTTAAGCAAGGGTGCCGTCGACTGTAGTATTAAGGTAAGATCAAATGTTATTCGATTTCCATCCCTTTTTCTTGTAGACTTGTCGAAATCTAGGAACTAATCCATTGTTGTTCTTGGTCGAAACTTTGAAAGATCTTTCGGGATTTGTCTGCTATTGTCAACTACAAGAGAGAAGGGGTCTTTCGGCTCTTTTAAGATCTAAGGTAAGCTATGGATGATATTCGGCCATAGACCATTTTATCGTGATTAAATGTTAGGTTGGATCTAACATATGTCTGTAGGGATTTCGACAGATACCCCAATCAAGTAGCAATTTTGGGATTTGATCTATCAAGGTAAGGATATAAGTGTTCGGCCTAAGGCCACTTTCTAATACTTTTTGGTATAGAAGCCGATTCTAACAGTGGTTAAGCAGGGGATTTCGACAACTCCGTAATCAAGTGGTTGTTTTTGAGAATTAATATTCACAAGGTAAGTGCTTAAGATATTCGGCCAAGGTTAAAAACAATGATTTAGACCTATACTTTATTTATTCAAAAGCTGAAAACTAATCAATGAAGTGATTTAATGCTAGCCGATTTCAGGGAAGAAACACTACAAAGTTTCGGGATTTGATTAGTAATCAAATCGGCAGCAAGGTAAGGATTTTGGTTGCGTTAATCCTTCGGGATTTGGCTCTTTTAGCCGAATGGCTCATTGCTAACAGGTTTAGGGTTGGCCGAACATAGGAACTAAGGATCTAGGATGCTAGATCGGGATTTTTGGGATTTCAGTGAAGGCGTTAAGTGAATCAGGTGTGTACCCCGCACTAAGCCTAAATAGATTTATGGTTATGTCTTAATAAATGTATTAATATGAATATGCAAGATGTGGCTAAGGGTACCATGCAATGGTACAAAGTACTCAAGTACGTTTTCCTACTCCTACTATGAGTAGAATATGATCTGTACAGCACATATGTAAAATTAGAAGAATGTGAATAAGAAATATGACATGGTTTATGCATATTTGTATGACATGGGGCATATGGGTTATATGGAAAGGGGAAGTGATCCGTGGTTTATACCACAAATATCTCGAATGTGGTGACTTGGTCACATAATCAAATGTGGTGACTCATGTCACAAAATTTTATCTGTGGCAATGCCACAATATATATAAGAGGCGATGAGCACGCTCGTCTGCAGCCGATCGCTTCGATGATGTGTAGCGGATGGAGGGTTGACTTAGTAGTCCCCACGGTGTGATGGTTGGTACGGGTGATGTGTAGTGGATGGTACCTAGGTTTGGGTTCGGGAATGCATCATTATTTGTAAATTGTGATATGTGTATGTATGATCTGATATGCCTGAATCATTAGGACTTAGTGTGGTTGTTATACACTGAGTCTGTTTGACTCACCCCTTTGTGGAATATGTTTTTAGGTGACGCTCAGTAATGGACCGGGTCGGCAGGAGCTTAGTGGTGGCCATGCTCAGCTCAGAGTTTATTTTTAATTTGGACTTCAAATTTTCTTTTCCGTATTTGGATTTATTCGGGTTTTTGTTTTTGATGTAATAAGGCCATAGTATGAACTGTTTACGCTTGCATTTTAATTATTTTGGTACGATACAAATTTTATTAAATTAATGCTTAAGTAATCTTTCTTAAAATAACCCTCAAATGTTTTGACATCTAAATACAAATGATTTCCAACTTAAAGCTAAATCTTTAACAAATTCGGTATGTCTTTTGATCTAAAAACATGGTTTTTATAAATCCCTGATTTCAAGAATAGCAATGTTTTCAATTAAACCCAACACAAATCAGACTTTCTTCAAAACCACCCAAGTTTTCCAAAATAACATACGAATTTGAAAAAAAAAAAGTTTTACTCCAGGAACATACCAGATTCAATCGAGACTCGTGGGCCAGGTTTGGGGTGTTTCAGGGATCCCTCCTTCAGCAGAGTTTAATTCCAACACAACCACCTGTCGCCCCAACTTAGCAAAACAAATATCCCTTTTTGCTTGCAATGGGATTCAAACCCTTGCCCTCTCCTATGCTCCAGACGCTACATGCCACCACAACACAAGCTCCTTTTGTGTCATAAAACATGTGCAACTAAATATAAGCCTATGGGCCAAAGTCTAAGTTCATTTAAAAATTAATCAAAATGAAATGCAAATGCAAAGACTTGAACCTTGGACCCCTTGCTTCCTCTATGGCGTCACTTCCTTGTCTCCCATGTGGCGCCATTTGTGACTAGACCACAACTCTTTTTGTGTCATTTTTCTCCACATTTTATTCTTGAAGCCTACTTACTAACTTCCAGGGTTTTATTCACCTAAAACCAATTTTTTTCCTAAAGCCCAGGTTTGATCCCCAGGACTTCATAGAAGCCCCCTAACCTTCTAAAATCACTCACTTAATAGGTCCAACTTGCATTAGTGCCATTCTCTTGTTCTAAAAAATTTTAAACGCTCCCATCGCCAAGGCCCAATAGGCCCAATTCTACTAGGCCCAAATTCGGGGCGTTACAATAATTGTTGCAAATTATGTTTAATTTTGCTAAAATCTATTTCATTTATATAGTTTGCATATTTAGGATAATTTTCATTAGGGATCATAGCATTTATTTTAATATATTTAATTTTAATCACCACTTCTCAATCATATTGTGTTTTTATTTACCAAATTGTTAATATAATTATACAAATTAAATGACTTAGCACAAGTACAATCCCTGTGGAGACGATAACTCGGTACTTACTTATTACTTGATAACGACTGTGTACACTTGTACAAACCTATGCGTTACAACACTATGTGGTTTGTAGGGATGGGTGGGTGTTTTATACCCCATGTGGTGTGTTGGGATGGTCGGAGCTGGTGTGTAGAGGATAGGGGTAGGACTCTACATATCTATTTGTTTCTGATAATCTGATTCTGTCAAGGACTTATGTCCATGTCTGATCTGTTACGTGATAATATGAGTTAATATGCATGTAAGTTTTCATTGAGTTATACACTGAGTTTTTGAAAGCTCACATCTGTTTGTCTGTTCTGTCCAGAAAATCCTCAGACACAGGCTAGTCGGTGCGACGGAGGCTTAGCGGTGACCACTAGTTTGGAACTAGTTTTAAATAATTGAGAATTTTTTTAAGCTTCTAGATTTTCTTTGAGAGTTTTGTAATTTTAAGACTCTCTGGACTATTGGTTTTAAATTTTTGGATTTGGATGCGTTTATGATTTTTATCTTATGACGTTTTACAAAACCACGATTTTACGTAAACAAATGTTTTTAAAAATACAAACTCGTTTTGTTTTAAAATATAACGACTTTCAAACTTCTACTGTAAATTTTTATTTTACTTAAAAGAACAAGCAATTGATGGTTTCATTAAAGATTATAACAATAAGTTTCTCTTAAAATGAAAACTCTCTCCTTTAGTTATAAACTGTACGAGGTTTTAACATGATAAGTTTAGTTTCAAAACCCTTCTTCATAATATTTCCAGATTTGGCCATAATGTTTAGGCCGGGTTTGGAATGTTACATTTAGTGGTATCAAAGCCAGGTTACAAAACTCGAGTTGTGAATTTTGGGTTCAAAATTGCATTTGTAAAAGAACTAATATTCAAACAAAGATTGTTTTTTTTTAGTGAAGTATGTGGTACACCGAGTCTTTGGTGCCGATCTTGTAATTACTTTTGAACTTAGAAATACTGTAGTCAGAATTGTCTGAAGCTATCCTGAGTTAGTGAGAGACTAAAACTTCTGGAAGATTTTTGAATCTTCTGATAAATACTTAAAGCAAAATATACTTGCTAATAAATACTAAAACTGATGCATAAAAATTTTGTAATGTAGATAAAACTTTGAAACAATGAGTGCTCGTGGAATGCGTGGTCTTGATATTAGTGGGTGCAGCGGGCGTCGTAGGGTGACTCGAGCTAAGTCTTCCTCATTGGGCAGTATGCCAGATTTGGATACGAGCGAGACACCGACTACACTTACTACCCAGATCGGGTCTTAAAGCTGCTCAGCTAGGGACAATGCACTGTCCCAAGCCATGCTGAGAGTTTTGGAGAGGGTCACCGAACCCCATTCTAGATCTGGGGGTCATGGGTCAGTAACTGAATGATTCCGGTCCAATGAAGCTGAAGTATTTAGTGGTGTCACTAAAGTCGCCTCTAATATGGCCGAATATTGGTTGGAAGCTACAGAAAAGATAATGAATGATATTGACTGCACTCTTGAGTAAAAACTAAAGTGTGTAGTATCTTTGCTTTGCGACGAGGCATATTGGTGGTGGTTATCGGTTGAGAAAGGTACTCAATTGGATCGTCTTAATTAGGATTATTTCAAAACCACCTTTCAGGGGAAGTGTGTAGCAGAGAGTTATGTGGATACTCGCGTGAGTTCATGAATCTCACGCAACTAGACAAGATTGTGGCCAAGTATGAGGTCGAATTTCTGAGACGTTGAATTTTTGAGACTCAGTAGCTACGCACGAGGGATGGTGGAATCTGAGTACGAAAAGTGTGTTTATTTTTAGGATGGTCTGAAGGACAGTCTGAGGGTTTTGATAGCTCTACAGAGGGAGTGAGAGTTCACTATTTTGGTAGAAAAGGTGAAGATAGTCGAAGAGGTTAAGCGTGTGGAGCGCCAGAATAGGGACCGAGAGAGGGGCAAGAATAAGAGGGATTCGGAGCTCTTTAGTTCTGCTCAGAGGCCTAAGAAACTGGCCAGATTTAATGGAACTTCTAGAGTGGGAGTTCCAGTTACTCCTACTGGGGTTCAGCTGTGCAATGACTATGGTAGGCGCCATACGGGTGAGTGTTGTAGAAGGTCGGAGGAATGTTTGCATTGTGGGTAGATGAAGCATCAGATTAGAGAGTGCTGATAGCATTTTGATCAGATGCAAGCTTTGGTTCTAGGTTTTGTTCGACCATAGAGGGCAGTACAGCAGCCATCTAAGGGCCGTGGTTCGGCCAGGGTTGCTAATGGTTTGGGCAGAGGACAGAGACCACCGAGCAGAAGTGCTAATCAAACTGAGGTAAGGCAGCCTGCGCTGGTGTATGCTACTCGATGCCGTGAGGACAGAGATGCTCTTGATGTGATTACAGGTACGTTCCTTATTTATGGTGTTCCTTATTTTGCATTAGTAGATATAGGGTCAATACACTCTTACGTAGCTAGCTCTGTCTCTAAAAACTTGGGGATTGCGGTTGAGAGTACTTTGGGTTATGAGGTATTACCGATGAATTCAAAACACATAGCATACATTTATCAAACATAAACCATTCATTCTCATAAATCATTCAGCATGATTACATTGTCCCCTATAAGGGCCTACAAGGCCTTAAACATGCTTTAGAAGTGGTTCGGGACTAAACCGATAACATATGAAATTTTTTGGAAACTTAGAAAAATTTCAACCATACAAGGGTCACACGCCCGTGTGAACAGGCTGTGTGCCTCACACGGTTTCAGACACTCCCGTGTTTCAGGTCATGTGGAAATAGGGCATACATATTGACTTAGGTCACACGGCCAACCACACGCCCGTGATCTAGACTGTGTGTCTAGCCTGTGTGCCCTTCGAAATGGCCACACACGCCCATGTACGAAGCCGTGCCAAACCTATAAGGTATATTGACTTATACAACATGGCCAAGTCACACGCCCGTGTGCTAAGCCGTGTGCCAATTAGGGGGTATACTAACTTGTACCACACTGCCAGTCACACGCCCGTGTGTGAGACTATGTGGAGCATACTGACTTCAATTCAATTTCACCACCACGGGACACACGGTCGTGTAACATGACTGTATGTCACACACGGCTGAGGCACACGCCTATGTCTCTACCCGTGTCGACAAAAATAGGCCATTTGCAAGGCCAATTTGCCACCTCAACTTCAATGTACCTACACAAGGCAAAATGGTACCATTTCATCATACAATTAAGCAGCCAAAATCATCAACGAAATGCACAATTCATACCATTATAATTTCATCTATTCCAATTCTCAAGTCACCACCATTTACTTAGCCAAAACAATATAAAACAATATGGTTCATTTACCATAATTCACATAGCCATTATAACTTCTATAATTTCTTAGTTACAACCATGCCAAAACAAACCAAAATAAGCCATCACTCATGGCTATATATATACAAACCAAAATATGTACATTTACAAGCCATTTCTAATAGCCAAAAACACATCGATATTAACATCATTTACAAGCCAAATCTCATGGCTATGATCACAACCAAAATACTATATCTAGCCAATACATGCCATATACCATAATGTATAACTCAAAAGTACCAACATAGATGTTTGATAGTGTGATGATGTACCCAACGACTCCCGGATCCGAGCTAGCCTTGATTCACTATAAAACATAGAAAAATAACATGAAGTAAGCTTCATAGCTTAGTAAGCTCGTATGTGAATAACTTATTTCATAGAATAAATGCAAATCAACCAATTACACATGACAAAACCATATACACAGTAAGTACAAACCTTTCTCATGTCTCAGAATATGATCAAATACAAACTCATCGAACTTTCACTATTTAATACTCGAATAGGTTCTGTACGTACCTGTATCGCCTCGTACAAACCTCTTTCTCAACCACATCATTTGTTTACCCGTTCAACCATTCAGAATAGAAATCAAATACTCAGGAGTCTCGTACGATAAGTACCTTTACCATGGCCCATAGCCAAATCAAGGTAAGATATCCAAAGAATTATTATCATGGCCCGAAGCCAAATCATCAGATATGCATGGCCCGAAGCCAAATTGATAAAATACGCACCCAAGGTGCTAATATCATGTCCCGAAGCCAACTCAATGTATCACTTACTGACATGTCAATAGTATCCAAAACTATTCTTAAGGTTCAACTGGGCTTTCACACTTTTCGTTTCTATCATCAAATGCATCCGTAAAGTCATTTTCATAATTCATACATTAACCATAATCCCGTTTTAACAATTTATGAAATATTAAATCATTTTAAAATACATTTATTATGTAATCATCACCTCGTATTTGGAATTGACAGATCGGGTCGACTACTCGATAACCTTACTTTTCCTTCGATCTAAATCCGAATTCTTTCTTTCTTGATCTATATGGATTAAAAATTAACTTATTTATTCATCTACTCTTTCAATTAATCCAAAAATACACATTTGGGCATTTTTACACATTAGCCCCTAAACTCTCATATTTAATTAATTTAGTCCCTATTTCATAAATACACAAAATTCACACAATTCAACAAAACCCATGCTTGGCCGAATTATATATAGGTCCCTAGCTGTCCAAAACTTTCATTTATTTCGCATTTCAACCACCCAATTTGGACATTTCACAATCTAATCCCTATTTTGCATTTTCATCAAAAATCACTTAACAAAACATGTAAAACTATCATCAAGCTTTCATATTTCAACATTAAACATCAAAGAACACATATATTCAACATTAAACGTTGAATAATTCTTTTCGTGCGGCTTCAACTATCTCGAGGCATAAGCTACAACTTTGCCTTCCTGCATCAAAGCACAACCCAGGCCATTTAACGATGCATCACTGAAAAATACGAATTCTTTACCCGACTCGGGCTAAACTAACACTGGTGCCTCTGTCAATAATGCTTTCAACTGCTTGAAGCTCTACTGACACTTTTCTGACCACTCAAATTTAACATCTTTTTGAAGCAATCCTGTTATCATAGTCGCAATCATCGAAAAGCCTTTCACAAATCGTCTATAATAGCCGGTTAGTCCCAAAAAACTACAGACTTCGAATACATTTCTCAAAGGCTTCCAATCTATAATTGTAGAAATTTTGCTCGGGTCAACTCGGATACCCGCGGCTGAAACTATATGTCCCTGAAAACCAACCTCTCGTAGCCAAAACTCACATTTGCTGAACTTTACAAACAACTGTTTATCTCTCAAAGTTTGTAACATGATTCTCAAATGCTCGGCATGCTCAGATTCATCATGAGAGTAAATCAAAATGTCATCAATAAAAACAACTACGAATCGTCTAAGTAGGGCCTGAAAATCTGGTATCATATCCATAAAAACAGTAGGTGCATTTGTTAGTCCGAAAGGCATAACAAGAAATTCGTAGTGTCTGTACATTTGAGTTTTTAACTCGCAAATGGTAATAACCCAATCACAAATCAATTTTTGAAAACACTATTGTCTCTTTTAACTGATCAAACAAATCATCTATTCATGGAAAAGGGTATTTATTCTTGATCGTCACGTTGTTGAACTGTCGATAGTCTATACACATTCTTATCGTGCCATCTTTCTTTTTCACAAATAACACTGGTGCACCCCAAGGAGAGAAACTCGGTCTAGCAAAATCTCTATTTGTCAACTCTTGCAACTGAGCTTTCAATTCTTTTAACTCTGTCGGAGCCATTTTGTACGGAGCTATCGATATCGGCGTTGTTCCCGGTACTAACTCAATACCAAACTCAACCTCTCTAATAGTTGGTAAACCTGATAACTCTTCGGGAAATACAACTGGATACTCGCACACAACTGGTACTAATTCAATCTTTGTTTTTGTCACTTTCGTATCAAGTACATAAGAAAGATAAGCTTCACACCCTTTTCTCACAGATTTCTGAGCTAACATAGACGAGATCACAACTGGAAAACTATTCAGATCATTAGATTCAATTCTAATAGTCTCATTATTCTGACATTTCAGTTCAATTGTCTTTCATCTACAATTCACTATAGCATCATACATCGTTGGCCAATCCATACCCAAAATCACATCAAATTCATCAAATGGCAACAACATCAGATTAGCCGAAAAATAGAAATCCCGATTCATTAACGGACAATTCTTACAGACTTTATCAACCAAAACACATTTGCCTAAAGGGTTTGATACTCTAATTAGAAATTCAGTAGACTCTACAGGCAAAGTCTTACTAGATACTAAATTTATACATATATAAGAATGAGTTGATCCTGGATCTATTGATGCAATCATATTAGTATCATAGAGAGTGAAGCCGGTGATAACATTTAGAGATAACGCTTCTTCGCGAGCACGAATAGCGTAGGCTCTAGCAGGTGCTCTGGCCTCGAATCTCACAGCTAAATCATTTGTCGCCCCTCTACTACCACTTACATTTCTGGCAATTCTAGGTGGTCTACCTCTATTCGATGTGTTACTTGGTCTCACATTCTGAACTCTATCTTTCTCATCCAGCTCAGGGCAATCTCGAATGAAGTGATCTAGCGAACCACATTTGTAACAGGCTTTATTACTTTTATTCCAGCATTCTCCAACATGTCGTCTCCCACACTGCTGACACTCGGGTTTGTTGTCTCTCACACTGCCAACACTCGATACTGATGTAGCTTAAGCTTTAGAACTTGATTATTGTTTTCTACGATCCCTGTTCAAATATTCATTTGAAGTATTTGGCCGAGCATATGAATCTCTCGATTTCTTTGATGAAGAATGATACGACTTACTCATCGATCTTTTTCTCGAGTCTCTAACTTTGGAATCTGCTTTTCTCCTTTCTTTCCTTAGATCCTCGGCTTTACAAGCCTTTTCAACCAGAACGAAAAGTTCTTTCAACTCTAGAATTTTTACTAGTAGTTTTATATTTTCCTTCAACCCATCAATGAACCACTTACACATAATTTCTACAGTAGAAACATATTCTCTAGCATACTTACTCAACTGTACAAAATCTCTTTCATACTCAGTTACAGTTATTCGGCCTTGTCTTAATTTTAGAAACTCTTTGTGCTTTTGATCGAGAAATCTTTGACTGATGTATTTCTTTCAGAATTTGGATTGAAAGAACTCCCAAGTAACTCGTTCTTTTAGAACTACATATATCAAAGTGTTCCACCATTGATACGCGGTGTCTCTCAGTAAAGATACAACATATTTAATACATTCATCAGGAGTACAAGACAATTTATCGAATACTCGAATTGTATTTTCAAGCCAGAACTCAGCTCTCACAACATCATCATCAGTAGTAGCCCGAAACTCTTCAGCCCCATATTTATGAATCTTATCTACTGGCGGCTTGTTCAACCGTATCAGATCTATAATTTGAGGAAGAACAGGGATTTGTTGAGGAATAGGTGGGGTGGAGGTTGTTGACCAACTGAATTCGTTCGAACGAACTCCGTGAATCACTCATTCATTATTTGGAAAAAAAAGTATTGTTTAGCCTCTCCCTCGTGGCTACTCGTTACAGGCCTAGAATCAGATGACACTGCCCCTTGAGTAGGAACGAGCGCATTACACTCTACATCATCAGCTACAGCTCGTTCAGGGTCTATTACTATACGAACACACAATTTAAGCTGTCAGTAATCATCACACTATCGCAGAGTATATGCTAGTCCTAGAATCGATTAAACCATAGCTTTGCTACCAATAAAATGTTACACCCCTAACCCGTATCCGTTGCCAGACTAGGGTTACGAGGTATTACTGATCAATTCACAACATATAGCATACATTTATCAAACATAAACCATTCATTCTTATAAATCATTCAACACGATTACATTGTCCCTTATAAAGGCCTACGAGGACTTAAACATGCTTTAGAAGTTGTTCGGGACTATACTGATAACATATGAAATTTTTTGGAAACTTAGAAACATTTCAACCATACAGGGGTCACACACTCGTGTGAACAGGCCGTGTGCCTCATACAGCTCCAGACACGCTTGTGTTTCAGGCCGTGTGGAAACAGGGCATACATACTGACTTTGGTCACATGGCCAACCACACGTCCATGTGTCTAGCTTGTGTGCCCTTTGAATTGGCCACACACGTCCGTGAACAGGCCGTACCAAACCTATAGGGTATACTGACTTATGCTACACAGCCAAGTCGCAAGCCCGTGTGCTAGGTCGTGTTCTAATTAAGGGGTTATACTGACTTGTACCACACGGCCAGTCACACGCCCGTGTCTGAGACCATGTGCAGCATACTGACTTCAATTCAATTTCACCACCAGGGGACACACGGCCGTGTAACATGACCGTGTGTCACACACGGCTGAGACACACGCCCGTGTCTCTACCCGTGTGGACAAAAATAAGCCATTTACAAGGCCAATTTGCCACCTCAACTTCAATGTACCTACACAAGGCAAAATGGTACCATTTCATCATATAATTAGGCAGCCAAAATCATCAACCAAACGCACAATTCATACTATTATAATTTCATCTATTCCAATTCTCAAGTCACTACCATTTACTTAGCCAAATACATGCCAAAACAATATCAAACAATATGGTTCATTTACCATAATTCTCATAACCATTATAACTTCCATAATTTCTTGGTTACAACCATGCCAAAACAAACCAAAATAAGCCATCACCCATGGCTATATATATACAAACCAAAACATGTACAATTACAAGCCATTTCTAATAGCCAAACACACATCAATATTAATATCATTTACAAGCCAAATCTCATGGCTATGATCACAACCAAAATACCATATCTAGCCAATACATGCCATATACCATAATGTATAATTCAAAAGTACCAACATAGATGTTTGATAGTGCGATGATGTTCCCAATGACTCCCGGATTTGAGCTAGCCTTGATTCACTATAAAACATAGAAAAATAACACGAAGTAAGCTTCATAGCTTATAAGCTTGTATGTGAATAACTTATTTCATCGAATAAATGCAAACCAACCAATAACACATGACAAAAGCATATACACATTAACTACAAACCTTTCTCAGGTCTCAAAACATGATCAAATACAAACTTATTGAACTTTCTCTATTTAATACTTGAATAGGTTCTATACGTACCTGTATTGCCTCGTACTAACATCTTTCTCAACTACATCATTCGTTTACCCGTTGAACCATTAAGTATAAAAATCGGATACTCAGGAGTCTTGTACGATAAGTACCTATACCATGGCCTGTAGTAAAATCTAGGTCACTTATCCAAAGAACTATTCTCATGGCCCAAAGCCAAATCATCCGATATGCATAGCCCGAAGCCAAATCTTTAAAATACGCACCGGAAGTGCTAATATCATGGCCCAAAGCCAACTCAACGTGTCACTTATTGACATGTCAACAGCATCCAAATCTAATATTAAGGTTCAACTAGGCTTTCACACTTTTCGCTTCTATCATCGAATGCATCCGTAAAGTCGTTTTCACAATTCATACATCAACCATAATCCCATTTTCACAATTTATGCACTATTAAAGCATTTTAACATACATTTATAATCTAACCATCACATACGAACTTACCTCATATTTGAAATTTACAGATCGAGTTGACTACTTGATAACCTTACATTTCCCTCCATCTAAATCCGAATTCTTTCTTTCTTTATCTATATGGATTCAAAGTTAACTTATTTATACATCTACTGATTCAATTAATCCAAAAATACACATTTGAGCATTTTTACGCATTAGCCCCTAAACTCTTGCATTTAATCAATTTAGTCCCTATTTCACAAATACACAAAATTCACACAATTCAACAAAACCCATGCTTGGCCGAATTATATATAGGTCCGTAGCAGTCCAAAACTTTCATTTATTTCACATTTCTACCACCCAATTTGCATATTTCACAATTTAATCCTTATTATGCATTTTCATCAAAAATCACTTAACAAAACATGTAAAACTATCATCAAGCTTTCATATTTCAACATTAAATATCAAAGAACATATAAATTCAACAATGGTAATTTAACGTCTCGAATTTTGGGCCTAAAAGTATTGGGCCTTATGTATGGATCAGTAATGAAGCTATACATAAGTATTTAATTGTGCAGGGGAATGACACAATCAAATGTCTGTTCAAGTGGTTAAGGGTCCTGAGAGGAGTTGGAAAAATCCTAGGTTCAAACCCGGGCGTTAGTAAAAATTTTGGTTTTAAGTGGATAAAATCCTAGATGCTTGGATGTAGGCCTTTTAAATTATTGTGTCAAAAGAATGACACAAAGAAGCATGTGGTCTAGTGGTTGTGGCGTCATTAGGGTTGCAAGGGAGGGTTCAAGTCTTGGCTCTTGTAATTTATTTTGGTTTTTCTTTTAAAGGAACCTGGACTTTGGCCTTTAGACCTCTTAATTAATTGAAGGTAAAATGTGACACAAAGAACCTGTTGGTGCAGTGGTGGTGGCGCTACATGTGTGGCAAGGAGTCTAAAGTTGGAAGCTTGGCGTGCCCAATTGTATGTTTATTTTGCTACTTGTGCTGGGGAGGTGTTAGAACTAGACTGGAACTCTGTGGTTGAATTGTTCATAAGAATTTGAATTGAATTTGAATGAGGAGTTGGAGTAAATCAAGGAGAAAATTCAGTGGAGGGATTGATGGAGTTTTTAAAGAATTTTGAAATGGGAGAAGTTGGAGCCGATTGGGGGGAGTCTTGTTTATGCAAATTCGGCTAGGGAGTGCATTTGGTGCATTTTCAGCAATTGCTTTCTTTTATACTGATTTATTTTAAATTTCAAGAAGGGTTTTCAATGAAAACATGGTTTTCAAAAAACACTTCAATGTGACACGTCAAATTCGGCCATAACGTCTAGGCTGGGTTTGAGGTGTTACATTTAGTGGTATCAGAGTCAAGTTGCAAAACTTGACTGTGGAATGGGTTTTCAAATTCTAGATTTCAATAAGTTGTTTTTCAAGATGTGAAGGGTTTGAGATATTTCTTCTGTAAAGTGTGGCACACCGAGTGTCCGGCGCCGAATCCTTAAGTTTCTAAAATTGTTCTTTGTTTTCGTTAAAAAGTAATAGATAGAGATACTATGATTTCTTAGATACCAGACTGTATTGCTGCACTTAAAGTTGGAGTTTGTTTTTATACTATGTGTATTCTGGAAATGATATGCGTGTGATATACATCCGCTCTGATGGATAGATGGTGTGATGCGTGCATGTATTATTAGGACCAGAGTACGCAGCGAGAGCGTAGTGTGGTAGGCTGGGAGGTGCGACTATTCTGATTGTTGGAAATTTCGAGGACAAAATTTCTTTAAAGGAGGTAGAATTGTAATGCCCCGAATTTTAGGCCTAGAAGTATTGGGCCTTGTGTATGGATTAGTAAGGAGGCTGTACATAAGTATTTAATTGTGCAAGGGAATGACACAATCAAATGTCTGCTCAAGTGGTTAAGGGTCCTAAGAGGAGTTGGAAAAGTCTAAGGTTCAAACCTTGGCTTTAGCAAAAATTTTGGTTTTAAGTGGATAGAACCCAGGATGCTTGGATGTAGGCCTTTTAAATTAGTGTGTCAAAAAAATGACACAAGGAAGCATGTGGTCTAGTGGTTGTGGCGTCATTAGGGTTGCAAAGGAGCCTGGGTTCAAGACTTGGCTCTTGCAATTTTTTTTTGGTTTTTCTTTTAAAGGAACCTAGACTTTGGCCTTTAGACCTCTTAATTAATTGAAGGTAAAATGTTACACAAAGAACCTGTTGGTGCAGTGGTGGCGGCGCTACATGTGTGGCAAGGAGTCTAAGGTTCGAGGCTTGGTGTGCGCAATTGTATGTTTATTTTGCTGCTTGTGCTGTAGAGGTGTTAGAATTGGACTGGAACTCTGTGGTTGAATTGGTCATAAGAATTTGAATTGAATTTGAATGGGGAGTTGGAGTAAATTAAGGAGAAAATTTAGTGGAGGGATTGGTGGAGTTTTTAAAGGATTTTGAAATGGGAGAAGTTGGAGCCGATTGAGGGGGTCTTGTTTAGGCAAATTCGGTTGGGGAGTGCATTTGGTGCATTTTCAGAAATTGCTTTCTTTTATGCCAATTTGTTTTAATTTCTCTTCTATCTATAGAGCCAAATATTGCCATAGACCTTTTTGTGTTTTTCCCGTTTCGATTTTCTTTATTCTCTTCTCCCTATTTCCTATTTTCTTGATGTGAGCTGAATTCAACCTCTCTTTCTCTGCCTTCATTCCTTTTCCCTTCTCTATCGATCAAAAGTTTCGACCTACAATCGTTTTGACGAGTCATTTCTCCAGCCTCTGAAGTGCCGAATCTGTTCTTCTCTTGTGTGTTGATTAAGTTCAATTTATCTGGTTGGCCGATTGTTAAGGGTAAGTGGTTATGTGCTTTCAAATACTAGCCGAACGTCTGGTTCTCTTATTGGTCGTGTGTTTTCCTTAGGATAGTAATTGTTTAACCTTTGTTATTAATATTGATGCTTAATAGATAATGTGGTGGCACAGATAAACCACAAGGAGGTGATATCGACTCATAATCAAACGGCTTAGGAAGTATAAGCCAACTCAATCAAGGTAAGGTGGTGAATGTTTTGGGGCTAAGTATTAAGAAGGTGGTATGTTTATGTGACTATTAAGGTTGGTTGTAACCCTATCAACATGTGATTAATCGTGTGTTGGGAATCGATATAGGTCTTGGTACTCAAGGATTATTCGCTTTCTTCTCAACAAAGGTGTGTAACAGTACCCGGTATTCGATGATCGGCTGAAAAGCAGAGAGTATGTGTTGTTTACACTACTATGACTGTAGATCAGTAAAATGCCAAAAAGTCAGAAATATGGCGTATGATGCCACACGAGCATGCGATCGTGCGTGTGGTGAACTAAGCCCACGAACATGGGCATTAGTCTGTAGAGGCTACCACGAGCGCTCTCGTGGTATTGGGCTGTTTTGGGCCTCGTTGGGCTGAAGTGGGCTGTGCGGGCCCAATGGGCTTGTGGGCCTACACGGGTAGAATGTATGTGATGTGGTAAGTGTTGTTTGGACTGTGACATTTGGATAACTATGGTTATTTCTGGGATAAATGAGCCACACGAGTATGTGGGCCCACTTGGGCCGAGTAATGGGCCTTAGGCCTATTTACACCGTTGTGTCTATTTGGGTTACTTAAGTCACTCGAGGCGACGGTGGACCTTCTGTTGGGTCACTGAGACCCCAATTTGTAAAATTACTGAAATACCCTCGGATTCTAAAATTACCAAAATACCCCCCAATTTGTGAAATTTCCACAGTACCCTCAGATTATGAAATTACCAAAATACCCTTAGATTGTGAAATTATCGAAATACCCCTGATTTGTGAAATTATCGAAATACCTTTGGATTGTGAAATTCCCGAAATACCCCAATTTGTGAAATTACCGAAATACCCTTGAATTGTGAAATTATTGAAATACCCCTGATTTATGAAATTATCGAAATACCCCCAGTTTGTAAAATTACCTGTAATATCCTAAAATTGGGCTTATGCATTTTTTCTTAATTTTATGATATAGCATGTCTATTGTGATATGAATGTGTTGTGTGCATTTTTAGAACCTTGGAAATGTAAGGAAATATCTTGGAAATGTAAGGAAATGTCTTGGAAATGCAAGGAAATGTCTTGGAAATGTAAGGAAATGCCTTAGAAATGTTAAGTTTTAAAGTTTAAAAGAGGGAACTAAGGCAAGGTGGCCTTAAGAAAATTTATGGAGGAAATATGACATAAAATTGGGCTTGGAAAAGTGGCTTGGAGGTGCCACTTAAGGCTCTGGAAATGACGCCATACACTGTGCAAGGAGGGCTTATGTTCGAGTCGTGAGGGAAGCAAATAAAAGTTTTATTTTTGCGCCATGGGGAAGAGGTAATGGACGGCATTAAGGCATTAAGGGAGGAGTTTAAATTCTTTTAAAATTTCGGCTAAGGGGTAGATAAATGATGATTTATTTTAGATTATTTTTAAGAGATAAATGAGGGATTATTCTTTAATTTTTAAATAAAGAGATAAGGAGGAAAAGAAGGGAGAAGTGATGGCCAAAAAAGGGAGTCTTGGCCTAGTAATTTCGGTAATAGGAGGAAAAGAGAGGCCATTCTGCATTATTTTCTTTTTCTATTCTTTTGAAGCCTCTGCCGAAATTCTCTTGTCATCTCCTCTATTTTCTCTTTTGACAAAATCGCAAGCTCTCTCTCTCAAAGACTCACCATTGCCGAATCCTCCATCTCTATTCTTCATCTTCTTCTTTTTTCTTCTCCAATCCAATCCATCAAAAGCCGAAACCCCAAAGACAACCCCCTAGCCGATTGTCCATTAACATCAAAAGCCGAAACCTTTTTGATCACTATCTAGTCTCCATAGCCCAATCTTTGAGGGGCTTCAAGCAAGGGTGTGTCGACTTCTATAGTAAGGGTAAGGATCTATTATTATCATTATATTTCTTTTCTTTAAGTCCAAGATTAAGATTCTAATGCCAATTGTGTCTCTTGGCCGAAACTACAAAGGATCTTTCGGGATTTTGTCTATTGTCAGCTACTAGGAGAAGAGATCCTCCGGGAGTTATAGATCTAAGGTAAGAAAAGTATGGTTTAGGCCAAAGGCCACTTGATTAAATTCATAAAGCAATTGGAAATTAGTTCTAACATGTGTTTTTAGGGATTTCGACAGAAACTATAACCAAGGGGTTATTTCGGGATTTAAGAATCTTAAGGTAAGTGACTATGAATATTTGGCCAAGGCCCCGTTTTAGTATTTAGATTTATTTTTATGTGTTTAAGCTGGAAACTAATCTATGAAGGGATTTAATATCAGCCGATTACAAGGAGGGGAGTCTACAACGTTCCGGGATTTGATTAGTAATCAAATCGGCAAGGTAAGGATTTTTGGTTACAATAATCCTTCGGGATTTAACCTTATAGCCGAATAGGCTTTTCCCTAAAATACTAAGTGTGGCCGAATGTAGAGAGTTAAGGATCTAAGGCAGTAGATCGGATTTCAGGATATCAGTGAATTTGTTAAGCCAATCAGGTGTGTACCCCACACTAAACCTTAATAGTTTTATGGTATTGATTATATGCATGTGTTAATATGAATGTGGAAAATATGGCTAAGTACCATGCTATGGTACAAAGTACCCAGGTACGTTTCCTACTCCTACTAGGAATATAAAGATATGTTATATATAACATGTGAAAAGTGATAAGAATGCGAATTAAGGCATGATGTGCATGATATGTATGATATAGGGCATTCGAGTTATATGAAAAGGGGAAGTGAATGTGGTGACTTCGGTCACATTATCTGAATGTGGTGACTTCAGTCACATTATCTGAATGTGGTGTCACATGACACAAATATTATCTGGTGGCTATGCCACGAATTTTATAAGGGCGATGAGCATGTCGTCTGCAATGCAAATTATCTCGATGGTGTGTAGCGGATGGAGGGTTGACTTAGTAGTCCCCATGGTATGCAGGATGGTACGGGTGATGTGTAGCGGATGGCATATAGGTTTGGGTTCGGGTTGCATCACTTTTTCCTATCTGATATACGAATATGTATGTGATATGATAATGTATGCCTGAGTTATTAAATTTTAGTGTTGGTTACACATTGAGTCTATTTGACTCACCCCGTTGGGGAACTTTTTCTTCCAGGTGACGATCAGTGACGGACCGGGTCGGCAGAAGCTTAGGGGTGGCCATGCTCAGCAAGGAAGTTATTATTTGGACTTTTTATTTTTACGTACTTTGAATTTAATTTTGGGTTTCAATTTGATGTAATAAGGCCATAGTTGAACTACTTATTTTACTTTGATTTATTATGTTATGGATATTTATCAATTAAAGTTTTAATATATTTATTTCTAATATAAACTCTAAGTGTTTTGTCACCTAAACTAAAGAATTTTTAATAAAAGATAACCTTGTTTTCAAATCGAGCCCAACCCAACAAAAAAATAATGTTTCTTTCAAAACACACAGTTTCTTTTCAAAGTAACTAAAGAATTTGAACCGAATTACATCGAGGAACATACCAGATCCGGTCAAGGCTCGTGGGCCGGGTTTGGGGTGTTTCAGCTTGGTATCAGAGCCCAGCTTTAAACTCTCAGCTTGGGGTTTAAGGCCCTAAACATTTTCAAATCGAGCTCAAATGAGTTTTATGAAAATATTTTTGGAAATAAGCAGGTTTCTGGCATGGCACCTAAGTCTCCGACCCGAAGTCCACCAGGTAAGCACCCCTATCCATTGTGTGATTTATGATATGAATTTCAGAAGGGTAGGATTGGAACGTAGATCAGAATATTAAGTATGTGAACCCTAGGACTAGTTTACCCCAACTATTACATAAGACTTTAATTCCTAATTAAACAAACCTATGGCTAAGTCGCCGAGTTAGGGTGTGGCAACCCACATGCGCATGTCTAGGATTGGATCCTAAGAGCACAGTACTTAGCGCAAATCCTAGTGACTCACCACCTCTTCACTGAATCCTACCTAGTGCGTAGCTTCGGTTCACCCTAACCAAGAGGACTCAGTCACAGGCTAAACACAATAACTAAAACTCGAAAAGGATTAGCCACGTTTTCCTGGAAACCCTGGTTTTTAAAAATCAACAAACTACTCTTTTGAATTGTGAAAATTGTGATTTTTAAAAAAAAAATTCCTAAAAATTTCTAAGTTACAAATTTACCTAAATACCCCTGGTTGTAAAATTACAAAAATGCCCTTGGGTTTATAAAATGTCCAAACTACTCATAGTTTTATCAAAAATTTCCTTACTTTATGACAAGTACAAAAACCCTAATTTGTAAAATATCAAAATACCTTGATTTTGGAAAATTACGAAATTGCCCCTAACTTGCAAATTACCAAAATGACCCTAATTTCTAAAATTTTTGCAACATCACCGTTTTGGAAAACAAATTCTCAAAAAGAACCCCCAAGTTTTGCAAATTTTGAAATACCCCAGAATTATTAACACTTTATAAATTTACCCTGGTTTATTACCGAAATACCCTCGAGTTACAAAATTACCGAAGTACCCCGGATTTCAAAATTTCCAAAATACCCTCGGGAATGCAAAATTACCAAAATACCCTTATTGATAAAATCACCAAGGAACCCTATTTTGAAAAAATTATGAAAATACCCCTCTAGGACAAATTACGAAAATACCCCTGGGGTAGGAATAGACAAAAATAGAGAAATAGAGAACGTGTGTGAATGAATGTTTGAATGAATGTGCTTCTCTGAATTAGGATAGAAAACTTGAACTTTGATTGATCGAAAGAACTACTTCTAAACTTCCTTCATAAAATTTCTTCGCGGATAATCAGTGAAACCAGTATTAATTCATAAAATTTCTTAATCCGATTAAAGCACGAACGTAGACATGAGCTCTAGGGGACGTGGTCGAAACGTACGAGGACGCGGTAGAGGTAGAATGACCATGTCGGAACCCGTGAGGTCGGGTCAAGGATCTGAGAATGATGTACCGCCACACCACCACCACACCGTTGGTGCTTGAGCGAAAGCAAAGATCGGGCGGGAGACGATGCCGTATCGCAGGCTGTGTTGCGAGTTCTTGAGTTGGTGGCTGGTGCAGGAGGAAATTCGGGAGCTCGAAAGTCGGTACCTGAGCGACTTCGTGCCAATGGAGCTGAGGTATTCCGTGGCATATCTGGTGTAGCACCCAGTACGGCCGAATATTGGTTGGAGGCAACCGAGCGCATTATGGATGAGCTCGATCTGACCCCTGAGGGGAAGTTGAAAGGAATGGTGGCACTGTTACGCGATGAAGCGTATCAATGGTGGTTAACAGTCTGGGATGGTACCACGGTGAAGATCGACACTGGAATATGTTAAGGCAAAGACATATCGGAAGAAATATGTTGGCACCCAGTGATATCTTGATGAGCGCAGAAAGGCTTTTCTAGAGCTGGTTCAAGGGAACAAGTCCGTGGCGAAATATGAGGCTGAGTTTTTGAGATTGAGCTGATATGCTCGAGGAGTGGTGGCTACGGAGCATGAGCGGTGTGTCCGATTTGAGGATGGATTAAGGGATGACCTAAGGTTGTTAATAGCTCCACATCAGGAACGGGAGTTTTCTGCTTTAGTAGAGAAAGCTAAGGTAGCTGAAGGAATTAAGGATTCTGTAAAGCAAAATATGGATCGAAATAGGCCAAAAAGAGGTTTTGGATCGTCAGGAGCATCTGGGAATAAGAGGCCTAGAGTTGATGGGCATGAGGCGACAAAGTCGCCACGGGGAGGGCGATGATCGTACTTGTGATCAGTGTGCGAAGAAGCACTTAGGGGAGTGTTGGAAAAAGATGGAAGGATGCTTTAAGTGTAGGTCCAAAGATCATATGATTAAGGACTGTCTAATGAAACCTGATGGGAATCGACCAGCAGCTCAGAATGTTAATCAGGTTGGTAGAGGTGGACAGCCTCAACGAGGCCGTGGTCCGAATGGCAGAGGTAATGGTGCTGGCAGAGGACGTGGAACACCGGGCAGAGGTGTTGCTAATACTGAGGCAAGGCAACCGGGTTTAGTTTATACGATTCGCCGGAGGGAGGATGGAGACGCGCCGGACGTCATAACTGGTACGTTCCTTATTTATGGCAAGCCCTATTTTGCTCTGATTGATGTGGGCTCGACCCATTCTTATGTTGCATGTAGTGTAGTCGAGGCACTAGGCCTAGACTCTGAACTTCCTGATAGGCAGATGATTGTAGTAAGCCCATTAGGCCAAACTGTAGTGGTGAATAAGACCTTTCGGAGTGTACCTCTAGAGATTCAGGGAGTGAACTTTCGGGCTGACTTAATGGAACTACCTTTCGGAGAGTTTGAACTCATACTTGGAATGGATTGGTTAGTAGAGCATCGGGCAGTGTTGGATTGTGCGGCTAAGCGAATGGAGTTAAGGACCCCGGAGGATGAAGTAATGGTCATGATGGGAGAAAGAAGAAACTACCTGTCTAATGTAGTTTCGGCGCTAAAGGTTGAAAAGATGGTTCGAAAAGGGTGCAAGGCATTTCTGGCCTTCGTTAGTGCTGTGGACGCAAAAGAATGGGGAATTAGTGGAGTTAAAACTGTAAGGGATTTTGGAGATGTGTTTCCAGAGGAATTACCAGGAATACCCCCAGATAGGGAAGTGGAGTTTGGAATTGACTTGCTACCAGGAACAGCTCCTGTGTCAATTGCCCTGTACCGAATGGCACCAAAGGAATTGGTTGAGCTCAAGGCTCAGATCCAAGAGTTGTTGGATCGTGGGTTTATCCGACCCAGTGTGTCTCCGTGGGGAGCACAGGTCCTGTTTGTGAAGAAGAAGGACGGAACTATGCGTATGTGCATAGACTATCGTCAGTTGAATAAGCTGACCATCAAGAACAAGTATCCTTTGCCAAGGATAGATGACTTGTTCGATCAGCTTAAGGGGGCCGCAGTTTTCTCAAAGATCGACTTAAGGTCGGGATATCATCAGTTGAAGGTAAAGGAGGCGGATATCCATAAGACAGCCTTTAGGACAAGGTACGGCCACTATGAGTTTGTAGTAATGTCGTTTGGGTTAACGAACGCTCCAGCCGTGTTCATGGATATGATGAACCGGGTTTTTCAACCTTACTTGGATAGGTTCGTCGTTGTGTTCATCGACGACATCTTAGTATACTCGAAGTCAGAGGAAGAGCATGATGAGCACCTATGGATAGTGTTACAAGTATTAAGAGAGAAGAAGCTCTATGCCAAATTCAGCAAGTGTGAATTTTGGCTTAAGGAGGTGGCATTATTAGGGCATGTGGTATCCGCAGAGGGAATAAGAGTGGATCCTAGGAAGATCGAAGCAGTGTTGAATTGGAAACCACCAAGGTTTGTGGCTGAGATCCGTAGTTTCTTAGGTTTGGCAGGCTATTACAGAAGGTTGGTGGAAGGGTTCTCATCAATAGCCGTGCCCTTGACAAAGTTGTTGAGGAAGGAAGTACCCTTTATATGGACGGATAAGCAACAAGAGAGCTTTGAGAAGCTCAAGAGGGTTTTGACTGAAGCTCCAGTGTTAATTCAGCCGGAGGCAGGAAAGGAGTTTGTGGTGTACTGTGACGCTTCGCACATAGGATTAGGATGTGTTCTAATACAAGATGGAAAAGCAGTCGCTTATGCGTCTCGATAGTTAAGGCCGCATGAAGTTAATTACCCGACTCATGACTTGGAATTGGTGGCTGTGGTCTTCGCTCTTAAGGTTTGGAGGCACTACCTTTATAGAGAAAAGTTGATAACTTACACGGATCACAAGAGTCTTAAGTATCTGTTGACTCAGAAGGAGTTGAACTTGAGGCAGCGAAGGTGGGTGGAATTACTGAAGGATTATAATTGTTCGATAGAGTACCACCCGGGCAAGGCGAATGTGGTAGCGGATGCCTTAAGTCGGAAACTGGTGTCGGATCTGAGGGCAATGTTCGCACACTTGAGTTTGTATGATGATGGGAGTCTGTTGGCAGAATTGCAAGTCAAACCAACATGGTTGAACGAGGCAAAGGAAAGTCAGTTGGTGGATGAGGACCTAAGTGTTAAGTTACAACAAGTACAGAATGGAGAGTTAGAGGATTATGGTGTTAATGATGAGGGAGTATTGTACTTCAAGGGAAAGGTCTGTATGCTGAGGGACGAGGAGTTAAGACAGAGGATTCTTCGGGAAGCGCATAGTAGCCCTTATGCTATGCATCCCGGAGGCACTAAGTCATCTGATCTAAGATCTAAGAAACGATTTTGGTGGCCTGATCTTAAACGGGAAGTTACTAAATTCGTGGGAAAATGTCTGACGTGTCAGCAAGTTAAGGCTGAACACCAAGTTCCATCGGGATTACTTCAGCCAATTGAGATTCCGCAGTGGAAGTGGGAGAGAATCACCATGGACTTCGTTAGTGGGTTTCCCCTTACGCCTACTAAGAAGGACTCGATATGGGTAATAGTGGACCGTTTGACCAAGTCCGCGCACTTCATCTCGGTAAGAGTTGATTACTCTCTTTAAAAGTTGGCCAAGTTATATGTGGCAGAAATTGTAAGGTTACATGGAGTGCCGGTGTCAATCATTTTGGATAGAGACCCAAGATTTACGTCTCGGTTTTGGAGGGCACTTCATCAAGCTTTAGGCACTAAGTTGGACTTCACTACGGCTTTTCATCCACAATCAGACGGCCAGTCTGAGCGGGTAATACAAGTGTTGGAGGATATGTTGGGAGGTTGTGTGATGGATCTCCGAGGAAGTTGGGAAGACTATTTGCCTTTAGCAGAGTTCGCCTACAACAACAGCTATCAGGCTAGTATTCGGATGGCACCATATAAAGCATTGTATGGACGGAAGTGTCGAACTCCTACATGTTGGACGGAATTGGGAGAACGTATAGTTTTGGGTCCAGAAATAGTGGCAGAATCCGAGGAAAAGGTTGGGATAATTCGGGCAAGGTTGAAGGAAGCTTCTGATAGACAAAAGTCGTATGCAGATCTCAAACGGAAGGAAATAGAATTTGATGTGGGAGATCAAGTGTTCCTTAAAGTGTCACCTTGGAAGAAGGTAATGAGATTTGGACGAAAAGGAAAGTTAAGTCCAAGGTTTACAGGACCTTATCGAGTATTGAAGCGAGTTGGACCAGTGGCATATCAATTAGAGTTGCCTTTGGAATTGAAGCAGATGCACGACATATTCCATGTGTCCATGCTACGTCGATATCGATCAGACCCATCTTACGTGGTACCGGTCGAGGAGGTGGAGCTAAGACCAGATTTGTCCTACGAGGAAGAGCCGATTCAGATATTGGAATGTGATGTGAAAGTGTTACGGAGGAAGTCAGTTCCTCTAGTCAAAGTTTTATGGCACAATCATGGAGCGGAGGAAGCTTCGTGGGAGCTAGAAGAGGCAATACGACAGCAATACCCTCACTTATTTCAGCCAGGTAATTTCGAGGACGAAATTATTTTAAGGGGGTAGAACTGTAATATCCTGAAATTAGGCTTATGCATTTTTGCTTAATTTTATGAATTAGCATGTCTATTGTGATATGGATGTGTTGTGTGCATTTTTAGAACCTTGGAAATGTCTTGGAAATGTAAGGAAATGTCTTGTCTTGGAAATGTAAGGAAATGTCTTGGAAATGTAAGGAAATGTCTTCGAAATGTAAGGAAATATCTTGTCTTGGAAATGTAAAGAAATATCTTGGAAATGTAAGGAAATGTCTTGGAAATGTAAGGAAATGCCTTAGAAATGTTAAGTTTTAAAGTTTAAAAGAGGGAACTAAGGCAAGGTGGCCTTAAGAAAATTTATGGAGGAAATATGACATAAAATTGGGCTTGGAAAAGTGGCTTAGAGGTGCCACTTAAGGCTCTGGAAATGACGCCATACACTGTGCAAGGAGGGCTTGTGTTCGAGTCGTGAGGGAAGCAAATAAAAGTCTTATTTTTGCGCCATAGGGAAGAGGTAATAGACGGCATTAAGGCATTAAGGGAGGAGTTTAAATTCTTTTAAAATTTCGGCTAAGGGGTAGATAAATGATGATTTATTTTAGATTATTTTCAAGAGATAAATGAGGGATTATACTTTAATTTTTAAATAAAGAGATAAGGAGGAAAAGAAGGGAGAAGTGATGACCAAGTAAGGGAGTCTTGGCCTAGTAATTTCGGCAATAGGAGGAAAAGAAAGGCCATTCTGCATTATTTTCTTTTTCTATTCTTTTGAAGCCTCTGCCGAAATTCTCTTGCCATCTCCTCTATTTTCTCTTTTGACAAAATCGCAAGCTCTCTCTCTCAAAGACTCACCATTGCCGAATCCTCCATCTCTATTCTTCATCTTCTTCTTTTTTCTTCTCCAATCCAATCCATCAAAAGCCGAAACCCCAAAGACAACCCCTTAGCCGATTGTCCATTAACATCAAAAGCCGAAACCTTTTTGATCACTATCTAGTCTCCATAGCCCAATCTTTGAGGGGCTTCAAGCAAGGGTGTGTCGACTTCTGTAGTAAGGGTAAGGATCTATTATTATCATTATATTTCTTTTCTTTAAGTCCAAGATTAAGATTCTAATGCCAATTGTGTCTCTTGGCCAAAACTACAAAGGATCTTTCGGGATTTTGTCTATTGTCGGCTACTAGGAGAAGAGATCCTCCGGGAGTTATAGATCTAAGGTAAGAAAAGTATGGTTTAGGCTGAAGGCCACTTGATTAAATTCATAAAGCAATTGGAAATCAGATCTAACATGTGTTTTTAGGGATTTCGACAGAAACTATAACCAAAGGGTTATTCCGGGATTTAAGAATCTTAAGGTAAGTGACTATGAATATTCAGCCAAGGACCCATTTTAGTATTTAGATCTATTTTTATGTGTTTAAGCTGGAAACTAATCTATGAAGGGATTTAATATCAGCCGATTACAAGGAGGGGAGTCTACAACGTTCCGGGATTTGATTAGTAATCAAATCGGCAAGGTAAGGATTTTTTGTTACAATAATCCTTCGGAATTTAACCTTATAGTCGAATAGGCTTTTCCCTAAAATACTAAGTGTGGCCGAATGTAGGGAGTTAAGGATCTAAGGCAGTAGATCAGATTTCAGGATTTCAGTGAATTTGTTAAGCGAATCAGGTGTGTACCCCACACTAAACCTTAATAGTTTTATGGTATTGATTATATGCATGTGTTAATATGAATGTGGAAAATATGGCTAAGTACCATGCTATGGTACAAAGTACCCAGGTACGTTTTCTACTCCTACTAGGAATATGAATATATGTTATATATAACATGTGAAAAGTGATAAGAATACGAATTAAGGCATGATGTGCATGATATGTATGATATGGGGCATTCGGGTTATATGAAAAGGGGAAGTGAATGTGGTGACTTCGGTCACATTATCTGAATGTGGTGACTTCGGTCACATTATCTGAATGTGGTGTCACATGACACAAATATTATCTGGTGGCTATGCCACGAATTTTATAAGGGGGATGAGCATGTCGTCATAGCGCGCGCTTCCGATGGTGTGTAGCGGATGGAGGGTTGACTTTGTAGTCCCCATGGTGTGCAGGATGGTATGGGTGATGTGTAGCGGATGGCATATAGGTTTGGGTTCGGGTTGCATCACTTTTTCCTATCTGATATACGAATATGTATATGATATGATAATGTATGCCTGAGTTATTAAATTTTAGTGTTGGTTACACATTGAGTCTGCTTTGACTCACCCCATTGGGAACTTTTTCTTCCAGTGACGATCGATGACTGACCGGTCCTGAGAGCTTAGGGGTGGCCATGCTCAAAGAAGGAAGTTATTATTTGGACTTTTTATTTTTACGTACTTTGAATTTAATTTTGGGTTTAAATTTGATGTAATAAGGCCATAGTTGAACTACTTATTTTACTTTGATTTATTATGTTATGGATATTTATCAATTAAAGTTTTAGTATATTTATTTCTAAAATAAACTCTAAGTGTTTTGTCACCTAAACTAAAGAATTTTTAATAAAAGATAACCTTGTTTTCAACTCGAGCCCAACGCAACAAAAAAATAATGTTTCTTTCAAAACACACAGTTTCTTTTCAAAGTAACTAAAGAATTTGAACCGGATTACATCGAGGAACATACCAGATCCAGTCAAGGCTCGTGGACCGGATTTGGAGTGTTTCATTACCTAAATACCCCTGTAGGGTAGGATTACCGAAATACCCTTATAGGGTAAAATGACTGTTTTTCCCTTATGGGTAAAGGACTGACTCGTGCTATAATTTGACTGGGATTGTATGATTGTATTTTAACTGACTTGACGGTGGTTTTATGACTGATATTCTTTTAATATATGTCTAAATGATTATTATTGAACATGACCATTTTGCATACACGTGTAATGATTGAGCATGACATACACGACATATTGCATGGGGTTGGGACATTGAAATGGAGGAAGTTATGATAGGGTCGCACGGGTCACATGAGACGACTGTGGATCCGGTATTGATCTGTTAAGGTCACACGTGTCTCATGAGAGGACTGTGGACCGACGGACGGCTTAAAGCCGCGTAATCTGATTATGGCTCTGTGCCAACCTAAATATGGCTCTGTGCCATCTTGATTATGGCTTTGTGCCAATCATATTTACCCGTGGCTATGCACCTAACATATATATTGATAACTCTGTGTCGATCATAATTACACGTGGCTGTGTGCCGATTATATTACCGTCGCTATTGGCTATGTGCCAAACTTCTTACAGTTATCGATAGCTTTGGGCCATCCTGATTATGGCTCTGTGCCATCCTGATTATGGTTTATACCCATCCTGTTTATGGCTTCTAGTCGTTCTGTTAATCGGCAGTGTTGCTACGATATTTATGGCTTTTAACCGTTCTGTCTACAGTGCCGAGCCGTTCTATTGACTTAGTGCTGCAACAGGTGCTAAGCTTGGTGTGTTGGCAGGTGGGTCAATTTTATCCCCACGTAAGTGTAGGGTTGGTACGGGTTGTGTGTTGGCTGGATCGGGGTGGGATGCATCCTCATACTATTGCATATCTGTTTATGAGATCTGTCACTATACTAGGCTTAGGCCACTTGTTCTGTATTGGTTTGGGTTGGGCCCAATTGATTCTGTTATGGGCTGTGACCCAAATGATATTGTAGTGGGTTTTGGTCCACGTATGCTCTGAATTGGACTGTACTGTTATTGATAAAGGGCTTTGGCCCAGACTGTTTTGGGTTCTGTTTCTGTATACTGACTGTTACTCTAGTAAGGGGATTACACACTGAGTTTTCCTAAACTCACCCCGTTTTTAATTGTGCAGGTAATCCCCAGCGTTAGGAGGATCGGTGTTGCGAGAGACTCAGAGGTGACCACACGACTATGGCTGTTATGCATTGGACTTTATATATGTTTTAAATTCCATTTTGGGTTTTAATTTCTGTAATAAGGCCTCTCTAGATTTAATTCTGAATTTGGGATTTTGTTACGCTTTATAGCTGTTAGATGAAGACGAGTTTTCAACGCAATTACTGTTTTTAAAAACATACGTTTTAAAATTCTTTATCTTAAATTAGCTTCCGCAACTAAAAGAAATTTTTAACAAAGTAATAACATTTTTAAAAGTAATTAACTTTTCAATGAACCACATTTTGAAATTGAACGAACACAAACTGAGATTTGAGTTTTAAATTTCAAGAAGGGTTTTCAATGAAAACATGGTTTCGAAAAACACTTCAATGTGACACGTCAGATTCGGCCATAACATCTAGGCTGGGTTTGGGGTGTTACAAGTAACTCTCAAAATCTTTAACAGATTCGAAATCTAAGGTACGGGCTAGCTAGATTGAGATGCAACGATTACAAAAATATATAAACCATCAAAAACCGAGCAAAAACGGACTTACAATTTGATCTTAAAGTGGCCAAATATTTCAAGCCCTAAAATGGCTTTCTTCTCCTTCAAATTTGGCAATGGAAAAAGATGATGCAAATTTTGGCTTTGTTTTGTTTTATTCACCATTATTTATTAATTACTAATTTAACCTTAGTAATATAACTTAAAAATCATTTAATGGTTGTCCAAAATTGTCCACTCACCTTTCAAATGGTTTAATTACCATTTAAGGCCACCATATTTAAAAACCAAAGCTATTTAACACCTTAAACTAATAGAACATGCATTTTACACTTTACGCGATTTAGTCCTTTTTATCAAATTAACCAACCAATCCATAAAATTAGCTCACAAAATTTTCACACATATATGCGATCATGCTGTAAATATTAAAATAGTAATAAAATAAATATTTCAACTTCAGATTTGAGGTCCCAAAACCACTATTTTGATTTAGCTAAAATTGCGCAGTTACAACTTATCTAACGTAGTTTCCGCTCTAGTGGCAGAAAAATTAGTTCGAAAAGGGTGTGAAGCATGTAACAGATCGATTTTGGGGCTAGTCAGAATAGTGGTTTTGAGACCACTAAACCGAGGTTAGGGAAAATTATTTTGATGTCATTTTATGTGTTGTAGCATTAAAATATGCCTATGTGAAAATTTTGGTGCTTTAATTTTAATGATTTCATGATTAATTGTGAAAAAGGACTAAATCGCATAAAGTGCGAAAGTTCTATTTTTCAAGGTAGAGTTGTCAAATAGCCATAAAATATTAAATTGGAGGTCTTTAAAGTGCAATTAGGCCAATTGGAATGTGTTGGTCGGCCATGTGCATAGGGGGGACAAGAGCATTTAATTTTTGGTCAAATTGGGTGAAATTATGTTAGAAAAGATGAATAAAATATGGTAAAAAGAAAAACTATCATCTTTCACTATTCACTCATCTCCTTCCATCAAAAATTAAAGAGAAAATAGAGCTCTTGGGGGTTCAAACTTTCAGCCACTTAATTCTCATTCAAGTAAGTGATTTAGGTGGTTTTAATTGAGGATTTTTGTGTTTTTGGAGTCCCCAAAGCTTAAGCTAGCTAATGGGGGGACTAATTTGAGATATGGTTGAAAGTCTATGGAATTGCCATGACAGTAACTATGTTGTTAGCTGAGTTTTTATGGAAGAAAATAAATGTTTGGGAGGTGAGAAACAACTTTTGTGAAAGGTGTTAGCATGAAAACACCTAAATAGGACTTGAATGCAAAGATTAAATTTATGTCATAAATGCATGAAATAGTTGGAATTGTGAATAGTTGTAAGAGAAATAAATGTTTAGCTAGGCTTGTTTAGTGAGAAAGTGTGTTGAAAAATGATTTACGAGCGTAGGGGCAAAATTGTAATTTTGCTATAGTGCAAGGGCAAAATGGTCAGTTTTTCCTAAGTGTAGAAATTGATGCATTATGATCATAGAATGGTCTAAATGAGTGAAATTTATTGTTATAGATCAAGAAGAGCCCAGAATTAACCTTGACTGGGGAAAAGACAAGGTTTCGGATTAAACCGCAAATTAACACATTTTGCACCGAGGTAAGTTTATGTGTAAACGATGCATTTTTATAAACACATTATTGTTGTTAATTAGTGCATGGTATGATTGAGAACATGTGTGGTTCAAATGGATTTAATTTGGTAGTTATTGAATAATTATCGTATGAATTACGAAATAGATATGTAAATGTGTAATGACAACACTTAACGGTGGGCTAAGTGTGATGCCACCTTGTTACGTAATTACGATGGGCTGTGTGTGATACCATCGTTTATTTATCAATTAGTGGGCTATGTACGATACCACCGTAACTATCCTTTCTGGTGGGCTATGTATAATACCACCGTAACTATCCTTTTAGGTGGGCTATGTGCGATACCACCGTAACTATCCTTTTGGTTGGCTTTGTGCGATACCACTCTATTAGAGAGTGATGGTGGGCTAAGTGCGAAACCACCAAGTGATAGGTAGTATGAATGGCTTATTAAGAAATTATGATGTAATGTATCCTGTGACTTTGTGGTGCTAAGTGCAGGAATGTATGTTAATGAATGTGAGTACTAAGCTTGTGATGTGGTTGGAAAGTGGTAAGGGAGGAGATGAGTAAGCATGACTAAGAATGTGGGTTGTTCTTGTTTAGTATGTAATGCTATTTATTGTTTATTACATACTATAATGCTAATTGCTTACATGTAAACTTACTAAGCTTAAAGCTTACTCCTTTTTCTTTTCCTTTGTTTTATAGAGTTTAAGAGCCGAGCCGAGATATGCTAATAACCAGAAGATCGCCCACACTATTAGCTCAGCTCTGTATATCTAGACTTATGATTTTATGTATGGCATGTATAGGGGCTAGACTAGTTTTGTTATTTTGTTTTTTTTCAATAAGTTTGTTGGCCCCTTTTTAAGAAAAACTATTTTGTATATTGCCATGGTGGATGGCTCACCTTGTCATTTATGATAAGATATAGTCATTCATGGAAGTTTAGATTGCAAAATATGAGTTTATTTGATGATATGTTGAATGGGTCCGTGTTGTATGAGCTAGAGGGGTGAAAAGAGCTTGGCAAATAGGCTTGTTCTTGTCCACACGGGTAAGTAAATGGACGTGTGTCTAGGCTGTGTGAAGTCTGCACCTTCAATTTGGGATTTAAATCGCCACACGGTTGAAGCACAAGGACATGCGACAGGCCGTGTGGATTAATCAGAGGCGACCACGGACCAGTCCTATGGGCGTGTGCCCAGGCTGTGTGCCCAGGCCTTGTGATTCAAGTCAGTGTCGACCACGAGTGTTGAACACGGGCGTGTTATTTTTCCCACGGGCGTGTGGTCCCTATTTAGGAAAATTCTTCTTAAGTTCGTAAAAGTTTCCAAATTATCTTTGAAACCTTTTGGAAGCATGTTTAGGGCCTCGTAGGTCCATTATAAGGGTGATAGACATATGAATGGAAAAGTTTTAATTTGAAATGAGTTTGGTAGCCCAAAGTTGTATAATTGTGCGAGTTAAGTATGGTAACGCCTCGTACCCAGTTCCAGTGTAGAATATGGATAAGGGGTGTTACATTTAGTGGTATCATAGCTATGGTTTAGTCGGTTCTCGGACTACCATAGCATGTGTGGGAGTCTAGCTATACATGCCATAAGCGTATAATGATAGTGTGGTGGCTTCTGACAGTTTTATACTTTATTTTATATAGTAAATGGATCCCGATCAAGCGGCTGCTGATGACGTAGCTAGTAATGCGCCGGCTCTTATGGAAGGGACCGCGCCTGTGCAGAGTGGACCCGAGACTAGGGGTCAAGGAGAAGAGGCTCGGGAAGCCTTTCTCCAAATGATGAGTAACTGGTACACGGAGTATGTACGAGCAAACCCCAATGCTCAACCTCCTCCACCCACTCCTATACCTCAGCCAATTCCTGTGGCTCCCCAAGGTATAGAATTAGTGATGACAACTAAGCCCCCGATAGAAAAAATTCGGAAGCAAGGGGCTGAGGAATTTTGAGCTAATATAAATGATGACCCTGAGAGGGCAGAGTTCTGGCTTCAGAACTCGATGAGAGTATTTGATGAACTCTCCTGTACACCTGAGGAGAGCTTAAAATGTTCCATGTCCTTGCTGAGGGACTCGGCATACCATTGGTGGAAAACGTTGACATCTGTGGTTTCGAAGGAGAGAGTGATGTGGGACTTCTTTTTGGAAGAGTTCCGAAAGAAGTATATAAGTCACAGGTTTGTGGACCAAAAATGGAAAGAATTTCTTGAGTTAAAACAAGGAAAAATGACTGTGGCGGAATATAAACACGAATTTGATAGGCTCAGTAAAGTACGCGCAAGAGTGCATGTCTACAGAAGCCATTTTATGCAAAACATTTGAAGATAAGATGAATGAATATGTCAGACTTTTAGTCAGGATTTTAGAACTAAAAGATTTTGTGGTATTGGTGGATAGGGCCAGTAAGGCCGAAGAATTGTGCAAGGAAAAAGTGAAAGGCCGTGAGTGAGGCCCGAGATGCAAGAAAAAGGCCGATGAGTAAATCCTACCAAGCTCAATTGAAGAGGTCCAAGGAAGTGAACCCTCAGACGACTACTTCAGTCGGGTATTCGCAAAGAGAGCGAGGCAACATGTACTCGGGTTCAAGAGTTCAGGCCACCTTGGTGGCAGGTGTGGGCAATCTAAAGTCCAAATCGGAGTGTCCAGGTTGTAGCAGACATCACATTGGGGAGTATTGGGGAAACAACTAAAATTATTATAAGTGTGGTTCCCCAGACCATTTCATCCGAAACTGCCCTAAAAGGGATGACAAGGAGAAGAAGCAGGAAATAAGATCAAGCAATGTATCTTCTAGGGGTAGGCCACAAAAGAACCTGGGAGGTGGGGCTAGTAGTAGAGGTACATCATGAGACTCTATTGTGAGCCCAGAGGGTCGGGCACCTGCAAGACTTATGCAATTCACGCTCGCGAAGAGGCATCACCGCTAGATGTAATAACAGGGACTTTCTCCCTTTATGACACCTTTGTTATTGCTTTGATTGATCCGGGGTCTACCCATTCTTATATTTGTATGAAACTGGCATCTAGATTGAGTATGACTATGGAGTCTACGAAATTTGTGGTAAATGTGTCAAACCCCTTAGGTAAATATGTGTTAGTTGACGAGGTGTGTAGGAATTGTTCTTTGACAATTAGGGGTCATTATTTTTCGGCAAACCTTATGTTGTTTCTGTTTGATGACTTTGATTTGATTCTTGGTATGGATTGGTTGACTACCCATAGTGTTTTAGTAAACTGTGTTAGTAAATTTATTGAATTGAAATGTGAAAATAGAGATGTTATTCGAGTTGAATCAGGTGGGTCAGATAGTTTACCGGTGATAATCTCTTCCTTGGTGGCTGAGAAATATTTGAGAAAAGGATGTGAGTCCAATCTCGCTTTTGTACTGAATACTCAGGAGTCTGAAGCAAAGATTGAAACAGTGTCAGTTGTATCTGAGTATCCAGATGTATTCCCGGAAAGTTACCCGGATTGCCTCTAGTTAGAAAGGTCTAGTTTGGGATTGAGTTAGTTCCGAGAATGGCACCTATTTCGGTTGCTCCGTATAGGATGGCACCATTGGAGTTGAAAGAACTGAAGGTTCAGTTGCAAGAGTTTATGGATAAGGGTTTTACAAGACCGAGCTATTCACCGTGGGGTGCTCCGGTACTATTTGTGAAGAAGAACGATGGGTCGATGAGATTGTGCATAGACTACAGACAACTCAACAAGGTGGCGGTGAAAAATAAGTATCCTTTGCCAACGATAGATGATCTATTTGATCAATTGAAAAGAGCTACGGTGTTATCCAAGATAGACCTGAGGTCTGGTTATTACCAGTTGAGGGTTAAAGTGCAAGATGTGTCGAAAATTGCATTTTAGATGAGGTACGACCATTATAATTTCTGGTCATGTCGTTCGGTTTAACGAATTCTCCTGTGATTTTTATGGATTTAATGAATCGTGTCTTTCGACCGTATTTGGACAAGTTTGTGGTTCTCTTCATTGATGACATATTGATTTATTCTCGGGATGAGAGTGAATGCGAAGCATCTAAGAATTGTCTTATAGACTTTAAGAGACAAGCAGTTATATGCTAAATTTAGTAAGAATGAGTTTTGGCTCCAAGAGGTCGGATTTCTAAGACACATTGTGTCGGGAGATGGTATTAGAGTTGATCTGGGAAAGATCTCGGCTATTCTGGAGTGGTAACCGCCGAATAATATGTCAGAATTCAACAGCTTTTTGGGTTTAGCGGGGTACTACAGACGATTTGTGAAGGGGTTTTCTATGATTGCTACTCTGATGACGAAACTGTTACACAAAGATGTTAAGTTTGAATGGATTGAGAAATGTCAATAGAGTTTCAAAAGATTGAAAACATTGTTGACTGAGGCACCGGTTTTGGTTCAACCTGAGTCGGGGAAAGAGTTTGTGGTCTACAATGACGCGTCGTTGAATGGTCTCAGTTGTGTGTTGATGCAAGAGGCTAAGGTATTCGCTTACTCCTCGAGGCAGCTAAAACCGCATGCGAAGAATTATCCGACTCATGACTTGGAGTTGGCCGCGATTGTTTTTGCGTTAACAATTTAGCGACATTATTTGTATGGTGAGAAGTGCCAAACCTTCACAGACCATAAGAGCTTGAAGTACTTGATGGATCAAAAGGATTTGAATTTGTGACAACAGCGGTGGCTTGAGCTATTGAAGGACTATGAGCTAGTAATCGATTACCATCTGGGGAAAGCGAATGTGGTTGCGGAAGCCCCGAGTAGGAAATCCCTATATGCTTTGAAAACTATGAGCACGAGCTTAGCATTGTCTGATGATGGTACTATATTGGATGATTTGAACGCTAGGCCGTTATTTATTCAACAAATATGTAAGGCTCAGAAGAACGACGATGAGATGCAAGCTAAGAAAGCTAAGTGTGAATCGAGAAATGATTCTGAATTACGGGTGAGTTTGGATGGTTGTTCAATGTTCCATGATAGAATTTGTGTACCTAAGGATGGTAAGTTGATTTGAAAGATATTGAATGAAGCACATAGTGGTTATTTGTCAGTACATACGGGCAGTACAAAAATGTACAATGATTTGAAGAAATTTTATTAGTGGTTGGGTATGAAAAGAGACATGTCGGACTTTGTAACAAGATGTCTAATTTGTCAACAAGTGAAAGCTGAGCATTAAGTGCCTTCGGGATTGCTTCAACCAGTGATGGTTCTCGAGTGGAAGTGCGATGGGATCACCATGGATTTTGTGACGGGGTTACCTATGACTCAGAAAAAGAAAGATGTTGTGTGGGTTGTCGTTGATAGATTAACGAAGTTAGCTTACTTTATACCGGTACATGTTGATTATTCACTGGATAAGTTAGACGAGTTTTATATTGCGGAAGTGGTAAGATTACATGGAGTTGCAGGAGGCGTTGTGTACAAGGTTAAATTTTAGTACTGCATTCCATCCGTAAACTAATAGTCAGTCCGAGAGAGTAATTCAAGTTTTAGAGGATATGCTCCGATGTTGTGTACTAAAGTTTGAATGTAGTTGGGAAAGATACCTACCCTTGGTCGAATTTGCTTACAACAACAGTTATCAGTCGAGTATACGGATGGCATTGTATGAAGCCTTGTATGGTCGTAAGTGTCGGACTCCTTTGTATTGGACCGAGCTTAGTGAAAAGCAAATTCATGGGGTCGACCTGGTTGAAGAGACTGAAGAAAAGGTGAAAGTGATCCGGGATAGTCTGAAATCTGCTTCAGACCGACAAAAGTCGTACGCGGATTTGAAAAGAAAGGAAATCGAGTTTAAGGTGGGCAACAAGGTATTTTTGAAAGTGTCCCCATGGAAGAAAATATTGAGATTTGGCCGAAAAGGGAAATTGAGCCCGCGATTCATAGGACCGTATGAAATTACAGATAGAATTGGGCCAGTAGCATACCGGTTGGCTTTGCCGGTAGAGCTAGAGAAGATACACAATGTGTTTCATGTATCGATGTTAAGGCATTATCAGTCTGATCCTTTGCATGAGATTCCTCCAACAGAAATTGAGATACGACCGGATATGACATATGAAGAGGAACCGATTAAAATCTTGGCTCGAGAGGTGAAACAATTGAGGAATAAAGACTTAGCCTTAGTAAAAGTGTTATGGCAAAAGCACGGTGTAAAAGAAGCTACGTGGGAACCAGAAAAAGCCATGAAAGAACAATATCCAAACCTCTTTACCGGTAAGATTTTCGAGGGCAAAAATATATAAAGGGGGGAAGAGTTGTAACAGCCTAATTTTGGGGCTAGTCAGAACAGTGGTTTCGAGACCACTAAATCGAGGTTAGGGAAAATTGTTTTGATTTCATTTTATGTGTTATAACATTAAAATATGGCTATGTGAAAATTTTGGTACATTAATTTTAATGATTTCATGCTTAATTATGAAAAATGACTAAATCAAATAAAGTGCGAAAGTTCTATTTTTCAAGGTAGAGTTGTCAAATAGCTATAGAATATTAAATTGGAGGTACTTAAAGTGCAATTAGGCCAATTGGAATGTGTTGGCTGGCCATGTCCATAAGGGGACAAGAGCATTTAATTTTTGGTCATATTGGGTGAAATTAGGTGAGAAAAGATGAATAAAATATGGTAAAAAGAAAAACTACCATCTTTCACTATTCACTCATCTCCTTCCACCAAAAATTGAAGAGAAAATAGAGCTCTTGGGAGTTCAAACTTTCAGCCACTCAATTCTCATTCAAGTAAGTGATTTAGGTGGTTTTAGTTGAGGATTTTGTGTTTTTGGAGTCCCCAAAGCTTAAGCTAGCTAATGGAGGACTAATTTGAGATATGGTTGAAAGTCTAGGGACTTGCCATGAGAGTAGTTATGTTGTTAGCTGAGTTTTTATGGAAGAAAATAAATGTTAGGGAGGTGAGAAACAACTTTTGGGAAAGGTGTTAGCATGAAAACACCTAAATAGGACTTGAATGCAAAGATTAAATTTGCGTCATAAATGCATGAAATAGTTGGAATTGTGAATAGTTTTAAGAGAAATAAATGTTCAGCTAGGCTTCTTTAATGAGAAAGTGTGTTGAAAAATGATTTACGAGCCTAGGGGCAAAATTGTAATTTTGCCATAATGCAATGGCAAAATTGTAATTTTGCCATAGTGCAAGGGCAAAATGGTCATTTTTGCCTAAGTATAGAAATTGATGCATTATGATCATAGAATGATCTAAATGAGTGAATTTTATTGTTATAGATCAAGAAGAGTGCGTAATTAACCTTGACTGGGGAAAAGGCAAGGTTTCGGATTAAACCGCAAATTAACGCATTTTGCACCGAGGTAAGTTTATGTGTAAACGATGCATTTTTATATACACATGGTTGTTGTTAATTAGTGCAGGGTATGATTGAGAACATGTGTGGTTCAAATGGATTGAATTTGGTAGTTATTGAATAATTATCAGATGAATTACGAAATAGATATGTAAATGTGTAATGACAACACTTAACGGTGGGCTAAGTGCGATACCACCTTATTACGTAACTACGATGGGCTGTGTGTGATACCATCGCTTAGTTATCAATTGGTGGGATATGTGCGATACCACCGTAACTATCCTTTTTGGTGGGCTATGTGTGATACCACCGTAACTATCCTTTTTTGTGAGCTAAGTGCGAAACCACCGAGTGATAGGTAGTATGAATAGCTTATTGAGAAATTATGATGTGATGTATCGTGTGACTTTGTGGTGCTAAGTGCAGGAATGTATGTTAATGAATGTGAGTACTAAGCTTGTGATGTGGTTGGAAAGTGGTAAGGGAGGAAATGAGTAAGCATGACTAAGAATGTGGATTGTTCTTGTTTAGTATGTAATGCTATTTATTGTTTAGCACATACTATAATGCTAATTGTTTACATGTAAACTTACTAAGATCAAAGCTTACTCCCCTTTCTTTTCCCTTGTTTTATAGAGTTGAAGAGCCGAGCCGAGATGTGCCGATAACCAGAAGATCGCCCACACTATCAGCTCACCTCGGTATATCTAGACTTAGTGATTTTATGTATGGCATGTATAGGGGCTAGACTAGTTAGGTTATTTTGTTATTTTGGCCAAAAGTGTGTTGGCCCCTTTTTAAGACAAACTATTTTGCATATTGCCATAGTGGATGGCTCACCTTGTCATTTATGAAAAGATATAGTCATTCATGGAAGTTTAGATTGCAAAATATGAGTTTATTTGATGATATGTTGAATGGATCCATGTTGTGTGAGCTAGAGGGGTGAAAATTGCTTGGCAAATAGCCTTGTTCTTGTCCACATAGGTAGGCACACGGGCGTGTGTCTAGGCCGGGTGAAGTCTGCACCTTCAATTTGGAATTTCAATCGCCACACGGTTAAAGCACTCGGGCGTGCAACAGGCCGTGTGGATTAATTAGAGGCAACAACGGGCCAGCCCCACGGGCGTGTACCTAGGCCGTGTGATTCAAGTCAGTGTCGACCACGGGTGTTGAACACGGGCGTGTGGCCCCTGTTTAGGAAAATTCTTCTTAAGTGCGTAAAAGTTTCCAAATTATCTCTAAAACCTTTTGGAAGCATGTTTAGGGCCTCGTAGGTCCTTTATAAGGGCGATAGACATATGAACGGAAAAGTTTTAATTTGAAATGAGTTTGGTAGCCCAAAGTTTTATAATTGTGCGAGTTAAGTATGGTAACGCCTCGTACCCGGTTCTGGCGTGGAGTACGGGTATAGGGTGTTACAATGCATATCCTACATTCGTAAGTATTTCAGATTCTGGGGACTCTTTTCTAGTCAATATCAGAATAGTGAGGGAGTTTCTGGATGTTTTTCCCGATGAGTTACTGGGTTTACCTTTGAGCCGGGAAGTTAAATTTGGCATTAAACTATTACCGGGTACGGCTCCAGTGTCCATCGCTCCTTATCAAATGGTACTGAAGGAGCTTACAGAACTAAAGGCTCAGCTTCAAGTATTTGTGAATCGTGGATTCATCTGCCCTAGTGTCTCCATGGGGGGCACCAGTTTTGTTTGTATAGAAAAAAGACGATACCATGAGGATGTGCATCGATTACTAACAGTTGAACAAGTTAACTGTGAAGAATAAGTACCCACTTTCGAGGATCGATGATCTGTTTGATCAGTTTCGTGGGGCTTCAGTATTCTCTAAGATAGATCTCCATTTTGGGTATCATCAATTTAAGGTTAAGGAAGCTGAGGCTCATAAGACGACTTTTAAGAATCATTATGGGCACTACGAGTTCTTAATCATGCCCTTTGGTTTGAAGAATGCTCTAGCTGCATTCATGGATCTGATGAACCGAGTTTTTCAACTGTATCTGGATCAATTTGTTGTAGTCTTCATCGACAATATTCTAGAGTACTCTAAGAGAGAGGATGAGCATGATAAGCATCTTAAAGTAGTACTTTAGATACTTCGAGAGAAACAACTCTACGCTAAGTTGAGCATGTGTGAATTCTAGTTACAGGAAGTGACATTTCTAGGGCACGTGGTCTCTGCTGAGGGGATCGATATTGATCCTAAAAATATTGAGACTGTACTTGATTGGAAACAGCCTAAGAATTTTTTTGAGATCCGTAATTTTCTGGGTCTTGTGAGTTATTACCGGAGGTTTGTTGAGGGGTTCTCCCTGATTGCAGCTCCTCTGACTAAACTTTTACGCAAGAATGCTCCTTTTGTTTGGACTGATACGCAACAATTGAGCTTTGAAAAGCTCAATTATGTTCTAAATCAGGCTCCTTTTCGAATACAGCCTGAATCTGGTAAGGAGTTTGTGGTTTATAATGATGTGTTGCATGTCTTGTTGGGATGTGTTCTGATGCAAGATGATAAGGTTGTGGTTTATGTGTCCCGACGGTTTAAGTTACACGAGGGGAATTATCCTACGCATGATCTTGAGTTGGCTACCGTGTTTTTTGCCTTAAAGATTTGAAGGCACTATCTGTATGGTGAGAAGTGTATCACCTACACTGATCACAAGAGCCTTAAGTACCTCCTTACTCAAAAGGAGTTGAACCTTAGGCAGCATAGATGAATTGAGCTACTCAAAGATTATGGCTGCACGATAGAGTGTCATCTCGGTAAGGCTAATGTGGTGGCCGATACTTTTAGTCTTAGAGCAATGTCTGATTTGAGGGTGATGTTTGCTCACCTAAGCCTGTTTGAGGATGGGAGTCTGTTAGCTGAGTTGCAAGTTAAGCCAACTTGGATTGATCAGATTCGGGATAAATAGTTGATGGATGATTCTTTGGTTCTACGTTTCCGTTAGGTAGAGAGTGGTAGTACGTATGATTTTGGCCTGAATAATAATGGGGTTCTGTATTTCTGAAGACAGGTTTGTGTGTCGAACGACTCTATTTTTAGGTAGTCAATTCTGAGCGAAGCACATAGTAGCCATTATGCTATGCATCCCGGTGCAAATAAGATGTATCGGGATCTCCATGAACTGTACTGGTGGCTGGGTTTGAAACAAGAGATAACTATATTTGTTTCTCATTGTCTAACGTGCCAGCAAGTTAAAGCTGAGCACCAGTTGCCTTCGGGTTTGCTCCAACCCGTCAAGATTCCCTTATGGAAATAGGAAAATATAACTATGGACTTCGTTTGTGGGTTACCTTTAACACCTACTAAGAAGGATTCTATTTGGGTCATCGTGGATCGGTTGACCAAGTCTATCTATTTTATTCCGGTCCAGACAGATTATTGATTACAGAATTTGACCAAGCTCTACATTTTTGAGATTGTGAGACTTCATGGGGTTCCGGTTTCAAAAATTTTTTATAAGGATCCTCACTTTACTTCTCAATTCTGGAAAAGCTTCATAAGGCTTTGGGTTCAATATTGGACTTCAGTACATCGTTCCATCCTCAAACCGATGGTCAGTCTGAGAGGGTGATTTAGATACTGGAGAATATGCTTTGGAGTTGTGTTATTGATTTTTGTGGGAGTTGGGAGGATTTTGTGCATTTAGATAAGTTCGCCTACAACAACAGTTTCCAGTCTAGCATTCAGATGGCACCTTACGAGGCTTTGTATGGTCGTAAGTGTTGTACTCTGCTATGTTGGACTGAGTTAGGTGAATGATAGGTTTTGGGTCCTGAGTTGGTTTTTGAGACTGAATACAAATTCATATTATTTTAGGATCGTCTAGTTTCTGATAGATAGAAGTCTTATGCAGATCTGAAAATGAGGGATATCGAGTACTCTGTGGGTGACTTTATATTTCTTAAGGTATCTCCGTTGAAGAAGGTTCTACGGTTTGAACGTAAGGGCAAGTTGAGCACTAGGTTCATTGGGCTGTATCGTATTCTAAAGCGTGTGGGACTGGTCGCTTACCAGTTAGAGCTACCTTCAGAATTAGACTGTATCCATGATGTATTTCACCTCTCTATGTTGGCGCGTTATCAGTCTGACCCATCTCACGTAGTTTCGGTTGAGGAGGTCGAGGTTAGACTGGATTTGACATTTGAGGAGGAGTTAGTTTAGATTTTGGATTGAGATGTAAAGATTCTAAGGAGAAAGTCTATTCCATTAGTTAAGGTTCTGTCGCGGAATCAGGGCATTGAGGAAGCCACGTGGGAACATGAGGACTCGATGCGTCAGCAGTATCTTTGTCTATTTGGATCAAGTAAATTTCAATGCCGAAATTTCTTTTACGGGGTAGAGTTGTAGTGCCCTGATTAATTTAATTTTGTTTCTATGAATTCTGTCATAAATGAGTATCTGCTTCAGTGGTTAAGTGATGTAAGTGTGTGCTTGAAGTCTCGGGTTCAAGTCTCACTTTTGGAAATTTTGCTATTTTTTATCCTAGCCTATTCCTTGACGATTGGGCTTATATTTTATCTTAAGCAAACTCATATTAGAATGAGTCTATTGGTTCAAGTGGTAAGGTGCTAGCTTACCTAATGTTCTGTGTTCGAGTCTCTGTGTGAGCAGGAATGATAATTTTTGCCTCGGTTGTCTGATAGAGGTTCGGTGGAGTTGAAATTCTAAGGTAGTTGGATGTGGATTGAGTGTCGAATTTGGGGGGATTATGTTGTTAGTGGGGTAGTAAGGGGAGTTAGGATTATTGTTAATTTTTATTTAATTTTGATTTTGATTTTGATTTTTCTTTCTCTTTCCCAAAACTTTTCTCCCAATTTTGACGTTTTCTTGTTTTCCACTATCAAAATTTTCTTTTTCTCTTTCCCTTGATTCTGCCATAATTCTTCATTTATATTACTGTGTTTTGAATTCGTAGTTTCTTCGTTCGGTTCAGTAAGTGGTGTGTAGTTTATTATTGTTATTTTTTAACTTTTGGTTTTTGTAAATCAATTGTTGAGTGTTCTTTAGGAAAGGCGTAGGGGTGTGTAGTTAAGGGATTATGCATCTTTTGCGTAGGAAAAGACGGTGAAGTAGTGGTTTTTGCTCCAACGGTCTAAACCGTGTCAGTGGTGGTTTTTGTCGGTGGTAAGTTTGTGGGCATTGTTCGAATTGTTTAGTTGTCAAATTCGTAAATTAGTTGCTAAATGGCTTTTGGATGACTGTTTTTAGGTTTCAGAGGCTTCGGTATTACTTTTGCATCAAAAACAAACCAAGTGTGTAACAAAAACGTGAGAAAATAAGGTTCAACGAAAGCCAAAAAAGTGATCTGTCGACACCACACGGGTGTGTGCCTGGCCGTGTAGTAGGCCATGTATGACACACGACCGTGTCGTAGGCCGTGTGTGACACACAACAGTATGACAGGTATATATGTCACATGGCCTAGGCTGATTTGGGTGTGTGGGCCACACGAGCACGGCCAATTTAGACATGTAGGCCCACATGCCCATGTGGGCCTAAAATTCTAAAATTTTCCCCAAGGTCGCACACATCGTTCCGATTGAATGTGGGCCTTTTATAGGGTTGGTAAGGGCAAAATAAACCCTAATGCATGAAATCTGCTAATCTGGTGGACTGATTTGAGTATTAAGAAAACCGATATGTAAGATTTGATTGTTTTGTATAAATATGTATGATATCTATATATGAGCATGTGGGACATGTTAATTCTGTAATATTTATTTATTTTTTATTTGTATCTGTATATGGGGTGGAATTTGTATATGTAGAGGAACTGTTCTATGAGGTGACATTTCGCCGATATATTGGCAGCTTGACTGCAAATTATTCTGATAAGTGTCGTATAGACACTATGTGGTTTGTAAGGATGGGTGGGTGTTTTATACCCCACGTGGTGTGTTGGGATGGTCGGAGATGGTGTGTAGAGGATGGGGGTAGGGCTCTGCATATATCTGTATGTTTCTGATAATTCAATTCTGTTAAGGACTTATGTCCATGTCTGATCTGTTATATGATAATCTGAGTTAATATACATGTAAGTTTCCGTTGAGTTATACACTGAGTTTTTGAAAACTCACATCTGTTTGTCTGGTCTGTCCAGGAAATCCTCAGACATAAGCAGGTCGGTGCGACAGAAGCTAAGCAATGACCACTAGTCTGGAACCAGTTTTAAATAATTCAGAATTTGTTTAAGCTTCTAGATTTTCTTGGAGAGTTTGTAATTTTAGGACTCCCTGGACTATTGGTTTTAAATTTTTGGATTTGAATGCGTTTATGATTTTTATCCTGCGACATTTTACAAAACCACTATTTTACGTAAACAAATGTTTTTGAAAATACAAGCTCAGTTTTTTTAAATATAACAACTTTCAAACTTCCGCTGCAAATTTTCGTTTTACTTAAAAGAACAAGCGACTGATGGTTTCATTAAAGATTATAAAAATAAGTTTCTCTATAACAATAAGTTTCTTCTAAAATGAGAACTCTCTCTTTTAGTTATAAACTATACGAGGTTTTAACATGATAAGTTTAGTTTCTAAACTCTTCTTCGTAACATTTCCAGATTCGGCCATAATACCTAGACCTGGTTTGTGTTGTAACATTAAGAGATGATATTTTACCTCATTGTGATGCAAAATTTTGTAAAATATAATACTGTTTTTTAGATCAAAAAGATATATGTTGCATAAAACCTTCATATGTTCTAAATTAGAACTATATATAGAAATAACATGAGGTACTCATACCTTCTAGTGGCTAAGTAAAATAATAAGTTACTAATGAAAAAATATGAAATTCTTCCCACTAGTTTTGCTTCATTCCCTTAAGTGAATGTAACAGTACATAACAATTATGAAAAATAAAAATATAGAGATTATGATTGTTGTTGTAATTGAGCATGTGGTTGGAGACGTACTAATAACCGTTATCAAGGTGGTTATAATAGAGGTACTTCTAATAACTAGAAAAAGAATAATAATGAGAAATAAGAAAATTATGGTTAAAATATTTGAAGATTTTGGCTTAATCCCTGAAGTGAATATTGCAAATTATATTTCTTTTATTAAGTTAATAACATTATGGACTTCACATTGATGTGGACATTTCCAGAAGTAAATGTCACAATATTTCTTATATGTGAATACAAAATAAAAGGAATGATGATAAAATTATTAATTGTAAAATTTTATATTTACATTATTAGTACAATTGAAAAAACATGATTAAGTAAACCACAAGTTTACTGATACAAATACATTTACTATTTGGCGTGACCAGTTAGACCATCCTGGATTATATATGATGCGAAAATTAATTGAGAATTCATATAGACATTTTTCAAAGAACCAGTAGATTCTTTAATTTAAAGAACTCTCATGTGTTGGTTGTTCTCAATGATAATTGATTATTACAAACTCAATGGTTAAATTTGAGATTTAATGTTTTGCATTTCTGAAATGAATATGGGCCCATTCATCCACCATGTGGATGATTTTGACATTATATGATTTTGGTATATGCATCTACAAAATAATCACATGCATTATCAACTCTCAACCTATCATTTGCGAGATTGCTTGTTAAATGATTAATTTCAGATTATGCAATTAAAAAAATTCATCTTGCTTATGTTGGTGAGTTTATGTTCGAACCTTTCAATAATTATTGTATGTAAATCGGGATAAAAGTTGAACATCCTGTATGATGCGACCACGGCCTCGTTAGATAGCCTGAGCCATTTTAGTGCCCGATCGTCAAACGTAGAAGTATCGTTCTGATTGCAAGCAATGTGTGTATTCGGCTAAGTATGGGGATAGGTATTAAGAATAAGATAAAAAATGGCTAAGTATTTGTTGTTATAGGTTCGGCTAACAAAGAATTGAAATGGATAAGTGATAACTTGGGTGGGATGGAAAACGAGCTTACGTTTCAAGAACAAACCAACACTATAGGTGAGTGCTGACCTGGGACTTATATGACCATAAGGTGAATAGGTGATAGAAAGAATAACTTGACCTGTTACCTAGAAAGGTATGAACCAAAGGTATCAGTTTTGGGTGAACGCCACACTACAAGAGTGATAAGTTTGATAGAAGAAACAGGTTGACGCCACTGACTAGCAGATAAGTCAAGCTGAGTCTTGGATGAAATTTGAGAGATGAAAACCTCACAAAATTCATTTAAGAAGCAAAAGTCTATACAACCAACAAATGGGTGAATATTTATAGTAAAATCCTAAGGCTAAGTAGCTAAATGGACAATTGATTCAGCTTTTAATGAGCTGAAAATTCCAGAATTAATCCATGAAGGTCCCATGAAGTTTCTTTAACCTAGGGGACGCCATTGGACAGCTTCTAGAGTGCCTACATGCAGCTAGAGTTTATTGGAATGAATGGGAGCTGATTAGCCATGTCTATGTTCAGCCATAGTGCTTTAATAGGCTTAAATGCAAGTGTCTTGTTCAGCTGAATGGTTTGAAGCCTTAATGGGCAGCTTGGAGCATTGCAAGGGCTATGTAGGTGTGAATCCGAATTGGAGAAATCCCTTGGGTGTGAACATGCATAGCTAAATGGTCACACCATGTGAAAGGCATTTTCCAGCAATGTGAACATCTTCAAAGTTGCTTTGGAGAGCTAGACAGTCAGCTTGGGAAGAAGAATCAACAGGACATCTTTGGCCATTGGAGTCCACGAAATGGTGCTTGAGTGAGCTAAACCATCAGCTCACTTCATTCATGTCGTCCATTGTATGTAATTGCACCTAATTAAGTCAGCAAATTAATTTATCTTAAGACAAATTAATTCGGTAGCAGATAGGACACCATAACAGCATGTTTTAAACTTAAGAAATATTTTTATCATGCATATTAAATTCGGCTGAAGCTAGAACATATTAAAAACATGTAATAAGCTAAGACAAATTAATAACATGTTCTAACTATGACACATTAAAGACTTGTATAAAAATCAGACACATTTAATACTAAATTATGAAATCCAGATTTTAACATATTTATGAGCTAAAAACTAATTAACTAATTTAACTAAGAACATTAATTTATTCCAGCCTTAAAAACGCATAAGCTAAAGAATTAAATTTGATCTCAACGAGCTAAGATTGAGCTTAATTGAATTAACTATCTAAGCTAAACAAGTTGACTTTATTCCAGCCAACTTAGAATGAATAAAATATAAGGATGAAAACGAGCTCGAATAGCTAGAATTAAGCTCAACGAGCTCGAATTGAGCTAGGTCAGCTTGCAAAAGATGGCAAGTCTCGCTTGGTAAGCTGGTCCAAGGGTATTCTTGGGGCGTGGCCGTATCACCCCCCTCTTTGAGGCAATTTGTCCTCAGATCAGGCCTCTTACTCGCGATAAATCTTTTATCATCACTAGCCCCTTGATTGACGAATTGGACAGAATTACTCTCAATAACCTTAAATTCACAAATAACTCGAAAAGAAAACCGGTTAAGTAATTGCCCTCCGTCTTTAGGAGGAAATCGATTAAAAGTATCACATACAAAAAATAAAATGAGTTAGTGACACCATGAATTAAGAACTTAAAGGAACTTTCTGAAATCTCATTCCAAACTTGAGCAAATAAACCATTGTTGGATTCGGAAAGATAGTTTGGCCTTACCTTTTCACGTTGAATCGAAAATTTGATGTCCCGCGACATAGAAGAAACAGAAATCAATCTAAAGTTGTAATCATGGTGCACAAGTTTCGTTTTCTTAGTTAAAGTCTAAACAACAATTGAGCAAAAGTCGTGCACATGTTGAGTCTCACGAAATTTAATAAGCTTGATTTCGCCCAACAACGAACCAAAATGATGAACTCCAGGTTTGAACACATGAGTTTGGGCACTTGTTCTAAGTTGTACCATGAATTTCTTAATCTCCAACAATTCACACAAGTGAAACAAAGAGAATTTAGGCATGCATATATTCAAACAATCATACATTGTAAGTCTCATTCAAAAAAACTTGCACAAACATGTGGAATTTACGCAACAAATCAAAACATCACTCACAAGCAGATTAGGCGTTTCACATATCAACTTTTTATCACAAAAGACCAAATTTTGTTCAGGCTGATCTAATTTTACCTCATTGATAATCGTGCCAATGTTCATTAGAAGAAAAATGCTTCGTATCACTATGTAAAACGAAATCATCATCAATCAGATTACGACTATCAACCAAATCAAGATGAGGAACTCTTTCACAAACTAAGTCTTAGACAATCTCGTCATTAAAAGTCAAGTGAGATTGTGGAGACCCAAATACATTAGGACCCTTACCTTGCCTACCTTTGAACACTTGTGGATAAGGGTCAACTACGTTATTACCTTTGCTGATCAACTTGAACCACCTCTCATTCGGAAGATATTGAAGTTGAAGCTCGTCACATGGATCTTTAGGAACCTGAATTAAGGAAACAATACAAAGGCAACTTGTACTTCAGTTAATAAAAACACTCCTCACCTTTTCACTCATCCCATTGTTAATTTCCCTCTCTTTTTCTTCAGTCTCACTTTCTTTTTCAATTTGCGTTTCAATCTCAATCTCTCGTTTCTTTCTCTCATTCTTTTTTTCCTTTTCAATTTCTTTTTTCTTTCATCTTATTTTCGTTTAGGATCCGCTTATTTTCTCGCATTAACATTTCTTGCCTCTCTTTTCTTTTTATGTCTTTTTGTCTCTTCCTTTCATTACAAGATGGAAATGATACAAATGAATCAGAATGACAAGCTTTTCATTCAAATGAAGGGAAAGCATCTACATATGGGTCACTATCAACTCTTCGTGAATAATCCTCCACAGATGAGTACTTTGATGCTCTTGAAGAGATATATCTACCTTCTCGTTTGTCATCTTGAAAGACCTCAGACTCGAAGCTTTCTTTTTTTTTACTCGAATGCCTCGATGAGTAGGAATCACGGTATGGATCTCTTCTTGAATAGTCATTGGATGTTTGTCTCCGTGATGATCTTGACTCCGTCTTTTGACTTAGAGACAGTCGTTCCCGTTGGTCTCTTTCCCCCAATCGACCCAATCATTCATGTAACTTTTCAAATTTAAATCTCACAATTCTACGTACTTCTTTCATCACATATTGAAAATCTGATTCTGAAAGCTCTTCTTGAAACATGATTTATTGATGAAAAGAAGAGTTATTTAAAACAAAAAATGAATACCTCACCAATACAAACCTCACGAATCCACTCACAAAGAAAGATAATATAGCACTCCACTCGTGTTTGCACTCTTCACTTGGCTTTTTCTTCTCTCTAATACTCTCACAACGCTCGTGCATTTTTCCACTCGTTTCTCCTCTCGTGATTTCGTAAAAGACTCATTAGACTTTATCATTAGTCTAGGGGACGGCTTCAAAGGGCTTACAAAGGTATTGATGAAAAGGTGCAAGGTTGGCTGAAATAAAAGAGTTTAGTCTTAAGTGTGGCGTGAAGGTATATGCTGGTAATAACAACGAAGTTGATGATCGGCGATGTAACAGCCTGATTTAGACCCTGGTCGGAACAGTGGTCTCGGGACCACAAGTCTGAGGTCGTAAAAATATTTTAATGATATTTTCTGTGTGAATAGTATGTGACATAGCCTGTGTGAAAATTTTGTATGATAATTTGATTGTTGGTGTGTCGAATTAGAAGAAAGGACTTAACCGTATAAAGTGTAAAAGCTGTGTGCTGATTTATAAGTGCTAAATTGTTGTTGTCTTTATAAAGGGGAGGATTAATGTTGTAATTAGCCAAAAATTTTATGTGGTGGACGGCCTTAAATGTTGATATGTGTATATATATATGTTTATATATATATTAACTTATAAGTTAAAGTATATTATATATATATTATATATTATAAACTATTATAATAAAAAGAAAGGGGGTAGCGGATTGTTCATCCATCTCCACCGAAACAAAAAGAAAAGAGAAAGAAATAAGGAAGCTTGGTATTCAGCCATGGCTCATGCTTAAATTGGGTATGTATTTTTGGTCGATTTTTGATAATTTCTATGTTTTTGTAATCGTTGCTTCGTCTACAATCAAACCCATGTTTCAATTTTGTGTATTGGTGATGTTTGTAAGTTACGCCATTGATGATATGTTGAGCTTTGTGATGCTTTAAGGTGTTAAATGATAGATTGGTGGTAGATGAACAAGTTTTATTCTTGAAGTTTTGATGAATTTAGCTAAATAGGGCTAAATTGAGAAAATGATAATTTGAGGGACTAAATTGTGAATTTGATGAAAAATGTAGGCTTGTATGTGATTTGTATATATTCAGCCAAGCTTGTGTATAAGTGGATTTTGTGAATTTGATGTTTTGAGAAAAATAGACTAAATTGCTAAGTTGTGCAAATATGAGGGTTATTTTACAAATAGCCCTAAATGTGTGTCCTTGGATTGAATTGAATGAATTAGTGAATAAAAGGGTTAATTCTGAATATGTTTAGATCAAGAACCGAAGAAAACAGACTTAGATTGCGGGAAACCGAAAGTAAACGAGTAGTCGTTTTCATTCCGAAATATCGAATTCGAGGTAAGTCACTATTCAAATAAATGTACATATATGAATTAGTACATGTTCATTTGATTAATGTTGATAACGGATGTTTATGAGAAATTCTGTAATTGAATTCCAGGATAAGTTCGATATATTGACTAAGTCTGAAAAGCCTCGTAAGAACCTAGGAATAGGTATCTGTTCTATTTACGTGTAAGACCACGTCGGGGACGTTGGCATCAATATCTGCTTACGTGTAAGACCACGTCGGGGACGTTGGCATCAATATCTGTTTACGTGTAAGACCACATCGGGGACGTTGGCATCAATATCTGTTTACATGTAAGACCACGTCGGGGACGTTGGCATCAATATCTGTTTACGTGTAAGACCACGTCGAGGACATTGGCATCAATATCTGTTTACGTGTAAGACCACGTCGGCGACGTTGGCATCAATATTTTTTTACGTGTAAGACCATGTCGGGGACGTTGGCATCAATATCTATTTACATGCAAGACCACGTCGGGGACGTTGGCAGCAATATCTGTTTACGTGTAAGACCACATCAGGGACGTTGGCATCAATATCTGTTTACGTGTAACACCACGTCGGGGACGTTGGCATCAATATTTGTTTATGTGTAAGACCTCATCTGGGACGATGGTATTGTACAATTATTCTGAGCGTCTGACTAACTTACTGAATTTCTTATGATTCAACGGGCAAGACCGTAATATGAATTGCAAATCTGAGCTATGAACGTTTATGTGATATTAAATCCGATGCAGGTATGTTGATTATACACTACTTGTGTGTATAAGGTAAGCATCTAAGTGATCTTACTATGATGATGTGCATATGGAATTAATGATATCATAAGAAATATTTTGATAAGATGAATTATGTGCTTATATGATTATGGAATTTGTGAAATTGGAAAATATGGTCGAAAGTATTGAATCAAAGCATACATGTGATAATTTGATAAGTGAATGATATGTATCAATGAATTTATTTGCATATATGCCTTCTATACCTATTTTATTTGTATATGATTACTAAGCTTTTGGAAAGCTTACTCTGTGTGCATTTTCTCTGTTTTATAGGTCTTCAAAGCTACTGAAGGCTCGGGACCGTCACGGATTGTCATCACACTACTAGTCTCTTTTTAGGTACACTTTGAATATATATAAAGCTAGATATGGCATGTATAGGCTAGTATGTTGGTATAAATAGTCATATGATCTTAGCCATGTGATTTGGCTATTTAAGAGTTGAAACTTTGCTTAAATGAATGTGATATAGGATGCATCTTTTGGTATGGTGAAAGAATGTGGAATGGCCAAGTTTTGAATGAGCAAATGCATGAGTTACTCTTGTAGTGACATGAATTTTAATTCTTGAGATTGTCATAGTTGGGATTGGTTTTGAATGCAAGGTTTGAATGGTTATTTTGGTATGCTTTTGATGGTTTTATGTGCATGAAATATCATGTTGGATATGGCTGTAGGTATGACCTTGTGGGTGGCATATTGGCCTTGTAGATGGCCTATAATGTCACACGGTTGGGGCACACGGGCGTGCCTATAAACCGTGGGTGAATTGTATGATGCAGTTTAGAATCACACGGCCTTGACATGGGCGTGTCAATTGGTCGTGGTGTACATGTCAGTAGCTAACATAAAAGTACACGGCCAAAATACACGGGCGTGCTTGGTGGCCGTGGTGGGGAAGTCAGTATATGACATAAAAGTACACGGCCATGGCACACGGGTGTGCTTAATGACTGTGTTGGTATAGTTACTATAAACAAGGATGGATACACAGGGGTGTCTAAAAGCCGTGGAGGGCACACGGTCTCCTCCCACGGGCGTGTCTCCCCTGTATTTTAGAAAAGTTTCAAATTTTCATGGAATTTCATATGTGTTTCAGTTTAGTCCCGACTCGACTTATAAGTATGATTAAGGTTTCGAGGACCCGATTAAGGGACATTATGTCTGAGAATGATGATTGAATGTATGATTTTATCTGTGAATGTTTTCGATCTATCCAGTAACACTCCAAACGTTAATCCGGCGACAGACTCAGGATAGGGGTGTTACATTTGGTTGGTATCAAAGCTACGGTTTAGCCGATTCTCGGACTAACGTAGCGTGTTAGAGTCTAGCTATACATGCCATATACCTGAACTGTGATAGTGTGATGAATCCTGACGTATAAAATGTGATTTTCATATAGTAATGGATCCCGAAAGAGCCGTAGCTGACGATTTAAAAAGTAATGCACCTGCTCCCGTGCAAGGGACAGCGCCCTCTGAATCGAGACCGGCTACAAGCGGTCAAGAGGGAGAAGCTAAACAAGCTTTCTTCCAGATGATGAGTAAGTGGTTCACTCAGTTTGTAAAGAATAACCCGACTGTTTCACAACCCCTGCCCCCAGTTAATCCCCCTCCGGTTAATTCAATCTGTTGGATAAACCTCTGGTTGACAAAATCTGAAAGTATGGGACTGAAGAATTTCGGGCTAATAAGGATGATGATGCTGAAAAGGCCAAGTTCTGGATTGGAAATACTATTCATGTATTTGATGAAATATCTCTGACTCCAAAAGAATGTATACAATGTGTTGTATCATTACTCCGAGATGCAGCATATCAATGGTGGAAAACTCTAATTTCTATTGTTTCGAGAGAATGAGTCACATGGGATTTCTTTCAGAGTGAGTTCCAAAAGAAATATATTAGTGAGAGATTTGTTGACCATAAACGGAAAGAATTTCTAGAACTTAAACAGGGCCGAATGACTGTTTCAGAATATGAACGTAAATTTGTGAGACTCAATCAGTATGCTCAAGAATGTGTATCATCTGAAGCTATAATGTGCAAAAGGTTCGAAGATGGCCTTAATGAAGACATTCGTCTGTTAGTCGAGATTTTAGAAATAAAAGAGTTTGTGGTACTTGTTGATAGAGCTTGCAAAGCTGAGGCACTCGGGAAAGATAAGAGAAAAACTGAGTCTGAAGCTCGAGATGTGAAAAAGAGATTTCAGAGTAAATCATTTCAGTCTGCTCCAAAAAGATTTAGAGATAATCAAAGTCGTTTTAGAGATAACATGGGATATTCGAATAGAAATCAATCTAGACCGCAAATGAGTTCTAAAACTCCAGCACTTTAGTGGCCAGTGTTGGTAATGTTTGATTTGAGAGACCTGAATGTAAACATTGTGGAAAAAGACACCCGGGCAGTTGTAGATTAAACGACAGAGCTTGCTTTAGATGTGGATCCCTTGATCATTTTATACGTGATTGCCCTGAGTCTGTCGAACCAGAGACTGTTCAGAATTTGAGATCTGATAATGCAACTATGAGAGGTAGGCCATCGAAGAATGTCAGAAATGTTAGTTGTAGTCAGAGAACTACGAGAGACAACGTTGTCAGATCTGAAGCTAGAGCGCCAGCCAGATCGTATGCTATCCGAGCTCGAGAGGAAGCTTCGTCACCAGATGTTATAACGGGTAGTTTTACTCTTTATGATACTTATGTGATTGCTTTGATAGACCCTGGTTCTACTCATTCATATATATACATGAATTTAGTGTCCAGCAAGACTTTGCCTATAGAGTCTACTGAGTTTACTATAAAAGTATCGAACCCCTTAGGTAAAAGTGTTCTGGTTGACAAAGTATGCAAGAACTGTCCGTTAATGTTCCGAGATATTTGTTTCCCTGCTGATTTGATGTTTTGGCCATTTGATGAGTTTGATATTATTCTGGGTATGGATTGGTTGTTTATGCATGATGCTGTTGTGAACTGCAAAAGAAAGACTATAGATTTGAGATGTCCGAATGATGAGATTGTACGAGTTGAGTCTAATGATTTGAATGGATTGCCTACTGTGATATTTGTTTTGAAAGCTCAGAGTTGTTTGAATAAGAGTTATAAGGCATATCTTGCTTATGTGATTGATTCAAAAGCATTTGAAAAGAAAGTTGAATCAGGGTCTATTGTTTGTGAGTTTACTGATGTTTTTCCTGAAGAGTTACCGGGTTTACCACTGACTCGAGAAGTTGAGTTTGGTATTGAATTGTTGCCTGGTACTACACCTATTTTGATAGCTCCGTATACAATGGCACCAACTGAGTTGAAGGAATTAAAGTCACAGTTGCAAGAGTTGACGGATAGAGGTTCGCTAGACCGAGTTTCTCGCCTTGGGGAGCTCCTATCCTGTTCGTGAAAAAGAAAGATGGCACAATGAAGATGTGTATTGATTATCATCAGTTGAATAAGGTGACAATAAAGAATAAATACCTGTTGCCCAAAATTGATGATTTGTTTGATCAGTTGAAAGGAGCTACTGTGTTTTCCAAGGTTGATCTGAGATCGGGATACTATCAGTTGAGAGTTAAAGATTCAGACATTCCGAAAACTACTTTTAGAACGAGGTACGGGCATTATGAATTTTTAGTTATGCCATTTGGACTAACTAATGCTCCTGCTGTTTTTATGGATCTGAGGAACAGAATTTTTAGACCGTACCTAGATCGATTTGTTATGGTATTCATAGATGACATTTTGATTTATTCTCGTGATGAGGCTGAGCATGCGGAACATTTGAAAGTTGTTTTGCAAACTTTGAGAGAAAAGCAATTGTAACCAAATTCAAAGAAATGTGAATTACAGTTGCACGAGGTTAGTTTTTCCGACATATATTGTGTCAAAGATTCGGGATTCGAGTTGATCCGAGCAAGATTTCTCTATTCTCGAATTGGAAACCTCAGAAATGTATCCAAGTCCGCAGCTTTTGGTTTGGCTGGTTATTACAGTAGATTTGTGAAAGGCTTTTCGACAATAGTTACTCCATTGACTAAATTACTTCAGAAAGATGTCAAATTCGAATGGTCAGATAAGTGCCAGAAAAGTTTTAATCAGTTGAAAACTCTGTTAACAGAAGCTCCAGTGTTAGTACAGCCAGAACCGGGTAAAGAATTTGTTGTGTACAGTGATGCTTCGTTAAATGGTCTGGTGCAGGAAGGCAAAGTGGTAGCTTATGCCTCGAGACAGTTGAAGCCTCATGAAAAGAATTATTCAACGCACGACCTTGAGTTAGCTGCGATTGTGTTTGTGCTAAAGATTTGGCGTCATTATCTGTACGGTGAGAAATGTCACGTGTTTTCAGATCATAAAAGCCTAAAATATCTGATGACTTAGAAAGATTTGAACCTGCGTCAAAGAATATGGTTAGAGCTGTTAAAAGATTATGAGCTCGTGATAGTTTGAAAATGACCTCAAAACGTTAAAAGTCTTATGCAGTCTTAAAAAGGAAGGATATTAAATTCGAGATTGGTAACAAAGTGTTTCTAAAAGTGTCTTCGAGAAAGAAAATACTTTGATTTGGCCAAAAAGGGTAATTTGAGTATGAGATTTGTCGGACCATATGAGATTATAGAACGAGTTGGGCCTGTTGCCTATAGATTGAGATTGCCATCTGAGTTGGAAAAGATTCATAATATGTTTCATGTGTCAATGCTTCGACGGTACAGATCAGACCCGTCGCATGTGATTACTCCTACGGAAGTGGAGATTCAATCAAATTTGTCGTATAGTGAAAAACCGATCCGAATTTTGGCAAGAGAGACCAAAAAGTTGAGAAATAAGAAAATTTCTTTAGTGAAATTATTGTGGCACAAACACGGAATTGAAGAGGCTACGTGGGAATCTGGGAACGTTATGAGAGAACAATATCCACACCTATTCACTGCTAAGATTTTCGGGGACGGCATTAAATGTTGATAAGTGTATATATATATGTTTATATATATATATATTAACTTATAAGTTAAAGTATATTATATATATTATATATATTATAAACTATTATAATAAAAAGAAAGGGGGTAGTGGATTGTTCATCCATCTCCACCGAAACAAAAAGAAAAGAGAAAGAAATAAGGAAGTTTGGTATTCGGCCATGGTTCATGCTTAAATAGGGTATGTATTTTTGGTCAGTTTTTGATAATTTCTACGTTTTTGTAATCGTTGCTTCGTCTACTATCAAACCCATGTTTCAATTTTGTGTATTGGTGATGTTTGTAAGTTATGCCATTGATGATATGTTGAGCTTTGTGATGCTTTAAGGTGTTAAATGATATATTGGTGGTACATGAACATGTTTTGGTCTTGAAGTATTGATGAATTTAGCTAAATAGGGCTAAATTGAGAAAATGATAATTTGATGGACTAAATTATGAATTTGATTAAAAATGTGGGCTTGTATGTGATATGTATATATTCGGCCAAGCTTATATATAAGTGGATTTTATGAATCTGATGTTTTGAGAAAAATGGACTAAATTGCAAAGTTGTCTAAATATGAGGGTTATTTTGCAAATAGCCCTAAATGTGTGTCCTTGGATTGAATTGAATGAATTAGTGAATAAAAGGGTTAATTCTGAATATGTTTAGATCAAGAACCGAAGAAAATAGACTTAGATCGCGGGAAAGCGAAAGTAAACGAGTTGCCATTTTCATTCCGAAATATTGAATCTGAGGTAAGTCACTATGCAAATAAATGTACTTATATGAATTTATACATGTTTATTTGATTAATGTTGACAACGGATGTTTATGAGAAATTCTATAATTGTATTCCAAGATAAGTTCGGTATATTGACTAAGTCTGAAAAGCCTCGTAAGAACCTAGGAATAGGTATCCGCTTACATTTACGTGTAAGACCACGCCGTGACGCGGCATCAATATCTGTTTACGTGTAAGACCACGTCGGGGACGTTGGCATCAATATCTGTTTACATGTAAGCCCACGTCGGGGACGTTGGTATCAATATCTGTTTATGTATAAGACCACGTCGGGGACGTTGTCGAGGACGTTGGCATCAATATCTGTTTAGGTGTAAGACCACGTCGGGGACGTTGGCATCAATATCTGTTTACGTGTAAGACCACGTCGGGGATGTTGGCATCAATATCTGTTTACGTGTAAGACCACGTCGGGGACATTGGCATCAATATCTGTTCACGTGTAAGACCACGTCAGGGACGTTGGCATCAATATCTGTTTACGTGTAAGACCACGTCGGGGACGTTGGCATCAATATCTATTTATGTGTAAGACCACGTCGGGGACGTTGGCATCAATATCTGTTTACGTGTATGACCACGTCGGGGACTTTAGCATCAATATCTGTTTACGTGTAAGACCACGTCGGGGACGTTGGCATCAATATCTATTTACGTGTAAGACCACATCGGGGACGTTGGCATCAATATCTATTTATGTGTAAGACCTCGTCTGGGACGATGGCACTGTACGATTATTCTGAGCTTCTGAGTAACTTATTGAATTTCTTATGATTCAACGGGTAAGACCGTAATACGAATTGCAAATCTGAGCTATGAACGTTTATGTGATATTAAATCCGATGCAGGTATGTTGATTATACACTATTTGTGTGTATAAGGTAAGCATCTAAGTGATCTTACTATGATGATGTGCATATGGAATTAATGATATGATAAGAAATGTTTTGATAAGATGAATTATGTGCTTATATGATCATGGAATTTGTGAAATTGGAAAATGTGGTCAAAAGTATTAAATCAAAGCATACATGTGATAATTTGATAAATGAATGATATGTATCAATGAATTTATTTGCATATATGCCTTCTATACCTAGTTTATTTGTATATGACTTACTGAGCTTTTGGAAGGCTTACTCTGTGTGCATTTTCTCTGTTTTATAGGTCGTCAAAGCTACTAAAGGCTCGGGACCGTCACGGATTGACATCGCACTACTAGTCTCTTTTTGGGTACACTTTGAATATGTATAAAGCTAGATATGGCATGTATAGGCTAGTATTTTGGTATAAATAGTCATGTGATCTTAGCCATGTGATTTGGCTATTCAAGAGTTGAAACTTTGCTTAAATGAATGTGATATAGGATGCATCTTTTGGTATGGTGAAAGAATGTGGAATGGCCTAGTTTTGAATGAGCAAATGCATGAATTAGTCTTGTAATGACATGAATTTTAATTCTTGAGATTGTCATAGTTGGGATTGGTTTTGAATGCAAGGTTTGAATGATTATTTTGGTATGCTTTTGATTGTTTTATGTGCATGAAGTATCTTGTTGGATATGGCTGTAGGTATGACCCTTGTGGGTGGCATATTGGCCTTGTAGATGGCCTATAATGTCACACGGTTGGGGCACACGGGCGTGCCTATAAACTGTGGGTGAATTGTAAGATGCAGTTTAGGATCACATGGCCTTGACACGAGCGTGTCAGTTGGCTGTGGTATACAAGTTAGTAGCTAACATAAAAGTACACGGCCAAAATACACGGGCGTGCTTGGTGGTCATGGTGGGGAAGTCAGTATATGACATAAAAGTACACGGCCATGGCACACGGGCGTGCCTAATGACCGTGTTGGTATAGTTACTATAAACAAGGATGGATACACGGGGGTGTCTAGAAGCCCTGGAGGGCACACGGTCTCCTCTCACGGGCGTGTCTCCCCTGTATTTTAGAAAAGTTTCAAATTTTCATGGAATTTCATATGTGTTTCAGTTTAGTCTCGACTCGACTTATAAGTATGATTAAGGTCTCGAGGACCCGATTAAGGGACATTATGTCTGAGAATGATGATTGAATGTATGATTTTGTCTATAAATGTTTCCGATCTGTCCGGTAACGCTCCAAACCTTAATCCGGCGACGGACTGCGGATAGGGGTGTTACAGGCGATACAAGGAGATGAATACAAACTTTCAACACTTTTTTTGTTAACTTTGAATTTTTTTAATACAATATTGTCGAATACAAATGAATGTTTTTGATACACGAATTTTTTCGATCTTTTTTAACGAACCTATTTCAGGATAGCTACAAACGTTCGTACTTCTCGTTTCTGCAAGCTTTGATACCAAATGATACGACCACACCCTCGTTGGATAGCCCGAGTCATTTTAGTGCTTGATCGTCCAACGTAGAAGTATCATTCCGATTGAAAGCAATGTATGTATTCGACTAAGTATGGGTATAAGTATTAAGAATGGGATCAAAAATGGCTAAGTATTTGTTGTTATAGGTTCGGCTAACAAAGAATTGAAATCGATAAGTGATAACTTGGGTGGGATGGAAAACGAGCTTAAGTGTCAAAAATAAACCAACACTATAGGTGAGTGTTGACTCGGGACTTATATGACCTTAAGGTGAATAGGTGATGGAAAGAAGACCTTGACCCGTTACCTTGAAAGGTAAAAACCAAAGGTATCAGTTTTGGGTGAACACCACACTACAAGAGTGATAAGTTCGATAGAAGAAACAGGTTGACGCCACTGACTAGCAGATAAGTCAAGCTGAGTCTTGGACAAAATTTGAGAGATGAAAACCTCACAAATAACACAAAATTCATTTAAGAAGCAAAAGTCTATACAACCAACAAATAGGTGAATATTTATAGTAAAATCCTAAGGCTAAGTAGCTAAATGGACAATTGATTCAGCTTTTAATGAGCTGAAAATTCAGAATTAATCCATGCAGGTCCCATGAAGTTTTTTCAGCCTAGGGGATGCCATTGGATAGCTTCTAGAGTGTCTACATGCAGCTGGAGTTTATTGGAATGAATGGGAGTTGATTAGCCATGTCTATGTTCGGCCATAGTGCTTTAATAGGCTTAAATGCAAGTGTCTTGTTCAGCTGAATGGTTTGAAGCCTTAATGAGCAGCTTGGAGCATTGCAAGAGCCATGTAGGTGTGAAACCGAATTGGAGAAGTCCCTTGGGTGTGAACATGCATAGTCGAATGGTCACTCCACGTGAAAGGCATTTTCCAGCTATGTGAACATCTTCAAAGTTGTTTTGGAGAGCTAGACAGTTAGCTTGGGAAGAAGAATCAACAGCACATCTTTGGCCATTGGAGTCCACGAAATGGTGCTTGAGTGAGCTAAACCATCAGCTCACTTCATTCATGTCATCCATTGTATGTACCTGCACCTAATTAAGTCAGCAAATTAATTTATCTTAAAACACATTAATTCGACAGTAGCTAGGACACCATAACAGCATGTTTTAAACTTAAGAAATATTTATATCATGCATATTAAATTCAGCTGAAGCTAGAACATATTAAAAACATGTAATAGGCTAAGACAAATTAATAACATGTTCTAACTATGACACATTAAAGACTCGTATAAAAAAACAGACACATTTAATACTAAATTATGAAATCCAGATTTTAACATATTTATGAGCTAAAAACTAATTAATTAATTTAACTAAGAATATTAATTTATTCCAGCCTTAAAAACGTATAAGCTAAAGAATTAAATTTGATCTCAACGAGCTAAGATTGAGCTGAATTGAATTAACTAGCTAAGCTAAACAAGTTGACTTTATTCCAGCAAGTTTAGAATGAATAAAATATAAGGATGAAAACGAGCTCGAAGGGCAATCTTTGCATACTTTATCAACTGACACACATTTGCCTAGGGGGTTTGACACCTTTATTACAAATTCTGTAGACTCTACGGGCATGTTATTGCTAGAATCTAATTTCATGCAAATATACGATTGGGTAGATCTGGGATCAATTAAAGCAACAACATAAGTGTCATAGAGAGAAAATGTACCCGTAATTACATCAGGGGAGGACGCCTCTTCGCGAGCGCGAATGGCATAGGTCCTTGCAGGAGCTCTACCCTCAGATCATGCAATCTGCTCTCTAGATGTATTCTTACTACTCGTTCCATTTCCCGGGTTTCTCTGTGGCCTCCCTCTAGTAGTACTTCCCGATCTTGCACTCTGAGATTTCACTTTTTTAATCATCTCAGAACAATCTCTAATGAAGTGATCTTGGGAACCACACTTAAAAATAAGCCCTCTCATTTGCTCGGCACTCACCGGGGTGACGTCTGCCACACTGTGGACATTCCAGTCTACTTGGTCGAGCATTACCAACACTAGCAATCGAAGTAGTCTAAGCTCTAGACCCTGAGCACTATTTACTCTTACTTCTATTTGAAAACCCAGCTGATGTGGCCGATCGATTAGTAAAATCTCTTTATTTCTTGGATGAGGATTGAAAGGACTTACTCGATTGTCTCTTCCTTGAGTCACGAGAATCGGTTTCAGCCTTTCTTTTCTCTGTGGCCAACTCCTCGACCTTGCAAGCTCTATCTACTAACACAACTAATTCCCTTAGCTCTAGGACAGTCACAACCAAGCGGATATCCTCATTTAACCCGTCTTCAAACCTTTTACACATAATGGCTTCAGTGGATATGCACTCCCGGGCATATTTACTATGCCTTACAAACTCACGTTCATATTTGGTTACTATCATTCTGCCTTGTTTTAACTCAAGGAATTCCTTTCTTTTCTGGTCAATAAATCTTTGGCTAATATACTTCTTTCGAAACTTTTCTTGGAAAAATTCCCAATTAACTTTCTCCCTTGGTACAATCGACACAAGGGTGTTCCACCACTGGTAGGTCGAATCTCTTAAGAGAGACACAACACATATCATGCACTCCTCTGGTGTGCAAGACAATTTATCAAATACCCTAATGGTATTTTCAAGCCAGAATTATGCTCTTTCCGGATCATCATTTTTATTAGCTCGAAATTTCTCAGCCCATTATTTCCTAATTCTATCGACTAAACTGTAGCTCTGATACCACTAAATGTAACACCATTTACCCGTATCCGACGCCGGAACTAGGTATAAGGCATTACCATACTTAACTTGCTCAAACATACAACATCAAGACATACAATTTCATTTCGACTTAAAACTTCTCATTCGAGATCATAACGTCCCAATTATAGGTCCACGTGACCCTAAACAAACATATGGAATGGTTTGAGACTAAATTGGAAACTTTTGAAAACTTAGAAATTTTTTGCTTAAAATAGGGCCACACGCCCGTGTGGAGAAGGACACGCCCGTGTGGGCAGACCGTGTAGTCACACACTCTCATGTCCCTAGCCCGTGTAGATTTTATTTCTCAACTTGAACCTACAAGGTTTTCACACGACCTAACACACGCCAGTTTCCATAGCCCATGTCCCTCACACGGCCATGACACACCCGTGTCTTCTCCCGTGTGTAAAAACCTTGACATTATGTTTCTGACGTCATCATCCCAATAAGGTCACACGGCCAAGGCACACGCCCGTGTCCTTAGACCGTGTGGCGAATTAAATTCCCAAATTCAGGTGCAGACTTCAAACGGCCTGGGAACACGCCCATGGAACAAACCATGTGTCACGCACGGCCTAAACACACACACGTGTGTCTACCCATGTGGACAATTATAAGGCTATCTACCAAGCCAATTGTCACACTAAAAAGCAACCACACTTATGCCATTTCAATGCAACGCACAACATGACAATAAGGCATTTTTAATATCTAAAATCAAAACATCCACACCTTATTAACAACCTACTTCATCATGCACATACTTCATTCATAACTCATTCAATTTCACAACTTGTACTTCATGAATTTCATCATCACTGATTATATAAATACTTAACAAGTATTGGCCAATTCCAATGGCCATTTACAAAATGAATGAGTAGCATTAATAGCAAACACATTGGCTAACAAATATGACATATCACAAAACAACCAAGTTCCTATACATGCCATACCCAAATTTAATCAACTTTACTATACCAAAAGAATAGTTGATAGTGTGAATCGAACTCCGACTTTCTTCTATCCCCGAGCTAGCTTGGCGATACTACAAGAATAGGGAAAAGAGAGGGGTAAGCATAAAGCTTAGTAAGTTTGCATGAAATAATTAACAACATAAAAGTTCATGATAACATCCATTCATCACACTAAATAATACACAAGTTCTCAAGCACATCAACATAACTTACTCATGCTTGCTCTTACCACATCACATATCACATTTTTGCATTCATTACGCATAAATTACTCATGGGTACTTGTATCACTTCATCACATAACTTTAGCACTTTTATTCTCTTGAACATAGACTTAGCTCTTTGCTATCTTTAACATAAACTTAGTTCTTTACCCGTTGAACTACTTGGAATATCAAAGGATACTCAATCTCATCAGACATGTAGCACGATGCCAATGCCATATCCCAGATTTGGTCTTATACGGGATCTCATATTGATGTCGATGCCATATCTCAGATATGGTCTTCTACGAGATCGTATATTGATGTTGATGTCATGTCCCAAACATGGTCTTACACGAAATCTCCATTAGGTGTCGAGGTCATGTCCTAGACATGGTCTTAAACGGGACCTTCTTAATCTCATGTTATGATATCGGTATCCTTACTATTCCTAAGTTTCAATCGGGACCTCGACTTTACATAATATCATCATACTTTCATCGAGAATTCATTAGCCAATCTCATAGAGAAAATATACATTTCTCATGATATTAAGCAAATAAAAACATAATAGTATTATATAACTTTAATTTTACACAAACTTACCTCGATACCAAAATATATGTAGTTATTCAATTTAGTCCACCACCTTGTTCTTTCCTCGGTTTGGTCTGGACTTCATGTTTCTCGATCTATAATAACAATTTCACTTATTTAATGATCACATTGACTAAAATAACTCATGAATCATACTTTGAAAAAATTACCGTTTTGCCTTTAGACTTTCAAAAAAAATTACGATTTTACCTCTAGGCTCATAAAATGAAATGTGTTCATTTTTCACACACCCAAGCCTAGCCGATTCATATGCCCTCTTATAGAAACTCAAGATTTCAATTATTACACACATTTACCACCTATTTTACAACCTTTAGAAAAAGGTCATTTTAGGTGTTTTCATAGAAACACCTTTCACAAAAGTTGTGTATTTAACACCCAAGATTCATTTACTTCCATAAAATTCTAGAAATCAACATAATTGTTCACATGGAAAAACTCTAGACTCTTAACCATTTTGTAAAATAGTCCCCTCATTAGCTAGATCATGCTACAAGGGATTCTAATATCGACTATATTATTATAAGAAGAAAAGATAGTTTTTACAAAAGAGAAAACTTAATATTCTAATATGTACCGAGATGCCTTTCAAGGCTTACAAGAATGCCTATTTATAACTAAATTTCTAAAACTAGAATCTAATTACATTTGAAGTCCGAAATAATTGTTCGGATAAGAATTAAAGAATAGACTCTAATTTAATTACATTTGAATTCCGAATAGTATCCTGATAAGGATACATTAATTGTCCGCTTCTTGGTAGTTTCCAAGTAGCTTCCTTTAATTGGTGGATGCTATGTTGGCTTTTTCCACGTAGCTTCCTCGAACAGTATCTTGATAAGGACGCTTTTGGTTGTTTCCACGTAGCTTCCTTAAATAGTGTCTTGATAAGGATGCTTTTGGTTTTTTCCACGTAGCTTCCTTGAATAGTGGTTGCCATCATGGTTGCTTCCAGGTGGCTTCCTTTTTTGGCAATATCTGCCGCTTGCATCATTGCTCGTGTCATGTAGCTTTGATGGCTGATTACCTCATTGCTTACATCATTTGGATGCTGACAGGTTGTCATCTTCCAATTCGTCTTCATCCTTCTTGGATGTTTCTCAGATTCATTTCCTCGATTTCGTCAAGGTGTAATGATTCTAGTGAAGGGACTGGTGTGTTCCAGCGTTCCCATACTTCTCTGATCTTCGCTACTAACAGATAATCTTCGATCTCCATTTCCGCTATTTTTGTTAATAACGAAACGGCTTCTTCATTTTCTTCATTTGATCTCTGGTAGTTTCCAGTATCATAGGTTAATATTCTTCTACCATCGGTCCAGAACATATAATTGTCTTGATGGAGAAGATGTCGAGCCATGCTCATAAGATCAATTCCTACTTGGACTTGATACTTGTTGAAATTATTATAGCACTCATCAATGATTTTTGACAAATGCTCATGCTCTTCTTTTACTGCTGCCAGGGCTTTTCCCGAAAACATAGTATTTATATTCCAAATTTGATAAGGCTGATGAAATTTTTCTTCCTCAGCAATACCAATGAGACTGTTTATCTCAATATGGAAATAATAGACAAAATCGTCTATGTTTACAAAATTTGATAGCCGGGATTTGACTATCGCTGGAAAATCTTTTAATAAATCAAAAGAGAGATTTTGGACTGTTATTTCTTTAACAAATCCCCATTCAATACTTGTTATATCGAATGGCTCATGATTTAAACGAAATTTGATAGTAGGAATTTTTTCTCCTATATCATTTATAAGCTTGCGAGAAATATTTAGAAAAAGTTTCCAAAAATAGAGCTTGCTGTTTGCAAATGGCTCCTTTTATTTTTGAAAATATTTCTGAAGGTAAAATTTGTCTATGTTTGTTCTATGGACATTTTCTAAACATCTTATTAATTTCAACAAGTATCAAGTCCAAGCAGGAATTGATCTTATGAGCATGGCTCGGCATCTTCTCCATCAAGACAATTATATGTTCTGGACCGATGGTAGAAGAATATTAATCTATGATACTGGAAACCACCAGAGATCAAATGAAGAAAATGAAGAATCCGTTTCGTTATTAACAAAAATAGCGGAAATGGAGATCGAAGATTATCCGTTAGCAATGAGATCGATAAAAGATTTGAAAATCCAATAAAAGCACTTATTGGAGGAATTCAATCTAATCTACACACAGTGTTATAGGATTTAAGGTAAAACCAAATTACTTTATTTCCATATGAGACCCTCTAATAGAAGAGTGTCTATGCCTTAGAATTCGGACAAAAATTACGATATAAGTGATTTAGCGGAAGATCTAGCAATAAGTCGGATCATATTAATGAATATACTAATACTACAGAGGTTGAAATAAAAGAAATTAATAATAAAATTATTGAGCTCTTTGAGCCCAATAAATTTACTACGGAAATTCAACCAAAACTCTTGCATTTAAAAGATTTATCAATTCCAAAAGACCGGATAATTGATAAAACTAATAATGCTAGTACTTCTAAAGATAAAGTACTATTGAATACATGTCATCTGGTGATAAGTTATATTTTAAAAACAATCTGATAACTGATACAGATGATAAATTAGTATTACCTTCTGATACTCAATAAGAGGAAGAAGAAGATAATATAAGTACTTCTACACCAATAGGTATGAAAACAATTCATATTCCTATTTTTCCTACTACTCCAAGTAGAAATTCTATTTCTAGAAACACTAGAATGGAAGATATACATTATTCGGTAGAAAATACAATAAATTTCAATAAATACATTGAAATTACATTACATGATAGAGAATATAAAATATATTCTTTACATGCATTATTAGATACAGGAGCTATAACAAGTAGTTGTAAAAGAAATACCATTCCAGAAAAATACTGGATACCTGTAAAAAAGATAATAAATATTAGTGGAATAAATGGTAGCAAAACTACTATTTATTATAAAGCCAAAAATATTCCAATCTACATAAACAATGTTAGATTTATAATTCCAAAATTATTATGTTTACCTGATATGTATGGAGACATATTATTAGGTAATAATTTTATAAATCAATATTTACCTTTTATTGTTAAAAAGAAATCGGTTATATTATCTATGGAAAATAATTCTATAGAAATCCCATTAGTAAATTATAAACATAATTTTACTAATGTTTGATGATTTCTTAGCAGGCCTTATGGATAGAGGTAAACAACCTCTAATAGAAAATGATGGATGGAGAAGCGTCATATAAAAAAACCCAACAAGGAAAATCACCAATGAGTCCTAAACAAGGATTTATTGCTTTTTTTAAAAAGTAATTCCTAAACAAGGATTTATGGCTTCGCACCCACACAGTACAATTTTATCCTAACCAGGATATTATTTACCATATCCAATGGTAAACCAACCAATTGGATCACAATCACCAACACCGTGAATTATTCTCAATTTTCTCAAAAACCTTATACTGATTCTACAGAAATTTCAAATATACGAAGATTTGTTGAAAAAACAACAAACCTCTGAGTTCTCTAATCTAAAGGATTTTTATAATCCAGAGCTTACCCCCGAATATTACCATTTCATTGACGAGAATATGGAAAAACCATATTTTGGAACAAAGAGCTAGTTTCGAAAAAGCTCTTACCCAATTCTCGTAATTCTTAGTTGAAAAAACAACTAAAGAAAATAAATCAAGAATTATTATTAAATAGTATTTTATACAGAGATTGGGATGAAATCCTAATCGATTACATGGATATTAAGGAGATAAACAATCTTCTTGATACATTTCAATATTTTATTGATAAAGGAGAAACACTCCTATTATTAATAAGATGTTTAGAAAATGTCTATATAACAAATGTAGACAAATTTTACCTTCAGAAATATTTTCAAAAATAAAAGGAGCCATTTGGAAACAGCAAGCTCTATTTTTGGAAACTTTTTCTAAATATTTCTCGCAAGCTTATAAATGATATAGGAGAAAAAATTCCTACTATCAAATTTCGTTTAAATCATGAGCCGTTCGATATAACAAGTATTGAATGGGGATTTGTTAAAGAAATAACAGTCCAAAATCTCTCTTTTGATTTATTAAAAGATTTTCCAGCGATAGTCAAATCCCGGCTATCAAATTTTGTAAACATAGACGATTTTGTCTATTCTTGTTGGTATTTTCGATAGAGGAAGAAGGAGAATGAAAAAGATGATAGCCTTTCTTTTTTTTTTTATTCTATTTTTTCAATTAAGTCACCTAATCCACCAAACCATTGACCATGTCTCATATTTGTCTCCTTGGCCGACCAACACTCTCCAATTGGTCTAACTACACATTAAGGACCTTCAATTTAATATTATATAGCTATTTGACACCTCTACCTTATAAAATAAAACTTTCGCACTTTTTGCGATTTAGTCCTTTTTCGCAATTTAGCATGCAATCACTAAAATTAATGCACCAAAATTTTCATACACTCATATAATCATGCTAAAACACATAAAATAATATTAAAACTAATTTCTCCAACCTCGAATTAGTGGTTTCGAAACCACTGTTCCGACTAGCCCCAAAATCGGGCTATTGTAGGTACTGTCATATCATGGCGTTCAATAAAGCAAATATTACTCGTCACTTTTTCAAATCATGCAGAAATAATTGCAATGCATGAGACAAGTCGAGAGTGTGTTTGGCTAAGGTTATTAACCCAACATATCCAGAATATATGTAATTTGCCTTTACAGGAAAAGATGTCAACTATCTTATATGAAGATAATGCAGCATGTATAGCTCAATTGAAGGGTGACTACATCAAAGGTGATAGAACAAAACATGTTTCACCAAAATTATTCTTCACCTATAATCTTAAGAAAAGAGGTGATATAAATGTTCAACAAATTTGTTCTACTGATAATTTAGCAGATCTTTTTACTAAGGCATTGCCAACTTCAACATTAGGTTTTTATCCCACAAGGTATCTACCAGTGGACATCTAAGCCGGAGTGTTATGAATATCTTATTAAGTGGATGTCCATCATGATCAAGATAAATTTTTGAGAACAAATTTCTAAATCATTACTTATGAGAACAAAACTTCCTATTTCAGCATGAAATTGTATTGATTTACATGTTGTACGCATCAAGCCAATAAATTATAAATACTCCCAAATATAATTAATTTTTGGTCAAGAGCCAAATATTTCCCATCTTACAATTTTTGGATGTGCGGTATATGTTCCAACTACTCCACCACAACGCACAAAGATACATTATCATAAGAGATTGGGAATGTATATTTATGAGTCTCCTTATAATATTTTTGAGCTATTAATTTGAGATTTAGTTATGATATGAATTGTCAATTTTCCCAACATTAGGGGGAGAGAATAAAAATCTAGATTAATAAAGTACTTAAAATGATTTATCAATGTCTAAGATCCTCATACAAAGCAATGTGAACTAGAAGTTCAACAGATAATTCATTTTACAAATCAATTGTCATATTCATTAAATCTCGTATACTAGCTGAAAATGCTCCAATTCGAATTGATGTTCTAATAAGGCAAACTGTTAGTGCAAAAGAAAGTAATACATGCCTGAAGCGTGAAAGACCGGTCGGTTCCAAAGATAAAAATCCTCGTAAAAGAAAAGGAGCAAACATTTAAGATAGTCATATAGATGAGGAGGGGGTTCCTGAAGCAAACTTAAGAAGAGATCCAGGTACTTAAAAGTAAAAACGAAAATGATGAAAATAAAGAGATCTTGATAAGTTATGTCAATACGAGGAAAAGATGGAACCGAAAAAAATGTAGTTGTCAACAACAATTTTGCTTATAATATTGCTATTGAAATAATAATAAAAAAATGAGGATCCTAAGCCTAAATCTATTGAAGGATGTAAAAATAGAAAAGATTGTCAAAATGGAAAGATGCAATTCAAGCAGAATTGAATTCACTTTCTAAACGTATAGTTTTTGGACCTGTAGTCCAAACACCTAAAGGTGTAAAGCCGGTAGGATATAAATGGGTATTTGTGCAAAAATGAAATGAAAAAAAAATGAAGTTGTAAGATATAAAGCATAACTTGTAGCACAAGGATTTTTGCAAAGGCCTAGCACTGGTTATGAAGAGACATATTCTCCTGTGGTGGATGCAATCATGTTTAGATATCTTATTAGTCTGGCAGTATGTGAAAAACTTGACATGCATCTAATTAATGTTGTTACAGCCTATTTATATGAAAATCCCTAAAGGTTTTAAAATCCCAAAAGGATATAAAGTTTGTTGGGAAAATTGCTCGATCAAATTAAATAAAAGTTTATATGGATTAAAACAATTTGGACGTATGTGGTACAATCGTCTTAGTGAATACTTGTTAAAAGAAGATTACAAAAACGATCCAATTTGTTCATGTGTCTTTATAAAAAGGTTTGGATCAAATTTTGCGATAATTGTTGTTTATATTGATGATCTAAATATTATTGGAACTCCTGAAGAGCTTCAAAATACAATAAATTGTTTAAAGAAAGAATTTGAGTTGAAAGATCTTGGAAAAACAAAGTTTTGTCTTGCCTTACAAATCGAGTATTTAAAAGATGAAACTCATGTTCATCAATCAACTTATACGGAAAATATATTAAAGAAATTTTACATGGATAAAGCACACCCATTGAGTACTCCGACGGTTGTACGATCATTACATGTGAATAAAAATCAATTTCGTCCTTACGAGAATGATGAAGAGTTTCTTGGTCCTGAAGTACCATATCTAAGTGCTATAAGGGCATTGATGTATCTTGCAAACAACACAATACCTGATATAGCTTTTGCTGTAAACTTGTTAGCAAAATTTAGTTCTTCGCCAACACGTAGACATTGGAATGGAATTAAAAATGTATCTAGATATCTCAGAGGGACCATTGATATGGGGTTATTTTATTCAAATGATTCAAAATTCTTATTAGTCGGCTATGTTGATGCTGAATACTTATCAGATTCACATAAAGGTCAATCTCAAACAGGATATTTATTTACATGTGGGGGTACTGTCATATCATGGCGTTCAATAAAGCAAATATTACCCGTCACTTTTTCAAATCATGCAGAAATAATTGCAATGCATGAGACAAGTCGAGAGTGTGTTTGGCTAAGGTTATTGACCCAACATATCCAGAAGATATGTAATTTGCCTTTACAAGAAAAGATGTCAACTATCTTATATGAAGATAATGCAGCATGTATAGCTCAATTGAAGGGTGATTACATCAAAGGTGATAGAACGAAACATGTTTCACCAAAATTATTCTTCACCTATGATCTTGAGAAAAGAGGTGATATAAATGTTTAACAAATTTGTTCTACTGATAATTTAGCAGATCTTTTTACTAAGGTATTGCCAACTTCAACATTAGGTTTTTATCCCATAAGGTATCTACCAGTGGACATCTAAGGGGGAGTGTTATGAATATCTTATTAAGTGGATGTCTATCATGATCAAGATAAAGTTTTGATGTACTTTAAATTCTAATAGTTAATAGAATTAGATATCTACTTCTTTGATACTTCCTATGCTTATAAATAGAGACCCTAATGAAGCATTGTAATCATCCCTTTGATCAATAAAGTACATTCTCTATTACTTTCATATTTTTTTATTCTTTATTCTCTCCATCTCTCTTTATTTTATAATATATTCCTGTTTTTCATTAAAAAAAAGCTTAATTGATTTGTTTGAAAAAGTTGGAAATTTGTAAACCCTTAAACCTTCTAAAATTAATTCATTTCTCATGAATAATAGAAATCTTGTAAATTTAAACTAACCTTTCAAATTAATAAGTTTTCCGACAAAACTTTAATAAAATTACTGTAGGACTTACTTCCATCTTTGTCGTCCTTATCCTCTCTATTTTCTTCAAAATGACAGCTTTACATAAAACCATTACCTTTACTTTTGCCAATTTTAACAGCAATTGGTATATTGTTTTTTTTTTTTCCCTTAAAACAAAGTAAAAAACCTATCTCAACCCACAAACTTGTTTGGTTGAAGTTAATGAGACATAACCTCGTCTCAAGGTAGGATTCACAGCTGCCGATCACTGCTTCAGCTTCTTCTTCTAAATTCTCATCTTTATTTATTTTATTTACGATTTCACCTTTAAAATATATTCGTTTTTTTACTTTAATAATTAAACTTATTTAATCTAAATTGGTATTTAAAGTATATTTAATTTTCAATTTAGTATCTAAAGTATGCCTCTCTTATAATTTTCAGATGCTAAAATGAAAATTTTATAACCAATCACGAAACACAAGGTGGCATATGTATGTAAAAAATATATATATTTTATTAAATATATATACATAAAAAATATAAAAAATAGAAATATATATATATAAAAATCTAGAAATATATATATTTACAGTATTTTGAAAAAAAAACATATAAATTATAAAATAAAATTTAAAAAAAACGATAATTGAAAAGAAATTAGTTGAAATGAATATTATTATTACAAAAATATGTAAAAAAAATGTAAAAATGTTAAAAGAAATTGTAAATTTTTTAAAAGTTTAAAAAATATTTTTTTATAAAATTCTAAAATATATAAATTTTATAATTATATTTATATTAAGTTTTTTTTTGAATTACTTGAAACTAAAATACCTTTTTTAAATTTTTATAAAATTATTCAATTTTTACATATTATTTTGACTTTTTAAAATTTATAATTACATATTCTAAAATTTTATATAAAAAAATTTTGAACTTTTTTTTTTAAAATTTTTTATATTATATATTACATATTATATATTATTCTTTACATTATTTAATCAATATGATATATATATTATTTAAAAAAAAAGACGTCATTTTCTAACAGCACCACATGATCGACCAATGCCAATCAATAGCCAATCAATTTCAATCCATGGTCGATCAAAGTTAAAAATGTTTTTAAATATTTAATATTATAATTTTTTAATTTTAATTTAAATGTAATATTTTTATTTTAAATAAACCTAATTATTGCATGATAACATTTTTATTCGCCAAAACATGTGAAGTGATGCTTTTCCATTGGTCAAAGTTGTCTTAACAATTTTTTTTAACATCCGTTACAAAATCAACAAAAAGTAGAAGAAATTATAATTTAAGTACCAAAGTCAAAAAAAAAAAAAAAAAAAAAAATATTCTACAAGTCTAAAACAATGATAAACATCCTTAATATTATACATATCTTAACATTAATCCCATCAAATCTTTGATGAATATTAAGTTTTCACCATCTCCTATTTTGTTTCACATTTTCTTAACATATTACAATTAGAAGCTGCACCCCAACATTTGACTTGATTGTACATGATTCCTGTTCTTTTTTTTTGGATCGAAGAATAAGATCTGAATCTCCATTTTCATGTGAAGTGATGACAAAAAGAGAACACCAAACCAAAGAAAATTTCAGACAATATATATGTCCTTTTGAGGTTTTCAGGCATCTCTAAAGCACTATCCCACATGAACTTAAACCTAGAAGGATTGTGTTTTCTTTTTCTTTTCTTTTGAGGACAATAACTAGCAAAGTATTGAAGAGCTGAACTGAACATAAACATGGTGTATAATAGCAAATTGAATGACCTGTAAAGCTTGCTTCCATGTCCCCTTTGGCAAAACCCTGAATGGCAACTCAAAAAGCAGCTTATGTTCAGGCTGTGACTGGTAATAACCCATTGTGCCTGAGCAATGCCTCAGGTGAAGGTTCACGTCCACGGAACTCCACAAACACCTGGACATGCAACATCAAACATGTTAAGCAGATTCAATGAGGAAGCACTTCTAGGGTCTACATTACAAGTTTCAGTGCCTAACGAGTACTTTAATGGCGATAAGAGTAAAGATCAAAACTTGGTGTATTGTTCCATTAGAAAGTTGCTGAGAAAGTAAAAGAAACAGAATATGATTAAAAATTCAGAATTAGGAATATGAATATACAATTCGCATACACTAACCTCTAATGGTGCCTTTCCACCTCCAAGAGCAAGAACAGTCTCACAGAACTTGTGGCCGATTTCTTTAACAGCCTGTAGTAAAACAATCAATGCATCATGACTCAAGTACTAACAAAAACAGGACCAGAAATTTGTTTTAGCAAGCAGTGACTCTTGAAGCAGAGTTTCTGTATGCAACAAAATCAGCATTATAGACGGGTATCCACATTCAATGAAGCTTTTATAGAGAAATGAACATATTGTTGAATATTTTATTAGGACCCACGGCTCTCCAAATGTAAGCAAAGCCATAAAAATTGGTAAGATTTTGATCTACTTTATGTACACATTTGAACAGGAAAATATATAAAAGAGAACAAAATATTGTAAAAAACCAATTATGAGTAGCCTTTTCAACCACCATACCTTGCTGTCGTCTAATCCAGCATCCTCAAATGCTGAGAAAGCATCTGCAGACAACACTTCTGCCCACTGAAAAATAGCATTTTGAATTTCAAACCACATAGCTATGGGCAAAGGAAAAGGAAAGAAAAGGTGTAACAAGGATCCAAACCATGCCCAGAATCCGTTAAAACATCACAAGAACTTAGCAGACAAATACTTGATACAAGATAGACTGAAAATGCAGGCTACATAGGAAAAAAGAGAAGGAAAAGGAGTGGCAAACGGACGAGGATCATTAGTTACTTATACAGTCTTTCTCAGATTGGTGATAATCAGGTCGTTGTAGCTAGTTCCAACCACAAACATCTAAAACATGTTCCACAGTAGTTTTCTAAGAAAGAGACTAGAAAAAAAGATAAGAATTTTACCTTGTAACTGTAGTATCCAGCAGCATAAAAACCTGGCATTCACAAAGGCTATCAAGTCAAAAATCTCCTTGGTGAAATCTGCACCAAAACAATAGTACTAAAAAGTACATAATGGGGCAGAGGGGGGACGGGCTGGAAGAAGTAGAATTAAACCTGCAAATATATGGTTGAAACCACATAGAAATCTATCTTCTGGCAATGAAGGGATCACTTGTGTTTTTCTGGAAACTCTCTGATCAACATCATAAACAGATTCTGACCCATCTGGTATGTATTTTGTATGTAGTTCCAAATCCAAGCAAGCAAATCGAATCTGGAAAAAGAAAAGGGATAAAAAGGATCAAACTACTAGAGCAACCACAGATCAACTTCTCCAAAAATTGGTCTCCTTTCATTAGAAGAAAACAACTTAGAAGAGTTACAGAGCTTACAAGAAACATTGCACGGAGTGACAAAAGGTAGTAAACACAAGTTACAATAAAATATACCCATTGTGTCCATTAAAATCATCTTATGCTACACATTTCTGTAATACTATGTGATTTTCATGGACATAACAGTACCGGCTTTAATGCATAAAAAACAGATGGTTCAGACAAGATGTTTCAATATCATTACAAAGTAGGTCCTTTTCTTTTTCTACAGCCCAAATACAAGCCTTTTTAGCTATAACAGTTAATACTAAAGGGAAGAACATACAAAATGAACCCAACATGGAGGTAAGAGAAGGGATAGAAGGAAAGATAGGTAAGAACAAAAGGAAAAACGAGGAAAAGGAAGGAAGATGAGAGGAACATGAAGCTAATGAACCCTTACAAGGTATCATACCATATATTAAGGTGCAGGTCTCAGTACCACGAGATGCACTCATGAAACACATTGTTTCCGCATAAAAATATATACACCAAAATGAAACAAGGGCAGAACGAGTTAACCTGACCTGGTAAAGACTTAGAGAACCAGCATGGAAAGTCCTTGCAGCAAGGAGCTTCAAGTATACCTCTTCAGGGAGGCTCTCCCCAGTTTGATAATGTTTTTGCAATGCTCATCAATGTATCCCTGCAGCAAAATAAAAAAAAACAAATAAAATCTACTTAACGAAAGATATAATTGATTGGAAGATGAAATACACATGATATCAATGGAGATCCCAAACATATGGGTATATGAAACATATTTACACAAACTAGTTATAGAATGTAGAAAATCTGATGTTAGTCCATTCCCAGGCAACAAAATAATGAGAACAGAGCTCAAGCTTCACAGCCATAAGGATCAAATTGCCATATCTTCTCCTAACCAGTTGTTGTCACATTGTAATATTATGATAAGATGCAACAAGATAGACCAGAAACAGTGTAGTAAAAAGATTAAAGAGTTATAAAAATCCAGAAACCACAAACAAGAGACCATATAACATACCATAAGTATTGGGCTACTTTACAAAGCCATACATAGAATAGAAATTTATTATATAGGGCCTTGTTTGCATATTTTCCAGTGCAAGTACATCTAATTTATTTCTTTTAGCAAGAAAAAGGGAATTTAGTCTAAACTCTGAAGCAATCCCAGAGATGATAATTTGGTGGTTGGAGATGTTAACCTGTGGTAACACCAATTTTCCATGAATTGGGAAGGCAACTCAACAGCATCCCACTCAACACCCCGAATGCCAGCAACTAGACCTTCATCTTGCTTGGTCAGCATATGCTGAAGTGCATGGCCAAATTCATGGAAAACAGTCTCAACCTGAGAAGAAATCCGATCAGACACGGGAAAATTTTAGCAGCCACTTTGAACATCCAAAAGAGCCATTATTGCTACAATAATCAGTAAAACATGTTAGGAGAAAAGCATATCCTATCTTAATCCATAAAAACCACACATGCAAGCAGTATAGGATGGAATAAAGCCAAAATATTTGGAAGAAAGATCTGAGGTTACCTAAAAATATAATAGTTCATCCTCTCAGACTTGGCTAGTCTTGGCCTTTGTTTAAACAATAATATTATAGAAGATTAGGCTCCCAGAGAACCAGGTAGTCTAGCAAACAGATGCAACCTTCCCGAGTACACCACGAACTTGAATGCAGCATTAAGGTGAATTAACATAAAGTCAAATCAGAGAGTAGGTAACGCAAGCCACCATAAAATTAATTGTTGTAGATGCAGTTTCATTCAAAATAAGCTAGCTTATTAATGTATTCCTAACAACAAAAACAGCATGTACAAGTTAAGAAGTGAACTTTAAACTACAAAAGGAAAAGGAAAGAAAAACGTTTCATACATAAATTAGAGTCCTTTTAATCAAACAGACAAGTACTGAGGAAAAAGGTTCATATGACAAACAGAGATCGAAAAATTGACAATCTTTTCAACCAAAAAGAAACTAAATTTAGCATAATACCTTGGACAGCAGCATCCCATGAAGCACTACGAAGCTTTTCTAATAGTTCCTCAGCTTTATCAACAGTAGCCATCTTTGTTGCCATGCTTACCTGATCAAATATGCTTTAGTCAGCCTAGGAAAAGGATGCAGTCTAGCAGACCCTCTGGATTCATACCTCAGCATAATTATTGTAATTGAGAAGCTTAGCCTTTTCCAACCGAAGTTTCAATATCTGGTTGATGATTGGTGTATTATCCAAATCACCACTTGATGCACGGGTTATATAAGCACGGTAGACTTCCTCACGCGAGGGACGATTACGAGCATGTTGCACAACAGAAATAAAACTTGGAGCATCCAATGTTATCATCCATGGTCCATTCTCAGCAGTTGCATTTTCATGCCCCTAGGCGAGTACAGAGAGAGAACATATATTACCTGACAGAAAACAGAAACTGCACCAGACTTGACAATGAGAGACCATTAATAAATGCAAACAAATGCTGAAATTTGGAAAAGAATACCTTGGACACTGCTGTTTGAGCAGCTAGCCCAAGAGCAGTTGCAGGCAAACCATCAATTTCTTTCTTATCAGTTATCAGCTTTTCAAACTTCTTTGTGGCATCCAAAACATTCTCACTAAATTTGTGAGACAACCTCTCCAATTCCTGCAAATTAGCTCACAGTAAATAGAAAAGAATAGCCAAAATTGAGCATAAATGTTTATATGGTTACAAGAAGAAACCAAACACCAAGAACTTCAAAGGAAACTTGAACAATTACTTTCCCCTCATTTTATTTTTCACAGAATTTGACTTCAAAAGAAGTGTAATATGACACATTCATTTTACTTCAAATTCATAACTACTATATTGTACCTGTTCAATTTTGTTGAACTGTTCTCTTTTATCATCTTCAAGTGAAACACCATTAAGAACAGCTTTCTTTATCTGGGCTGAATACACACAATAAAACAAAAGACATATCAGGTCAAACACTCACAGAAACTAAAAGGAATGGGAGAAGCATGTTGTAATGAGAACACTTTTATATCAGCAATATCTACCTGCAGCAACACTAAGTTGGTTTGTTTGTTTTGTTTTGTTCTTTTAACAGAATGCTCATCTTAGTATCTGCTATAGCAAGCCAACTAATAGACTGTGCACTCAGTATTGAGTAATGGTTCTAACTTTGAATTAAGGCACCAAAACGAAAAGGGAACATATACTTACCACCTACAATACGTTTGCGAATTTCACTCAACGATTGCCAATCAGGAGATTCTTTAATCGCCTTGAAGGCATTATAGATGGGTTTGCTTTGTCCCAATCTTAGTTGGAACTTCACTTTTTCAGGCTGTAAGGAAAAACTAAACATAGTAAACTTCACTTTTTCAGGCTGTAAGGAAAAACTAAACATAGTAAGGACAAGAAGTTTGCTTAAATGAGACTGTGGAGTAATGCACCGATGCATATTTAATTAATTTCTACAAAATATTAGGATCAAACTGAACAACTGCCAAACCAAATTGCTTCAAAACCAATAGGAAAATTACAATGTCTGATTCAACCAATAAAAATTAACTCCCTCCCTAGTATATCATGCTGTATGCTAATTCTAATATGATTTATGCCAATATAATAACAAAAATTCATGGTTTAATCTAAGATAAGAATGAGATAGTTATTAGATGTCTAAAAGATTGATGCCAAATATTTTGAAGATGGCAATTCAAGCATAAACATTACATTATTAGTTTTTACATATACATACTGCATGTTACATATCTGACTGCTTGCAATCATATAACATAAAGAAACAACAATGTACCTGGACTTCTTCAATGGCAGCACGGAGCTCACCTGAATCTTTAACAGCCTTAAGATGATTAACCATTCCCCACACAACAGTCAACCGATCAACAATCTTTTCCAATGGCTCCACCAACTTTGGCCATGATGGCTCCAATGTCTTCTCCAATTCATCCAAATCACTCTCCTACTCAACCAACACAAATATATCAAATCAAACACAAATAATCCAGAAACCCCAGATGCTAGAGCATAAAAAAGTTTCAAATTTTAAAAACTCGGACAAATAAAAAATCAAGGCAACCAAAGTTTTGAATTCTCAAACAAGGACTAAAACCAGCGAATGATCTAGCAAAGAGAAAACTCAATATAGAACCCTAGAACAAGGTTAAAAAAAAAACCTGAAAACCCACAAATGAAAACAGCCCAAAAGATAAAAACGACATACGAGTTTCTTCAACAAGGCACGAATCCCAGGTCTAACATGTTTGGCTTCAACAATATCAAAAGGTGGAAATTCGAAATCTTGCAGGAGAGAATTGGAGCCGATGCTATCATCGACGGTAAATGAGGAAGCCATTGAAGGAGAAGAAAATGAAGAGGAAGAGGAAGAGGAAGAGAGATAAGGAGAAATAGAGTGATGCAAGGTCTGGAGGCAGAAGGAGAAAGAAGAGGACCAGAGAGGACAAAGGTAGGATTTAAGCAAAGCCTTGGGGGCAAAACGGGGAGAAGAAGAAAAAGGGTAGCGTTTTAGGATGAGATGAATTAAGCGGGAGAGAGAGAAGCGAGTGGCAGCCATTAGCATGTTGATTGTAACAAAGATAGTGTTAAACAAGACTCTGTTTGGGATGTGGCTTATAATTATCATGCTTTTTTGTCATTTTCTTTCTTTTTACTGAGCTTGGATAAAGGGGACGTCGATATGTTTTATCTTGTAGGATGATATTTTCAGATGGGAATCCACTGCTTGAACCTAAATCATCGCAATGACGTCATTAATGATTATATTGGGTTGATTAAGGAAGTTGGTATTTTCTTTCCAATTCGGATTCCTTCAATGTAGTGTCTGAGTGGAGCTCAAGTGACTTATAAGTTCAAACTTTCTAATGTACTTCTAAATTTGGGTTCTTTTTATCATCATATTTGTTTATGTTTTTGACACTATTGTAGCTCGCTCTGCATTTATTTCTCTAACAATTCGTTATTGGGCTGAACATAACTTTTTCTTTTTTTGGTTAATAAGAGCTTTTATTCAATTAAAAGGTTTGATCAAGTGGAAGACCATATCTATCGGTCTCAACAACAGAACAGGTCAAAATAAACAAGACTATCATATAAACTCCTAGTTTCATAAGAGCTTTTTTTTTTAACAAGAGCATCAGCAAAGTTCTTACCCTCCCGGTAAGTATGCGAAAGACAACTAAATTGTAAGCTGTTCAACAAAGTCCTGCAAATCAAGCAAATTATTGACATAATTCTGACTTTAGATAATATGCACAGCAGCAAAAACATCAATCTCAATGTTAATATGAGAAACATTAAGCCTCCTAGAAAGTTGAAGTCCATCCCTAAGACCTAAAAGTTCAACAGCCGTAATAGAAGAGAAACCAATAAACCTATGGAAGCCCGCAACTATGTTCCTCGTGATTCTTGATAATGGCTCTCAATCCAGCAAGACTCGGGTTTCCAATGGATGATCCATCGCTGTTGAGCTTAGGTTGATTTCATTTAACAAGTATTCTAGGAAGGCTTTTATCTCTAAGGTGGAGTGAGAATTCACCTGCAAGAGCAAAAGCTCTAGGAATAATCGCATTTTTATCAAAAGGCTTGTTAAAAATGATAGCATTTCTAGCAATTCAAAAGTTACGGAGAGCGAACTAACGATTCAAGATTATTGTCCATAATTCAGATGAGGCTACTCTGGATCACAAAGCTTTTATACCCACAGAAGTTATTAAATTCACATTGTACACAATTTCTCCCCAGTTTATATAGCCATTAATCAATAGCTATATTGTTTGCGGGCTCTATTTTTTTCTAAAAGTACTTGCATTAATAAAGAATTGTTGCAAAAATCGATTAAAAAACGATTTTACAGTTATAGTGGGATATTTAAAATTCTTCAAAATCAAATCTATTTGTGATATTTATAGTAATAAACTCTAACTGAATAATACTTGTGCTTTGTACGAGACAAATTTAAGTCAATCATATCTTTCAATCAACCAATCAATCTTCTTCATTATTCTCTTACCACAAATTGTACTGAGTGTGGGCTCGAACAACACGAACCAAAGATCATAATAAAAACGATTTGCTTACTTTTAGTAGGAAAGTGAAACACCCCTAACCCGAGTCCGTCGCCGAATTAGGGTTAAAGGTATTACCGGACAGATCGTAAACTTTCACTAGCGTTTCAAATAATCATTCATCAATCGCAATCACAATGTTCTTTAAATAGGACAACGAGACCTTAAACATGCTTTAGAGAAGGGTCGGGACTAGGCCGAACACTTACGAAAATTCTCGAAAATTTAAAACTTTTCTAAGTTTCAAGGGTTACATGCCCGTGTGGGCAGGCCGTGTGTCTTCCACGGGCACCAGACACACCCGTGTCTCTTCCCCGTGGTTGAATATAACTTTACTCCACGGCCACCAAGCACGCCCGTGTACCTTGGCCGTGGTCAATCCTGACTTGGCTCCACGGCCACCAAGCACGCCCTTGCATTTTGGCCGTAGTCGATCCTGACTAAACCACACGGCTACCAGGCACTTCCGTGTGTCAAGGCCGTGTACTCTTAATTAACTACTGACTTAGTCCCACGGTCAATAGGCACGCCCGTGTGCCACAACCGTGTGGCAACATAGGCCATTTTCAAGGCCAAAATGCCACCCACATAAGCGTCAAACCTACAAGCAAAATACCAACACATCTCATGCACTTTGGCAACCAAGAACATATCAAAATAACCAACCAATCACTACATTTAAAATCCAATTTCAACCAAGCCAATTTACAAGACTAACTCTCATGTAAACACAAGCATAATTCATCCAAATACTTACCTTAAACTTAACCACTTCATAAACTATCAAACTATACCAAAACATACATCACATATCATATTCATTAATGCATATTGCCAACACATAACTAGCCAAATCACATGGCTAAGTTTACTTCATATTCATAAACAAATAACTAGCCTATACATGCCATATCTAGCTATATACATTTCCAAAATGTATCAAAACAAGTTGAATAATGTGATGACGATCCTCGACGGTCCCCGAGCCTTCAGTAGCTTTAATGATCTATAAAATAGAACAAGCACACACAGAGTAAGCTTTCAAAAGCTTAGTAAGCTATATACAAATAGATTTAACATATAATACACTTATGCAATTTGATGAAATGTCATTTATAGTTCTCATAGCAACTTCATCTCCTATTCATTAGCTCATATACTTAACCATATAATACTAAAATTCTCCAATTCAAATATCATATTCATACATAACTTATCCAAGCATATTTCACATATTAACTCATCATTCCATTTCACACATTCATCATAATAAGTTCATATATATACTTACCTTTAATGCACACTTAGTGTACATATCAAACATACCTGATATAGATATACAAATCATATAGTCGTTCAATGCCAACATCTCAGACGTGGCCTAGCATGCAATCAAATATCGATGCCTCTATCCTAGACAAGGCTTTACACGTAATCAGATATTGATGCCACTGTCCCAGATAGGGTCTTACACGTGTCGAGATATCGATGCCATCGTCCCGCATGCGAGTCTTACATGTAATCGATATCGATGCCACTGTCCCGGACAGGGCCTTACACATAATCAGATATCGATGCCACTGTCCTAGACAGGGTCTTACACGTAATCAGATATCGATGCCACTATCCCAGACAGGGTCTTACACGTAATCAGATATCGATGCCACTGTCCCAAATAGGGTCTTACACATAATCAGATATCGAAATCCTATGTCATGACATATTTATCCTAACTATTCCTAATATTCGTACGGGGCTTTCGGATGTCGTACTCGATAGATTCAATCTTAAAACAAGTCCTTCAATGTTAAATTCAATTTGGCACATATAATACATATAAATTTAAATTTAACAACATATATTTACTTATGAACTTACCTCGGTAAAGACGGACGAAAATACACAGCTAATCAACGATTTTTTATTTTCCCCGATCTAATTCCGATTTCCTCTTTTCTTGATCTTGAATTGAGCTTAGAAATGGCCGAATGCCCTAGCTCTTTCTTATTTTCTTTTTCTTTTCTTTGTTTCGGTCATAGTAGAAAGATGAACATAAGGATAATGGCTTTTTAATGCCTTTGTTTTATTATAATAATTTATAATATATAATATATTACTTTTTTTATAAAATTAAACATATAAAAGCATATAATATATGCATGTTACCATCCACTACTAAATAAAATGGCCTAATTGCAATATAAATCCTCCACATTTAAAAGCCACATCAATAAGCACTTTTACAAACATCATGCTAGATTTGCATTTAATATAATTTAATCCTTTTCTCAAATTAAGCACACAGACAGACAAATTAACTTACAGAACTTTAGCACATGCTTAACCACATATCAAAGGCATTGAAAATAATATTAAAATATTTTGCTAACTCGAATTTGTGGTCCTGAAACCACTATTCCGACTAGAGTTTAAATCGAACTGTTACAATTTTCCCCCCTTAGGGATTTTCATCCCCGAAAATCTTACTGTTAAGCAGATTTGGATATTGCTGTTTCATTGAATCTCCAGGCTCCCACGTAGCCTCTTCTACCCCGTGTCGATACCACTATACTTTAACTAACGAAATTCTTTTGTTTCTTAATTCCTTCATTTTACGAGCTAAAATACAGATCGATTTTTCCTCGTATGTCATATCAGATCAAATTTCAATCTCAAACGGAACAATAACATGTGACATATTGGATCGATATCAACGGATCATCGAAACATGAAATACATTATGTACCTTTTCTAACTCGGAGGGAAACAGTAATTTGTACGCAACTGGTCCAATACAAAAGTGTTCGACATTTGCATCCGTATAAAGCTTCATATGGTGCCATTTTGATACTCGACTGAAAACTATTATTATACGCAAATTCAATCAATGGCAAATATTATTCCCACGTACCATTAAACTCAAGAATGCAGCATCTCAACATGTCTTCAAGAATCTGAATAATTAGCTCGGATTGACCATCTGTTTGCGGATGAAAAGCTGTACTGAAATGCAATTTCATTCCCAAAGCTTCTTGTAATTTCTTCTAGAATCGAGATGTAAACCTTGGATCTCTATCGACACAATAGATAGTGGCACTCCATGCAATCTCACAATCTCAGAAATATAAAGCTCAACTAGTTTATCAAGTGAGTAATCAGATTTTACTGGAATGAAATGAGCAGATTTCGCCAATCGATCAACTACGACCCAAATCGCATCTTTCTTTATCGGAGTCTGACGCAAACCAGAAACAAAATCCATTGTCACTCTATCCCATTTCCACTCGGGAATCAGAATTGGTTGTAACAACCCAGATGAAACCTGGTGTTCAACTTTAACTTGCTGACAGACTAAACACTTCGAAACAAAGTCAGAAATGCCTCTTTTCATGTCAGACCACCAATAATGTCGTTTCAGATCTTGATACATCTTTGTACTTCTCGGATGAATAGATAGACGACTGTTATGTGCCTCACTCAGAATAAATTGTAATAACTCAGAGTTTCTCGGAACACAGTTACGATCTCGAAATCTCAAGCAACCCTCATCATCCATTCGAAATTCAGAATCAGAGTTCAAATCACTCTAAGCTAGCTTCGCTAACATCTTTTTATCAACTTTCTGAACATCATTTATCTGTTGTAAAAACAACGGTTTTGCTTTCAATTCAGCCATCACTGAACTACCATCAGACAAGTCTAATTGAGCATTTATAGCACATAATGCAAACAATGATTTCCTATTCAGTGCATCAACAACAACATTTTCTTTACCCGGATGATAGTCTATTAGCAGCTCATAGTCTTTTAACGGCTCCAACCATCCTCTCTGTCGTAGATTCAAATATTTCTGAGTCATCAGATATTTCAGACTTTTATGGTTCGAAAATACGTGATATTTTTCACCGAATAGATAATGACGCTAAATCTTTAATGCAATTACAATTGCAGTTAGCTTAAGGCCGTGTGTCGGATAATTCTTTTCATACGGTTTTAATTGTCTCGAGGCATAGGCTATAACCTTGCCTTCTTGCATCAGAACACATCCCAGACCATTTAATGAAGCATCACTATAAATCATGAATTCTTTGTTCGATTCTGGCTATAAAAACACTGGAGCTTCAGTCAAAAAGGATTTCAACTGATCAAAGCTTTTCTGGCATTTATCAGACCACTCGAATCTCACATCTTTCTGAAGAAATTTAGTCAATGGAGTAGCTATCGTCGAAAATCTTTTTACCAACCGACGATAATAACTGGCAAGTCCTAGAAAGCTATGAACTTCAGACACATTCTTAGGAGGCTTCCAATCCAAAATAGCAGTAATCTTGCTCGGATCGACTTGTATTCCAGATGCTGAACACAATATGTCCCAGAAAGCTAACTTCACGCAACCAAAATTCACATTTGTTGATTTTTTCATACAATTGCTTTTCTCATAGAGTTTTCAACACGATTCTTAGATGTTCAGCATGCTCAATTTCATCTCGAGAATAAATCAAAATGTCATCGATGAAAACAACAACAAACCGATCTAGGTGCGGTCTGAAAATTCTATTCATCAGATCCATAGAAACAGCAGGAGCATTCGTTAATCCAAAAGGCATAACTAAAAACTCATAATACCCGTACCTCGTTCTGAAAGTTGTTTTTGGAATATCTGAATCTTTTACCCCCAGTTGGTAATAACTCGATCTCAAATCTATAGTCTTTCTTTTACAGTTTACAACAGCATCATGTAATGTCAACCAATCCATACCCAGAATGATATCAAACTCGTCAAAAGGTAACAGCATCAAATCATCAGGGAAACAAATATTTTGAAACATTAACGGATAGTTCTTGCATACTTTGTCAACTAGGACACTTTTACCTAAGGGGTTCGATACTTTTATAACAAACTTAGTAGACTCTATCGGCAAAGTCTTACTGGATACTAAGTTCATGCATACTTACGAATGAGTAGCACTAGAGTCTGTCAATGCAATCACAAAAGTATCATAAAGTGTAAACGTACCCGTAATCATATCTGAAGATGAAGCTTCCTCACAAGCTCGAATAATATACGCTCTAGTTGACTCTCTAAATTCAGATTTTGCAATAGTATCCCTCGTAGACCTATGACTACCATTGACATTTCTTGTATTTCGGGAAGGTCTATCTCTCTCTGAGGGGTTTGTGGATCTCGGATTCTGAGTAGTCTCTTGCTCAACAGATTCTGGGTAGTCTCGAATAAAATGATTTAACGATCCACATCTGAAGCAAGCTTCATTATTCAATATACAATTCCCCGAATGTCTTTTACCACAATACTTACACTCGAGTCGCTCAGATCTGACATTTCTAACACTCACCATCTTTGGGCAATCTCGAATGAAGTGATTTTGTGATCCACATTTATAACAAACTCTATTGTTATACTTGCCCCAACATTTTCCCACATGTCTTCTTCCACCCTGTCTACACTCAGGTTTGTTGCTTTTAGTACTTCCATCATTTGATTCAATTGGAGCTAGAGTTCTTAGACCAATATTTGGTCTCACACGATCTCTACTCGTATGTCCAAATGAAGCATTTGATCGATTACTTGCATCTCTATATTTCTTCGTCAAAGGTTGAGAAAACTTATTCATCAATCTTTTTCTTTCATTACGAGCTTCAGAATCAACTTTCTCGGTATTATCATCATTAATAACCCTAGACTTTCCAGCCTTATACTTACGAATTTTGTCTACCGGATGCTTATTCAATAGATTTAGATTCAAATAGGAGGCATAGCAGATGTCTGAGGAGGATTAGGCGGGGGCGGAGGTTGTGAAACAGTCGGGTTATTTCTTACGAACTGAGTGAACTATTCACTCTTCATCTAGAAGAAAGCTTGTTTAGCTTCTCCCTCAGGACCACTCATAGCCGGTCTCGAATCAGAGGGCGTTGTCCCTTGCGCGAGAGCAGGCGCATTGCTTTCTACATCGTCAGCTACGACTCTTTCGGGATCCATTACTATACGTAAAACACATTTTTACACATCAGGATTCATCACACAATCACAGTTCAGATATATGGCATGTATAGCTAGACTCTGACACGCTACGTTAGTCCGACATAGCTAGACTCTGACATGCTACGTTAGTCCGACAATCGGCTAAACTGTAGCTCTAATACCAACCAAATGTAACACCCTTAACCCAAGTCCGTTGCCAGATTAGGGTTAAAGGTATTACCGGACAGATCGAAAATTTTTACTGGCATTTCAAACAATCAATCATCAATCGCAATCACAGTGTTCTTTAATTGGTCAACGAGACCTTAAACATGCTTTAGAGAAGGGCCGGGACTAGGCCGTACACTTACGAAAATTCTCAAAAATTTAAAACTTTTTTAAGTTTTAGGGGTTACACGCCCATGTGGGCAGGCCGTGTGTCTTCCACGGGCACCAGACACACCCGTGTCTCTTCCCCGTGGTTGAATCTGACTTTACTCCACGGCCACCAAGCACGCCCGTGTACCTTGGCTGTGGTCAATCCTGACTTGGCTCCACGGCCACTAAGCATGCCCTTGCACTTTGGCCGTGGTCGATCCTGACTAAACCACACAGCTACCAAGCACTTCTGTGTGCCAAGGCCGTGTACTCTTAATTAGCTACTGACTTAGTCCCACGGTCAATAGACACGCCCGTGTGCCACAATCGTGTGGCAAAATAGGCCATTTCCAAGGCTAAAATGCCACCCACATAAGGGTCAAACCTACAAGCAAAATACCAATACATCTCATGCACTTTGGCAACCAAGAACATATCAAAATAACCAACTAATCAATACATTTAAAATCCAATTTCAACCAAGCCAATTTACAAGACTAACACTCATGTAAACACAAGCATAATTCATCCAAATACTTACCTTAAACTTAACCACTTCATAAACTATCAAACTATACCAAAACATACATCACATATCATATTCATTAATGCATATTGCAAACACATAACTAGCCAAATCACATGGCTAAGTTTACTTCATATTCATAAACAAATAACTAGCCTATACATGCCATATCTAGCTATATACATTTCCAAAATGTACCAAAACAAGTTGAGTAGTGTGATGACGATCCTCGATGGTCCTCGAGTCTTTAATAGCTTTGACGATCTATAAAACAGAACAAACACACACAGAGTAAGCTTTCAAAAGCTTAGTAAGCCATATACAAATAAATTTAACATATAGTACACTTTTTCAATTTGATGAAATGTCATTTATAGTTCTCATAGCAACTTCATCTCCTATTCATTAGCTCATATACTTCACCATATAATACCAAAATTCTCCAATTAAATATCATATTCATACATAACTTATTCAAGCATATTTCGCATATTAACTCATCATTCCATTTCACACATTCATCGTAATAAGTTCATATAGATACTTACCTTTTATGCACACTTAGTGTACATATCAAACATACCTGATACAGATATACAAATCATATAGTCGTTTAATGCCAACATCCCAGACATGGTCTAGCATGAAATCAAATATCGATGCCTCTCTCCCGAATGATAGTATTACAAGTAATCGAGATCGATGCCACCGCCCCGCATATAAGGTCTTACACGTAATCGGATATCGATGCCACCGTCCCGCATGTGGTCTTACACATAATCGATATCGATGCCACCGCCCCGAAAGGGCCTTTACACGTAATCGAGATATCGATGCCACCGTCCCCGCATGGGGCCTTACACGTGTCGATCGATATTGATGCCATTGTCCCAAACAGGGTCTTACACGTAATCAGATATCGATGCCACTGTCCCAGACAGGGTCTTACACTTAATCAGATATCGATGTCACTGTCCCAGACAGGGTTTTACACGTAATCAGATATCGATGTCACCGTCTCCAACGTGTGTCTTACACGTAATCGAATATCTATGCCATCGTCCCGATGGTCTTACACGTGTCGATATGGATGCCACTGTCCTAGATAGGGTCTTACACATAATCATATATCAAAATCCTATGTCATGACATATTTATCCTAACTATTCTCAAGATTCGTACGGGGCTTTCGGATGTCGTACTTGATAGATTCAATCTCGAAACAAGTCCTTCAATGCTAAATTCAATTCGGCACATATAATACATATAAATTCGAATTTAACAACATATATTTACTTATGAACTTACCTCTGCAAAGACGGACGAAAATACACTGCTAATCAACGATTTTCGATTTTCCCCGATCCAATTCCGATTTCCTCTTTTCGAATTGAGCTTAGAAATGGCCGAATGCCTTAGCTCTTTCTTATTTTCTTTTTCTTTTCTTTGTTTTGGTCATAGTAGAAAGATGAACATAAGGATAATGGCTTTTTAATGCCTTTGTTTTATCATAATAATTTATAATATATAATATATTACTTTTTCTTATAAAATTAAACATATAAAAGGATATAATATATGCATGTTGCCATCCACTACTAAATAAAATGGCCTAATTGCAATATAAATCCTCCGCATTTAAAAGCCACATCAATAAGCACTTTTACAAATATCATGCTAGATTTGCATTTAATTTAATTTAATCCTTTTTTTCAAATTAAGCACATAGACAGACAAATTAACTTACAGAACTTTAGCACATGCTTAACCTCATATCAAGTGCACAGAAAATAATATTAAAATATTTTACTGACTCGGATTTGTGGTCCCAAAACCACTGTTCCGACTAGGGTCTAAACCGGACTGTTACAGAAAGTAAGTTCTCTCTAAGAAAAATCGACAAAGATCGTAATTCCTAAAAAATAAAATTTATTTTTAGTTAATAAATTCTCACTTTTTGTTAGTAGAATAACGATAACTCTAATATTTATAAATAAAGGTACAAAAATCCTAGTTAAACAAGCATTTGATAAATAATATTATTTAAATAGAATACACACTCCTACTCTAACTAGAGTAGGAGGGGGCGAACACCCTAGTAAATATTACTAGGGTTGTCGCACCATATGAGGGAATTTGGACTTCTCATGTATTGGGTCCAATTATATATGCTTCCTACACTTTTGGTCTAACACTTTATAATTTAATTCAACTCAATATTTGTTTTCTATTTCCCCAAATAAATATATTTATTCAATTAATTAACTTAATTAAATTAACTTGTAACATCCTCAACCCGATCCGATCAACAGGATCCAAATTTAAGTATTACTAGACAAATACAAACATAAGCTTAATTTACTTATACAAGTTCCAGATAAAAGACAACTTGCTTAACCACAAAATCTCAAACTAAAATATAAGTAAATAAAATAACTAAATAATACTACAATGCGAGACAATTAGATTACAACAATATTTAATTTGAAATCCTATTCTATTATAAGCACATCAAGGTATGAGATTCTTAATGACGACTCAGATTTTGAATACACCGTCAACACGTTCTGTATACATAATAGCCAAATAAGTTCGTAAGAACTTAGTGAGGAAAACAACATTTACCTGTGTCATTTCTGTACATCTCAATTGATAACTTAATTAGATGATTATATCGTTCTGAACCTTCAACTTAGTCACTGACAAATACTTCCTTAATTTCTATTCTCATTTACAAGTCAGTTATTATACCTTGTTCAGAGTTCATTTCTTACCCATCAACATCTTCGATACGCCACTTACCTCTTTCAATTTGATTTTTTATAAGTCTTTACATATTTCTTTTACAGAGATCTATACGACCGAATCATCGTCGCTCTTGTGTATGTAACTTCAAGCCGTCGTTCTACAATCCATGTCTTATCATCTCTACATAATAGGTACATTTCTTCTAATACATTGTTAGAAAAATCTTTAATCGGAATATGCTTCTTTTACGTTTACTATAATCGGAATATGCTTCTTTTACATTTACTATCACTTCTTCTATATCTCACTACTTCATCATTCTTAGTCGAATCATGGCTTTGTATAACATATTATCTTAGCCCATAGAGAGATTGTGCCTTATTGATCTTTCTAATCACACTTACAAGCCATGCTAAACATGCCAAAGCAATTTAATACAAAATCCACCGAGAATCATCCCTTTAGGTTTTGCCATTGCGAGCTTCACTAGGATACATCATAAGGGCATTGTTTTTAAACATTACCATTTACGCAGTTCTTTCAGATTTTCGCCACAAAGGCCATCATGACAAAATTTACCACACAGTCCATTGATTTATTGTTCGCCACAAGGACGGCTCTTAAAAGTGCGCCACAAAGGCGTTCCTTACGGAGTTTGCCACAAAGGCGTTCCTTTCATATTCTACCATAAAAGCTTTATTTCCTAATACGCCACAAAGGCTATTATTGTAGGGCTCGCCACAAAGGCTATTACTATAGGGTTCGCCACAAAGGTTATTATTGCAGGGTTCGCCGTAGAGGCTATTATTGTAGAATTCACCAGAGAGGCTATCCCTTCATGATTCGTCACAAAGGCATTCCTTTCACAATGCACCACATAGACGATCTTTTCTTGACGTGTTTACGATATGAATTTGCACAAACTCACATTATGTAAGGTTTGCCCATCATCGTCCTGGGACACGTTGGGAACTCTATTAGATAATCATTGTCCTTTAGTTCATTTTGAAAGGTGTCATGACCATGGGCTTATCTTTTTACTCTTCATATCAAATATCGTGTTTTTAGTCCCGACGAACCTTTTTAGACTCCATCACGGTGAACAGACACAGACTTACTTGACAGACTCTTCATATACTGATATCGCTTAAGACTCAACACTTAGTCACTAATCATACACTAATCACATGCATTTCAGGTGTGCCATATAGCCATACTCAAACTTCACATACTTAACTTGTCAATCTCATACTAACTATACATGCAACCTCAGCAAACATTTCAACTATGCATTTCTAGTTTCTATTTCATAGTTCGATCAACTACCACAGAAGTATCTTGTATGGACAGTTTACTTGCAAGAGTCAGTACAGAGACTCACATGATTCTCACCTACAAAAACTCTAAATTCCAGATCCAAACTTCCACCATGCAATTTAGCAGCAACTACTGCTTCAGAACATGAAAACCCGTCAGATCTATTCATATACCCTTACTTTTCCATCATTTATAACGTTGGAAATCCCCAAAACAAGACATTATATATTCTTCTTACTGGTTTACCAGATCCAATAGACTTATTCTTTCACAATATAACAGGCATAGTCATAAATCCTACCATGTCATGGAGTAATCACTGATAAAGATCTAGATCTACAACTCTAGCTTGAAGGAGAGAGAAATATTGTAAGTTCTTTAAGATTCAGGTAACAATACATCTTGAGGAAGGAAGAAGAAAAACTCCCTCTTTTCTAACCTGAGTATCTATATAAATAACCTAAGCCCTTATTGGAATCTAGCACGTGTCTTAAACTTTCAAGACTGCCTTAATAAAAATGGTTTACAGTTGTGTATGAAAATTTGTTATTTTATATTTCTAGTCCAACCCTTCGTCCCATCCTAACTATCTCATTAGTAAGTAAGTAACTTGATATCCAAATAAATTGGGCATACAATACCTTTGGCGATAACCCAATTTACACAAAAATCCTCATCATTCTTACCAATTTCCTCTTCTTTACAACTTACCATATTCAAAGAACAAATCTTTACTCTAATGTCAACCATGCGACCAACCAATACGTCAAAAGCATCAATTGGGCAGATAACACTACACCACTCAGATTACTTTCAGTTTACTCACCAAATCAGGATTCGCCAAAACAAGGCGTTACATAATTTCTCAATTAAATAATTTTCCTAACTTAATTCCAATTCTGTTAAAGTCATGACAACTTTACCTTAAAAGAATTTATGAGAAAATATATTTAATTTCTTTATTTAACAAATTTATAACGACTAATTTAATTTTTTATTCAAGCAAGAAAACATATTCATTTGTGAATGTTGTCATTTCTCTTACTTTATTGTTTCCATTTATTTCTATCTATTTGGTTTGTAATACAATTCATTTATGGTTTCAACGAGCTAGCGGAGGGACAGATTGAATATATATTAAGTTTCAGTTTTTCGCCTATTAATTATAAACTTATTTAGTCACGAAGTCATTCCACTAAAGTACTGTGACTAATCTCTCTCTAATTATATACCGTTACAAAAGCTACTTAATAAGTACTCGTCCAATGACCTTATCATAAGTGTATTACCTTTATAGGATATCCTTAATCTCTTTGGGATAAACTCATTCTCCCAATATGATTCTATTTTATCTAATTGTAACCATTATATCTTCCTTTATGAAAAGTCAATTTATTATCAAATAGTAATTAAGTCATTTATCAAAAAGAAAAATAACCTATGACCACATTTACTTTTCATCTATTATGTAATACCGATGAGAGGATATCATTTACCCTTTAGTTAGGCTATGAATTCCTTTATTTTCTAATGATGCCACATATTACAAAAGTAGTATAACCAACACACCAGCTTTCAATTTCTTATCTATTTGAACTCAGATTTTTTACTTATATCAAAATATACGAGTCATGCATACATAGTCCATCATCCACTCTTGATTAAGGTATGTCACGCTATGAACATTATAAGTGAATAAATTCATAAATGGATCTAGGATCTATTCTACTTGGGTCTTGTCCGATTTACTTTCAGTCCAGATAATCACATATATATCTCTATCTTCTAAGAGCGTCCACTTTAATCATATTTTTCCAATTAAGGAAAATTCCAAGCACTTCATCCTTAATTTTTATTGTGTACAATCAAACTGTTTTAGAAATGTCATCAACAAAAGTTACAAAGTAGTGATTTCCTTTTAACGAATGTGTCTTGGAAGGCCTCATAAATTTGAGTGAACATAATCCAAAATACCTTTTATATCATGGATAGTGGTGCCAAGCTTCACTCTCTTTTGCATTCCCTAAAAATAATGCTCACAAAATTCTAACTTGTAAACCTTTGCACCTTTCAACAATCCCCTCTTTACTAGTATTGTTGGATATGGTGCCCAACTATTTTTGTCTTAGTACACTTGTAATTTTTTGAACAGATTGGTTAATAATACTATTTATGAATTACATTAATACTTTGTATATTATCCTCACATGGTTTTTGCACGCAAATCAAAATGAAAGAAAATGTTGCTTACTGGTTGTCTATTATTTAACCAATATTTAGCAATATTACATAGTCGGATCGTAACACAGAAAGACAACTTGTAGTGGTAGATGAGCATAAACATGTCTTTAGTCTAATAAAAAATGAGCAAACCGATTGAAAGACTAATATGTCGTCTATCAAGTCCAGTTGGGAGATGCTTTGTCTTGGGCATCAGAGCAGATAACTCCCAGAAGATAGAGACATAGATATGACTACTGAACTAATAATACATCGGACTAGACCCAAGTAGAATAGATCCTAAATTCGTTTATGGATCTATTTGCTTGTGACGTTCATAGTGTGGCATACCTAAATCCTAAGTGGATGGCGGACTATGTGTGTGTAACGACCTCAAAAGTATGGATATTAAAAAATGAGTTATCGGGTCTCTATTTTTAGTAAACGGACTCATAAAATATTTATTAAAAATATTTACAAAGTTAGTTGTGTGTTTAATAAGGTTTTATTTAGGTGAATTTGATTTAATTAGAAGTATTTGAGAAAAAGGATTAAATTGAAAAAGGTGCAAAAGTTTGATTATAGATTAAAAGAAAATATAAAGGACTAAAAAGGCAATTATGCCATTTTTAAATGTTGAGGCTAAAAAAAAAAAAAAAAAAAATCCTAGATTTTTTGGTTAAAAACGTGTATATGGATATAGATGTATATAAAGTATATTATTATATTATTATATTTTATTATTATATATATATAGATTAAAGGAAAGAAAGATATAGAAACAGAGAAGCAAAAAAAAGAACAGAGAGCAAACGTGAAGTGAAGGAAGAAAAAGAGAAAAGAAAGAAGAAAAAGGAAAATAGAAAGTTTGAAGCTTGGAGTTTAATAGGTAAGTTAATTTAGCCCTTTTCTTCTAATTTTGATGTTTTATAAGTTTTAGAACAAAGTTTTGTTGAATTAAGTTGAAATTCTGGAAATTCTTAGATTTTTGAACATGAGTTATGTGGATCAAATTGATGAATTAGGGGTTTAATTAATGGAATATCTAGTTAGAAATTGATTTTAAGGATTAAATTGTGAAAATGTTTGGAATTAAAGTCTATTACTGGAATTCTGATTCCCAAAGATTATAAAGTTGTTTAAAGTGATAGAATAAGGTGTTTATTGAGAAAAATCAGCTCAATTGAGAAGTTAATTGAGCAGGGACGAAATTATCATTTATTGAAAGCTTAAGGGAAAAATGGTAATAAACAGTTTGCACTAAAACAGTTTGGACAGCAGCAGTAGACTAGTTTTGAAAAATCACTAAAAATCGTATAAGTGGAATTAGAAGCTGAATGAGATATGAAATTAAAGCTTATTGAGTCTAGTTTCATATGAAAGAAACAGGGAAAGCAAAGGAATTCTGTAATTTGAGATATTTATATTTTTGTAAGACTGGTTTAGAGGAATTTCGGGATCCCCTGTTCTGAATTTGAAAAATCATAACAAATTGAAGAAAAATAATTAGAGGCTTAACTTTATATGTTTAGAATCCTGAATGAGTCTATTTTCAAATGAAATAAATAAGAAGGTCATATGAATTCTGTACGAAGAGTAATTTGATTCGTAGTGAAGAGAGGTCAGAACAGTCAAACAGTAAAACAGGGGAAACTTTAAGAATAATCTGGTATTGATTGGCCATACCAAAAATTCTGGAAAAATTATAGTAAAAAGATATATGAGTCTAGTTTCAAGGAAAATTAACGGTTCTTCATTTGGAGTTCTGTAGCTCGAGAAATAAATAATTTAGTGACTATGACACAAAAGGACAGCTTTGAATAAGTTTATGAGTAAATGATTAAATTGAAATGTGAGCAATAGTAAGAAAGCATGAATTTATCATAAAATACATGTTTATTTTATTAAATAGTACAGGAAATTATTTGATTATTTTTAACATATAAATGTTATATGTTTATATGAAATTGAAGAAAAAGAAAAGGAAGGAGAGGACCGAATTGAAGGAAAAGGAAAAGAGAAGGTTAAGGAGTGAAGGAAGAAGAATTTATATCACCTCAACCTTTTGTTGTAAGTACTACAAGAATTTTAAATTATTGTTATTTATCCTTTTTGAAATATTTATGTGAATTATTTAAATACATGAGATTCAGCTTTAATGCCCAAGTAGACGAAATTAGAACTACTGGGATATTAGTGGCATGCCATTAAGGAACTTTAGCGCGCTCTCTGATATTAGCACGTTGGTGCTCTCTGATATTAGCACGTTGGTGCTCTCTGATATTAGCACGTTGGTGCTCTCTGATATTAGCACGTTGGTGCTCTCGATTATTAGCACGTCGGTGCTCTCCGATTATTAGCACATTGGTGCTCTCGCTCACTTGTGCATCATAATGCACCTCTGTATATGTTCCGTATATCCGATGTGTTCTATAAAGTCTACTTTGGGCTAAGAATTGAAACGAGGACAAAGTGAATTATCGATGTGTTAAGGTAAGATTTATACCTTACAAAAGATAAGTTAAATTTTATTAAAGCAAGGCATACATGAAGAAACTTATATGTGAGAAAATATGCAATAATTGATTGAGTTAAAATATTCTCATTATGATTGCTTATTTAATTATTCTTGTGGTGCTTACTAAGCCTTCATCGCTTAACGCGCTTATTTTAACGCGTAGGTACAATTAGACTAAGAGAAAAGTCCAACTAAAAGATCACTCATCTCATCACATCCTCAAGGGCTTCAAAGGTAGTTACTATATTTTGTATTAAAATGGCATGTACATATGTAGTTCAAAGGTGTCCCCATGTGATAGGGACTAAAATGTAGATTCTTGAAATTTTATCTATTTTCAGTTATTTGAAGTATTTTAGTATATATGGAATGAATTAATAAACAATAAATATGTTAGCAAAAATGGTTGGTAAGTTAAAATATTATATTCAAATGTTTTAATTAGACAAAGATCTCAGCCATAATTGTTTTGGCACCAAATGTAATAGTCTTATACCGGGTTTGCATAATTGAACCGGGTATAGGTATTACATTTATTGGTATCGAGAGCCTAGGTTTTCTAGAATCTTGGGTCGAGTATGAGTCTATTTGTACATGCCATTTTAACAATTGATGTGATGAGATGAGGTTTAGTTATTTAATTATGTAATTTATGAATATTGTAGAATAAAAGATGTCTTATGAAAGAATAAAAGATACTGATTTTGTGATGTATACTAGAATTTATGGATTTAATAAAATAGAGTTGGTTGTCTCTTAGTATAGAAAGAGGAAATGTTAAAGAAAGAAATGTTTTCCAATCGAAATAATTTCGATAATTACGAAAGTGGTGTTCAAATAATTAAGTAAAATGTTACTTATGATGAAACAGAATTTGAAAAGATGTGGATAAATGTCTTATAGTAAGAAATGATAAATGTTATGTTATATGAGTATATACATGAAGCTAAATTATGAGGCCTTACGATCTCTACCCCCTTATTAGTACTGATTATATTTATGGTGAAATTGATAGGAATTATAATGATTTAGTTCAAAAGTGTGGAATCAAGAATTTAAAGAGAAAGATGATGACCACCAAAATTTGAAGAATGGTTAGAGAAACAATCAAAGAATATTTAAAGAATTGCAAAGATACAAGAGATGAAAAGTTGAAATGTGCAGATCTTTATTAAAGGGTGAGGCTTACCAATGGTGGAACATCATCACGGATATCCATTCTGAGAGAAAGTTAATTGGAATTCCTTTGTATCTGAATTTAAAAGAAATATGTGAGTCAACCTTATCTTGTGAAGAAGAAAAGAGAATTTACGGATTTGAAGCGAGAACCACATGTCTATTGTCGAATATGAACGTGAAGTTATCTCGATTTCTTTTACGAAAATTATATGGGGATACACGGTGCTACTATTAAAGAAAGGAGTCATTTATCGAAATTGATTTATTCGGATATGGTAACTACTGAGAATGAGTTAATCAAAATTTCTTTCGAATAAGCTTTGTGAGTGAAGTGAATGATACGGATTGTTGATGATTATATATGTTAACGGATTAGTAATGAAATTGCGAAAATATTTGAATACAAATTGCTATAGTTGGGTATTCTACAATGATCTCTTCGGGTATTCTATATGGGTATTCTATATGTTCTTTTATCTCCGAGGTATATGCAACTGTTCGGATGTGACTTTTATTGTGCGAAAAGTTTGGAATCATAACGTTAAAATGGAAGTTACGTTGATTCTGATCGGTACTACTCTATTTTTCTTTGGATTTTCTAATTTGTTCTCATAGATAGAAGACTTAATGGTCGATTCATATGAAGTTATTTTCTATTTCTACCGGTTATTCTGCACGTTATACATAAATTGGCATTATCTTTATCACAATCGTTTTCTAGCAAGGATAAATGGTATTCTTCTTCCGGTTTTTCTTGAATATTATCGATTTCTTTATCATTGAATATGGTTTTTATTCTCGGAAATTCAATATAGCTTCACATCCGGATTTCATTATGCCACATCCGGGATTTCATTATATTGGTTTTCTTATTATTTTATAGTCCGATCTTATCTATCAAATATGATTCATCCGTGTGAAGGGGTATTCAAAGGTGATAGAAGGTAAATATATATATTATCATTATAAATCTTGGTTCATTATGGGAGCTCGGTATATGGATCTTAGATTATAGAAGTTGTATTATTATACTGGTTATTATTGGGACTACTCTGGATTTCTTCTTCTATTTTAAAGTACTATTGAAGTTGAAGTATTGATCCATTTATATTATTGAAATGTTTGATAGAGATCTACGGTTTACGGTTCACTTTACGATTTCTGGATAACTTATAAGAATGCTATATGAGTGATAGTTGATTAATTTATAAAGTCGAATCGATTGATGGCTTGAAAACTTGCGGAGATGTACATTCCGAAATTGTAAGATTTCATGGTATTCTAGTATTGATAATTTACGATCGAGATTATAGTTCACTTTGGGGTTACTCAAAACAATTATAGGAAATTATTGAGTACTTAACTCAATTTCAAGATAGCATTTCATTCGCAAATTGATGGATAATTTGAGAGAGAGTTGGTTAGATTTAGAAAGAAGATGTACCGGTGGCGGTATGAAACGTGATATTTACGAGTTTGTATCCGGATGTCCGATATGTCAACAGTCAAAGCGAACATCAAGTACCTTCGGGTTACTCCAACCAATTACTATACCGGAATGGAAATGGGAAAGAATCACTATGGATTTTGTATCGGGTTACCATTATCTCTGAGAAAAAAAAAAAAAAAAAAAAAAAGAAAAGAAAAAGATGTTATTTGGGTGATTGTTGACCGATTGGTAAAATCAAAGACACTTTATTCCGATGCGTATGGATTATTCTTTAGATAAATCGGTGAAATCAGTATATATCCGAGATTGTCGAAATACACAGAGTGTCTGTCTCCATAATATTGGATATTCCCGATTTACGTCTTGTTTTTGGGATAAATTAAAAGAAGCTTTGGGTATTCAGCTTGTATTTCAAGATCGCATTTCATCCTCGAGACAGATGGCCAATCTGAGCGTTTAACTTTCGGTATTGGAAGATATGCTCCGATGTTGTATACTAGAGTTCAAGGTAATTGGGAGAGGTATCTACTTTTGATTGAATTTGCTTACAATAATAGTTATCATCCAGATATTAAAATGGCTCAGTATGAAGCTTTGTATGGTAGAACATGTAGAACACCGTTATATTGGATGAGCTCAAAGTGGAAAGAAGATACATGGGGTTGATTTGATCCGGGAAACAGAAGAAAAACAAAGGTGATTCGAATAGATTAAAAGCGACGATTCGACAACGTAAATCAATTGTGGATTTAAAATGTCGGGATATTAAATATTCTCATTCTTGATAAGGTATTTATCAAGGTGTTTATTTGAAAGAAACTATAAGAAATCGTTGTTTCATCTCTTTTTAAGTAAATTTAGAGGATGAAATTTAAAAGGGGGGGAGAATTATAACGACCTCAAAAGTATGGATATTAAAAATGAGTTATCGGGTCTCTATTTTTAGTAAACGGACTCATAAAATATTTATTAAAAATATTTACAAAGTTAGTTGTGTGTTTAATAAGGTTTTATTTAGGTGAATTTGATTTAATTAGAAGTATTTGAGAAAAAGGATTAAATTGAAAAAGGTGCAAAAGTTTGATTATAGATTAAAAGAAAATATAAAGGACTAAAAAGGCAATTATGCCATTTTTAAATGTTGAGGCTAAAAAAAAAAAAAAAAAAAAAAAAAAATCCTAGATTTTTTGGTTAAAAACGTGTATATGGATATAGATGTATATAAAGTATATTATTATATTATTATATTTTATTATTATATATATATAGATTAAAGGAAAGAAAGATATAGAAACAGAGAAGCAAAAAAAGAACAGAGAGCAAACGTGAAGTGAAGGAAGAAAAAGAGAAAAGAAAGAAGAAAAAGGAAAAATAGAAAGTTTGAAGCTTGGAGTTTAATAGGTAAGTTAATTTAGCCCTTTTCTTCTAATTTTGATGTTTTATAAGTTTTAGAACAAAGTTTTGTTGAATTAAGTTGAAATTCTGGAAATTCTTAGATTTTTGAACATGAGTTATGTGGATCAAATTGATGAATTAGGGGTTTAATTAATGGAATATCTAGTTAGAAATTGATTTTAAGGATTAAATTGTGAAAATGTTTGGAATTAAAGTCTATTACTGGAATTCTGATTCCCAAAGATTATAAAGTTGTTTAAAGTGATAGAATAAGGTGTTTATTGAGAAAAATCAGCTCAATTGAGAAGTTAATTGAGCAGGGACGAAATTATCATTTATTGAAAGCTTAAGGGAAAATGGTAATAAACAGTTTGCACTAAAACAGTTTGGACAGCAGCAGTAGACTAGTTTTGAAAAATCACTAAAAATCGTATAAGTGGAATTAGAAGCTGAATGAGATATGAAATTAAAGCTTATTGAGTCTAGTTTCATATGAAAGAAACAGGGAAAGCAAAGGAATTCTGTAATTTGAGATATTTATATTTTTGTAAGACTGGTTTAGAGGAATTTCAGGATCCTGTTTCTGAATTTGAAAAATCATAACAAATTGAAGAAAAATAATTAGAGGCTTAACTTTATATGTTTAGAATCCTGAATGAGTCTATTTTCAAATGAAATAAATAAGAAGGTCATATGAATTCTGTACGAAGAGTAATTTGATTCGTAGTGAAGAGAGGTCAGAACAGTCAAACAGTAAAACAGGGGAAACTTTAAGAATAATCTGGTATTGATTGGCCATACCAAAAATTCTGGAAAAATTATAGTAAAAGATATATGAGTCTAGTTTCAAGGAAAATTAACGGTTCTTCATTTGGAGTTCTGTAGCTCGAGAAATAAATAATTTAGTGACTATGACACAAAAGGACAGCTTTGAATAAGTTTATGAGTAAATGATTAAATTGAAATGTGAGCAATAGTAAGAAAGCATGAATTTATCATAAAATACATGTTTATTTTATTAAATAGTACAGGAAATTATTTGATTATTTTTAACATATAAATGTTATATGTTTATATGAAATTGAAGAAAAGAAAAGGAAGGAGAGGACCGAATTGAAGGAAAAGGAAAAGAGAAGGTTAAGGAGTGAAGGAAGAAGAATTTATATCACCTCAACCTTTTGTTGTAAGTACTACAAGAATTTTAAATTATTGTTATTTATCCTTTTTGAAATATTTATGTGAATTATTTAAATACATGAGATTCAAATTTAATGCCCAAGTAGACGCGAAATTAGAACTATTTGGGATATTAGTGGCATGCCATTAAGGAACTTTAGCGCTCTCTCGATATTAGCACGTTGGTGCTCTCGATATTAGCACGTTGGTGCTCTCTGATATTAGCACGTTGGTGCTCTCTGATATTAGCACGTTGGTGCTCTCTGATTATTAGCACGTCAGTGCTCTCCGATTATTAGCACATTGGTGCTCTCTGTTCACTTGTGCATCATAATGCACCTCTGTATATGTTCCGTATATCCGATGTGTTCTATAAAGTCTACTTTGGGCTAAGAATTGAAACGAGGACAAAGTGAATTACTGATGTGTTAAGGTAAGATTTATACCTTACAAAAGATAAGTTAAATTTTATTAAAGCAAGGCATACATGAAGAAACTTATATGTGAGAAAATATGCAATAATTGATTGAGTTAAAATATTCTCATTATGATTGCTTATTTAATTATTCTTGTGGTGCTTACTAAGCCTTCACGGCTTAACGCGTTTATTTTAACGCGTAGGTACAATTAGACTAAGAGAAAAGTCCAACTAAAAGATCACTCATCTCATCACATCCTCAAGGGCTTCAAAGGTAGTTACTATATTTTGTATTAAAATGGCATGTACATATGTAGTTCAAAGGTGTCCCCATGTGATAGGGACTAAAATGTAGATTCTTGAAATTTTATCTATTTTCAGTTATTTGAAGTATTTTAGTATATATGGAATGAATTAATAAACAATAAATATGTTAGCAAAAATGGTTGGTAAGTTAAAATATTATATTCAAATGTTTTAATTAGACAAAGATCAGCCATAATTGTTTTGGCACCAAATGTAATAGTCTTATACCGGGTTTGCATAATTGAACCGGGTATAGGGGTATTACAGTGTGTGTGACTTGTATACTTTAATGTAAGTAAAAGCCCGAGTTCGAATAGATAAAGAGCCAAAAGTTGGAGTGTTGGGTGTACAACTTTTGTAGTATGTAACGTCATTCACAACACTAGAATTTATAACTCAAGACATGGGTAAATGATATCCTCTCATTGGCATTACATCGATCCCTCTACCAGCTCGTTGAAACCATAAATTAATTGCATGTTGAATTGAAAATGAAAAGAATGAATAGAAATAGAGAAATGAAAAACATTTAGAAATGATTATGATTTTCTCCGAAACGGAGAAATGGAATCATTTGGAAATGTAACACCCTCAACCCAACCTGATTCACTGGGTCTGGATCTCGGGTGTAACCATGTAAACCACTTAACAAATTTTGTAAACAGTTAACAATTGTACCTTACTTAAAATAACTTTTCTTATTATTTTATTTAAAGACTCCATATTAAAGAAAAAAGGAAAGTATTTAAAAATTAAAACATAATACATCAGACTTATTACCAATTATTACAACACATAAGCTTACAAAAGACAGACTCTTAGGGCGTAATCCTACTAAATGCCAATTTTTCCAAAACATCCACTGTATGCACAGTATCCTCGTACACCGCATCTCTGGTGTTTTCCTAGCATTGTCCCTAATAGAAAACTCTCTTAAACAACCATACCTGAAACGTAAACATGACACTAGTAAGTTCAGAGGAACTTAGTGAGTTTTAAACACCACATTCTTTTTATCATTTCTTGATAAATTCTTCATCTTAAATATTTGGATTTCCCCATATATGTCTTTGGTGGATGCCTTCACCTTGTAAGTTATATAATTACGTTCTTATATGCCACTTATCATTCCTAACATATTATCATTCATTAACTGTTCGGTTGACTCTAGATCTTAACAAACAATACTACATTTTTCCTTTTCTCTTCAGACAACTTTAACAATTATTATAGAATAGTTAATCACAGGTATTATAATTGACAATTATCACTTAATGTTCATACTTTCGACTATTTACCATATTAAGCTTGCTAAATCAGATTAAAAATCGAATGATATCTTGATTCTACCCAATACTTACTCATATTGATGAGAAATACTCTAGATCATTTAAAAGAATTCCATACAACTTTACTATAAGGCACGAGACCCCCATGATAACAAACAACTCAGATTCCATTAGATCACAAATAAGTGTAACACCTCAAACTCGACCAAGTCGGTTTGACCAGAATTTGGCGAGTTACATTAGCCACCAAAGTGACTCTTCTTTTACTCCCAACCTAACCTCTAACACACCACGTATATACAACATATAATGTGCTAAGTTATAACACAACAATGAAATAAAATCATACACAAAAGGTAAAATATGCGAGTAAAACAAATAGAGATATGGTTCGCATAACAAAATAACACATGACTTTGCCTAACAATGTAAATTATGAGCTCTCACAAAAACATGGGTTTGCATGCAAATGAGCTTCGCCACAAAATAATGTTACGTCGTTAAACTGACTTGCATGAAGTATTAAGTCATAATTTGACTAAGTTAGGAGATTACAACATGACATGCATGCAAGGAGATATAAGGAGACATCATTCTTTGTTCATATTAGGAAGATACAAATTAACAAGTAAATATCTTAATGTATAGTTTCCAAAAACTGATAATAATAAAAAACAACATAAACTTAAAGAAATTAACTCAATAAAAAAGGTAACTATAATAAGACTAAGCCCACACAAATTATCCCATCACCTTTTCCCTAATTTCATAAATATCTGTTTAGGATTTAGCCTCGCCCAAGTCATCTACCTCACCATTGCCACCCAGGACCTACTTACATGCGAAGTAAGAAAGTGGATGAGTTCATCGAGAACTCAGTAAACATTTAGAAAACATCAAAGTATGCTTAAAAATATAAAGTTTCAAAATAGAGGGGAACTTAGTTTGAAAATTGTTTCACTTGCTAGGTTCACCATGAAGATGCGAGACCTCGTTTGCAAATTGAATAACTCTTGAAAAGAGTTATATTTCATGCCTTTAGACCTAGCTAATTGCTTGTACTTAAGTACATTTTGTTTCATTTTAGGACATTTTAGTTAGCATTTTTTAATATTGCATTAGGACTTGGACTGTGTTGGAATTAGGTGCTTTTAATCGCTTGTGGTGAAGTTTTTGTATGTTAGTATCACAGGAACAAGTTTTAGAATGAGAAAATAAATAATTGAAGTTTTTACAAGGAAAAAGTGCAGATAGTTTGCTAGCATAGATGTTGTGGCAATGCTGGGAAGACCAAGTCAACATTTTTCACACAATAGTCCCAGTTCAAATTCAAGCTTGTAACAAACAAATCCTACTAAAAGAGGAGAAGATAATTACGAGCTGTTAGCCGACCCTAGCCTAATCTATCTATAAAAGGCGATGAAGTGGACCTCACAAAGGGCGGGAAAAAAAAGAGGAAAAAAAGTGAGAGAGATCCTTAGGTATGAATAAAGGTTCGGCTGGGCAAAGGAAAGGAAGTCGAAGACATTCCTTCTTACCCATCACAGGACGCTGTGCTATCGAAGTGTGGACTAGGCAAGCGAAAGCTGTTTCTCAAAGTTCTACCACTATTTCCATTAGTGTTCCTTCAAAGATTGAATTGAAGTAGTTGAACACAATTTCGGATAATATTTTGGTTTGGAATTTTATTTTCCAGCCCATGAGGTAAATCTCATAGGGTTGGGATTACTTTCAATGAAACCATAACTATTTTTATGGATGCAGTATATATCTAATTTACTTTACTATTTCATTTGATTGTTCTTATTTCTTAATTAAAATGCAAACAATCTTTAGACATAGAAGACTATTCGTATATTTATAACCTAATTCTAATTCGGAAAGGGTTGGATTGGTTGGATTAAAATTTAATGAAATGAGCAAGTATTCGATAGACACTTGTAGTCAACTCTAGACATAGAGTCACGATCATATAGAAGGAACCCATAAAAGATATCTAGAAAGCCTATAGACACAGCCAAGGTAACTTGAGGTTTTGCTTTTGTGAGAGGCAAGCCATTTTAGAACTCTTTTGTCCAGTAAAGTAGATACGATTTTGCCAAGGCATTATTAACAGTAAGGGTCGATTCTGGGTAATCCTGACCTTCCAAAACAACATCACTCTATCCTTATTCTTTGTCGAAGTATCTTTGCCACATCATTATTACTTATTTATTTGTTCATTTACATAATATTCCCATCGTAATTCTCGTAATTGCCATTACATTTCTACTCTTGTTTTGCCCTAGCATTTCCAAGTATTCATTAATTCCACATATTGCATACATCACTATATTTTTAATTGCCATTAATCACATTTTATTATAATAACTTGTCCAATTTTGTGCCTCAATCTGATCCTCATTGGAATGATACTCACTCATCACTTTATTATAATAACTTGTCCAATTTTATATGTATACTTGCACAAAATTACATATCATTTCACACACAAAATGTTTTTTGTGCCATTACCAAGGATCGAAAATTTTGTGAAATTTGGTTTGGTTATTTTACTTTGTAGTTTTATTTAACTTAGTGTATTTACTTTTTACAGGTTTGCCATCAATGCATAAGAAGAGGCATTCTTGCTAACACAGAATACCTTTTTGATCTGAAGATTAGCAAAACCTTGCAGAGAAAGAGAAAAGAATTAAGAAAAATGGCTGGAAACAGGAATGATCTTAATGGTAATCTAAATGATCGTAATGAAAATCCTCCCATTGGACATGTGGTAGATGATTGGGATAGGCCAATTAAGAGCATGTCATCCCAATGCTGGATGACCTGAACCTAGGGATAGTTAGACCAACTATACAAGCTCAGCAATTTGAGTTGAAACAAGTAATGTTCCAGATGTTACAAATCGTAGGACAATTTGGTAGACTTCCCACTGAAGACCCACGATTACATTTAAGACTTTTTCTAGAAGTATGTGATTCATTCAAACAGCAGGGTGTTCCTGAAGACGCCTTGAGACTTATGCTATTCCTGTACTCTTTAAGAGATTGTACAAGAGCATGGCTAAATGTTTTGCCATCGGGAATAGTGGCATCATGGAATGATCTTTTCCAGAGGTTTTTGCTATAGTATAATCCCCCAAATATGAATGCCAAGCTTAGAAATGACATCACATATTTTCGACAGATGGAGGACGAGACGCTATATGAAGCTTGGGAACGATTTAAGGAGTTAATTCACAAATGTGTGATGTATAGATTCCAGCACTGTACTCAAATAGAGATGTTTTACAATAGGTTGAATGCACACACAAGGGTGGTAGTTGATGCGTTTGCCTATGGTACGTTCTTGGACAAAACTTATAATGAAGCATACGAGATCTTGAAAAAGATTGCCAACAACGATTATCAGTATTCGACCACAAGATTTAGGACGTGTAAGAGAGCTACCGATAGCATGGAGCTTGATGCAATTAGTTCGTTAACGGCCCAAGTATCTTCTCTAGCTAATATGATTAAAACCATGAAAAATCCAATTGTAATCCATGAAATGAAATCAGCAGAGTTGTCATGTATTTATTGCAGGGAAAATCATGTGTTTGACGAATGCCCATCAAACCCAATGCAGGGAAATATCATATTCCAACACCTACAATTCCGGGTGGAAACAACATCCTAATATCAGTTGGAGTAATTAGGATGCAGGGAATTTTGACAATACTCTAAGACAAAATGTCAACAATGCACTACTTGGTTATGTTCAACCTATGTTGAGGTAAAAAACTCAATACGGTCAAGCATCATCTTCTACTTTCATTGAAGCTTTGTTAAAGGAATATATGGCCAAGAATGATGTTGTAATTCAGAGTCTGGCTGCATCTCTCTGAGCGCTTGAAAATCAAGTAGGAAAAATAGCGAATGCTCTAAATTCAAAACCACAAAGAGCATTACTCTAAATTCAAAACCACAAAGAGCATTGCTAAGTGATATCGAGAATTCAATAACACAAGGAAAGGAGAAGTGCAAGGCTATCACCCTTAGAAGCGGGACTCGGTTGAGTGATGTTGTTCACGATGCCGCGGCAGGATAGGACAATGCAAGTAGTCACCAGGTAAAGATCCCAAAGTCATTTTAAAAACATACTGAACCTAAAAAGGGTAAGCAACAAAATGCTATGGCAAAATCAGATCAGTTTGTCAAAGGAAATGCCATAACAAAACAATATCAACAACCAGAAGGATGATTGCCTTTACCTTTTCCTTAGCGATTCCAAAATTCTAAACAAGATGTTCAGTTCAAAAGATTTTTGGAGGTCTTGAAGCAACTCCACTTCAATATACCACTAGTCGAAGCTTTGAAGCAAATGTCCAATTACGTGAAATTCATGAAAGACATGCTGTCAAAAAAGTGCAACTTGGGAGAATTTGAGATTGTTGCTCTCACTAAAGGGTGCATAGCAATGTTGATGAATAAACTACCTATAAAGTTAAAGGACCTAGGGAGTTTCACTATCCCATGCTCAATTGGAAATCATTATGTAGGAAAAGCATTATGTGATCTAGACGCAACTATAAATCTAATGCTTATGTCTATTTTTAGGAAGCTAGTAATTGGGAAAGCAAGATCTACCACAGCGACGTTGCAATTGGCTGGATAGGCTAGGGAAGAAATTTGAATCCCTGGATTTATCAGATCGATCTTTTAAGCCTCATACACCATCTGTAGAGGAATCTCTCGTACTAGAGTTAAATCCTCTGCCACAACATTTGAAATATACATATTTGGGAAATAAAAGTACTTTTCTAGTTGTAATTTCTGCTAAGCTAACACCTAAGCAAGAGGACAGGTTGTTAGAAGTGTTACGACGATCTAAAAAAGCACTGAGTTGGACCCTTGCCGGTATAAAGGGAATTAGCCCTACATTTTGTATGCACAAAATTTTGTTGGAAGATTACCATAGCAAATCCATTGAACAGTAGAGACTACTAAATCCAATTATGGAGGAAGTTGTCAAGAAAAAAATTATCAAGTGGCTTGATGCTAGCATTATTTACCCAATTTCAGATAGCTCATGGGTAAGTCCTGTACAATGTATACCTAAGAAGGGGATGTCACGGTAGTAGGTAATGACAACAATAAGCTCATACCAACTCGTATTGTTATCGGATGGAGAGTGTGTATGGACTACCGCAGGCTTAACAAGGCAATTAGGAAGGATCAGTTCCCTTTGCCATTCATCGATCAAATGTTCGACAGATTAGCTGATAAGCCTTTTTATTGCTTCCTAGATGGTTATTCAGGATATAATCATATTGTTATACCACCTGAAGATCAAGAGAAGACAACTTTCACGTGTCTATATGGTACTTTTGCATTCAAGCGGATGTCGTTCAGGTTACGCAATGCCCCAGCAACTTTCCAGCGCTACATGATGGCAATATTCTTTGACATGGTGGAAAATTTCCTTGAAGTTTTTATGGATGACTTCTTTGTGTTCGAAAATGATTTTGAAGATTCCTTAAGGAACTTGGAGATGGTTTTATGCCGCTGTGAAGAAACGAATCTAGTATTAAACTGGGAGAAATGCCATTTCATGGTCCGTGAAGGCATTGTCCTAGGACATAGGGTGTCATAGTGAGGAATTAAAGTAGACAGATTAAAAATAGAAGTGATCAAAAAATTGCCACAGCCCGCCAGTGTTAAGAGTATTAGAAGCTTTCTAGGACATGAATAATTTTACAGAAGATTTATCAAGGATTTTTCAAAAATCTATAAACCTTTGTGTACTTTACTTAAATAGAATAAACCTTTTTAATTTTAATGATCAATGTTTGTAGGCTTTCGAGGAACTCAAGAAGCGACTTCTTATAGCAACATTGTTTGTGGTTGCTCTAGAATGGACATTGCCCTTTGAACTCATGTGCGATGCCAATGATTATGTTGTGGGAGCAGTGTTGGGTCAAAGGAGAAACAAGGTACTACATGCAATGTATTATGCTAGTAAGTTGTTAACAGAGGCTCAGCTTAATTATACCACTTCGGAGAAGGAATTACTTGCAATGGTCTTTGCATTCAACAAATTCCATTCTTATTTAGTAGGAATAAATGTCACAGTCTACACAGATCACTCGGCTATCAAGTGCTTGATACGTAAGAAAGATGCCAAGCCAATATTAATTAGGTGGATACTCTTGTTACAAGAGTTTGATTTGGAAATTAGAGATCAGAAGGGAACCAAAAATCAAGTGGCTGACCATTTGTCAATAATAGAATCGGAAAATGAAGATGAAACCAATAAATTAAGGAAGAATTCCCGAATGAACAGTTGCTCATTGTCAAGGCATTACCTTGGTATGCTAACATAGTAGACTTCTTAGTAAGTGGTGTAATGTCACCTGGCTTCAATGCTTATAAAAGATGAAAATTTCTTCATGATGACAAATAATACTATTGGGATGAACCATTCCTATTCAAGCATTATGCAGATCAAATAATTCGGAAGTGCGTCCCTAACGATGAGATGCATAGTAGCTTACAACATTGTCATTCAGCCTCATATAGAAAACATTTTAGAAGAATGAAAATAGCTTCCAAGGTACTCCAATCAGGATTTTATTAGCCAAATTTATTTAAAGATGCTCATGAATTTTATAGGTTGTGTGACTATTGTCAAAGAATAGGAAATGTGTCTAGGAGACAGGAAATACCGTTGTAAAGTATATTGGAGATTGAACTGTTAGATGTATGGGGAATAGACTTTATGGGTTCGTTTCCACCATCAATGGGCAAGCTATATACACTTTTGGAAGAAGATTATGTTTCTAAGTGGGTAGAAGCAGTAGCCCTAGCCTCTAATGATGCTAAGTCGATAGTGAAATTTTTACATAAGAACATTTTCACACAATTTGGTGCACCAAGAGCCATTATCAATGACGAGGGATCCCATTTTGATTGAAAATTGATGGCCAATGCCTTGGTATGGGGTGAAACATAGAATTGCCACGACATATCACCCTCAAACAAATGGCCAAGTTGAAATATCTAATAGAGAAATTAAACAAATTCTGGAAAAAGTGGTGAATCCATATCGAAAGGACTGGTCTACTAGATTGGATGAAGCTCTATGGGTATACCCAACTGCAATTAAAACACCATTAGGGATGTCACCTTTTAAACTTGTTTATGATAAGCCATGTCATTTACCTGTTGAACTTGAGCATAAAGTGATTTCGGCGATTAATAAGCTGAAATGGATTGGTTTGCTGCTGGCGGCAAGAGATTGCTAGAATTAAATGAGATGGAAGAGTTTTGAACATAAGCATATGAGAATGCTCATTTGTATAAGGAAAGGACCGAGCGATGGCATGATGCCAAAATTTTTCCAAGGAAATCTGAACCTGGACAACAGGTATTATTGTTCAATTCCAGGTTCAAATTATTTCCTGATAAGTTCAAATCTCGATGGTTCAGGACCTTTTGAAGTAATTCAATTGTATTCACATGGTGCTATTATTGTTAAATACCTAAGAATAGGGGCTACATTCAAGGTTAATGGACAACGCTTGAAGCATTATTGGGGTGCTCCTATAGAGTGTGACAAGTAAAGTATTAGCCTTCGTGATGTTTGAATTTTTTGTTTTTGTTAATAAGTAGTTTTTTCTGTTTCATTTCCCATTATTATTTTTATTTTCTTTATTTTTAATACAATTTCATTTCTATTTATTATTATTATGAACAGGAGTATAATAAAAGAAGCATGATTGTTAGTGTGTACTAAGCAGCAGTGCCGTAGCATTACAGAGAAACGTTATGCTGTGACAAACTGAATGATGAGATGTTAATAAAAGAGTTGACTGATTAGAAATTAAAAACCTTGCATATTTTTAAAATATTGAGTGAGAGAAGGTCCCTAAACAAGACCTAAGAACTCTATCAATGGTCTTTTGTGATGCCATGAAATGGACCTGCCCCAAGGTAGACATTGCCATGTGGTAGTTATTATCATTCGATACATTAAGAAATTATATCTTCAATAGAGGACAACTAGTCAAAGCATGCTACTCGGTGAGATTGTCCCATGATAACTCATTTCTGGTGCATGACGCGATAGGTGTTGAGTTGATGGTTATACGCTCAAGATTTTCTAGTTAAGTAATTCCCTATGGAGCTTTATCAGGGTGGTAACTGGTAACACAATAGTAATCTTTCAAAAGCTCAACCCAATGACGCTATCTTAAATTCAACTCCTTTTGGGATAAGAGGTATTTAAGATTTTTGTGATCGGTAAAATGTGACACTTTCCACTAGACAGATAATGTCTCCAAATCTTTAGAGCAAAAACTACAGCGGCTAACTCTAAATCGTGTGTCGGATAATTACGTTTGTGCTTTTTTGCTGTCGGGACCTATACACAATGTCGGGACACATACGCAATGTCAGGACGCATACACAATCACCTTTCCATTGTGCATCAAAACACAACTTAAACCACTCAATGAGGCATCACTATATACCACAAAATCCTTTCCCAAATCCGGTAAAATTAGAATTGGTGCCTCACTCAACGTCTATTTTAGTTTCTCTAAATTTTCTTGGCACTGTTTATCCCAAACGACCTGAACGTTCTTTTGCAACAGCTTTGTCATCAGCAAAGCTATCTTTGAAAATCCAAAAACAAATCTTTGATAGTAGCCAGCTAAACCAAGGAAAGTACAAACTTTAGACATGTTCCTCGATGCTTTCCATTGCAAGATAGCCTCAATCTTTTTCGAATCAATACAGATCCCATCCACAGAAATGACATGTCTAGAAAAACAACTTCGGGTAACCAAAACTCACATTTACTAAGTTTCCGGTAAAGTTGTTTGTCTCGCAAAACTTACAGAATAGTTCTGAGATGTTGCTCGTGCTTAGCCTTTGATTTTGAATAAATTAGGATGTCATTGATAAATACCATAAGAAACTAATCCAAGTAAGGTTGAAAAATATGATTCATGAGATCCATGAATGTTGAGTGTGTATTCATTAAACCAAAAGGCATTACCAAAAGTTTGTATGACCATAACGCGCACGGAACGCCATTTTCGGTACGTCACTATCTTTTACTTTCAATTGGTAGTAACCAAATCGTAAATCAATCTTAGAAAAGATTGAAGCTCTTTTCAACTGATTGAACAAATCATTGATAAGAGGTAGGGGGTATCGATTTTTAATCATCTGCTTATACAACTGTCGATAATCTATACAGAGCCGCATCAAACCGTCTTTACTTTTAACAAACAATACTGGGGCTCCCCAAGGCGATATACTAGGGAGTATAAAGCCGTAGTCCAGTAAATCTTACAACTGGATTTTCAATTCCTTCAGCTCAGTCGGTGCCATACGATAAAAGGATATCAACACTGCAATTGTACCAGGAAACACTTCAATTGCAAATTCGACCTCCCGATTAGGTGGTAATCTCGATAATTCTTCAAGAACACATTAGGAAGTTCACAAACAGTTTGAATATTGTCAATTTGACTATCCCCATTATTCGATTTAATAACATAGCCTAGAGAAGCTTCGCAACCTTGCTTCAACAATTTACTAGCTCGAATCGACGAGATAATATGAGTCAAACCACTCGTTCTAATGTCATTAACTTCCAAAGTTTCACATTTGGGCCTTGAACTGAAAACTTTTTCTTCCTGTAATCTAGAATCACTCCATGCTCAGTTAGTCAATCTATGCCCAAGATCAAATCATAATCACCAAAAGGCGTGATCAACAAATCCATTAGAAACACCAAGCTTTGAATTTCTAATGGACATCTTTTACATACTTGATCAACTAACACCTTTTGACCCAACGGACTCGACACAGACATGGCTACTTTTGACGTCTCAGGTTTTAGATTCCCAGATTTAACCAAATCAGCATTAATATACGAATGAGAGGAACCAGGGTCTATTAGGGCATAAACAGGAGTAGAAAACAGTAATAAGATACCAGCTACAACATCAGTAGCATCGCCTTCCTAACGAGACCTCACAATATACACCCAAGCTAGCGCTCTAACCTCTAATTGATGCGTAATTGCTTCATTCCCTTTCCTTGAACCACTCCTGGAGACAAAACCCAAATGACTAGCCCCATGGCCTCTAACTGAAGGTGCAGATCTCTGAGTGCCAGGTGGTGCAGTATTATCATTTTTGAGGCACTCACGAGCAAAATGCTCCTGCGATCCGTATCAAAAACAAGTATTAGATAACTTCCAACATTTTTCTTAATGTTGCTTCCCACAGTGCTCTCAGCTCAGCATTTTAGAAGCTTTGGTTGGGCCTTTTACGCTACCAACTAAAACTGACGCTTGTTGATCTCGTACTTTATCCGATGTATTTGATTTTGCAATTATCCTCCTATGCTCACGAAATTTTTTAATTCTCTTGAGCACTGAATGTGAACTGGGTGTCCCGAATCGTTTTCCCAAAAACACGAGGAAGCTCTGGTTTCTTACTTAACCCTAAAGATCATTCTACCATTTTTACACGCTTGAACGAATTAGCAAATTCCTTAACTTTCAATGCGACTAATTGAGTTCTAATTTCATCTCGCATCTCTCATAGAAATCCCTCGTAGAAAATGTTTACAACTTGCTTCTTTAGTTAGAATAAGCTCCACGGTATATTTTCTAAGTTGTATATATCCTTGTTCATAATCCACTATAGATATATCTCCTTGTTTTAACAAAAGTCATTCTTGTTTTTTATCTTCCAAAGATAGTTCCCCGACATATTTCTTCTGGAACTCTAATTTAAAGAATTTCCAATCGATAACTTCAACAGGGATATGACGAGTAACAGTTTGCCACCAAGGATAAGCTTGATAAGCTTCCCTAACAAAGAAATGACACAGATAACACTCTCATGAGAAGTACACTGCAGTTGTTGAAGTACTCAAGTTGTAGATTCTAGCCACATCTCAGCTATTGATGGGCCAACCCCTTTCATCCTAGCGAATTCAGTTGCACCATACCTCCTTAATTCTTTAATCAGTGCCTGTCTAACTACAGGTGTAGGTATTACCATAGAAAGTAGCTCCCACTACTCTCTGGAGTGCTTCAGCTATAGTACAAAGTATGCTCACATCACCTTGTCCCTCATTAAAACCCCTATCAACATTATGTTGTGGTACACCATCTAAATGAACACTTGGTGCTACTAACTCAGCCTTATTTATATTTTTTAATGGAATTATTACTAATATGAATATCTTGATCAACCTCATTTGTAACATCTCGGTTTAGACCCTAGTCAGAATAGTGGTTTCGAGACCACAAATCCGAGGTCAAAAAATATTTTAATATTTTTTCTGTGTTTATAGTATGTGATTGAGCATGTATGAAAATTCTGTGTGAAAATTTTATCGTTTGTGTGCCGAATTGAGAAAAATGACTTAATCGCATAAAATGCAAAAGTTGTGTGTTGATTGTTAAAGTGCTTATTTGGCATGGCTTTTTAAATGAGAAGTCCTTATGTTGTAATTAGACCTTTGATAGTAGGGATGGACAAAAATGGTAAAATAAGTATTAATGTTTAATAACTAAAACAAAAAACATTTGGTGGCCATTTTATCATCTTTTTTCCACCGAAAATAGAAAGAAAAAATAGGGTTCTTGAGCTTTGGATATTCGGCACATACAAGGCTTGATTGAGGCATGTTTTGAGCTCGGTTTTTAGTGATTTCTACATTTTTGTGATCGTTGCTTTGTGTTCTAGCTAGCCTATATCTTAATTTTTGAATTTGTTGGTGATTTTGTAATATGCCATTGATGAATGCTTGAGCTTTGAGATGGTTGATGATGAAATATGAAAGATATGTGATAGATTAACATATTTTGTCTTTGACTTTTTGATGAATTTGACTATTTTAGGCTAAATTGTGAAAGTGAGAAATTAGAGGACTAAAATGTGAAATAAATGAAATATGTGGGTTTGTATGGACATGAGGAAAATTGTAAGGCCTAAACATGGTAGGCTCAAATTGTGAGTATTTTGTGATTTTATGAAATAGGGACTAAAATGTTAAAGTGTGCAAATGTGAGGGCTATTTTGTAAAATGCCCTAAATATGTGTGTTTGGATTAAATTGAATGATTTCGTGATTGAATGAGTTAAATTTGAATATTTATAGATCAAGAAAGGAGAAATTCGGACTTAGATCGAGGCAAGAATAAAGTGTTCGATTGATCAAGTTGTTTCGTAATTTCGACGTCTGAGGTAAGTTCATGTATAATACGAACCGTTTAATTCATATTCATGTGATATGGAATGAATGAATATGTGGTTGAAGAATTAGTAATACTATATGTGGATTTGAGAAATGTGGCACTAAGATTGCGTAATTAGAATTGATACAATGGTGATTAGCACTGTGTGTGCAAAATAAAGGAAGCATTGGCTATATTGATTGGCACTGTGTGTGCGATACTGAGTTAAATTCAGTTTAATATAAAGGCACTAAGTGTGCGATGATATTAAAGCTTCGGCTAAGAAATTAGCACTAAGTGTGTGAGGAAATCAAACGATTAATGAAGATTGAACGAAATGTGGTATTGAGCATTGAGTAGCAAAAATGATCATTAACTAAGTGTTGGCACAGGTATGTACAGAACCTATGTGGTTGATGATATCGTATATGGATAAATGGATGATTAAGTGAGTAATGACTATGAATGAGTTTGTATATTATTGTGAATGGAACTATGTATTAGCTTATTTTGTATATTGAATTCAAATGGTTAAGTTAAATGTATTATATGATGAACTTACTAAGCTTTTAAGCTTACTGTGTGAAGTGTTTCTCTGTTTTACAGTGTCATTAAAGCTAGCTCGGATCTGGGGATCGTCAGTGACTAAATCACACTATCGGCTATCTATTTTGGTACTTTTGGAAGTTGTATAAATTTGGCTTATGGCATGTATAGGCTAGTGATTATGGCATGTTTTGAAGTGTATAAGTCTTTCCATATGATATGGCTTGATAGTGATGGTTTTGATATATGTTTTGAATATGTGTAAAGGAAAGTTAATATATGTATGTGTGTTCTATGTGAATGATCGTTTTGGCTTAAATATTTAAGATGGAAATGGTATGATTCATGCTTAGATTTGGGTAAAGATCGAATGTAACACCCTTAACCCATATCCGTTGCCGGATTAGGGTTACGAGGCATTACTAAACCAAATACAAGTCAGTACACCTTTATAAATGCTAACACATTAATTGATGCATAATTAGTTACTACTATCATGATTAATCATGTAATTTCCATTTACATATCAATTATGATAACAAACATATCACAAGCAATATCATTAAAAACTTATACAAATAAATATTCATACAAATAGTAGAAGTACTATTCATTTGGTCATTTAGAAGTAAGGGCCGAATTGATTATGACCAAGCTCAAATAAGACCTAATCATTCATATAAATGTTTCTCATATTACAATTTAAAGTTTCCAACTAAAACAATGTCATGGCCAAATATTTACAGTGGGTTTGTTTTCGTTCAATCATTTATAAATCGAATTCTTTTATGACATGCATAAATTACATCCTATTTCTTTCATGGCTTATCATATAAATGCACACAAAATAACTAAATGCTTATCCATCAACCAAATTGTACTTTGTTCCTTATTCAAACCAAAAATTTTCCCATACCCAAATTTCTCATAGCATAATATGAAATAATTCCTAGCTAAGCTTATAAGTCATTCCATAAATATGCATTTATACTATATGGATAACTTACCTTTAATGATCTCAAGAAAACACACTTACCATAATAAGTTTATGAAATGACCGAATATGCACATACATATGCAACATCTCAAGCATATTTAATTAACTCAAACATAAAAATAAAGCCATTTTCGCATGGCACTTATATACATACACACATACATCATTTGAGTCAACTCCAAAGTAGTTTAGCCTATACATGCCATAGACTTTAAGTTCATACACGAAAGTGGTACCCAAAATATTGACGATAGTGTGATGAGCTTCAAAGATGATCCCCGAGCACGAGATGAACACCCAAAAGAGATCTACGATACACAAACAACCAAATTCAAAGTAAGCTTTCATAGCTTAGTAAGTTTTAAGCATTTAACTCACATATACGCTTTATCATGATTTAATAAATTAGTTCATTTACAACTTCCTTGCCGAATAGTCAAACATACTAAAATAGATTTCATAGCAACATTATAAGCATATATAAATATGTATATATCCATACACCACCTTCACATGATAAAATAAACAGCATATGCCTCTTTTACTTACCAAATTTCTACTTACATTTCAAGCCACCATCAATCACAGGTTGTTATAAATAATACATACCTTTTGGTTATTTACCTCTTCAATCTTAACCACCCGAGCATAACATATGATTGTATACTCGAACATTTTATTATCTTTATCAACATTAATAATACGAGTCTATTAAAAAGCATCAATGAAACACCCCAAACCCGGCCCATTCCTCTTGCATATGGCGCCATTTCCATAGGCCCTAAGTGACATCTTCAGGCCACTTTTCCAAGCCTGTTTGTGTGTCAAATTTCACAAACTTTTTCTTTTAAGGCCACCTTGCCTTAATTTCCTATTTTAAACTTTAAAACTTAACATTTCTACGTCATTTCTAACTTTCCTAAAATTTTCGATCGGCTCTGTAAACTTGCCATTTTCTTACATTTCCAAGTTTCCAGAAATGTTCACTTTCCATTTTTGAATCATTTCCTTACATTTCCTAGTTTCCAAAAATGTTCATGTCTATGCATTTCTAGGTTTCCAAAAATGTTCATGTCCATGCATTTCCAGGTTTCCAAAAATGTTTAAAATTTATTCTTAATACCTAAAACATGTCACTTCGTGCAATTAAACCGAAAATGCATAGGCCCTTTCCAGGATGTTACAGTTCTACCCCCTTAACGAACTATCATACTTTCTAGGCACAATCTCTAAATTCACGTCCCTTAGAACTCATTTTCTAACGTCGCGATCTGATTAAGAAGTTTTATGAATTAGTCCTTGTTTCACTTGATTACCCGCGAAGAAGTTTTATGAAAAGAATTTTAGGAGTGGTTCTTTCGTATTCATTCATGCGCACAGTCTTTCATTCATTCATCCATCCATCAAACAATTATGAACTTTCGTTCATTCAGAGAAACGTTGTAGTTTTCGTTGTTGTTGTTTTCCACTACCCAGGGGTATTTTCGTAATTTTGTCCTACAGGGGTATTTTCGTAATATTTTTTTTCAAAAGAAAAAGTTCCTTGGTGATTTCGTCAAAAAGTATTTTGGTAATTTCAAAGTCCCGGGTAATTTTGAAATTTTTTTTTGAAAATTCAGGGGTATTTCGATAATTTTTGACCTCGGGGGTATTTCGGTAATTTTCCACAAACAGGGGTAAATTTGTAAAATGTAATAAGTCGGGATATTTCAAAAGTTGTAAAACTTTGAGGGTTCTTTTTGAGAATTTTACTTTTCAAAACGATGATGTTGCAAAAAAATTTGGAAATTAGGGTCATTTTGGTAATTTTGTAAGTTAGGGGAAATTTTGAAATTTTTCAAAATCAAGGTATTTTTGATGGTTTACAAACTAGGGTTTGTGAATGTTTAGAAAATAATAAAGTTTGGCAAAACCGTTGAGAAGCTTGACATTTTGTGAATAAAGGGCATTTTGGTAATTTTACCACTAAGGGTATTTTTGTAATTTTCACAAATCGAAAACTTTTCGGGAAATTTTGTGAAGATAGTTTTCACAAATTTAAAAGAGTAATTTGAAGAGTTTTGAAAAACTAGGGTTTGTTGTTTTGTTCTCTCTTTTTTTTTTTTATAAAACAAAACGGCGAGTTCCCTTTTTGGGGTTTTAGTCATCATGTTTAGCCTATGACCGAGCCCTCTTGGTCAGGGTGAACCAAAGCTACGCACCAGGCAGGATTCGAGTGGAGAGGAGTTGAGTCACGCGGACTACTTAAATACCAAGCTCCCACCGAAACCATTCCTAGACATGCGCATAGAGGTTGCCACACCACTGAGCCCTCTGAGTTAGGGTGAACCGAAGCTACGCACCAGGTAGGATTCCTGCGAAGAGGAGGTGAGTCACTAGGACTGCTTAAATACCAGGCTCTTCCGGATCCAATCCTAGACATGCGCACAGGGGTTACCACACCCTAGCTCAGTGACTTAGCCATAGGTTTGTTTAGTGTGTTAAGTCTTATGTGTTTTGTGTTTGAGTAGTCTAATCCTAGGGTTCAAGTTCCTATCATACTATTCTATGTTCCATACCCTTCCATAATTCATAAATCACATAATCACACAGATGGTTAGGGGTACTTACCTGGTGGACTGCGGGTCGGAGACTTAGGTGCCATGCCAAAAAACCTGTTTAATTTCAAAGAAAATCATTTGGCTCGCTTTGAAAACGTTTTGGGCCTTAGCCCACAGGCCGAGAGTTTTAAAACTGGGCTCTGATACCAAACTGAAACACCCCAAACCCGACCCATTCCTCTTGCATATGGCGCCATTTCCATAGGCCCTAAGTGACATCTTCAGGCCACTTTTCCAAGCCTGTTTGTGTGTCAAATTTCACAAACTTTTTCTTTTAAGGCCACCTTGCCTTAATTTCCTATTTTAAACTTTAAATCTTGACATTTCTACGTCATTTTTAAGTTTCCTAAAATTTTCGATCGGCTCTGTAAACTTGCCATTTTCTTACATTTCCAAGTTTCCAGAAATGTTCACTTTCCATTTTTGAATCATTTCCTTACATTTCCTAGTTTCCAAAAATGTTCATGTCTATGCATTTCTAGGTTTCCAAAAATGTTCATGTCCATGCATTTCCAGGTTTCCAAAAATGTTCAAAATTTATTCTTAATACCTAAAATATGTCACTTCGTGCAATTAAACCGAAAATGCATAGGCCCTTTCCAGGATGTTACAATCAAACCTGTATATCTATTACAAGAATTTAGTAACGTATCGCACACATAGTGTTGTTACTTTAACATTCCGCACACTTAGTGCCAAGTTTCCGTAACGTATTGCACATTTAGTGCCGTTACTTTAAAAATTCACACACATAGTGCCTTGTAACCAATTTTGCACACTTAGTGCTCGGTTATAAGCTCGCACACTCAGTGCCTTTCATAACCTGTCATTCATTCGAATGTACATTTACGTATAAAAGATCCAATCCACAACTTCACATATAAACGCATACACTAAGGTATAACTTTATTATGTTCTATCCAAGTCTATATCATATTCGGCCAAGACATTTTCATGTAACTAACCTTTCCTTTAGATATATTCATATCCTAGTTTAGTATCCCTTATATCTATTTGCATCATTAACATGTAAATATCAATTTCATGCAATTAAATCCAACCTCCAAGCAACCTCACATTCGGTCAAATTATACCAAGTTCATACACACGTTCGGCAATGTGACATTTAACATACTTACTTCCATTTAATGAAGGCATATAATATAGCGTAAAATTTGATTTAACTCAATTTCTTAAAACTTACCTCGAAAATCGATGGATTAGGGTTTCCCGGCTATTCGTTCAATTTTGCCTTTCCCCGATCCAATCCCGTGTCTTTATGTTCTTGATCTAAATAAATTCCAAATTAAATTCATTCAAAGATATTTTCATTCATTTTAATACAAAAATCACATAAATGGGCAAATTACCATTTTACCCCTGACATTTACAATTTTTACAATTTAGTCCTAATACACAACTCACAAATTACTCAAAATTTGGCTACCATTCTTTTGAGCTGAATTTTCCTAGGGACTATATAATTCCATATTTCTCATAAATTTTGCAATTTAACCCTCTAAATAATATTTTCACAAGTTAACCTAAATTAGCTAAATTCATCAAAAACTCAATAACAAAATATGTTCATCTAGCTCCAATCTTTCATTTAACACCATAAATCATCACAAAGCTCAAATATCATCCATGGCATATCTCACAAACATCACCAATGCACAAAACTAATATATGGGATTGATAGTAGAGTGAACAACAATCTCAAAAATACAAAAATCATCAAAAATCTAAAGCCAAAACTTACCTAATTTTGCTTGATAAGTGCCGAAACCCTTATTTGTTTTTCTCTCTTTTTTTCTATTTTGGTTTCGGTCAAGAAGGGATAAAATGATGAACATGCAATGGCTTTTTTTTATGTTTTATTATATTATGCTTATAAAATATATTATAACATTAATATATATTTAACACATAAAACAAACATATAATATATATTATAAAGCCATATTGCCGTCCACTATAATTATAATAAGGGTAATTGCAACATAAAACCCTTTTTTTAAAAAGACACATTGATTTAACCTTTCAATCAAGCAAATAGCTAATTTCACCACTCATGCAATTTAATCATTTTTCTTGAATTGAACATACAAACAGTCAAATTATCCCACGATATTTTAACACATGCTCTAATATATATCATAGATATCAAATATAATATTAAAATATTTTTCTAACTCAGATTCATGGTCCCGAAACCACCGTTCTGATTAGGGTCATAATCAGGCTGTTACATAGAATGATGAATGGATTATATGTTTTGGATGTGAATTTGATACGATGAATTGGTAAGTTTGAGTTGGAATTTGAATGTGAAATGAGTAGTGATGTTAAGAGGTTAAAAATGTGCATAATTGGTATGTTTTGAATGCATTTGAGGCATGATTTTGAATTGGTTTGATGCTTGTAGGTGTGACCCAAAGTGTGGGTGGCAAATTGGCCTTCCAAATGGCCTAAATTCGCCCACACAATTGAGCACATGGGCGTGTGGCTCGTCTCTTAAGTTTTTAAATTGTAACAAGTCAGACTCGCACACGGGCTGGACATACGAGCGTGTGACTGGTCGTGTGAAATAAGTCAGTGTCGACCATGGGTGAGGCACACGGGCGTGTCTTCGGCTTTGTGGGCAAGTCAGTATGTATGCCTTGTTTTGCCACGGCTTGGACACACGGGTGTGTCTAAGGCCGTGTGCACACGGGCGTGTGACCTTTGTAGTTTTGAAAAATGTTAAGTTTTTTGGAAAATTTCGTATGAGCTCGGTTTAGTCTTGACACTTTCCAACATGTGTTTAGGGTCTCATAGACCTTATTAAGGGACTTAATGATATTGTTTGATTATGATTTAATGATGTTTGAATAATGAAGGTTAAATGTTATGATTTGATCGGTAATGCCTCTTAACCCTATTCTGACGACGGATATGGGTTAGGGGTGTTACATCATTATTCGATTCCTCTGACATCTTTTGTCTAGAAAAAAAACAATCTTTAATAAGCATCCTAATCCCAACTTAGACTCGACTCAACTTGGCATATAACTTTAGACTGGATTTTGAGCTTGATTTAGTCCTAGAATTGGCTAAACATATAGCTCTGACACCAATAAATGTAACAACCCTTACCTGGCCCGATCGCCGAACCCGAGTAATAAGATGCTACAACAAATTTTAGCAATCATTATATATATACACTTTACAAAGAAAAATCTCAATTCTTAATCATCAAATCACATACAATTAAACATATTGAAAATTTGAAATCTGCATGAACCTAACTGAGAGATTTAAGCATGAAAAAGGATTGAAATGAAAATTTTCAAAGTTTAAAGGTTAATATTGGAATCCATAGTTGGTATCGATACCTTTTCGAAAATTGATACCAAAATTCAATTTTTTTTTCTTAGCAAAACAAGGGCCTCGATATTTATTTTATGGTATTGATATTTTATGAAAAAGTATAGATACTCAAATAAAAATCGATACCATTTTGGCATTATGTGTGTTTGAAAATTGTTCATTTGGTTAAGTATCGATACCAGATGTAAAAATATCAATACTTGAGTTCAAAAATAGTAAAACCTACTTTTTAAAAGATGCACTTATGCTCAAAACTTGCCTATACTCAAATAACATACCTAAACATAAATAAAGGCATGAAAATCATCATTTAAACATCTTATCCATGTACAACTCAATTCAATACATCAAAATATAAACCAAATATATATCCTTAGGTTAACCAACCTAAATAATCAACCATTAAGCCATTAAGGTACCTCAACATGAACACCTAAGCATTCAATTTCATTTATAAAGCATACACCAAAGCATTATCATCTATTGAGATCAAACCATATATTAGCTACCATTCTCACAACTATGCATTAACAAAAAAAAAAAAAAAACTCATCTAGAATAAAACATCTCAACTATTTAATCATCATTGTATATCACCAAATTACTTTAGCTAGACATCTTCAAAATGATCGTTAGTATCAACTATGCATATATACACAATACTTACAAACTTAGAAACTCAAATACCATATTACAAACTTAGAAACTCAAATATCATCAAGACACAAAATGAGCATTACATATATATAAAACATCCTAGATACATGCCAAGATCAAAAGAACATTTCACCAACAGTTAAGTTTGGAATGGTCGTTAGATGCTAAGTAGATTATTGCACCGACAAGTACCTATCCTGCGCACGGAAAATAAAATCGTACGTTGAGTATAAGTTAGAAATATTTCTATAATTCGAACATACAAGTAAAATACAATACATTTATATGCTCAAGTTAAAATAAACGATGTTATGCAATATTATTTCAATCATAGTTCAATTCATTTCACACTTAATTAAACATCATTACTTAAATACATATCCATTCACTACTTTAGTTTCTAATTCACATTTTATTCCATATTTCATTCCATTCTATCATATTTTCTGTTCAATAGCATTGTCATTTTCAAATCATTACAATCTCAAGTCATTATCTCGAGTTTACCATTTACTTCCCCTATTAACGTGACTCGAACTTGGACTCGGATAAGCAGATCCAACCAACACACCAAGGTTTGGCACCCAATGCCTGATGGATAATCCATCGAAATGAATTGCGCCTTGCGCTGGTGGGTAAAACCGACGAATGGGGTGTCCAACACTCCTCGACACGTAGTCGAAAAATCCTGAACTCTTCCTATCATATGGCATGCCAATTATACCTAATCCTGTCTGAATAGTTAATAGGGTAACAATGTTCTCAATTCAATTTGTAATCCCATTTCATATAATGAATTCATCCTTTCAATCATTTATTCATATACATAACCAACCATCTCATTTTCATATCAAATCCAATATCATATACAATATACAACATTTTTACAATTATGCAACTTAAAACCTTGTCAATAATAAACATTTAATCATCTCATCTCATTTCAATTCAAATTCACATCTCATAGTATTATTTCAAAAGATTAACTTACCTAATATGAACTTACCAAATAATGCATTGTATAAAAGCAATGTTTTAAATAATTTGGATTATAGAAAGATAAACTGTAAATTCCTAGCTATTCGTCGTAGACTTTGTCTTTTCCTTTCTTTCTCGAGGATTTCGGGACGACGTTTGCTACGAATTGAAACAATTAAAATAAATTAAAAATACAAAACTCAATTCGTATTCAATTACAAAATTTATACTACTTTTGCATGGAATTCAATTTAGTCCCCGAAATCGAGACTAATATAACTTCACAATTAATCCTCCAACATTAGGTCGAATTTTCTTAGAACCCCTATAGGACTTTCTACTTCTCAAATAAATCCCTAAATTTGAATTTTGCACAAATTATTCCTTTTTTCATGGAGTTATCACTTGACTTTACAAAATAGTCTAATTTCACTTCCAACCTTAAAATCTATCAATATTGTAACAACTCGATTTTGACCCTAATCAGAATAGTGGTTTCGGGATCACAAATATGAGTCCGAAAAATATTTTAGAAATTATTTTTAGTGTTTTTTATGTGTGAATTTGCTTGTGTTAAATTTCCGTGTTTTAATTTTGTCGTTTGAGTGTCTAATTTAATAAAAGGGCTTAATCGCGTAAAATGAAAATTTGATGGTTAGTTATGAAAGTGCCTAATTGTTGTTTTTTTTTTTTAATATGGAGGATTTATGTTGCAATTAGGCCATTTTAATATATATAGTGGATGGCAACATGTTATTATTATATGTTTTTTATGTTGATTTTATAAATTAAAATTAATAATAATATATTTTAATGTTATAATATAATAAAGAAAACATAAAATGAAAGCCATTTTATATCATCTTTTTAACCTTTGACTGAAACAAGAAAAATAAAAAGAAAGCTATATTCAGCCATTGAAGAAGCTTGATTCAAGGTTAGTTATTGTTCGATTTTTTATAATTTTTACGTTTTTGAGATCGTTGCTATGAGATGTACAAAACCCATGCTTGAATTTTTGAAATCGATGATGATTTTGTGTTATGCCATTGATGGTAGTTTGTGATTTTTGTTGTTTGGTGATAGAATAAGGAAGATATGTTTTAGATTAACATGTTTTGTCTTTGAATTTTTGATGAATGAGTAATTTAGACTAAATTGTAAAAAAATAAAATTTTGAGGGACTAAAATGTGAAATAAATGAAATGTATGGACTTGTATGAACATGGGTAGTATTCGGCCAAGCATGGGTAATGTGAAATTTTGTGTTTTTTGTGTTTTGTGCAATAGGGACTAAATTGTAAAAAGTGTGAAATGTTAGGGGCAAAATGGTAATTTGCCCATTTATGTGTTTTTAGACTAAATTGAACAGAAAGGTGTTTAAATAAGCTTAATTTGAATATGTTTAGATCAAGAACCAAAGAAATCAGATTTGGACCGGGGAAAAACGAAAGTAGTCGATTAGTCGATTTTACCGTCCGTCGATGTCCGAGGTAAGTCAATAAGCATTTAAATGTTGTTATATTTATGAATATACACTTCTATGTGATAACTTGAATTATTTGATTAAAATTATGCCTTAGCCGAATGTGAAATTAAGAATTGACTATGTTCCGAGTTTGATTCGATCGAGATCCGTTGTTCGAAAGCCCCGTACGAACCCTAGGAATAGTTAGGATACATAAGTTATGACATAGGATATCCAATATGTGGTAACGTGTAAGACCACATCTGGGACGTTGACATCAACTTGTGTTTACGTGTAAGACCATGTCTGGGACATTGGCATCATATTTGATTCGTGTAAGACCCTGTTTGAGACAGTGGCATTGATATGTGATTACATGTAAGACCACGTCTGGGACGTTGGCATTGTAAGAGCTTCCTACTATCCACGTATCCTTTTTAATTCCAAACGGTTCAACGAGCATTTTTAAGTGAAGATTCAATGTGAAAATCGAATTAAAAAGGTTCAGGTATGTATTTAAACTATGTTATGAAATAAGGTAAGTAGATTGTTTATTTGATCAAATAATGCTAAAGTATTAAATATAATCTATGCATAAGCATACTAATTATGTATATTCAGCCAAATGTGTTTTATGTGATCTTAACAATGAAAATGATATATGTTCAGGTGAATTTGTACAAATAGCATATGGTATGAGTATACAAGATTTAAATGATAAGCTTATATGTGGATATGTATATTTTGTATTGTTAACTTGGTGTTAAATATGTAATAGTTGATATTTAATTTGCTTATGACTTACTAAGCTTAAATAGCTTACTCTGTGTATTTTTGTCTATCTCAGTTTTATAGATTTTGGATTCAAGTTACGAGCTCGAGGATGCGTCAGCAAAGCCTAACACACTATCGACTGTATCTTCAGTATTCTACTAAGTGAATATGGGTTTATGGCATGTATAGTATAGATGGAGTATATTTGATTTTGGAATTTATATGTATATAAGCCATGCGAAAATGGCTTGGTCATTTTGTTAAGGTTTGGTTTTAAATGTTCTTAGTTAAGTGTTTGTGTGGTTGATTTCTATGCTTGGGATTGATGATAATTGATTATGGTAATTTAGATATATTGGTATGTTTTGTTAATGATTTTTTTAAGTTTGGTCTTGGATTGTATATGTATGTGAATTTTTTTTTAAAATTGGAGTATACCTAAGTCTTGAAATGTGAGTTAAATAATGAATATATTCGAAATAGATTGTATGAAATTAAATGGTTGGCCGAATAGGTATATGTGATTACTTGGAATGGTTTGATATGTGTATATTATGGCATATTAACTAGTTAATGAATTGATTGAATTTATAGTAATTGTTTGTACTCTAGTTGATTTTAATGGATTGATTATATGTGCGTACATTTGTGTTTAATGAAGTAGATATATATTGGCATATATTTGATGTAAGAAATGCAATGACATATGCTGGAATAAGTATTAAGTATATAAATGCCATTAACATTAGAGTTATGTGGTTCGGACCTTTATATGTATTAGGTACATGTAATATGGTTTTGTTGCTATTATTAATTTGAATTTGTGGTTATATAAAAGTTGTTAATATGTTTGAAATATGAAGCATAGTTTGCAAATGTATTATAAGTAAAGAAAGTATGTATAATAGATAATTTAAGGTGGATAATATATCGGTATAATAGTTCATGAGATGGTTGACTAATTGTGTGGTTTAATTTAGTTAATGACTTTATACAATGAATATGTTATAATTGAATTATGCAAATTTATTGTAAGTTATGTTACATGATTTGTTTAGTTAATATGTATTTACAAAGAGGTAAAGAGTAGTACATTTTATGTATAAATTGATAAGACATATGATTGAATGTTAATACGTAACACCCAAAACCCACATCCGTCACTGGATTAGGGTTACTAAATATTACGAACTAAATTCAAGTCCAATCATACATTTTACTAAATTCAGTATGCGCAATGAAAACTTTACTAAAATTATAATATTCCAAAGTTTTGGGCTTAATCTAAAACGTAGCCCTAATTATAATCATCTCTATACAAACACTTCATAAATCATATGCACCACAGCCTAACCGCTTTTAATACCTCATACAACATCATTTAATTACCCGATAAATAAAAAGAAAATACTCCATACATTCGACCATCAATGTAATTAACTTATCAAGATAATTACGAAACATTATTACTTCACCTAGTCATGCTTAATATATATAATGTTTTTTACCATTTCCAACTCATCACAAATTTTAGTCACAAAAGATTTTATCAATATATATAAATATATATATGCGCATAATCTATACTCAGTAAAAGAATAATTACATTTTTAGTTCTTTAAACAATATTCACGCAAATATCAGTACTCTTGAGATTATACCAAAACATTCGTAAGACTTATGTTCATAACATACTTAACTAAATACATCCTATATATATATAGTGCAAAGATGATAACAAGAACTAACCTTAACCGAATACACAAACATGCATAAGCAAAAGCATATTAAACTATTACTAATAATTTACCTATCCAATATACCACCATTCATGAATTTATATTCACCTAAAATATGATAATACTTGTATAACAACCAAGCTTATATATATATTCATGCATTCGATGAAACCAAGTAAATCATGATTAAACATAAAACATTTGAAACTCAAGTTATAAGAAAATTAGCCATAATTACATGACTTTACTATAAGTACATAACCAAGTTCCTAACTTAAACATTTCCATTAACCATACTACACATTTGGACACACAAAGGCAATTAGGTTATCTTTCAAACATGAACAAAAAGCATAAATAAAATCATGCGAATCATCATCAAAAAGAAAAGTAATTCATCCAACGGAACTAAGCCTTTTTCGCAAGGCTATATTTGTATACTAAGCTAAGTAAATTTCTTACGTCAAAAACCTAGCTTATACATGCCTTTCGAATCAAAACTAGAGTATGAGTACCAAAAGAGGTGATCGTGTGAGTGACTATCTTGACGATCCCGCTGAGCTCGTAGACTAACCAAAATCTATAAAACAGATATGACATAATGCACAAGTAAGCGGCTAACTCAGTAAGTCTTAAGCAAAAATAATCACATATTATTAATTAAGACAGTCATTTTATAACATTACAACACTATAGCTTAATCCAATATATATATTAGGACTAAAAGCATATATATACACACCACATTAACATTTTCTTTTTATACCAGTTTGTACATGTCTATGTACTCTTATAAATACTTTTGACTACTTACATTCGTAAGACCAATTTACTTTTAACACAATCTAATAAGATTTTCTTTCGGCTATCCTTTGCATGTCAAAAGCTCACATCATTTCATTGTTCGAAAATCTCATAGACATACCTAAATACATTTTCATATAACATTTGAGTAAGAATATTACTTACCTTGTAACCGAAATAACAGTTTCACCTTTGAATAATTTGGCACTAAGACAGCTGAACTCAAAGTTCGTAGTCCAAAACACCAAAGATTTAGCTTTGCTAGGCAATAAGCCCGATTATGTCACCAAGACACTAGGCACCGCTAGGCATAAAGCCCGATTATGTCACCAGACGCGAGGCCTGCTAGGCACAAAGCTCGATTATGTCACTGCAGACGAGGCTGCTAGGCTCAAGCTTTGAATACGAAATAGGTATACATGCATTTCACATTTCATCACATATATCGAACCATATGCATTTATTCATATTACATTAAATACAATTGTAATCAGTCAATCTATCATCATCACATTCGACCAACTCATGGTTTTACACTAAAATTATACAAATTCTATCATTCATTAGATTTGTAAATAACCTTTAAACATAAGTTAGCTCAAGAACTTACTTATTCACCTTGCATTAACCAAAATAAATTCACTTCAATACTATACATTCACATTCGGCTATATATCATGAATTTATACTTTAAATTTCCACAATTCATCATTCACTAAGTTCATAATTTATTTATTGACATTAGAGTGCTTAGAGACTTACCTCGGCTGTCGATAGACCGTGCGAATCGGCTATTCGATAACCTTCGTCTTTCCCCGATCCAAATCCGTTTTTCTTTGTTCTTGATCTAAACACATTAAAATTTAGCTCATTCAAGTACATTTCAATTCAATTTAATCCCACAACACGTAAATGGTCAAATTACCATTTTACCCTCAGTATTTCAAAACTTTGCAATTTAGTCCTATTTGCATAACACACAAAATACACCAAATTAGCTAAGACTATACAAGGGCCGAATATTCCTAGGGACTTTACAAGCCCCCACATTTCATTTATTTTGCAATTAAGCCCCTCTAAAATTTCACTTTTACAAATTAGCCCAAAATACTCAAATTTACCAAAATTTCCAATGCAACATATACTAATCTTTAACATATCATTTATATAAAATCATAAAACACCAAAAATCACAAGAATATAGCAATGGCCGAACCTCATACATGCTCATTTTCAAAAATTCTAACATGGGTCGGATAATATACTAAGCAACGATCTCAAAAACGTAAAAATTAACAAAAACCAATGTCAAACTAACCTTCAATTTAAGCTTCTAAATGCCGAAATTTCAAAGCCAAAAACCCTTTCTTTCTTTCCTTAACATTCGGCCAAGAAGAAAGCCAAAAGATGATGGCTTATTTTATGGTATTTTAACATATATTAACATAATAAACTAATTACTAATATAACCTTTTAATAATAATAAAACCAACTTATAAAATAAGGGTAATGTAGTCCAAAGCCATCCACTACCTTAAATAATAGGCCAATTACTCTTTTAGGACTTCCATTTATAAAGCCACAATCAATTAGGTATATTTCACTATAGTTTACAACTTTTACCTTTTACGCGATTTAGTCCTTTTTCTAAATTAAACACACAAACGATAAAATTTCTCAACAAGACTTTCACACACATCAATTCACATATAATAAACACCAAATATAATATAAAAAATATTCTCGGACTCAGATTCGTGGTCCCGAAACCACCGTTCTGATTAGGGTCAAATTCAGTCTGTTACATAATATGTATGCGCATGGTGTTTATAATGTAATTGAGTTATCTTATTATTTTGATAATTTAAAAGATAGAAGATTTGAATAGTGTAACTAGGATTATTTGATTGATATGAGTCTGGTTAATTTTTGAGATATGAAATGTATTTGTTTGATGATTTATAATGTAAGTTTATTGTTTAAACAAACATATGATTTAATTATATGAATATGACATGTGCGCATATGCAAATGCTCTAGAGTGGTGTTTTGTCTGGTAATGCCTCGTAACCCTATTCCGGCGATGGATGCGGGTTAGGGGTGTTACAAAAATAACACCAAGAACTTAAATTTCTTAACAACGGCAACTTCCATAAACTTCAATAATTCTAAAAATTTTAACATTGGTAAGCTAGCTTATGAACTTGGGGTTCCAAAAACATAAAATTCGTATAAAAGGGCTAAAATATACTAACCAAATTGAGCTTCAAAGTTTAGAATCTATGGCCGAATGTTCCCTTTCTTTCTTCTCCAAATCGGCATGTAAGATGACAAGTGAGAAATGTTTTTGTCTCAGCATGCAAGATGATAAGGGAGAAATGTTTTTTTTCTTTCTTTTCCACTACCTTTCTTTTTTTTTTTATTTCATAATATAATCACTTAACTTATGTTTTATTATAATAAAATCTATAGCATTTAATCCATCCTATCTTAATTTTGTTCACCATAATTAAACCAATGTCTTAGTTGCCATATGAGTCCCTTGATTTTAATTTACTTATGAATTAATTATAATTCAACTTTTAACATTTACACAATTTAATCTCTATACTTAATATAAACTCTAATTGATTGAAATTACCTAAATGAAATTCAATTCTCTTCTAAACTAACTTCGTAAATATTTAATAAAAATATTCACAAGTCTGGTTTACGGAATCAGATTTCGAAACCATATTTTTGACACTACCAACTTTTGGGGTGTTACTGCTTATCCGCCCTTATGGTAAGTTCTGGGAAAATTCTGATTGTTTTATGATAGATACTACTATGATAAGGTTATGAAATGTCTAAGGTTAACTTAGTTGAATTAGATTAAGGAAGTTCTGAAAAGAACTGTGTATTTGTATGTTAAAAGGGGGTATCCACCATGATAATATGTTAGTGTTGAAAGTTGGGCATATTCATAGTTATGAAAGACTTAAGAAATTGTCAAATTGAGTCTATTTGCGTTATAGTGCTAAAATCTGAGTATTTGGTATCTGTCATATCTGAATAATGTCATGTCTTCCTTTGAAATCTCATGGAATCCGAGTCTTTATTATTTTGGGTATCCTGGATTCTGTAACAAAGGGGTGAGGAATTCATCTGAATGATCTGTGTAGTGCATTATTAGTGTGAGCTGGTATGATATTGAACCAAGGTATGATTTGATTAGTAGAACGATGGTATTCAGATCTGTATAAGTATTCACCAAATGTGTATGTAACTGCTTGTGTTTAGTATCTGCGAACAACTATTTTGGATTGAGTATATGTGTGAAGAGATAGTTTGTATCAAATGGGCTCCAAAGGTATATTCTTTGAAATAGTACTTTTGTGGTTAAGTGAAAGAAAAAATCAATAAAATGTATGGAAAGACCTAAAGTTAGTTAAGAGAGAATTCGTAATCTAAGAGTATGGTAGTTAGTGAGTACGAGTAAGCTGAAACTGTAATAGTATCCGCTCGATACAGAAGTAAGTCGTTCAGAAGGATAGATGGCACATTAATGTTCTATGAATATTAAAGTATTCACCAAGGTGTTTTTGTAGTAAAGCTCATTAAGTTCTCTTGAACTTACAATGTCTGTTATTGTTTCAAGTATTGTGGTAAGAGAATGTGCTAGAAGGGACGATGCCAAGAATACGTCAGGGTAGCAATAAAGTGGATTATTATGCATACAATGGAAAATTAGCGTATTGGGGGCTTTCACCCTAAGAGTCTATCTTTAATAAATGTTGTATTGTAAAATTTTTAGAAAAAGATCTGATGTAATATTTTATTTATTTTAATACTTTCATTTGTTTTTAGGTATTAAGTCTTCCGGTTAAAATAATAAGAAAAATATTTTCATTAAATAGTATTTGTCAACTATTTGGATATTTTGTTAAGTATTGTGTAGTAACACCTAAGATCTGGACCTAGAGAATTGGGTCAAGTTTAAGGTGTTACAAGCTGATTTCTTACAACTTGTTCAGAATTTTGTTTCTCAATAATCTTCTCAATATTTTGCAAGGAATTCTGAAGATCGAGATAATTTTTCATTGCATTCTTATGTAAAGAATTTGCATCCTTACCCACATGAGTAGCTAAAGGACATTTAGATCCTTTACTGACCTTCTTCCATGATTGAAATCCTTGGCTCGTAAAAGTATTTCCATGATGCCTAAATGGCTTGTTGAAAAGAAAACAAGGAAGGCAATATGCGACATTCTTACTTGGTTTAAACTCAAGCCAATTCGAGAATAACTTGTACCAAGATGGGAGAAATTAACATCCATTCTTGTCAATATACTGAGGAGGTGTTGGAGCCTCACTTGGAGGAATCGATTGATATGACCCAAACTTAATGTAAGCTCAATAGACTTCGTCTTGTTGATTTAGAGGGTAATCCCAAATAGATTTTCGAAGTCTCAGATCACGCTCTAAAGAATAAGCATCAAAATCTTTTGTTTCGACTCCCTTACAAGGACGTTTAGGAACTTGAGAAGACCCGATATCTCGTTCAGGAACTTGGGAATACTTGATATCACATTCAAGATCTTAGGATTGAGAAAACAATATATCTCGTTCAGGAGCTTGGGAAGACTCAATATCGCGTTCAAGAGATTGGGACAATCCAATATTTTATTTTTCTTCGCTAATAACAGAAGGTTAAGGAAACATTTGATCATTATTGATTTTGAACACCTTTTTTTAAAACAGATTCGATCTTTTTGCTGACTATAATTTACTCGAAAAACTTGAAAACTGTAATAATATATTAAACAATAGCATATTAGGAAAAACAAAAAAATAATAAGTCAAATAAATAAAAAACATAATTTATGTAAAAATATTTACCGAGAGATCTTTTGCGTAAGAAGCCGAGAGGAAGATAACTTGTATTTTTTTACTCTATGCTCTTAGTCTCAGCAATGTTGGCACCTTACCAGAGGAAGATAATTTCTTAGCAAGACATACAAATCAAAATACAAGACAGTCATTAACTTAATATGTATAGGTATGAGCCAAATTAATTAATTCTGGAATATGGCTTTAAAGTTCATATTGGGCCTCTAAGTTTAGTCTTTCAAGGCTCATCATACATTAATATTTGATTATTATTATTATATAATTTAAAACTAAAAAATACTTTGTTAATATAAAGTATAATCTTATAGCTTAAAAGAGGCGAATTTTATGAAATACAATTTGGCCAAGAGGGCAAATGTTATACAATGTGAACACCAAATTTAAAATATATAATAATTTTTATATAAAATTTAAAATTTTGAAGATTCAAAGAGGGCCCCGCCTTGCTTAATTCGAAAAAATATATATTTAAATATACTCAAACCTTCGTTCTCTTGAAAACTATAATAACAATAGTACCAAAGCTAAAACTCATTAACTTTACTTCTATAAATAAATGTAATATTATGATGTTTCTTTAATAACATAAAATAAATGCAAACACCAAATTTCATTTGGATCTATTTTTTTTTTTATAAGTCGGTTCATAACAAATTTAAAAGTAAAAATTTGAAACTCGTGAATTTATCAATAATTAAAATTAGGAATAATATAAATTTTGAACTTTGAACTTGGTAACTAGGTTCACATTGATACTTGTATTTTATTATTATTTAATTTGGTATCTAATTTGACAACTAGATTCATTTTGGTCCCTGAACTTAAAAAATATAAAAATTTAATGACGTGATACTTAGAGATTGTGCCACATCATTACTTGAAAATTAAAAAATTTAAATAATTTTTCAAGTGATGATGTGATACAATATTAAAGTGTCACAAACGATGTTCTATTAACCGAACCAATGATTAAACTGGCCTGACCGCTACTTCCCGATTAAATCGGTTTGATTGGTTCAATTGTTAGACCAACAATAATTAACAAAAAAATTCAAAATTCATGAAAATTTTAAAAATTAAAAAATTATTAAACTGATACAACTTGTTCAACAATTGATTTTTATTCAAGTTTTAGACAATTATCAGTTTCAAGTTATTTTTTATTCAACCGGTTCAATCTCTTTGTTTGGACCAATGTATTGGTCAGTTCTCTATCCAAATGGTTTGACCAACCAATTTGGTCATGTTCCAAGAACATGATCACATTGTAAAATCTTGACGGAATTCAATTTTAATGGCCAAAATAGATATAGTTGTCAACTATAGATGTCCAAAAAAAAAAATATCAAAGTCAACCTAATTATCAAGGTTAAACCCTTTAAATTAATCAAAATTTAGACTAACATTGGATTTGGGCCAGTTTACTTCGATTTAAACTTTTGATTGGATTTTAATTTTAATGGATTTAAATATGCGGTGGGCCAGTTTAATTGAATTCAAGACTAATACTGGATGTCAGCTCAACTTTTAATTGTTGACCCATCGTTTTATTAAGGAAAAAAGAAAACTATTTCAGCATTAACAAACAATAGAGTGACTCTAATCGTCACCATGGGTCGGGCATTGTTTTAATAGAATTTTAAGTTTAGGTCTGGCTCAAAAATAGGTTTAAAATTTTGTTAAAGTTCGATTCAGATAAAAATGTTAAAACCTAAGCTTGGTTTGTTTGTATTAAAATTTTTTGTATTATTATTTTTATATAAAAAATTTAAAAATATAATACATCAAATACACTAAAAACATTAAAATAAATGTTTCTCAATAAATTGAAAATAAATTTAAAAAATATTTATACTTAAATAATACTAATATAGGTGTAACTTATCAAACAAATACCTCTAAAATAATAGCAAAATTAACAATAAAATAAAAGTTATACAATATCCAAATAATAACAACAAAATAGTAGTAATATAATAGCGAAACGGCACCAAAGCGGTAACAACACAACGGCAAAGTAGTGAAAACAACAATATTTTTTTTTACAAATTCGGGCCTGGTCGGGCTTGGCCTGTTTAAAAAATAGGCTTCATTTTTTTTACCCAAGTCATTTTTCGGGCCTATATTTTTACCTAAACCCTATTACTTTTTGAACGGATCTTCAAGTCGGACTGAATGGCCCAATTCATGATCAAGTCTACTTTTAATTTGTACTCCTAAACTATTAATAAATTTATAGTACCGAAGTGAAAATAATTAAAAAATGTGATCACATGCATAATTATTAGTCATTGGATGACATAATACTGTAATTATTAAAAAATGTGATCACATGCAATTATTAGTCATTGGATGGCATAATAGTGTAACAATATTTATTAAATGTGAAATGATATTGTCACAATATTAATATGCTATGTGGATAAATTCATATACTATTATTATTTTTTTTCTAAAAATCTTCTTTTTTCAAAAACAAACTATATTGTTTTATCTTTTAATTGTTTTTTTTTTTTTTAAAAAAAACCTCTTAGTTCATAAAACTTTGAAAATTGTGTAATTTGGTCATTATCTTGTTTTGACACTACAATTTTTTATGATTAAAATTATTTAATGGATAGATGCAGTCTATAATAAATATTGAAATTTAAATAGATGAAATAGATATCAAATACTTCAAGTAGTGAATTTTAATAGTTTTGATAATTGAATGTGTCCATAAAAAATAGTGTATAATTACAATTATAATTATAACAAAGTAAGAGCTAGAATGTAATTTTAATTTTTTAAAATAAAATAATAGAAAATAGTGTATTACATAAAAATAAATAATTGATAATAGAAAGGTAATAGTAATTATTTTATAAGTAAAAAAATCATATAACTTATGTAAAAAAAATCATATAACTTATGAATTATGTTTTTAAAATTATTACTTAGTAAAATATTATAATAATATGATATTAAATAAGTCACATGTATTTGGAGAGAGAGAAATATTATATTTATTTTGTATAGATATTACACTTTGTTGTTTAATATAAATTTAAAATTTTATAATTATAGGACTTTTTCCTCCTGATTTGATTGTGATTTTTATTGTGATGGCCATTGGGCTACAATTTAGAAATCTCTGTTGGATTGATTGGCGTTGGGCTTGTAGGGTAGAGTTATACGGAGGAGCTCATTTGGTTTAACAAATGAAAAAAATAATTTCGCTACAAGGAGGGCTCGAACCTCCGACCTTATGGTTAACAGCCATACGCTCTAACCAACTGAGCTATTCCAGCTTACATTTTTACAATAAAGTTTAACTTAAATTCAATGTAAGTAATTTTTGAATTATGTGATAAGCTGGAATCTAATCTGATGAAAATATGGGTGACGTTGATGCAAAGTTACCGTTAATCCGAGAAATTTAACTTTGCAATGTCTTCTTTTGTTAATCTTTTGCTTTTATTTATATTAGTTTTCTTTTTTATTTAAAAGAAAGTTACCGTTAATTTTTCATATATCTAATACGATAGAATTGTTTTGATTTTAATAGAAGTAAAATTAGTTATGTAAAAATATTTAATTATAAAAATTAAATATAATTGGTTGATCTATTAATTTAATTATTTTTTAAGTTTTGAATTTGTGTCATTATTGTTTAGTTAAAGTGTACTACAATTATAAACTAAAAGCTATAAATTAATAAATCATTTAGTAAATGATTAAAATATACACAAAATAATTAAAAAAAAAGATTATATTAACATGGCTGTAGTAAAGAAATGGATAACATAATAGTTGTAAATTTATCACCAATATGTAAATTTTGCGTAAGCTATATACAAGTGTTTATCCATTAAAAATGGCATCATTATGCTCACATTGGTTAGGTCTAAACTTATATCAACTCTGCATGTTATTTCACAAATATTAAATTAATAAATTGCGTGCTGCTTATATTGCTAATCTTTCTATAATAAAATTAGGACAACTATTTGATAGAATCAAAGAAAAGTTTTTCAAATTCAAAAATTGTTAAATATTGTCGATTCGATTGGCCTGAACATTGTTGCTAATATAAGATGATGTGGATTCGAGTGCACTAATATGCATTATCCTCCTATTTATGAGTTGAGGAGGAGTTATGGGTACTTCTAGATATTATGCTAAAAAAAGTAAACATGATCAGAATCTATAATAAAGTTAATAAATCTCCATTGTTAGTTTACCTGATTGTAATCTATAAAATTAATCATTATTTTTATGATAAGAAATTAAGAGAAAATGTAATAACAAATATTGATAATAAAATTATTAAAATCATAAAGATTAATAACCATAAAATCATAATTCATTATGAATAATAGTAGTAGTAAACTATTCATAATAATAATAAACTTTTCATAATAATAATTGTAATGGCCCATTTTTGCCTGGACCCATTTGAATAAAATAATAATAAATGTCCAAAATCTTTACAGTCCATTTACAAGCAATGGCCCACCATTACCCAATTAGCCTAAACAAATTACCATGAAACCCATTACACCCAAATAGACCAACCCCCTAAAACAGACCCAACCCAAAATTTAGGCGACCCAAAAGAGCCCAAAATCAAAATAACAAACAGAAGACCTAGGGTTTCTGAAACCCTAGGCGCCGCAATGTGGGAACTCAACAGTCACGCCGTAGCCTCGCACCCAGATCGATCGTCGTGCCGCAATCCTCGTTCGGCCATTGATCACGCCTCGTGCCGCGAATCGCGCCACCATCACAGCCCCACCGCTGCCGCGCTCTAGTCACCTGCAAAGAAAGGAAAATATCCAAAACAGAAAGGAAACAAATTGCAGGCACAGATATGGAAAGATATGGAAAGATATCTTTTCCTTTTCTTTTATTTTGTTTTTGGGTATAAAAACCCTTGTAAACTCTGTAAAAAGGACAAAAATTTGGAGAGAAAAATAGGCATAATACTGTCACTATTTACAGAGAAACACACGAACACACAGAGAGTACAAATCTACACCACAACAGTGGGCACCAAAATACTGTTAGAGAGATCAGAATAATAAAATATTTCGATTTCTCTCAAGAGGTAATTTTTTTTTTTACATATTCTGTTTATTTTTTTATATTTATTTATTTTGTATATTTGCGCATAACCATTCTGTTTAAAGAAAAAGTATAAAAGAAAGGAGGGTTACCTATTCGGAGAACGGCAGAAACCAGATGCTTTAGGCCTCCGGCCACCTGCCACGGAGGCCCGTGGGGCGCGTCGAGGTAGTGGCCAGAAGACTGACGATCGGAGGCCTGGGAAGGTTTCAGAGAATTTTTAAGTTTTTTTTTAAAAAAACAAACTCAGAATGATTTTTTAAAATTAAAACTGACTTTTATAATCAAAATAGAACGACGCCGTTTTGACTAAGCAGGGTCCACGTGTCGACCCGAAGACCCAATAAGGGTCCGCGTTTTTTAGAAAAAGGGAAATTTATTCTTTTAGTCCCTCTATTATTTCATCAATTTTTAATTACATCCTATTAATGACTTTATTTTTTTAAATTAACCCTAGAGATTTGTTCATATTTCAATTTGATCCTTTTTTAGTTTTATTTTAAATTGGTATTAAATTATGTATTATATTAAATATTTTATAGTTTTAGTAGTTATTTATACTAATTTATTAAATTATAAATATACATATATATTATTTTGTCTTATTTTTTTGATTACATATTATTTTAATATTTATATGTATATTAGATATTATATTATTTTTTAAATACTACACATTATATAATATTATATCATATATTTAGTTAAACTTATTTATAATATATTCATTTTTTAATATCTTTTTTTATTTTTTTAAACATTATATATTTTTAACACATTGTTTATATTGTTGTCCCTTTTATCTGTTTAAATTTGCATGAAATATGTTCATAGTTAATTTTATTGTCTATACTTCATCATATATTTGCAATTGCTTAATATAGGAATTATTATGTGTTGTATTTCATATTATTATTGCCTATCTTAAATATTAGCATGTTATAAATATTTATGTTCGACAATGCAATATTGTCACATGGATTATTATTATTTGAAGAATAAAATGCATTTTTTAAAAATTTACTATATTTCATTTAAAGTTTTTTTTTTTAAAAAAAGATAAGGCAATGTTTAGGTATTTAGAAATTCGAAAAATAGTGCCCTAACGTGTTGGGTGCGATTTTCCGTTTGGCTAAATAATTAAATATCCTTTTAACAAGTCTTGTAAATCGTGAGACGATTTTGATTACAAAGGTTTTAAAATAGCATGTCCTAACGTGTTGGATGTGATGTTTATATTCTTTTGGAACAAGAAAATCTCAAATTTTAACTTAAAGTGCTCAAAGTTTTTTAAGAAATCATATTTTTTTTAAATACTTTTAAATTTCAAACATTTGGACATGATTTTATCGATTTGGGCGTTATGAGGGTGCTAACTCTTCCTCATACGTAACCGACTCCCGAACCTGTTTTCTTATTTTTCGTAGACCAAAATTAAATGTTTTAAAATAAAACATTTTACAAGGTGATCCAATCACACCTAAGTAAAAAAGATTGGTGGCGACTCCCATTTTCGTTTTTCAAAGTCGATCCCCATTTAAAAAAAACCGATTTTAAAATGGTTTCGACAGCTTGGCGACTCCGCTGGGGACCAATAAGAGAGTCAAGTCGTAAAATCGATAGTTTCATGTCTCATGTCTGAATTTAAAAATCTGATTTAAAAATTATGATCTTTTTTTATTGCATGTGATTCTGAATATATTTCTTTGCATTGCACTGCATGACCGTCGTGATCACACCCTTAAGTGGAAGCGAGAAACTATGCCTTCCGCATGGGCTAGTGGATTGCTTTCAGGATACATCTGTACCTATGTCTTCGTGAAGTTTTCACTTCCGCATGGCCATAGGGAAATGTATTCCCCTGAACCGAACTTGGTCCGTATGAGCCTATAATGGGTGAGGATCGAGGAATCTGCTAGTTCAGGTACCTCAACTTTAGAATTAAATCGCATATAGTAACGCTTAAGAATTCACCTTAAGTAGGGCTATCCCAAAATTTAGTAGTTACCCAGATAGGTTCGTTTATTTCATTTGCTTTATATTTTATTCTGCGATACTAACTCATGGTGTTTCATTTTTGTGCATGTCATCTCATTTTTCTAGAGGTATCGATTCACGGTTAGTTTCTAAGTTAGAAAGCTGGTTATGGAGAACGGGTTCCTTGATAAAGTGGGAGACAATGCAGCTGTTCGCGCTTGGTCGGAGCAAACACAATTAGAGAAGGGGAATAGCTTAATTGACGGGTATGTATCTGAACTTTGGGAATTTACTCGTGTTAGTATTACGCAGAATGAGTTTAGAGAATTGAAGGATATATGGACTCAATGGGGTGATGAGGCAAAACAATAATTTTATTGTGATTATGGTGATCTACCTTACTTGTTGGATATCAAGGTAGATAAGTATCTATTTTGGGCTATGACTCAGTTTTGGAACATTGCTTATAGTTGTTTCACTTTTGGGGAAATAGATTTAGTGCCCACATTGGAGGAGTATACGACATTGCTTCGCTGTTCGAGGTTCCAAGCCGACAAGGTTTATTTTAGGGCTCCTAGTGTTCCGACTTTTGTAAAAAAATTGATGGGTATCACAGGGATGAGTGAGCAGTGGGTTACAGCTAGGATTCAAGAAAAAGGTGAAGGTAAATGCATACCTTGGGTGAGTTTGAGGGATTTGATTCTGACACATCCAGATGAGAAGAAGAAGATTGACGTCTTTTCTTTATGTATTTATGGGTTGGTGATTTTCCCCAAAGCACTACGACATATGGACGAAGCGGTTACCGATTTGTTCGATCGACTTAACAAAGGAGCCACGCCTGTACCTGCGATTTTAGCTGAGACATTCAGATCTTTGAATGCGTGTCGGAGAGCTAAGGAGGGTAGATTCATTGGATGCACACAGTTGCTATTGGTTTGGTTTCACAGCCATTTTTGGAGGGTTGACAGAGTTTCTTACCAAGTGTTCTCTGAGAGTTATTCCCCTTTAAAGAATGCCGCAGCTACGACAATGAGAGACGATCTATCAGAGGAAAGGTGGATGGAAATTCTTCAAAACCTCCAAAAGAAAGATGTTGAATGGAGAGCCCCTTGGTTGGTTCCCGACGAAGTCCTTTATCGGTGTGGAAATTTTGATTGGGTACCTCTACCTGGAGTTTGGGGAGCTGTGGGATATGCACCTTTGCTTGTACTAAGGCAATACAAAGCAGAACAGTTCATATTGGTAACGCATGGGTTAGCTCAAATCGTATTCTCATATAAAGGGGAAAGTTATAAGAAGAGGGTTCTAGAGATTTCTAAGGTTTGGAAATAGGTTGCCGTATAAAGATAATGACTTGAGGACCGATAGCAACTCCGGAATATAACGAGTGGTTGAGAAAAAGGATCAACGATAACATTCCTGAGTCAAGTTTGGGGGCGCTCGATCATTGAAGGAGTGTTTACAAGTCATCCCATCAGAGTTAGAGATTATAAAGCAGGATTTCGAAAGGCAAAGTTTAGAGCTTGGGAAGAAAATAGAGAAGTTAGAAGAAGAGAAGATATTTTTGAAGCTAGATGTGGATGCCTAAAAATTGGAAACCGAGAAAGTAAAAAAAGGAGAAAAGAGCGATTGATGAGGATCGAGATAGCTTGAAGACCGAATACAAAAAGATGCGTTTATCAATAAGGAATGCCGGATTGGGGAAGACTTCAGAACAATGGCGACAAGAGGTCCAAGAGGAAAAAGCCAAAGTGGATTATTGGGAAAGAAAGTTTTGAGAGATGCAAGCGCAAAACGAGGCCTTAGAAAAGAACTTGGCAGAAAGTTTAAATGAAAAAGGAGAATTACAAGCTAGAGTAGCTGAACTTGGACGGTCTCTTCATCACCTTCGTAGTCATAATTCCGTGATCGAGTTAAAGGCAAGCCTGAACAAGATTGAAGAAATGAATGGTAGAATTGAAGAGTTATAATCAGCACTACACAGTTGTGAACTTCGGATCTAATGTCTTGAAATAAGGGAAAGGCATTTGAAGGAAGAGCTCTGTCATTCACGCGGTCAAGTCAGAAACCAGGGCTATCTTATGGGGGAAGCCATAGTCCAGATTCGAGAGGTAGCTGATTACATACAAACTTTGGCAGCACAGGCCGACGTATTGAGAATGAAGTATGAGTTACAGTGAGATCGTAGTCAAGAGCTAGTTTTGTTACTAGGGAAAATTAAGACTTTAGGACTTAGGGCGAAAGCTTATTTGTAGTCCATTTTATGTAAAAGAATTTGTTTTCTAATAAAGTTTTCTAAAATGAAGTTGATCAGAATCAATGCCTCTTTGCATTCATGCATTTGCATTACATAACATCATATGCATTTAAATCTATAGAGAGAGTCTAATTAATTTAAGTTATAGGAGAGAGAGAAAAAAATCTGGAAACTGAACATCCTTACGGTACACGTGCCAAATCAAGAAAGATGGACCAAAGAATGGAACAATTTCAAAGAGACATCCAAGACCAGATGCAAGAACAAATGGCAAAACTCCAACAAGAGATGAGAGATCAGATGTTGGAGGCTCAGAAGAACATGATGGCCCAAATGGCCCAGATGATGAGTGGGATAATGGACAAGGGAAAGGGCCCAATAGTCAATGTTGAAGACAATGAAGATTATCCTAGAGGATTCACTCTACCGCATGTGCAAACACAACCCGAAGAATATCCCAGAAGGCCAACTGTCACAATAAGGCCTCAGCAAGGACAAGCTGACACTGGAATGCCTGCGAATTTTCAAGTTGGTATGGGATCCAACCCGGGAGACAACCCCGCTAATCTTGTTGTCCCTGACTTAGGATGGCAGAGGGAGAGGAGATCAAAACTGAATCTGCAAAACAGTTAGAGGATCGTTGTAGGTGGTTAGAGAAAAAATTTAAGGCTTTGGAAAACGCCGATCATCATTAGGGAATTGACGCAAAGGACTTGAGCTTGGTCCCAGATTTGGTGCTTCCTCACAAATTTAAGATGCTAGAATTTAAAAAGTACAGTGGAACTACTTGCCCTGAAGCCCACATCACGATGTTCTGTAGACGTATGATGGGCTATGTGAACAATGATCAACTTCTGATTCATTGTTTCCAAGATAGTTTGACAGGAGCAGCGTCTAAGTGGTACAACCAACTTAGTTGCATGAACATTAACTCTTGGAGGGACTTGGCCCAAGCCTTCATGAGGCAGTACAATCATGTCACCGATATGACGCATGATCGAATCATGTTGCAAAACATGGAAAAGAAGTCAAATGAGAGTTTTAGGCAATACGAGCAGAGATGGAGGGAAATAGCCATGCAAGTTCAACCACCTCTCCTGGAGAAGGAGACCACTATGTTGTTCATTAACACTTTAAAGGCATCGTTTATCACCCATATGATAGGGAGCACCACCAAAAGCTTCACGAATATAGTTATGGCAGGAGAAATGATAGAAAATGCCATAAGGGGTGGTAAGATTGAAGCAGGAGAAACCACTAGGAGATCTGCTCTTAGGAAAAAATATAATGAAGTGAATAATGCAAGCACGTACAATAGAGGGAACTCAAAGGCAGTTACTGTTAGTCAGCCTAAAGTAATTACTGCCGGGCAATACGGGTCTACAAGACAAGAATCAGGCCCCAGACAAAATGCTAAAAAAATCCAATTTACGCCAATCCCAATGACGTATAAGGAGCTGTATCATACTTTATTAGAGGAACGTATGGTGTCCCCTTTTTATATACAGTCATTACAACCCCCGTATCCTAAATGGTATGACTCAAACGCTCAATGTGATTACCATGCAGGAATAACGGGGCATTCAATAGAAAATTGTAATGCCTTTAAAAGGGTAGTTAAGAAGCTTCTTAAGTTAGGATTTATTGAGTTGAATGATACATCCAATATGGAGAACCCATTTCCCAATCATGGGGATAAGGGAGTAAATGTGATTGGGGAAAATCTAATAAGAAGGACAAAGGGGGATATCTCGGAAGTAAAGACCCTGTTAAGAATAATTTGGAGGGAAATGGCGAGAAATGGGCTAATAAAATCAAGTCTCGAAGGAAGAAATGAAGAACCAAAGAACTACTGTGAGTTCCATGAAGCTGATGGACATGAAATCCAAGAATGTGCTAGGCTTCGGGCATTGGTACAATGCCTTATGGATAATAAGGAGCTAGAGTTTTATGAAGAAGGCTCAGAGGGAGGACATATACATGCAACCGAGGGAGAATTGACAAGTCAAAAAGTCAATTATCCGAAAATCATTATCTCCCGACCGAGGAATGCGGAAGGCAGAGCACAAATCGCACCTAAAGTCATAACTCATAGACCTGTATCCTTTCCTTATAAGGATAACAACATGGTACCATGGACTTACAATTGTAACATAGTGACACCGAGAATAAAAATCTCAGCTAATACTTCTAAGGAAGTCCAAAGAGAGGGATCTTATACACGAAGTGGGAGACGTAACGACTCGGTAAACGTCAGAACAGAACTAGAAAAGTCAAAGGAGATATTAATTGAACCAGAAGAAGGATTTGATAACCTTATCAATGTACCTGTGAAGGAGGAAGAGGCTAAAGAATTTTTGAAATTCTTAAACCACAGTGAATACAGTGTGGTAGAGCAGTTACGTAAACAACCGGCTCGTATTTCGGTGCTAGCCTTACTTTTAAGTTCTGAAGTTCATCAAGAAGCTTTGATGAAGGTGCTGAACGAGACTTATGTTACTAAAGACATATCGGTCAATAAGCTGGATCGATTAGTTAGCAGCATAAGTGCTGACAACTTTATTTCCTTTAGTGATGATGAAATTCCACCAGGTGGTATCGGGTCAACTAAAGCCTTACACATTACCACTCGTTGCAAGGGATACACTCTGCCAAGTGTATTAATTGACAACGGATCAGCCTTGAATGTCTTACCGCTGTCAACTCTGAAGAGTTGCCGATAGACAGTTCTCACATGAAGACATGCCAGAACATAGTGAGAGCATTTGACGGCACTGAAAGAAGGGTGATGGGGAGAATTGACATACCATTGTAGATTGGGCCAAATACATATGAGGTGGATTTTCTGGTGATGGATATAAAACCTTCATACAATTGCTTGCTGGGAAGGCCTTGGATCTATTCGGTAGGGGCAGTACCCTCATCTCTTCATCAAAAACTGAAGCTGGTGACGGATGGTCGACTAGTCACTATAAATGCAGAGGAAGACATTATAGTGACTGTTACTAATGACGCGCCATATATAGAAAAGAATGAGGTATCCATTGAATGTTCTTTCAGGTTTTTAGAGTTTGTCAACGCAACTTTCATCTCGGAGGGAAGTGAAGTCCCAGTGCCCAGGATATCCAAGACAACGAGGATGGGCTTACAGATGACAGTAGGAAAATGAGCCCTACCAGGGAAAGGATTAGGCAGATACCTCCAAGGGGAAATTGGAGTGCCAATACTGAAGGAGAAGAGGGTTCGTTTTGGCTTGGGTTTCAAGCCGGATGTTAGACAAAGAAGGAAGGATATAGAGAAGAAGTAGGAAAGGAGAAGGGCACGCTTGAATGGAGAAGATGTCCAATGGGAACCGATGATATTCCCGCACGTATCCCAGACCTTTGTATTAGGAGGGATAATTCACCCTGAAAGAGGGTTATTGGAAAGTCCTCACATCAATACCATACATGAGGAAGGAATGAAACAAAAGAACCTGATAGGCATTTGCCCTTATGAACCTGGAAGCGTTCTGGACAATTGGACAGCAGAAGAGCTCCCTGTAGTTTTTAGGAATTATACAGAGTAATATTCAGAACGCTTTGTTTTTATTTAACCTAGGAACAATAAAGATCTCTTTGTAAAATAGGCTTATGTTTAGAACTTATTATTTCAATAAAATACATTTTGGATAATTAACTTGAGTAAATATTCTTTCATTTCATTCTTTGGACATTCTAATTTCCTCTCAAATTTTTTCATTCATATCATGTGAATATTTGTCCTCAAATTCATTTGTTCTTTGTACATTCTTTCGTACCCATTACAGGTTCTTAGATATCAATGACATGAGCGACGATAATACGGATTTAGAGGTCCATTTTGAGCAAGACATGTGTTTAGAAGAATCTCGGGATTTTGAAGATGACCGAGAGTGTGACTTATTTCTAGATTTGTTAAGAATGGTAAAGCAAGAGGAGAAATAAATCTTGTCCCATGAAGAAGAAATAGAGAATATAACCTTGGAAGAAGGAAAGATTGTGAAAATTGGGACGCACATAGCCAAGAAGACGAGACAAGATCTTATTGAGTTATTACGAGAGTTTAAAGATGTCTTTGCGTGTCATACCAAGATATGCTGGGGTTAAGTACTGATGTTGTGGTACATTGCCTTCCCATCAGAGAAGAATGTAAGCCAATTCAGCAAAAGCTACGAAGGATGAGGCCTGATATAGTATTGAAAATAAAAGAAGAAGTACAGAAACAGTTTGATGTTTTTTACAAGTGGTCAAGTATTCCGAATGGGTTGCCAACATTGTTCCAGTTTCTAAGAAAGACAAAAAGGTCCGAATGTGCGTAGATTATAGGGATCTAAACAAAGCTAGCCTAAAGGACAATTTCCCTTTGCCGCATATTAATACGTTAGTGGATAATACGACAGGATTTTCATTATTTTCCTTTATGAATGGCTTTTTAGGATACAATCAGATCAATATGCACCCCGAGGATATGGAGAAAACTACCTTCATAACACTGTGAGGTACCTTTTGCTATAAAGTAATGCCTTTCGGACTAAAGAATGCTGGGGCAACATATCAAAGGGCCATGGTAACCTTGTTCCATGACATGATGCACAAGGAGATTGAGGTGTATGTTAATGATATGATTGCCAAATCTCAAACAGAAAAAGAAAACATTGAAGTCTTGAGGAAGTTGTTTTTGAGATTGAGGAAATTTCAATTGAAACTCAATCCGGCAAATCTAGAAAGTTACTGGGTTTTGTGGTCAGTGAGGAAGGAATTGAAGTTGACTCAAGTAAGGTTAAAGCGATACAAGGATTGCCTCCACCGTGCATGCAGAAAGAAGTCCGAGGTTTCTTGGAAGGCTGAATTATATTGCTCGATTTATTTCACAATTAACTGAGAAATGTAATCCTATATTTCGTCTTCTCAAAAAACACAATCCAGGTATATGGGACGATGAATGTCAGAGAGCTTTTGACAAAGTCAAAATGTATCTGTCAAATGCACCAGTATTATCTCCGCCTAATCTAAATAAACCATTGATACTATATTTTTCGGTATTCAATAACACCATGGGATGTGTGCTGGGACAACACGATGAGACAGGAAGAAAAAAAAAGGCGATATACTATCTTAGCAAAAAGTTCACTGATTGTGAAATGAGGTATTCGTCAATCGAGAAATTGTGTTGTGCTTTGATTTGGACAACTCGGAGATTAAGACAGTATATGCTATATCATACAACTTGGTTAATTTCCAAGCTTGATCGTTAAAATACATGATGGAGTCCACTGCTTTGATGGCTAGGTGGCAGATTTTGCTATCTGAGTTTGATATAGTCTATGTAAACCAAAAGGCTATAAAAGGAAGCACAGTAGAAGAATTTTTGGCTAGTAGAGCTTTGGAGGATTATGAACCTTTGAACTTTGATTTTCCAAACGAAGAACTGATGAATATGGCATATACCGAAGATTGTCCGTGGAAACTTAACTTTGACGGAGCCTCAAATGCTTTAGGAAATCAAATTGAGGCAATTCTGGTATCCCCTAGTGGTGATCATTATCCATTTACATGCAAATTGGATTTTGATTACACAAACAACATGGCAGAATATGAAGCATGCATCATGGGCCTTCGGGCAGCTATAAAGCGCAAGATTAGAGTGCTAAAAGTATATGGAGATTCAGCCCTAGTAATCTACCAGCTTAAAGGAGAGTGGGAAACAAGAGATCCCAAACTAATCGATTACCTAAAAGTAGTTATGAGATTGATTGAGGAGTTTGATGACATTACCTTCAATTATCTTCCACACGATGAAAATCAGATGGCAGATGCTCTGGCGACTCTGGCTTCTATGATCAAAGTAAATAGACTAGGGGATATGAAACCTATTCAGATGAGTATCTTCGAGGCTCCAGCTCATTATTATTACATAGAAGAGGAAGAAAGAGACGACCACCCTTGGTATCAATATGTATTGCGATATGTGAAAAATCGCAAATACCCGAATAATGCCACTGAGAATGAGAAAAGGACTTTAAGAAGAATGGCCTTTGACTATGTCTTAGATGGGGATATCTTGTACAAGAAGAGAAAAGATCAAGTACTATTAAGATGTGTGGATGCTGTTGAAGCCAAGCAAATCCTCGAAGAAGTTCATGAGGGCGTTTGTGGAACTCATGCAAATGGATTCACAATGGCCAGACAGATAATGAGATTTGGATATTATTGGTCTACCATGGAAGGTGACTGTATCAGTTATGCTAAGTGATGTCACAAGTGCTAGATTTATGGAGATAAGATTCATGTGCCTCCGTCACCCTTGCACGTTATGACTTCTCCATGGCCCTTCTTCATGTGGGGCATGGATGTTATTGGACTAATCTCACCTAAAGCATCGAATGGACATCGGTTCATCTTTGTAGTAATTGACTACTTCACGAAATGGGTAGAAGCTGCTTCATACGCTATCGTTACTAAATCAACAGTTAGCTGATTCTTGAAGAAGGAGATTATTTGTTGATATGGAATGCCTGAGAGGATCATATTAGACAACGCGCTGAACTTGTACAACAGCTCGATAGCAAAAATTTGTAGCCAATTTGGGATCAAACACCATAACTTTTCCCCATACCGACTGAAAATGAATAGGGCAGTGGAAGCAGCTAACCAAAACATCAAGAGGATAGTACGGAAAATGACTGAGACTTATAAGGATTGGCATGAGAAACTACCGTTTGTACTCTATGCTTATCAGACGTCTGTCAGAACCTCTACTGGGGCAACACCTTATTCATTGGTTTATGGGATGGTGGCCGTTCTGCCTATTGAAGTTGAAATCCCTTCTCTTCGCGTGCTGTCAGAAATAAAGTTGGATGAAGTTGAATGGATTCGGGCTCGGTATGATCAGTTGAACATGATTGAAGAAAAGAGACTCAGGCTATTCGTCATGGTCAGATGTACCAGAAATGAATGATGCGAGCCTATAATAAGAAAGTTCACCCAAGAGAATTTCATGAGAGGGACCTTGTGCTGAAACAGATCCTTCTAATACAAAAGAATTTCAGAGGAAAATGGATGCCAAATTGGGAAGGACCATATGTGGTGAAGAAGGCTTTCTCTGGAGGAGCATTGATCTTGACTGAGATGGATGGGAAAAGTTTACCCAATCCTGTAAACTCGGATTTAGTAAAGAAATACTTTGCTTGAAAAGGAGATGAAGTCAAAGTGAAAACCCGCAAAGGGCGCTTTGAGTTTTAAAAAAAAATTAAAAAAAAAAGGAGAGGCCAAGGTGAAAACCCGCAAAGGACGCCTTAAGACCAAAGGGGTTTTGAGTTGAAAACCCGAAAAGGGCGACTCAAATTTGGAATGGACGCGCAGTCATCTCGCTACAGTTAAAACAACAATGAAAGGAAGAATGTCGCATACTGGGGCATCAACAAAGTACTTTGGATCTTCTAAACACATGTTGAACTCAAGGCAGTCTTCATAAAGTTTGTATATGGAAGCTCAATCGGCGATATCTAGGGCATCTGATTTTTGTCTTATTCATTTTTACTATCTTTGGTTTCTTTTTCTTCTCAAAGATATGTTCTAAGTTAATTTTTCTTTGTATTCTTTTTACAAATTTATTCAAATTTTAATCTTTTCTTTGAGATCAATTTATTTGTTACCCATTATTCATAAATGTGTCGTATTGAAATAATGATTGGCGAACTAATAATTTCACAAAAAGAAATTTTACATATTACTTTGGAAATTTCTAGATAAAACAAGGAGCCAAAATAGGACAATTGTTTAGAATTTCCACGTACATAGAAATATTTGAGAAATAAGAGTCTGGATAGAGACTATTTCTTTGAATTCTTTGTCCAATTGATAAGTGGACGTGATGTCATCAGATCACAACACTTGGGGGTGGTGCGATGAACTAAGAGACCCTGAATTGTGGTGGAATAGGTTGAATTTGAAATAAACCCTATACCTAAAATTTGCAGAAGGATTAGATTGAAAGAGTTTCGACTCTCAATGAGGTAGAATGGAACGAGCCTTGTGTTCTCAGGATCCAAGCAAAGTTGACCTGGAAATTACAAGCTGGTCAAGCAAAGTGTGATTAATGAACAAAAATGAAGAACAAATGAGTGATAACACCTAGAGTAGGAATCATACTCATAGAGAGTTTCATTAAGTGCATTTGATTCATTCCGGTCATTGCATTCTAATCCTAATCATTTTCATGATATGTTGCATTCATGTCACTCATAACACATGAAACCGAGTCTACAGGATATGTCCTTCAATAAACGGTGTAGCGATATCAGTGAAGTTTCAGATCTTATCTTCCTGAAGTTGCAGGAAGTAGCTCAAAAGACACTTTCAGTCTTATCTCTCTGAAGTTGCAGTAGAGTAGATTGAAGAAAGTAGAAGATCTTATCTTCCTAAAGTTGTAGGAAGCAGATCGAAGATGTTTCAGTCTTATCTCTCTGAGGTTGCAGTAGAGTAGACTAAAAACAGAAGATTTTATCTCCCTGAAGTTGCAGTGGAGCAAATAAAAAACAGAAGATCTTATCTTCCTAAAGTTGTAGGAAGCAGATCGAAGGCGTTTCAGTCTTATCTCCCTGAGTTTGCAGCGGAGTAGACTAAAAATAGAAGATTTTATCTCCCTGAAGTTGCAGTGGAGCAAATCGAAACCAGAAGATTTTATCTTCCTAAAGTTGTAGGAAGTAGATAGAAGACGTTTCAGTCTTATCTCCCTGAGGTTGCAGCGGAGTAGACTAAAAACAGAAGATTTTATCTACCTGAAGTTGCAGTAGAGCAAATCGAAAACAGAAGATCTTATCTTCCTAAAGTTGTAGGAAGCAGATTGAAGACGTTTCAGTCTTATCTCCCCGAGATTGCAGCGGAGTAGACTAAAAACAGAAGATTTTATCTCCCTGAAGTTGTAGTGGAGCAAATCAAAAACAGAAGATCTTATCTTCCTAAAGTTGTAGGAAGTAGATCAAAGACATTTCAGTCTTATCTTCCTAAAGTTGCAGTGGAGTAGATTGAAGAAAGAAGATCTCATCTTTCTAAAGTTGTAGGAAGCAGATCAAAGACATTTCAGTCTTATCTCCCTGAAGTTGCAGTGGAGTAGATTGAAGAAAAAGATCTCATCTTCCTGAAGTTGCAGGAAGCATATCAAAAAGAGCACTTTCAGTTTTATCTCTCTGAAGTTGTAATTGAGTTAGAAGTCATTCGAAGAAGACCAAGAAGCTCAGGCTCCATCGAAACCGGGCAAAATTGGTCATTTTATAGTCTTTGCTCTATTTTTGTTTCAATAATGAGCAAAGAGGGGCAGCTGTAATGGCCCATTTTTGCCCGGGCCCATTTGAATAAAATAATAAATGTCCAAAATCTTTACAGTCCAGTTACAAGCAATGGCCCATCATTACCCAATTAGCCTAAACAAATTACCCTGAAACCCATTACATCCAAATAGACCAACCCCCTAAAATAGACCCTGACCCAAAATTTAGGCAGCCCAAAAGAGCCCAAAATCAAAATAACAAACAGAAGACCTAGGGTTTCAAACCCCTAGCGCGCGAATGTGGGAACTCAACGATCACGCGCCATGACCTCGCACCTGCATCGATCGTCGTGCCGCAATCCTCGTTCGGCCATCAATCACTCCTCGTGCCGCGAATCGCGCACCATCACAGCCCTACCGTTACCGCGCTCTCGTCACCTACAAATAAAGGAAAATATCCAAAGCAGAAAGGAAACAAATCGCAGGCACAAAAATGGAAAGATATGGAAATATATCTTTTCCTTTTCTTTTATTTTGTTTTTGGGTATAAAAACCCTTGTAAAATCTGTAAAAAGGACGGAAATTTGGAGAAAAAATAGGCATAATACTGTCACTATTTACAGAGAAACACACGAACACACAGAGAGTACAAATCTACACCACAACAGTGGGCACCAAAATACTGTTAGAGAGATCAGAATAATAAAATATTTCGATTTCTCTCAAGAGGTGATTTTTTTTACATATTCTGTTTATTTTTTTATATTTATTTATTTCGTATATTTGCGCATAACCATTCTGTTTAAAGAAAAAGTATAAAAGAAAGGAGGGTTACCTATTCGGAGAACGGCAGAAACCAGATGCTTTAGGCCTCCGGCCACCGGCCACGGAGGCGCGTGGGGCGCGTCGAGGCAGTGGCCAGAAGACTGACGATCAGAGGCCTGGGAAGGTTTTAGAGAATTTTTAAGTTTTTTTTTTTTTAAAAAAACAAACTCAGAATGATTTTTTAAAATTAAAACTGAGTTTTATAATCAAAATAGAACGACGCCATTTTGACTAAGCAGGGTCCGCGTGTTGACCCGAAGACCCAATAAGGGTCCGCGTTTTTTAGGAAAAGGGAAATTTATTCTTTTAGTCCCTCTGTTATTTCATCAATTTTTAATTACGTCCTATTAATGACTTTATTTTTTTAAATTAACCCTAGAGATCTGTTCATATTTCAATTTGATCCTTTTTTAATTTTATTTTAAATTGGTATTAAACTATGTATTATATTAAATATTTTATATTTTTAGTAGTTATTTATACTAATTTATTAAATTATAAATATACATATATATTATTTTGTCTTATTTTTTTGATTACATATTATTTTAATATTTATATGTATATTAGATATTATATTATTTTTTAAATACTACATATTATATCATATATTTAGTTAAACATATTTATAATATGTTCATTTTTTAATATCTTTTTTTTTATTTTTTAAAATATTATATATTTTTAACACATTGTTTATATTGTTGTCCCTTTTATCTGTTTAAATTTGCATGAAATATGTTCATAGTTAATTTTATTGTCTATACTCCATCATATATTTGCAATTGCTTAATATAGAAATTATTATGTGTTGTATTTCATATTATTATTGCCTATCTTAAATATTAGTATGTTATAAATATTTATGTTCGATAATGCAATATTGTCACATGGATTATTATTATTTGAAGAATAAAATGCATTTTTTAAAAATTTACTATATTTCATTTAAAGTTTTTTTTAAAAAAAGATAAGGCAATGTTTAGGTATTTAGAAATTCGAAAAATAGTGCCCTAACGTGTTGGGTGCGATTTTCCATTTGGCTAAATAATTAAATATCCTTTTAACAAGTTTTGTAAATCGTGAGACAATTTTGATTACAAAGGTTTTAAAATAGCATGTCCTAACGTGTTGGATGTGATGTTTATATTCCTTTGGAACAAGAAAATCTCAAATTTTAACTTAAAGTGCTCAAAGTTTTTTAAGAAATCATATTTTTTTTAAATACTTTTAAATTTCAAACATTTGGACATGATTTTATCAATTAGGTACCAATTTTTGGGCGTTATGAGGGTGCTAACCCTTCCTCATACGTAACCGACTCCCCAACCTATTTTCTTGTTTTTCGTAGAACAAAACTAAATGTTTTAAAATAAAACGTTTTACAAGGTGATCCAATCACACCTAAGTAAAAAAGATTTATGGCGACTCCCATTTTCGTTTTTCAAAGTCGATCCCCATTTAAAAAAAAAACCGATTTTAAAATGGTTTCGACAATAATAATAATAATAATAATAATAATAATAATAATAATAATAATTGTTAGAATTGAGTGACTCGAATCCTTATTAAAATAAAATACAGTGATAAAATAGAATAAAAATAATATTCCTATAGAACTACACTTCTTTTATTTTATTTTAGAATAAGGTTTTTAAACCTTATTAAACTTCATCTATTTCATATATATTGATTAGAATAAGGTATTTCAATATTATAACTATACTCCTTCCAATAGAATATGGTTTTACAAACCTATAAATAGACATAGTCTACTCCTCTTGTAATCATTCGAATTCGAATGTGACATACTGAATTATGATCTTTTCCTCTGTCCGTGGTTTTTTTACGGAAAGTATTTCCACGTAATCTGTGTGTTTTTTATTTTTCTTTCTCTTTTCTTTGCAATACATTGTTATTATCGACGTTTTATTTTTCACAATAATAATAATAATAATAATAATAAATAATTTAGAATTAATTAGGCAAGTGGTTTTTGTGTTAAGAGAAGTGGTAGAAAGTTGTTTGCTAAACTTTTAAGAAAGAATCGCTAAGGCATAAGAGAAATCTGAGGCTTGAATTGGAGAAAGTATTAGAAAAAGAACAGATGTTTTGGCTTCAGAAATTAAGAAGAAACTAGATTAACAATGGAGAGAGGAACACCACGTACTTTCACCTAATAGCTAATAAAAGAAGGATAAGAAATTCCATATTTACAACAAAAAATGAGGAAGGTAAGCTATTGGAAGAAGAACCCAACGTTTCAAAAATGCTTCATTGGTTATTTTCAAGGCATCTTCAATAGTCCAGAGAAGGTGGAATTGAAAGATACAGAAAGTTCCCTTTAAGATGTAGAGATATCATAAGTACCAGAGGAGATGAAGCACCTTCTATCTGCCCCTTCCGTGGAAAAGGAAGTAAAGGAAGTGATGTTTATATAAGCCTATTAAAAGCTCAAGGATCGGATGGCAACCCAGCAATCTTCTTCCAACGAAACTGGGAAGTATTTGGGCCTTTGGTGACTAATGCTTGCATGGGCTTCTTACAGACAGTTAGAATGCTCAAATAATTGAATAAAACATTCATAGTCTTAATTCCAAAAAGAGAGAATCTAGAAAAGGTTAGTTACTATCGACTTATAAGCATCTGCAATGTGGTTTTTAAGGTAATTGCCAAAAAAAAATTGTTAGGCGCCTCAAACCAATTCTAAGCGCCATCATCTCCCCGTTCCAAAATGTGTTCGTAGAAGGGAGACAAATCAAGAATAATTTTACCTTGTGTTTGGAAATTCTCCTTCATATTAAGAGAAAGAGTAAGGGAAAAGATATATTAGGCGGCTTAAAACTCGACATGAATAAGACATGTGACAGGTTAAGCTAAAGGTTCTTAAAGGTGGTCTTACGGATGAGCGAGTTCAAGGAGAGGTGGGTCAACTTAATACTGATGTGTCTCCTTAGTCTCTTATAAAATTCTCCTTAATGGGGCCCCTTCAGGCAATATATACCCGAAAATGGGACTAAGACAAGGCGACCTGCTATCACCTTGTTGGTGCTTTTCCAGAATATCTATTGATTAGCAAAGTGGAATGAGAGAACAAGATACAAGGCCAAGACCTCAAAAGTGAGTAAAAGGAGCATCCTTATTTCACATCATTTGTTTGCGAATGACATCTATCTATTCTTCAAAGCAAATAGGCAGTCTTGTACAGAGATAAAAAAGATGCTCGATCGATTCTATGAGCTCTTAGGGTTACAAATAAACTTTTGCAAAAATGAGTTAGTCCTCAGCAAAAACTATCACCGGAAATTTTAGAGAATGTTCGGGAGCATCCTTCATGTCAAATATGTAATGGAAAAGGGAAAATATCTAGGGGTCGAGCTAGGGCTTCAGAGCAAAAAGGTAAATTCTTCCATCCCTTACTAAATAGAATGGAATCCAAGTTGTCCCATGGAAGGCTAAGCTCTTAAGCCAAGGTAGGAAGTTAACATTAATTAAGTCTGTACTGTCAAGCTTGTCAATTTACCGGTTATTTTGCTTCCAGACCCCTAATATTGTTTGTGATAAAATTGATCATTTAAAGCGACAATTCTGGTGGGGAGACGAAAGGAGAGGAAAATTCAATAAGTTGGAAAAATTGGTTTAGAAAACAGATTTATTTACGTAGCAAAATTTTAAAATTTTTTAAAATCAAGCCATTTTTGTTAGCCATGATAATAAATTTTACCAAATTTAGATCGGTGTTATTCATTTAGTGAGATTTGTCGATTTCTAACTTTGAACCACAACAATTTTCTCCGCTATCTTGAACTTTTGGTTTCTAATAGACTGGGGGCTCTCATTCATAAATCAGTTGCATAATGAAAACTTCAACTTTCCAGCAGAGAAAGTTAAATCTCTCTATGGGTAAAGAAACCAAAGTTAAAACTTAAGTTCTTAATTTTGAAAAATAAATCTCACTATATTTCAATAGAGTAACTATGTTAGTGATGTATGTTTTCGATTTAACCCATAGTTCCTATATATATATATATATATATATGAAAATATCACAAGAGTTCTACTAGAATAAGAAGAGTCAAAATAATAATATTTTAATAAAAACATAGAATCACTTAGGGATTCTACTAGATGAGAGCCACACATTGGGTTCCAGACTAAGTGTGCCACTCACCCCTTATGTTGTGGGTTTATTGGACCTAGCTCATGTATTGGGTATAATTATGTGTTATCCAATCTTTAGAAAAAGTTCATATAATTCTCCGTGTAACATTCTTAAATTTTATAGTAACCGTACGAGACTGTTTCAATAAAACTGAAAATAAATTCAATAAAAAAATTGAGTTATTCAACTTTTTAATGTTGATGGATTAGAATGAATTTCGAGTTGTTCTCAAGATTTTAGACCTAATCGGGTAGAATATGTGTAACAGCCCGATTTAGGGCCTAGTCGGAATAGTGGTGCGAGACCACAAATCCGAAGTAGAAATATGAGTTTTAAGGTTTATGATATGTTTGCATGATTATGTGAAAGTTTCATGAAGTAATTTTATTAAATTATAATTGAATTGTCCATTAGGACTAACTTGCAAAAGTTACAAAATATGAGATTCTAGAAACTTTTAGTATGAAATAGCTTTGGATTCTTCATTAGAGGTCCTTAAATAGCAATTTGCCCAATTTCTAATTTTTGGGCAAAAATCGACATGAGTTAGTAATTTTTGAAAGTTTAGTAAAAATGGCATTTTGGTCATTTGACTAATTAATGATTAAAAAGGATGAAATAAGTCAAAATTCATGTTCATCTTCTCCAAGCTTGGCCGAAATTTTGAAGAACTCCATAGCTAGGGTTTGTTCAAATTTTCAAGCTCCTAGTAAGTGCATCCTAGCCCCGTTTTTAATATTCTTCGTATTTTTGAAGTCCTCGTATATTGAATTAGCTATTTTTAGCTATATGCCGAGCTAAGATTCATGTTAAAAAATATACCCATGTATGACATGCATGTATTTTCATGTTTTAAGGAAGATTATGAAAGCTTGATGTAGAATAAACATCTTTTCCTAAGTGAATTTCATGAAAATAGCTTGTAAAGACTAATTTGTGAAAGTTTTGTAATTGGTCATACATAAGTGAAATAGTAAGAATTGAATATTGCTATAGTTGGGAAAATGAATCAGCTAAGCATGAAATACAAGAAAGTTGAATGAAAATCACTTTACGAGCCTAAGGGCAAAAGTGTAAATATGAGGAAGTTTAGGGGCAAAATAGTAATTTTGCCAAAGTATGAATTATGAGTTAATTTAGTCAATGTGAGTATTAAATGAGGTAAATTATTATTATATATCAAGAAAAATGAAGCCCGGATTGAAACCGAGGTAAGAACAAAGTCGTGGACTCAATTGACTATCTACGTACATTTTGTATACCGAGGTAAGTTTGTATGATTTTAAAGCTTCATGAGTATTCTTATTGAATTGCTTATTATATTGTTATTGTACATTATTTCCATGAAGTTGTTTAAATATGTTTAAGCAAGGAAATTAATGAAATTAAGTATATGAAAGTCCCGAATAAAGTTGGATTACTGAGGATGTTTAATCTATAACATGAGACGAGAAAGCCCGTATAAGACCATGTCAAGACATGGCATCAGCAATAAAGAAAAGAGATCAGGCAAGCCCAAGACAAGTCTTGGAATTGAAAAGTTACCATGAGATAAAGATTCCATGTAAGTTTAAGCCAAGGCATGGCATTGGTGACTTCCCAAGTAAAGAGAAGATATCATATAAGTCCAAGATAAGTTTTGGCATTGAAAAGTTATTAGGAGGCAAAGACACATATAAGTCCAAGCCAAGGCATGGAATTGGTGAGTCTCTAAAGAGAAGATATCATGTAAGTCCAAGATAAGTCTTGGCATTGAAAAGTTATTATGAGGCAAAGACCCATATAAGTCCAAGCCAAGGCATGGCATTGGTGAGTCTCTAAAGAGAAGATATCATGTAAGTCCAAGTCAAGACATGGCAATGGTAAGTTTCCAAGGAAACACATAAGGAAGATTTCGTATAAGCCCATGTCAAAACATGGCACCGACACCAAGTTAAGAGATCCCTTGTAAGACCATATCTAGGATATGGCATTGGCATCGAGACAAATGTATGATAGATTTAGTATCCTTTGTTATTTCGATAAATTCATCGGGCAAAAGAACAAAGAGTGAATAAGATAACAAGAAATTTAAGCATGTAAAGCTATTATCAAGTCAAAGTTGAATAAGAGTATTATTCAAGTTAAGAAAGATGGAGTTTGAATTTATGTTTACATTAGCAAAGTATACTAATCTATATGATTAAGTGATACAAGTATCTTGTTTACAATACAAGCATGAGACGAGTAAGTAACATGAAATGAGTATGAATAAGTAGGAGTAAGTAAGCTTAAGCACTTGAGACTTAGATGCTATTGATTATGATGGATGAGTTATATTTAGCAATTATAATGCTATATGTATTACATGCAAACTTACTAAGCTAAATGCTTACTTCTTTATTTCGTTCTTTCCTTGTAGTCTCACCAAGCTAACTTGTGGATCATTGACGTCGGAGCTCGAAACACACTATCAACCACTATTTTGGGTATAGCCAAGTTGTTTTTAATAAGTATGGCATGTATAGGAATCATTTCATTTTATGTTTTGTCTTAAGAAGTGCCATAGTGTTGGCTATTAGGTTATTATTCTTTTTGTATATGGCTAAAGGAGTTTGGTCAATACTTTATTAAGTTTATATATATCAATGTTGATGATTTATGCATTATTGTTCATGTTTTGATGGAGTATTGAGTTGTTGAATTGGGTATATGAATGATCTTGATTTCAGGGTGGAATTGGCTTGGAAAATAGCCTTTAAGTGTCCACATGGATAGTCACTTGGGATTGCGACTAGGCCGTGTGTGATAAACGGACAGCCCACATGGGTGTGTTAATAGACCGTGTGTCCCTTGCATGTTAGTGTTTTAAGTCAGAATAGACCACGGGCTAGTCACACAGGTGTGTGCCTAGGCCGTGTGAGATGGTCAGTGTTCACCACAGGTAGAGAACATGTGCGTGTTCCTAGGCCGTGTGACACAAACAAAATATCCAATTTATTACGCACAGGGTAGGGACATGGGCGTGTGTGACCACACGACCTGATCCCACGGGCGTGACCCATTTCACATTGGCGTGTAACCCCTGTTTTGATGAAAAGTTTTCTAAGTTTGTAAAAGTTTCCGGATGTGAGTTTAAGGCCTCGTAGGCCCACGAAATGCACGTTATAACCAAGAAAGAAAAGTTTTTAAATCAACCAAAATTTTATAGCCCGTAAGTACACGTTTAAGTATGTTTCAAGTATGGTAATGTCTTGTATCCAGTCCTAGCTTCAGACTCGGGTATGGGGTGTTACATTTAGTGGTATCAGAGCTACAGTTTAGTCAATTCTAGGACTAACGTAGCATAAGCATGAGTCTAGTTATACATGCCATACGTAAGGATGTTTTTATAATAATATGTGACGACTCGTGACGATCTAAATTATGTTTCTATATAGTAATGGATCCCGAAAGAGCCGTGGCGGATGGTGTAGAAAGTAACGCACTGGTTTCCACTGAAGGGACGGTGCCTAATGAGAATGAGAATAGGCCCACTACGGTAAGTCAGAGAGGAGGAGAAGAGGCTAAAGAAGCCTTCCTCCATATGATGAATACATGGTACACGGAGTTTGTTCGTACGAACCCGAATGTACAACCACCTCCACCCCCGCGTATTCCTTAGCCTACCCCAGTAACCCCTCAAGTAGTCGAGGTGGTAAGAGGAGACAAGCCCCCGATTGATAGGATTCAAAAACATAGAGTATAGGAATTTTGGGCCAGAAAGGATGATGATCTGGAAAAGGCAGAGTTCTAGCTTGAAAATACCATTAGGGTATTTAATGAGCTGTTGTGTACATCCGAGGAGTGCATGAAGTGTGTAGTCTCTCTTTTAAGAGATTTTGCTTATCAATGGTGGAAGACTCTTGTGTCAGTTGTACCAAGGGAAATGATCACTTGGGAATTATTTTAAGAAGAGTTCAGGAAAAAGTACACCAGTCAAAGGTTTATCGATCAGAAAAGAAAGGAATTTTTAGAATTGAAGCAAGGCAAGATGTCAGTGACTGATTACGAGCGTAAGTTTGTAAGACTTAGCAAATACGCTTGAGAGTGTGTATCCACCAAGGCCATCATGAGCAAGAGGTTTGAAGATGGACTAAATGAGGACATTAAATTGTTTGTTGCTGTCCTAGAACTGAAAGAATTTGTTGTGCTAGTAGAGCGGGCTTGTAAAGCTGAAGAATTAGTAAAGGAGAAAAGAAAAGTTGAAATGGAGTCCCGTGACTCAAAGAAGAGACAATGTAATAAGTCATTCCAGTCCTCATCTAAGAAGCCAATAGATTTCTCCACTAAATCAGCTACTTCCATCGGGTTTCCGAGTAAAAACAAGGGTAAACGGTATTCAGGGAATAAGGCTCAGACTACCTCAGTAGCTAGTGTTGGGAACATTCGATCTAATAGACCAAAATGCCCACAGTGTGTCAGACGTCACCTCGGCGAATGCCGAGCACATGAGAATGCTTGCTTCAGGTGTGGTTCCCATGATCACTTTATAAAGGATTGTCCTGAGATGATGAAAGAAGAGAAGACTCAGAATACGAAATCTAGGAGCATGGTCAGAAGAAGACCTCAGAGAAACCCGGAAAGTGGGGCGAGTGGTAGGGGTAACCTCAAAGAGCAGGCTACGAGACCCGAGGGTAGGGCACCTGCAAGGACTTATGCCATTCGCGCTCGCGAAGAGGCATCTTATCCTGATGTTATTACGGGTACCTTTTCTCTTCATGATACTAAAGTTATTGCTTTAATAGATCTCGGATCTACCCACTCTTATATTTGCATGAAATTAGTGTCTATTATGAGTATGCCCATAGCGTCCACAGAGTTTGTGATAAAGGTGTCTAACCCATTAGGCAAAAGTGTACTAGTTGATAAGGTCTGCAAAGATTGTCCATTGATGATTAGAGGTCATTTCTTTAAAGTCAATCTTATGTTATTACCATTTGATGAATTCGATATTATTCTTGGTATGGATTGGTTAACCACTCATGATGCGACCGTCAACTGTGGAAAGAAATATATTGAGTTGAGATGTGAAAATGGAGATACCCTTCATGTTGAATCAGATGAACATGATAGATCGCAGGTAGTGATATCTCAATTGTCGGCTCAGAGGTATGTAAGAAAAGGGTACGAGGCATATCTTGTGTTTGTGATGAATGTCAAAGAGACAGAGTCAAAGATTGAATTAGTACCGATAGCACGTGAGTACTTGGATGTTTTTCTCGAGGAACTGCCAAGACTACCTCAGGTGAGAGAGGTTGAGTTTGGCATTGAGCTAGCTCCTAGTACTGTACCGATATCTATTACTCCTTACAGAATGGATCCAACGAAGTTGAAGGAATTAAAGGCACAGTTGCAAGAGTTGATAGACAAATGTTTTGCTAGACCAAGTTATTCTCCATGGGGTGCTCCGGTTTTATTTGTGAAAAAGAAAGATTGCACCATGAGATTAAGCATAGATTATCGGCAACTTAATAAAGTGACAGTGAAGAACAAGTATCCATTGCCTAGGATCGATATTTGTTCGATCAATTAAAGGGAGCCACTGTGTTCTCCAAGATAGACTTGAGGTGGGGATACTATCAGCTGAGAGTAAAAGACTTAGATGTGTCGAAGACCGCTTTTCGAATAAGGTATGGGCATTATGAATTTTTAGTCATGCCCTTTGGTTTGACGAATGCACCTGCGGTGTTCATGGATCTTATGAATCGCATCTTTAGACCATACCTCAATAAGTTTGTGGTCATTTTTATTGACGACATATTGATTTATTCACGAGATGAAACAGAGCATGCTGAGCATCTACGGACAGTTTTACAGACTCTACGAGAAAATCAGTTGTATGCCAAGTTCAGCAAAAGTGAGTTTTGGCTCAAGGAAGTTGGATTTCTGGGACACATTGTCTCGGGAGACGGAGTCTGAGTTGACCCAAGTAAGATTTCAGCTATAGTTAATTGGAAACTGCCGAAGAATATATCTGAGGTTAGAAGTTTTCTAGGCCTAGCTGGCTATTATAGACTATTCGTCAAGGGGTTTTCCATGATTACAACCCGATGACAAAATTGTTATAGAAAAATGTGAAGTTTGAATGGTCAGAAAAATGCCAACAAAGTTTTGAGAAACTGAAAACATTGTTGACAGTGGCTTCAGTTTTAGTACAACCTAAGTTGGGGAAAGAATTCTGATCTACAACGATGCATCCTTAAATGGATTAGGCTGTGTACTTATGCAAGAAAGCAAGGTAATAGCATATGCCTCTAGACAGCTAAAGCCACATAAGAAGAACTATCCGACGCATGATATGGAGTTGGCTGCTATTGTTTTTGCACTGAAGATTTGGAGACACCATTTATATGGTGAAAAATGTCAGATATTCACTGTAACATCCTGAATTAATGGGTCTGTGCATTTTGGTGTGTTGTATGTTAATGTGTTAATTTAGGAGTTAGGGTTTCAGATTGGGCTCAGGTATGGGCTGAGGCCTTGGCTAAATTCTTGTGTAGACACTCTAGTGCCTTTAAGATAGGTATCTGTGTTTAAAATATCAAAATGGGCTTGTGGCCCAGTGGCAAAATGGCGCCACTAAGAGGAACGGGAGTTGGCATCACTGAGGGTCCAAGTTTTGGCCACTTGGAGCCCATGTTTTTGGGCCAAATGCGGCACTTAAAAGGGAGTAAGGGGGGACGGCATCAAGGCTAGAAAATAGGGATTTTTAATGTTTTAATATGTGGATAATAAGCTGATAAATGAGGGAGGTAGTGGTGTGGTGTAGGACACTTTTGGGTAGGTGTTTTGATAAAGATAAGGAAAAGATGGGAGCTAATCTAGGAGGCTAGTGTTGGCCGAAAATCAACCTCAAAAAAGGGGAAGGAATTGGTTTGGTATACGCTGGGGGGTATGCCGAATTTTTCATTTGTCTTCTTCGAGAATAGCTATTAATTTTTCTCTCTTTCGGCAAATAAGAATCATTTCTTCTTCTTTTCTTTTCTGTCAGAAACCGAAACCCTTGAGGCCTCACCAAGTGCCGAAACCCTGCCATTCAACTTCTCTTTTCTTTAATACTCATTGCCCGAATCTCTCTGTCTGTTCCCTGCCCATCTTTTCAATTCTTTGTTCTTCTAAAAGCCGAAAACGCATCAATATTTCTCTTGTTCATCTTTTTGGGGGTTTTCTTAAAAGTCGAAGTTCCTAGATCTCATCTCCTGTGATTGCCAAATTTCCTCTGTGGTGTCTGCTTGTGCCGAATCTTGAAGGAAACTGAAGGTAAGTGTCGATTCGCGTGGTTCAATCTTTTTTCGGTTTTTAGAGACCCTAGCCGAATGGCTATATGGAAACTGATCTTGTGTTTTTCTTTCTTTTGCGGCATTCCGAGATTTGAAGGAGAGCTAATCGCTTAGGTTCCTGAATCAGTAGCACTCAAATCACCCTACTTCTGGGATCTAATCGATTTAGGTAAGGAGATTTGTTTATTTAAACATATAAATTCAGGTAAATAATAATCCTTGGCCGAATGTAGGGGAAGCTTTATCTTCGCGTTCTTCCGGCTTTTGAGCAAAGTTGTGGACAAAAAGTAGTATATCCGATTAGCGAGGGTATCGACATAGAGAGTAGTACTACGTGTTATCAGGTGTGTAACATTCTCACACCATTTGGCTTGCTTGATTAGTATGCATATAAACATGTTATATTCTGTTAAATGCCGAAATACTGGCATGGCTATTGAAAACTCGTGGTGAGTAAAGGCGAATCACCAGGTTAGTGATTTCTATCATTCTTAATTGAATGTCTTCGTTAACATGATATGATATGTATGTCGATTTCTATGTTGCACGGGGTTGGGTGATTGATGAAAGGGAAGTGTTATTGCGGTGGCTCGCCACGATCATTGTAGTGGCTCTCTGCCACGATTTTATTCTAGTGACTATGTCACAAATCTGACGATGAGCAGCTAACTATAGCATGACTGCCATCGATGGTGTGTAGCGGCGTGGGTTGATTGTAGAAATCCCCAATGGTGTGGTTGGCAGGTAAAGGGTGGTGTGTAGCGGATGGATCTAGGATTGGGATGGGCTTTGCATAATTTCTGTTGTATGATATTTTGTTATTCTAATCTGTGGGCTAAGGCCCAATCTGATGGTGCATGCGGGTTCACACTGAGTCTCGTGACTCACCCCGTTGTTTAACATTTTTCAGGTAACACTTAGTGCATCGGACTGGGCTGGAGAGGAGAGCAAGGTGGCCATGCATGGATACATTTTGATTCAATAAAGGACGTTGTTTTAATTATTTTTCTTCTTAGCACATTCAATATTGGTTGGTTTTATACTTTATCGTAATAAGGCTACTGGCTATTGTTTCTTGGTTTTATGTTTTTGGTTTTCGGGTTTTCATTCACTTAGATTTTATGATTAATTGAAACTAAGGCTTGTGTTTGCATAATAGAACTCAAAGGCGAAATTTCAGTTTTTATCCATTAAGGCATCAAATCAAAATTTATTTCTTTACAAATTATCAAATTATCAAGTTTTCCCGTGTAAAGGTTTAAACTATGTTTTAAAAAGAAAAATAATAATAAATGCATCACGTTTTAAAAAATCTTCTTAGTGACATGCCAGATCCGGTTGGAATGTCTAGGCCGGGTTTAGGGTGTTACATTCACTGATCACAAAAGTTTGAAGTATTTGATGATACAAAAGGAGTTAAATTTGAGACAACGAAGATGGTTAGAGTTGATAAAAGATTATGAGTTGGTCATTAACTACCATTCAGGAAAGGCGAACGTGGTCGCTGATGCTTTGAGTAGAAAGTCCCTATTTGCATTAAGGGCATTGAATCCGTGAATTACTTTATCTGATGATGGTTCTATTCAAGCTGAGTTGAAGGCTAGACCAATGTTGCTTCAAGTGATTTGTGAGGCTCAAAAAGATGATAGTGAATTACAAGCCAAGAAGGCTCAGTGCAAGTCGAGTGTTGAGTCTGACTTACGGATTAATTTCAATGGGTGTTTAATGTTCAGAGATAGAATTTGTGTACCGAGGAATGAAGAGCTTATTCAAAGGATTTTGTATGAGGCACATAACGGATGTTTGTCTGTACATCCGGGTAGTACCAAGATGTATAATAACTTGAAGCAACGATATTGGTGGCCAAACATGAAGAAGGATGTTTCTGAGTTTGTTTCAAGATGCTTAATTTGTCAGCAAGTAAAGGCTGAACACCAAGTACCTTTGGGTTTTGCTCCAACCTATTATGGTTCTCGAGTGGAAATGGGACTGTGTCACTATGGACTTTGTAGGGGGTTTGCCGTTGACACCAGGCAAGAAAGATGCTGTATGGGTTATGGTCGATAGACTCATGAAATCAACCCATTTCATACCAATACGAGTTGATTACTCACTCGACAAGTTGGCAAACTTTGTATGTTTCAGAAATAGTAGGGCTTCATGGAGTTCCATTGTCAATCATATCGGATAGAGATCCAAGGTTCACATCCAGAATTTGGAAGAGGTTGCAAGATGCCTTGGGTACAAAGTTGAGTTTTAGTACAACTTTTCATCCCCAAATCGACGGTCAATCAAAAAGGTTAATACAAGTACTGAGGATGGGCTTCGGTGTTGTGTTCTCAAATTTCGAGGTAGCTGGGAAAGGTTCCTACCATTAGTAGAATTTGCCTACAACAATAGTTTTCAATCAAGCTTAATGATGGCGCCTTATGAGGCTTTATATGGGCGTAAGTGCAGAACGCCTTTATATTGGACTGAACTCAAGGAAAACCAAATTCACGGGGTTGATTTGGTTGAAGAAACGGAAGAAAAGATAAAAGTGACTCGGGAGTGTTTAAAGGCTGCTTCTGACAACAAAAATCTTACTCAGATTTGAAGAGAAAAGAGATAGAGTATCAAGTTGGTGATAGAGTTTTCTTGAAAGTGTCACCATGGAGAAAGGTTATTAGATTTGGCCAAAAAAGCATGTTGAGTCCATGATTTATTGGACCATATGAGATTACTAAAAGAGTTGGGCCGGTAGCCTATCGATTGTCCTTACCATCTAAGTTACAAAAGATACATGATGTGTTTCACGTGTCTATATTGCGATGCTATCGATCAAACCCTACGCATGTAATTACTCCGACAGAAGTGGAGATTCAACCCGACATGACTTATAGTGAAGAACCGATTAAGATTTTAGCTCGGGAATTCAAGCAGCTAAGAAATAAGAGTATCGCCCTTGTTAAAGTATTGTGGCCAAGGCATGGAATAGAAGAAGCTACATGGGAACCAGAAGAAATCATGACAAACCAGTATCCAAACCTTTTTGCTAGTAAGATTTTCGAGGACGAAAATCCCTAAGGGGGAAGAATTGTAACAACCCAATTTAGGGCCTAGTTGGAATAGTGGTGCGAGACCACAAATTCGAAGTAGAAATATGAGTTTTAAGGTTTATGATATGTTTGCATGATTTTGTGAAAGTTTCATGAAGTAATTTTATTAAATTATGACTGAATTGTCCATTAGGACTAAATTGCAAAAGTTGCAAAATATGAGATTCTAGAAGCTTTTAGTATGAAATAGCTTTGGATTCTTCATTAGAGGTCCTTAAATAGCACTTTGCCCAATTTCCAATTTTTGGGAAAAAATGGACATGAGTTAGTAATTTTTGAAAGTTTAGTAAAAAGGGCATTTTGGTCATTTGGCTAATTAATGATTAAAAAGGATGAAATAAGTCAAAATTCATGTTCATCTTCTCCAAGCTTGGTCGAAATTTTGAAGAACTTCATAGCTAGGGTTTGTTCAAATTTTCAAGGTCCTAGTAAGTGCATCCTAGCCCTGTTTTTAATATTCTTCGTATTTTTGAAGTCCTCGTATCTTGAATTAGCTATTTTTAGCTATATGTTGAGCTAGGATTCATGTTCAAAAATATACCCATATGACATGCATGTATTTTCATGTTTTAAGGAAGATTATGAAAGCTTGATGTAGAATAAACATCTTTTCCTAAGCGAATTTCATGAAAATAGCTTGTAAGGACTAATTTGTGAAAGTTTTGTAATTGGTTATACATAAGTGAAATAGTAAGAATTGAATATTGCTATAGTTGGGAAAATGAATCAGCTAAGCATGAAATACAAGAAAGTTGAATGAAAAGCACTTTAAGAGCCTAGGGGCCAAAATGCAAATATGAGGAAGTTTAGGGGCAAAATAGTAATTTTTCTAAAGTATGAGTTATGAGTTCATTTAGTCCATGTGAGTGTTAAATGAGTTAAATTATTATTATAGATCAAGAAAAATGAAGCCCAGATCGAAACCGAGGCAAGAACAAAGTCGTGGACTAAATTGACTATCTATATACATTTTGTATACCAAGGTAAGTTTGTATGATTTTAAAGCTTCATGAGTATTCTTATTGACTTGCTTATTATATTGTTATTGTAATTTATTTCCATGAAGTTGTCTAAATATGTTTAAGCAAGGAAATTAATGAACTTAAGTATATGAAAGTCTCGAATAAAGTTGGATTACTGAGGATGCTTAATCTACAACATGAGACGAGAAAGCCCGTATAAGACCATGTCAAGACATGGCATCAAAATTAAAGCAAAGAGATCATGTAAGCCCAAGACAAGTCTTGGCATTGAAAAGTTACCATGATATAAAGATTCCATGTAAGTCCAAGCCAAGGCATGGTATTGATGAGTTCCCAAGTAAAGAGAAGATATCATGCAAGTCCAAGACAAGTCTTGGCATTGAAAAGTTATTATGAGGCAAAGACCCATATAAGTCCAAGCCAAGGCATGGAATTGGTGAGTCTCTAAAGAGAAGATATCATGTAAGTCCAAGACAAGTCTTGGCATTGAAAAGTTATTATGAGGCAAAGACCCATATAAGTCCAAGCCAAGACATGGCATTGGTGATTCTCTAAAGAGAAGATATCATGTAAGTCGAAGTCAAGACATGGCAATTTTAAGTTTCCAAGGAAACACACAAGGAAGATTTTGTATAAGCCCACGTCAAGACATGGCACCGACACCAAGTTAAGAGATCCCTTGTAAGACCATATCTAGGATATGGCATTGGCATCGAGACACATGTATGATAGATTTAGTATCCTTCGTTATTTCGGCAAATTCATTGGGCAAAAGAACAAAGAATGAATGAGATAACAAGAAAGTTAAACATGTAAAGCTATTATCAAGTCAAAGTTGAATAAGAGTATTATTCAAGTTAAGAGGGATGAAGTTTGAGTTTACGTTTACATTAGCAAAGTATACTAATCTATATGATTAAGTGATACAGGTACAAGCACGAGACGAGTAAGTAACATGAAATGAGTATGAATAAGTAGGAGTAAGTAAGCTTAAGCACTTGAGACTTAGATGCTATTGATTATGATGGATGAGTTATATTTAGCAATTATAATGCTATATGTATTACATGCAAACTTACTAAGCTAAATGCTTATTTCTTTATTCCTTTTTTTCCTTGTAGTCTCGCCAAGCTAACTCATGGATCATTGACGTCAGAGCTCGGAACACACTATCAACCACTATTTTGGGTATAGCCAAGTTGTTTTTAATAAGTATGGCATGTATAAGAATCATTTCATTTTGAGTTTTGTCTTAAGAAGAGCCATAGTGTTGGCTATTAAGTTATTATTCTTTTTGTATATGGCTAAAGGAGTTTGGTCAATACTTTATTAAGTTTATATATATCAATGTTGATGATTTATGCATTATTGTTCATGTTTTGATGGAGTATTGAGTTGTTGAATTGGGAATATGAATGATCTTGATTTCAGGGTGGCAATTGGCTTGGAAAATAGCTTTTAAGTGTCCACATAGATAGTCACACGGGCATGTGACTAGGCCATGTGTGATACACGAACAGCCCACATGGGTGTATAAATAGACCGTGTGTCCCCTGCATGTTAGTGTTTTAAGTTAGAATAGACCACGGGCTAGTCACACAGACGTGTGCCTAGGCTGTGTGAGATGGTCAGTGTTCACCACGGGTAGAGAACACGGGCGTGTTCCTAGGCTGTGTGACACAAACAGAATATCCAAGTTACTAAGCACGGGGTAGGGACATGGGCGTGTGTGACCACACGACCTGATCCCACGGGTGTGTCCCATTTCACATGGGCGTGTGACCCCTGTTTTGATGAAAAGTTTTCTAAGTTCGTAAAAGTCTCTGGATGTGAGTGTAAGGCCTCGTTGGCCTACGAAATGCACGTTATGACCAAGAAAGAAAAGTTTTTAAATCAACCAAAATTTTATAGCCTGTAAGTACACGTTTAAGTATGTTTCAAGTATGGTAATGTCTCGTATCCAGTCCCAGCTTTAGACGTGGGTTTGGGGTGTTACAATATGAGAGGAGGGGTAAATAGTAAAATTTACCATTGGGGGTATTTTAGACATTGAAAACATGAATGGAATCATATATTAGAGTAATTAAGAATTTGTGGTGATTAGATGACAATGAACCTATTTTATTTTACTTTTAAGCATTAAAATAATACTTTCATCACATGTTGAAAATGTTTATGTATAATCCAATTATTTAATAATATTTTATCACTTAATATAAGGGACAATGATAAATATTCTCATCTTCATTTCAAGTGGCCGACTATACATGAGGGGAGAAGTTTCTCCACTCTTCTATTTTTTCCACCATTTTTACTCAATTCCACTCCAATCTCTACCCTTTTTCATACTTTTGTTTTAAAAAATTATTACTATAAAATCTTATTGACTTTATTTCCTCATCTTCTTCATCACCAAAGTTTCTAGGGCATGAACTTTAAAAGAGAGGTTTTGATGAGAGTGTGATGGGGGTTTCAATAAAGTATGTTTTTAAGAAATCTCATCTCTCTCATGCATTAATTACATGCTTATTGAAAGTTTTGTTGAAAGTTTTGTTGTTGTTGAGTCACTCAAGTGATTAATTAGTGTTGGTTTAATGGTGGTTATGGTATTTATGATGATATTTATTTACTTTGATTAAGAAAATCAAGAAGGAGAATGACTTGTTCATGAAGGTAAGGAGAAAGTTAAAAGATTAAAGTAGGAAGTGTGCAACTCTTCGACCCTTTTTTGTGAAATCTTTGCAAGTCTTATGGAAATTGTTTTTATAACTAATATTATAGTTGAATGGTGAGTTTAGTTATATTGTGTAATTATAGTACCAAGGTAAAATGTTATTAATTTTCTTATGATTATGAAAAATATTTCATTTGAATATATTTATATAGATTTAAATTATTATATATGTTAATTGATGTAATTAAATTTTCATTGTTGAGTTTTAATTGACTTAAGGAAAATGCCATACAAGCCTTGGGTGAAAGTAAGGCCACTTGTAAAGATAATAGATGTATGCTTGAGGTAAGTGACTCACCTACTCCTTAAAAATTTATTTTAACTATATGAGTTGATTGGTGTTTGTAAGAAGTAGATCAAAATTATAGAGGTGAAGTGCAAATATGAATTTTGATAATGTTCCCTTGTGAAAAGAAGTGAACGATGTTGAAAAAAAATCTGGTTTGTAAACAATTTTCTTTAACAGTGGAAAATAAAAATTTTAAAAATGGATCCGGTTTGGGATATTTATAGCAATAAACCTTAGATCAAATTTGTACCTATATTTTTAGATAGCTAGATCCTTGTCATTCCCAGCTTTTGACCAAATGATCTTCTCTGCTATTCTTGTACCACGAATTGCTTTGATTGTGGGCTCGAACAAATCGAATCAAATATAGAATCATAAATATTTTCTTTACTTTTAGCGAAAAAGAAAATCTCTTTGAAATAGAAACCAGTAGAATTATAGTTTCTAGAAAATATAATTTATTCTTAAAATAAATTTCTACTACATTCTACTAGAATAGTAATATTGAAAACATCTGAGAAACTTGTGTTTTTCTCTATTTGTTGGTGTGATTTGAAGCCTATTAGTGCCATCTATTTTGATAGAAAAAATTCTCCAACTCCCTATTATTTAGGGAGAAGGGCGACAACCCTAGATATGAATACCTGGGTTTGCCATCCCATGTATTCCATATAAGGGGAGTTGGGCCTCTTCTGTACTAAGTTTAATTATATGTATTTCCTAGACTTTAACCCAAAGCTTTAAAATGTATTCCAACCCAGTACATGTTTTTTCTATCTTTCAAATTAAATATATTTGTTCAATTAATTTAAATAAATTATTTTATCAATGAAGTAATTTTCTCAATTCAATTTTAATTCCGATAAAATCATGATAACTTTACCGTAAAAATATAAGAGAGAATATATTTAATTTTTCTACATTCAATTGGATTCACAATGACCAATTAATTTAAATCCATTTTCGAACTTTAATTAATTAATAATTCAAAAAAACATAAATCAATTCTCAGGTAATTTCCATACTTAGTGAGAAAACCACATTTATTTTCGAAATGTAACCCATTTCTCTAACTTTATCGTTTCTATCCATTTTTGTTCATTTGATTCATCATGCAATTGATTTCTGGTTTCAACGAGATAGCGGAATGACCAATTGGACATACGCAATTGAGGCTCAAATAATTTATAATTAAGTTTCGACTTTTCGTCTATTAATTATAAACTCATTTAGTCACAAAGTCATTCTACTATAGTATCGTGACTAAGCTCTCCCAACAACATACCATTGCGAAAGTAACTTGATCAGTGCTTGTCCAATGACCTTGTCATAAGTGTGTTACCCTCATAGGATATCCTTAATCTCTTTGGGATAATATCCATTCTCCCAATATGATCCTATTTTATGATCCTATTTTATCTCATGGTAACCATTACATATTCCTTCATGAAAATTTAATTACTATCAAATAGTAATCAAGTTATTTATCACAAAGATGAACAACTCGTTACCACGTTTACTTTTCATCAACCATGTAATACCAATAACAAAATATCATTTACCCATGTCTCGGGCTATGAATTCCACTATTTTGAATGATGCTAGATACTTTAGAAGTCGTACACCTAGTGCACCAAGTTTCGGTTCCTTATCTATTCGAACTCAGGCTTTTACTTACAGAAAAGTGCACGAGTCATGCACACATAGTCTATCATCCACTCAAGATTTAGGTATGCCACACTATGAATGTCACAAGTGAATAAATCCATAAACAAATTCATGATTTATTCTTCTTGGGTCCAGTTTGATGTATTGCCAGTCCAATCAGTCACGTTTATGTTTATCTCTTCTGGGAGTCATCCACTCCGATGCCCAAGACAAAACATCTCCACAATTGGACTTGATAGAAGAAATATTAGTTTTTCAATCGGTTCGCTCATTTCTGATTAGAATAAGTTGTCTTTCTAATTAGAATACGTAATAACCACGTAATATCGTTTAGTATTAGTTAAACATTAGACAACCAGTGAGCAACATTTTCTTCCATTTTGGTTTGCATGCTAAAATTATATAAGGATAGTTATACAAAAGTACAATATGAGAAGTTGATGCTTATGATTTTGAAGGGCAAGAAATCTGGGATTTGTGGTGGTACTAGGGGTAGCTAGACAGTTGTTATGGAAGCTTCATCTCGTTTTGAGTCTCGACCATTAATGAAGGCTTATGTTATCAGAACCATAGGAAAGAAAGATATTCTCGATGTTATAGTTGGTACTTTTTTTATTATTTGATATGTTTGTTCATGCATTAGTTGATCTTGGCTCAACTCATTCTTACATTTGCACCGCATTAGTTGAAAAAAAGGGTTTATTGTTAGAGTCTACAGTGTTTGATATATTAGGGACTAGCCCAGTAAGGCATAGTGTAATAGTAAACAAAGTGTATAGAGAATGCCCATTGATAATACAAGGTCATGGGTTTTTGGCTAATGAAAGGTCACTTCTGTTCCCTGAGTTTAATGTGATTTTGGGAATAGATTAGTTGACAGCACATGAAGCCATAGTAGATTGTAAAAGAAAGAGAATCTCTCTTACGACACCAAATGGTGTCATTGTGATGGTAGTGGTATAAGAATGAATTTTCTTACAAATGTAATAATCACATTTTCAGCTCAAAAGATGATGAGAAAGGTGTGTGACTCATTCATAGCCTACATTCTCAACACAAAAGTTGTAACAGCCCGGTTTTGGGGCTAGTTGGAACAGTGATTTTGAGACCACTAATCCGAGGTTGAGAAAAATTATTTTGATATTTTTTATGTTTCGTAACATGTTTATAGGGATGCATGAGAAATTTGGTACCTTAATTTTTACGATTGATTGCATAATTTCGAAAAAGGACTAAATCGCATAAAGTGTGAAAGTTTCAAATTTCAAGTTAGAGGTGTCTAATTGTTAAATGATATCAACATAGAGGTCTTTAAAGTGAAATTAGGCCATTAGATGTGTGTTGGCCGGCCATATAAGCTAGGGAGACAAGAGCATTAAATTTTGGTCAAATTTGGTGATATTAGGTGGCTATAATGAATAAAATAAGATAAAGAAAAGAGGAAGCTATCATCTTTTTCATTTTCCTCTTCCTCCACTGAAAATTTCAGCAAGGAATAGGGGTTTTGAAGCTTAAAATTTCAGCCAAGATATCCTCTAGCAAGTAAGTGATTTTAAGGGTCTTTCTTGGTGATTTTTGTGTTTTTGGAACCCCCAAAGCTTAAGCTAGCTAATGAGGGGACTAAATTGCATTATGGTGGGAAGTCTAAGGACTTTCCATGAGAATATTTATGTTGTTAGCTGATTTTTTATTAAAGAAAATGAATGTTAGAGAGATGAGAACCAATTTTTGTGAAAGGTGTTTGCATGAGGACTTAAATGCAAAGAATGAATTTGTGTCATAAATGCATGAAATGGTGAGAATGGTGAGTATTTGTAAGAGAAATAAATGTTCAGCTAGACTTGTTTATTGAGAAAATGTGTTGAAAAATAAATACGAACCTAGTGGCAAAATCGTAATTTTGCCATAGTACAAGGGCAAAATGGTCATTTTTGCCCAAGTATAGATTTTGATGTATTATGATCATAGAATGATCTAAATGAATGAATTTCATTGTTATAGATCAAGAAGAATGTGGAATCAACCTTGACCATGGAAAAGGCAATGTGACGGATTAAATCGTTAGTTAACACGTTTTGCACCGAGGTAAGTTTATGTGTAAACAATGCATATTTGTGTAAACATTATGTTGCTAATTAGTGTATGACATGATTGAGAAAATGTGCGGTTCAAGTGGATTGAATGTGGTAGTCATTGAATAATTATTGTGTGAACGATGAAATAGTCATATAAATGTGTAATGACGACACTTGTTTGTGGGCTAAGTGCGATACCAACTTGTTGCTTAATTACGATGGGTTATGTGTGATACCATCGTCTATTCATCATTTGGTGGGCTATGTGTGATACCACCATAACTAATCTTTTTGGTGGGCTATGTGAAATACCACCGTAACTAATCTTTTTGGTAGGCTATGTGCGATACCACCCTAATAAAGGCTGTTGGTGGGCTAAGTGCAAAACCACCGACTAATTTAACTATGAGTAATGGAATTAGAGATAATGATGCATTTTATTATGTGACTTTGTGATGCTAAGTGCAGGGGAACCTGTTAATGAATGTATGCATTAAGCTTGTGATATGGTTGGAATGTGGGAATGGAGAAAATGAGTAAGCATGATCATGAATGTAGATTGTTTCTTGCTTTGTATGTAATGCTATGTAATTGTTTAATACATGTTATAATGTTATATTGTTTACATGTAAACTTACTAAGCTTAAAGCTTACTCCCTCTTCCCTTTTTCCCTTATTTTATAGAGCTTAAGAGCCAAGCCGAGATACGAAGATATTTAGAAGATCGCCCACACTATCAGCTCACCTCGGTATACCTAGACTTAATGATTTTGTACATGGCATGTATAGGGGCTAGACTAGTTAGGTTATCTTGTCATTTTGGCCAAAATGTATTGGCCCTTGTTAAGATAACTATTTTGTATATTGCCATGGTTGATGGCTCACCTTATCATTTATGAAATTAGAAAATTATCTATGGAAGTTCATATTGAAATTATGAGATGTTTATTAGTATGTTGAATGGGTTCATGTATTGTAAGCTATAGGAGTGCAAAGAGCTTGACAAACAACCTTGTTCTTGTCCAATGAGTAGGTACACGGGCGTGTGTCTAGGCCGTGTGTGACACAAGGTCAAGCCATAGGCTTGTGCTCGGGCCGTGTGAAGTCTGCACCTCGAATTTAGTATTTGAATTGTCACACGGTTGAAGCATATGGGCGTGCCCAGGCCGTGGGGAAATAATCAGAGGCGACCACGGACCAGCCATATGGGCGTGTGTCTAGGTCATGCGACTCAAGTCAATGTCGACCACGGGCGTTGAACACGGGCGTGTGAGATGATACACGGGCGTGTCATCTAGTCCACGGGTCTGTGACCCCTGTTTAGGTGACGTTTTTCTAAATGTGTCAAAGTTTCTGATATATGTCTGATATTTTTCGGTGGTTAGTATAGGGCCCTATAGGCCCATTATAAGGAAGTTAGATGTAAGATTGAAAATTTTTGAATTTGGAATTGAATTTGCTAACTCAAAGTTATATGACCAAGTGAGTTGAGTCTGGTAATGCCTCGTGCCCGATTTCAGTACAAGATACGGGTAAGGGGTGTTACATTTAGTGGTATCAGAGCTATGGTTTAGTCGGTTCTAGGACTACCGTAGCATGTGTAGGAGTCTAGCTATACATGCCATAAGCTTATGATGATAGTGTGGTGGCTTCTGATGATTTTAAACTTGTTTTATGTAGTATATGGATCCCAAACAACTGACTGCTGATGACACAGCTAGTAATGTGCCGCCTCTCGCAAGGACCGCGCCAGGTACGTAGAGTCTCACGAGACTAGGGGTCAAGGAGAAGAGGCTCGGGAAGCCTTTCTCCGAATGATGAGTAACTGGTACACTGAGTATGTGCGAGCAAACCCTAATGATCAACCTCCTCCACCCCCACCTATACCTCAGCCAGTTTCTGTGGCTCCCCAAGGTATAGAAATGGTGAGGACAACTAAGCCCCCGGTAGACAAAATTCAGAAGCAAGGGGCTGAAGATTTTCGAGCTAATATAGATGATGACCCTGAGCGGGCAGAGTTCTGGCTTGAGAACTCAATGAGGGTTTTTGATGAACTCTCCTGTACACCTGAGGAGAGCTTAAAATGCGCTGTGTCTTTTCTGAGGGACTCGGCATACCATTGGTGGAAAATGTTGACATTAATGGTTGCTAAAGAGAGGATAATGTGGGACTTCTTTTTAGAAGAGTTCCGAAAGAAGTATATAAGTCAACGGTTTGTAGACCAGAAACGAAAACAATTCCTTGAGTTAAAGCAAGGAAAAATGACTGTGGCGGAATATGAGCGCGAATTTGTTAGGCTCAGCAAGTATGCGCAAGAATGTGTGTCCACGGAAGCTATTGTTTGCAAGAGATTTAAAGATGGGTTGAATAAAGATGGCAGACTCTTAGTCAGGACTTTAGAGCTAAAAGAATTTGTGGTATTGGTGGATAGGGCTAGTAAGACCGAAGAATTGAATAAGGAAAAGAGGAAGCCCTGAGTGAGGCTCGGGATGCAAGGAAGAGGCCGATGAGGAAATCATACTGCTCAATCGAAAAGGTCCAGGGAAGTGAATCCTCGGATGACTACATCAGTCGAGTATTCGCAAAGAGAGCAAGGCAACACGTGTTCGAATTCAAGAGTTCAGGCCACCTCAATGGCAAGTGTGGGCAATCCAAAGTCCAAACTAGAGTGCCCAAGTTATGGCAGACATCACACTGGGGAGTGTTAGGGAAACAATCGAAATTGTTATAAGTGTGGTCTCATCCAAAACTGTCCTGAAAGGGATGACAAGGAGAGGAAGCAAGAGATAAGATCAAGCAGTGCATCCTTTATAGGTAGGCCACAAAAAAACCTGGGAGGTGGGGCTAGTGGTAGAGGTGTATCACGATACACTACTGTGAGGCCAGAGGGCCGGGCGCCAGCAAGAACTTATGCTATTCGCGCTCGAGAAGAGGCTTCATCACCGGATGTAATAACGGGTACATTCTCTCTCTATGACACCTCTGTTATTGCTTTGATTGACCCAGGCTCAACCTATTCTTATATTTGTATGAGATTGGCATCTAGTTTGAGTATGACTATTGAGTCTACTAAACTTGTGGTAAAGGTGTCAAACCCACTAGGTAAACAAGTGTTAGTTGATAAGGTATGTAGGTGCTGTCCTTTGACAATTAGGGGTCATTGTTTCCTGGCAAACCTTATGTTGTTGCCGTTTGATGAATTTGATTTGATTCTTGGTATGGATTGGTTGACTACCCATAGTGTTTTAGCGAATTATGGTAGTAAATTTACTGAATTGAAATGTGAAAATATAGATGTTATTCGGGTTTAATTAGGTGAGTCAGATAGTTTACCGGTGATGATTTCTTCCATGATAGCTGAGAAATATCTGAGAAAAGGGTACGAATCTTATCTCACTTTCGTGTTAAACACTCAAGAGTCTGAAGTAAAGATTGAAACAGTGCCGGTTGTATGTGAGTATTTGGATGTATTCTCGGGAGAGTTACCTGGATTACCCCCAGTTAGAGAGGTCGAGTTTAGAATTGAGTTAATTTTGGGTACAGCACCCATTTCGATTGCTCCGTATAGGGTGACCGCACTTGAGTTGAAAGAACTGAAAGTTCAGTTGCAAGAGTTGACGGATAAGGGTTTTGCAAGACCGAGCTATTCACCGTGGGGTGCTTCAGTATTTTTTGTAAAGAAAAAAGATGGGTCGATGAGATTGTGCATAGACTACAGACAGCTCAACAAAGTAACTATGAAGAATAAGTATCCTTTACCGAGGATAGATGATCTATTTGATCAACTGAAGGGAGCTACGATGTTCTCCAAGATTGACCTGAGGTCCAGTTATTACCAGTTGAGGGTTAAGGAGCAAGATGTACCGAAAACAGCATTTCGGATGAGGTATGACCATTATGAGTTTCCGGTCATGCCATTCGGTTTAACGAATGCTCCTGCGATTTTTATGGATTTAATGAACCGTGTCTTTTGACCGTATTTGGACAAGTTTGTGGTTGTCTTTATTGACGACATATTGGTTTATTCTCGAGATGAGAGTGATCATGCAGAACAATTGAGAATTATCTTACAGACCTTAAGAGACAAGCAGTTATATGCTAAATTTAGTAAGAGTGAGTTTTGGCTTCGAGAGGTAGGATTCCTAGGATATATTGTGTCGGGTGAAGGTATTAGAGTTGATCCGGGAAAGATCTCGGCTATTGTGGAGTGGAAACCGCGGAGGAACGTGTCGGAAGTCAGAAGCTTTTTGGGTTTAGCGGGGTACTATAGGTGGTTTGTGAAGGGATTCTCTATGATTGCTACTCCGATGACAAAACTATTGCACAAGGATGTTAAGTTTGAATGGAGTGAAAAATGCCAATAGAGTTTCGAGAGATTGAAAATGTTGTTGACGGAGGCACTGGTTTTAGTACAACCTGAGTCGAGAAAAGAGTTTGTGGTCTACAATGACGCATCATTAAATGGTCTGGGTTGTGTGTTGATACAAGAGGGTAAGGTAGTCGCTTATGCCTTGAGGTAGCTAAAACCACATGAGAAGAATTATCCGACTCATGACTTGGAGTTAGCCTCAATTGTTTTCGCGTTAAAGATTTGGCAACATTACTTATATAGTGAGAAGTGCCGAATCTTCATGGATCATAAGAGTTTAAAGTATTTGATGGATCAAAAGGAATTAAGTTTACGGCAACGACAGTGGCTTGAATTATTGAAGGACTATGAGCTAGTGATTGATTACCATTCGGGGAAAACGAATGTAGTTGCGGATGCTTTAAGTAGAAAATCCTTGTATGCTTTGAGAGCTATGAGCACGAGTTTGTCATTGTCTGATGATGGTGCTATACTGGTCGAGTTGAGAGTTAGACCACTATTTGTTCAACAAATATGTGAGGCTCAAAGGAATGATAGTGAAATACTAGCTAAAAGAGCTAAGTGTGAATCAAGAACTAATTCTGAATTCCGGGTGAGTTCAGATGGTTGCTTAATGTTCCATGATAGAATTTGTGTCCTAGAGATGACAAGTTGATCCGAGAAATTTTACAAGAGGCACATAGTAGTTATTTGTCAGTACACCCGGGCAGTACGAAAATGTACAATGATCTAAAGAAATTTTATTGGTGGCCGGGAATGAAAAGAGACATCTCAGAGTATGTAACAAGATGTTTGATTTGTCAACAAGTGAAAGCTTAGCATCAAGTGCCTTCGGGATTACTTCAGCCGGTGATGGTTCCTGAGTGGAAGTGGGATCGGATTACCATGGATTTTGTTACGGGCTTGCCTATGACTCCGAAGTAGAGAGATGCTGTGTGGGTTATTATTGATAGATTAACGAAGTCGGTTCACTTTATACCTGTGCGTATTGATTATTCACTAGAAAAGTTAGCCAAGTTGTATATTACAGAGGTGGTAAGATTACATGGAGTGCCTGTATCTATTATCTCGGACAGAGACCCGAGATTTACTTCGAGGTTTTGGAAGAAGTTACAGGAGGCCTTGGGTACAAGGTTGAATTTTATTACTGCATTTCATCCTAAAACTGACGGTCAGTCTGAGAGAGTAATCCAAGTTATTGAGGATATGCTCTGATGCTGTGTGTTAGAGTTTGAAGCTAGTTGGGAAAGATATCTACCTTTGGTCAAATTTGCTTACAATAATAGTTATCAATCGAGCATACAGATGGCATTGTATGAAGCCTTATATGGTCGTAAGTGTCGGACTCCCTTGTATTGGACCAAGCTGAGTGAGAAGCAAATTCATGTGGTTGATTTAGTTAAAGAGACTGAGGAGAAAGTGAAAGTGATACGGGATAGTCTGAAGGTTGATTCGGACCGACAAAAGTCGTACATGGATTTGAAAAGAAAAGAAATTGAGTTTCAAGTGGGCGACAAGGTATTTCTGAAAGTGTCGCCGTGGAAGAAAATATTGAGATTTGGTCGAAAGGGTAAATTGAATCCGAGATTCATAAAGTCGTATGAGATTACCAAAAGGATTGGGCCAGTGGCATATCGGTTGGCTTTACCAGTAGAGTTAGAGAAAATTCACAATGTGCTCCATGTATCAATGTTAAGGCGTTATCGTTCTGATCTTTCGCATGTGATTCCCCTAACAGAAATTGAGATACGACCGGATATGACATATGTGGAAGAGTCGATTAAAATCTTGGCTCGAGAAGTGAAGCAGTTGAGGAATAAGGACATAGCCTTAGTAAAAGTGTTGTGGCAAAAACACAGTGTAGAAGAGGCTACGTGGGAACCAGAGGAAGCCATGAGAGAGCAATATCCAAACCTCTTTACCGGTAAGATTTTCGAGGACGAAAATCTCTAAAGAGCGGGAGAGTTGTAACAGCCCGATTTTGGGGTTAGTCGAAACAGTGGTTTTGAGAACACTAATTTGAGGTTGAGGAAAATTATTTTGATATTATTTTATGTGTCGTAACATGTTTATAGGGATGCATGAGAATTTTGGTACCTTAATTGTAACGATTGATTGCATAATTGCGAAAAAGGACTAAATCGCATAAAGTGCGAAAGTTTTAAATTTCAAGTTAGAGGTGTCTAATTGTTAAAGGATATCAAAATAGAGGTCTTTAAAGTGAAATTAGGCCATTAGATGTGTGTTGGCCGGCCATATAAGCTAGGGAGACAAGAGCATTAAATTTTGGTCAAATTTGGTGATATTAGGTGGCTATAATGAATAAAATAAGATAAAGAAAAGAGTCATCTTTTTCATTTTCTTCTTCCTCCACCGAAACTTTCAGCAAGGAATAGGGGGTTTTGAAGCTTAAACTTTCAGCCAAGATATCCTCTAACAAGTAAGTGATTTTAGGGGTCTTTCTTGGTGATTTTTGTGTTTTTGGAACCCCCAAAGCTTAAGTTAGCTAATGAGGGGTGGGAAGTCTAAGGACTTGCCATGAGAGTATTTATGTTGTTAGCTGAGTTTTTATTAAAGAAAATGAATGTTAGAGAGATGAGAACAACTTTTGTGAAAGATGTTTGCATGAAAACACCTAAATAGGACTTAAATGCAAAGAATGAATTTGTGTCATAAATGCATGAAATGGTGAGAATGGTGAGTAGTTGTAAGAGAAATAAATGTTCAGCTAGACTTGTTTATTGAGAAAATGTGTTGAAAAATAAATTACGAGCTTAGGGGAAAAATCATAATTTTACCATAGTACAAGGGCAAAATGATCATTTTTTCCCAAGTATAGATTTTGATGTATTATGATCATAGAATGATCTAAATGAATGAATTTCATTGTTATAGATCAAGAAGAGCATGGAATCAACCTTGACCGTGGAAAAGGCAAGGTGACAGATTAAATCGTTAGTTAACACGTTTTGCACCGAGGTAAGTTTATGTGTAAACAATGCATATTTGTGTAAACATTATGTTGCTAATTAGTGTATGGCATGATTGAGAACATGTGTGGTTCAAGTGGATTGAATGTGGTAGTCATTGAATAATTATGTGTGAACGATGAAATAGTCATATAAATGTGTAATGACGACACTTGCTGGTGGGTTAAGTGCGATACCACCTTGTTGCTTAATTACGATGGGCTATGTGTGATACCATCGTCTATTCATCATTTGGTGGGCTATGTGCGATACCACCGTAACTAATCTTTTTGGTGGGCTATGTGCGATACCACCCTAATAAAGGCTGTTGGTGGGCTAAGTGCAAAACCACCGAGTAATTTGACTGAGTAATGGAATTAGAGATAGTGATGTGTTGTATTATGTGACTTTGTGATGCTAAGTGCAGGGGAACCTATTAATGAATGTATGCATTAAGCTTGTGATATGGTTGGAATGTGGGAATGGAGAAAATGAGTAAGCATGATCATGAATGTAGATTGTTTCTTGCTTTGTATGTACTGCTATGTAATTGTTTAATACATGTTATAATGTTATATTGTTTACATGTAAACTTACTAAGCTTAAAGCTTACTCCCCCTTTTCTTTTTCCCTTGTTTTATAGAGTTTAAGATCCAAGCTGAGATACGAAGATATTTAGAAGATCGCCCACACTATCAGCTCACCTCGGTATACCTAGACTTAATGATTTTGTACATGCCATGTATAGGGGCTAGACTATTTAGGTTATTTTGTCATTTTGGCCAAAATGTATTGGCCCTTGTTAAGATAACTATTTTGTATATTGCCATGGTTGATGGCTCACCTTATCATTTATGAAATTACAAAGTTATCTATGGAAGTTCATATTGAAATTATGAGATGTTTATAAGTATGTTGAATGGGTTCATGTGGTGTAAGCTATAGGGGTGCAAAGAGCTTGGCAAATAGCCATATGGGCGTGTGTCTAGGTCGTGCGACTCAAGTCAGTATCGGCCATGGGCGTTGAACACGGGCGTGTGAGATGATACACGGGTGTGTCATCTAGTACACGGGCGTGTGACCCCTGTTTAGGTGACATTTTTCTAAATGTGTCAAAGTTTTCGATTTATGTCCGATATTTTCCTGTGGTTAGTATAGGGCCCTATAGGCCCATTATAAGGAAGTTAGATGTAAGATTGAAAATGTTTGAATTTGGAATTAAATTTGCTAACTCAAAGTTATATGACCAAGTGAGTCGAGCCCGGTAATGCCTCGTGCCCAATTCCGGTACAAGATACGGGTAAGGGGTGTTACAAAGGTTTTTGAAATGAAGTTGGGAGAGGTACCTACATGTTGGATCTGGTGTCCTAAGTGTAGCATATTCATTTGTATGCTTTATGTTTTTTGAATAGATTGATCTAATAAAATTATTCATGAATTACGTTAATACCATTTGTAAATTGTCCTCAATGGTTTTTTCATGCAAAGCAAAATGGAAGCAAATATTAGCTCACTGGTTATCTAATGTTTAACTAAATCTAAGTAGATTACGTGGTTAGATCGTAATCCGAAAAGACAACTTATATTTGTAGATGAACTTAAACAAGTCCTTAGTCTAATAAAAAAAATGAGCAAACTGATTTAAAGACTAATATGTTGCCTATCAAGTCCAATTGAGGAGATGCTTTATCTTGCGAAATGGAACAGATGACTCCCAAAAAATAGAGACATAGATGTGACTGATTGGACTGATAGTACATAGAACATAACCCAAGTAGAACTGATCTTGAATCTATTTTGGAGTTATTCACTTGTGACATTCATAGTGTGGCATACCTTAATTCTGAGTGGATAATGGACTATGTATATGTGACTTGTATGCATTGATGTAAGTAAAAATTCAAGTTCAAATAGATAAGGAATTAAAAGCTAGTGCATTAGGTATACGACTTTTGCAATATGTAGCATCATTCACAATAGTGGAATTCATAGCCCAAGATATGGGTAAACGGTATCCTTTCATTGGCATTGCATGATAGATGAAAAGAAAATGTGGCCACGACTCGATTGTTTTTGTGATAAATGATTTAATTATTATTTGATAGTAATTGACTTTTCATAAAGGAAGATGTAATGATTACCATAAGATAAAATAGGATCATATTGGGTGAACAAATTTATTCGAAAGAGATTAAGGATATTCTATGAGGGTAACACACTTACGATAAGGTTATTGGATGAGCACTGATTGAGTAGCTTCTATAATGGTATTGTAACACCCTATACCTGTATTCGGCACCGGAACAGGGTACGAGGCGTTACCGGACATAAATTCAAACAATCATACAAAATTGAGACATGAATTTCTGTCCAAATTTAAAATTTTTCATAAACATTCATATCGTCCCTTAAACGAGCCTACGAGGCCGAAAAACATGCATTGAGAATGGTTCGGGACTAAACCGAGAACTTTAGAAACTTTCAAGAAAACTTAGAAAATTTTCATCATGAAACAAGTCCACACGCCTGTGTTGGTGAAGGGACATGCCCGTGCTTCAGGTCCTGTCTAAAATAGGGGACATTCTATTTATGACGTCATCATCAAAAGAGGTCACACAGCCAAGTCACACGCCCGTGTGCTTAGGCCGTGTCCTCTGTAACAGCCTGGTTTTGGGCTTAGTCAGAACAGTGGTTTCGGGACCACAAATCTGATGTTGAGAAATTCATTTTATTTATATTTTTATGGTCTACAATTTCACGGAATGATTTCGTGAAAATCTCATTCGAAAATTTTGACATTTGGGCACTCAATTTAGTCAAAATGACTAAATTGTAAAAAGTGCAAAAGTTGAGTCCTACATGTTAGAGGTGTCCAATTGTTATGAAATTTTAAATTGGAGGTCCTTAAATGATAATTAGACCATTGGTTAAGTTGGTGGACAAAAATGGACATGGATGGGTATGTTTCAAAAGATTTTTAAGGGGCATTTTGGTAATTTAGTGAATTAAATGAATTAAAAACAAAATTTAAATGCCAAATTTGTCCATCTTCAAGCTTAGGCCAAATTTAACATGTGAATGGATAGGGTTTTCAAGCTTTCCAAGCTTCATGGTAAGTCCATTCTAGCCCCTTTTTTCATGTTCTTTACGTTTTTGGAGTCCCGATAACTTGATTTAGCTTATTCTAGCAATAATTTAACCTAGGGTTCATATTTGGAAAAATACCCATAGGTGAAATGTGTTTATTTTGATGTTTTATGGCAAAATATGAGGCTTAGAATTATGTTAAACAACTTTTACTAAGCGATTTTAAGTGAAAACGAATAAAACAACATAATCGGCAAAAATACCTAATGTACATAAGTGCATGTTAGAGCAAGAATTTGATGTTTCCATAGAAGGGAAAAATGATCATCATGTTATAAAACATCAGAACAAGGGATGAAGTTTAATTTTCGAGCCTAGGGGCAAAATCATAATTATGCAGAAATTTAGGGGCAAAATTGTAATTTTGCCAAAGTTTGAGTTAGGGACTGTTTTGAGTAGTACATTAATTAAATAAGTGAAATGTGATGTCTTAGATCCTGAAAAATGAGATTTGGACCTAGAACGGGATGAAAATTGAAAATCGAGAAATTTGGTAAAATGACCGTTTTGGTATCGAGGTAAGTTCATGTGTTTAATAAGCATTTAATTATGCATATTTGAATGATAAATTGATATTTTGGCCATAAATACTTTAGTATTGAGTTTCAGATATAATGATTAATGTTCGATAATAATTCGATATTGGAAAGATAACTTGTATAATTTATATGTAAGACCATATTTTGTATTATGGCTTTGTATGATAACAAGAAAGTATTGACTAGCATAGTTTGATGAGAATAAGTTAAGTTGATGATATGCTGAGATTGAGAATGTAAGTATGTAAGTTGAGTAGCATTTTATTATTATGCAATTATTGTTATTAGTAATGTTATTATTGAGTTATGCGACTAACCTTGAGAATTTGAGCTAGTATGTTTCAGCTATGACTTGACAAGACATTGATATCTCAAAGTCCATGGCTATACCATGGCAATTAAGGAAGAATTGATGGAAAAGTCCATGTTCATAACATGGAATTTAAGGAGGAATTGATGGTTAAGGATACCATGTAAGACCATGTCAAGACATGGCATTGGTAAGGCAAGGATCCCGTGTAAGACCATGTCAAGACATGGCATCGACATTGATTAAGGACTCCATGTAAGACCACATCAAGATGTGGCATTGGCACTAAGACAAGGATACCATGTAAGACCATGTTTTGGAACATGGCATTTGGTAAGACAAGGATACCATGTAAGAGCATGTTTGGAACATGGCATTTGGTAAGACAATGATACCATGTAAGACCATGTTTGGAACATGGTATTTGGTAAGACAAGGATACCATGTAAGACCATGTTTGGAACATGACATTTGGTAAGATAAGGATATCATGTAAAACCATGCCAAGGCATGGCATTGATAAGTTCTATAAGGCAAGGAAATCATGTAAGACCATGTCAAGACATGGCATTGATGAGTTATTATAAGGCAAAGGTCCCATGTAAGACCATGCCAAGGCATGGCATTGGTGAGTTCATAAGGCAAGGATACCACATAAGACCATGTCAAGACATGGTAATGGTAAGTTCAAAAAGGAAAAGGTTCCCGAGTAATCCAAAGAGTAAGTCAAAGAAATGACAAGGTTAGAACATGAAGAAAGAGTACAGGTCTGCATTTAAAGCTTATTTAATATTAAGATTGTAAGTAATTGAGATTATCAAGTATTAAGTATGTGATGAGTTTTCAGTTATGCTTGTGACACTTTATGACATGATTGGCAATATGCCTATATTATGAAAGAGTACTCATGTGTTAAGTGAGATGTTGCAGTTATGTAAGCAAGCTATTAAGTAAGGAGCCTTTTGTATTCTGAGCCTTTGGTAAGGTTACCGATGAGTTCAACGGGAAATTTACTAGGTGGAAATACATGTGATCGTGTAACAACTAAGTGTAATTGAATATGATTATGTGATGAATAAGTGTAGGTATAAGTGTGAAAATTTATGAACAATGTACTCAATATTTGATCGAACCTTCGGTAAGATGAGATCTAATAAGTGAAATTATGAAATAGTAAATTTAGCAATAAAATAGTTTTGGACAGTAGCAGTTGTGTGACTTTGAAAAATCACCAAAAATGATGAAAATCGAATTAGAGGTTGAATAAGATATTAAATTAAATCTTAATGAGTCTATTTTCACATAAAAGAAATGTTGTAAATAAAAGAATTTCATATTCTGTGATATTTGAATTTTCGTGAGACAGAGTCAGAATGTTGTTGGAATCCCCTATTCTGAATTTAAAAAATCATTAAAAATTGTAAAAAAATAATTATGGGATATAATTTATATTACTGAATTCTTTAATGAGTCTAGTTTCAAATGAAAAAAACAAGAAGGTCATCTGAATTCTGTACAAGGAGAAAATTGATTCGTAGTGAAGAGAGGTCAGAATAGTCGAACAGTGAAATAGGAGAAATTTTAATGAATAAACTGTACTAATTGGCAAGACCAAAAATTCTAGAAAATTTATGGTATGAAGATATGTGAGTCTAGTTTCAAGAAAAAGTATCATTTTATAATTCAGAGCTCTGTAGTTCAAGAAATAAATAATTTAGTGACAGTAATTCAAGTAGACAGATTAATGTGAAAATGAGTAAGAAGGTATAAGCATGTGATTTAATGATTGTATCAATTTGAGAACTTGTTGTGAGGATTTGTCTCTTTGAGGCTTTGCTAAGGCTACAAATGAGTAAGTTGAGAAAGTAAGAACTTAGCATTATTTATGCAAGTTATGACAGCTTAGTAGTAACCTAAATTCATTGCTAATGCTTATTATTTTTACATGTGAACTTACTAAGCTTTATAAGCTTACCCCACTTTCTTTCCTATGTTTCAGAGTCCTATTAAACAAGCTCGGGCTGAAGGTCGTCGGAGATCGCTTCACACTATCAAGCTATCTATGGGTATCTGTATTTATAAATGATTTAAGTTATGGCATGTATAGGGGCTTCACTAAGTCATTTTGTATATGTGTTAATTAATTTGATCAAATGTATTGCTTCATAACGGTAATAAGGATTATTCTATATTTAGCCATGAGTTGTGGCTCATATTGGTCATGGACTTATAATGCTTGTGTATACATGTGTTTGTTAAAGTTTAAATTATAAGTGAAATTTTGTGGCTCGGGATTTGGTAGAATGTATTGTTAAGTCTGGTAATGCCTCGTACCCGGTTCCGGCGTAGTATACGGGTAAGGGGTGTTACATCCTCCACACGGCTAAGACACTTGCCGTGTCTCTGCCTGTGTGCTGAGTTTTGGACATTTTGTTTTACCTAAATTAAGGTGTAGGGGACACACGGCTGGAACACAAGCCATGGGGCTGATCATGTGTCACACACGGCCTAGACACACATCTGTGTGTCTGCTCGTGTGGACAATTACAAGACTATTTTGCAAGCCATTTTTCACCCTCACTTGCACATACTCACACAACATCACATGTCACAATCTTAAGCATTTAAATTCATTTAGACCAACCAAACACAAACACAAACATATCATGTCAATATCATCATATACATACTCTTAACATCATACTTTATCGAAACCAAACATAACAAGTCACATTCAATAATAGGACTATTGGGCCACATTCAACCATTAGATCTTTAGTCCATAAACTGCAATCCATCATATATATCAAATAAGTACACACCACATCACAAGACATTGGCATATGCATATGAATAAAGATATAGGCTTATAACCAATTAGCCAATATAAGCCAATTCACATGGCTACACATTACGTTAAACCTTTAACCATTACAAGCCAATACCTTTGGCTAAATCATAATGACACAATCACAAAGTGACTTAGTCCCTATGCATGCTATAAACTTAAGAGGTCTGTATTCACTTTTACCGCAGGATGATAGCTTGATAGTATGATAGAATCTCCGGCGATCTCCAACTCGAGCTAGCATACAACCCTATAAGATATGGATAAGGAAGGGGAGTAAGCTACAAATCTTAGTAAGTAAGTATGTAAATAATAAAATATTTATTAACATACTTTTAACAATTCTCATAATATGTACTCAAGATAATACAATCATATTTGCATAAGGTTCTACTTTTCACTTATGTTCATCTTAAGCTGTCTACTCTAGTCACAGTCACTAAATTATTTATATCTTGAGCTACAGAACTTAAAATTAAGATCCGCTAATTTAACTGAAACTAGACTCATATATCTTCTCACCATAAAATTTTCAGAATTTTTGGTATATCCAATAAGTACAGTTTATTCTTTAAAGTCTCCCTTGTTTCGCTATTTGACAGTTCTAACCCCTCTTTGCTAAAAATTATTTTCTCATTGTACAGAACTCGAATAATGTTCCTGTTTGTTTCTATTAACAATAGACTCAATTTATAAATTCAAAAATATAAGTTTTACCTCATAATTATTTTTTTACAATTTTTAATGATTTTCCCAAGTCAGAATAGGAGATTCAAAAATCATTCTAACTCTGTCTCACAAAAATTAAAATATATCAAAATATTAAATTCTTTTTCTTACACCGTTTCTTTTGTGTGAAAATAGAATCAATAATATTTAACCTCATATCTTATTCATCCTCTAATTCGATTTCAACCATTTTTGGTGACTTTTCAAAGTCACACAACTACCGCTATCCAAAACTATTTTATTTCTAAATTTCACCCTTTCATGTTTTCTTTATAGTAACTTTCATTGTAACACCTACTCCATATCAACCTTACCAAAGTTCAGTCACATATTGAGCATATTGCTCAAAAGTTTACACACACATACCTGCTCTTATTCATCACATAGTCATATTCGTTTGCACTTAGTCATTTCCCGTTGAATGCGTTGGAATAATAACAGATACACGAAAATTTGCACATAAGTGCCACACTTGTAGTTAAAGATACTTCATATCACACTTTTTACATAGGCTCACTCTCGAGATAATCACATTCATTTCCACTTTAATCCTTTTTCCATCCTTAACATAAACTTTAATTCTTTATCCCGTTGAACCACTTGGAATATCGAAGGATACTCGGAAGTTGTCATACACGTAGTAAGATGCCAATGCCATATCCCAGATATGGTCTTACATGGGATCACATGTCGATGCCGATGCCATATCCCAGATATGGTAGTATACGAGATCTCATATCGATGCCAATGCCATGTCCTAGACATGGTCTTACATGGAATCTCATATCGATGCCAATGCCATGTCCCAGACATGGTCTTATATGGGATCTGATATCGATGCCAATTCCATGTCCTAGACATGGTCTTACATGGGATCTCAATTCGGTGCCAAGTCCATATCCCAGATATGGTCTTATACGGTACCTTATTAATCTCATGTCTTGACAATGGTATCCTTTCTATTCCTAAGGTTCAACCGAGACTTCTCATTCTTTGGTTCTTCGCCAAATCATCATCAATCGAATCTGTAGAAACATATATATACAATTCATGCAATATCAAAATATTAAATACATAATATAATGTTGTATTATTTACACACAAACTTACCTCGATACCAAAATGGCAAAAAGGGACCTAACCGTTAATTACTCGTTTTTCCCCCATTCTAAGTCCGAACCTCGATTTCTTTGATTTATAACATCACATTAAACTTACTTATTAGTCACATTATTCATTGTGACCCAAAAATCATACTATGGAAAAATTACATTTTTGCCCCTTAACTTTGTCATATTTACACTTTTGCCCCGAACCTCGTAAAATGATTTTTATTTAATTGCCTTGTATTTTAGGCCTAGCTGAACAATTTTCATAACTATAGCAGTCCACAATTTGCATTCATTCACACATTTTCATACATTTTTCAACTTTTAACAATTTAGTCCTTTTATGCGATTTCATCGAAAATCACTTAGTAAAAGTCGTTTACTGCACACCGAGCATTCATATTCTACCACTAGACATCAAAGCACATGCATGTCATCCATGGGTAAATTTTTAAACACAAACCCTAACTCAAAATAATGGTAGAAATAGCTAAACCGAGTTACGAGGATCTAAAAAATGTAAAGAACATTAAAAACGGGCCTTGGATGCACTTACTATTGAGCTTGAAAGCTTGAAAACCCTAGCCATGGATTCCCCCATGCTAAATTCAGCCAAGCAAGAAGATGGACAAGGGTTTTTGGCTTTTATTTTTTCTTTTAGTCCATTTAATTACCAAATTACCAAAATGCCCCTAACTTAAAAATATCCTATTTCACTTATCTCATGTCCATTTTTGTCCAACAATTTAATCAATGGTCTAATTACCATTTAAGGACCTCTAATTTAAAATTTCATAGAAATTGGACACTTTTAACATGTGGAATTCAACTTTTGCACTATTTCCAATTTAGTCCTTTTGATTAAATTAAGTGCCCAAACGTTAAAATTTTAGAATGAAATTTTCATGAAATCTTTCTGTGAAATCGTAGATCATAAAAGTATAATAGAAATAAGATTTTCCTCGTCAGATTTGTGGTCCCAAAACCACTGTTCCGACTAGGCCTAAAATCGGGCTATTACCGGTATGTAATTGGGAAGAGCTCAGTCACGATATATAGTGGAATGACTTTGTAACTAAATGAGTTTATAATTAATAGCTGAAAAGTTAGAACTTAATTATAAATCATTTGAGCCCTAATTAAACATCTCCAATTGGTCACTCCACTAACTCGTTGAAACCAAAAATAAGTTGCATGTTGAATCAAATGAATATAAAAGGATAGAAATGATAAATATAGATAAATAAGTTACATTCGGAAATGAATGTGGTTTCTCACTAAGTATGTGATTTTCCATAAATCGATGTGGTAAATTAGGCTTTTTTGACACACTTAAGGAGCTTTTTCTCTAGTAAAATAGAGTTTTTAGCTTAGTTTTTTGTTATTTTCATATTTTTATATTTTTCGGGTAATAAGTGAAAATCTCTTGTTTTTGTCTATTTTTTTACCCAAATTGGCTGATAGTGCCATTGGGAGGTCTAAAGTGTGTTTGAGTGATGTAGGGACATGGCAGAGGTTGAAAACGAGCAAGACCGATATCTAGAGCAAGGGTATTGTGATATCCAATCCATGGAATCGCGATACCTCTAGCAATATAGAAGACCATGGAGACCCTTCAGTGGTATCGCGACATCCTCCTTAGGTGCGATATCCACATTTCAAGGGAAACCCCCAAGTTCAATATTTCCTGAGATATCGTGATACCCTTTTCTGGGTATCGCGATATCACTTTCGTTAGAGGGACAACCTGTAACACCCATATCTCATCTTTGTTGCCGGATTAAGGATCGAAGTGTTACAGAACCAAACAGAACAACTTATCTTAAGTCCAAACAAAAACACCATTTAATTTATAAACATATATCAATTCACAGAATAAATATTCACATTGGCCTTAATTAAGGTTTTTAGGGCTTTAAAATGAGTTTGAAAGTAATTAGAGATAAAAATGAATCAAAACATAAATTTTAGGAACAACTTGAAAATTTGGAAAATAGGGGTCACACGACCGTGTGACACAACTTAGGCCGTGTTAATATTCGAAGTAGGGACACATGGCCGTGTCCCAGCCTTTGTCATAGACCATGTAACTCACTGACTTGAGACACACAACCATGTCTTAGCCCGTGTCTCAGACCATGTGAAACTTGCACCAAAACTAACAAAGCACACACGGCCATGTGGGGTGACCGTGTGTGGCACACGGTCATGTGATAGACTGTGTCCCATGTCATGTGCTTCTAAATTAACCCCTTAAACAAGCTAAAATCAAGCCAAAACTTACACATTTAAAACACACCATTTCCACAAGCATTCATAAGACCAAAACTCATTCCAAACTTGCTCACAATATACTAAATCATCCTATATGTTCTAACCAATGTGCCAACAGTAGGTACCACAATTACAATAAATTTTGAATCTATTCAACAATATAATTTCCATCATTTAGCATACCTTATGCATACCAAATGACCATATCACAAACATATCAAACAACCTTTTTTTTCCTACCCACATGAGAGTAACATAGCTACTATTATCTCATATGTATACACATCATTTACAAGTGTAACACCCCAAACCCGGTCAACACGCTACGACTGAATCCGGCATGTCACAGGGTAAAAAAAAAATATTTTGAAGGCACAAGTTGTAGGTTTAAATTTTGAAAAGAAACGCTGTATGGAACACTTCGTCATTTTAAGTTTGAAAGAAAAACTCTTTTGAGAAAAATCGTTTTTCGATCCTTGTTATGGGAAGCCGTTTGATTTTATGAAAACCCGAGTGAGTTTAAAATAATAAGGTTGAAAACCATTTTGTATCTGAACATAAAGAAAAACTTAATTTGGAGAAAGTCTGAGTTAGTTTGTTGACTTCACTTGTTTAGTATTACTCGATGGTAAAGTTGGAAAAATCTCGATAAGTTGTACAATTTTCGAAAATGTTGATTTTACAGGTCATTTGAGCATGCTATGTTACTTAACCTAAGCACAGTATGATAAAACTTAAAGCAGATAATCAAAAACCCGAAATAATAAAATTTAGTGGCCTTATTACAAATCCAAAACCAAATTTAAAAGTAAATTAACCCAAAATAGTAATTAAAATAAATCCCGGAAACATAACGCATGGCCACCTCGAGTCCACCCCGGCTCCACATCTGCGATCTATGCCTCATCTGCAAAATGTAAGGGAAGGGGTGAGTCACCGAGACTCAGTGCATAAATCCCCATCCCGATAATAACAAAGCACTTACACAATTCATAAGTCAATATGCAAATCATGCAAACCCAACCTAACCATCCGAACTCCTGTGTCTACCCCGTGTGGTCAAAACTACTGGTGGTCAAAACCATTGGCGATCGTAGTCACAAATCATATAAGTGTGGTCAAAACCACTGGTGACCGTTGTCACTAATCATATGGTAGGGCCAACCCAGCGTGTGGTCAAAACCACTGATGACAATCCCGTAACCAACATGTGGGGCTAACCCACTATGGTACCAAACCACTGGGACGAGTCACAATAATCCATGTGTGGTCAAAACCACTAGTGACCGTAGTCACAAAGAATAGATGTGTGGTCAAAACCACTGGTGGTCAAAACCACTGAGACTTAGTCACAAATCATATGGAAAGTGGGGCCAACCCACTGTGTGGTCAAAACCACTGGCGACAGTCTAAATCAACCTTCCCCCTCCTCTCAACATACCCATCATCATGAACACATTCTCCGTAGCATATTAAAATGTTTATAATGCAAATGTCACATAGCATAGCATAATCAAATAGTATAATAGCACATATCGATAGCCAATCAACAGTGAACTTACCCGGAGTCCACGCTTATACCCACAAGGGTAACACACCGATTTCAATAGCTATTTCGGCTTTTAACAGTAAACATAATTAGCAAATTAACTAATGAAGTGTGTAAGAGTTACACACCTGGTTATTCGCGAAACTAACGAATCCCGAAGATCAAGATCTAACCCACGAATTGAGTGTAACCCGGGAATCCAAACGCTTGGCTATACCCCTCCTATATTCGGCCAACATAATATCATTAAGCACATAGCCATTTGGCTTAACTAAGAAATCCCGAAGGAAGAGATAATGCAACCCAAATGACCTCTCTTACCTTAACACCTTTCGATCTTCATGGAAAACCCGAAATCACACGATGACAAGTCTCCTCCTACAATCAGCCAAGAACTAGCAACATAAAACAAATAGCCTTCGGCTTAGGCAAGTGAACCCGAAAGGAAAAGATAAAGAGCCCGAAGCGATCGATACTAACCTGACCAAGAGATCCGATTAACCCCCTAGAGAAATCGGCACAAGCCTTGAAGATGAAGAAATTTGGCAAGTCAGGAAGAAGATATAAGAATCGAAAAGATAACCCAAGAGATTACAAGATTGAAGTGATTCGGCTAAAGCAACACTTACCAAAACGAATGCTGTTGAAGCTTGATCACGAACTAAAGAAATAGAGAGAGAGGAAGGCAGTTTCGGCTTGAAAGTGATGGAGAGGAGAAGTAGTTTCGGCTCTTCAAAGAAATGACAAGGTTGGTTTAGCCAAGCACCAAGAATGCTGAAAAGAGAAAAGAGAATGAGAAGGGATGCAAGTGAGGTTTCGGTTCTTGCTAACACAAATGGAAGAAAGGAAAAAGAATGGCAATGAGATGGGGAGATTCGGCTACCAAGTAGGAGTGAAATAAAGGCAAAAACCCAAGTTGTCAAAAGTGTTCAAAGAGAGGGAAAATGGATCAAGAGATCGACTAAATCACAATGTCGACTACTACCCCAAAACGAAAACACCAATCTGCTGAAATGAAAGAAATGACCAACACCGAAACGGCACCTATAGCTAGCTCCCCTTTGAATTTCGGCACAACCCCTTCCCAAGCTTCAAAACCGAATGCTCCCCTAGCTCAAACCACTACTAAAATTCGACTAAACACACACCCTTCCCAATCCCTTCTTTTTCTCCTTGTTTTTCTCCTAGCCAACCATTCAAACAAGTTTGAAAAGTTCAAACTCCACAATTTCCTCTCCTTCATCTGTTCAAATTTGTTGACCTCTTCCATCCTTATCCATCAAAGTCCATCCTGGCCACAACTCTTCCTTACACCTGGCTTCAAAAATAAATACACAAGGAGAGATTTCTGTAGCTCGAACCAAGGCCCTCTTAGCTCCCTGTGGCGTCACCTCTCCAAGCCTTCAGTAGCGCCTTCCTTGCCACTTTTCCACTAGCTTATTTGTGTCAAAACACTCCAATAACATCTCTTAACACCTAACTCACTTAGCTCCCCCTTCCTAGTTCCCAAAACAGAAATTTTTACCATGACTCAGGCCTACCTCGAGCTCATGCCTGGACCTCAAAACACCCTAACTAGCACAACAAACATATTATCACATGCAACACACAAAAATGCAGAGACCCCGATTTAAGGATGTTACAACAAGCTTTCATCAAAAGACATAAACCAAAATGAACTTGGCAGCATGAAAAAACAAACCAATTTCCAAAACAACATTTAAAACCTTATTACATTCAAATTTATACATGCCACTTATAACCATTTCAATATGTTCAAAAGCTACAAAATTAGTTTGATGGATAGTGTGGTCGTACTCCGACGAAGTTTCCAATTATTCAAGCTTTTTATTGATCTACAAAATAAAGACAACAGCTATATAAGCAACTAATGCTTAGTAAGCTCATATAAAAGGAGTTAAACTCACCAGTTGTAATAAATCAATCAATTATGAGTAATTCCATTTAGCCATAAGTCATATTTCATTTTTTCTATACACCAAACCTTACAAGGTTAGTAGGTGAAGCAATATGTATATAGTTCCAACCCAGTCAAGGCATATAACATATCAAGCATTTCAATTTCACCATTCATCTATCATATGACAACCGTATACCTTCATTTTCTTTTAACTATGCTTATCATATGTTGCATACCCTTACTTTAAATCATAGATCATTTCATATGGTTATATACTCTGAAAAACTTTAATTACCCGTTCATATCATGAAAAGAATTTCACTATATAAAATATTCATCCACATAATTCAAATTTTACCTTTCTAATCCAAACACATCAACACAAATTCCATTTCAATGGATTTTTCCATACCATAAATCACATTTACTGAAGGAAACAAATCATACTTGTAACTAAGAAACTCGTTACAATATCTTTCACTTACCAATACTATAGATATGCCACAATATATATAAGCACATAAATAGATAGTAATTCAATTATTTAAAAGCCCGATGAACTAGTAATTTAACTAGAGTACTAGAGTAACTACACCAATTCCATGTAAAAATCCATATCATTTAGTCCAAATCATTAGTACTTGGTTCACATACTTTGTCATTACTCCATTTTGAAGGGCATGGTAGATGCAGAATAGGGGCACATATGTACAGTCAGGGACACCAAAGTGCGAACAGGGGCACAAACGTGCAAACAGGAACACCAAAGTGTATACATGGGCATCAAAGTGCAAACAGGAGGACATACGTGCAAATAGAGACAATGAAGTGTATACAGGGGCACTGGAGTGCGAACAGTGGCACAGTTGTGCAAACAAGGGCATTTCTTTATTTCCGTATATAATAGAACTCATTACATCCATAGATAATTTATTTCAAGTCCCAAAGTTACTACTAAAAATCTCTTCTTAGTTTCATATATATATGTATTGTAACATCCTAGATTAGGGGTTATGCGTTTGTGCATAATTCATGAGTTAGTAGGTTTTGGCAGTGTTGGAAGTGTATTAAGGGTTTTTAGAATTTTAGGATGGAAGAAAAAAGCTTTGGAAAATTATTGGTTTTTAAGTAAAAAGGGGAGCTAGGTAAATGAGGCTTTAAAAGAAACTCCATGTGAAGCATGACACAAGGAACCATGTGGTAAAATGGCATGTTTTATGAATTATGAATGTGTTATGTGAATTCTAGAAATAAGGAAATGTATGGAAATATATGGAAATGTATGGAAGTGTATGGAAATGTGTGGAAACATGTGGAAATGTATGGAAATGTAAGGCAATGTAGGGAAATGTAAGAAAATGTAAGGAAATGTAAGGAAATGTATGGAAATGTATGGAAATGTAAGGAAATGTAAGGAAATGTGAGGAAATGTATGGAAATGTAAGGAAATGCAAGGAAATGTAAGGAAATGTCTTGTCTTGAAATGTAGGAAATGTCCTGAAAATGTAAAGGAATAAAGAGGAAAGTGAACATTTATGGAAACTAGGAAATGTAAGGAAATGATTCAAAAATGGAAAGTGAACATTTCTGGAAACTTGGAAATGTAAGAAAATGGCAAGTTCACAAAGCCGATCAAAAATTTTAGGAAACTTAAAATGACTTAGAAATGTCAAATTTTAAAGTTTAAAATAGGAAATTAAGGCAAGGTGGCCTTAAAAGAAAAAGTTGGTGAAATTTGACACACAAACAGGCTTGGAAAAGTGGCCTGAAGATGTCAATTAGGGCCTATGAAAATGGCGCCATATGCAAGAGGAATGGGCCTGGGTTCGAGTCACTTGGGAAGCAAATAAGGGAGGTTTTATTTTTGCTTCCAGAAGACTGAGTGGACGGCACATGCTTCTAGAAAGGAGGTGTTTTATTTTCATAAATATTCAATTAAAAAGGTGATAAATAAAGGATTTTTAAATTAGATTATTTTGAAGAGATAAATGTTGGATTAAACTCTTTTATTTATGATAATTAAAGGATAAAGTTATCAAAATAGAAGAGTGGTGGCCAAGTAAGGGACTCTAGCCTAGTAAATTTGGCTATAAAAGGAAAAGAGAGGCCATTCAAAGATTATTTACTCTTCCTTGACAACCTCTGCTAGAATTTTCACTTTGCAACCCCTATTCTTTTCTTCTTTCATTCTTCTCCTGTCAATATTCCAAAAGCCAAAGCTTGCTAAGATCAAGGCCATAGCCGAAGGTTGAAGTAAAGGTGCAATCGATTTCTTCAAATAAGGGTAAGATCCAAGTTTGGTTTCCATTCTTTTATACTTTAGACTTATCGAAATCTAGGGCTAATTCCATTAATGTTCATGGTTGCCAAAACCTTGAAGAGATCTTTCGGGATTTACTAAGTGTCGACTACAAGGAAGGAGAAGTTCTTTTCCCGAAGGTACACCATAGGTAGGCATGTGTTCCTAGTTATTCGGTGAATTTCGGGATTTAAGAATCTAAGGTAAATCATATTTAACATTCGGCTAAGGGTTATTTGTTGTGAATAAATGTTAGAAATTGATCTAACATGTAGTTATAGGGATTTCAAGAGGAGGATACAAGGATTTCTGGATTTGAGAGTTTCAAGGTAAGTTTTAAGTATACTAATCCTATTAGGATTTGGATTTATAGCCGAATGGCTCTTTACTAAGTATTAAATGATTGAATGTAGAGAATTAAGATCTAAGGCATTAGATCAAGCTTTTCGGGATTTGGATTGGAAACCTTAAGCGAATCAGGTGTGTACCCACACTAACTCCCAATATATTAAGGCAATTATTTTATATGTATATATATGAATGTGCATGCGAATGAGAATGTGGCTAAGTGTCACAAATGAGGTAAAAGTACCCAGGTACGTTTCCTACTTCCGATAGGATTACAAATACGATATATATATTTGAATATGTAATATGAATGAGAAATAAGATATGCATGATATAAATATTTGGGGCATATGGGATATATGTGAAAGGGGAAGAATAGGTGTTGACTACAGTCTCACCAACGAAATATGGTGGCTACGGTCCCATTAAGTGAACATGGTAACTTCGGTTACATTTTCTGAACATAGTGTTTAATGACACAACGTATATGGGCGATGAGCACGCCGAATCAAATGATCGCTTCGATGGTGTGTAGCGAAGGAGGGTTGACTTAGTAGTCCCCGCGTGTGTTGACCGGCGAGTGCACGTGGTGGTGTGTAGCGGATGGATAATTAGGCTTGGGTTTGGGTTGCATCATTTTGATATGTATATGTTCTGATATGAATATGTATGCTTGAAATATTGTTTGTTAGTTTGTGTACACATTGAGTCAGTTGACTCACCCTTTGAGGATTATTTTTCGTGATGAGCATAATGGACCGGGTCGGCAGGAGCTAAAGGTGGCCATGCGTAGCAAAGAAAATATTTACGAATTGGACCTTTATTTTTATAAAGTTCTTTAAATTTTAAGTTTGGAAATTATTGATGTAATAAGGCCCAAAAATGCCATAGTTTTATTTTCGTTACTATTGTTTACTTGCAATTATTATGCTTCGAAATACTTTACATTTATGATATTAAAATTTTATGTCTTTACATTTAAACCCTAAATTATTTTGTCACCCTAATTAAAGGATTTCTAAATTAAATAAACGGGTTTTTAACCTAAGCCCAATCCAAAATGAACAGTTTTCTAAAAATACACCAATATTCTCAAAGTAATAAAGGACTTCGAAAATCGATTTTCTTAAGGAACATACCAGATCCGGTTCAGGCTCTTGGGCCGGGTGTGGGGTGTTTCAGCTTGGTATCAGAGCCCAGTTTTAAACTCTCGGCCTGTGGGCTAAAGCCCAAAACGTTTTTAATTCGAGCCCAAATGATTTTCTTTGAAATAAAGCAGGTGTTCTGGCATGGCACCTAAGTCTCCGACCCGCAGTCCACCAGGTAAGTACCCCTAGCCATTTGGGTGATTATGTGATTTATATTATGTTATGGAAGGGTAGAAAAAGGAATGGAACATAGAATAGCATGATAGGAACTTGAACCCTAGGACTAGTCTACTCAAACACAAATACATCAGACTTAATACTTACTCAAACAAACCCATGACTAAGTCACTAAGTTAGGGTGTGGTAACCCCGTGCGCATGTCTAGGATTGGATCCTAAGAGCACAGTATTTAAGCGATCCTAGTGACTCACCTCCTCTTCGCAGAATCTCGCTTGGTGCGTAGCTTTGGTTCACCCTGACCGAAGAGGGCTCGGACATAGGCTAAACACAATAACTAAAACCCGAAAGGGAACTAACTGTGTTTTTATAAAAACCCTAGTTTTAAAACTCTTAAAATTACCTTTTCAATTTGTGAGAACTATTTTTACAAAATTTTTCGAAAAATTTTTTATTTATGAAATTACAAAAAATACCCTTATTGGTAAATTACAAAAATACCCTTGGTTTATGAAATTCCCAAAATACCCACAGTTCTTATCAAGATTTCATTACTTTATAAAGTGTTCAAAAACTCTAATTTGCAAAATATCAAAAATACCTTGATTTTGGAAAATTACAAAATTGCCCCTAACTTACGAAATTACCAAAATGACCCTGATATTTAAAATTTTTTGCGACATCACCGACTTGAAAAACAAATGCTCAAAAAAGAACCCTCAAAGTTTTGCAAATTTTGAAATACCCCTGAATTATTAAACTTTACAAATTTACCTGGTTTGTAAAAAAATTACCAAAATACCCGGAATTTCAAAATTACCGAAAGGCCCTGGATTTCAAAATTACCAAAATACCCTTATTGACAAAATCACCAAGGAACCTTATTTTGACAAATTACGAAAATACCCCTGTAGGACAAAATTACAAAAATACCCTTGGGTAGTGGAAAAACAACAACAATGAAAACTACAACATTTCTCTGAATGAGCGAAAGTTCATAATTGATTGATGGATGTATGAATGTAAAGATCGTGTGCATGTATGAATACTGAAAGAACCACTCCTAAAATTCTTTCCATAAAACTTCTTCATGTAATCAAAGGAATAAAGACAAATTCATAAAATTCTCTTAAATCGAGTTAAATCGTGACGTTAGAATAAGTTCTAGGGGACGTGAACTTAGAGATTGTGCCTAGAAAGTATGATGGTTCTATTAAGATCAGAGTGCGCGTAAGCGTAAGCATAGTGCGGTGAGAAGGATGGTACGATCATTAGTAGTAAGTAATTTCGAGGACGAAATTATTTTTAAGGAGGGTAGAACTGTAACATCCTAGATTAGGGTTATGCGTTTGTGCATAATTCATGAGTTAGTAGGTTTTAAGGTGTTGGAAGTGTATTAAGGGTTTTAGAATTTTAGGATGGAAGAAGAAAGCTTTGGAAAATTATTGGTTTTTAAGTAAAAAGGAGCTAGGTAAATGAGGCTTTAAAAGAAACTCCGTGTGAAGCATGACACAAGGAACCATGTGGTAAAATGGCATGTTTTATGAATTATGAATGTGTTATGTGAATTCTAGAAATAAGGAAATGTATGGAAATATATAGAAATGTATGGAAGTGTATGGAAATGTGTGGAAACATGTGGAAATGTATGGAAATGTAAGGCAATGTAGGGAAATGTAAGAAAATGTAAGAAAATGTAAGGAAATGTATGGAAATGTATGGAAATGTAAGGAAATGTAAGGAAATGTGAGGAAATGTATGGAAATGTAAGGAAATGCAAGGAAATGTAAGGAAATGTAAGGAAATGTCTTGTCTTGGAAATGTAGGGAAATGTCCTGAAAATGTAAAGGAATAAAGAGGAAAGTGAACATTTATGGAAACTAGGAAATGTAAGGAAATGATTCAAAAATGGAAAGTGAACATTTCTGGAAACTTGGAAATGTAGGAAAATGGCAAGTTCACAGAGCCGATCGAAAATTTTAGGAAACTTAGAAATGACTTAGAAATGTCAAGTTTTAAAGTTTAAAATAGGAAATTAAGGCAAGGTGGCCTTAAAAGAAAAAGTTGGTGAAATTTGACACACAAACAGGCTTGGAAAAGTGGCCTGAAGATGTCACTTAGGGCCTATAGAAATGGCGCCATATGCAAGAGGAATGGGCCTGGGTTCGAGTCACTTGGGAAGCAAATAAGGGAGGTTTTATTTTTGCTTCCAGAAGACTGAGGTGGACGGCACATGCTTCTAGAAAGGAGGTGTTTTATTTTCATAAATATTCAATTAAAAAGGTGATAAATAAAGGATTTTTAAATTGGATTATTTTGAAGAGATAAATGTTGGATTAAACTCTTTTATTTATGATAATTAAAGGATAAAGTTATCAAAATAGAAGAGTGGTGGCCAAGTAAGGACTCTAGCCTAGTAAATTTGGCTATAAAAGGAAAAGAGAGGCCATTCAAAGATTATTTACTCTTCCTTGACAACCTCTGCGAATTTTCTCTGCAACCCCTATTCTTTTCTTCTTCATTCTTCTCCTCTCAATATTCCAAAAGCCAAAGCTTGCTAAGATCAAGGCCATAGCCGAAGGTTGAAGTGAAGGTGCAATCGATTTCTTCAAATAAGGGTAAGATCCAAGTTTGGTTTCCATTCTTTTATACTTTAGACTTATCGAAATCTAGGGCTAATTCCATTAATGTTCATGGTTACCGAAACCTTGAAGAGATATTTCGGGATTTACTAAGTGTCGACTACAAGGAAGGAGAAGTTCTTTTCCCGAAGGTACACCATAGGCCGCGTGTTCCCTAGTTATTCGGTGAATTTTGGGATTTAAGAATCTAAGGTAAGTCATATTTAACATTCGGCTAAGGGTTAGTTGTTGTGAATAAATGTTAGAAATTGATCTAACATGTAGTTATAGGGATTTCGACAGAGGGATACAAGGATTTTGGGATTTGAGAGTTTCAAGGTAAGTTTTAAGTATACTAATCCTACTAGGATTTGGATTTATAGCCGAATGGCTCTTTACTAAGTATTAAATGATTGAATGTAGAGAATTAAGATCTAAGGCATTAGATCAAGCTTTTCGAGATTTGGATTGGAAACCTTAAGCGAATCAGGTGTGTACCCACACTAACTCCCAATATATTACGGTAATTATTTTATATGTATATATGTGAATGTGCATGCGAATGAGAATGTGGCTAAGTGTCACAAATGAGGTAAAAGTACCCAGGTACGTTTCCTACTTCCAATAGGATTACAAATACGATATATATATATATTTGAATATGTAATATGAATGAGAAATAAGATATGCATGATATAAATATTTGGGGCATATGGGATATATGTGGAAGGGGAAGAATAGGTGTTGACTACGATCTCACCAACGAAATATGGTGGCTACGGTCCCATTAAGTGAACATGGTAACTTCGGTTACATTTTCTGAACATAGTGTCTAATGACACAACGTATATGGGCGATGAGCACGCCGATCGCAGCGATCGCTTTCGATGGTGTGTAGCGGAAGGAGGGTTGACTTAGTAGTCCCACACGGTGTGACCGCGTGTGCGGGTGGTGTGTAGCGGATGGATAATTAGGCTTGGGTTTGGGTTGCATCATTTTGATATGTATATGTTCTGATATGAATATGTATGCCTGAAATATTGTTTGTTAGTTTGTGTACACATTGAGTCCGTTGACTCACCCCTTTGAGGGATTATTTTTCAGGTGATGAGCAGTAATGGACCGGGTCGGCAGGAGCTAAAGGTGGCCATGCGTAGCAAAGAAAATATTTACAAATTGGACCTTTATATTTATAAAGTTCTTTAAATTTTAAGTTTGGAAATTATTGATGTAATAAGGCCCAAAAATGCCATAGTTTTATTTTCGTTACTATTGTTTACTTGCAATTATTATGCTTCGAAATACTTTACATTTATGATATTAAAATTTTATGTCTTTACATTTAAACCCTAAATTATTTTGTCACCCTAATTAAATGATTTCTAAATTAAATAAACGGGTTTTTAACCTAAGCCCAATCCAAAATGAACAGTTTCCTAAAAATACACCAATATTCTCAAAGTAATAAAGGACTTCGAAAACCGATTTTCTTAAGGAACATACCAGATCTGGTTCAGGCTCGTGGGCCGGGTGTGGGGTGTTTCATGTATAATACTTGAAATTATTATTGTTATATAAATAACCAAATATATCTCACATATATGTACAATTCCATTAACTAGATAACAACATTTGTATCTCTCATATCATTTAATTTGACTAATTCCTCTATTTGAACCATAATAATAATTTATCACACCTTTATCAATTAACTTTAACAAAACATAAATAACTATTTGCATTCATCCAAAATGGAAAAGATAATAATTTTCATCCTTAAACGAACTTACCTCGACAAATACAGTTGTAACAACAAAGTCGATGATTAATCCAACACATAGCTTTTCCTCGATTTTGATTGTTTGGTTCGTTTTGTGATCTAAATAATAATGTTTCACTCAATTAGACCATTCAATAAGTTAAAATAAATAATTTAACCTATCACCCTTATTGATGGGAAATTTAGAAAATTACCCCAATGTTTAACCTTTTATTCAATTTAGTCCTTAGACCTATAACTTGCAAATTTACCATTTTAAAAGAGAACCCATGTTAGTCGTTTTCTTAGAGGTCTAAAACAGCCCACATCTTTAACAAATTCACATTATTTCTCTTGAATTTTACTATTTAAACAATCTAATGCCTAACATTCAAAATCACTAAAAATCACTTAACAAAATACTTATATCTAGCTATCAACTTTAATAATTCATCCATTAAAATGAAAAAAAAAAACCTTAAAATCATTCATTCAAAATCCCTATATCTTTAACAATTTTATAATTTGATCCCCAGATTAGCTCGGTTAAGTTAATACGAGCTCAAAAACATAAAAATTACTAAAAATGGGGTAAAAAATCTTACCATGTAAAAGAAACAGCCTTGGCCGAAGCTTAAAGCCAAGAAAAATGGTGGTTTTACATCTTCAAATTCGGTGGAGAAGAAGCATTTTAGAAGATGATACATTTTGTCATCTTTTACATTAATTACTATTTACTATTTACTATTTTAACCTTTAAAATTCATGAAATTTACCATGCAACCTATCCTTGAATATCCACTAACTTTAAATATGGTATAATTACCATTCAAGTTTTTAACTTTTAAAGCTTTTTGATCCATTCGACTAATGGAAACCAACTTTTGCACATTTTATGATTTTAGTCATTTTTTATTAATTAACTATCTAAACATTAAAATTTCTTATCCAAAATTTAATATGACCTTAATAACACTCTGTAAATATTTAATAAAATATTTATGACTTCAGTTTATAGAAACGAGGTCCTGATACCTCATTTTCTAAACCCACTTGACTTTAAGGATTTACCACTTGAACCTAATTATTCGATCAAATAACATAAATTATCAAATCAAAATTTATTATAACATTATATTTGGCTTGTAAATATTAAATAATAATGTTTATAGATTCATTCATCGGATTTGTGGCCCCAAAACTGCTATTTTTGACACCATTATAAAATGGGCTGCTACACAAACTTGGACAAAAAGGGAAACCTTTGTCTATCTGACCCACCGATCACAGGGGAAATTTTGGCATCAAAAAGTCATCAGAACACCATTCAAAACAACCAAAAATTGATGAAGAGGAGGGAGAAACATTAACTTAGTTTAGGTTTAGTTTTCTCTAGGTTGTCTTTATTTTTTCTCTGCACTTTTCTAGGATTTTTTATTTTTCTCTACAGAATGCTCTTGTTCTTGTTGTTCTTTATGTTAGTTAAGTTGGTTAACACCGTAGCTAAGGTTTATTTACATTTACTGTCCCTGTACCTTGCTTTCAAGACTCTTTAAGCTTTAGTTTAATATATTTCAGTTTATTTTACTTCAAATCTGTTAAAGCTTGTTCCTTTTATGTATCCTACTTTAGATTTCTCCGTTAGATGCTTTCGGTTTCATGCTATTTAAGTTTTCTTTCATAAAAATCTCAACTTTCACATTTTTCAAGCTTTACTTTCATGACTATTTTGTTTTCCATTGTTATGTTTATTTTTTTGACTTTGAGTATGTGTAGCTAAACCCTTAAGGAGGTTGGTCGATGGAGATGTGTATAAACTAAAATCTTTGGATAAATGATTAAATCATAACAAATTGGACTAATTTGAATAGAACTAAGAACTTAGGTAGTGATGCCCCTAGGTGAATATTAAGATAAAGTGGGACAGAAAGGTAACCTTGTCACACACCCATTTGTTAGACCCAGATTAATCGGTGAGATCGAAAGATAAAACAGACCTAATTTGTCTAAGTCGGTAAAAATGAGATCAGAAGATAAAATGGAGTCATTTTGTAATTTACGCAATTTGTGTCCCTAGTATGAGATTTGATGAACCACATTGAAGTCAACCAACCCCTATTAGTCATTTGCTAGTTAGTCCCTTTAGTTTATGTTTCTTACAATTTAGTCCTCAGGGTAGAATATTTAATTTTCTTGCAAACTCATCTTTTATGAATCGCTAGAAAATCATATTAGTAGCCATTTAGCCTCTATTGTGAAAGATGACTCGTGAAAGACGGTCACTTAAGTATGCTTAAAGAAGTTAGTCTTCCATAATGTGAATCATGCTTGGAAGGTAAAATGACTAAGAGGTCTTTTAATGCAAAACGTACAAGGGCCAACTAACCTTTAGAACTTGTGCACACTGATATTTGTGGTCCCAAAAGCATCAGTGCCCGAGGAAGTTTGTAAACGGAAAAATATATAGGATTTTTCCTATATAATTTATCACCTTTTTACTTAAATTTGTTGTTAAAACTAAGTAATTTTTTAATAAATTAATGAAATATGTGAAAATATGAAATTAGGACATAGAATTATTAAAATGTGATTTTATGTTTTATAAACATACCTTGAATCAAGCCAAAAGCTAGCCGAAATGTTCAAACCTCACAATCCCTAATTATTTTCTCAATTTCGGCAAACAAGATGATAGAATGGCTTATTTCAACCTTTTGTTTTATTTAATTACACTTAATTATCAAATTCCAAATTTAGCCCTTTTAGTATCATTCAAATTCCACTAACTTTAGGTATTAATGTCCATCCATATTTTCAATGGTTCAATTGCATTATAAAGACCTCACATTTATAAAGTCATGACACATAGGTGCTTTTAAAATATAACATGCTAATTTAGCATCTTTCACAATTAGATCCTTTATTAAAGTAAACACACAAACAACAAAATTAATTCACGAAAATTTCACACATGCTTAATCATATACTTCAGACACAGACAATAATATAAAAATATTTTTTTGACTCGAATTTGTGGTCTCGAAACCACGATTTTGACTAGGGTCTGAACCAGACTGTTACATGACATGCCTTTCCAAAGACTAACCGATAAGGAGTCATTCCTAACGGTGCCTTAAATGTTGTTCGATAGGCCCATTATAATATCCGAGATTTGGGGGTTGTGCATTTTAACTTGTATTTGTGTGTTAATGCGTTCTGTATGCTGTTTGGAAGTGTTTGGGGGTTTCGGGAAACCTTGGGCATGGGTAGAAGTCGTAGGAAAATTTTTATTATGAGCTGAGCAAAGGGGAGCTAGGGGAGCTAGGCCTTAAAAGAAATTATGTGTAGAACATGACTCAAGAAGGGAAGCAGCAAAGTGGCAATGTAGCGCCTAGAGCAAGGGAGGAGGGTGCGTCACAAGGGGTGCCAAGGGGGAGGAGGTTCGAGCTGCGAAGATAGCATTTTGGGCTGCTTTTTGCGTCAAGGAGGAGGGAGAGTTGGACGGCATTTGAACTCTGGAAAGGATGAGGGTGGACTTGGTCAAGGAATTCGGATAGAGGGTGGAGAGCTTTTTGAGGAGTTTGACTCATTCAAACAAGTTTGAATGAGTGGTGAAGAGGAAAATGTGGGATAGGGAGAGGAGGAGCTAGTGGCCAAATATGGGACTCTAGGGGATGTGTATGTTCGGTTTTGAAGTGTTGTAAGGGTGTGTGCCAAAATTCTTAGTTGGTAGGCTTTTCTTTTTGGGTTGTTTTGCTCATTTTCTCCAAGTTTCGTCAAGAGTGTAAAAGGTGAGTCATTCGGTCATTTGGTGCATTAAGGTGTGTTGCCGAAATTCTTCTAACCTTCTTCTATTCTTCTTTTTCTTTCTCTCAACCTCAATTCTGTACCTATTCCCTTGTGGCCGAATATCCCATTTTCATTAAGAGCAATAGCCGAATCTTGTAGTCCCCTCTTTCTCTTTTGTTTTCTTAAATCCTTAAAGCCGAAACACCATAGCCGCAACCCTCTACACTCACCTTTCTCTTCCACCGATTTCACCATATTCAAAAGCAGAAATACTTCTTGTGTTAGCCGAAACCTTTCTCTTTGGATTCAAAAGCCGAAACATATCTCTCATTTCCCATTTCTTTTCTTTTCTTTTTCATTTTGAGAACTCTCTTTTCTTTTGCAAGGAAGCCGAATTATCCTTTCACCATAACCCTTTACCTTTCTTTTATTTCTAGTTCCTTTACTTATTATATTTGAATGGTTTCTCAAGCCTGACCTCTATGTCGTCGACTACTTTCTCTTAATCTCTTCAAACGTGTGTTGGTGGTAAGTAATTTCTTCTTTAGCAATCGGTTTTACCTCTTTTTCTTTTGGTGTGCCGAAACCAAGTGGTTGGCCTTGGTTTTTAGGAATGGCTGAATCTTCATAGGGCCGTAATCGTGTGTTTCTTTTGTATGTAGCCAGCATAAAGGAGCATTAAGGATTCTCTTGGGTTCGACTTGAGACCCCCAAACCCGACCCACGAGCTATGATCGGATCTGGTATGTTCCTCGATGTAAACCGGTTCAAAATTCTTTTGTTACTTTGGAAAAACTGTGTGTTTTGAAAGAAAGATTATTTTTGGGTTGGGCTCGAGTTTAAAACAAATTTATATTATATTGAAAACCCTTTATTTTAGGTGACAAAGCCTTTAGAGTTTATTTAAAAATAAATTTACTTAATCTTTAATTAATAAATATTCGTAACATAATAAATCAAAATAAAATAAAGTAGTTCAACTATGGCCTTATTACATCAAAATAAAACCCAAAATTAAATTTAAAGTACATAAAATAACAAATCCAAATAAAATAAATTCCTTGCTGAGCATGGCCACTCCTAAGCTTCTGCCGACCCGGTCCATCACTGATCATCACCTGAAAAATAATCCCACAACGGGGTGAGTCAACAGACTCAATGTGTAACCACAACACTAAGTCCTAACAAATTCAGGCATAACAAGTCATGCGTGTACATATAACATTTAAATAAGTCATGCGTGTACATATAACATTTAAATAATATGATGCAACCCGAACCCAAACCTAGATGCCATCCGCTACACATCACCCGTACCAACCTGCACACTGTGGGGACTACTGAGTCAACCCTCCATCTGCTACACACCAGCGAAGGCAGTCACTGCAGTCGACGTGCTCATCGCCCTTATAAATGTTGTGGCATAGCCACCAGATAATATTTTGTGTCATGAGACACCACATTCAGATAATTGTGACCGAGGTCACCACATTCAGATATCGTGACATAAGTCACCATATTCACTTCCCCTTTCATAATATCCCATATGCCCCCTAAATCATTCATATCATGCAATCTCATACCATAGGTCTTATTTCACATTCTTATCATTATTTACACATGTATCATAACATATCTTATTATAATCCTAATGGGAGTAGGAAAACGTACCTGGATACTTTGTACCATAACATAGTACCTTAGCCATAGCTTTCACATCATTATAACACTTATATTAAAATGTAATGCTTTGAATTTATTAAGTCTTAGGGAAGGGTACACACCTGATTTATTAGCAAGTTCACTGAAATCCTGAAACCCGATCTATTGCTTTAGTTCTTTAACTCCTAGGTGCCGATTTGCTTACTAATCAAATCCCGAAACATTGTACTCCCTCTTCCTTGTAATCAGCTTACGATTCTCAAATCTCGAAAACTTATCTCTTGTCTTGAAGATGTCGAAAATACCAAAATAAATTCTTCTTTCATTCAAATTCCAAAAGTTCCTTACAAATGGAAAACATCACACATTTATAGGCCAAGGATAGGTAGCCAAATGTTTCAACAATTAAAATTTCCATCTCCAATTTGTTGCCGTTCCATATCCTTCTAATAACAATTAATTCTATTATTTTATTCATGCCAACAAATCCACTTAGCCGTGCTTCCACTCATCCTTCATGGCTGTTCATGCTAAGCTCCACCAAGGTTTGTTGTTTGACTAATTTATTCCACTTTACAAATACCATGCCATCCACTATCCCTTTTATGCATGCTTTCATATTTGTGTGTCATCCATGTTCTAGGCCGTCCAACTTGACTCCCCATTTGGCAATTTCCATGCGTGAATATATTCCTTCATCATCCACTTACTTATTTTAATAAAACAAAACAAGCATGCTTCATTTAAATTGCCATTGCCGCCCCACTTCCCCAAATGCTAGGATTTTAAATTCCCTTTTATCATGCTCCAATCTTTGGAAGTTAGTGCCGCATGTTCACCTTTAAAAACCCACCATGGTAAATTTTTTTTATTCAAAGTCAATGCTTGTGCCGTTTATGCTTCAATTAATTTGCACATGCATTTCCACTTTCACACACTTACACATTTGTTAATTCTTCAATTGTTTATACCCACCATGCTGTCCATGCACTCACCCATGCCTTGGTGGTCTTCAATTATTTATTCCTTTAATTCCACCATGAAGCTTTATGGTTCTTTGCAATTTACGCATGCTTTAAAAAAAATTTAAGAACTATTCTTTTGTGCCTCCAACATATTGTCATCTCCAATTGACTTTTGTTTATTTAATTCATACTCTTAAGGCCCTATCAAATTAGCTTCCTTTTAAAACTTAAAACTTAATATTTTCTAAGGCATTTCCTATTATTCTAAGGTTCACAACCATTCATATAAACACATTTATACACACAAGGACATGCTTCCACATTCAATTAAGCAATTATGTATAAGCCCATTTTCTGGATGTTACAGTTCTACCCCCCTTAAAATAATTTCATCCTAGAAATTACCTGGCTGAAATAAGTGAGGGTATTGCTATCGCATTGCCTCTTCTGGCTCCCACGAGGCTTCTTCCGATCCATGATTTCTCCATAATACTTTAACTAGAGGAATTGACTTCCTCCGCAACACTTTCACATCTCGCTCCAAAATCTGAATCGACTCCTCCTCGTAGGACAAATCTGGCCTTAGCTCTACCTCTTCAACTGGTACAACATGAGATGGATCCGATCGATAATGACGTAGCATGGACACATGGAATACGTCGTGCATCTGTTTCAATTCCTGTGGCAACTCCAACTGGTATGCCACTGGTCCAACTCGCTTCAATACTCGATAGGGTCCTATAAACCTTGGACTTAACTTCCCTTTCCGACCAAATCTCATCACCTTTTTCCAAGGCAAAACCTTAAGAAATACTTGATCTCCCATATCAAATTCTATTTCCTTTCGTTTGAGATCTGCATACGACTTTTGTCTATCAGAAGCTTCCTTCAACCGTGCCCGGATTATCTCAACCTTCTCTTCGGATTCTGCCACAATCTCTGGACCCAAAACTCGTTGTTCCCCTAATTCAGTCCAACACGTAGGAGTTCGACACCTCCTACCATACAACGCTTCATACGGTGCCATCCGAATATTGGCCTGATAGCTGTTGTTGTAAGCAAACTCTGCTAAAGGCAAATATTCCTCCCAACATCCTCTGAAATCCATCACACAGCCCCTCAACATATCCTTTAACACTTGGATTACCCGTTCAGACTGCCCGTCTGACTGTGGATGAAAAGCCGTAGTGAAATCCAACTTAGTGCCTAAAGCTTGATGTAGGGCTTTCCAAAACCGAGACTTAAACCTTGGATCCCTATCCGAAATGATTGACACCGGCACTCCATGTAACTTTACAATTTTCGCCACATATAACTTTGCCAACCTCTGCAAAGAATAGTCGACTCTCACCGAGATAAAGTGCGCGGACTTGGTCAAACGGTCCACTATTACCCATACCGAGTCTTTCTTAGTAGACGTAAGAGGAAACCCACTAACGAAGTCCATGGTAATTCTCTCCCACTTCCACTGTGGAATCTTGATTGGCTGAAGCAATCCTGACGGAACTTGGTGTTCAGCCTTAACTTGCTGACATGTCAAACACTTGCTGACAAATTCTGTAACTTCCTTCTTCGCACTGTGCCACCAAAATGTTTTCTCAAGTCTCTCAGATACCTTACTTACTCTCCGGGATGCATAGCATAAGGGCTACTATGCGATTCCCGAAGAATTCTCTGCCTAAGTTCCTCATCTTTAGGCATACAGACCTTGCCTTTGAAACACAACACTCCTTCGTCATTAATGCCATAATCCCTCAATTCTCCATTCTGTACTTGTTGTAGCTTAGCGCTTAGATCCTCATCCATTAGCTGACTTCCTTTTACCTCATTCAACCATACCGGCTTAATTTGCAACTCTGCCAATAGGCTTCCATCGTCATACAAACTCAGATGTGCAAACATCACCCTCAGATCCGACACAACTTTTCGACTTAGGGCATCTGCCACTACATTCGCCTTGCCCGGATGATACTCTATCGAACAATCATAGTCCTTCAGTAACTCCACCCACCTCCGCTGTCTCAGGTTCAGCTCCTTCTGAGTCAGTAGATACTTAAGGCTCTTGTGGTCTGTGTAGATTATCAACTTTTTGCCATAAAGATAGTGCCTCTACACCTTAAGAGCAAAGACCACTACCACCAATTCCAAATTGTGAGTCGGGTAGTTAACCTTATGTGGCCTCAATTACCGAGACGCATAAGCGACTACTTTCCCATCTTGCATCAGTACGCATCCCAATCCTGTATGAGAAGCGTCATAGTACACCACAAAATCCTTTCCCGCCTCAGGCTGGATCAACACTGGAGCTTCCGTCAATACTTTCTTAAGCTTCTCAAACCTCTCCTGTTACTTATCCGTCCATACAAAAGGTACTTCCTTCCTCAATAACTTTGTCAATGGCGCGACTATCGATGAGAATCCTTCCACAAACCTTCTGTAGTAGCCCGCCAATCCCAGGAAACTACGAATCTCTGCCACCGACTTAGGTGGTTTCCAATCCAACACCGCTTCAATCTTTCGAGGATCCACCCTTATTCCTTCTGTGGACACCACATGCCCTAAAAATGCAATTTCCTTCAGCCAAAATTCACACTTGCTGAATTTGGCATAGAGCTTCTTCTCCCTTAGCACTTGTAACACAATCCGAAGATGCTCATCATGTTCCTCTTCAGACTTGGAGTACACTAGGATGTCGTCGATGAACACAACAACGAACCTATCCAAGTAGGGTTGAAAGACCCAGTTCATCATGTCCATGAACGCGGCTGGGGCGTTCGTCAATCCAAACGGTATTACTACAAACTCATAGTGGCCGTACCTTGTCCTAAAGGCTGTCTTATGGATATCTGCCTCCCTCACCTTCAACTGATGATATCCCGACCTTAAGTCGATCTTTGAAAATACTGCGGCCCCCTTAAGCTGATCGAACAAGTCGTCTATCCTTGGCAAAGGATATTTGTTCTTGATGGTCAGTTTATTCAACTGACGATAGTCTATGCACATACGCATAGTTCCATCCTTCTTCTTCACAAACAGGACCGATACTCCCCACGGAGACACACTGGGTCGGATAAACCCACGATCCAGCAACTCTTGGATTTGAGCCTTGAGCTCAACCAACTCCTTTGGTACCATTCGGTACGGGGCAATTGACACAGGAGCTGTTCCTGATAGCAAGTCAATTCCAAACTCCACCTCCCTTTCTGGGGGTATTCTTGGTAATTCCTCCGGAAACACATCTTCAAAATCCCTTACAGTTCTAACTCCACTGACACCTTCTTCCTTTCCATCTAACGCACTTACGAAGGCTAAAAATGCCTTGCACCCTTTCCGAACCATCTTTTCAGCCTTTAGCGTCGAAACTACATTAGACAAGTAGTTTCTTCTTTCTCCTATCATAATGACCACCTCATCCTTCGGGGTTCTTAACTCCATTCGCTTAGTCAGCACAAATTCAACACACTCGATGTTCCACTAGCTTGATCCATACCAAGTATGAGATCGAATTCTCAGAGGGAAGTTCCATCAAGTCGGCAGAAAATACTACGCCTTGAATTTCTAAGGATACACTCCGAAAGATCTTATTCACCACTACAGTTTGACCTAGTGGGCTTACTATAGTCATCTCCCTATCAGAAAGTTCAGAGGCTATGTCTAGAGTTTCCAATACTCTACATACAACATAAGAATGGGTCGAGCCCACATCAATTAAAGCAACATAAGACTTGCCATAAATAAGGAACGTACCGGTTATAACGTCTAGCGCGTCTCCATCCTCCCTCCGGTGAACCTCATAAACCAAACCCGGTTGCCTTGCCTCAGTATTAGTAGCACCTCTGCCCGGTGTTCCACGTCCTCTGCCAACACCATTACCTCTACCATTCGAACCACGACCTCGCTGAGGCTGCTGTCTACCTCTACCAGCCTGATTAACGTTCTGAGCTGCTGTCCGACTCCCTTCTGGTTTCATAGGATAGTCCTTAATCATATGATCCTTGGACCCACACTTAAAACATCCTCCTGTCTTCTTGCAACACTCTCCTAAGTGTTTCTTCCCACACTGATCACAAGTACGATACTGCCCTCCTGTAACAGCTTGCTGACCTCGCTGCCCATCAACTCTAGGCCTCTTTTGGACATTCCCAGTTGATCTAGACGATCCAAAACCTCTTTTTGGCCTATTCCGATCTATATTCTGCTTTACAGAATCCTTAATCCTTTCAGCTACCTTAGCTTTCTCTACTAAAGCAGAAAACTCCCGTTCCTGATGTGGAGCTATTAACAACCTCAGGTCATCCCTTAGTCCATCCTCAAACCGGACACATTGCTCATGCTCCGTAGCTACTACTCTTCGAGCATACCTGCTCAGCCTTAAAAATTCAGCTTCATACTCCGCCACTGACTTGTTCCCTTGAACCAGCCCCAGAAAAGCCTTCCTCTGCTCATCAGTATACCGTGTGCCAACATATTTCTTCTGATATGCTGCCTTAACATACTCCCAGGTCAGATCCTCAGCTGTGGCACCGTCCCAAACTGTTAACCACCATAGATACACTTCATTGCGTAGTAGTGCCACCATTCCTTTTAGTTTCTCCTCAGGAGTCAGATCGAGCTCATCCATAATTCGCTCGATTGCCTCCAACCAATATTCAGCCGTACTGGGTGCTACACCAGATACGCCACGGAATACCTCAGCTCTATTGGCACGAAGTCGCTCAGGTACCGACTTTCGAGCTCCCGAATTTCCTCCTGCACCAGCCACCAACTCAAGAACTCACAGCACAGCCTACGATACAACATCGTCTCCCGTCTAATCTTGCTGTTCAGCACTAACAGCTGGTGGTGGTGGTGGCGGTACCTCATTCTCAGATCCTTGACCCGATCTAACGGGTTCTGACACGGTCATTCTACCTCTACCGCATCCTTGTACGTTTTGACCACGTCCCCTAGAGCTCATTTCTACTATCGTGCTTTAATCTGATTAAGAAATTTTATGCATTAGCCATTGTTTCACTGATTATTCGCGAAGAAATTTTATGAAAGGAATTTAATAGTAGTTCTTTCGATCAATCAAAGTTCAAGTCTTCTACCCTAATTCAGAGGAGCACATTCATTCAAACATTCATTTAGTGACATCCATCACACATATTCACCATTTCTATAGTTTTGTCTATTCCTACCCTAGGGGTATTTTTGTAATTTGTCCTACAGGGGTATTTTCGTAATTTTTCAAAATAAGGTTCCTTGGTGATTTTGTCAATAAGGGTATTTTGGTAATTTTGCATTCCTGGGTATTTTGGAAATTTTGAAATCTGGGGGTATTTCGGTAATTTTGAAACTCGGGGGTATTTCGGTAATAAACCAGGGTAAATTTGTAAAGCTTAATAATCCAGGGGTATTTCAAAATTTGCAAAACTTGGGGGTTCCCTTTTTTTTCGAATTTGTTTTTCGAAACGGTGATGTTGCAAAAATTTTGGAAATTAAGGTCATTTTGGTAATTTGCAGGTTAGGGGCAATTTCGTAATTTTCCAAAATCAAGGTATTTTGATATTTTGCAAATTAGGGTTTTTGGACTTGTTATAAAGTAAGGAAATTTTGATAAAACTGTGGGTAGTTTGGACATTTTATAAACCAATGGCATTTTTGTAATTTTACAGCCAGGGGTATTTAGGAAATTTTGTAACTTAGAAATTTTTTTAGGAATAATAATTTTTTTTTCAAAAATAACAGTTTTCACAATTCAAAAGAGTAGTTTGTTGACTTTTAAAAACTAGGGTTTCCATGAAGATGTGGCTAGTCCCTTTCGGGTTTTAATTATTGAGTTTAGCCCGTGAGTAAGTCCTTTTGGTTAGGGTGAACCGTAGCTACGCACCAGGTAGGATTCTAGCGAAGAGGAGGTGAGTCACTAGGACTGCTTAAGTACCAGGCTCTTCCGAATCCAATCTTAGACATGCGCACAGTGGTTGCCACACCCTAACTCGGTGGCTTAGTCACAGGGTTGTTTACTTAGGCATTAAAGTTTTATGTAATTGTTGGGGTAAACTAGTCCTAGGGTTCAAGTACCTGTCATACTATTCTACGTTCCATTGCTACCCTTCTACAAGTCATACTATAATTCACACAATAAACAGGGGTACTTACCTAGTGGACTTCGGGTCGGAGACTTAGGTGCCATGCCAGAAACCTGCTTAAAAACTTTCTCAAAATTCATTTGGGCCTTAATTTTAAAACATTGTAGGCTTTAAACCCCAGGCCGAGAGTTTAAAACCTGGCTCTGATACCAAGCTGAAACACTCCAAACCCGGCCCACGAACCATGACCGGATCTAGTATGTTCCTCGATGTAAACCGGTTCACAATTCTTTTGTTACTTTGGTAAAACTGTGTGTTTTGAAAGAAAGATTGTTTTTGGGTTGGGCTTGAATTGAAAACAAATTTATATTATATTGAAAACCCTTTATTTTAGGTGACAAAGCCTTTAGAGTTTATTTAAAAATAAATTTACTTAATTTTTAATTAATAAATATTCGTAACATAATAAATCAAAATAAAATAAAGTAGTTCAACTATGGCCTTATTACATCAAAATACAACCCAAAATTAAATTTAAAGTACTTAAAATAACAAATCCAAATAAAATAAATTCCTTACTGAGCATGGCCACCCCTAAGCTTCTGCCGACCCGGTCCATCACTGATCATCACCTGAAAAATAATCCCACAACGGGGTGAGTCAACAGACTCAATGTGTAACCACAACACTAAGTGCTAACAAATTCAGGCATAACAAGTCATGCGTGTACATATAACATTTAAATAATATGATGCAACCCGAACCCAAACCTAGATGCCATCCGCTACACATCACCCGTACCAACCTGCACACCGTGGGGACTACTGAGTCAACCCTCCATTCGCTACACACCATCGAAGGCAGTCGCTACAGTCGACGTGCTCATCGCCCTTATAAATGTTGTGGCATAGCCACCAGATAATATTTTGTGTCATGAGACACCACATTCAGATAATTGTGACCGAGGTCACCACATTCAGATATCATGACATAAGTCATCACATTCACTTCCCATTTCATAATATCCCATATGCCCCCTAAATCATTCATATCATGCAATCTAATACCATAGGTCTTATTTCACATTCTTATTATTATTTACACATGTACCATAACAGATCTTATTATAATCCTAGTGGGAGTAGGAAAACGTACCTGGATACTTTGTACCATATCATAGTACCTTAGCCATAGCTTTCACATTATTATAACACTTATATTAAAATGTAATGCTTTGAATTTATTAACTCTTAGGGAAGGGTACACACCTGATTTACTTAGCAAGTTCACTGAAATCCCGAAACCTGATCTATTGCTTTAGTTCTTTAACTCCTTGGTGCCGATTTGCTTACTAATCAAATCTCGAAATGTTGTACTCCCTCTTCCTTGTAATCGGCTTACGATTCTCAAATCCTGAAAACTTATCTCTTGTCTTGAAGATGTCGAAAATACCAAAATAAATTCTTCTTTCATTCAAATTCCAAAAGTTCCTTACAAATGGAAAACATCACACATTTATAGGCCAAGGATAGGTAGCCAAATGTTTCAACAATTAAAATTTCCATCTCCAATTTGTTGTCGTTCCATATCCTTCTAATAACAATTAGTTCTATTATTTTATTCATGCCAACAAGCCCACTTAGCCGTGCTTGCACTCATCCTTCATGGCCGTCCATGCTAAGTTCCACAAAGGTTTGTTGTTTGACTAATTTATTCCACTTTACAAATGCCATGCCGTCCACTATCCTTTTTATGCATGCTTTCATATTTGTGTGTCATCCATGTTCTAGGCCGTCCAACTTGACTCCCCATTTGGCAATTTCCATGCATAAATATTCCTTCATCATCCACTTGCTTATTTTAATAAAACAAAACAAGCATGCTTCATTTAAATTGCCATTGCCGCCCCACTCCCCCAAATGCTAGGATTTTAAATTCCCTTTTATCATGCTCCAATCTTTGGAAGTTAGTGCCGCATGTTCACCTTTAAAAACCCACCATGGTAAATTTTTTTTATTCAAGGTCAATGCTTGTGCCGTTTATGCTTCAATTAATTTGCACATGCATTTCCACTTTCACACACTTACACAATTGTTAATTCTTCAATTGTTTATACCCACTATGCCGTCCATGCACTCACCCATGCCTTGGTGGTCTTCAATTATTTATTCCTTTAATTCCACCATGAAGCTTTATGGTTCTTTGCAATTCACGCATTCTTTAAAAAAAAATTCAAGAACTATTCTTTTGTGCCGTCCAACTTATTGTCATCTCCAATTGACTTTTGTTTATTTAATTCATGCTCTTAAGGCCCTATCAACTTAGCTTCCTTTTAAAACTTAAAACTTAATATTTTCTAAGGCATTTCCTATTATTCTAATGTTCACAACCATTCATATAAACACATTTATACACACAAGGACATGCTTCCACATTCAATTAAGCAATTATGTATAAGCCCATTTTCTGGATGTTACACGACTACTCAAGGTAAGGGGTTGGTATTCGGCCAAAGGCCACTTTCATAAGCTTTATGTGTAGAAGCCGAATCTAACATGGGTTGTATAGGGTTTTCGACAAGTTGGAAGAAGCCTTCGGGATTCAGGTTCATTTCGGTAAGGGTACTCTGTAAGTTCTAGATTCGTTATGTTTATACTGTAACATTAACGGTTAACTAAATGTTCTGATTAAGTGTTATACGATGGATGCGGGTACCAGACGAGGAGAAAAAGGGGTAGCCCCTACCCCTAAGTTTAAGAAGCGATCAATCTCTGTAGTACGGGATTGGCCACCGGGGTGTGGGCCAGCGTCAGGGCAGGATTATAGGCAGATGGCGGTAGTTTCGCTTAGTGACAGCGTCAGTATTGAGAGCGTAATACTTCAGATTATCAGGTGTGTGATTAATTCACGATTTCCTGATTTTATAAAATAATTGTATGTGTTATGAGTATGATGATTAATGCAGTGGCAATAATGAGATGGTTACCCTTAATGGGTATGTCGCTAATCAGGTCAGTGTTAAATGCCGATGAGATTGTGATTATTGCTATGGATATGTGCTGTATGTTTATTAACCTGTTCATGCATTATTCTATCATATCATTATCGTATGTTGCATAATCATGGGGCGAGATTTGTATAACTGAATGAAGGACAGGGTGTACAAGTATGTACGTGGTTAGTGATGGCTACGAACCTCACGTGGATTGATGATCAACTCTGTGCCTCATCGTGGATGGTGTCGGCTTTGTGCCACATCGTGGTTGGTGATGGCTATGTGCCTCATCGTGGATTGACATTGACTACAGTCACGTTGTGGATTATATTATGATTTGATCACGTGGACCAGTGGCTAGACCATTTGGTAGATGGCATTGACTGCCAAATTGGTGTGTAGAGGTTGGAAGGTCGATTTCGTAATCCCCTGGTGTGTGGTGGCTCGATACGGGGGTGTGTAGAGGATGGACCCTAGGCTGGGATGGGTGCATTTTGCATTATTTTCTAATATGTGAACTGGTGTGGTTTTGGGCCAAGCCCATATGTGGAAATCTGTGGATTAATTATATAGTGAGTCTGTCGACTCACCCAATTTTTACCAAACAATGAAGGTGATTCATGATATTTGGACCGGGCTTGGATGGGATTCGAGATGGCCATGCAGACGTAGTTTTCATATTTAAAAACATTTACTTTTAATTTCGGTTTATTTGGGATATTTTGATGTAATAAGGCCATTTAAATATTTTGGGTTTTATTATGGTTTATGCTAAACTAGGCATGAATTAATAAATGCAAACAACTTCAAATAATGACGTTTTTATAACTTAATAACTTAACTAAGGTTTTCTAATTGAGACACTTGTAGTTACTTTGATTCTTTTAAAGTTAAATTTCAAATTGTTTTCCAAACGAAGCGTTTCAGGAAGTAACTGAATTTTGTTTTAAAAGACTAACCTTTATTAATAAAGATTCCAACGCTACTATTGCTACAATCAAGTTTTATCATCACATAGCTGATTTCGACTTAAAGTTTTCTAGTAACATTCCGAATTCGGCCGTAGTGTTTTGGGCTGGGTTTGGGGTGTTACAAATTGGTATCAGAGCCCAGTTTCTACACTCTACCCATGGATTTTTGAGGCCCATAAACGGTTTTACTCTGTGCTTTAGTGGGTTAAATAAAGATTTTTCAGGAAAAAGGGTTTTATGACGCATGGCACTCGAATCGTCTGGCTCAGGTCTGCCAGGTAAGTCTTCTGACTTGATAAACGCATAAAGGTGAATATGTGCTATGTTGAAATGATATATGGACTGTAACCATAGGACTATCTCTTTAGAGACTGAGACTTTAGGGTTGTGTGGTTATTACGAAACAACAACTTGAGATTCTTTACATAAAACTAATTCTTTAATAAACAAGTGAAACGATTGTAATGCGTAAGATTTCTTAAAACAGAGTAGAACATGACGTTAGACATAAGTTCTAGGGGACGTGGTCGCAATACTTGTGGGCGTGGTAGAGGCGGAATAACTGTGTCAGAACCAGTCGGGTCAGGTCAGGGTTCTAAAAATGAGGCGCCGCCACCGGCTATAGAGGCGGAGTTCCAGGGGCAAACGGGAGGAGATGATGCAGTATCGCAGGCTATGCTGCGGGTGTTAGAACTAGTCGCAGGAGCTAATATGGGCAATGGGGCTCAGAAATTAGTATCTGAGAGACTTAGAGCAAATGGAGCTGAGGTATTCAGAGGGGTATCTGGGGTAGCTCCAAATGTGGCAGAGTACTGGTTGGAGGCAGTCGAAAGGATTATGGATGATTTGGACTGCACTGCTGAGGAGAAGCTAAAGGGTGCTGTTTCGTTGCTCCGGGATGAGGCTTACCAATGGTGGCTCACAGTCAGATAGGGTACCCTTGCGGATCGAGTGGACTGGAGTTATTTTAAGGTCAAGTTTGAGGGAAAGTACGTCGGAGCTAGTTATGTGGACGCTCAGAGGAAGGCGTTCCTGAATTTAGTACAAGGTGGCCAGTTGGTAGCAGAGTACGAGACAGAATTTTTACGATTGAGCCGGTATGTTCGGGGCATTGTGGCTGCTGATTATGAGAGGTGTGTCAGATTCGAAGATGGATTGCGGGATGAGCTGTGGGTATTGATTGCTCCGCAATGAGAGTGGGACTTCGCCATTCTAGTGGAAAAAGCTTAGATAGTCGAGAAGGTCAAGAGGACTGAGAGACAGAATAGAGATAGGGATAGAAACCGGAATAAGAGGAGCTTCGGACCATCAGTATCATCTGAGGGTTTTCAGAAAAGACCTAGGGTTGAAAATTCTATTTGTGCACCGATACCAGTTGTTGGAAATCAGACGCGCCCATGTGTCCAGTGTGGGAGAGCTCATACAGGAGAGTGCTGGGGTAAGGGTAAGGAATGTTTCCGGTGTGGGTCCAAGGCTCATTTGGTTAGGAATTGTCCGCAGGAGTCGGATAGGGCTCGGGCTGTAAGTCAGGGGCATGTGCAGCTAGGTAGGGGTGGTAAGCAGGCGACGAGGGGTCATGGTCCAAACCATGGAGGGAACGGTTCCGGCCGAGGTCGTGGAGCACCAGGCAGAGGTGCTGGGGGTTCAGATGCGAGACAGCCAGGGTTGGTTTATGCAGCCAGGCGTCGCGAGGAGGGGGATGCGCCAGATGTGATCACGGGCACGTTCTTTATTGCTGGATTACCCTTTACTGCTTTAATAGATATCGGGTCAACTCATTCTTATATTACCTAGGCAGATGACTGTACTTAGTCATTCTTATATTACCTAGGCAGATGACTGTACTTAGTCCTTTAGGGCAATCAGTGATAGTAGATAAACTCTTTAGGAAGGTGCCTTTAGAGGTTCAGGAAGCGAAGTTTCCAACTGATTTAATGGAACTGCCATTCGGGGAATTTAACTTAATCTTAGGCATGGATTGGCTAGCGAAGTATCGGGTGAATTTGGATTGTGCTGCTAAACGCATGTCGTTGAAAACTTCCGGTGACGAAGAGGTTGTAGTGATAGGTGAAAGGAGGAATTACTTGTTGAATGTAGTGTCTGCTCTTAAGGCAGAGAAGATGGTGAGAAAGGGGTGTATGGCCTTTCTGATGTTTGTCAGTGCCTTGGAGGCTAAGGAGGCAGCGGTAAGAGAGGTCAGGACAGTGAAAGAGTTTGCAGATGTCTTTTCGGAGGAACTTCTAGGGTTGCCTCCAGATCGCGAGGTGGAATTCGGGATTGACTTGTTGCCAGGTACAGCACCAGTATCTATCGCTCCGTACAGGATGGCACCAAAGGAGTTGGTTGAGCTCAAGGCTCAGATCCAAGAGTTGCTTGATCGTGGATTTATCTGACCCAGTGTGTCTCCATGGGGAGCACCGGTCTTATTCGTAAAGAAGAAGGACGGGGCTATGCACATGTGCATAGACTACTGGCAGCTGAATAAGTTGACCATCAAAAACAAGTATCCACTGTCGAGAATAGACGATTTGATTGATCAGCTTAAGGGAGCTGCGGTGTTTTCAAAGATAGATCTAAGGTCGGGATATCATCAACTCAAGGTGAAGGAAGCAGACATCTATAAGACAGTTTTCCGGACTCGAAATGGGCATTATGAATTCTTGGTGATGCCATTCTGGTTGACGAATGCCCCAGCTACGTTCATGGATATGATGAATTGGGTTTTCCAACCCTACTTGGATCAGTTTGTCGTTGTGTTTATAGACGACATCCTAGTATATTCCAAGTCCGAAGAGGAACACGATGCACATCTTCGGGTAGTGCTGCAGGTTTTAAGAGAAAAGAAGCTGTACGCCAAATTCAGCAAGTGTGAATTTTGGCTGAGGGAGGTTGCTTTTTTGGGTCATGTGGTGTCGGCGGAGGGGATAAGAGTGGATCCTAGGAAGATTGAGGTGGTTCTAGATTGGAAACCCCCTAGGACGGTGGCAGAGGTTCGCAGTTTCTTGGGGTTAGCAGGCTACTACAGGAGATTTGTAGAAGGGTTCTCATCTATAGCGGCAACTTTGACAAAATTATTGAGAAAGGAGGTACCTTTCGTGTGGATGGATAAGCAGCAGGGAAGTTTTCAGAGATTGAAGAAGGTTTTGACAGAAGCTCCGGTTTTGATTCAGCCTGAGGCAGGGAAGGACTTTGTGGTGTACTGTGATGCTTGCATATGGGGTTGGGCTATGTACTGATGCAAGACGAAAAGGTTGTTGCTTATGCATCTCGTCAGTTAAGGCCTCATGAGGTTAACTACCCGACGCATGATCTGGAGTTGGCTGCTGTGGTTTTTGCGCTAAAGGTGTGGAGGCACTATTTGTATGGAGAAAAGTCAGTGATCTACACGGACCACAAGAGTCTAAAGTATCTGCTGACTCAGAAGGAGTTGAACTTGAGACAGCGAAGATGGGTGGAGTTGTTAAAAGATTACGATTGCTCAATCGAGTACCATCCGGGTAAGGCAAATGTGGTGGCAGATGCCCTAAGTCGGAAAGTAGTAACGGATCTGAGGGCGATGTTTGCACACCTCAGTCTTTATAATGACGGGAGTTTGTTAGCAGAGTTGCAGGTGAAGCCGACATGGTTAGGTCAGGTGAAAGAGAAGCAGTTGGTGGATGATGAGCTGAGTGCTAAGCTGCTGCAGGTTCAAAATGGGGGGTTGGAAGACTATAGTTTGAACAGCGGCGGAGTATTATGTTTTCAAGGTAGGGTGTGCATACCGAAAGATGGGGAGTTAAGGCAGAAAATTCTTCGGGAATCGTATAGTAGCCCTTATGCTATGCATCCTAGAGGGAGTAAGTTATACAGGGATTTACGGGATCAGTTTTGGTGGCCTGGTCTTAAACGAGAAGTCATAGAATTTGTGGGGAAGTGTTTAACGTGTCAGCAGGTTAAAGCTGAACACCAAGTGCCTTCAGGGTTGCTACAACCAGTGAAGGTTCCACAGTGGAAGTGGGAGAGGATTACTATGGACTTCTTGAGTGGGCTTCCCCTTACGCCTACCAAGAAGGACTCGGTATGGGTGATAGTGGATCATTTGACAAAGTCTGCACATTTCATACCAGTGCGGGTCGACTATTTTCTACAGAAGTTGGCAAGGTTATATGTGGCAGAAATTGTCAGGCTACATAGGGTGCCGGTATCAATTATCTCAGACAGGGACCCCAGGTCTACTTCTCGATTTTGGAGGGCACTGCATCAGGTATTAGGCACCAGGTTAGACTTCAGCACGACATTTTATCCGCAGACGGATGGCCAGTCTGAACGGGTAATTCAGGTGTTGGAAGATATGTTGAGAGGATGCGTGATTGAGTTCATAGGGAGCTGGGAGGAGTTCTTGCCTTTAGCGGAATTTGCGTACAATAACAGCTATCAAGCCAATATTCAGATGGCACCATATGAAGCGCTGTATGGAAGGAGGTGTCGCACTCTTACGTGTTGGACGGAACTGGGGGAACATCATGTTTTGGGTCCAGAGATTGTGGCAGAGTCAGAAGAAAAGGTTAAGGTAATTCGGGCACGGTTGAAGGAGGCATCTGACAGGCAAAAGTCATATGCGGATCTTAAGCGGAAAGAAATAGAGTTTGCTGTGGGGGATTAGGTGTTTCTGAAAGTTTCACTGTGGAAGAAGGGGATGAGATTTGGTCGTAAAGAAAAGCTGAGTCCCAGGTTTATAGGGCCTTATCAGGTTTTAAAGCGGGTTGGACCAGTGGCGTACCAGTTGGAGCTGCCTCCGGAGTTAAAGCAGATGCACGATGTGTTCCATGTTTCGATGCTACGTCGTTACCGATAGGATCCATCTCACGTGGTTCCAGTTGAGGAGGTAGAGTTGAGGCCAGACTTGTCTTACGAGGAAGAACCGATTCAGATCTTGGAGCGGGATGTGAAAGTCTTGAGGAGGAAATCAGTTCCTCTAGTCAATGTGTTATGGCGTAACCATGGATCGGAAGAAGCTTCGTGGGAGCCAGAAGAAGCAACGCGGCAGCAATACCCTCACTTGTTTTGACCAGGTAATTTTGAGGCCGAAATTAATTTTAAGGGGTAGAACTATAATATCCAGGATTTGGGGGTTGTGCATTTTAACTTGTATTTGTGTGTTAATGTGTTATGTATGCTGTTTGGAAGTGTTTGGGGGGTTTCGGGAAACCTTGGGCATGGGTAGAAGTCGTAGGAAAATTTTTGTTATGAGCTGAGCAAAGGGGAGCTACGGGAGCTAGGCCTTAAAAGAAATTATGTGTGGAACATGACTCAAGAAGGGAAGCAATAAAGTGGCAATGTAGCACCTAGAGCAAAGGAGGAGGGTGCGTCACAAGGGGTGCCAAAGGGGAGGAGGTTCGAGCTACGAAGATAGCATTTTGGGCTGCTTTTTGCGTCAAGGAGGAGGGAGAGTTGGACGGCATTTGAACTCTGGAAAGGATAAGGGTGGACTTGGTCAAGGAATTCGGATAGAGGGTGGAGAGCTTTTTGAGGAGTATGACTCATTCAAACAAGTTTGAATGAGTGGTGAAGAGGAAAAATAGGAGGAAAATGTGGGATAGGGAGAGGAGGAGCTAGTGGCCGAATATAGGACTCTAGGGGATGTGTATGTTCGGTTTTGAAGTGTTGTAAGGGTGTGTGCCGAATTCTTAGTTGGTAGGCTTTTCTTTTTAGGTTGTTTTGCTTATTTTCTCCAAGTTTCGGTCAAGAGTGTAAATGGTGAGTCATTCGGTCATTTGGTGCATTAAGATGTGTTGCCGAAATTCTTCTAACCTTCTCCTATCCTTCTTTTTCTTTCTCTCAACCTCAATTCTGTACCTATTCCCTTGTGACCGAATATCCCATTTTCATTAAGAGCCATAGCCGAATCTTATAGTCCCCTCTTTCTCTCTTCTTTTCTTAAATCCTTAAAGCCGAAACACCATAGCCGCAACCCTCTACACTCACCTTTCTCTTCCACCGATTTCACCATATTCAAAAGCAAAAATACTTCTTGTGTTAGCCGAAACCTTTCTCTTTGGATTCAAAAGCCGAACCATATCTCTCATTTCCCATTTTTTTTTTCTTTTTCATTTTGAGAACTCTCTTTTCTTTTGCAAGGAAGCCGAATTATCCTTTCACCATCACCCTTTACCTTTATTTTATTTCTACTTCCTTTACTTATTCTATTTAAATATTTTCTCAAGCCTCACCTCTGTGCCGTCGACTACTTTCTCTTAATCTCTTCAAACGTGTGTTGGTGGTAAGTAATTTCTTCTTTAGCAATCGGTTTTACCTCTTTTTCTTTTGGTGTGCCGAAACCAAGTGGTTGGCCTTGCTTTTTAGGGATGGCCGAATCTTCATAGGGCCATAATCGTGTGTTTCTTTTGTATGTAGCCAACTTAAAGGAGCATTAAGGATTCTCTTGGATTCGACTACTCAAGGTAAGAGGTTGGTATTCGGCCAAAGGCCACTTTCATAAGCTTTATATGTAGAAGCCGAATCTAACTTGGGTTGTATAGGGTTTTCGACAAGTTGGAAGAAGCCTTCGGGATTCAGGTTCATTTCGGTAAGGGTACTCTGTGAGTTCTAGATTCGTTATGTTTAGACTGTAACGTTAATGGTTAACTAAATGTTTTAATTAAGTGTTATTCGATGGATGTGGGTACCAGCCGAGGAAAAAAAGGGATAGCCCCTACCCCTAAGTTTAAGAAGCGATCAGTCTCTGCAGTACGGGATTGGCCACCGGGGTGTGGGCCAGCGTCAGGGCAGGATTATAGGCAAATAGTGGTAGTTTCGCTTAGTGACAGCGTCGGTATTGAGAGCGTAATACTTCAGATTATCAGGTGTGTGATTAATTCGCGATTTCCCGATTTTATAAAATAATTGTATGTGTTATGAGTATGATGATTAATGCAGTGGCAATGATGAGATGGTTACCCTTAATGGGTATGTCGCTAATCAGGTCAGTGTTAAATGCCGATGAGATTGTGATTATTGCTATGGATATGTGCCGTATGTTTATTAACCTGTTCATGCATTATTCTATCATATCATTATCGTATGTTGCATAATCATGGGGCGGGATTTGTATAACTGAATGAAGGACAGGGTGTACAAGTATGTACGTGGTTAGTGATGGCTACGAACCTCACGTGGATTGATGATTGGCTCTGTGCCTCATCGTGGATGGTGTCGGCTTTGTGCCACATCGTGGTTGGTGATGGCTATGTGCCTCATCATGGATTGACGTTGACTACGGTCACGTTGTGGATTATATTGTGATTTGATCACGTGGACCAGTGGCTAGACCATTTGGTAGATGACATTGACTGCCAAATTGGTGTGTAGAGGTTGGAGGGTCGATTTAGTAATCCCCTGGTGTGTGGTGACTAGATACGGGGGTGTGTAGAGGATGGACCCTAGGCTGGGATGGGTGCATTTTGCATTATTTTCTGATATGTGAACCGGTGTGGTTTTGGGCCAAGCCCATATGTGGAAATCTGTGGATTAATTATACACTGAGTCTGTCGACTCACCCAATTTTTACCAAACAATGAAGGTAATTCGTGATGTTTGGACCGGGCTTGGATGGGATTCGAGATGGCCATGCAGAAGCAGTTTTCATATTTAAAAACATTTTCTTTTAATTTCGGTTTATTTGGGATGTTTTGATGTAATAAGGCCATTTAAATATTTTGGGTTTTATTATGGTTTATGCTAGACTAGGCATGAATTAATAAATGCAAACAACTTCAAATAATGACGTTTTTATCACTTAATAACTTAACTAAGGTTTTCTAATTGAGACACTCGCAGTTACTTTGATTCTTTTAAAGTTAAATTTCAAATTGTTTTCCGAACGAAGCGTTTCACGAAGTAACTGAATTCTGTTTTAAAAGACTAACCTTTATTAATAAAGATTCCAATGCTACTATTGCTACAATCAAGTTTTATCATCACATAGCTGATTTCGACTTAAAGTTTTCCAGTAGCATTCCAAATTCGGCCGTAGTGTTTTGGGCCGGGTTTGGGGTGTTACACCCATAATGCATCATCGAGCCCTCGAGACCAATTTTTTCTGCTTGGACATACTACCTTTTCAAGGATAACTTTGATTTTGCGTTTCACTCTTTCAACTTGCCCATTAGAATGGAGGTGATAGGCAGTAGCAATCTTATGCTTCACATCATATTTGTCAAGCAACCATTTAAGCCATTTGTTCACAAAGTGAGAACCTTCATCACTAATAATAGCTCTTGGTATCCTAAATCGGGCAAACACATGCTTATGTAGGAATCGCATGACTACCTTTACATCATTTGTAGGGTATGCTTCAACTTCAACTCACTTGGATACATACTCGACAGTAACAAAGATGTATTTGTTCCCATACAAAGAAGGAAACGGGCCTAAGAAGTCAATTCCTCATACGTTGAACAATTCAATCTCCAAAATGTTTGTCAAGGGCATCTCATTCCTCCTTGATATATTTCCAGTCCTTTGGCATTTATCACAATTCATCCCATAAGCATAAGCCTCTTTAAATAGTGTACGCCAAAAGAAACCTGCTTACAAAATCTTTGCTATAGTATGTGAACCACCAAAGTGTCCCCCACTTGGAGATGAATGGTAACGATACAAGATCTCAGCAATCTCGCTTTCAGGTATACACTTCCGAATTATATTATCTGCACATTGTTTAAACAAAAACGGATACTCCCAAAGATAATACTGACTATGTAACACCCCTTACCCATATCCTATACTGGAACTGGGCACGAGGCATTACCATACTTAACTTCCACAGTTATACAATTTTTGATTATAAAACTCATTACAAATTAAAAATTTTCCATCCATGTGTCTATCGTCCTTATAATGGACCTACAAGGCCCTGGACATGCTTCTAAAATAAGTTTCGGATCATTTGGAAACTTTTGTGCACTTAAGAAAACTTTTCTTGAACAGGGCCTAACACCCGTGTAGGAGATGACACGCCCGTGTATCATCTCACACGCCCATGTTCGACGCTCGTGGTCGAGACTGACTTGAATCACATGACCTGGATACATGCCCATATGGCTGGCCTATGGTCGTCTCTGATTAATCTAAACGGCCTGGGCACGCCCGTGTGCTTCAACCGTGTGGCGGTTCAAACTCTAATTTCAAGATGCAGACTTCACACGGCTTGGGCACACGCCCATGAACTGGCCGTATGTTGCACACAGACTAGACACACGCCTGTGTGCCTACCCATGTGGACAAAAACAAGGCTATTTGCCAAGCTTTCTGCACCCCTCTAGCTCACAACTCATGAATCCATTCAACATATCAATAAACAACTCATAATTGCAATATGAATTTCCATGAATAATTTCATATTTCCATAAGTAATAAGGTGAGCCATCAACTATGGTAATGTACAATATAACTAACCTGATAAAGGCCATCACAAATAACAAAATAACATAACTAGTCTAGACCCTATACATGCCATATACAAAATCACTAAGTTTAGATATACCGAGGTGAGCTGATAGTGTGGGCGATCTTCTGGTTATCCACGTATTCCGTCTCGGCTCTTAAACTCTATAAAACAAGGGAAAAGAGAAGGGAAGTAAGCTTAAAGCTTAGTAAGTTTACATGTAAACAATATAACATTTTAGTATATGCTAAACAATCATATAGCAATACATACTATACAAGAAACAGTCCACATTCATAATCATGCTTACTCATTCCTTCCATTTCCATATTCTAACCATGTCACAAGATCAATGTATACATTCATTAGCGTAACTCCCTACAGTTAGCACCACAATATCATATAATATAACACATCACAATCTATCGATCAACTACTCAAGATCAATTTCTCAGTGGTTTCGCACTTAGCCCACCATCAAATTTATTTGGGGTGGTATCACACATAGCCCACCACGAGGTTAATTATAGTGGTATTACACATAGCCCACCAAGAGGATAATTACGGTGGTATCGTACATAACCCACCAAATGCTAAATAGACGATGGTATCACATATTCCATCGTAATTAAGTATTAAGGTCGTATCGCACATAGCCTACCATTAAGAATTGATATAACACACTTACATATCCATACTATTGTTCATCCTAGAATTATTCAATAACTACCATATCAAGTCCACTTGGATCATACATGTTCACAATTGTGTTATACACTAGTTAACAACAACAATATATATAAAATACATTGTTTACACATAAACTTACCTCGGTGCAAAACGTGTTAACTAACGGTTTAATCCGTCACCTTGCCTTTTCCACGGTCAAGGTTGGTTCCGAGCTCTTCTTGATCTATAACAATGAAATTCATTCATTTAGATCATTCTTTCAAATTCTACACTTAGGCAAAAATAACCAATTTGCCCTTATACTATGGCAAAATTACGATTTTGCCCCTAGGCTCGTAAACCATTTTTCAACACATTTTCTCAACAAAAAAGCCTGGCTAAACATTTATTCTCTTCTAATTACTCACCATTCCAACCATTTCATGCATTTATGACACAAATTTATTCTTTACATTTAAGTCCTATTTAGGTGTTTTCATGCTAACACCGTTCACAAAAGTTGATTCTCATCTTCCTAACATTCAATTTCTTCCATAAAAACTCAGCTAACAACATAACCATTCTCATGGAAAGTCCCTATATTTTCAACCATAGCACAAATTAGTCCCCTCATTAGCTAGCTTAAACTTTGGGGACTCCAAAAGTGCAAAAATCATTAAGAAAAACTTCAAAAATTACTTACTTGTAAGAATGAGATGTAGCTGAAATTTTTAAGCTTTCAAACCCTTAAACTTGCTAAAATTTTTGATAGTAGAGGGGGAGATGAATAGTGAAAGATGATAGGTTCCTTTAGTTATTTTATTTTATCATGTTTTAGTCAATTAGTCACCAACTATCACCTAATTTGACTAAAATTAATGCTTTTGTTTCCTATGCACCCTATGGCCAGCCATTTCACTCAAAAATGACCCAAATCATTTTAAAATCCTCTAAATTACATTCTATAGCTATTAGGTACCCCTACCTTATAAAATAGAACTTTCGCATCTTATGCGATTTAGTTCTTTTTCACAATTAAGCATGCTATTGCTAAAATTAAAGCACCAAAATTTCTACATAGCTATATTTTAATGCTATAACACATAAAATAATATCAAAATAATCTTCCTTATCCTCGGTTTAGTGGTCCCGAAACCACTGTTTTGACTAGCCCCTAAATCGGGCTGTTACAACTCTCCCCTCATTTAGAGATTTTCGCCCTCGAAAATCTTACCGATAAAGAGGTTTAGATATTGCTCTCTCATGGCTTCTTCCGGTTCCCACGCAGCTTCTTCTACACCATGTTTTTGCCATAACACTTTTACTAAAGCTATGTCCTTGTTTCTTAACTGTTTCACCTCTCGAGCCAAGATTTTAATTGGCTCCTTCTCATATTTCATATCCGGTCGTATCTCAATTTCTGTTGGAGGAATCACATGCGAAGGATCGGAGCGATATTGTCTTAACATCGATACATGGAACCCATTGTGAATTTTCTCTAATTCTACTTGTAAAGCCAATCGATATGCCACTAGCCCAATCTTTTCGGTAATCTCATACGGCCCTATGAACCGCGAACTCAATTTCCCTTTTTGACCAAATCTCAATATTTTCTTCTACGGCGATACTTTTAGAAATACCTTGTCGCCCACTTTAAACTCGATTTCCTTTCTTTTTAAATCCGCATACGACTTTTGTCAGTCTGAAGCAGCTTTTAGACTATCCCGGATTACTTTTACCTTTTCCTCGGTCTCTTTAACCAGGTCGACCCCATGGATCTGCTTCTCACTAAGCTCAGTCCAATACAAAGGAGTCCGACACTTACGACCATTTAAGGCTTCATACAGTGCCATTCGTATACTCGACTGATAACTATTATTGTAAGGAAATTTGACCAAGGGTAGCTATCTCTCCCAACTACCGTCGAACTCTAACATAGAGCACCGGAGCATATCTTCAAGAACTTGGATTACTCTCTTATATTGACCTTCAGTTTGAGGATGGAATATAGTACTAAAACTTAACCTTGTACCTAAGGCCTCTTGTAACTTCTTCCAAAACCTCGAGGTAAATCTCGGATCTCTATCTGAGATAATAGATATAGGTACTCCGTGTAATCTTACCACTTCCGCAACATGCAACTCGGCTAACTTATCCAGTGAATAATCAACATACACCGGTATAAAGTGAGCCGACTTCGTTAATCTATCCATGATAACCCACACAAGATCTTTCTTTTTCGGAGTCATAGGTAACCCCGTCACAAAATCCATGGTGATCTGATCCCACTTCCACTTGGGAACCATCACTGCCTGAAGCAATCTCAAAGGTACTTGATGCTCAGCCTTCACTTGTTGACAAATTAGATATCTTGTTACAAACTCAGAGATGTCCTTTTTCATTCCCGGCCACCAATAAAAATTTTTCAGATCATTGTACATTTTCGTACTGCTTGGATGTACTGACATGTAACTACTATGGGCTTCATTCAATATCTTCCAAATCAACTCACCATCCTTAGGAGCACAAATCTTGTCATGGAACATTAAACAACCATCCGAGCTCACCCGGAATTCAGAATTATTCTCCGATTCGCACTTAGCTTTCTTAGCTTGCAGCTCATTATCATTCTTTTGAGCTTCACATATCTATTGAACAAATAGTGGCCTAGCCCTCAACTCGACTAATACAGCACCATTATCAGAAAATGTTAAGTTTGTGCTCATAGCTCTCAAAGCACACAAGGATTTCCTACTCAGGGCATCCACAACCACATTTGCTTTCCCCGGATGGTAATCAATTGCTAGCTCACAGTCCTTTAATAACTCAAGCCACCACCGTTGTCGCAAATTCAAATCCTTTTGATCCATCAAGTACTTCAAGCTCTTATGGCCTGTGAAGATTCGACACTTCTCACCATACAAATAATGTTGCCAAAATTTTAACGTGAAAACAATCGCGGCCAACTCTAAGTCATGAGTAGGATAATTCTTCTCATGTGGTTTTAACTGCCTCGAGGCGTAAGCGTTTATCTTACCCTCTTGCATCAACACACAATCGAGACCTTTCAACGATACGTCACTGTATACCACAAACTCTTTGCCCGACTCAGGTTGCACTAAAATTGGTGCCTCAGTCAACAATGTTTTCAATCTCTCGAAACTCTTTGACACTTTTCACTCCATTCAAACTTAACATCTTTGTGCAACAGTTTTGTTATCGGGGTGGCAACCATGGAGAATTCTTTCACAAACCGTCTATAGTACCCCGATAAACCCAAAAAGCTTCTGACTTCTGACACGTTCCTCGGTGGTTTCCACTCCAAAATAGCTGAGATTTTTCCAGGATCAACTCTAATACCATCACCTGACACAATGTGTCCTACAAATCCAACCTCTCAGAGCCAAAACTCACTTTTACTAAATTTAGCATACAACTGCTTGTGTCTTAAAGTCTGTAAGACAGTTCTCAGATGCTTCGCATGTTCACTCTCATCTCGAGAATAAATCAGTATGTCATCGATGAAGACAACCACAAACTTGTCCAAGTACGGTCGAAAGACACGGTTCATTAAGTCCATAAAAATCGCAGGAGCATTCGTTAAACCGAACGGCATGACCAGAAACTCATAATGGCCATACGTTGTCCGGAATGCTACTTTCGACACATCTTTCTGCTTAACCCTCAACTGGTAATAACCGAACCTCAGGTCAATCTTGGAGAACACCGTAGCTCCCTTTAATTGATCAAATAGATCATCTATCCTGGGTAAAAGACACTTGTTTTTCACAGTCACTTTGTTAAGCTGTCTTAGTCTATACACAATCTCATCAACCCATCCTTATTCTTTACAAAAAGTACCGGAGCACCGCATGGTGACTAGCTCGGTCTTGCAAAACCCTTGTCCGTTAATTCTTGCAACTGAATCTTCAGTTTTTTCAACTCTAGTGGAGCCATTTTATACGGAGCAACCAAAATAGGTGCCGTTCCCGGAATTAACTCAACTCCAAACTCGACCTCTCTAACTGGAGGTAGTCCGGGTAACTCTTCTAGGAATACATTCGAATACTCACATACAACCGGCACTGTTTCAATCTTTACTTCAGACTCTTGAGTATTTAACACGAAAGCGAGATAAGATTCACTAAAACACTATGGGTAGCCAACCAATCCATACCAAGAATCAAATCAGATTCATCAAACGGCAACAACATAAGGTTTGCCGGAAAATAATGACCCCTAATTATCAAAGGACAGTTCCTACACACCTTATCAACTAACACATGTTTACCTAACGGGTTTGACACTTTTACCACAAATTTTGTAGATTCAACAATCATACCCAAACTAGATACCAATCTCATACAAATATAAGAATGAGTTGACCCTAGGTCAATCAAAGTAATGACAAAGGTGTCATGAAGAGAAAATGTACCCGTTATTACATCTGGCAATGATGCCTCTTCTCGAGCATGAATAGCATAAGTCCTTGCTGGCGCTCGACCCTCTGGCCTCATAGTAGAGTCTCGTGATGCACCTCTACCACTAGTCCCACCTCCCGGGTTCTTTTGTGGCCTACCTCTAGAGGATACACTGCCTGATCTTATTTCTTACTTCCTCTCTTTATCATCCCTCTCAGGTCAATTTCGGATGAAATGGTCGGGGGAACCACAGTCATAACAATTCCGATAGTTTCCCCAACACTCCCTAGTGTGGTGTCTACCACAACTTGGGCATTCTGGTTTGGGCTTGGGATTGCCTACACTTGCCATCGAGGCGGCTTGAACTCTTGTACCCGAGTACGTATTGCCTCACTCTCTTTGCGAAAACCCCACTGATGCAGTCATCTGAGGGTTCACTTCCTTGGACCTCTTCAATTGAACTTGGTAGAATTTGCTCATCGGCCTTTTCCTTGCATCCCGGGCCTCACTCACAGCCTTCCTCTTTTCCTTGCTCAATTCTTCGGCCTTACTGGCCCTATCCACGAATACCATAAATTTTTTTAGTTCTAAAATCCCGACTAAAAGTCTGACATCCTCATTTAGCCCATCTTCAAACCTCTTGCGTAAAATAGCTTCAGTTGACACACATTCTTGCGCGTACTTACTGAGCCTAACAAATTCACACTCATATTCTGCCACAGTCATTTTTCCTTGCTTTAGCTCAAGAAATTCCTTCTGTTTCTGGCCTATAAACCTCTTTCTTATATACTTCTTTCGAAACTCTTCCAAAAAGGAGTCCCACGTTACTCTCTCCTTAGGAACCACCGATGTCAACATTTTCCACCAGTGGTACGCCGAGTCTCTTAGCAAGGACACTCTCCTCAGCTGTACAAGAGAGTTCATCAAATACTCTCATTGAGTTTTCAAGCCAAAACTCTGCCCTCTCAGGGATATCATCTATATTAGCTCGAAAAACCTCAGCCCCTTACTTCCAAATTTTGTCTACTGGGGGCTTAGCTATCCTCACTACTTCTATACCTTGGGGAGTCACAAGAACTGACTGGGGTATAAGAGGAGGTGGAGGAGGTTGAGCGTTAGGGTTCACTCGCACATACTTCGTGTACCAGTTACTTATCATTTAGAGAAAGGCTTCTCGAGCCTCTTCTCCCTGACCCCTAGTCTCGAGTCCACTCTGCACAGGTGCGGTCCCTTGCGCGGGAGCTGGCGTATTACTAGCTGCGTCATCAGTAGTTGGTTGATTGGGATCCATATACTACATAAAAATAGAGTTTAGAATCATTAGAAGCCACCACACTATCATTATACACTTATGGCATGTATAGTTAGACTCTTACACACGGTATGGTAGTTCGAGAACCGACTAAACCATAGCTCTGAAACCACTAAATATAACAACCCTTACCTGTATTCTATACCGAAACCGGGCACGAGGCATTACCATACTTAACTCGCACAGTTATACAACTTTTGATTATAAAACTCATTACAAATTAAAACTTTTCCATCCATGTGTCTATCGTCCTTATAATGGACCTACGAGGCCCTAGACATGCTTCTAAAAAAAGTTTCGGATCATTTGGAAACTTTTGTGCACTTAAGAAAACGTTTCCTGAACAGGGGCTACACGCCCGTGAGGGAGATGACACGCCCATGTATCGTATCACAGACTCGTGTTCGACACCCGTGGTCAACACTGACTTAAATCACACGTCCTGGACACACGCCCATATGGTTGGCCCATGGTCGTCACTGATTAATCTACACGACCTGGGCACGCCCGAGTGCTTCAACCGTGTGGCAACTCAAACTCTAATTTTAAGATGCAGACTTCACACGACCTGGGCATACGCCCATGAACTGGCCATATATCACACACGGACTAGACACACGCCTGTTTGCCTACCCATGTAGACAAAAACAAGGCTATTTGCCAAGCTTTCTGCACCCCTCTAGCTCACAACTCATGAATCCATTCAACATATCAATAAATAACTCATAATTGCAATATGAACTTCCATGAATAGTTTCATATTTTCATAAGTAATAAGGTGAGCCATCAACAATGGCAATGTACAATATAACTAACTTGATAAGGGCCATCACACTTTTGGCCAAAATAACAAAATAACCTAACTAGTCTAGCCCCTATACATGCCATATACAAAATCAGTAAGTCTAGATATATCGAGGTGAATAGTGTGGGCGATCTTCTGGTTATCCACGTATTCTGGCTCGGCTTTTAAACTCTATAAAATAAGGGAAAAGAGAAGGGGAGTAAGCTTAAAGCTTAGTAAGTTTACATGTAAACAATATAACATTTTAGTATATGCTAAACAATTATATAGCAATACATACTATACATGCTTACTTATTCTTTCCATTTCCACATTCCAGCCATGTCACAAGATCAATGTATACATTCATTAGCATAACTCCCTACACTTAGCACCACAATATCACATAATATAACACATCACAATCTATCGATCAACTACTCAAGATCAATTTCTCAGTGGTTTCGCACTTAGCCCACCATCAAATTTATTTGTGGTGGTATCGCACATAGCCCACCACGAGGTTAATTACGGTGGTATCACACATAGCCCACCAAATGATAAATAGACAATGGTATCGCACATAGTCCATCGTAATTAAGTATTAAGGTGGTATCGCACATAGCCTACTATTAAGAATTGATATAACACACTTACATATCCATACTATCATTCATCCTAGAATTATTCAATAACTACCATATCAAGTCCACTTGGATCATACATGTTCACAATTGTGTTATACACTAGTTAAAAACAATAATATATATAAAATACATTGTTTACACATAAACTTACCTCAGTACAAAACGTGTTAACTAACGATTTAATCCGTCACCTTGCCTTTTCCATGGTCAAGGTTGATTCCAAGCTGTTCTTGATCTATAACAATGAAATTCATTTATTTAGATCATTATATGATCATAATACATCAAATTCTACACTTAGGTAAAAATAACCATTTTGCCCTTGTACTATGGCAAAATTACGATTTTTTCCCTAGGCTCGTAAACCATTTTTCAACACATTTTCTTAACAAACAAGCCTAGCTGAACATTTATTCTCTTACAACTACTCACCATTCCAACCATTTCATGCATTTATGACACAAATTTATTCTTTGCATTCAAGTCCTATTTAGGTGTTTTCATGTTAACACCTTTCACAAAAGTTGATTCTCATCTTCCTAGCATTCATTTTCTTCCATAAAAACTCAGCTAACAACATAACCATTCTCATGGCAAGTCCCTATACTTTCAACCATATCACAAGTTAGTCCCCTCATTAGCTAGCTTAAGCTTTGGGGACTCCAAAAGTATAAAAATTATTAAAAAAAACCTCAAAAATTACTTACTTGCAAGAATAAGATGTAGCTGAAATTTTCAAGCTTTCAAACCCTTAAACTTGCTGAAATTTTTGGTAGTAGAGGGGGAGATGAATAGTGAAAGATGACAGCTTCCTTTAGTCATCTTATTTTATCATATTTTAGTTAATTAGTCACCAACTATCACCTAATTTGAATAAAATTAATGCTTTTGTTCCCTATGCACCCTTTTGTTGGCCATTACACTCCAAAATGGCCCAATTGCATTTTAAAATCCTCCAAATTACATTCTATAGCTATTAGGTACCCCTACCTTATAAAATAGAACTTTCGCATCTTATGCGATTTAGTTCTTTTTCACTATTAAGCATGCTATTGCTAAAATTAAAGCACCAAAATTTCTACATAGCCATATTTTAATGCTATAACACATAAAATAATATCAAAATAATTTTCCTTATCCTCGGTTTAGTGGTCCCGAAACCACTGTTCCAGCTAGCTCTTAAATCGGGCTATTACAAACTATCATGAAGGAATTTTTCCTTTGTTGGTATGTCATTTCTCGAGGAATTATTTCACATGCAAGATAATTGGAAAAATCAGCAAACCAGGGTATTTCATGAATTTGATTTACCTCAAATAATTGTTCATCTGGGAAATTCTCATTGATATGCACACATGATTGAGTTACCTTATCTTGCTCCAACCTCGACAGATGATCATCTATTTGATTTTCAACATCTTTTCTGTCTTGGATCTTAAGGTCAAATTCTTGGAGTAAAAGTATCCAACGAATTAGCCTTGGTTTTGCATCTTTCTTCGTGAGTAAGTATTTAATGGACGCATGGTCAGTAAATACTATAACTTTGGTACCAATAAGATATGAACGAAATTTGTCAAAAGCAAAAACTATAGCAATGAGTTCCTTTTCGATTACCATATAACTGAGTTAGGCTCCTGTCAAAGTTCTACTTGCATAGTAAATAGGGTGAAACACTTTGTTTCTTCTTTGACCCATCACAGCTCCAACGGCATAGTCACTTGCATCGCACATTAACTCAATAGGTTAGTTCTAATCAAGTGTAACGATTATTGGGGCTGAGATTAATCGCTTCTTTAGATCTTCAAAAGCTTCCAAACATGCTTTGTTGAAATCAAATACTATATCTTTCTATAACAACAAACACAATAGTTTAGAAATTTTTGAGAAATCTTGATAAGCCTTCGGTAAAAACCAACATGGCCTATGAAACTTCTGACTCCTTTCACATTCACTGGGGCCGATAATCTTTCAATTACGTCCACCTTTGCTTTATCGACTTCAATTCCTTTCTTTGAGATCTTATGACCTAAGATAATCCCTTCCTTGGCCATAAAATGACATTTTTTCCCAATTAAGGACAAGATTCGTCTCTTCGCATCTCTTCAGTACCTTAGCCAAATTACTCAAGCATATATCATAAGTGTTACCAAAAATAGAAAAATAATCCATGAAAACCTCAAAAATTTTTCAAGCATATCATTAAATATTGCCATCATGCATCGTTGAAAAGTTGTAGGTGCATTGCATAAACCAAAAGGCATTCGCCTAAAAGCAAACGTGTCGTATGGACAAGTAAAGGTTGTTTTATGTTGGTCCTCTAGGGCTACAACTATTTGGTTATATCTCGAATAGCCATCTAAAAAATAATAGAATTCAGTACCTACCAGTTGATCTAACATCTAATCCATAAAAGGTAACAAAAAATGGTCCTTCCGAGTGGCTTTGTTCAGCTTTCTGTAATCAATATAGATTCTCCAATCGGTAATAGTTCTTGTTGGAATTAAGTCGTTACGCTCATTTTTAAAATCGTGATTCCACCTTTCTTCAATACACATTGCACCAGACTTACCCACGAACTATCTAAAATAGGATAGATGATTCCTGCATCTAACCATTTGATCACTTCCTTTCTCACAACTTCTTTCATAATAGGATTGAGCCTCATTTTCCTATCAATTCGAGCTCTTTCACCTTCTTCTAAAATGATTTTATGCATGCAAAAAGAAGGGCTTATACCTCGAATATCAGCTATGGTCCAGCCAATTACTTTCTTAAATTTCTTTAGAACAGCAATTAGTTGCTCCTCTTGATCTTTCGTTAGTTATGCTGAAATAATCACAGGCAAAGTAGAACAGTCACCTCAATAAACATATTTCAAATGGGAAGGAAGTACCTTTAGTTTGAGTTTAGGTGGTTCTTCAGTTGACAACTTGGGTTGTACAAATTCTCTGACTTCCAACTCCAACGGTTCAAACCGTGTGAATTGAATAAAATTTCTCGAATTGGATTCCATCAAAGCCATGTTTTCTTCACCTTCTTCATCCTCCAAAGGATCAAGATATAAGGCTTTCTCCAATGGATCTTCTTCAAAATTATTTTCCATGGAAACCAAGGTTTCTATCTCTTCCATAACTGAACACTCTTCTACCGGATCGAGAAATTTCATCTCTTTAAGAATGTTAAAGGTTACCTGATCATCTTGAACACCCATGGTGAGTTAACCTTTTTGCACATCAATTAACGTTCTTCCCATGGCTAAGAAATGTCTCCCAAGGATGATATGCACTTCTTTATCTGCTTCAAAATCTAAGACAATGAAATCAATAGGAAAAATAAATTTATTGACTCTTACCAAAACATCCTCAATCTTTCCCTCGATATATTCTAAAGTTTGATCCACTGGCTGAAGCGTCATAGTTGTAGGTCTTACTTCACCTATCCCTAGCATTTTGAAAATAGAATTAGGCATCAAGTTGATACTTGCTCCTAAATCACACAAAGCTTTACCACACTAAGATTCACCAATGTTATAGGGTATAGTATAACTTCATGTGTCTTTCAATTCGGTGGCAGTTTGTTCTGCAGGAACACACTGCACTCCTTTGTCAAGGAAACTGTCTCATACTCACTCAGTCATTTTTTCTTGGACAATATATCCTTCATAAACTTCACATAATTTGGCATTTGTTCTAAAGCCTCCAACAATGGAATGTTGATGTGTAACTGCTTCAGAACATCCAAAAACTTCTTGAATTGCACCTCTTGTTTCTGCTTATGTTACTGCAATCTTTGCAGATATGGAGGTGATGGAACTTTCTGTTGAATCAGATAACTCTTCTGGGTAGGTAAATCTGCATCCAAAGGAGATGTTAAAGTATCTGAATTCACTAAGTTATGTTTTACCTGGTCAGACTTTGTAAATTCTGACTCTTTTGGTGTAGGAATTTCAACAGCTGGTTGATTCTTCTCAATGGGCTTATCTTCAACATCAATCAATCGAGGTTCTAGAATCTTACCACTTCGTAATGCCACAGCCTTGATATGTTCTTTACCCAAATTTCTTAAATTCTTAGTATCGCTCGGAAGGGTTACTTAAGATCTATTATGAAGCTCCGTAGCTAATTGACCCATTTGGTTTTCCAAATTTTTCTATGTTGCTGCTTGGCTTTGTATCAAAGCATCATTCTTTGCCATGTACACTTTCAACAGGTTCTCCAAACTATTTGATGCCTCAGCTTGAGGTGGTTTTGGAGCTTACTGATTAAACCCTTGAGATTGGTTGGGTCTATGCTACAAAAAGTTATTGTTCAGTCTATTTCCTTGGTTGCTCCAAGAAAGGTTAGGATGATTACGCCATGAAGGATTATAGATGTTGGACTGGGGTCCTTGTCCACTCCTATTTTGATGTTGGTTCCCCACATAGTACACTGACTCGGGATTTGATGGATAATTCTCAAAAAAATGACCTTTCCCACAGTACACATAATAAACTATTTCAAACGGACTTGGTGGCTGAGCTGCAAAATTATTAGCACTATTAGTAGTAAATTGTTTTAACATAGAGGAAATAGACAATACCTAAGTTGATAACGAAGTGAGGGCGTCAACTTCATGAACTCTGACTACACGTCTTTCTGAAGCTATTCGATTTCCTGGCCATTGATAGTTATTACTCGCGATCCTCTCGATGATCTCATAAGCCTCATTATAAGACTTAGACAAATTGCCCCATTCGTAGAAGCATCTACCATCAATCTTGTATGTGTATTGAGACCATTATAAAATGTCTTCAACTAGATACAATAAGGAATCCCAATGATAAGGACACTTATGAAGTAACTCATTGAATCACTCCCAAGCCTCATACAAAGACTCGTCAGCCAATTGTTGGAAAGTTGTGATCTCGTTCCTCAACTTAACGTTTTTGTTAGGCGGGAAATACTTAACCAAAAATCTCTCTGCTAATTCTTGCCATGTAGATATGGAATTTGGTGGAAATGAAGCCATGCTCGTGCTCGATCTCGCAACGAATACAAAAATAACTTTAACCTCAATGCATCTTTAGTCACACCGGCTATCTTGAATGAATCACTCACCTCAATAAACAATCGAAGGTGGAGATGTGGATCTTCCGTGGGCATACCACTGAATTGGCCCACCATTTGTTGCATTTGAAACATAACTGGTTTCAATTGAAATTAGGTTGCCTCAATATCTGGCCTACTAATTCCTGGATTTAAACCACTAAAAATTGGCACAACATATTGTCTAATGCATCAATCTCTATCATCGGCAATGATGATGGTATTTCGTACACGATCGGCTTCATTACCTTGGTCTTGATTCTGATTTCCAAGGTCCATCTCGACTTGTCTTTGAGTTGTTCATTCACGTCTTCTTTGTCTGAAAGTTCACTCGGTTTCAAGGTCTACAGGGAGTAAATCGATAATCCGATCTATGCTCATAAACACCTCAAAAGAAAATAAAAAAATTAAAAAGAATAAGTTAGTAATGTTAGAAATAAACCAAATTGGAAGTAAATAATTTCACGAAAAAAATGACTATGGTAACAGTTAAAAGTCCCCGGCTGCGGTGCCAAAAACTTGTAACGCTTAGGTTTGTGCAAGTGTACACATTTGTTATCAAGTAATAAGTAAGTATTGAGTTATCATCTCTACAGGGATTGTATTTGTGCTAAGTCACTTAATTTGTAAAATTATATTAACAATTTGGTAAATAAAAACACAATATAGTTGAGAAGTGGTGATTAAAATATATTAAACTAAATGCAATGATCCCTAATGCAAATTATCCTAAGTATGCAAACTATATGAACGAAATAGATTTTAGTAAAATTAAACACAACTTGCAACAATTATAACATAAATAAACTAGGACAATTACTTTCATTAAACTCAGTTTATTATCAACATGCTTAATAATATTCAAAAAAAACATTCCATGGCAACTCAATCTTTCATGAGTTTGGAAACCACATTAGGTCCTTTTGGAATCTTCTACTTAGTAAATACGCATTTTACAGATCCTTAGTTACTAAGGGTTTCTTAGCATTCGTGTGAGGTAACAGGGACGTGTCAGGTTTGAAACAATTTAATCACACAAATCTAAAAACTATGCAGATAATAGAGCTTGGTCAGAGTTGTTATGCAACCTACAATTTAATCGGGTCAGGATCTATATTGAGCATGCATATTTCAATTATGTGTCCATTAGCCATCGTCTGGTCAGGATTGCTTAGCTAATCAAGTTCCTTTCAATCACATATGAACAAAATATATACTTGATTTTAATTGAAAACATGATCGATTAAGGCACAAACATTATAAGCTTGAATCAAATAAATATTATTTAATCAAAGCAATCATCCTAGCTTAAATAAAATTAAGTAACATTGTTGTAAACAAGAAAAAAGAACACATAGCAAACATCTTTAGATTAAATTAAAGAAAAGAAAGATTAAACCCAGTTCAGAGTGGTTGTCACCCAAGACTCTGACTGACGAGGCTCCTTCGATCGTTTGCTTTACTCCTTTGCTGATGGCTCTCCAAGGTGGCCGACCAAGGGTTCTTTAAGAGACTTAATTGCTAAAATCTCTATGAATAGATGATGCTAGGCATGGGAATGGAAAAGGCTAAGAGAATTTGGAGAGAAGAGAGAATGATGAATGATGAGAATGAATAAGGAATGATTGAGGGATGATGAATGAGGGAATGAGACGGTCTTATTTATAGGTGAGGAGAGAGGGATAGTTTGCTAAAAATAGTGGATGTTAACCTCTTCAAATCTCCTCAAATTGTGGCTGGCAATGCTTAGTGGCTTTTGACTTGATTTTTTCTTGATTTTTAAACAATTTTAGATGCCAAACAACTCAGGACTGAGACTCGGTCAATCGTAAATCTTCGGGCAAATCTCTAGCTTATTCAACACTGCAAGGACCTTGTGTAATTAAACCAAAGAATGGTTTAAACGAACAGCCATGTGTAGCCAAATATTGGGTTGACTTTGTCTCTAATTTGGATAGTTTTATAATTCAGCAAAGCTATCAGACCTGTCCAGAATAAATCAACAAGTTAGAAGACCAAAGAATAAAATTTATCCAATTTAATTAATTAATTAAAACCCAAATTATTAATGAAATATTTTAAAATTAATTATTAAATATAATTTTATATGTTATTATTTAATTTAATTATGCATGGCCCACCTTATGTCTTAAAAAATATAATATATTCAAATTAATATAAAATAAGCCATTTATTGCATGAAAACTATATAATAAAGCATAAAATCACATTGTAATAATTTCTATGTCCTAATTCAATATTTTCACATATCTCATTAATTTATTAAACAATACTTAGTTTTAACAATGGATTTAAGTAAAAAGGTGATAAATTACATTGGAAAAGTCCTATATATTTTTACGTTTACATGTATAGTCTTTACGAAAGCAATTCATCAACTGCTTTGTCCAATGACCTCGTCATGTGTATGTTACCCTCATATGATATCCCTGGTTCTTTTGAGTTAAATCTGTCCATTCAATACAATCCTATTTTATCTCATTGGCACCATTGTGTCTTCTTAGTGATTAATATGACCACTGTCAACAAATGACTATGATAAATTGCTTGTTTAAGAACAAGCAACCTGTGGCCAAAATTTCAATTTATCAATCTACACAATGCCAATGAGAGGATAATGTTAACTCTTTAATTGAACTATGAATTAATGTATTTCTAGTAAAACCATATCATACACAAGTCAATACCCAACCTATCGGCTATGGGCTCGATAATTTGTAGAGCATAATCCTTCACTTTCATCAAAGTACATGAGTTACATATGCATGGTTAGTGACTAATTTAGGATTTAGGTAAATCACACCATGAACTTAATTTACAAACGTATTCAAAATTAATTAAACTTGGTTCCAGTAAAATGTATCATTCTTCCAATGAGTACATCTATGTTTATATCCGTAGAGCAACTGCTCTGATAGCCAAAACTAGTCATCTCCCAAATTGGAATTCTAGACGACATATTATCCTTCAAAATATTAGAATCAAATTCTCAATTTGATTGTTTTATGGGATTATGGACTTGTTTAGATTATATACTAAAGTAAATTGTCTTTTTTACAATGTAAATGTTCTTACAGTGCCACTTATTATCAGTTTGAACTTAGGCAACCAATGAGGTAATACTTGCTTGTCACAATTTTGCTATTCATGCAAAACATGAAAGATAGAAACACAAAAGATATAATAGTGAAATGTGAAATTAACTTTATTTATTCATTCATCATTCAAATACATGGCAAACAATTACATGTTTAGTACAATATGAGCACATTTCCCAACACCAACATACTGAAGAAGTTGTATTCCGATGCTTTGGCAAAGAATGTGATATTCTTTTTGTAACATTCCGGTACCCTAGTCGGAACATTGGTTTCGAAACCACAAATTCGAGTCAGTAAAATATTTTAATATTATTTTCTCTGCCTTTGTTGTGTGATTAAGCATGTGCTAAATTTTCGTAAGTTAATTTGCTCGTCTGTGTGCTTAATTTTGCATAAGGACTCGATTTTGAAAGGTACTAAATTAACATGCTTTACGAAAAGGAATCTATTTGTCATGGCTTATTAAAGGTGGAGTCCTTATGTTGATATTATACCTTTATTCATATTAGTGGACATTTATGTCCATATTATGCATGATTTTTATAAGCATTAATAATAGTTATTTTGGTAAATTGAGAAATATGATAAATTAGATAAAATGAAAGTTAAAATGTCATCATCTTCCATGCTTCACCACCGAAAATAGAAACAAAAGAATAAGGGTTTAAAGCTTTCAAACATTCGGCCATGAATGTTCTTTGATTAAGGTATGGTTTTTGATCGAATTTTGATAATTTTTACGTTTTCGTAATCGTTGCTTTGAGAGCTACAAAACCCATGTATTAATTTTGAAAATTGATGATGTTTGTGAAATGAGACTTCGATGAACTCATATGTTTTATGATGAATTATGCTATAAAATGAAAGATATATGTTGTATGAACATGTTTTGTTCTTGAATTTTTGATGAATTTAGCTGAATAGGGCTAAATTGAGAAAAATGATAAATTGAGGGACTAAGTTGTATAATAAATGAAATATGTGGACTTAGATGAGCATGACTAAAATTCAGCTATGCATGGGTATCATGAGATTTTGTGTATTTTGTGTTAGAAGGACTAAATTGTCCAAATGTGAAAATGTGAGGGCTAATTTGCAAATAGCCCTAAATGTGTGTTCATGGATTGAATTGAATGAATTATTGAATAAAAGAGTTAATTTTGAATATGCATAGATCAAGAGCCGAAGAAATCGGACTTAGATCGCGGGAAAGCGAAAGTAGCCGAATAGTCATTTCCGTTCAGTTAAATCGAATCCGAGGTAAGACATTATGCAGATAAACATATTTGTATTGAATTGTGTAGGTCCTTATAGCTATTGAATACGATGAATGACTACGAAATGATGTGCACATGATCTTCGAGGTAAGAACAACATAGTAGCAATGTCCGATAAGTCCCGTATGAACCTGGGAATGGATAGGATTAGCTATGTCATGACATAGGTATTTGTTTTGTTTTATCATGTAAGACCACGTCTGGGACGTTGGTATTGATTCGAGATTTCGTGTAAGACCACGTCTGGGACATTGGCATCGATATGATCTTTACATGGAAGACCATGTCTAGGACGTTGGCATCGATATGATCTTTACGTGTAAGACCATGTCTGGGACATCAGCATCGTATTAATTCGTGTAAGACCCTGTCAAGGACAGTGGCATCGACATCTGATTACTTGTAAGACCACATCTAGGATGTTGGCATTGGGTGACCATTCTGAGTATTCAGTATATCCTATTAAATTTCGAATGGTTCAACGGGCAAATTTCGAGCTATGAGCAATTACGTGAATGTATATTCGTGTCAGGTATGTTTGGTATGCACACTAAGTGTGTATAAAAGGTAAGTACCTATATGAATTTGCTTTGACGGAATGTATGGTTGAACATGAGATTATGAATGAGATACAAGAATGGATATGAATAAGCTAAGTATATATGTCATTTATGAAATGAAATATGTGGTAAGCTTTGTGTGAGTAAATATGCCAAAGCATATGAAATGTAATGGCTATGAGATATATAAGTACCAATGATACAATTTGGTTATATGCATTGTATATTAAGTTTATTTGTATATGACTTACTAAGCTTTTGGAAAGCTTACTCTGTGTGTACGTTTTCTCTGTTTATAGATCGTCAAAGCTACTGAAGGCTCGGGGACCGACGAGGATCGTCGTCACACTACTCAACTTGTTTTGGTACATTTTGGAAATGTATATAGCTAGATATGGCATGTATAGGCTAGTTATTTGTTTATGAATATGAAGTGAACTTAGCCATGTGATTTGGCTAGTTATGTGTTGGCAATATGTATTAATGAATATGATATGTGATGTATATTTTGGTTAAGTTCAAGGTAAGTATTTGAATGAATTATGTTTGTGTTTACATGAGTTTTAGTCTTGTAAATTGGCTAGGTTGAAATTGGATTTTATATGTAGTGATTGGATATTTATTTTGATATGTTCTTAGTTGTCAAATGTGCATGAGAGGTAATGGTAATCTGCTTGTAGGGTATGGCCCTAATGTGGAAGGCAAATCGGCCTTGCAAATGGCCTATTTTGCCACATGGTTGTGGCACACAGGCGTGCCTAGTGACCGTGGGACTAAGCCAGTAGCTAATTAAGAGTATATGGCCTTGGCACATGGACGTGCCTGGTAGCCGTGTGGTGTAGTCAGGATCGACCACGGCCAAAGTGCAAGGGCGTGCTTGGTGGCCGTGGTGCCAAGTGCGAATTGACCACGGCCAAGGTACACGGGCGTGCTTGGTGGTCGTGGAGTTATGAAACACCCCAAACCCGGCCCACGAGCCTTGGCCAGATCTGGTATGTTCCTCAAGTAAACCGGTTAAAAATTATTTTATTACTTTGGAAAAATTTTGTGTGTTTTGAAAGAAAATTAGTTTTTTGGGTTGGGCTTGGGTTGAAAATGAGTTAATTTTATATTAAAAATTCCTTTTTAATTAAGGTGACAAAACACTTGGAGTTTATTTTAAAAATAAATTTACTTGATCCCTAAATAATAATTTGTAAACAAAATAAATAAAAGTAAAAAGAAATAAAGAAATTCAATCATGGCCTTATGGCCTTATTACAACAAATAATTTCCAAATAATTCAAGTTCTTAAAAACTAATAGTTCCATAAAATAAAGACTTCATGTTGAGCATGGCCACCACAAGTTCTGCCGTCCCGGTCCATTACTGTTCATCACCTGAAACATGGTCCCACAACGGGGTGAGTCAAACAGACTCAATGTGTACACGACACTAAATCATAATAGAATTAGGCATACAAGAGTTACACATTCAGAACAATGAATACAAGTTATGATGCATTCCCAAACCCAAACCTAATTGTCCATCCGCTACACACCCCCATACCTGCCAGTCACACCGTGGGGACTACTAAGTCAACCCTCCATCCGCTACACACCATCGAAGGTAGTCGCTGCAGTCGACGTGCTCATCGCCCATATAAAATTTGTGGCATAGCCAGCAGATAATTGTGTCATAAGACACCACATTCAGATAATGTAACCGAAGTTACCACATTCAGATATGGTGACCGAAGTCACCACATTCAGATAATGTAACCGAAGTCACCACATTCAGATAGTGAGACCGAAGTCAGCACATTCACTTCCCCTTTCTCATATGACCCGAATGCCCCATATTATTCATATTATGCATATCATACTTAAATTCACATTCATGTCACTTTTCACATGTTAAATATAACATATTTCGTAATCCTAGTAGGAGTAGGAAACATATCTGAGTACTTAATACCATATCATGGTACTTTAGCCACTTTCATATACTTAATAACACATATATTAATAAACATAGCCATAATACATATTATAAAGTAGTGTGGGGTACACACCTGATTCACTTAGCAAATTCCTTGAGATCTCAAAATCGATCTACCGCTTAGATCCTTAATCCCTACATTTGATTATTCACTTACTATTTTAATAAAAAGCCATTCGACCATAAATCCAAATCCTAGTAGGATTAGTATTCTTAAAATTACCTTGAAATTCTCAAATCCAAAATCTTTGTATCCTCTGTGAAATCCCTATAACTACATGTTAGATCAATTTCTAACATTTATTCACAACAAATAACCCTTAGCCGAATGTTAAATATGACTTACCTTAGATTCTTAAATCCCAAATTCACCGAATAACTAGGAACACGCTGCCTATGGTGTACCTTCTGGAAAAGAACTTCTCCTTCCTTGTAGTTGACACTTAATAAATCCCAAACTTTCCTTCCATGATTCGGCCAAGATCAATAATTGGAATTAGTCCCTAAATTTCGATAAGTCTAAAATATAAAAGAACGGAAACCAAACTTGGATCTTACCCTTATTTGAAGAAATCGATTGCACCTTCACTTCAACTTTCAGAGATTCGGCTATGGCTAAATGATGCTCTTACAACTTTCAGCTTTTAAAGGGATTAGAAAGAAAAGAAAAAGGAAGAATAAAGATGGAGGATTCGGCTAGAACACAAGGTATTTTGGTTTGGCAAAAGCAGAGAAGAGAGAATTTTGCTAGAGAATTTCAAAGAGATGAACAAAAGAGAAAAGGAAGAATGAAGGTTGGCCTCTCTTTTCCTTTTATAGCCGAAATTACTAGGCTAGAGTCCCTTACTTGGCCACCACTCTTCCTTATTTTCCTCCTTATCTCCTTATTTAAAAATTAAAGAATAATCCCTTATTTATCTTTTTAATTATCACCTAAAATAAAAGATAATTCAAAGTCCCTTACTTGGCCACCACTCCTCTATCTGATAACTTTATCCTTTAATTATCATAAATAAAAGAGTTTAATCCAACATTTATCTCTTCAAAATAATCCAATTTAAAAATCCTTTATTTATCACCTTTTTAATCGAATATTTATGAAAAGATAACACCTCCTTTCTAGAAGCATGTGCCGTCTACCTCAGTCTTCTGGAAGCAAAAATAAAATTTCTTTTATTTGCTTCCCATGTGACTCGAACTCAGACCCACTTGCTCATGTAGGTGGCGTCACTTACCTAGGCCTTAAGTGGCATTTCCAGGCCACTTTTCCAAGCCTGTTTGTGTGCCAAATTCTTCCTACTAATTTTCTTAAGGCCACCTTGCCTTAATTTCCTCTTTTTAAGCTTTAAAACTTGACATTTCCTTTCATTTCCAAGTTTCCAAAAATTTTCGTTTGCCTCTTTAAACTTGACATTTCCTTACATTTCCAAGTTTCCAGAAATGTTTACTTTCCTCTTTTGAATCATTTCCACATCATTTCCTTACATTTCCTTACATTTCCATACATTTCCATACATTTCCTTACATTTCCTTACATTTCCAAGACAAGACATTTTCTTACATTTCCTTACATTTCCAAGACAAGGCATTTCCTTACATTTCCTTACATTTCCATACATTTCCTTACATTTCCTTACATTTCCATACATTTCCATACATTTCCTTACATTTCCATACATTTCCATACATTTCCTTACATTTCCTTACATTTCCATACATTTCCTTATTTCTAGAATTCACATAACACATTCATAATTCATAAAACATGCCATTTTACCCCATGGTTCCTTGTGTCATGCTTCACACGGAGTTTCTTTTAAAGCCTCATTTACCTAGCTCCCCTTTTTACTTAAAAACCAATAATTTTCCAAAGCTTTCTTCTTCCATCCTAGAATTCTAAAAACCCTTAATACACTTCCAACACTGCCAAAACCTACTAACTCATGAATTAGGCACGAACGCATAACCCCTAATCTAGGATGTTACAAGTTAAGTCAGATTCGACCATGGGGGAGACATATGGGTGTGTCTAGTAGCCGTGGGAGGCACTCGGCCTGCGCACACGGGCGTGTATCCTTTGAAACTTAAAAAGTTTAAAAATTTTTGAGAATTTCTGTATGTGTTCCAGTTTAGTCTTGACTCTGTTTAAAGCATGTTTTAGGTCTCGGTGACCTATAGAAGGGACACTATGATTGTAAATGATGGTTTAATTTATGAAATTGTCTGATAAAGTTTTGATCTATCAGGTAAAGCCCTTAACCCTAATCTGACGTTAGATACGGGATGGTGGTGTTAATTTGGTCGCTATCAGAGCTACGGTTTAGCCCATTCTCGGACTAACATAGCGTGTCAGAGTCTAGCTAGACATGCCATATATCTGAACTGTGATAATGTGATGAATCCTAACGTGTAAAATGTGATTTTCGTATAGTAATGGATCCTAAAAGAGCCGTAGCTGATGATGTAAAAAGTAATGCGCTGTCTCCTGAGCAAGGGACAGTGCCCTTCGATTCGAGACCGGCTACGAGCGGTCAAGAGGGAGAAGCTAAACAAGCTTTCTTCCAGATGATGAGTGAGTGGTTCACTCAATTTGTTAGAAATAATCCAGCTGTTTCGCAACCTCCACCCCCGCATAATCACCCTCAGACATCTGCTATGCCTCTGACTATGAATCTGAATTGGTTGAATAATCCTTCGGTTGGCAAAATCTGTAAGTATGGGGCTGAATAGTTTAGGCTTACCAGTGATGACGATGCTGAGAAAGCTGAATTTTGGTTAGAAAACACTGTTCAGGTATTCGAAGAAATGTCTTTAACTCCAATTGAAAGTATAAAATGTGTTGTATCCTTGCTCTGAGATGCAGCTTATCAGTAGTGGAAAACCCTAATTTCTGTTGTTCCAAAAGAACGAGTCACGTGGGACTTCTTTCAGATTGAGTTTCGGAAGAAATATATCAGCGAAAGATTCATCGATCAGAAACGGAAGGAATTTCTGGACTTGAAGCAGGGCCATATGTCTGTTACGGAATATGAATGAGAGTTTGGCAGACTGAGTCAATATGCTAGTGAATGTGTATCTACTGAGGCAATAATGTGTAAAAGATTCGAAGGTGGCCTTAATGAAGATATCAATTTGTTAGTCAGGATCTTAGAAATAAAAGAGTTTGTTGTACTTGTTGATCGAGCGTGCAAAGCTGAAACACTTGGGAAAGATAAAAAGAAAGCTGATTATGAAGCTAAAGATGTGAGAAATAGATTTCAGAGTAGATCATTTCAGCCTGTTGCAAAGAAATTTCGGGATGAGCATAGCTATTCAAAGGCTAATGTGGGACAAGCAAATAGAGATCGAGCTAGATCATCGATGAGCTCCAAAACCCCAGCAACTTCAATAGCAAGTGTTGGAAATGTCCGTTCTAAAAGACCCGAGTGTAAGCATTGTAGAAAAAGGAATCCAGGAAGTTGTAGATTGAATGACCGGGCTTACTTCAGATGTGGATCATTAGATCATTTCATTCAAGATTGCCCAGAGTTAGTTGAGCCAAAGACTATTCAAAATCTGAGATCTGATAATGCTTTAATGAGAGGTAGACTTCTGAAAAATGCAAGAAATGATAGTGGAATTCTGAGAACTATAAGAAATACTGTTACGAGATCCGAAGCTAGAGCGCCTGCCAGAGCATATGCTATCCGAGCTCGTGAGGAAGCTTCATCTCCAGATGTTATAACAGGTACATTTACACTCTATGATACTTCTGTGATTGCATTTATAGACCCTGGTTCTACACATTCATATATATGCATGAAATTAGTATTCAGTAAGACTTTACCTGTAGAGTCTACCGAGGTTGTTATAAAAGTATCGAACCCTTTAGGTAAAAGTGTCCTTGTTGACAAAGTATGTACGAACTGCCCATTAATGTTTTGAAATATCTGTTTCCCTACTGATTTGATGTTGTTACCTTTTGATGAATTTGATATAATTCTGGGTATGGGCTGGTTGACATTGCATGATGCGATTGTGAATTGAAAAAGAAAGATAATTAATTTGAAAGGTCAAAATGATGAAATAGTTTGGATTGAGTCTAGTGAATTGAACAAATTGCCTGCAGTGATATCTGTATTGAAAGCTCAAAGTTATATGAAAAGGGATACGAAGCTTATTTTTCTTATGTGATTGATTCGAAAGTATCTGAAAAGAAAATTGAATCAATGCCTGTTGTATGTGAGTATTCTGATGTGCTCCCTGAAGAATTACCGGGTTTGCCTCCGATTCGTGAAGCTGTGTTTGGTATTGATTGTTGCCTGGTACGACACCTATTTCGATAACTCCGTATAGAATGGTACCAATAGAGTTAAAAGAGTTAAAGTCACAGTTGCAAGAGTTAACTGACAGAGGTTTCGCTAGACCTAGTTTCTCACCTTGGGGTGCTCCTGTTCTGTTTGTGAAAAAGAAAGATGGCACAATGAGAATGTACATTGATTATCGTCAGTTGAACAAGGTGACAATAAAGAACAAATATCTGTTGCCTAGGATTGATGATTTACTTGATCAGTTAAAAGGAGCTACTGTGTTTTCAAAGATAGATCGAGATCGGGATATTATCAGTTGAGAGTGAAAGATTTAGACATTCCAAAAACGACTTTTAGAACGAGGTACGGGCATTATGAGTTTTTAGTTATGCCATTTTGACTTACCAATGCTCTTGCTGTTTTTATGGATTTAATGAACAGAATCTTCAGATCGTACCTAGATTGATTTGTGGTGGTGTTTATATATGACATTTTGATTTATTCACGTGATAAGGCAGAACATGCCGAGCATCCGAGAATTGTATTGCAAACTCTGTGAGAAAAGAAATTGTATACGAAATTTAGCAAATGTGAATTCTAGTTGAGTGAAGTCAGTTTTCTAGGACATGTGTGATTAAGCATGTGCTAAATTTCCGTAAGTTAATTTGCTTGTCTATGTGCTTAATTTTGCATAAGGACTCGATTATGAAAGGTGTTAAATTATCATGCTTTATGAAAAGGAATCTATTTGTCATATCTTATTAAGGGTGGAGTCCTTATGTGGATATTAGACATTTATTCATATTAGTGGACATTTATGTCCATATTATGCATGATTTTTATAAGCATTAATAAAGGTTATTTTGGTAAATTGAGAAATATAATATATTAGATAAAATGAAAGTTAAAATGTCATCATCTTCCATGCTTCACCATCGAAAATAGAAACAAAAGAATAAGGGTTTAAAGCTTTCAAACATTCGGCCATGGATGTTCTTTGATTAAGGTATGATTTTTGATCAATTTTTGATAATTTCTATGTTTTTGAGAGCTACAAAACGCATGTATTAATTTTGAGAATTGATGATGTTTGTGAAATGAGACTTTGATGAACTCATATGTTTTATGATGATTTATGTTGTTAAATGAAAGATATATGTTGTATGAACATGTTTTGTTCTTGAAGTTTTGATGAATTTAGCTAAATAGGGCTAAATTGAGCAAAATGATAAATTGAGGTACTAAGTTGTATAATAAATGAAATATGTGGACTTAGATGAGCATGACTAAAATTCGGCTGTGCATGGCTTTCATGAGATTTAGTGTATTTTGTGATTTTGTGTTATAAGGACTAAATTGTCAAAATTTGAAAATGTGAGGGCTAATTTGCAAATAACCCTAAATGTGTGTCCATGGATTGAATTGAACGAATTATTGAATAAAAGAGTTAAATTTGAATATGCATAGATCAAGAGCCGAAGAAATCAAATTTAGATCGCTAGAAAGCGAAAGTAACCGAATAGTTGTTTCCGTTCAATTAAATCGAATCCGATGTAAGTCGTTGTGCAAATAAACATATTTGTCTTGAATTGTGTAGATCAGTATAGCTATTGAATATGATGAATGACTACGAAATGATGTGTATAGGATCTTCGAGATAAGAACGACATAGTAGCAATGTCTGATAAATGTCGTATGATCCTAGGAATGGATAGGATTAGCTATGTCATGACATAGGTATTTGTTTTGTTTTATCATATAAGACCACATCTGGGACGTTGGCATTGATTCGAGATTTTGTGTAAGACCACGTCTGTGACGTTGGCATCGATATGATCTTTACATGTAAGACCACGTCTGAGACATTGGCATCGATATGACCCTTACGTGTAAGACCATGTCTGGCCTATCGGCATCGTATTAATTCATGTAAGACCCTGTCGGGGACAGTGGCATCGACATCTGGTTACTTGTAAGACCACGTCTGTGATGTTAGCATTGTGACTATTCCGAGTATTCAGTATATCCTATTAGATTCCGAACTATTCAATGGGCAAATTCTGAGCTATGAACAATTATGTGAATGTATATTCGTTTCAGGTATGTTTGGTATGCACACTAAGTGTGTATAAAAGGTAAGTACCTATATGAATTTACTTTGAAGGAATGTATGATTGAACATGAGATTATGAATGAGATACAAGAATGGATATGAATAAGCTAAGTATATATGTGATTTATGAAATGAAATATGTTGTAAGCTTTGTGTGAGTAAATGTGCCGAAGCATATGAAATGTAATGGCTATGAGATATATAAGTACCAATGATATAATTTGGTTATATGCATTATATATTAAGTTTATTTGTATATGACTTACTAAGCTTTTGGAAAGCTTACCCTGTGCGTACGTTTTCTCTGTTTATAGATCGTCAAAGCTACTAAGGGCTCAGAGACCGTCGAGGATCGTCGTCACACTACTCAACTTGTTTTGGTACATTTTCAAAATGTATATAGCTAGATATGACATGTATAGGCTAGTTATTTGTTTATGAATATGAAGTGAACTTAGCCATGTGATTTGGGTAGTTATGTGTTGGCAATATGTATTAATGAATATGATATGTGATGTATATTTTGGTTAAGTTCAAGGTAAGTATTTGAATGAATTATGCTTGTGTTTACATGAGTTTTAGTCTTGTAAATTGGCTTGGTTGAAATTGGATTTTATATGTAGTGATTGGATATTTATTTTGATATGTTCTTAGTTGTCAAATATGCATGAGAGGTATTGGTAATCTTCTTGTCGGTATGACCCTAATGTGGGTGGCATATTGGCCTTGCAAATGGCCTATTTTGCCACACGGTTGTGGCACATGGGCGTGCCTAGTGACTGTGGGTCTAAGTCAGTAGCTAATTGAGAGTATACGGCCTTGGCACACGGACGTGCCTGGTAGTCGTCTGGTGTAGTCAGGATCGACCACGGCCAAAGTGCAAGGGCGTGCTTGGTGGCCGTAAAGCCAAGTCAGAATTGACGACGGACAAGGTACACAGGCGTGCTTGGTAGCAGTGGAGTTAAGTCAGATTCGACCACGGGGGAGACACATGGGCATGACTAGCAGCCGTGGGAGGCACACGGCCTACCCACACAGGCGTGTAATCCTTGAAACTTAAAAAGTTTAAAGATTTCTGAGAATTTTTGTATGTGTTCTGGTTTAGTCCTGACTCTGTTTAAAGCATGTTTTAGGTCTCTATGACCTACAGAAGGGACACTATGATTGTAAATTGTCTGTCTCTATTTAATTTATGAAATTATCTGATAAAGTTTCAATTTGTCAGGTAATGCCCTTAGCCCTAATCCGGTGACTGATACGGGATGGGGGTGTTACACTGTTGCTCGGACTCGGTGATTGGGTTAGGTAATGGGGTGTTACATTACTCATATGCTCTCTTTCTTCTGATGTATTAGGATCGTTATCCAAAGAGAGATGAAAACCTAATGCATTCAACTGAGCGTCTGGCTTTACATCGATCATTGCAAACTGTTCCAATACCTTATCGATGTATGAAACTTGTGATAAAACTATCGTTTTATTCTTTCGATCCCTAAGAAGTTGAGTTCCAAGAATATAACCAGCTACACCATGGTCCTTCATTCTAAACTAGTGAGATAACCATAGTTTAACCGATAACAATTCTCCTGCATCTTTTTCGGTAAGTAGAATATCATTGACATATAAAGCGAGGAATACCAGTTTTTTATCTTTTATATGCTTATATACACAAGGTTAATCAGTGTTTTGCTCAAACTTAAAAGTATTGATCATCTGATCAAATCTTTTATTCTAGGGTCGAATGTTTGCTTAAGTCCATAAATGGATCTTAACAGTTTGCAAACTTTTTACTCCTTTTTTTTAACAACATAGCCAGTGGGTCGAGCCATGTAAATGGTCTCATCAAGATATCTATTCAATAATTTCGTCTTGACATCCATTTTTCAGATCTCATAATCGAGGGTAGTGGCAATAGATAAGAGTAAATGGATAAACTTGAGCATTGCTATTGGAGAGAAGGTCTCATCGTAATCAATGCCTTCTTTTTTGTGTGTAGCATTTCCCTACAAGTCTAGCTTTATGTGTTTCTTTTTCCCTTCTGCATTTCTATTCTACTTGTAGATCCACTTACACCCTATGGGTTTAATCCCAACCGATAAGTCTACAAGTTCCCACACCGTATTGGATTCCATAAAATCTATCTCGGCATCTATGATCTATTTCCAGAGCTTGGAATCAACATCCTGCATAGCCTTATCGTAAGTGAGTGGATCTCCATCCTCATGATTGGCTTTCCTATTATAAATACTACCATCATAGATGAAGAAGTTCGATTTATTAAAAACTCTCCCATTATGATGGATTCCCTTATATTGTTGATTGTTTGCATGTCTTTCTAAACTTAGTGATTGTTTTACAACTCTAGAAATTTCCTTAAGTACAACTTTAGTTTAAGGTTTAAAGTTATCCATGTAACTTTCCTCAAAGAAAGTAGCATGAGTAGAAAATTTAAGCATATTATCTTTAGAATTGTAGAATAATCCACCATTTGTTCCTTTCGGATATCATACAAACATGCACAATTTTGTTCGTCCATCCAACTTCTTTGCATCCTTATCCAGAACATGTGCTAGACAACTCTATATTCTAAAGTGATTTGGAGCGAGTTTCTTTCCATGCCACTGTTTACAAGGTGTCTTGCAAGTAGACTTGGTTGACACATCATTCAGGTTATAGCAAGTTATCTATATCGCATATCCCTAAAAGGAAGTAGGGAGTTGTGAATAGTTTAACATTGAATGAACCATGTCAAGCAAGGTTCTGTTCCTTCTCTCATCTACATCATTCTACTGTGGAGTGCCTAACACATTCAATTGGGATAAAGTCTCATTCTCTATGAGGTTTCTTAAGAACTCATCAGACAAGTATTCCCCACTTCGGTCAAACTGAAGATTATTTATAGATAAATTTAATTATTTTTCCACTTTTGCACAAAACTCTCAAAACTTATCAATGGTTTTACTTTTACGGTGCATTAGATAAACATATCCATGTTAGGAATAGTCATCGATGAAAGTCACATAATAATCATAACCTCTTCAGACACTGATGCTCATGGGACCACATACATAAGTGTGCACAAGTTTTAAGGGTAGGTTGGCCCTTGTACTTTACACATTAAAAGACATCTTAGTCATTTTACCTTCCAAGTAAGATTCACATTGTGGAAGACTAATTTCCTTAAGCATACTTAAGCGATCATCTTTCACGAGTCTAGTGATTTTTGGTAGGTTAATATGACCAGGTCTTAAGTTCCATAGGTATCCCTCATTAGAGTGAGAATTTTTAAGCTTCTTATTCACCATTTCAGTTTAAAGCATCAAGTAGTTATTTGGTTTGATAAATAGATATTGTTTTCCACCCATCCATTATAGATCAAAGAACGATTTTTGCAAATATTAATCTTTTTATCGAATGTCATGGAATAACATTATTAAATAAACATGCTACAGAAATTAAATTTATCTTAAAACGAGGTACATAAAACACGTCCGTTAAAATAATATAACTAAAATTATCAAATTGTAAAATAACTTTCACTACTTTGGTTGAAACATAGCTCCTATCTCTGGTCCACAAAGAGAGGCTTCTGTCATGCAAACTTCTCATTTCATTGAACCCCTATAAAGAAATACACACATGGTTAGTGGCTCCAAAATCAACAACCTAGTTGTCAATTGATTCTTCACTAAGCAAGCTTCAAGCACAAAAAAGTTTCGTACTGATACGACCATGCCCCGGGAACGCCCTTGGGCTAGCTTAACCTTAGCTCAATGAGCTCGTTCTTAGATCAATGACCTCATTTTTATTTTATTTTAGCTTGTGTTTAATATGCTAGAATAAGAAATTAATTTGTCTTTAGTTAAATTAGTTATTTAGTTTAAATAATTAATTTGTCATAATCTGGAAAAAATCATTAATTTAAGTGTTTAATTATGTTTCTTTTAAATTAATTGTGTGTGTTTAATATGTCTTAAATTATTACAAAGATTAAATATGCTGGCCAAAATTAATGTGGAGATTTTTATTTGTTTTCTGCCAAATTTAATGTGACCAAAAAGGGGATTTAATTTTGTGTAGGTACACTTCCTTTGGACGTCCTAGGTGCACGGATGAATTAATTTTGGTGTGCTGATCATTGGTGTTTCCCAAGTGACTATCCAGCCAAGCTTTTCAACTCTCCAAGATGGCTGGTTGGCTACCCAAGTCAATCTAATTCCTTTCACACCAGCCAAATATTCTTTTCACACCAAGGGCTATTCAGTTTTGGCTGTTCACACTCACATGGCCATTCAAATCATCTTATTCACACACCATGACCCATGGATTGCCCAAAGTAGCTTATTAACTCCCATGTACATTCGGCTGAACCAAGTAACATTAAGGAAAATGCAAGCACATGGCTGAACCAACTTAATGCATTTCAACTCCCAATCATTCCCTTTAATAAGGCATCTAGAAGTAGCCACTGACGTTCTCCATGCACAAGAAGCTTCAATGAACCTTCCTACAAAATTCTGGAATTTTCAGCTAACTATTCAGCTACCTTTAGGGCATATTCGGCTACCCCTTGTATTTTCTATAACTTTCGGCTCCTTCCACTTTGTTAAGGACTTTTGACATTTTTATGATTAAAATTAAGTATTTTGTGAGATTAACTTCTCTCATTTTGTCCAAAGACTCTGTTGACTTATCTACTTAGCTAGTGGCATCAACCTAGTTCTTTTGAAACTGAACTTATCACTTCTGTAGTGTGGTGTTCGAACCATTATACCGAGGTACCTATCTTCCATAGATAATGGGTTGAGGTCCCTATTCTTATTCACCAAACCATCTTAAGAACATATAAGTTTCGGGTCAGCACTTAAGCATAGTGTTGGTTCCCTCTTGTTTTTTAAGCCCTTTATTCCATTTTCCATCTAAACTGATTTATTGTCAATCTATATTGCTTATTTCCTAATAGCCGAACCTAATACATTAAACCAAAACCTTTTTGAACCCAATTGAATACCAATTCCCATCATAGCGAAATATCCCCAACCTTTCACCAAGCGAACGAAACTTCATTGTTAGATGATTGGGCAACGAAATCGACTCAACTCACTAAATTGAGGCGAGATCATATCATTTGTTATCAGAGCTACCCAAAACAAGAAGTTTGGATGTTTGGAACAACCCTAGATTAGGTTCGTAAAAAAATTCAAAAAAAAAATATTTGTATTGAGCTTATTGCATTGTAATTCATCTTATTGTTTTAAAATAAAGAAAAAAAATATGAAATTAAAAGAATAAAGTTCGTATCATTGCAAGTTTAAAAATTCAGTATTTGTGGTTCCCGATCCTCATCTTTGCAAATACCCTATTTACCTTCACGCCACACTCTATAACCTATTTTGTTTCTTTTAGCCAACCTTTAACCGGAAACAACATTACCCTTGTTACCCAATTGAAGTCTACTCTCTAGACTAGAGATAAAGTCTCATCGAGTCTTATACGAAATCACTGGAGAAGAAACGAGTGGAAAAAGGAACGAGTGTGTGAGCACATTAGAGAGGAGGTAAAAGCCCAAAAAGAGTGAAAACACGAGTGTGAGTGACATCTGTTCTTTCTTTTCGAGTGAATCTATGAGGTTTGTGGTGAGGTTTTAAAATTCTTATGTCAAGAAGTCCCGAAAGACACATGGCGAAAAGACCCGAAAGACAATCTATTCGTAATGTATCGGATCTCAACCTTTAAGCCCTCTTGCAAGAAGTGGAGCATTTATTCAACCGGAAGCTTGAGCCGATATAAGAAAGACTCGACCATGTGGAAAGAAGAGCCCAATGAGAAAGGACCCCTCTAAGTCCACCGCGAAATCGAGGCCGACGACGAGTCCAAGATGACAACATGTCCGAACCAAGTGAGTCTGAAAGTGAACAAGGTTCAAATATAAGCGATCGGCGAAGAGGCCAACATCACCGTAGGCAACTAGATCGAGAGAGGTTCGACGATGACTTAAAAAACATCAAGTTATCCATCCCTCCATTCCAAGGTCGTTCGGACCCGGAAGCTTACCTCGAATGGGAGAAGAAAATTGAACTTGTGTTCGAGTGTCAGAACTATTCTGAGGCCAAGAAAGTTAAGTTGGTTGCCATAGAATTTTTCGACTACGCCATGATTTGGTGGGACCAACTCAAGACGAGCCAGAGGCGAAACGGCGAGCGCCCTATCAGTACTTGGGCCAAGATGAAGGTCGTGATGCGTTGAAGGTTTATCCTGTCCTATTATCACCGGGATTTGTATCAAAAACTCCAAAACCTCTCCCAAGGATCCAAAAGCATAGAGGATTATTACAAGGAGATGGAAGTCACTATGCTTTGCACGGATGTGCACGAAGACTACGAGGCGACTATGGCTTGGTTTTTGGCTGGACTAAATCGTGAGATAGCCATCATTGTCGAGTTGCAACACTATGTGGAGATCGTTGACATGGTGCATATGGCGATCAAAGTCAAGAAGCAACTCAAGAAAAAAGGTTTTGCCTAGGGGTACTCCACCTCAAACATGTCCAAATGGAGTCAAGGTGCGAATAAGACTCCTTCGACAAATCAAGCCAATGAACCAGCGTTGCCGGCGAAGTCAACTAAGCCTATGGCCAAATCTAGCAATGGTAAGTCCGTTGACAATGTTCAAACTTGGTCTCGTGATATTAAGTGCTTTAAGTGTCAAGGAAGAGGACACATTGTGAGTTAATGCCCAAATCGCAACACAATGGTGGTTCTTCCTGAAGTTGAACTGGAGGAGGAAGTAGAAAAGAACGAAGATGATGTCGAAAACCCATCTGATAATGAAGACGAATTAGAATTTGCGGTTGAAGGCAAGATTCTTGTCATAAAAAGAACCCTTAGTGTGCAAGGATCTGTAAGTGAACCACAACGAGAAAATTTGTTCCATACCCGTTGTCATGTACAAGGAAATGTTTGCAGCATTGTAATTGATGGTGGAAGTTGTACAAATGCTACAAGTACGCTCATGATGGAGAAACTTGCTTTGCCCACTATCAAACATCCGAGCCCATACAAGTTGCAATGGCTCAATGAAGGTGTCGAACTAAAGGTGACCAAGCAAGCCTTGATTTTATTTTCAATTGGAAAGTAACATGACAGGGTACTATGTGATGTAGTGCCCACGCATGTGAGCCACTTAATACTTGGAAGGCCATGGCAATTTGACCGATGAGTCAAACACGACGGATTCGCCAACCAATACTCCTTCAAGCACAATGGAAAAACTGTCACTTTGGCCCCTTTATCGCCACAACAAGTGTTGGAAGGTCAACAAAGACTAGAACGTTCTGTGGAACAATGACGAGAGAAAGAAATGAATAAAGATTCAAAAGAAAAGAAAGAAGAGGAATCGAGAGAAAAGAACAAAAATTGCGAGAAAAATAAGAGTGGAGAAAAAGAAAAAGAAAGTGAAAGAAAAATGAGTGAGAAAAAGAAATATGTTTTAATTAACCGATGTCTCCATATTTCTTCATCTTTTCAGGTTAATTCCACAAAGGAGCTTCGAATGCATTATATCCCGAAGGAGAGAAGGTTCGTGTTGCGAGAAAACAGTAAAACCAATCCTCAAATCCATAATCATAAAGGTAAACAAGGTTTGGTTTCCGAAAAATTAAAAACATCTCTATTTAGTTCGAAAAGTGATGACATCTGTGATTGTGATAAGTTTGATGAAGAGGTGAAAGATCATTGGGCTCTGCTAAGCTTAAATGTGCAAAACTTGATTCAATTAAGTGATCTTGTTTGTTCTGGCCGAATGATACTTGTCCCACATGATTACTCAAATGAATTCTTGTTGACTTGTGGTTACTCTTTAAAATCAATTCATTCATTTGATGAGACTTTGCATGGTGAAGGTGTGACAAATCGGTTTAGTTGTTTGACTTATGTGTGTTCGAATCCATTTGATTGAGTGAGATATGGAATATGTTTTTATTTGAATGATCTTCTCATATTCTTAAAATTATTTCCCATGTCTAGATCATTGGTGAACTTGGAAAATCAAATTGAAAAGGTGAGACCTATTTATACTCTTGAATTCAGCAATGGTTTATTTGCTCAAGTTGTGATTGAAAATTCAGAAAGAGTTTGTAAGTTTTTAATTCATCATGTCCTTCATCCTTTTCTTTATCATGTAGATGACACTTTGAAACGGCTCATCCCTAAAGAGGGAGGGCAAGTGACTAGCTTATTGTCTTTTCGAGTTGTGCGTGGTATTCAAGTCGTTTGGACCAATTATGTCAAATGCGACAACCAAGGGCCTTGTATCGTTGAACATTTTATTGTGAGCAAGTGGCCTAATTTGGGGACAAATCGCTTCAAAGAGGGATGGGATGATACGACCATGCCCCGGGAATGCCCTTGGACTGGCTCAACCTTAGCTCAATAAGCTCGTTCTTAGCTCAATGAGCTCGTTTTTAGTTTATTTTAGCTTGTGTTTAATATGCTGGAATAAGAAATTAATTTGTCTTTAGTTAAATTAGTTAATTAGTTTAAATAATTAATTTGTCATAATCTGGAAAAAATCATTAAGTGTTTAATTATGTTTTTTAAATTAATTATGTGTGTTTAATACGTCTTAAGTTATTACAAGGATTAAATATATTGGCCGAATTTAATGTGCATAATTTTATTTGTTTTCTGCCGAATTTAATGTGTCCAAAAGGGGAATTTAATTTTGTGTAGGTACACTTCCTTTGGACGTCCTAGGTGCATGGATGAATTAATTTTGGTGTGCTGATCATTGGTGTTTCCCAAGTGACTATTCAGCCAAGCTTTCCAACTCTACAAGATGGATGATTGGCTGCCCAAGGCAATCTAATGCCTTTCACACCAAGGGCTGTTCGATTTTGGTTGTTCACACTCACATGGCCATTCAAATCATCTTGTTCACACACCATGACCATGGAGTGCCCAAAGCAGCTCATTAACTCCCATGTACATTCAGCTGAACCAAGCAGCACCATTAAGGAAAATGCAAGCACATGGTTGAACCAACTTAATACATTTCAACTGCCAATCATTCCCTTTAATAAGGAATCTAGAAGTAGCCATTGACATTCTCCATGCACAAGAAGCTTCAAGGAACCTTCCCACAAAATTCTGGAATTTTCAGCTAACTATTCAACTACCTTTAGGGCCCACTCGGCTACCCCTTGTATTTTCTATATATTTCTACTCCTTTCACTTTGTTAAAGAATTTTGACATTTTTATGATTAAAATTATGTATTTTGTGAGATTAACTTCTCTTAAATTTGTCCAAAGACTCTGTTGACTTATCTACTTAGCTAGTGGTGTCAACCTAGTTCTTTTGAAACCAAACTTATCACTTCTACAGTGTGGCGTTCAAACCATTATATCGAGGTTCCTATCTTCCATAGATAGTGGGTCAAGGTCTCTATTTTCATTCACCAAACCATCTTAAGAACATATAAGTATCGGGTCAGCACTTAAGCATAGTGTTGGTTCACTCTTGTTTCTTAAGCCTTTTATTCCATTTTCCATCTAAACTGATTTATTATCAACCTATATTGCTTCTTTCTTAATAGCCGAACCTAATACATTAGACCAAAACCTTTTTGAACCCAATTGAATATCAATTCCCATCATAGCTGAATATCTCCAACCTTTCACCGAGTGAAAGAAACTTCATCGTTAGACGATTGGGCAACAAAAAGCAACTTAACTCACTAAACCGAGGCGAGATCGTATCACATACCTTTGCCCTTTTCGGCTAGATAATCCAAATACTCTTTAGAATTTTATCTAAATCACCCTTTCCTTTTGCATAAAAAATATTTGATCTTTTTAGAATCTTTTGACTTCTTAGTATTTCTCCTATCCACACAAGGTGTAACCAAAGACTTAGTTGGTTTCTTATTTCCCCCAACTAAGTTTGCCTCAAGTTTCTTCTAAACCAACTTACCATCATTCAGCACCAATTTATAGGATTGTAATTCCTTCATGAGCTGAGTCAAGGTAAGCACCTTGTTCCCCAAGTTGTAAGTGGCCCTAAAGCTAGCAAACTCCTTGGTCAAGGATTTGAACGCTATTTCAATATGAGTTTTCACGTCTGGTTCAACCTCATTTTTTCTGCTTCATCAAAGAATCTCATATGCTTAAGCATATGTTCTTTGATTGGACTATCAGGTTTTTGCTGGTAGTTCATCAAATTTGTAATAGTGGATTATCGAGTCAATGCGACTTGACCTCCGTACAAATCCCCCAAATTTGTCATGATCTCTTTAGGAGTATGAAAATTCTCGTGTTGTTTTTTCAGCACACTACTCATGCTCACTAACATATAGCATTGAGCAACCAAGTTAGAATCTCTCCAGTGATTTCTTACTTTGGGCTGAGCTTGAGGTGGGCAAGGTTTGTCAAAGTTGAATTTGTGTTTCTCACATTTGAGAACTATCAACAAGTTTCATTTTCATTCTCGAAAGTTATCCCCATTCAATTTATTCATAGTAAGAAAGCTAATAAGAGGAGTAGGAGACATATTTGAACTAAAAAACAATAAAGACTCACTAATTGCTATCTTTGTATTAAGCAAATATTTTAATTTCAACAACATATCAAGAATGCAGTATGATGAATGTGTCTTGTATTAAAATCTTCAAAAACATTTTTCCATTGCTACGATCATTCTAACATCCATCAGTCATGTCTTCTTAGGGTCCCATGATTAACTAGCAAGAACATGGTTTACATCTAATCAGTTTGTGAATCTTAATTCTCAAGACTCCACACGAACCAACCAAAGATTGTTTAATGTTTGGCCATCATCTCTAGCTTAAATATCGTTTCATGGGAAACTATTTAATAAGAGACGATCTTGAGTGTGAAATCATTTACTCAACGCCCATCATGAACATGCTTTCATTTTTGAGTCATCTTGGGACAATCTCACTGAGAGTCATGCATGACTAGTTGTCCTTAAAAGAAAATCTCATCTAGTGAACCCACATGATAAAAATTTACCTTGGGGTGCAGTTAAGGTACGAACGGACTTGAAACTTCATCATGCTATCATTTAAAAACCATCAATAGAGGCTATAGTTCTTGTTCAGGGACCTTCTCTCGCTCAATATTTTAAAAACATGCAAGGTTTTTATCCCAAATTTTAAGAATGGTCATATAATAATCCTAAAGTCATTCTTACCTAATTATGATATGCTTCCAGTATATGCATGGCATGCTATGACAGTTTCATAATATTCACATTCATTCATTCATAATTATCAATCAATCATAAAAACAAAAAATTTTGATTCTCTATAATTTTTCTTTTAACAAAAAAACTAAAGAAGTGAATAGGAACCGTGCACCAGGTAGGGTGTAACACCCCTTACCCGTATTCAACACCTCAATCGGGCACAAGTCATTACCGCACTTAACTTGCTTAAACATACAACATCGGGTCAAAAAATTTCATTTCAAATTATAACTTTTCATTCGAGACCTCAATGTCCTTATTATATTTCTACGAGACCCTAAACTTGCACTTCAAGACCAAACCGAAAACATTTGAACACTTAGAAAATTTTGACACAAAACAGGGCCATATGCCAGTCTGAAGAGGGACACGCCCGTGTGGGAAAGCCGTGTAATCACTGTAACATCCTAAATTAGGGGCTTTGCATTTGATGTGTTTTGTGTGTATGTTATGCTTGATATGCTAGTTTAGGGTGTTTTGGGGTCCAGGGATGGCTCAAGGGTAAGCTGAAGTCTTGGCCAAAATTTTTTTTTAGGGCGCTTTAGGGGAGAGCTGGATGATATAGGACTTAAGGGTTGTTTCTTGGATGTTTTTGACACAAGAAAAGGAGTGGTAAAGTGGTAAGGAGGCGCCACTTGGGGTTCAGGCAGGTGACGCCTCAGGAGAGCTATCAGGGAGCAGGTTTGAGTTACGTGGTTTCACTTTTGGGGATTTTGTTTTGACGCAAAGGTGAAGAAGAGGTGGATTCGGCTTGGACTCTGGTGGATGAGTGTTGAATGAGTTAACACATTTGAGTGAAGGGAGGAGAGGAATTCAAGGAGGAGGAATCGGTCAACAAGTTTGAATAGGGAGTGGACAGTGATCGGTGGAGAAGATTATGGGATTGGGAGAGAGGAAGAGAGTTTGGCTGAATGTGGGAAGTGAGGTGTGTGAGTGTGTATGTGTACAGTTTAATTGGTTTGGGGGTGGCCAAACTTTTGATGGTAGCACTTAGTGGCATTCTGAGCATTTCGGCTAGCTAGACAACTTAAGCATCTTTTGCCTCATTTCTGTTTGGTCAAAATCGAAACACCCTCACACCACTTTGTTTCATTTTCTTTCTCTCATTTACCAAAATCGAAACCATCATCTTGGCTATCACTTTTGGCATTTATTCAAGAGACCGAAACTGGCACTCTATTGTTTTCCTTCATAGCCAAATCTTGCATTACCTTCCTTCACTTTTTCATTCTCTTTTTCTATTATCTTCACAAGCTGAAATCCTCTGAAGCCAGCCTTCCTGCCGAAGCTCTGTCATCTTCTCTACCCTTCTCTTTAACGCCGTAGCCGAACTTTTCTTGATAGATAGCACCTCTCTTCTCCATTTCTTTCTTTTCCTGAGTAGAACACCTTCGGCATTCGTTCATTCTGTGAGTTCTTTTTGCTTAGCCGAATCTCCCTAGCCATCTCCTTTTCATTTCTTTTTCTCTTGATTTCTTTAAAAAGAAAAGCCAAAACTTATCATCTTTCCTAGGCAGTTCTTATTTGTTTGTTAGTCGAATCTCTCTGACATTCATATCTCTTCATTCGACTCTTGTTTCCAGTGGATTGCCGTTACTTATCTTCCACCACTCCCAATCGGATTCTCTATTGATCGTGGGGGGCTTTGTCTTTGCGTTCTTCCAGCTTCTGGTCTATGATTGAAGTGAGTTAAGGGACATTCGGTTCTAGTCAAGTATTCGATTGGTGCAGGATCCAAGCCTTTTTAATTTACGGGATTTGTTGATCTAGGTAAGGACCCTTAGCCTTTGAGTGTCTATTCTCTTTTATTCTAGATTTCAATGCCTTAATCTAATCTAGTGACCAAGGTCTTTTTCATGAATCCAAATATCAGCCAAGCGAGGGGAGGGGTTGGACCCGTAATTCCAGCCCCTAAGTTCAAGAAGCGCGCGATGTCTGTTGCTCGAGATTGGCCACCAGGTTGTGGGCCAGCTTCTGAGCAGAATAGTAGACAGATAGTAGTAGTTCCTGCTAGTGATAGTGTCGACATAGATAGCATAGTGCTGCGTGTAATCAGGTGTGTAAAACTTCACACTTTAATATTAATATATGATACTAATCATTTAGGGTTGAAAAGCTGAAGTGACTAGATGGATAGTCGTTATGCCTATATGGGTATGGTTGAAATACCAGGTCAATACCTTGTTGTTATGTATGAGTTAATATATATGCCATAATGACACTGTCCATATAAATAGCATGATACCTTCATTGGTTTACATATGTTATGCATGGGTTGGATATGTTGTGTAAAGGGGAAGTACTTAAGACTGTCACTAGTGGTTTGGGTTGGCCCCACATTCTTGATTTCGTGACTAAGTCTCAGTGCTTTGGAACCACCATTTGTTTGGTACCACATACATATGATCTCGTGACTTGTCCCAGTGGTTTGGTACCACAGTGGGTTGGCCCCACATGCATGATTATTAGGGATTGTCACTAGTGGTTTGGTACCAGAAGTGGGATGGCCCCACATGCATGATTATTAGGGATTGTCACTAGTGGTTTAGTATCACAAGTGGGTTGGCCTCACATATGATATTTTGTGACTCTGTCACCAGTGGCTAGGTGCCACATAAGGAGTGTAGCGGATAGAGGGTTGATTGTAGAAATTCCCACGGTGTGATGGGCTGGTACGGGTGGTGTGTAGAGGATGGAAAATCTAGGTTGGGCTGGGTGCATTGCATTCATAAGTGTGTATGTTACTTTATCATGGGCTAAGGTCCAATATGTGACTTAAGGGGGATTTTACACACTGAGTCTCGGTGACTTACCCTCTCTGCTTAACCTTGCAGGTGATCAATAAGACGTGGACTTGGAGCCGAGGTGGACTCATGAATGGAGGCCATAGCATAATAATTTTCGTAAACTCGGTTTTTTCTTAAAACTATCTTAATTTGGGAATTTTAGTTGATTTTAGTTGATGTAATAAGGCCTCTTAAATTACTATTTGGTTTTAACATTTTGTATTTAGTTATGACATGACGTCATTAAACGTTTTAAACATGATTGTTAATTGGAGCTTTCAAAACACAAGAAGCATAAAATAACCATTTTTTGCGAATGCTAACAAAGATAACAAATTAGAAATTAATTAAACTCAAAAATTTCTCTTAAGCTACAAATCGCTATTTTCCAAAACCATCGCCTTAACAAAAAGGTTTCCAAAACTATGGTTTTCCCAAAGTAGTCACAACAAATTGTTTTCACTTCACCTTGTAACATACTAGATTCGGTCGTAGCGTTTAGATTGGGTTTGGGTGTTACAATCACGGCATCAAAGCCTAGGTTGGAAAACTCGGCCTGTGAAAATGGGTTCACTGATGTTTTATTAAGTTGGTCTAAATGATTTTTGGGAATGTTTTGATTGGAACATGGCATCCAAGTCCGTCGGCACCTGATCCACCCAGGTAAGTGTTCGAAAAATTACTGGTGGTGTATGCATGAAATGATTGTTAGTGTAAGTGAATATGGTTGTTAGCTTTAGGAGACCCAGACTATAGGGACTGAAACTTTGATGTGTTTGGCAGAAACTACTCTCTAAGACTATTTCTCATAAAACTACTTAGGGTTAAACAGTGAAAGAAATAACTAACTCATAAAACTTTTAATCAGATTAAATCACGAACGTTAGTTATAAGCACTCGGGGGCGTGGACATAATGTACGTGGTCGTGGAAGAGTCAAAGTTGCTCTGTCGGAACCAATAGGGTCTGGTCATGGGTCAGGAAGTGAGATACCAGTGCCACCGGCTGTGGAAGCAGAATTTAAGGACTAAACAGGCGGGGATGATGCAGTGTCCTAGGCAATGTTACGGGTCTTGGAGAGAGTCGCTGGGGTAGGCATGGGCACAGGGGCTCAAAAATCTGTGCTAGAGCGACTCCGAGCCAATGGAGCAGAAATGTTTAGGGGCGTTTCGGGTGTAGCTCCCAATGCAGCTGAATATTGGTTAGAAGCAGTTGAGCATATAATGGATGATCTTGACTTCACAGCAGAGGAAAAGTTGAAAGGAGTCGTGTCTCTTCTTCGAGACGAGGCTTATCAGTGGTGGCTCACGGTTAGGGATGGTACGATAGCTGATTGTATCACTTGGGATTTCTTGAAGACAGCATTCCAGGGGAAGTACGTCGGATCAAGTTATATGGATGCACAACGTAAAGCATTTCTAAATCTGGTTCAGGGGAGTAAGTCGGTGTCTGAGTATGAGGCAGAATTCTTACGTCTAAGCCGTTATTCTTGGGGTATTGTGGCCACAGACCATGAGCGCTGGGTTCGGTTTGAGGATGGGCTGAGAGATGAGCTGCGAGTGCTGATAGCTCCACAGCGTGAGAGGGAATTTGCTGTTCTTGTGGAAAAGGCTAAGATAGCCGAGGAGGTGAAGTAGTCCGAAAAGCAGAATTAGGAGAGAGATAGAAATAGAAATAAAAGGAATTTTGGTTCGTCAGGATTAGTTGGGCAGTTTCAGAAGAGGCCTAGGTTTGAGGGGCCGAATCGAGTTGTAAGACCTGCTATTGGTAGTCGACCTCCGAGGTGTGCTCGATGTGATAAATTTCATTTTGGTGAGTGTTGGGCTGGTAGTAGAGGTTGTTTCAGGTGTGGGTCTACGGAGCATCGAATAAGGGACTGTCCACAGGAGTTGGGCAGAGTGCGACCAACGAGTTAGGGTTATGTTCAGTCACGTATAGTCGGTCAGCAACCACAGAGAGGTCGTGGTTCAGTCAGAGGGGGTAATGGTTTTGGTCGTGGACGTGGAACACCAGGCAGAAGTGCTGGGAGCAGTGATACAAGGCGGCCTGGGCTGGTCTATGCAGCTAGACGTCGAGAAGAGAGAGATGCACCGGGTCATAACCGGTACGTTCCTTATTTATGGGCTGCCTTATACTGCATTAATCGATATAGGATCGACACATTCTTATGTCGCTAGTGGGGTATCTGGAACCTTAAGAATAGACTCTTAGATTGCTTTTAGGGAGATGACCGTAGTTAGCTCGTTAGGACAATCGGTAGTGGTGAACAGACTTTATAGGGATATACCTTTAGAAGTTCAAGGGGTGGTTTTTCCGGCTAATCTGATGGAAGTACCATTCGGGGAGTTCGACTTAATCTTAGGTATGGACTGGCTAGTGAGGTATAGAGCAAAGTTGGATTGTGATGCCAAACGCATGGTATTAAGAACTCTCGAGGATGAAGAGGTAGTGGTAATAGGTGAAAGGAGGAACTACCTATCAAACGTAGTATTTGCTTTAAAGGCTGAGCGAATGATGAAGAAGGGTTGTGAGGCATTCACAGCCTTGATTTGTGCTTTAGAGGCTAGGGGATCAACTTTAGGGGATGTTAGAACTGTGAAGGAGTTTTCCAATGTTTTTTCCAGAAGAGCTTCCAGGACTACCTCCGGATCGCGAGGTGGAATTTGGTATTGATCTTTATCCGGGGATAGCACTTATATCGATTGCCCCATATAGGATGGCGCCCAAAGAATTGGTGGAATTGAAAGCTCAGATTCAGGAACTTTTAGATTGAGGTTTTATCCGACCGAGTGTATCACCTTGGGGAGTACCGGTGCTATTCGTTAAGAAGAAGGATGGATTAATGCGTATGTGCATTGACTGCCGTCAGTTGAACAAATTGGCCATCAAGAATAAGTATCCACTGACAAGAATTGACGACTTGTTCGATCAACTGAAGGGGGCTTTAGTCTTTTTGAAGATAGATTTGCGGTCAGGTTATCATCAGCTTAAGGTCAAGGAGGCAGACATTCATAAGATGGCATTTCGAACTCGCTATGGCCACTACGAATTCCTGGTGATGCCATTTGGTTTGACCAATGCACCAGCAGCTTTATGGACATGATGAACCGGGTTTTCCAACCCTATCTAGACCGATTTGTTGTAGTATTTATAGACGATATTCTGGTTTATTCAAAGTCAGAAGAGGAGCATGATTCGCATCTTCGTGTGGTTTTACAAATTCTGAGGGAAAAGCAGTTGTTTGCCAAATTCAGCAAGTGTGAGTTTTGGTTAAAAGAAGTTACCTTTTTGGGTCATGTTGTGTCTCACGAGGATTAGGGTTGACCTCTAAGGTCGTAGTCGTCTTTGAGTGGAAGTTATCTAAGTCGGTGGCAGAAATTAGGAGTTTTCTTGGTCTAGCTGGGTATTATAGGAGATTCGTTGAGGGATTCTCCTTTATTACGACTCCTTTAACCAAGTTATTGCGGAAAAGGGGTACCTTTTGTTTGGGCTGACAAGCAACAGGAAAGTTTTAAGAAGCTAAAGAGGATTTTGACGGAGGCTCCGGTGTTGATTCAGCCGGAGGCGGGAAAGGAGATCGTGGTTTATTGTGATGCTTCACACACGGGTTTAGGATGTTTGTTGATGCAAGATGGAAGGGTTCTTGCGTATGCATCTCGACAGTTAAGACCGCACAAGTTAAATTATCCCACGCATGACTTGGAGTTTTTGCTTTGAAAATCTGGAGACATTATCTGTATGGAGAGAAGTCCGTCATTTACACAGATCACAAGAGCCTAAAATACATTCTCACCCAGAAGGAGTTGAATTTAAGGCAGAGGCGGTGGATCGAGTTGTTAAAGGATTATGATTGCTTGATCGAATACCATCCGGGTAAAGCTAACGTGGTGGCAGAAGCATTAAATCGTAGGGTGATCTCGGATTTGAGAGCGATGTTTTCCCATCTTAGCCTGTATGATGACGGGAGTTTGTTAGCTGAGCTTCAGGTGAAACCGACGGGGATAAGTCAGATCAAAGAGAATAAGTTGTTGGATGATGTCTTGAGTGCTCGACTACACCAAGTACAAAATGGTGAGGTGGATGATTATAATCTGAACGTTGATGGCATTCTATGTTTCTGTAAGAAGGTTTACATGCCGAGGGATGTTGGATTAAGACAGTTGATACTTCAGGAAGCGCATAGTAGCCCATATGTATGCATCTAGGCAGAAGTAAGATGTATAGAGATTTGCGAGAACAGTTTTGGTGGCCGGGTCTGAAGCGCGAAATAACTGAATTTGTGAGTAAGTGTTTGACGTGCCAGTAGGTGAAAGTAGAACATCAGTTGCCTTCGGGATTGTTGCAGCCGGTGAAGATTCCGTAGTGGAAGTGGGAAAGGATCACGATGGATTTCATTAGTGGGCTTCCCCTTACACCTACTAAGAAGGATTCAGTTTGGTTAGTTGTTGATCATTTAACGAAGTCTGCTCATTTCATACTCGTGCGTGTGGACTACTCTCTTCAGAAGTTGGCTAAGTTATATATTGCAGAAGTTCTAAGGTTGCATGGGGTACTAGTGTCGATCATCTCGGACAGGGACCCTAGATTTATGTCAAGATTTTGGAAGGCATTGCATCAAGCGTTGGGTACAAAGTTAGATTTCTGTACAGCATTTCATCCACAGTCTGACGGACAGTCGGAGAGGGTAATCCAAATCCCAGAAGATATGTTGAGGGGCTGTATCATAGACTTCAGAGACAGTTGGGAAGAGTTCTTACCGTTGGTGGAGTTCACGTATAACAATAGCTATCAATCTAGTATTCAGATGGCGCCATATGAAGCGTTGTATGGTCGGAAATGTCGCACTCCTACTTGTTGGATAGAGTTGGGTGAACGTCAGATGTTGGGTCCAGAATTGGTTTCTAAAATGGAAGATAAGATTAAGCTAATGAGGACTCGACTAAAGGAAGCTTCGGACAGACAGAAGTCCTATACGGATCTAAAACGTAAGGACATAGAATTTGTAGTTGGTGATCGAGTTTTCCTAAAGGTGTCACTTGGAAGAAAGTACTTAGGTTTGGACAGAAGGGTAAGCTAAGCCCCAGGTTTATCGGGCCTTATCGTGTATTGAAGCATGTAGGACCAGTAGCCTATCAACTCGAGTTACCTGCAGAGTTAAGTCAAATTCATGATGTGTTTCACGTATCGATGCTAAGACGTTATCGTCCGGATCAATCTCACGTGGTGTCAGTGGAAGAAATTGAAGTAAGGCCTGATCTATCCTTTGAAGAGGAACCAGTTCAGATTTTGGATCGTGATGACAAAGTATTACGTAAGAAGACGGTTCCGTTAGTTAAGGTGTTGTGGCATAACCATGGTTCTAAGGAAGCTACGTGGGAATCAGAGGAAGCAATGCGACAGCAACACCCTCATCTCTTTTGATCAGGTAATTTCGAGGCCGAAATTATTTGTTAAGGGGGGAAGAACTGTAACATCCTAAATTAGGGGCTTTGCATTTGATGTGTTTTGTGTGTATGCTATGCTTGATACGCTAGTTTAGGGTGTTTTGGGGTCCAGGGATGGCTCAGAGGTAAGCCGAAGTCTTGGACAAAATTTTATTTTAGGGCACTTTAGGGGAGAGCTGGATGGTATAGGACTTAAGGGTTGTTGCTTGGATGTTGTTGACATAAGAAAAAGAGTGGTAAAGTGGCAAGGAGGCGCCACTTGGGGTTCAGGCAGGTGACGCCTCAAGAGAGCTGTCAGGGAGCAGGTTCGAGTTATGTGGTTTCCCTTTTGGGGATTTTTTTTATGCCAAGGTGAAGAAGAGGTGGATTCAGCTTGGACTCTGGTGGATGAGTGTTGAATGAGTCAACATATTTGAATGAAGGGAGGAGAGGAATTCAAGGAGGAGGAATCGGTCAACAAGTTTGAATGGGGAGTGGAGAGTGATCGGTAGAGAGGATTATAGGATTGGGAGAGAGGAAGAGAGTTTGGCCGAATGTGGGAAGTGAGGTGTGTGAGTGTGTGTGTGTACGATTTAGTTGGTTTGGGGGTTGGCTGAACTTTGGATGGTAGCACTTAGTGGGCATGGTGAGCATTTCGGCTAACTAGAAAACTTAAGCATTCTTTTGCCTCATTTCTTTTTGGTCAAAACCGAAACACCCTCACACCATTTTGTTTGCATTTTCCTTTTCTCAGTTACCAAAAACGAAACCAACATCTTGGCTATCACTTTTGGCATTTATTCAAGAGACCAAAACTGGCACTCTATTGTTTTCCTTCATAGCCGAATCTTGCATTACCTTCCTTCACTTTTTCTTTCTCTTTTCCTATTATCTTCACAAGCCGAAATCCTCTGAAGCCACCCTTCCTGCTGAAGCTCTATCATCTTCTCTACCCTTCTCTTTAACACCATAGCCAAACCTTTCTTGATAGATAGCACCTCTCTTCTCCATTTCTTTCTTTTCCTGAGCAGAACACCTTTGGCATTCGTTCATTTTGTGAGTTCTTTTTGCTTAGCCGAATCTCCCTAGCCATCTCCTTTTCATTTCTTTTTCTCTTGATTTCTTTAAAAAAAAAAGCCGAAACTTATCATCTTTCCTAGGTAGTTCTTATTTGTTTGTTAGTCGAATCTCTCTGACATTCATATCTCTTCATTCGACTCTTGTTTCCAGTGGATCGCCGTTACTTATCTTCCACCACTCCCAATTGGATTCTCTATTGATCGTGGGGGGCTTTGTCTTCGCGTTCTTCTGGCTTCTGGTCTATGATTGAAGTGTGTTAAGGGACATTCGGTTCTAGTCAGGTATTCAATCGGTGCAAGATCCAAGCCTTTTTAATCTCCGGGATTTGTTGATCTAGGTAAGGACCCTTAGCCTTTGAGCGTCTATTCTCTTTTGTTCTCGATTTCAATGCCTTAATCCGATCTAGTGACCAAGGTCTTTTTCATGAATCCAAATATCAGCCAAGCGAAGGGAAGGGCTGGACCCGTAATTCTAGCCCCTAAGTTCAAGAAGCGCGCGGTGTTTGCTGTTCGAGATTGGCCACTAGGTTGTGGGCCAGCTTCTGAGCAGAATAGTGGACAAATAGCAGTAGTTCCTGCTAGTGATAGTGTCGACATAGATAGCATAGTGCTGCATGTAGTCAAGTGTGTAAAACTTCACACTTTAATATTAATATGTGATACTAATCGTTTGGGGTTGAAAAGCCGAAGTGACTAGATGGATAGTCGTTATGCCTATATGGGTATGGTTGAAATACCAGGTAATTACCTTGTAGTTATGTAAGAGTTAACATATATGCCACTATGATACTATCCACATAAATAGCATGATACTTTCATTGGTTTACATATGCTATGCATGGGTTGGATATGTTGTGTAAAGGGGAAGTGCTTAAGACTATCACTAGTGGTTTGGTACCACAAGTGGGTTGGCCCCACATTCTTGATTCCGTGACTAAGTCTTAGTGGTTTGGAACCACCATTGGTTTGGTACCACATACATATGATCTCGTGACTTGTCCCAGTGGTTTGGTACCACAGTGGGTTGGCCCCACATGCATGATTAGTAGGGATTGTCACTAGTGGTTTGGTACCACAAGTGGGTTGGCCCCATATATGATATTTTGTGACTCTGTCACCGGTGGCTAGGTGCCACATAAGGAGTGTAGCAGATGGAGGGTTGATTGTAGAAATCCTCACGGTGTGATAGGCTGGTACGGGTGGTGTGTAGAGGATGGAAGATCTAGGTTGGGCTGGGTGCATTGCATTCATAATTGTGTATGTTACTTTATCATGGGCTAAGGTCCAATATGTGATTGTGGGCCTGAAGCCATTTATGTGACTTAAGGGGGATTTTATACACTGAGTCTCAGTGACTCACCCCCTTTGCTTAACCTTGCAGGTGATCAGTAAGACGTGGACTTGGGAGCCGAGGTGGACTCGTGAATGGAGGCCATAGCATAATAATTTCCATAAACTCAGTTTCTTTCTTAAAACTGTCTTAATTTGGGGATTTTAGTTGATTTTAGTTGATGTAATAAGGCCTTTTAAATTACTATTTGGTTTAACATTTTGTATTTAGTTATGACATGACGTCATTAACCGTTTTAAACATGATTGTTAAATAGAGCTTTCAAAACACAAGAAGCAAAAAATAATTGTTTTTCGCGAATGCTAACAAAGATAACAAATTAGCAATTATTTAAACTCAGAAATTTCTCTTAAGCTACAAACCGCTATTTTCCAAAACATCGCCTTAACAAAAAGGTTTCCAAAACTATGGTTTTCCGAAAGTAGTCACAACAAATCGTTCTCACTTCACCCTGTAACATACCAGATTCGGTCGTAGCATTTAGACCGGGTTTGGGGTGTTACAATCACACAAGCCCATTTCCCTAGTCCGTGTGGATTTTATTTTTCAATTCTAACCTACAGGGGTTTTTACACAGCCTGACACACGTCCGTGTCCATAGCCCGTGTCCCTCACACGACCACGACATGCCCGTGTCTTCATCCGTATATGAAAACCTTGACATTCTGTTTTATGATGTCATCACCTCAATAAGGTCACACGTCCAAGGCACACGCCCGTGTCCTTAGACCGTGTGTCAAATTAAATTACTAATTTCAAGTGTAGACTTCTCACGGCTAGGGTACATGCCCGGGTCTCTCCCACACGATTGAGACACACGGCGGTTTCTCAGCCCGTGTGCTTACTACTGAGTATTCTGACTTGCTAACCTAGCATGCATGGGGACACACAGCTTATCAACACGCCCATGGGGCTGACAACGGGTCACACACAGCCTAGATACACGCCCATGTGTCTACCCATGTGGACAATTGTAAGGCTATCTACCAAGCCAACTGCCACCCTACAAGGCAACCACACTGATAACAATTCAATTCGACATACATCATGACCATAAGGCACTTATAAGAACCCAAAATCAAGACATCCACACAAGCATGCACTTCATGAATTTCATCATCATTTAATATATAAACTTGTCAAGTATTGGCCAATTTCCAATGACCATTTACAAAATGAATTTAATAACATTAATAGCCACTCATTGGCTAATAAATATGACATAACACATAATAACCAAGATCCTATACATGCCATACTCAAAATTAATCAAACTATGCTATACTAAGAGAAGTTGATAGTGTGATTCCGAACTCCGACGTCCCATGATTCCCAAATTAGCTTGGTGTTACTACAAGGAAAAGGGAAATGAGAGAGGTAAGCATGGAGCTTAGTAAGTTTGCATGAAATAAATAGCAACAATATGGCTCACAATGTCATCCATCCATTGCATTGAATAAAAACACAAAGTCTCAAACTCGTTGCCATAACTTACTCATGCTTACCCTTACCAATTACATGTCATGTCACAAATCATAAGCATTTCTCGGGAATTACTCACATGTACCTATATCACTTCACCACATAGCTTTAGCACTAATTTCATCTCTATTATAAGCTTAACTATTTATCCTGATGAATCACTTGGAATACCCGAGGATACACAATCATCATCATACACATAAACAGGACGCCAATACCATATCCTTGATATGGTCTTACATTGGGTCACATCTCGATACCGATGCCGTATCCCATATATAGTCTTATACGGGATCCCATATCGTCTTATACGATTTTGATATTCGATGCCGATGCCATATCCCAGATATGGTCTTATTCAAGAATCTCAATTCGGTGTCGATGCCATGTCCCAGACATGGTCTTATATGGGACCTTACCAACCTCATGTCTTGATGATGATATCCTCTCAGTTCTTAAAGTCCAACCGGGACTTCAACATCATAAATTTTCATCATTTTCTCATTTAACATCATTATTCAATTTCATTGAAATAAAATACTTCTTCACGAATCTCAAGAATTTTACAACTTAATAACATGATACTGAATTTATTACACACAAACGAACCTCAAAATAGGCCAATTTTCTGATCGAGTCTGATACCTTACCTTTTTCTCAGTCAAGGTTAATTCCTCGTTCTTCTTGATCTATAATAACAATTTAGCTCATTTAATTACCACGTTAATTAATACATTTCAATAATCATACTTTGGCAAAATTACTATTTTACCATTAGACTTTTGCAAAAATGACGATTTTACCCCTAGGCTCGTAAATCGATTCTAATAAAATTTCCTCCTTTAACAAGCCTAGCTGAACATTTACTACCCTTTTAACAACTCCCAATACTCATTATTTCACACATTTAACACCTATTTTACAACCTTTACAAAAAAGGTCCTTTTTGGTGTTTTCATGGTAACACCTTTCACAAAAGTTGTTTATTTAACAACTAAGACTCATTTTCTTCCATAAAATTTTAGAAATCAGCACTAATGCTCTCATTGAAAAACCCTACATTTTCAACCATTGTACAAAATAGTCTCCTCATTAGCTAGCTCAAGCTACAAGGGTAATAAGTACAAAAATTATCAAAGAATGGCCATTAAATCACTTACTTGCAAGGAGAAAAGCTTGGCTGAAATTTTTGAGCTCTCAACTCCTATTTTATTGCTAATTTTCGGTGGAGAAGATGGAGAGAAAAGATGATATTTTCCATTTCTTTATTTTATTAATACAAGTCAATTTAATCCACCTAATTCCAACAACTTTGACCAAATTTTGACATTGTTTGCCCCCTATGGCCGACCACCCTATTTCTAAGGGTTTAATTGCACATTAAGGGCCTCCAATTAATATACTATGGCTTTTAGACACCTTTAGCTTGTAAAATAGAACTTTCACACTTTATGCAATCTAGTCCTTTTTCGCAATTGAGCATGCAATCACTAAAATTAAAGCACCAAAAATTTCATGCACTATTGTAATCATGCTATAACACATAAAATAATATAAAAAAATTTCTTCGACCACAGATTAGTGGTTTCATAACCACTATTCTGACTAGCCCCTAAATCAGGCTGTTGTAATTCTCCCCCTTAAGGATTTTCGTCCCAAAAATCTTACCATTAAAAATGTTGGGATATTGGTTCCTCATAGTCTCTTCAGGCTCTCATGTATCCTCTTATACCCCATGTCTTTGCCATAGTACTTTTACAAGGGCTATACTTTTGTTTCTCAACTGTTCCACCTCTCGTGCCAAAATCTTAATCGGCTCTTCGACATAAGTTATGTCCAGTTGAATTTCTACCTCTGATGGTACAATCACATGCGAAGGGTTTGATCGGTAGTGACACAACATAGACATGTGGAATACATCATGAATCTTCTCTAACTCAGATGGTAATGCCAAACGATAAGCTACCGGCCTTATCCTCTCGGTAACATCATACGGTCTGATAAAGCGCGGACTCAATTTGCCTTTCTGGCCAAATTTGAGAACTTTCTTCCATGGTGATACTTTCAGAAACACTTTATCACCTACTTGAAACTCAATCTCTTTTCGTTTCAAATCTGCATAGGACTTTTGTCTATCAGAAGTAGCCTTTAAACACTCACGTATCACTTTTACCTTCTCTTCAGTTTCTCTAACCAAGTCGACCTCATAATTTTGATTCTCTCTGAGTTATGTCCAATATAAAGGTGTTCGGCACTTACGCCCATACAATGCCTCATAAGGCGCCATCTTCAAACTCGACTGAAAACTATTATTGTACGCGAATTCTACCAATGGTAAATATTTCTCCCAATTACCTTGGAATTCCAAAACACAACATCGAAGCATGTCTTCATGTATCTGTATTACTCTCTCTGATTGCCCGTCAGTTTGTGGATGGAAAGCTATACTAAATCTCGGATTTCTAATCAAAAAAATCGATAATAGTACTCCGTGAAGTCTTACTATTTTTGACACATACAAATCCACAAACTTATTGAGTGAATAATCAATGTGTATCGGTATGAAATGGGCCGACTTTGTGAGTCTATCAACCACGACCCATACGGTATCCTTCTTTTTCGGTGTCAACGACAAACCCGTCACGAAGTCCTTAGTAATACGGTTCCATTTCCACTCGAGAACCATAATAGGCTGAAGTAGACCCGAAGGTACTTGGTATTCAACCTTCATTTGTTGACAAATTAGGTATCTTAATACAAGCTCGGAAATATCTTTCTTCTTACTTCGCCACCAATACCATTTCTTCAAGTTGTTATACATCTTTGTGGTACCTAGACGTACAGACAAACATCCACTATGTGCTTCATGCAGAATCTTCTGAATAAGCTCATCATTCCTTTGTACATAGACCCTGTCTCAGACCATTAACCATCATTCGGAATTAATTTGAAAATCTGACTCAGCACCCGACTCGCATTGAACTCTCTTGACTTGCAAATCTTTGTCGCCTTTTTGAGCTTCACAAATTTCTTGGAGAAATATTAGTCTAGCTCCCAACTTAGCTAGGATAGAACCATCATCTGACAAAACTATCCGTGCATTCATGGCTCTCAATGTAAACAAAGATTTCCTACTCAAGGCATTGGCAACCGCGTTCTCCTTTCCCGGATGGTAGTCAATCACTAGCTCATAATCCTTTATTAGCTCTAACCATCTTCTCTGCCTTAGATTCAACTCCTTTTGAGTCATTAGGTACCTTAGGCTCTTATGATCAGTTAACACCCGACATTTCTCAGCATACAAATGGTGTCTCCAAATTTTTACTGCAAATACAATTGCGGGTAACTCCAAATCGTGGGTCGGGTAATTCTTCTCATTTGCCTTTAATTGTCTAGAGGCATATACTATCACCTTGCCTTCTTGCATGAGTACACAAACCAATCCATTTAAGGATGCATCGCTGTAGACTACAAATACCTTTCCCAGCTCAGGTTGTACTAAAATTGGATACTCCGTCAACAACGCATTCAATCTCTCAAAACTCTATTGGCACCTTTTTGTCCACTCAAACTTCACATCTTTTTGCAATAGCCTCATCATCGGAGTAGCTATCATGGAAAATCCCTTGACAAATCGTCTATAGTAGCCAGCTAGGCCCAGAAACTTCTAACATTGGTTACTTTCCTTGGCAGCTTACAATCCACAATTGTTGAGATCTTACTCGGGTCAACTCTAATTCCATCTCCCGAGACAGTGTTCCCCAAAAATCCAACTTCTTTAAGCCAAAATTCACTTTTACTAAACTTGGCATATAATTGTTTATCTCTCAAAAATTGCAGAACCATTCTCAAATGCTCAGCATGCTCGTTCTCATCGCTAGAGTAGATCAATATATCATCAATAAATACTACAACAAATTTATCCAAATATGGCCGAAAGATGCGATTCATCAAATCCATGAAAACTACAGGGGCATTTGTTAAACCGAAAGGCATGACAAAAAATTCATAGTGACCATACCTTTTCTGAAATGCAGTTTTCGGCACATCCGAGTCCTTGACTCTCAACTGATAATATCCAGACTTAGGTCTATCTTGGAAAATATCGTGGCTCCCTTCAATTGATCTAACAAATCATCGATTCTTGGCAACGAGTACTTGTTCTTCACGATTACCTTATTAAGATACCGATAATCTATGCATAACCTCCTGGAACCGTCTTTCTTCTTCACAAATAATATGGGAGCACTCCACGGAGAATAACTCGGCCTTGTAAAGCCTTTGTTCATCAACTCTTGTAATTGTGCCTTCAGTTCTTTTAGCTCGGTTGGAGCCATTCTGTACAGAGCAATTGATATAGGCGTAGTACCAGCGGCCAACTCAATCCCAAATTCAATTTTTCTAACCAGAGGTAACCCTGGCAATTCCTCTTGGAAAAGATCTAAACACTCACATACTATGGGCACTACTTCAATTCTTAACTCAGTCTCTTTAGCATTCATCACAAAGGCAAGATAAGCTTCGTACCCTTTTCTCAGGTATTTTTGAGTCAACATGAAAGATATCACTACAGGCAATCTGTCTTGCCTCATCTGATTCAACACGAAGAATATCCCCATTTTAACATTTTAACTCAATAAATTTCATTCCACAATTCACTATCATATCATGGGTAGTTAACCAATCCATCCCAAGGATGACATCAAATTCATCAAACGGTAATAACATGAGTTTAGCCAGAAAATAATTACCTCTAGTTATCAAAGGGCAACCTTTACAGACTCTATCGACTAACACACATTTGCCTAGGGGATTTCACACATTTATCACAATTTCTATAGACTCTACAGACATGTTTATGCTAGAGACTAATTTCATGCAAATATACGAGTGGGTAGATACCGGATCAATTAAAGCAACAACATGAGTATCATAGAGAGAAAATGTACCTGTGATTATGTTAAGAGAGGACGCCTCTTCGCGAGCGCGAATAGCATAAGTCCTCGCAGGTGCTCTACCCTCAGATCTTGTAGTCTGGTCTCTAGGTGTATTCTTACTACTCATTTCATTTCCCAAGTTTTTTTGTGGCCTTTCTCTAACAGTACTTTCAGGTCTTGCACTCTGAGGTTTCTCTTTCTCCCCCATCTCAAGGCAATCTTTGATTAAATGGTCTAGGGATCTACACTTGAAACAAGCTTTCTCGTTTGCTCAACACTCCCTGGAATGACGTCTGCCACACTGTGGACATTCTGGTCTATTTGGTCGAGCGTTGCCAACACTAGCAACCGAAGTGGTATGAGCTTTAAATCTCGAGTACTGTTTACCCTTACTTCTAGTTGAAAACCCAACTGAAGTGGACGATCGGGTAGTAAAGTCTTTTGATTTCTAGGATGAGGATTGAAATGATTTACCCAACTGTCTCTTCCTTGAGTCATGAGACTTATTTTCAGCCATTCTCTTCTCTTTGACCAGTTCCTCGGCCTTACAGGCTCTATCTACTAACACAACAAATTCTTTTAGCTCTAGGACACCAACAAATAAACGGACATCCTCATTTAACCCTTCCTCTAACCTTTTGCACATAATGGCTTCTGTTAATACGCACTCCCGAGCGTATTTGCTAAGTCTTACGAACTCACGCTCATATTTGGTCATCATCATTCAACCTTGCTTTAACTCCAGAAATTCCTTTCTTTTCTAGTCAATGAACCTTTGCCTAATATACTTCTTTCGGAACTCCTCTTAGAAGAATTCCCAGCTAATTTTCTCCCTTGGTACAACCAACACAAGGGTGTTCCACCACTGATAGGCCGAATCTCTTAAGAGAGATACCACACACTTCATGCACTCTTCAGGTATGCATGACAACTCATCGAACACCCTAACTGTAACAGCCCGATTTTGGGCTTAGTCGAAACAGTGGTTTCGAGACCACAAATCCGATGTTGAGAAATTTATTTTATTTATATTTTTATGGTCTACAATTTCACGGAATGATTTCATGAATATCTCATTCGAAAATTTTGACGTTTGGGCACTCAATTTAGTCAAAAGGACTAGATTGTAAAAAGTGCAAAAGTTGAGTTCTACATGTTAGAGGTGTCCAATTGTTATGATATTTTTAATTTCAGGTCGTTAAATGATAATTAAATTATTGGTTAAGTTGGTGGACAAAAATGGACATGGATGGGTATGTTTCAAAAGATTTTTTTAAGGGGCATTTTGGTAATTTAGTGAATTAAATGAATTAAAAACAAAATTTAAATGCCAAATTTGTCCATATTCAAGCTTAGGCCAAATTTAACATGTGGGAAGCCATGGATAGGGTTTTCAAGCTTTCCAAGCTTCAGGGTAAGTCCATTCTAGACCCATTTTTCATGTTCTTTACATTTTTGGAGTCCCGGTAACTTGATTTAGCTTATTCTAACAATAATTTAACCTAGGGTTCATATTTGGAAAAATACTGATAGGTAAAATGTGTTTATTTTGATGTTTTATGGCAGAATATAAAGCTTAGAATTATGTTAAACAACTTTTACTAAGCGATTTTAAGTGAAAACGAGTAAAAGGACATAATCGGCAAAAATACCTAATGCACATAAGTGCATGATAGAGCAAGAATTTGATGTTCCCATAGAAGGAAAAAATGATCAGTATGTTATAAAACATAAAAATAAGGGATGAAGTTTAATTTTCGAGCCTAGGGGCAAAATCATAATTATGCAAAAGTTTAGGGGCAAAATTATAATTTTTCCAAAGTTTGAGTTAGGGACTGTTTTGAGTAGTACATTAATTAAATAAGTGAAATGTGATGTTTTAGACCCTGAAAAACAAGATTTGGACCTAGAACTGGAGGAAAATCGAAAATCGGGAAAGTTGGTAAATTGTCGTTTCTGGATCCGAGGTAAGTTAGTGTGTTAATAATAATGCAATAATGTTGTAATGTATATTTGAAACCTAAATTATGGTATTAAATTGATTTTTCTGAATTACATGTTTAGTATATTATGTTAGTAAATTGATTTAATAATATGTTTATGATAAAAGGTGACATAGGAGACATGGAAAATGGGTTGAAATGTTGTGCTTAAATGTGTTTTCTATGACTATGGTTATTATGTGAAATGGAATGTTGATATGTAAATAATGCATTTATTTTACTTGTTCAATAATTGTTTTGCTAAATATTATGGAAATCATTGGGTGATAACTAAAATATGAAAATGTATGGAATGAGAAATTCTCGATTGAACCTTCGGAAAACTGAGAGATACGAACAATATGTAGCTAGGTCACTCTAGTGATAAGGGACCTTCACCGTGTGCACAAGAAAGCTACAAGATGGCAAAATTTGATATGTAGCTAGGCCACATGGATGATAAGGGACTTTCACCATGTGTACAAGAAAGCTACGGGATAATAATTTCATATGTAACTAGGTCACATGTGTAATACTGTGTGTATACCATGTGTACAAGAAAGTTACAGGTTATGAGTAGCTAGGTCACATGAGTGGTTCCTAGTGTTGGACGCCATGTAGACAAGAAAGCTATGAGATGGAATGGCTAGGTCACATGGGTGATAAGGGACCTTCACCATGTGTACAAGAAAGCCGAATTATGTGTAGGTGGAGCTATGTGCTGAGACCACCGAGTATCGGGCCTTTTTAGAAGGGGTTCAATGAGATAACTTACTAATAGTGGTTGGTGCGATCATGTTATGAATAATTGCAGGTGTGAATGTGACTAATTGAGAAATGTGGCAAATGTACGTGTGAGCAAGGGTGCATGTTACCTTGTGTGTATGTGCATAATGTGTTTGATATGTGATACGTGACTGAAATTGTGGTAAGGCTGATATGGTGTAAGTGCCATTATGAGTACTCATAAATTTTGGTGATGATTATTCATTTGTATGGCTAGTATTGAACATGCTTGGTGTTATGTGTGCATATATGGAAGTAATATAAATAAAACATGGGAGAGTAAAATTTTCAATAAAATAGATTGAAACAGTAGCAGTTACGTGATTTTGAAAAATCAGCACAAATAGTAGAAATTGAATTATACACTTAATCAGAGATAAAATTAAATATTAATGAGTTTATTTTCACATAAAAGAAATGGTGTGAGTAAATAAATTTTCTATTATGAGATATTTAAATTTTGGTGAGACAGGGTCTGAATGGTTTCGAAAATCCCCTGTTCCAAATTTGGAAAATCACTAAAAATTGTATAAAAATGGTTGTGGTGTGTAATTTATATTCTCAGAATCCTTGGTGAGGCTACTTTCGGGAGAGACAAATAGAAAGGTTATCCAAACTCTTTATAATGAGGAATTTTAATTTTAATGAAGGGGGTTAGAGCTATCAAACAGTGAAACACGATAATTTATAATGAATAAACTATACTGATTGGCTGAACCAAAAATTTTGGAAATTTTATGGTAAGAATATATGTTAGTCTAGTTTCATGGAAAATTAATGGATCTTAATTTGGAGTTCTGTAGCTCCAAATATAAATAATTTAATGATTGTGACTCAAGAAAACAGCTTAACTGGAATTTGAATAAATAGAAAGAATATGAAAATAGCATGTTATCGCATTGCTTATTATTTTCATACGAGCTTACTAAGCGTAAAGCTTACTCCCTCCTTTCCATTTCTTTTAGTTTTGTCAGGTCAGCTCAGGGTTGGAGATCATCGGAGGCAACATCACACTATCAAGCCATTATCCTTGGAGTATTGGCATATGTATTTTAAATGTTTTCAAGTGAGTGGCATGTAGAGGGACTTAATTTTTCTGTGATGGATGTTGTTGTGATTAGTCAAATGTATTGGCTTATATTGATTTGTTGATTATAGCCATGAGATGTGGCTTATGATGATTTTGGCTTGTAAGCCTATTTGTCCATGGTATGTGTTAATGTCATATTATGTGGTATAAGTGATTAAACAGATGACAAGGTCAAATGTATGTATGTGCACGTAAAGATGAAAAAAAGGCTTGGAAGTTGGCCTAAGTCTTGACCACACGGGCAGAGATATGGCTGTGTTTCTCAGCCGTATGGAGGACACGGCCTCTGGCCATGGACGTGTGCCTTGGCCATGTGCCCTTAAACGGTTGCTGATGTCAAAATCAAAAAGTCACACGAGCGTATGACTCTCCAAAGCAAGAAAACTGGTTAAGTTGCCCAAAGATTTTCAAAGTTCTCAGTTTAGTCCCGAACCACCCCAATGTATGTTATAAGCTTGTAAGGCCTGCATAAGGGACGATATGCATGTGTTTGAAAAGTTTTAATTTTGGATGAAATTTGGTAACCTGATTTTGTACAATTGTGAATGTTTAAGTCCAGTAATGCCTCGAACCCTGTCCCGGAGTTGGACACAGGTGAGGGGTGTTACACTGACGATATTCTCAAGCCAGAATTCCGCCCTCTCCAGATCATCATCTTTACTAGCTCAAAATTCCTCAGCTCCTTGTTTCTGGATTCTATCAACCGGAGGCTTTTCTCTTCTTACTACTTCCACAATTTGGGGAGGTACAGTGGTAGGCTGAGGAATATGTGAGGGTGGAAGAGGTTGAGCATTAGGATTTGCTTGAATAAACTCAGTATACTAGTTGCTCATCATATGGTGAAAGGCTTCTCAAGCCTTTTCTCCCTGATTGAAAGTCTCAGGACTACTTTCTACTGGCGCGGTCCCTTACGCGGGAGCCGGTGCATTACTTGCAGCATCATCGGCTGCAGCTCGGTCGGGATCCATTTACTATATAAAAACACAGTTTAAATCGTCAAGAGTCGTCACACTATCATTATGTAAATACTCATACATATGGCATGTATAGCTAGACTCATACTTACGCTACATTAGTCTGAGAATCAACTAATCTGTAGCTCTGATACCATTAAATGTAACACCCCTTACTCGTATTCGACACTGAACCAGATACAAGGTCGTACTTATCTTGCTTAAACATACAACACCGGTCCATAAAATTTCATTTCAAATTAATACTTTTCATTCGAGACCTCAATGTCCTTATTATAGGTCTACGAGACCCTAAACTTGCACACGGAATGATTCGAGACCAAACCGGAAACTTTTGAACACTTAGAAAATTTTGACACAAAACAGGGCCATACGCCCGTGTGAAGAGGGACACACCCGTGTGGGCAGGCCGTGTAATCACACACGCCCATGTCCCTAGTCCATGTGGATTTTATTTTTCATTTCGAACCTATAGGGGTTTTCACACGGCCTGACACATGCCCGTGTCCATAGCCCGTGTGTGAAAACCTTGGCATTCTATTTATAATGTCATCACCTCAATAAGTTCACACGGCCAAGGCACACACCCGTGTCCTTAGACCGTGCGTCAAATTAATTCCTAATTTCAAGTGTAAACTTCACACAACCCGGGCACATGCCCGTGTCTTAGACCATGTCTCCCGCACAGTTGAGACACACAACCATGTCTCAGCCTGTGTGTTTACTACTGAGTATTTTGACTTGCTAACCTAGCATGCATGGGGACACACGGCCTACCAACACGCCCATAGGGAAGACTGTGTGTCACACATGGCCTAGACACATACCCGTGTGTCTACTCGTGTGGACAATTGTAAGGCTATCTCCCAAGCCAACTACCACCCTTCAAGGCAACCACACTTATACCAATTCAATTCAACAAACAGTATGACCATAAAGCACTTCCAAGAACCCAAAACCAAGACATCCACACATGCATGCACATCATGAATTTCATCATCATTGAATATATAAACTTGTTAAGTATTGGCCAGTTTCCAGTGACCATTTACAAAATGAATTTAATAACATTAATAGCCACACATTGGCTAACAAATATGACATAACACAAAATAACCAAGCTCCTATACATGCCATACTCAAAATTAATTAAACTATGCTATACCAAGAGAAGTTGATACTGTGATTCCGAACTCCGACGTCACACGATTCCTGAGGTAGCTTGGCGCTTCTACAAGGAAAGAGGTAAGCATGGAGCTTAGTAAATTTGCATGGAATAAATAGCAACAATAAGGCTCATAATGTCATCCATCCATTACATTGAATAAAAACACAAAGTCTCAAGCACATTGTCATAACTTACTCATGATTACTCTTACCAATTACATGTCATGTCACATATCGTAAACATTTCTCGTGAATTACTCACATATACCTATATCACTTCACCACATAGCTTTAGTACTAATTTCATCTCTATTCTAAGCTTAACTATTTATCCCGATGAATCACTTGGAATATCCGAGGATACACAATCATCATCATACACATAAACACGATGCCAATGCCATATCCCAGATATGGCCTTACATGGGGTCACATCTCAATGCTGATGCCATATCCCAGATATGGTATTATACGGGATCTCATATCGATGTATGCCATATCCTAGATATGGTCTTATACGATTTTCATATTCGATGTCGATGCCACATCCCAAATATGGTCTTATACGGAATCAAAATTCGGTGCCAAGGCCATGTCCTAGACATTGTCTTATACGGGACCTTACCAACTGTATGAGCCCAAAATTGCCCGGCCCATTTTACAAACCAAACAGATTAACCCAAATCTAAACCCCAAACCAAATTACAATCAGCCTACCCTAACCTTAACTAGACCAAACCCAACAGGCCCTATTACCCAATAGTCAAACTAGGGTTTCAGAAAAGTTGAAACCCTAGCCTTCGGCGCACCTGCCCACTACCCCCAACTGCTCTCTGCCAAAGCCTACAGCCACCGCCTTTCCCACTTGCACCGCCACTGGTACCTGCATTAAACGAGAAAAGATAGAAAGAAGGAATAATGACATTGTAAATGACTATATAAGCCGAATGAAAAAACCATTATGGGGGATCTTCTTTTTCTTTGAATCATCAATAAAAACATAACGATTACAGCATAAAAAGAGAAGAAAGAGTACCTAAAATCTACTAAAAATAAAAAATACAAAAGCCGAAAGGAGGTAATATCTTCTTGTTATTTCCGAAAGCTTTTTTTCTTTTCCTTTCATTCCTCTTTTTAACATACATATATATATATCCCTGTTTTCAAAAAGGAAAAAAATAGAAAAATACAAAACCTTAACTTTTTGAAGTTTCGGCAACCATGCGCGATGGCCGGTGACGGCGCCAGTGACGGTGGCACGACGGCGGGCGACGCTGAAATCCCTCTGGACCTAGGCTCCTACAGAGAGGAAAAAAAAGGGGTAGAAAGTTTTTTTTTTTCTAAAACAAGTGAAGAAAGAATTTTTTAAAAAACTTTTTTGCCTTAAGTAGCCTCCCAAAATGACGTCGTTTCGGGCAGGTCTTCCAGGCGCAAAAACGACGTTGTTTTGCCTCCGACCCGACTACCCGGCCCGCTCAAGCCTAGGATCCACGTGTTTTTTGTCGGAGGGGTTATTTGCGCTTTTAACCCCTCCGTTTTTTGGCCTATTTCAATTAAAATCTTTTCATTTTTCAATCTTGCCCGATAGTTTCATATTTGTCTTAATTTGGTCCCTTTTGAAGCGCTGTGTTTTAGGAGGATGGGATAATTTGCCTTCTGGTCCCTCATTTGTTTTGCGCGTCACATTGAGGTTCTTTTCCTCTTTATTTATTTCAAATTTACCTCAAAATTTTGTTTTATATTCCATTTAGTCCCCTTTTATTATTTTCACTATTTATTATTATTTTAACTAAAATTTCTTTTTCTTCTTATTTATTATTTATTATTATTTTAATATTACTATTATTACCATTTTTTATTTTTTATTTTTATTGATATTATTATTATTATTATGTTATTTATATATATTTTGTTGATTACCATTTTTGCTACTATTATTATTACTATTATTTCTTACTAATATCATTAATATTATTTTATTATTACTATTTCTTACTTTTAGTATTAGTATTTTTATTATTAATACCATTTTGTTATTATTGTTATTATCTATTTTTATTATTATTTCTTTTACTACTATTATTATATTACTATACTTATATTTATATTTATTTTCTTGGCTTAAATTATAATATTATTATGTTTATTACTATTATTTTCCATATTATTATATCTGTCGTTATTTACCATGTTATTTTTACATTATTATTTATTTATTATTATATTACCTATTATTTATTTTACTTCTAATATCATTACTACATCGTATTTGTTTTTTATTTATTATATTGCCTATCATTGTTATTATATATTTTCTATTACTGTTAATATACGACTATTATCGTAATGCTTTCATTTTATCACCACTTATACTATCATTAATATTTTAATAACTCTCGTATTAGTATATTATTCGGATTCCATGTTATTATTTTGTTCTAATTATTTTGTTCACATGTAACGTCGTATTTTCATATTATCATATGTCACACTAATTTTTCTCGATGCATCAGTTTTATAACAATCGATATTTCATTAAAGATTTGAGAAGATCGAATCCTAACTTACTAGGTTCTGGTTTTTCTTTTAATCTGAATAACGGAATGTCCTTTTTTTAAAATCGCAATGCAAGTCTTAAATAACATACTTGTTCTCGAAAATTCAAGATGTTTCGCCCTAACTTACTAGACACGGCATCTAGGTACCCCGAGATAAATTTTTTTAAAATAAAGGTAATATTCCGTATTTGGAATTTTGGGAAATCGAGCCTTAACTTACTGGGCTCCGGTTTTCGTTTGAGAAAATAATAGAATATCCTCATCAAACTTAAAACCGAGTTTTAGAATCAAAAGGCAAGCTCAATTTCGGGAGCCCAAAGCGTCGTGCCCTAACTTACTGGGTATGATACTTTATCTCTTTGAAATAAGAGGGTCTTATTATCCATCTCGATTTGTTCAAGTTTTAAAAATAAAAGAGGATCATATTTTCAAATCTTTTCAAACTTTTAACAATAAGGACGTTAATTAATTAATTTGGTACCAATTTTGGGTGTGACGAGGGTGCTAATCCTTCCTCGCACATAATTGACTCCCGAACCCTTTTTCTCGAATTTTGTAGACCAAAAACACTGTTTTAATAAACCCAAACGTTTTATTAAAACAAAGGTGATCTGATCACACCAAATAAAGATCGGTGGCGACTCCCGTTCTTATTTTCATTTTCAAAACCCTAGTCGATTCCCGTTTTCAAAAAATGGTTACGACAGCTTGGCGACTCCACTGAGGACATCGAGAGTCAGGCCATAGATTAATTAATTTTTGTCCTTTTGATTAAAAATTTGGAAAATTGTCTTGAAATTTCATGTTTCTTTTAATGCATTTTGATGCTATGATTGTAATAATGTCAAGTCTCGTAAAATACATTGGCATTGCATTGTATGACTGTTGTGGTTGCACCTTTAAGTGGGAGCGAGAAGCTATGCCTTCGTAAGGTTTTCACCTCCGCATGGGCTAGTGAATTGCTTCCAGCATACATCTGTATCTATGTCTTTGTGAAGTTTTCACTTCTGCATGGCCATAGGGAAATGTATTCCCCTAAGCCGAACTCGGTTCGTATGAGCCTATAATGGGTTAGGATCGAGGAATCCACTGGTTCGGGTACCCGAACTTAAGAGCTAAACCACATGTAGAAAACATAAGAGCCACCCTAAGTAGAACTATGTCAAACCTTAGTAGTTACCCAGATAGGTGTTTGTTTATTTTACTTGTTTTATATTTCATTTTGTGGTACTAACTGGTTATGCTTTATTCTTGTGCATGACATTTCATATTTTAAGAGGTATCGATTCATGGTCAGTTTCTAAGTTAGAAAGCCGGTTATGGAGAACGAATTCCTTGATAAAGTGGAAGACATTGTAGCCATCCGCATATGGTCAGAGCAAAGACAATTAGAGAAAGAGGACGGCTTAGCTGAGGGGTATGTGTCAGAACTACGGGATTTCACTAGCATCAGTGTCACGCAAAATGAGCTCCAAGAGTTGAAAGAGATATGGACCCAGTGGGATGATGAGGAAAAGCAGTTGTTCTATTGTACTTATGGGGATCTACCTTACCTGCTCGAGGTCAAAGTAGATAAGTATCTGTTCCGAGCAATGACTCAATTTTGGAATGCTACTTATAGCTGTTTCTCTTTCGGAAAAGTAGATTTAGTGCCCACGGTAAAGGAATATATGACCTTGCTGCGTTGTCCGAGAGTTCAAGTCGATAAAGCTTATTCCAAGGCTGTTAATGGCCCGACTTTTGTGAAGAATTTAATGAATATCACAGGGATGAGCGAGCAGTGGGTCTCAGCTAGAATTCAGAAGAAAGGCGAGGGTAAATTGATACCTTAGGTGAGTTTGAGGGACCTGATCCTAACACATCCCAATGTAAAGAAGAAGATTGATGCCTTTGCCTTGTGTATTTACGGTTTAGTAATCTTCCCTAAAGGTCTAAGACATGTAGATGAAGCAATTACTGATCTATTCGGCCGACTAGACAAAGGGGTCCCACCTGTGCCTGCAATCTTAGCCGAGACATTCAGATCCTTGAATGCATGGTGAAGGCAGGTTCATTGGATGCGCGCAACTATTGTTCGCTTGGTTCCATAGTCATCTCTGAAAGGTGGAGAAAGTGTCTTATCGGGTTTTATCTGAGAATTACTCTCCGTTGAAAGAGATAGTAGCTATACCGAGAAGAGAAGACGTGTCTGAAGAAAATTGGATGGCGCTCCTTCAAAATCTTCAAGAAGAAGGCATCGAGTGGAAGGCTCCTTGGATGGTTCCTGACGAAATCTTTTATCGATGTGGGAGTTTCGACTGGGTTCCTTTACTTGGAATTTGGGGTGCCACTGGGTATGCTCCTTTGCTTGTACTGAGGCAGTATGGTTCAAGACAGTTCTTACCAACAACATACGGGCTGGCTCAATGTGAGTTCTCATATGAGGGGGAAAGCTATAAGAAGAAGGTTAAAGAGATTTCTAGTTTCCGGAATCAGATTCATAGAATGAAGAGATTATCTGCAGGCCCAATGACGACCTTAGAGTACAGTGGATGGAGGATTAGAAGGGTTAATGATAACATCCCCGAGCCAAATCCAGAGGGTGCCCGATCAAGAGAAGAATGCTTGCGAGTGGTCCCATCAGAGTTAGAGATATTGAAACAAGATTTCAAAAAGATGAGTTCAGAGCTTGGAAAGAGGATAGAGAAGTTGGAAGAAGAAAAAATGCACTTGAAATTAGATGCAGATGTTTAGAAATCGGAGGCAGGGAAACTAAGGAAAGAAAAGTGGAAGATAGAGGAAGATAGAGATAGTTTGAAGATAGAATATAAGAAAATGCATCTGACAATAAAAAACGCTGGATTAGGAAAAACTCCGAAACAGTGGCGACGAGAGATTCGAGAGGAAAAGGCCAAAGCTAACTGTTGGGAGAAGAAGATTCAAGAAATGCAAATGCAAAACGAGGCCTTAGAGAAGAATTTGGTAGAGAGCCAAAAAGAGAAAAATGGATTAAAAGCTAGAGTGGCTGAACTTGGGCGGTCTCTTCATCACCGTCAAAGTCGTAATTCTGAAATCGAACTGAAATGAAGTCGAAACAAGATCGAGGAAATAAAGGGTAAGATTGAAGAATTAGAATCAACATTGCACAGTTGTGAGCTTCAGATTGAGCTTCTTGAAACAAAAGAAGGGCGTTGGGAGGAAGAGCTTCACCATTCTCATGATCAAGCTAGAAATCGAGATTACCTCATGGGTGAAGCAATAGTTCAGATTCAAGAGGTAGCTAATCACCTACAGACTTTGGCAGCACAGGCTGATATACTGAGCATGAAGTATGAGCTATAGTCAGATCGTAGTCAAGAGCTAACCTCTTTGCTTAGAAGAATTAGAACTTTGGGCCTAAGGGCGAAAGCATATATGTAGTCTGTTTTATGTAAAGGGTTTTGTTTTCTAAGAAAGTTTTCTAAAATGAAGTTGAATCTGAATCGATGCCTTCTTCTTGCATTCATGAATTTGCATTGCATCATACCGTATGCATGTAAGTCCATAAAGAGAGCCTAATTAGTCGAAATTATCAGAGAATGAGAGAGAGAAAAGAGGAAAAATCTGGAAGCTGAACACCATTACGGTACACGTGCCAAAACAAGAAAATGGATGAAAGACTTGAACAATTCCAGAAGGACATATAAGACCAAATGCAAAGCAATTAGCAAAGCTCCAACAAGAAATGAGAGACCAAATGTTGGAAGCTCAAAGAAACATGATGGCTCAAATGGCCCAAATGCTAAATGGGGTGATGGACAAAGGAAAAGGTCCTATGGCTATTACTGGAGAGGATAGCGAAGGCACTCCCCCAGGTTTTACCCCACCATATGCACGAATACAGCCTGAAGAGTATCCCCAAAGGTCATCTGTCACGATTAGGCCTCAGCAAGGGCAGGATGATACAAGATTGCCCATGAACTTCCACGTTGGCTCAGGATCCAATCCAGGAGATAGCCCAGCTAATCCCATTGTTTCTGATTTGGATATAGCAGAGAGGGATGCGACAAGAGTCAAAACCTCGAGGCAATTAGAAGATCGCTGTAGATGGTTAGAAGAGAAGTTCAAAGCAATGGAGACTGCTAACTACCGTTATGGGGTAGACGCTAAGGACTTAAGTTTGGTCCCGGACTTGGTACTTCCTCCAAAGTTTAAAACCCCAAATTTTGCAAAGTACAACGAGACTAGCTGTCTCGAAGCGCACATCACGATGTTCTGTCGGCGGATGGTGGGACACATTAATAATGATCAATTGCTGATTCACTATTTTGAGGATAGTCTGGCTGGGTCTATGGCCAGATGGTACAATCAGCTCAGTCGTGCCCAGGTTATGATATGGAAAGACCTAGCACAAGCCTTCATGAAGCACTATGGCCATGTAGCTGACATAGCTCCCGACAGAATCATGCTCCAAATTATGGAGAAAAAACCAAGCGAGAGCTGTAGACAATACGTCCAGCGATGGAGAGAGATAGCAACATAAGTTCAGCCACCTCTTTTAGAGAAGGAAACAACCATGTTTTTTATCAATATTTTGAAGGCTCCTTTTATTAATCACATGCTGGGAAGTGCTACTAAAAGTTTCTCAGATATTGTGATGTTAGGAGAAATGATAGAAAATGCAATCAGATGTGGCAAGATAGAGGCGGGAGAAGGTGCTAGAAAGACGATCCCGAAGAAAAGAGAGAATGATGTAAATAACATAAGTGTCTCAGAATAAAAGCTATTCAAGCCAATCGTGTGAGCATTTCGAATCGTAATTATCGATCATCAAAAGCCATCTAGACAGGAATCCAATGTAAAGCAGAATGCGGAGAAACTCCAATTCACGCCAATCCCCATGACATACAGGGAATTGTACCAGAACTTATTCGATGCACATGTCGTTTCCCTTCATTAAATAAAACCCCTACAGCCCCCATACCCTAAATGGTATGATGCAAATGCACAGTACGAGTACTATGCAGGGATCGTGGGCATTCAATAGACCATTGTCTTGCCTTCAAGAAATTGGTAGAAAACTCATCCAAATGGGCGTTGTGAAACTTGACGATGCCCCTAGCGCAGAGCACCCGCTACCTAATCATGCTAATAATGGGTTAAATATGATAGGTGAGAATGTGGGGAGAAAAGTTAAAGTGGATATTATGGAGGTGAAAACCCCGATGAGATGGGTTTGGAAGGAAATGATAAAGAGGGGATTAGTTGAATAGAACCCGACGAGAGAATATAAAAAAATGAGAAATGGATGTGAATTCCATAACATAGAGGGGCACGATATCCAAAACTTTATTGAGTTCAGAATACTGGTGCAAAGGCTGATGGATGATAAGGAGATGGAATTTTATGAAAGTAATAAAAGCTAAGAAAGAGAAAACATTTGTACATTGGAAAACAAGTCAGTAGCAAAGGTCTCGAAAGTTAGCTATCCATTGGTCATCATCTCGCGACCACAGAACAATGAAGTCAGAGTAAAGATAACACCAAAGGTCGTGATTCAAAAACCTATGGTCTTCTCTTATAAAGATAACAAAAAGGTTCCCTAGAGTTATGACTGCAATGTGACGATTTCTGGGAAGGGGTACTCGTCCAGCACTTCAAAGGGAGATCAAGAGGTAGGCTCCTATACGCGTAGCGGAAAGCGTTACGATGCGACAAATGCACAAATAGAACCTACAAAAGAGAAAGCCTTGATGGGTGAACAAAAGAAGAAAAAGGTGATCAAGCAGGGATCGCCTATAAACGAGCCGGTAAAGGAAGAAGAAGCTAAGGAATTCTTAAAATTGTTAGAACATGGCGAGTACAGTGTTATGGAGCAGCTGTATAAACAACCGGCTCGTATATCTGTGCTAGACTTACTATTAAGCTCGGTGGCGCATCGCAATGCACAGATAAAAGTACTGAATGAAACTTATGTTGCTAATGATATCTCCGTTAACAACTTGGATCGCCTGATTAGCAATATAAGTGCTGATAACTTTATTTTTCTTTAATGATTACGAGATCCCGCCGGGAGGTATGGGCTCCATTAAAGCTCTCCACATCACCACACGTTGTAAGGGGTACACATTGCCAGGAGTACTGGTTGACAATGGATCGGCACTCAATGTCTTGCCACTATCAACATTGAACTGATTACCCATAGATAGTTCTCACATGAAGGCTTGCCACAATGTAGTGAAGGCATTCGATGGAACTGAAAGGAAGGTGATGGGGAGGACCGAAGTACCTCTGTTAATTGGTCCAAGTACATATGAAGTGGATTTCATAGTAATGGATATTAGGCCATCCTATAATTTCTTGCTGGGGAGACCATGGATACATTCAGTGGGAGCAGTGCCCTTGTCATTACACCAAAAGTTGAAGTTAGTTATGGAGGGTCGTTTGGTGACGTAAACGCTGAAGAGGACATCATCGTTACTGTAACTAATAGTGCGCCATATTTATAGGCAAGTGACGAAGCGACCGAGTGTTCCTTCTGCTCTCTAGAATTTGTTAATGTAACATTCATCATCGAGGGGAATAAAATCCCGGTGCCTCAAATATCCAGAACCATGGAAATGAGTTTACAACTGATGGTCGAGAAGGGAGCTTTACCTGGGAAAGGACTTGAAAGGTATCTCCAAAGAAGGATCGAGGTCCTGAGATTAAAAGCGAAACAAGACCTCTTCGGCTTAGGATTCAAGTCGGACGCAAAGCAAATGAGGAAAGAGTTAGAGAAGAAACAAGAAAGAAGGAAAGCGTGATTGAGCGGAGATGAGATTAAATGGGAACCGATGATAATTCCCACATTTACAAGACCTTTATATCAGGAGGGATTATCGATCCAGAACGAGGAATGGAAAAGGAAGAAACCACGAAAGAAACACGGGGAAACATGCACGTCAATGCTATATTCGAAGGGAAAACTGAAGAAGGAAACTGGATTGGCATCTGTCCCTATGGGCCAGGCAGCGTTCTAAACAACTGGACCGCGGAGGAAATCCCTGTAGCTTTTAAAACTTATTTAGAGTAATACTCGGAACACACTCATTGCTTTAGGACTAGAAGCAATAAGATTCCCTTTTGTGAAGTATGACTTATGTCTAAATATCGTTATTTTCAATGAAACGCATCTCTGTTACCTTTTGAGCAAATCTTCTTCTATACTTTTCACTTCATTCATCATCATGACTATTCTTTTATTCTTTAAATATTCTTTTAAATATTTTCATTCTTCATTCATAATCATACCATACCAATAAATATGCTTAGATTCTTTTGTTCTATGGACCTTTATTCATCTCCATAACAGGTCCCCAAATATCAATGATTTGAGTAACGCTACCAATGAATCAGAAAGTCCTTTCGAGCAAGATATGGGTATGGAAGATTTTCAGGATTTTGAAGATGACCAAAGTTGTGACATGTCTCCCGAACTGTTGAGGATGGTAGAACAAGAAGAGAAACAGATTTTACCTCACAAAGAGTCAGTAGAAATAGTGAACCTGGGAGATGGACAAGAAAAGAATAAACTGAAGATCGGAGCTTGTATTACCTCAGAGACAAAGCGAGACCTCATTGAGTTACTCCAAGAATTCAAAGATGTCTTTGCGTGGTCGTATCAAGATATGCCCGGGCTAAGCACTGATATCATGGTACATGGCTACCCATAAAAGAGGAGTGCAAGCCAGTTCAATAGAAACTTCGAAGAATGGGGCTGGATGTTTTGTTGAAAATAAAAGAAGAAGTCAAGAAGCAGTTTGACGCGGGTTTCTTACAAGTGGTTAAATACTCGGAATGGGTAGCCAATATCATCCCCGTCCCTAAGAAAGATGGGAAAGTGCGAATGTGTATGGACTACAGGGATCTAAACAAGGCTAGCCCAAAAGATAATTTTCCATTACCTCATATCGACACCTTAGTGGATAATACGGCGGGTTATAAAGATGCATCCTGAAGACATGGACAAGACAAAATTTGTAACCATGTGGGGAACATTTTGCTATAAGGTGATGCCATTTGGACTAAAAAATGCGGGAGCAACATATCAGAGAGCCATGGTAACCTTATTCCATGACATGATGCCCAAAGAAATTGAAGTTTATGTCAACGATACGATTGCCAAATCCTAAACTGAAAAGGAGTATGTGCAAGTCTTGAGGAAATTATTCTTGAGGTTGAGGAAATTTCAGCTAAAGCTTAATCCAGTAAAATGTACCTTCAGAGCCCGGTCAGGGAAGCTGCTAGGATTCATAGTCAGTGAAAAGAGGATTGAGGTTGACCTAGACAAGGTCAAAGCTATACAAGAATTGCCTCCACCGGGCACCCAAAAAGAAGTTCGAGGTTTTTTAGGAAGATTAAATTACATTGCCCAGTTCATTTCACAACTAACTGAGAGATGTGACCCCATATTCTGTCTTCTTAAGAAACACAACCAAAGCACATTGGATGAGGAATGCTAGAAGACCTTTGATAAAGTGAAGCAATGCCTGTCCAATGCCCCAGTATTGACACCGCCTAATCCAGACAAGCCATTAATCCTCTATTTTACTGTACTTGATAATTCAAAGGGATGTGTGCTTGAGTCGACACGATGAGTCAGGAAAGAAAGAGAAGGCAATATACTACCTAAGTAAAAAGTTCATTGAATGTGAAACAAGGTACTCGCCAATCGAGAAACTATGTTGTGCCTTAATCTGGATGACTCGGAGATTGAGGCAGTATATGTTGTATCATACAACTTGGCTCATCTTGAAGCTAGACCCTCTAAAATATATGATGGAGTCTACCGCTTTAAATGGAAGGATGGCCAGATGGTAGATTTTGCTTTTTGAATTTGACATAGTTTATGTAAACCAAAAGGCAGTGAAAGGGAGTGCGATAGCAAACTTTCTAGCCAGTAGAGCTCTCGAAGATTACGAGCCTTTAGACTTTGATTTCCCTAATGAAGATTTAATGTATGTGGCAACCACCGAAGAAGGTACCTCAGAAGATCGTCCTTGGAAACTGAACTTTGATGGGGCATCAAATGCTGTGGGCAATGGAATTGGGGCAGTTCTGGTATCTCTAAACGGATATCATTATCCATTTACTTGTAAATTGGATTTTGATTACACAAATAATATGGCAGAATGCGAAGATTGTATCATGGGTATCCGTGCCGCTATAAAACGCAACATTAGGCTACTGAAGGCATATGGAGATTCTGCACTAGTAATTTATCAACTCAAAGGAGAATGGGAAACAAGAGATCCCAAGCTGGTTGATTACAAAAGATTGGTCCAAGAATTGATCAAAGAGTTCGATGACATCACTTTCAGTTATCTGCAAAGAGAAAAAATCAGATGGCTGATGCTCTAGCCACCTTGGCTTCCATTGAAACACCCTAAACCCGGCCCACAAGCTTTGACCAGATTTGGTATGTTCCTCAAGTAAACCGGTTCAAAGTTCTTTTGTTTCTTAGGGAAAACTTGTGTGATTTAAAAAAAATATCATTTGGGTTGGGCTTATGATGAAAACGAATTCGTTTTTTTATATTGGAAACCCTTTATAATTTTAAGAATAAAACATTTAGAGTACATTTAAAATAAATTTCTTAAAACTTTAGCTTAATAGAGTTTGTAACGTAGTTAAACAATAAACAGAAATAAAATTGTGCACTATGGCCTTATGGCCTTATTACATCAAATAAATCCAAATAATTCGTAGTACTTAAAAATTAATAGTCCATAAAAATAAAAACTTCATGTTTAGCAAGGCCACCACAAGTTCTGCCGTCCCGGTCCATCACTGTTCAACACCTGAAACATGGTCCCACAACAGGGTGTGTCAAACAGACTCAATGTGTACACGACACTAAATCATAATAGGAGTTACACATTCAGAACAAGGTATACAAGTTATGATGCATTCCCAAACCCAAACCTCATTGTCCATCCGCTACACACCCCCGTACCTGCCAATCACACCGTGGGGACTACTAAGTCGACCCTCCTTCCGCTACACACCAATTTGCAGTGTTAGGTCACCGTATTCATGGTCTTAGGTCACCACGTTCAGATTACTGTGGTCTTAGGTCACCACTTTTCAGATATCACGGTCTTAGGTCACCGTGTTCGTGGTCTTAGGTCACCATATTCACTTCCCCTTTCAAACATACCCATATGCCTCATATAATAATAATATGCATAAATATGCCAGAGTTCACATTCTTATCATATTCTCATGTTACTAATAACATTTTTCATATTCCTAGTAGAAGTAGGAAATGTACCTGAGTACTTAGTACCATAACATGGTACCTTAGCCACTTTCATATTCTTAATAACACATATTTTAATTAAACATGCCATAAAACGTATTATAATATAGTGTGGGTACACACCGATTCGCTTAAAATTTCCTTGAGATCCTCGAAAAGCTTGATCTAATGCTTAGATCCTTAATCCCTACATTGATTTATCACTTATTACCTTAATAAAAAGCCATTCGCCAAAATTCAAAATCCTAGTAGGATTAGTATTCTTACCTTGTTGCCGATTGGAACACCAACAAATCTCAAACTGTTCTTGTTTCCCTAGGAATGTTGAAATCCCTAAAACCTTACGTTAGACTTAATCTTAATCATCAAACATAAATTAAGGCCTTTAGCCGAATATTCACATGTCTTACCTTAATCTTAGAAATCCCGAATACTCTTCCTTTTAGTCGACTACTCTGATAATCCCGAAAGATCCTTCCATATTCGGCAACCATAATATGTATGAGGTTAGATTATCTCTTGGCTAATCTAAAAGAAAAGAATGGAAATCAAACTTGTTCTTACCTTTGAAGAAATCAACAGCACCTATGCTTGAAGCCCTTCCAAGATTCAGCTTTTGAATGGATTGGTAAGAAGAAATTATGAAGAAAAGAAAACTTGAGAATTTTGACAATGGTGGACTATAGATTCGGCTTGACAAAAGAAAAAGAGAAGAGAAGAGACGAGAGCACTCAGAAATTCGGCAGAGAGAAGAGGAGGAAGAAAAATTGATGAGTAACCCTATTCTCTTCCTTTTATAGCTGAAACTACTACTCAGAATCCCTTACTTGGCCACCACTCTTCTTTATTTGATAGCTTTATCTCTTTAATTTAAAATAATTAGAGAATAATCCTTTATTATCTCTTCAAAAATAATCCAAATTAAATCCCTTATTTATCACCTTATTAATCGAATATTAAATAGAATAAAACTCCTCCTTTCTAGAAGGCTTGTGCCGTCCACCTCAAGCTTCTGGAAGCAAAAATAAAACTTCCTTTATTTGCTTCCCAAGTGACTCGAACTCAGGCCCATCACCTTGCATGTGGCGCCATTTCCATAGGCCCTAAGTGACATCTTTAGGCCACTTTTCCAAGCCTTGTTTGTGTGTCAAATTTCACCAACTTTTTCTTTTAAGGCCACCTTGCCTTAATTTCCTCTTTTAAACTTAACTCGACATTTCTAAGTCATTTCTAAGTTTCCAAAAATTTTCGTTCATCAGAAACTTGACATTTCATTACATTTCCAAGTTTCCAGAATGTTCACTTTCCTCTTTTGAATCATTTCTAAATCATGTCCATACATTTTCGTGTTTCCAAAATGTTCATTTCCAAATCATTTTCATTCATTTTGGGTTTCAAAAATATTCAAAATTTATTCTTAGTACATAAAACATGTCACTTCGTACAATTAAACCGAAAATGCATAGGCCCTTTCCAGGATGTTACAGTTCTACCCCCTTAAAATAATTTCGTCCTCGAAATTACTTACTAATCGAACAATCGTACGGTCTAACTTACCCCACTACGCTATTGCTGCGCACTCTGATCTTAAAGAACTATCATACTTTCTAGGCATATTCTCTAGGTTCACATCCAAGGTTTCAGTCACTTCACCCGCAATACAAGAATAAGCTAACCCTATAACAAGCAAAGCAATTAAGGGTATTCTAGAAATAAGGAACGTACCCGTTGTCACATCTGGCATATCTTCCTCCTCGTGATGGCCAACTGCATAAACCAACTTTGGTTGCTTCGCCCGCACCTTCAAAGATCTCTCGCTGGTGCTCCGTCCTCGGCCCAACCATTTCCTTCATGGTTCGGTCCCACGACCTCTTTGAGGCTACTGTCCACCTCTACCAGCCTGATTAACATTCTGAGTTGCTGGTCGACTTTCATCTAGGTTCCTAGGATAATGCTTGATCACATGATCCTTGGACCCACACCAAAACATCCTCCTGCTTTTCCTCCAAAGACTCTCCTAATCGCTTCTTTCCACACACATCACAAGGTTGATACCGCCTTCCGAACCAACTTGCGACCTCGCGCCCATCAACTCTGAGCCTCTTATTCCCGGATGATCCGCACGATCCAAAACCTCTTTACGGCCTATTCGATCGGTGATCCGCCTTGCGAAATCCTTAATTCCTCGGCCACCTTGGCCTTTTCCACTAACGCAGAAAATTCCCGCCTCCCGATGCGGTGCTATTAATGATCCTCGAGATCATCCCTTAGTCCGTCCCTCCAAACGGACACGGCGCTCATGCTCGCTTGCCACTACACCTCGAGCATACCGGCTCAACCTTAGAATTCGACTTCATATTACGCAAAAGACTTGTTCCTTGAACCACTCCGAAAAAGCCTTCCTTTGCTCATCAATATACCCGTTCCCACATACTTCTTTTGATACGCCTCCTTAACGCTCTCCCTGTGTCAAATCCTCAACCGTGGCACCATCCCGAACAGTCAACCACCACTGATACGCTTCATCGTGTAACAGTGCCACCATTCCTTTTAACTTCTCCTTGGGGGTCAAGTCAAGCTCATCCATGATGCGCTCAATTGCTTCCAACCAGTACTCAGCTGTACTGGGTGCCACACCCGATACTCCACGAAACATTTCGACTCCATTAGCTCAGAGCCGTTCAGGCATAGACTTTCAATTTCCCAAATTTCCTCCTGCACCAGCCACCAATTCCAAAACTCGCAAAGACGACTGCGATATAACATCTTCTCCGCTTGAGCTTGCCGCTCAACACCCACAAACCGGTCCGAAAATGCATAGGCCCTTTCCGGGATGTTACATCCATGGTCCGAGTAAAAAAAAATGAGGATATGAAACCTATACAAATGAGCATTTATGAGGCCCTGACCCATTGCTACAACATCGAAGAAGAGGAGAAAAATGATCATCCATGGTACCATGATATACTTTGCAATACGTGAAAAATCATGAATACCACGATCAAGGGACCGAGAATGACAAAAGGACGTTGAGAAGACTAGCTCATTATTACGTCTTGGATGGAGAGATCCTATACAAAAGAAGAAAGGATCAAGTACTACTAAAGTGTGTGGCGCCGCCAAAAGCTACGCAAATCTAGAAGAAGTCCATGAGGGTGTCTATGGAAAACATGGCAATGGTTTCACAATGACTAGGCAAATCATGAGATTCTAGTATTATTGGTCTACTATGGAAAAAGATTTCATTGATTATGCCAAGAAATGTCATAAGTGCCAAATTTATGGGGACAAGATCCATGTACCTCCTTCACCTCTACATGTTATGACCTCCCCGTGGCCCTTCTCTATGTGGGGCATGGACGAAATTGGACCAATCTCGCCAAAAACTTCCAATGGACATCGGTTCATCTTCGTGGTAATCGACTACTTCACCAAGTGGGTAGAGGCCGCTTCGTATGCTAATGTGATGAAATTAGCAGTCAGCAAGTTATTGAAAAAGGAAATCATATGTCGATACGGAATGCCCGAGAGGATCATATCTGATAATGCATTAAACTTGAACAATAGCATGATCGTAGAGGTCTGCAAGCAATTCAAGATCAGACACCATAATTCGTCACCATATCGACCAAAAATGAACGGTGCAATGGAAGCAGCTAATAAGAACATCAAGAAGATAGTGGGAAAAATGACTGAGACTTACAAAGATTGGCATGAGAAGTTACCATTTTCCCTTTTTGCCTATCGAACAACGGTTAGAACCTCCATCAGGGCAACTCCTTTCTTATTAGTCTACGAAATGGAGGCAGTTTTACCCATCGAAGTCGAAATTCTGTCCCTCCAAGTCTTGTCTGAACTGAAGTTAGATGAAGCAGAATGGATCCAGGCTCGATATGATCAGCTAAATTTGATCGAAGAGAAGAGTCTGAAAGCTATCTGTCATGGTCAGATGTACCAAATGCAACTGATGTGGGCATACAACAAAAAGATACGCCTAAGAGAATTCCACGAAGGAGACTTAGTTTTGAAGAAAATCCTTCCCATACAAAAAGATTTCAGAGGGAAATGGATGCCGAACTGGGAAGAACCTTATGTGGTAAAGAAAGCATTCTCTGGAGGAGCATTGATTTTGGCCGAAATGGATGGTAAAAGCTTACCTAATCCCATCAACTCAGACTCGGTCAAGAAATACTTTGCCTAAAAAAAAGGAGAGGCCAAGGCGAAAACCGGCAAAGGGCTCTTTAAGACATCTAAAAAAGACGGAGAGGCCAAAGCGGAAACCCACAAAGCGTGCTTTGTGACCAAAGGGATTTTGAGTCGAAAAATCAAAAAATGCGGCTCAAATTCTGACAAAAGAAGATGATTTTGTTCTCTCAGAATTAGCAAGAAGGAGGAATGTTACACCTCAGGACATATACAAAGTACTGCAGATCTCTCAACATCTATTCAGCTCAAAATGATCTTCAAAAAGATTGAATGGTGAAGCTCAGACTGCGATATTTGGGGCACCTATTTTCTTTTTTACCCATTTTTGTATTCCAATAATGTTCGCTTTTGTTAATTCAATTCTATTCTTCATAAATTCCAATGTTGACCATCATTTGAATCTTTTAAGCAGTTTGCAATTGAAATAACGGTCAATGGACCCATAATGCTCCCATAAAAAGAGTTCTGTCTATTACTCTAAAAGTCTCTAAACAAATAAGGAACTTGAAAACAGATATTGGCTAGAACCACCATGCCTTGGGGTTGGAAACCATCAAGAAGGAGGAGTTTAATCCCCAGATTCTCTGTCAAAGAGATTAGTTACATGAAAAGATGAGATATTGTGTCCGTGCCGTGACCTTGACGAGCGAACGAGCGATTACAACCCTAAGCTTTTAACAAGGGATCATTCCCATGACATTCTATATTCATGCAAATGTCATCCATAATATCATTTAGCTAGGAGCATTTGATTCATTCTGATCATAGCATCCTAATCATTATTACGAGGAATCATTCTAATTCTGCCCATAATACATTTAGTTAAGAGCGTTGATTCATTCCGATCATAGCATCCTAACCATTTGGCATGAACATAAGTATATGAAACTGATTCTACAGGACAGGTTCCCTACAGGACAATATAGTAACATCGGCGAATCTACAGTCTTATATCCCTGACCAGCAATGGAATAGGTTGAAGATTGTAGATCTCGCCCTAAACAGTAGTGGGGCAAGATCGAAGGCAAACCTTGGCTCCCTAACCAGTAAGGAACATGATTTAAGCCACAGCCCTATTGCCCTAAGCAGCAGTGGAATAGGTCAAAGATTGTAGATCTTGTTGCCCTAAATAGTACTAGGACAAAGATCGAAAGCAAATCTTGGCTCCCTAACTAGTAGGGAACATGATTTAAGCCATAGCCCTATTGCCCTGACCAGCAGTGGAATAGGTCAAAGATTGTAGATCTTGTTGCCCTAAACAGTAGTGGGACAAAGATCGAAAGCAAATCTTAGCTCCCTAACCAGTAGGGAACATGATTTAAGCCACAGTCCTATTACCCTGACCAGCAGTGGAATAGGTTGAAGATTGTAGATCTTGTCGCCCTAAACAGTAGTATGGCAAGATCGAAGGCAAATCTTGGCTCCCTAACCAGTAAGGAACATGATTTAAGCCACAATCCTATTGCCTCCGACCACCAAAGGGAATAAGTTGAAGATTGTAAATCTTGTCGCCCTAAATAGTAGTAGGGCAAGATCGAAGGCAAATCTTGGCTCCCTAACCAGTAGGGAACATGATTTAAGCCACAGTCCTATTGCCCTGACCAGCAAGGAATAGTTTGAAGATTGTAGATCTTGTCGCCTCAAACAGATGAGCGCAAGATTGAAGGCAAACCTTGGCTCCTAACCACCGGAAACATGATTTAAGCCACCGTCCTATATCTCTCGACCAGCGAGTGGAATAGGTCAAGACATTAAATCTTGTCTCCATGAAGTTGTAGTGGAGGAGATTTAAGAAAGAAGATTTGGCATTCCTGAAGTTGTAGGAAGCAGACTGAAGACAATTTACTCAAAGTTGCAGGAGCGGATCAAAGTTAGCAGGCCTGGCATTCATGAAGTTCCGTGAGAAGATCGAAGACATCAAATCTTATACCTTTGAAGTTGCGATGAGATGGGATTAAATCCACTATAACTACAAATCTCATCTCTCGAGGTTCCAGTGAAGTGGATCAAGCAACGAGAAACAAAGGAGGCGAACGAGGCTACATGAAGAGTAAGAGCACCAAAGAATCAAGACTCAGCAAGACCGGGCAAATTTGGTCCTTCTTGACGTCTTTGCTCTATTCCCGTTGCACGACAATGAGCAAAGAGGGGCAGTCAGATGAGCCCAAAATTGCTCACCCATTTTACAAACCAAACAGATTAACCCAAATCTAAACTCCAAACCAAATTACAATCACCTTACCCTAACCTTAACTAGACCAAACCCAACAGCCCAATTACCCAATAGACAAACTAGGTTTTCGTAAAAGCTGAACCCTAGCCTTCACGCAAGACCTTCTTCCATCGCCACCACCAGCTTCTTCTCAAAAAGCTCACAGCCCATCGCTCTTCCCACTTGCACCACCACTGGTACCTACATTAACCGACAAAAGACAGAAAAGAAGGAATCTACTAAAAATAAAAACATCAATATCTTCTTGTTATTTTCAAAGCTTTTTTATTTTTCTTCAATCATCAATAAAAACATATAGATTACATCATAAAAAGAGCAGAAAGAGTGCCGAAAATCTACTAAAAATAAAAATACAAAAGCCGAAAGGAGGTAATATCTTCTTGTTATTTTCAAAGCTTTTTTATTTTCCTTTCATTCCTCTTTTATCATACATATATATATCCATGTTTTAAAAAAGGAAAAATACAAAATACAAAACCTTACCTTTTGAAGTTCCGACAATCGTGCGCGTGGTGGCATGCCGCGCCTGCGCTTGTGACAGTCTTGCAAATGGCGGCAACACCTAATCCTCTCGACCTAGGCTCCCGCAGAGTGGAAAAAAGGGGTAGAAAGTTTTTTTTTTTTTTTTTCTAAAACAAGTCAAGAATGAATTTTTTTAAAAAATTTGGCCTTAAGTAGCCTCCCAAAACGATGTCGTTTTGGGCAGTCTTCCAGCGCAAAACGACGCCATTTTGCCTTCGACCCAACTACCCGTCCCGCCTCGCCTAGGATCCGCGTGTTTTTGTCGGAGGGGTTATTTGCGCTTTTAACCCTTCCATTTTTCAGCCTATTTCAATTAAAACCTTTTCATTTTCAATCTAGCCCGATAGTTTCATATTTGTCTTAATTTGGTCCCTTTTGAAGCGCTATGTTTCTGTGGAGGATGGGATAATTTGCTCTCTAGTCCCTCCTTTGTTTTATGCGTCACATTGGGGTCCTTTTCCCCTTATTTATTTCAAAATTCCTCAAAATTTTGTTTTATATTCCATTTAGTCCCCTTTTATTATTTTCACTATTTATTATTATTTTATTCTTATTATTATTTATTATTATTATTTTAATATTACTATACTATACTATTAATATTAGCATTACTACTTTTATGCTATTATTAGTACCATTTTTTATTTTTTTATTTTTATTGATATTGTTATTATTAATACTATTATGTTATTTATATATATTTTGTTGATTACCATTATTGTTACTATTATTATTATTATTATTATTATTATTATTATTATTATTATTATTATTATTATTATTATTATTATTATTATTATTATTATTATTATTTCTTCTTACTAATATCATTAATATTATTTTATTATTACTATTTCTTACTTTTAGTATTAGTATTTTTATTATTAATACCATTTCATTATTATTGTTATTACCTATTTTTATTATTATTTCTTTTACTACTACTATTATTATTACTAATATTTATATTTATTTTCTTGGCTTAAAATTATAATATTATTATATTTATTACTATTATTTTCCATATTATTATATCTATCATTATTTACCATGTTATTTTTACATTATTATTTATTTATTATTATATTACCTATTATTTATTTTACTTCTAATATCATTACAACATCGTATTCACTTTTTATTTATTATATTGCCTATCATTGTTATTATATATTTTCTATTACTGTTAATACACGACTATTATCATACTGCTTTCATTTTATCACCACTTATACTATCATTTTTACTTTGTCAATATCATTAATATTTTAATAACTCTCGTATTAGTATATTATTCGGATTCCATGTTATTAGTTTGTTCTAATTATTCTGTTCACATGTAATGTCGTATTTTCATATTTTCATATGTCACACTATTTTTTCTCGATGCATCAGTTTTATAACAATCGATATTTCGTTAAAGATTCGAGAAGATCGAACCCTAACTTACTGGGTTCCGATTTTTCTTTTAATCTGAATAACGAAATGTCCTTTTTTAAAATCGCAATGCAAGTTTTAAATAAAATACTTGTTCTCGGAAATTCGAGATGTTGTGCCCTAACTTACTGGACACGACATCTAGGTACCCCGAGATAAGTTTTTTTTTTTAAATAAAGGCAATATTCCGTATTTAGAATTTCGGGAAATCGAGCCCTAACTTACTGGGTTCCGATTTCTCATTTGACAAAATAACGGAATATCCTCATCAAACTTAAAACCGAGTTTTAGAATCAAAAGGCAAGCTCAATTTCGAGAGCCCAAAGCGCCGTGTGCCTAACTTCACTCGGGTATGATACTTTATCTCTTGAAGTAAGAGGGTCTTATTATCCATCTCGATTTGTTCAAGTTTTAAAAATAAAATAGGATGGTATTTTCAAATCTTTTCAAGCTTTTAACATTAAGGACATCAATTAATCAATTTGGTACCAATTTTGGGCGTGATGAGGGTGATAATCCTTCCTCGCACGTGAATCGACTCCCAACCCGCTTTTCTCAAGTTCGTAAACTAAAAACACTGCTTTAGTAAACCCAAATGTTTTACTAAAACAAAGGTGATCCAATCACACCAAATAAAGATTGGTGGTGACTCCGTTCTTATTTTTATTTTTAAAACCCTAGTCGATTCCCGTTTTCAAAAAATGGTTACAACACCAACCTCATGTCTTGATGATGATATCCTCTCACTTCTTAAAGTCCAATCGGGACTTCAACATCATAAATTTTCATCATTTTCTCATTTAACATCATTATTCAATTTCATAGAAATAATAAACTTCTTCACGTATCTCAAGCATCTTAAAACTTAATAACATGATGTTGAATTTATTACACACAGACTTACCTCGATACCAAAATAGGTCAATTTGCCGATCTAGTCTGATACCTTGCATTTTCCTCGGTCAAGGTTAATTCCTTGTTCTTCTTGATCTATAATAACAAATTAGCTCATTTAATTACCACATTAATCAATACATTTCAATAATCATACTTTGGCAAAATTACCATTTTGCCCTTAGACTTTTGCAAAAATGATGAGTTTACCCCTAGGCTTGTAAATTGATTCTAATCAAATTTCCTCCTTTAACAAGCCTCGCTGAACATTTACTACTCTTTTAACGACTCCCAATTCATTATTTCACACATTTAACACATACTTTACAACATTTACAAAAAGGTCCTTTTCGGTATTTTCATGGTAACACCTTTCATAAAAGTTGTTTATTTAACAACTAAGACTCATTTTCTTCCATAAAATTTCAGAAATCAACACTAATAATCTAAAGAGATAAATGGATCAATAGAACATATGTATTCTTTTATTACTACACTTCTTATTTTTTAATCGATCAACTGTGGATCATCTCATACATATATTTAAAAATCATAATATAATAATTACTAAACAGATATATATATATAGAAGGGTGATTAAAATAGAACTGCCAGCCAAGGTTTTTATGGTTCTATTTCTAGAAAATAAATGAAAAATAAAATTACATAGTTTTTCACAATACATTCATTGGGTCTTCAACCATCATCGCTCCATCTTCCCTTCGTCTTAGACTTCTTTTAAAAAAATTACATTTAAATCCTATGTTTGTTTCGGCTCATAAGAATTCTATAAATTTTAAAAAAGTTCCTACGTGAAAATGATAGGTCACGGTCTATTTCTTAAGAACAACAACCATGACAAAAAATAACAATTATATAAGAAATATATAATATCACATCCATTTTCATATATAACATAAAACATGCATAAGATCTAAAGAATATCACTTTCTATGTAATCAAATCATTCAATAAGAAGAGAAATATATTTTGATTACTCGTTTATACTTATATATAGAGCAGAACCTAACTCAGATACCAATTGTTAGAAAATCATATTTGGAAAAACGCAGGGAAAAATATGTTTTAAGGAAAATGAATGTTTTAAAAATTTTCCAAAACAATAACTTGATTGTGTTATCTACAATAATAAACACTTAATCAAAAAAGCACATTTTCATTTGTCTACAATAAACACTTCGACAGTGTAGTCTTTCCGCTATCCTCAAGCTCACATTTGTCAAGTGTGGGCTCGCTTCGAATAATAAAATTTTTCACAAAATTACCAGAGGGGAAATTGCCGACATCTCCATAGCCAAGAGTTTGTTTTCGGGATTTAAAAAAGCAAGGTAAGTACATAATTGTACATTCGGCCAAAGGTCTATTTCATAATTAAGATTCATTCAAAAACCGAAACTAACCAACTCAGAAATTTAGTGTTAGCCGAATTCAAGGAAGAGAGATTTTGGAATTTAGGGCTTTGAAAAGTCATCAAATCGGCATCAAAGGTAAGTTTTAAGTGTGTAAATCCTACTAGGATTTGGATTGTGGCCGAATAGGTTTATTAATATGTTTAAATGATTGGCCGAATATAGGGATAACGGATCTAAAGCAATAGATTGGTTTTCGGGATTTCAAGGAATTCGTTAAGCAAATTAGGTGTGTACCCCACACTATCTTTTAATACGTTATATGGTAATATCTAATGTATGTATGCATAAGAATGCGAATATGGCTAAGGTACCCTAATATGGTACAAAGGTACTCAGGTACGTTTCCTACTCTTACTAGGATTACGAAATATGTTATACTTAACATGTGAAAAGTGACATGAATGTGATTCTAAGTATGATATGCATGATATATGGGCATTCGGGTTATATGAGAAAGGGGAAGTGAATGTGGTGACTTCGGTCACAATATCTGAATGTGGTAACTTCGGTTACATTATCTGAATGTGGTGTCGCATGACACAATTATTTAATCTGGTGGCTATGCCACGAATTTTATATGGGCAATGAGCACGCCGATCATTGCGTGACGCTTCGATGGTGTGTAGCGGATGGAGGGTCGACTTAGTAGTCCCCACGGTGTGCAGGTTGGTACGGGGATGTGTAGCGGATGGCATCTAGGTTTTGGGTATGGGTTGCATCATTATTTTATCTGTATATGAATGTGCATGTGATACGTTATGGTATGCCTGATCTATTAAATTTTAGTGTTGTGTACACATTGAGTCTGTTGACTCACCCCGTTGTGGGAACATGTTTCAGGTGATGAGCGGTGATGGGCCGGACCGACGACAGAACTTGTGGTGGCCATGCTCGATTAGAAGTTTTATTCATTATGGACAATTTATTTTATCTAAGTACTTAAGAATTCTATTTTGGGTTTCTACTTGATGTAATAAGGCCATAGTTGAATTTTCCTTATTTTTATTTTCAATTATTATGTTTACGAATTATTATCAATCAAAGTTGGGTAAATTTATTTTTAAAACAAACCCTAATTGTTTTGTCACCTTAATTAAATGGAATTCAATATAAGATAACTTGGTTTTCAACACAAGCCCAACCCAAAACGATATTTTTCTTAAAATCGCACAAGTTTTCCCCAAGAAACAAACGAACTTTGAATCGGTTTGCTTGAGGAACATACTGTTTCGGTCCAGGCTCGTGGGTAGGGTTTGGGGTGTTTCATGAAATATTTGTTATATGGGCCAATTGAAATATTTGTTATATGGGCCAATTGAAATATTTACTATATGGGCCAAATTGAGATATATGCTATATGGGCCAAATTGAGATATTTGCTATATGGGCCAAATTGAGATATTTGCTATATGGGCAAAATTGAGATATTTGATATACGGGCCATTTGATATTGCAATATGGGCCAATTTGTAATAAATTATGAAATGGGCCAAGATGATTTTGCTTAAATGGCCAACTTGATAAATTGTTATAATGGGCCAAAATGTTCGTAAGAAGTATTTGAATGAATTGTTGTGAATAACTAGGCATTAAATACATAAATTGCATGGGGTGGGAAAATGATGAAGAGAAGTTCTGGTAGCTCTGCTACATAATTCTGGTGGCTCTGCTACAAATCTGAAAAATGGCAATGCCATGTAAATTCTGTTAATCTGGTGGCTTGTCCACAAATTTGATATATGCGGCTTAATGCCTACTTTGGTGTGATGGCGGGGTGGGTGACTAAAGCTCCCCACAGGTGTCTTTGGTTGGTACGGGTGGTGTGTGCATGAAGAAAAATTAGGTTTGGGTTGGGAATTCCTTATCACATGCATATTATGTATGATATTTATATGTGTAAATGGGCTTTGGCCCAAATAAATGCTTAATTGGATTTTGGCCCATGGACAATGGTAAGTGGATTACACATCGAGTTCTAGTAACTCACCCCATTTTCCTTATCCCTTTCGTAATGATCGATGATGGAGACTTGGGCCGTGGGCGACTCGGTGGAGGCCATATTTAAAAAGCAGTTAAATTTGGATTTTGGATTTCTTTCGAGTATTTTAATTACTTTGCCATTTTGAATTAAGGTTGTAATAAGGCCTCTGGATCAATTTTTGTTTTTTTATTGTTTGATGATTTTAAAATCGCTTTAAGTAATTCAAATTGAGATTTTATGTTTTCTAAAATATTAAATAAACGTTTTATTTGAAATCGAATACACAAAAAGATTTCATAGAAATTTTCATATTTTTAACTCGAAAATTTACTCATAATAAATTTTCATCAATTCTATACTGAAAAATATTTTTTAAATTACTTTTAAAATTTTCTAATCATAATGATATTATCAAAGTTACGATTTATAAGATCTTACATCTCAAATTGTCAATTTATCAATAAAATCTTTTACTCAATAAATACTTTGTAAAAAATTTGAAATTTGTTTTACTTAAAAAGGAATCAAAGTATATTTATTTTGTGTGACATGTCAAATCTGGCCTAAACGCATAGGCCGGTTTTTGGGTGTTACAAGAGGAGCTTGTGGCTTAGTGGCAAGTGGCATATGGAGTGAAGCTTGTGGTCTAAGATTCAAGTCTCTTGAGAAGCAAGGAAGGTTTTATTTTGCAGCATGGATGGCAAGAGTTTGTGGTGGATTCAAACTCTTTGGAGTGGTTCTAGACTTGATAAAAGGGGGAGAGTATCATGGTGTTTAGATGATGGTTGTTATGGATATGGCGAAGATTTTGATAGAGAAAATCGTGGAGTTTGATAAGGGGTGGAGTTGGCCGAATTTGGGAGTCTATAGGTGCTTATTCGGTTTTGACTTAGTGTCATTTTGGTAAGGGGAAAACATAGGAATCCGGCTAGGTGTGTTCTCTTTTCATTTTTTGTCATTTTCTTTATTTCTGAATTTCTGAGTTCCTAATCTCCTTTCCTCTCTTTTCCCTCTAGTGCCGAAATTGCAAGTAACCATTTGAGATTCTATTGTTCTGCAACTGTTCAACAAATGTGTCGAAACCTTTAATTGTTAAAATACCGAAGCCTTGTGTTGTTTTGCCCAAGTCTCTTTTTTTTCTTCTGCTTTCAATCCCTACTGAATCACATGTGAGTCGTCTCTCCTACCTTTTCGTGTTTGGCCAAATAGTGTTAGGGCCCTACCTTGTTTTCTTTCAAATTTTCTCCTAAGCCGAACCTCTCCTCTTTCGGCAATTAACCAGTTCTGGGAGGTAAGTATTGTTGGGCGAATATCTCATGACTTATGGATTGGACTTAAAGCCATATTCTCGTAAGCAATTTTGTTAATAGCATTTGTGATATTACCGATATTTGACTAAGGAGGGTAACCGATTGTGGTCGATGGATTTAGGAGATTCGAGGACTCGCTTCAAGCAAGGTGAGAAAGGTTTACGCTTTGGGTTTAGCAATAGAATGTAATTAACCTTAAACGACGCTCGGCTAACAAAGTGTTTTTGGATTATAGGTTCGGTGCAAGTGGGTTAAACCCACATTCGTAAACAAGGTGTGTTCACACACCACGCAAGCGATGATCGGCAAATGCCGAAAAGCTGAAGTACCGACGAATGATGCCAGACGAGCGTGTGATCATACATGTGATGGACCGAGCCCACGAATATGGGCGTAAGATGGTTGAGGCCACTATGAGCGTCCTCAACGGCTTAGGCCATTTTTGGGGCCAAATGGACTGAAATGGGCCAAGTGGGCCTTACGCGAGTAATTTTGTGGATGGATAGGAAATAATGAGCCGGCCATGGCGATCACATGGCCAAAGGTAGTTTTGGGCCACACGAGCATGTGGGCCCACTTGGACCGAATATTGGGCTTTGGGCCTAACTATACTATTTTGACCATACATGTTGTCTGTGTCACTCGAGGCGACTGTAGACCTTCGGGATGGTCACTAAATGATTGAAATACCCTTGGAGGGTAAAATGATTGAAATACCACTGGAGGGTAAAATGACCGAAATACCCCCATAGGGTAAATGACCGTTATGCCCCTGAAGGGCAAAATGACTAAAATGCCCCTACATGTTATATGATTGTTATTGAATGCCATTTATGTTATGTCTGCATTCATGTGATATAATGCTGTATGGGGGATGGGATTATTGATCTAGAGGAAGTATATGACTTGTTAGGGTCGCATGGTCGTTTGACAATTGTGGATCCACCGGTAGCTTGAAGTCGATTATGAGATTGGCTTCTCTACTGCAATATTGATTAGTGCCGTAACCGGTGCTACATAAGGAGTGTAGGGATGGGTGGGTCAATTAAATCCCCACAGGAGTGCAGGGTTGGACAGGAGACGGAGTGCAGGGTTGGTATGGGCATTAATGCACTGCTTACACTTGTTCTGTTATTGATATGGGCTTAGGCCCAGATAGATGTGATCTATGACTTTTGATATGGGCTAAGGCCCAACTGAGGCTATTATGGGCTAAGGCCCAAATGCGACCGTTACTGTATTGGGTTAAGATCCAACTAAGGCTATTATGGCTAATGCCCAATTGCCACCGGAATCGGGTTGAGATTAGGCCCACATTAATTATTGTAATGGGCTTAGGCCAGCATTGTTGTGATGCATGTTTTTACCAATGAGGTTTGTACACATTGAGTTTTCATAAACTCAGCCTCTCTTTTAATTTTTCGTAATCCTCGCAGGCGGTCGACGACGACGAGACGCAGAGGTGGCTACACTACGAGCAACTTTAAATTTTAGTTTTTATTTTACCTTACTAAAACCGCGTTCTTATTGGGTTGTAATAAGGCGCTTTTAATTTCTTGTTTTTATTTGGGATATTTATCTATGATGTTTTATAATCATAGTAAAAGTAGATCGCGATTTCTCTAAACAAAACTATTTTCAAAACCTCACGTTTTCGTAACTCAATTATTCTTAAATTAAGCTTCTGCAACAAACAAGGTTTTAATGGTAATAATTTTTTTATAAACCTCGTGAAAAAATAATAAACTGACGTGAATCGAATTTTCCCAAGCTTTTATTTAAGAAGGGTTTTCAATGAAAACATGGTTTTTGAAAAACACTAAAGTGTGGCACGCCAGATTTGGGCCTAACTTCTAGGCCAGGTTCGGGGTGTTACAATAATAATCCTTCTAAGTATTTGAATCAAATGTTCACTTTGATTGTTTTAAGGGATTACAGTGTAACATCCTTAACCCGTATTCATCGCCGTAATAGGTTACTTGAGCATTACCATCCAAATAGAACATAAAAACATTCATTTCAAAAATCATTGTAAACATAATCTAATACAACCAATAACATATAAAACGTCCCCTTAATCGAGCCTCCAAGGCCCTAGAAATACCTTAGAAATAGATCGGGACCAAATTTGTAACAATTGGAAAGTATAGAAAAAAGTTAGAAATATTGAACTATAGGGGTCACACATGGCTAAGACACACGCCCGTGTCTCGGTAGTGTAACAATAGAAATAGGGACACATGGTCGTGTCTCAGCCTGTGTCCTTACCCATGTAACTCTCGAAATAGCCATACACGCTCGTATGCCAGGTCGTGTGCTAGGTCGAGTAACAGTCTAACTTGCATACATTGAAACCTAAAGGGGACACACGATCGTGTCACACGACACACGCTGCTGAGTCATACGCCTGTCTCAGTAGTGTGGACATGAAATTGGCCAAATTCAAGCCATTTCCAACACCAACTCATGCAACCACCTAAAAGCATTTTGAAAACATGATCAAAACCAACATGGAATAACCAATTCAATAGTTCAATACCATTCAACCAATATGCCATACAATACACCTCAAATGAAACATACAAATTTACCTAAACATATATATACTTGACCAAATTTCATTCATAAACATCTAGTTCAGTTCCATCTCAAAACATACCATATCTTGACCTATACCATTTCAACATAAGCTTACCATTTGGGCCATACCATTCATGCATAATAAGTACTAAAATGCCACAATTCAACATCATCAAAATGGTACCAAAACAACCAACTTATACATACCAAAATTCAACATTTAAGTATTCAACTAAACATCAAACATAAGCCCTTCTATACATGCCATTATAACCTAGGCCAAAACATAAAAAGCTACTGATATATTCGCTGGATAGTGTGATAGATCTCCGACGAGCTTCCAAATCGATCGAGTTTTCGATTATCAATAAAATAGAAAAGAAAACTAAGTAAGCATATAATGCTTAGTAAGTTCGTAAAACATGAACATAACTTACCATTTCAATACATAACATTAAGATTAAGTACAACATAATCCAATCACAAGCTTGGCACAAGCCTAAGCACCACCAACAACAAATGTTAGTGCATTCAAACATAATTCACTTGAATTAACATAAGGTAAGCCATTATTCATGAACATACTTCATTTGAACTCACAATTTTCATGAACGTAAGTATACTTCCATTGAATAATACCATTTTAATCCTTTTCACAAATACATTATTTAGTTCATTTGAACACTTATCGATCCTTTCATTTTCATGACTGTTGAACCATTTAGAATATCATTGGATACTTAGAAAAGCTCACACGAAGTGTACTAAACATATAATCGTAACCTTTCCTTTACATCGTTGCTCACATTTAGCTATAACGCCCGAATTTGGGTCTAGTAGAATTGGGCCTATTGGGCTTTAGGTCTCATAAAATTTTTAAGTGAGTAAGAAAATGATAAATGACAAATGACATGACGACTTTAAAGTTTTGATGAATTTAGAGTGTCTAGGTGTGTTGGAGAAGCTCTAGGTTCGAGTTATGGTGGAGGATTCTTAATGTATTTAATTAAGGAATCAAGGTTGTGAGTAGTGGGATTTTAAATAAAAATAACTGAAAAATGGTAAAAAGAAGCCTGTGGTGAAGTGGCTAAGTGACGCGACTAGGGTGTAGATGGGTGGCGACATACGCATGCAGGAAGGTCTGAGGTTTGAGTGCTAGCTTAGCTTTATTTTGGAGTTTAATTTTAGGCTTTTAGAAGGCTAGAAGTGGCGTGTAGAGGAACTCTAAGGAGAAGTGATCAGTAGAGAGAATTTAGGAGAAGGATAAGGGAGATATTTTGGAGAAAAATTAGGAGATGAGCAGTGGATGAAGTAATGCCGAATTGGACTTTAGGGAGGCTAAGTTTGGCTATAGGCTATATAAATGTGTGTGTGCGAATCTGGGTCCTAAGTAATGCTGAATTTTACATTCTTTTTCTTTTCCTTACTTAGAAACCTTATTTTTCCACAACAGAAAATACCTTACCTTGTTGCCGAAATATCCTATAGGCGAATCCCTTTACCAAATTCTCTCATAGCCAAACTCTTTTATTGTCGAAATATCATCATCTTCTCTTGTCGAATCCCTATTAGTGCCGAATCTTTGTTGTTTTCCTTCATCACAAATCGATTGTTATCTACTATCTAGTCCAAGTGTTAAAAGTTGGATCTAGTTTAGTAGCTATCTAGTCCGCAGGATCAAAGGGGATTTGGTAATATTCGGTTAACCTCTTTTGTATGTTTTGATAAAAGTCAAGGGCTATCTAACTTTTCCCATCGTTAACCTGTAATAACAAGGATAGGGTTCAAGGATCACGAGCGTGGTAAGAATCGCAAGCAAGTGGTAAGTGCACTCGCCTTGATTATGGTTTTAGTGGCCGAATGTGGGTATGATCTATAGGGGTGACTTGTGTGGATTATGAGTCACTTGAATTTTAATAATGCATGCGTGGAGTGCAGATCTAGGGGGTACTCGGGAATAGTAGCTACGGAAGGGCTACTAGAACCGGTGGCACATGGTAAGGTTACAGTAAGGCTTTAGCTTTTGGTAAATATTTTGATTAAGTATGGGTTATTGATTGAAGGTTGGTTCGTTGTAGGTTCAAGACCAAGGATAGTATAGCACGTCGCAGTAACCAGGTGTGAACAAACACTACACACACATGATATCAGCAATGCCGAAAATCCCAAAATGGCTAAATGGGCCCGTGGGCCCTAAGGTTAAGTTTGATGAAATTGATTGATTTGGTTATATGAATTGAGTTAGTCATGCATGTTACATGATCTGGAATTGTTTTGGGCCTAATAGGCCATATGAATGAGATCTCAGGCCTAATAGGCCATAAGGATGTGATTTGGGCGTAATGGGCTATATGAACGTGAAATGGGCTTGATGGGCTTTATGGGACGAAGACAAGTATGCTAGGGTTTAATGGACTTTAAGCCTAGTTCGAACAACTCTTAAACCACATAAGACTTAATCTAATAATTAAACATGTCCGTGGACAAGTCGTTGGGTTAGAGTGTGGCAACGGACATATGCATGTCTAGGATTGGATCTAGGGAGAGCTTGGTACTTAGCGTAACTCCTAGTAGCCCACCTCCTCTTCTCTCGAATCCTACTGCAGTGCGTGAGTGTCTGTTCATTTTAGCCGCAAGGACTTGCTAATGGGCCAAAGTTCATAACTAAAAACCAGGAGGGACCAAATACCCGATTTGAAAATTACTAAAATATCCTTAGATTTGCAAAATTACTAAAATACCCCTAATTTGTAAAATTACTAGAATACCACTTGAGTTGTGGAATTACCAAAATATCCTCGATTTACAAAATTTTTAAATACCAGCTTTGCAAAATTACCTAAATACACACCTGTAGAGTAGATTTACTGGAAATACCCCAGGTAATGAAATGACTAAAATACCCAGGTCTTGAATGTGTGAAATGTATATGTTGCATTCATGAAATATATGTTGCACTTGGGTGGGTTTTGATGATATGGAGGAAGATTTTAGGATCGCATAGTCGCTTGACGACCGTGGATCCACCAGTGGCTTTAAGCCCATTATAGCAGCTTTGCTGCAAAGTTTGAGTAGTGTCTCACATCATGCTACCTTTGGAGTGTAGGGATGGGTGGGTTGATATTTATATCCCCACGGGATATGTAGGGTTGGAAGGGAAATGGAGTGTGGTTGGATTGGGGATGGGTGCACTTTGCATTCATGTGATATTGATGTGATGTGAGGTTATTGTGGGCTGGGCCCAAGACCAACTGGTCCAATGTGATATTTGCATGTTGATTGGGCACCAAGGGTCAGACACACTAAGTTTCAAACTCACACCCTTTTTATTAAATGTTTGAGTGATCCTCAAGAAACTGCGACTTCGACTTGGGAGAGGACTCGGAGATAGCCACACTACAAGAGACTTAGAAGTTTTATTTATTTATCTTAAGAGACTTGATTTTAATTACTTTATTTTAGTTGGATGTAATAAGGCCTTGTCCTTCGATTTGACTTTGGATTTTGAGTTTTGTTGTTTTAATTGTTTACTTAATTATTAAACTGAGTAAATATTTTATGTTTAAACATGGTTTTCGGAATACTTAAAATAATTAAATGGGCTTTTATCATTACTTAACAAGGCTCAATAATTTTGGGCTTTTGGGTCTTTTTTTTAACTTAGCAAAATCATTTTGAATTATGCCTTTGATGTGACATTCTGGATTCGACCATAACGTGCAGGTTGGGTTTGGGGTGTTACACGAGTATGAAATGGGCCTGCTCACACAGTGCCGGGTCGAGAATGTAAGCTACAGGATGATCTCTTGACACGCAGTGTGGAGTATCCACAACAAATGCGAGGACCTTATCCTTCGATAGGAAATTCAAGACCACCACCCGAAACATGAAAACCCTAATGACATGTCATTTGTATCCTATGAATTCTATGGTTCAAACGGGCTCGATAACCATCATGGCATTGTTGGATATTCATCATTCAATTATATGACAATTAGCATAATAATTGTTACGCCCCGATTTTTCTTTAATTTCGGCTTTTGTAAATTTGTGACCTAATTGTGTATCCGCTTGATGGGTATGTGTTCTAGAGTGTCTGAGAAGTCTTGGTTCAAGCCTTGACTTTGGAAAATTTTGGTATTCTTATGAATAGAGCCTTTTCCTTGGTCGATAGGCTTTTATTTGATTGTTTGTGAAAATATATCGAATGGGTTTCTTGATGCAGTGGTTAAGTGTTGTGTTAAAATGCTGCAGGTCCTGTGTTCGAATCCTTGTGTGGGCGTAAAGGATTAATTTTTTCTTCTGGCATCAGTAAGAATTACATGAGTCTGAACTACTATAGCAGTTGATATTAAGGGGATAGTGGGGAGAATATTGAGGGATTTTCTGATAAGGAAAATTTTGAATATCTTTTATTTTTGATTTTCTTTGTCCTACCTTTTTGGTTTCAAACTCTTTTGATTCTTTTTCCAAAATTCAGTTTCATCTCCTCTCATCATCCTGATGTTTTTCGCCTTTCCTCCTTTTTTTTTCATTTTCGATTATTGTTCTCCTTATCCGTTCACCCGATTGGGTCTTCGAAAATTTATTGCGTCATTTCATCGTTAGTTGGTGAGTAGTTTAAGTGCGTTATAGTTTCAATTTTAAGTTATTGGAGGTTTACATCTTTTGTTTGACAGTAAGGAATCGTTTGGAACTGTGTTCCTCTTCTACGGAATTTTAGTCTTGTTCATTGGGGCTTCGAGGTAGGTGTGGTACAAATGAATTGGAAGTCTTATCGGCTTTGTGGTTTCGTGCAAATCGTGAATTAAGACTAATGTTAGAGTTTGATTGATCAATTTTTAGGTGTTGATCGTGCGGGGTGTGGTTTTAGCTTCAATCGATACAGGTGTGTATCCGGAAATGCGAAAAACGAGGTTTCGGTGAAAGCCAAAAACCTCATTGTCGATGCCACACTGGTGTGTGTCACACCGTGTGTCTACGCTGTGTGCAAGATCGTATGTCATTACACTCGCAGTATGATCGGCGAGCCAGTAGTGCGTAGTTGACACGGCCGTGTGATGACCGAGCATACGAGACACAGGCTTGACCAATTGGGCCATGTGGGCCCATACGGGTGAACCACACGGGCGTGTGGACTTCGCCAAGCCGTAAACTACACGACCAAGGCCAATTTGGGTGGTGTGGGCCACACAGGCAGGCCACATGGGCGTGTGAGCCCATTTTTCGAAAAGTTTTGTACGGTTACATGGGTCGCCAAAGTCACTGTGGACCTACCGTAGGGTCAGTGAGCAATACTTAGACCCCTAGATGAATGGTCTATCCGTCGATTTACGTACCAAGTATGATATCTCGAATATATGTGTTTTAATTGTATAATAGCATGCCATTTTTGTATATTGCATTGCATTGGGGTGGTTGATTATATTTGGAGGAAGCATCCGAAAGGCTCTTAAGCTTTGTTATTTGCAGTTCGACTACAATTATCGACTATGTGCCGCATTCTGCACAAACATGGTGTGTAGGGATGGGTGTGTTGATTTTATCTCACATGGTGTGTAGGGTTGAGACGGAGTTGGGGTGTAGAGGGCCGGTGGGTAGGACTCTGCTTTATTCTGCTTTGATCTCGCATATTATATCCGAAATGGGCTAAGGCCACTAGAACATATCTGATTACTCATCCCGGAGTGGGCTAAGGTCCACACTTTGTTTGATAATAGGCTCAAACCCGAACCGTGAATTTATGTCTATTTTCGATATTACATTGTGTGTATGTTTTACGTGGGGATTACACATTGAGTTGCGAAAACTCACCCTTTTCTATTTAACTGCCTTGTAATCCCCGCAATAGATGGATCGGTGCTGTGAGGACCTCGGCGGTGACCACGATTACTGACTTTTATAGTTTCTTATTTTTGTTTACGTTTTGATTTTATTCAGGGAAAGTTTTACTATAAATGACCTATATGGATTGTTACTTTAATTTGGGATTTTTTTATTTTGATTTATAACTACTAGCAATAGATAAGGTGTGAGTTTTAAAATAAACAAATGTTTTACCAAACACCACGATTACGCAAACTTATTTAAATGCTTCTATGAGCTGTAATATTTTGGAAAATGGACAATGTTTTGAAAATGGATAACAATGGAAACAAATGACACGCTTTTGAAAGTTTCATAAGACAATGATAAAAAAAAAGGGTTTTATTGTAATTATGTTTTTCAAAGTACTATCATGTGACATCACCGATTCGACCATCACGTCCTAGGCCGGGTTTGGGGTGTTATAATAACATATAATCAAAAATAGCATTCGAGATGATACTTATTCATATGAACTTACCTCGGCGACCGTGGGGTAAAAGCGAGATCGACTAATGCGAGGCTTTAGCTTTTCCTCGATCTAGATCTCAATGACGTGGTCTATCTTGATCTAAATTGACAAAATCATCCATTTAATACTTCTATTATTCAATTCAGTCAATATTTCATTTTTTCAAAATTACTAATTTACCTCTTAACATTTTAACTTTTTACAATTTAGCCTCAAGTTCATAAACTCGAAAGTTAAACATTTTTGCCCCTTATTAAAGCTAACCAATTTCATTAGGGACCTATATCAACTCATACAACCCATTATTTCATGAATTTAACTTAAATTTTACTACTTTTACAAATAGGTCCTAAATGTCATTTTCATTAAAAATCACTTTACAAAACTTGTGCATTTATCAACAAGGACTCATAATCTTTCATAAAACATCAAGAATCATGCAATAACATTCATGGTATAATCCTAATTCTTTAACATTTTTGGAAAATGATCCCCAGGCTAGTTAGGTTAAGCTTCAACGATCCCGATAACATGAAAATCATTAAAAATATGGTTGAAAGTCTTACCATGCAAGCAAAGAAGCCTAGTTGAAGCTTCAACCTTCAAAAATGGTGTTTTCTAACCCTATTTTCGGTGGAAAGAAACAAATGTTGTAGATGATACAATTTTTACTTTTTTTTCCGATTACTTATTTGTTAAATTACTAAATTAACCTTTATTTTTAACTTTAAAAACACTTAATTCTACGTCCATAAAAGTCCACTAACATAGATACATGGTTTGGGTATTGCACTTTCGTAGCTTCTTACGGTTCCCAAGTAGCCTCTTCTATCATCGTGGCGTTGCGGAGAATTTTTACTAAAGCTATGCCTTTGTTTCTAAATTCTTTAACTTCCCCAAAATGGAATTCAGTCGGTTCTTCCTTTGTATGAAATATTTGGCTATACCTCAACATCAACAGGTGAAATCACGTGTGAAGGATCGATCGATCTGAGTCCGTAACATAGATACATGGAATACATTGTGAATATTTTCTAACTCTTATGGCAAAGCTAATTTGTAATCTAATGGCCCAATTCTCTCAACGATCTCGCATGACGGCTTAGATAAATCGCGGACTAAGCTTTCCTTTAGGCCAAATCGAAGAACTTTCTTCCATGGTCATACTTTCGAAATACTTTATTACCGACTTGAAATTCAATGTCTTTTCTTTTCAAATCGTGTAAGATTTTTGTCGATCCGAAGAGCGCTTTTAAAGCGTCATGTATCACTTTAACCTTTCTTCGTTTCTCGAATCAAATCAACACCGAATAACTTTTTCTCACGAGAGTTCATCCACTATAATGGAGTTTGACACCTTCAACCATACAAAGCCTCGTAGGTGCCATTTTAATGCTTGCTTGATAACTGTTGTTGTATGCAAACTCAACCAACGGTAGAAATCTGTCCCAATTGCCTTTGAACTCTAATACACAACATCGAAGCATATCCTTAAGTATTTGAATTACTCGCTCAGACTGACCATCGATCTGTGGATGAAACGTTGTGCTAAAATGCAATCGAGTACCTAGAGCTTCATGTAATTTTCTCCAGAATTGAGACATAAGCCATGGATCTCTGTTAAAAATAATAGAAAGTGGCACACCATGCAATCTAATAATCTTAGCAACATATAACTCGCCAATCTCTCGGTGAAAAATCTGTACACACTTGGAATGACATATACGAACTTCGTTAAACGATCAACAATGACCCACACAATGTCTTTCTTTATCGGTGATAGAGGCAATCCTAATACAAAATCCATCGTGACACAATCCTGTTTCCACTCGGAATCATCACTAGTCTGTAACAAACCCGAAGGTACCACGATGCTCGGCTTTAACTATGTGACAAACCAAACATTTCAATCTGAAACTCGTAAATCTCTCATTTCATACCTAGCCACTAGTACATCTATTTTAAATTTTCAGTATATTTTATTGCTACTAGGATGAATTGACAAGTTACTCACGATGAGCCTTTTATAAAATTTTCTAAATAAGATCGAATTCCTCGGAACACAAATCTTTTGCCTTTGAAGTACAAATCGTCATCGAGCCTACATGAAAATTCGAATCATGTGTCGTGTATCAATTTTTTTACGTTTAGCTATCAAAACATCATCATCTAAGCTTCGCAAATCTATTGCGTAATCGTTGGTCGGCGTTTAATTAAGCTAAAATTGAACCATCATCAATCGATGTGAGCGTGTTCAAAGCTTGCAAAGCAAATAAAGATTTTTACATAATACATCAACAACGACATTAGCCTTTCCCGGATGATAGTCGATAATGTAACACCCCTAACCCGTATCGTCAGCGCAATAGGGTTATGGAGCATTACCAAAACTTTAGAACATTTACAAATAATTCATGTAAGTAATATTCATTAATCGAGATTATTGATATCATCCCTTAATGGGCCTCGAGACCCAAAACAAGCATTAGAATTAAGTCGGGAATTACTCAAAACTATAAGAATTTTTCACAAATTACAAAAATTTTCCAAGTGGTTCGAGGACACACTCGTGTAACCTCAGGACACGCCAGTGCTTATAGGCCGTGTTTGACCCTGTAATCTCGACTTACGCACATGGCATGCCACACGCTTGTGTGCTAGGCCGTGTGGTTAATTAAATTATTTCAAAATTAGGTGCGAGGTTTCCACACTACCCAAGACACATGCCCGTGTTTTAGGCCACTGCGGTGATACACGCCCGTGTGCTCAATTCTGAGCATTCTGCTTCTCAAAATTTAGGATCTCGCGAGGGACACACGGCCTAACTACATGTCCATGTACTGGCCGTGTGTCATACATGGTCTAGACACACGCGCTCGTGTGTTATGCACGTGTGGACAAAATAAAGCCATTTCTAGTTTCATTTCTCACCCAAAATCACACCAATGTCCCCGCACTAAAACTCACATCCAAATACTAACCATTTCAATCATCCAAATTTAGCAAACCACATCATTCCACAAGGCATATCATTATATGCATACATGTTTATAATCTTACCTTGGTTTAATCTATATGTTAGACACAATTTGATCAATTACTTAACATATATGAAGCTACCATATTATGACATTACAAGTACATCAAAATAAGCCATTACTAGCCATTCAAATGGCTAGATTTCAAACATCATTATCAAGCCACTAATGGCCAAGTTGTCCTATACCTACCATTATACCAAAATGATTTTACTATGTATACCGAAATAGCTAGTAGATAGTGTGACGATGCTCTAATGATCTCCAACCTTCATGAGCTTGAGCACTATAAAACAGGAAAATAAAATTGAGTAAGCATTACATGCTTAGTAAGTTTGCATAATGAAACTAAACTTACCAATCTCGTTTATTAAACCTAAGCATACAACAACATCTTTTCCATCCATTTGGCAATATTTCCTAAACATATGCATTAAATCAAACATGTTTGTAACACCCTTTACTTGTATTCAACGCTTTGGAACAGTGCGAGGCATTCTGGGACTTATATTGCAAGTAACGTACAAATCAAGTTATAAATTTGCATCCAAAATTAAAACCATTCATAATCAATCATAAAGTCCCTATGAGCCTACGAGGCCCAAAACATGCTTTAGTAGTGGTTTGGGACTATCACCAAAACTTAGGAAATTTTTACAAAACATAGAAAATTTTTACTAGAAAGCAGGTCACATACCCATGTAATTTTGGGACACGCCCAGGTGTGGGTAGGCCGTGTGGTCACACATGCCCGTGTCCTTAACCCGTAACTCTCTGTTTATAACTCATGAACAAATTGAAGTCACACGCCAAGTCACACGCTGCCCGTGTGATAGGCGATGTGGTCGATTTAATTTTCATGATTTTTCATAAAATAGGTGCGAGACTTCACATGCAGTGCTTGAGGCTTGTGTCTCTCACATGGCCGAGACACACGCGCCGTGTCTCTACCCATGTGCTCAATTATGAGCGTTCTGTTTTCTCAAAATTAAGGTGTAGGGGACACGCGACCCAAAACACATGCCCGTGGGACCAGGCCATGCCTAGACACACGCCCGTGTGGACAAACTAAAGGATATTTACCAAGCCATTTTGCCACCCTCACTTGCACATACCTACACAACATTACATGGCACAAATCCAAGCATATAGATGCAATCCAAAACCACCACAGCGAAGGTAATAACCTAGCATTCACATGCCAACATCTAACATGCACATAACTTCATACATTTATCAACACAACCCATGCAAGTTTCCACATTCATGAATGGTATCATCATATAAATATACTCATAACCAACATTAGCCAACTTACATGGCTATATACAAAATGAAATCATTAACCATTATAAGCCAATACATTTGGACACATCATAATGACACATACAACAAAATGACCAAGTCCCTATACATGCCATAAATCAAAATATTTACATTTCAATGGTACCCAAAATAATGGTTGATAGTGTGAATGGATCTCAGATGATCTCAGATCCTTGAGCTAGCTTGGTGACACTATAAGATAAGGAAAAAGAAAGGGGATAAGCAATATAGCTTAGTAAGTTTATATGCAAAAAAATAAACAATATTAATTATACATTTATCATATGCATAACATAACATGAATCAACATAAATGTCATTAAAACTTCATGAACATAACATACTCAATCATATTCTTACCAATAGTTCATTATATACCGAATCTATTTCATTTGAGTTTTTCGTACATACACATACTAACTCAGTAACATAATCACATACTTTCTCATCTTTGACATGCCCAGTTGAACCACTTGGAATATTATCGAATACATGGAAAGATTTGCACATAAGTGCCACATATGTAGCCAATGCTACCAAAAATCTCATAACATATATAGGCTCGCTCTGAGAGCTATCCACGTGCCTGCTCACACAAGTTGCCAGTCGAGGCGTTAGCTACGCCGATGCTTGCGCCACAAGTATCCGGTATCCGTAACATATGTCGGTATACCCACCACCCGTGTATTATATTCTGGGTCACATAATCACATAATACATGGGTTCCTAGTGACATGTCACTTGTATCATAATCTATTCCTAGGGTTCAACCGATATTTCTCTCTTGCATGAACTTCGTCGAATATGCTCATAGAATTGATCATACAATCCATGCAATATCAAAACATTAAAATAAAAATATAACATTTCATTATTAACATACGAACTTACCTCGGTACAAAAATAGTGAAAATGGACTCTAATCGTCAAACACTTTATTTTTCCCCCAATCTGAGGTCTAAACTTTGTTTTTCTTTATCTATAACAATAAATTTAACTCATTTAATACTCACATTATTCAATCCAGCCCAAAAATCAAATTATGGAAAATTTACATTTTTGCCCCTAACTTTTTAACATTTTACACTTTAGTCCCCAGGCTCGTAAAATGAAATATAGTCAATTTCTTCAAAATCCAAGCCTAGCCGAACCATTTTCATACACATAACATCCCACATTTTTCATTAAATCACACTTCTACTACATTTTTTATAACAACCCTTGGTTTTGGTCTATTTAGAACAGTGGTTTCGGGACCAAAAATTCGACATAGTAAAATTAAATTTTATTATATTTTATGGTCTACAATTTTATGGAACAATTTTTGGAAATTTTGTTCAAAAAATTTTGACGTTTAGCACTCAAATTAGTCAAAATGACTAAATTGTAAAAGTGCAAAACTTGAATTCTATATGTTAGAGGTGTCCAATTACTAAAAGATTTTAAATTAGAGGTGCTTAAATGGTAATTAGACCATTGGTTAAGTTTTTGGACACAAATGGACATGGTTTTGTATGTTTTCAATTTTTTATTAAGGGCATTTTGGTAATTTTGTAAGTAAATAAATTAAAAAGCCAAATTAAAAGCCAAATTTTGCCCATTTTCTTCCTCATCTTGAAATTCACAAGGAAGCCATATCTAGGGTTTGGCTACTTCCAAGCTTGATTGTAAGTCCGTTCTAGCCCCATTTTAATGCTTTTTATGTTTTTGAAGTCGTTGTAACTTTCGATCCTTCTATTTCTACCATCAATTTGAAGAGATGTCAAGGTATAAAATTTTACGCATGATGGATTTTTGTGTATTTTGATGTCTAATGGTATAAAATGCATGTTTAGTGTTTGATAAACGACTTTTGCTAAGTGATTTTCGGTGAAATGCCAAAAGGACTTGTTTATAAAAGTTGTAAAATATATTGTAAAAGTGTGAATAAATAAAAATTTTGGGCAGTTATGAGCATGTATAAGGTTTGGATAGGCATGGGTAATGATGAAACTGAATGCAAATCATTTTACGAGCCGAGGGACTAAATTGTAAAAATGTTAAACTTTAGGGCAAAAATGTAATTTTTGCCATAATGTGATTTTGGGCTGATTTGAATAGTATAATGATTAAATAAGTTAAATTTGATATTATAGATCAAGAAAAACTAGGTTTGGACCTAGAAGCGGGAAAAAGCAGTATTTGATGATTTAGTCCTTTTTGGCGTTTCTATGCAGGAGGTTAGATGTTGCAAATAAAGGCAATGTTATAATTGTATTTTTATATGTTTTATTATACATGAATTGTATTAATGACAATGTTGATACGTTCGACGATAAAATGACAAGTGAGAAATCTCGTTCGAACCTTAGGAATAGATTAGGATACGAGTGACATGTCACTAGGAAACCATGTGTTATATGTGATTTATGTGATCCGAGTGCCGGTCTCGTACGTACCAGCCGGCTGGTGGGTAGTCCGGCATGTGTTGCGGATACGGAGGACTGTGTGAGTAGCACTACGTAGTTACATCTTGACCGACGGCTTGTGTGGCGGGCCGTGATTAGCTTCGAGCGAGCCCTATTTGTTATGAGATATGAGATAGCATTAGCTACGTGTGGCACTTATGTGCAAGAATTTTCATGTATCCAATTAGTATTCCAAGTGTTCAGCGGGTATGTCAAAGACGAGAAAGAGTATGATATGTTACGAGTTGGTGCATGTATGTACGAAAAGCTCAAAAGAAAATGAACTTAGTATATGATGAACAATTGGTAAGATTGTGATTGGGCAAGTTGTGCTTATGAAGCCTAAATGACATTCATGTTGGAATATGTTATATTATTTATATGATGAGCTATTGGTAAGATTGGGATTGAGTAAATTGTGTTTATGAATTTTTAAAGACATTTATGTTAATATTTGTTAAGTTATTTTGTATGTCAAATGTATGAATAATGTTTTGTATTATTTTCATACGGACTTACTAAGTTGTATAGCTTTCCCCCTTCCTTTTCCATGTCTTTTAGGGTTACTAAGCTATCTCGAGTTGGAGTTCACGGAGATCCTATCACACTATCAAGCTAGTATTTAGGGTATAAGTGAATTCAAGTATGTTAAGTCTATGGCATGTATAAGTGAATTCAAGTATGTTAAGTCTATGGCATGTATAGGGACTTAGTCATTTTATTAAATGTGCCATTGTGATTGTAGCCAATATGTTGGCTTGTGATTGTCAAGGGCTTGTTTTGATAATTGGCCATGTAGATTGGTTTATTTAGGCTATCATGGTTGTAAGCCTAGGTATATATATATGTACTAATGTCTTTGGTGATATGGTCATGGTTTACTTGGTGAATGATAGAAATGTGGTTTATGACATGAATGTGAAATGTTTAGCAATATGGTCTATTGATGAGATGATAAATTGGTGTACAATTAGTGCAGTGAAAGTAGTCAATTGTGGCTTAATAATTGTTATGAGTATGATAGATGTTGTTATTGTGTTGGTCATAATTGTGGATGACTTGGTTACTAAGTATGTTATGTATGTGCCTTGAATTGGTGTAAATGTATGTGTGTACAAAGGTGGCAAATGGCTTGTAAATAGCCTTTAATTTGTCCACCTGCAGGTAGACACTGCAGGTGTGTGTCTAGGCCGTGTATGACACACGCTTTGCCCCACGGGCATGTGTTACGGCGTGTGTCTCTCTGCATCTTAATTTTGAAAAATAGAATGTCCACAATTGAGCACAGAGCAGGAGACACACGGCGTGTGTCTCACAATGAAGTTCTCATCCCATTACAATGGAGTTCTACATTTGGGACCACACAAATCTTCATAGGGTGCCATTTTAGTGCTAGATGATAATTGTTATTATAAGTAAATTCAACCAAAGGCAAATACCTTTCCCAGTTACCTTCAAACTCAAGTATACATCACTGAAGCATATCTTCCAAAATCTATATTACCCGTTGAGATTGTCCATCTGTTTGGGGATGAAATGCAGTGCTAAAGTGTAACTGAGTACCCAAAGCTTCTTGCAATTTGCTCTAGAATCGAGATGTAAACCGAGGGTCTCTATCTGAAATAATGGAGACAGGCACTCCATGCAATCTAACAATCTCAGAAACATATAATTCAACCAATCTATCCAAGGAAAAGTCCATACGTACTGGAATAAAGTGTGCAGACTTTGTCAACTGATCAACAATCACCCAAATGGCATCTTTCTTCTTTGGAGATAAAAATCCGATACAAAGTCCATAGTAATTCTTTCCCATTTTCATTCCGCGTATCGTGAATCGCTATAATAATCTAGAAGGCAATTGATGTTCGGCTTTTACTTGTTGACATATCAAACATTTAGATACGAACTCAGAAATATCTCTTTTCATTCCCAGCCACCAATACATCTTTTTCAGATCATTATACATTTTATTACTACGGGATGAATAGACATGTTACTGCTTTATGAGCTTCATTCGGAATCTTCTATACTAGTTTTGAACTCTTTATTACACACTCGCCTCTGAATAACAAACAATCATCAATCGAATTTGAAATTACGAAATCAAAGTCTATTCACTTTGTATCCGTTTTGCTAGCAACTTATGATCATTTTTCTTCGAGCTTCAAAAATGCATTGCAAGAACATTGGTCTAGCTTTTAACTCACTATGATTGAACCATCATCGAGATAATAGCAATGGGTATTCATTGCTGCAAAGGTATATGTGGATTTTACGCTCAAAGCATCCGCCACTACATTGGCTTTTCCCAAATGATAGTCAATAATGAGATATAATCTTTTAGTAATTTAAGCCATATGTGATGTCTCAAATTCAAATCTTTCTGTGACATCAAATATTTTAGACTTTTAAGATTAGTGAATATATGACATTTTTCACCAAATAAGTAATGCTGCGCTGATTTTCAATGCAAACACTATGGTGCCAATTCAAGATTGTGTGTCATTAGTTCTTTTCATGTGGCTTTAGTTGTATCGTGAAGTATAGACTACCACTTGACTCTTCTCTTGCATCAAAACACGACTTAAAACCATTTAATGATGCATCATTGTAAATTATATATTCCTTACCCGATTTAGGCTAGACTAACACAGGTGCTTCTGTTAATAAAGCTTTTAATCTGTCAAAACTCTGTTGGCATTTACCAGTCCACTTGAACTTTACATCTTTCTATAATAAACGGGTCATTAGAGAAGCTATCATCAAATTTTTTTACAAACTTCCGATAATAACCAGCTTGTCCTAGAAAACTTGCACTTCGACACATTCTTCGGTGGCTTCTAATTAACAATGGCTGAAATTTTATTCGGGTATACCCTGACACCTTCAGAAGATACTATATGTCCAAGAAAACTAACTTCCCGTAGCTAAAATTCATATTTACTGAATTTGGCATACAATTGTTTCTTTCTCATGAGCTTGCAACACTATTCTCAAATGCTCGAGATGTTCATTTTCATCTCGAGAGTAAACCAAAATATCATCTAAAAATACCACCACAAACCTGTCCAAATACGAGCTAAAAATTCTGTTCATCAGATCCATTAACATTGCAAGTGCATTCGTCAAACCGAATGGCATCACAAGAAACTCATAGTGTCCATACCTTGTTCTAAAAGTTATCTTTGGCACATTTGAATCTTATACCCAGTAGTTGATAGTAACTTGGAGACGGAGATCTTTCTTTGAAAATACAATGGCACATTTTAATCGGGTCAAACAAGCCATCAATACGAGGCATTGGATACTTGTTCATTATAGTAACTTTGGAAATAGTATGCCTTCTGTAATTAATACACGATCTCAAATATCTATCCTTCTTCTTTACAAATAGAACCAGGAGTACCTTTAACAACCCGATTTTGGGGCTAGCCGTAATAGTGGTTTCGGGACCACTAATAGGAGGTTGAAGAAAATTATTTTTATATTGTTTTATATGTTATAGCATGATTATAAGGATGCATGAGAATTTTGGTGCTTTAATTTTAGCGATTGAATGCTTAATTGTGAAAAAAATTTAAATCGCATAAAGTGTGAAAGTTCTATTTTACAAGATAGGGGTGTCTAATAGCCATATAATATCAAATTGGAGGTCCTTAAAGTGAAATTAGACCCATAGAGAATAGGTGGCGGCCATAGGGGACAAAATGAAGCCAAAATTGGTCAAGTGGTTGGGTTAGGTGAATTAAATTGAAGGAAATAAATAAAATAAAGAAAAGATGATATCACCAGTGTAACTCTCGACTTGTGCACATGGCCATGCCACATGCCCGGTGTGCTAGGTCAGTGTGATTAATTAAATTCTTTCGAAATTAGGTGCGAGTTTCACGGCCAAGACACGCGCCCATGTTTTTAGTAGTGTAGCACACAAGGCTAAGACACCTGCCTTGGTGTGTTCAATTCTCGAGCATTCTATTTCTCAAAATTTAGGATGAAGGGGACACGGCCTAACTCACGGCGTCCATACCCGGTCATGTGTCAAACAAGGTCTAGACATACGCCCGTGTGTCTACCCGTGTGGACAAAATAAAGTTATTTCTAGCTTCTTTTCTCACCCAAAATCACACCAATGTCCTACACTAAAACTCACATCCAAATACTAACCATTTCAAGCATCCAAATTAAACAAACTCTATCATTCCATAAGGCATATCATTATATGCATACATGTTTATAATCTTACCTTAGTTTAATCCATATGTTAGACACAATTTGATCAATTACTTAACATATATAAAAGCTACCATATTATGATATTACAAGTACATCAAAATAAGCCATTACTTGCCATTCCAATGGCTAGATTACAAACATCATTATCAAACCACTAATGTCCAAGTTGTCTATACATTCCATTATACCAAAATGATTTTACTATGTATATCCAAAATAGCCGTGATAGATAGTGTGGTGATGCTCTAATGATCTCTAACCTTCATGAGCTTGAGCACTATAAAACAGGGAAAATAAAATAGTGTAAGCATTACATACTTAGTTAGTTCAGTATAACGAGAAACTAAACTTACAAATCCCATTTATTAAATCTAAGCATACAACAACATGTTTTCCATTCATTTGGAAAAATTGCCTAAACACATGCTTTATGTCCGTTGAATCATGGAAATTTCAATGGATACTCAAGTAATACACTCAAAAGTGTCACGATTCAATAATCGTCAATTCTTATTCGAGGATACCCATTAAGGCACTTAATCAAGAAACACTCTCGAGCCACATATCGTATAACAAGATTACCAATCCAAGCTAAATCTTTTATATAACGTATGCTCAAAAGAGATCAATTAGGATTACCGGTTCAGGCTAAACCTAATCGTAACATATACTCAAGAGGTATTATGTCGGGATTACCTATCCAGGGCTAAATCGTTTATATAACAAGGTCAATAGGATTACTCGTCAGGAGCTAAATCCCGTCTACAACAAATGCAAGACCTTATTTGTTTTGGGAAAGCGCATATATTCGCCGAATTCAATATTCAATTGGGACTTAACCCATTTTCATTGTAACAACCCAAACCCACCTGAGCGTTACGTACCGGATCGGGAATGTCACATAGAAGGGTTGTTTAAAACAAGCGTTCGTTAAAAGTCTATATTCTTTTGAAACTTTGAGTTTATTATTTGTGAAAAACCGATTTTGTTTGTATGATTTTCTTGTGAAAGCGTTATTATTATATTAATTAACATTATCTCCAAAAACTTGTTTATATCGAGATCGAGTTCGGTGATTTGCAAAGATGTGATACTTTGAAAATTGATTATCGTCGTTTTAAGAAAACCCAATGTTCATACCTCTAACAATTTAAAAGCGTAGAGTTGAAAATTTAAAGGAAAATTAAAACCAATGGCCTTATTACAAAAATTTTAACCTAAATTAATAATAAAACTAATACAAAGTAAAGCAAATTTACTAAGTTGCGATAATTAATCTTGATGTATGGCCACCACAGAGTCCTCCACGACTCTAAATCTGGAAACACCCCACACCCTACCCACTTGACGAGCCTTGGCCGGATCTGGTATGTTTCTCGATGTAAACCGGTTAAAAATCCTTTGTTCCTTCGGAAAATAGTGTGTTTAAAAAGAAATATTGTTTTGGGTTGGGCTCGAAGAAAACAAAATCGTTTATAATAAAAACCCTTTTTAAATTTTAGGTGATAAAACATATAAAGTACATTTAGAATAAATTACTTAATCTTTAACTTAATAAAAATTTGTAAACATAATGAAGCAATGAAATAATTCAATGAGTGGCCTTATTACATCAAACAAACCTAAATAATTATAAGGTACTTAAATGAAATAAAATGTCCAAATAAAATAAAACTTCAAGTGAGCATGGCCACCACAAATTACCTCGCCATCCCAGGTCCATCACTTGTTCATCACTTGAAACATGTTCCCACAGGCGGTGAGTCAACGGACTCGATGTGTAACCAACACTAAAGTTAACAATTGAAAGGCTTACATAATTATATCACATATCAATACATATAACATGAGATAAAAATAATGATACAACCCGAACCCAAACCTAGATGCCATCCGCTACACATCACCCGTACCATCCTCGCTTTCCAGTGGGGACTACTAAGTCAACCCTTCATCCGCTACACACCATCGAAGCGGTCATTGCGGTCGGCGTGCTCATCGCCCTTATAAATATTTGTGGCATAGCCACCAGATTAAATAATTGTGACCGAAGTCACCAAATTCGAATATATCGTGGTCTTAGGTCACCACATTCGAATATATCGTGGTCTTAGGTCACCACATTCAAATATCGTGGTCTTAGGTCACCACATTCACTTCCCCTTTTCAATAACCCATATGCCCCATATCATATATTATGCATTAACATGCCAAATTTCACATTCTTATCACTTATCACATGTTAAATATAACATATTTCATAATCCTAGTAGGAGTAGGAAGCGTGCTGCAGTACTTTGTACCATAACATGGTACCTTAGCCACATTCTTACACTTTCATATTAATACATATATCAAGTTTAAGCCACAAATCTATTAAGATTAGTGTAGGGTACACACTGGTATTCTTATTGAGTCACCGATTTCCAGAAAGGTTGATCTAATGCCTTAGATCTTAAATCCTACATTCGGCCACCTTAATATGTTAGCAAAGAGCCTATTAAACTATAAGACCAAATCCAAATAGGATTAGTACACTTAAAACCTACCTTGTTGTAGATTGACTTAAGAATCAAGTCCCTAACACTTTGTGATGCACACCCTTGTAATCGGCTAGCCACCAAAACTCCTAACTAGTTAGTTTTCGGCTTTTGAATAATTAATGAACACATATATTTACCAAACATGGCCTTGGCCGAATGCTATAGACACTTACCTTGTGGATTTTAAATCTCAAACTCACCGAATAACTAGGGAACACCACGACCTATGGTGTACCTTTCGGAAAAGAACTTCTCCTTCCTTGTAGTCGACACTTAGTAAATCCAGAAAGAATCACTTGCTTAGGGAGTTGTCGAAATACCTATAGAGCTCATATTAGATCAATTTCAACTCTAAACATAATGAATGGCCTTTGTCAGAATATACACATGTCTTACCTTGAATCTTTAAATCCAGAAAAGTCAGAAAGATCCTTGGCTTGAAGTCGATGACTCCTTAATCCGAAACTTCCTTCATAGTTTCGGCCAAAAAATATGAGGGGTTAGTTCTGAATTTGTGAGCCTAAAGAATGGAAAAGCGAATTTGGATCTTACCTTTACTTGAAGAAATCGACAAACACCTATGCTAGACGCCATACAGAATTCGGTTTTGAGACTTGGAGAGTAGTCGACTATGGCCTAGAGATCTTGCTTTCGGCTTTTGAAAGATTATGAAAGAAGAAGAGGAAAGGGTTGAGCAATTTGGTAATGAAGTTTTGCTACACAAGGTGTATTTTAAACAGCAAAACAATGAAGAAAGGAGATATTTGCTAGAGAGAATTTAGCGCAGAGAGAGTTGAAAGAAAGAATGAATGGCCCTCTTTTCCTCTAGTAGCCAGAAATTACTAACTTAGAATCCTTACTTGGCCATCACTCTTCTATTTTGATAGCTTTATCTCTTTAATTATCACCTATTCAATTTAATGAAACTTAATCCAATAATTATCTCTTATCTCTTAATAAAATAATACTAATAATAATCCATCATTATCTATCTATTTGCTTAGAATTTTAAAGAGAATAAAACTCCTCTTTTAAGAGCCTTAATGCCGATCCACCTCTTTGCTCCTTGTGTAGCAAAAATAAAATTCTTTATTTACTTCCCATGTGACTCGATCCTTGGCCCATTTGCCTATGTATGTGGCGTCACTTGCTGGGCCATAAGTGGCGCCTTGTAGCCATTTTACCAAGGCTATTTGTATGTCATATTTCACATACATTTTCTCTTAAGACCACCTTGTTTCATGTCCCTCTTTTAAACTTTAAACTTGACATTTCTAAAGCATTTCCTTACATTTCTAAGACATTTCTTACATTTTCAGACATTTCCTTACATCTCCAAGACAAGACATTTCCTTACATTTCCAAGTCATTTCTTACATTTCAAAGACAAGACATTTCCTTACATTTCCAAGTCATTTCCTTACATTTCCAAGATTCTAAAATACACACATCACATCCATAACACATAAGACATACTAATGCAAAGGCTATAATCCGAGGATGTTCTGATTCTACCCCGCCAAAAATAATTTAGCCCTCGAAATTACTTGGCTATCGCATTCCTACTCACCACACTACGCTTATCTTTGCACTCTGATCTTAATAACACTATCATATTTCCTAGGCATAATCTCTAAATTCACACATGAGGTTTGGGCACTTTACCAATGCGTACAAGAATGAGCTATTTCATAACAAACAAAGTAATATAGGGCATTCGAGAACAAGGCGTGCCCATTGTCACATATGGTACATCTTCCTCCTCGCGACGACCAACCCCATAAACCAATCTTGGTTGCCTCGCATCGAGAACCTTGACATCTCTATTTGGTGTTCCACGACCTTGGCGGAACCATTCCTCTCATGGTTCGGACCACGACCCCCTTGTAAACTTGTTGACCACCTCTGCATGTCTGGCGATAACCTTGACCTGCTTATGCGAGGCCTATTAGGATCCTACGGATGACCTTTAATCATATGATCTTTGGACCCCACTCTTAAAGCATCCTCACGGTCTTTTTCCAACACTCTCCCAAGTGTTTCTTCCCACACAGCTTGGTCACAAGTGCGTCATCGCGCCTCTATGGCGACTTTGCGGCCTTGCGGCCCATCAACTCTAGGCCTTTTATTCCCGGATGATCCTGACGATCCAAAGCCTCTATTCGGCTTTTGCTCGAGATTAGAGAGTTACGCCTGCGGAGTCCTTAATTCCCTCAGCTACTTTTGCCTTCTCGACTAACGAGAAAATTCCGCTCACGATGTGGAGCTATCAACAACCTTAGATCATTCCTTAGTCCGTCCTCAAACGGAAACATCGCTCATGCTCCGTTGCCCGCTTCCTCGAGCATACCGAAGCAACCTTAGAAATTTGGCTTCATACTGCGCTACGGACTTGTTCCTTGAACTAGTCGAAAAAACCTTCCTTTGCTCATCATTATACCTTGTGCCGACAAACTTCTTCCCGATATGCGGCCTTAACATACTCTGGTCGGATCCTCACCGTGGCACCATCACGAATCCGTGAGCCACCATTGATGCGGCTTCATCGCATAGCAATGCCACCATTCCTTTCGATTTCTCTCGATTGGTCAAATCAAGCTCATCCATAATCCGTTCAGTTGATTCCAACCAATACTCAGCGGTTCTGGGTGCCACTCCTGACACTCCACGGAACACCTCAGCTCCGTTGGCACGAAGTCGGCTCGGTGCCCGACTCCGAGCTCGAGTTCTGCACGACCACCAACGCAGGAACTCGCTGATGCGGCTGCGATACGACGCATCGTCTCGTCCGATCTTCAGCATTCGGCTGCACTAGAGTGGTGGTGGTGGTGGTGGCGTACCTCATTTTTAGATCCTGACCGATCTAACGGGTTTCGACACGATCATTCTACCTCTCTACCATCCTCAATGCGTTCGTCCCACGTCCCAGAGCTCATGTCTACGTTCGGCGCTTTAATCTAATTAAGGAATTTTATGAATTAGTACTTGTTTCACTGATTATCCGCGAAGAAATTTTATGGATAGAAGCTCAGTAGTGGTTCTTTCGATTCAATAAAATTTTTCATGTCTTCTATCCTAATTCAGAGAAGTACATTCATTCAAACATTCATTCAGCGACATCCAATCCATAGTATCTCCCATACACATTCACTCTTCGGACATTTCTCGGATTCCCATCGGTATTTTCGCGTCATTTATCCTACGTGGGTATTTTAGTAATTCTTTTCAAAATAAAGTTCCTTGGTGATTTTTGATAAGGTATTTTGGTAATTTTGCGTTCTCGGGATATTTTTGGAAATTTTGAAATCCAGGGGTATTTCGATAATTTTGAAACTTAGGGGTATTTTGGTAATAAACCAGGGTAAATTTGTAAAGTTTAATAATTCAGGGGTAATTCAAAATTTGCAAACCTTTAAGGGTTCTTTTTGTGAATTTGCTTTCTATTTTGGTGATATTGCAAAAATTTTAGAAGTTAAGGTTATTTTGGTAATTTTGTGTAAGTTAGAGGGCAATTTAAGTAACTTTCCAAAATCAAAGGTATTTTGATAATTTGCAAATTAGGGTTTGTTGAACATTTTATAAAGTAATGAAAATTTTGATAAAAATTTGTGAGTATTTTTGGAAATTTCATAAACCAAGGGCATTTTGTAATTTTACCATTAGTGGGTATTTTGTAATTTTATAAATCAAAAATTTTCGGAAAATTTTTGTAAAACATTCTTCACAAATTAAAAGGTAATTTTAAGAGTTTTAGAACTAGGGTTTTTATAAAAACACGGCTAGTTCCCATCTCGGTTTTAGTTATTGTGTTTAGCTTTGTATGCATGAGAGTCCTCTTGATTAGGGTGAGCAGAAGCTACGCACCAAGTAGGATTCAGCGAAGAGAGGTGAGTCACTAGGGTCGCTTAAGTGCCGAGCTCTTCCGGATCCAATCCTAGACATGCTTGTGAGAGGTTACCACACCCAACTCGGCGACTTAGCCATAGGGTTGTTTAGTTAGGCACTTAAGTCTTATGAAAGTGTTGGGAAAACTAATCCTAGGGTTCAAGTATTTATCATGCTAATCTACGTTCCATTCCATTTCTACCCTTCTCTGAGATCATTCAATAAATCACACAAATGGATAGAAGTACTTACAGGTGGATCATGGTCGGAGACTTAGGTGCCATGCAGAAAAAACACGAAAATTTCCACAAATTTCTTTTGGGCTAGATTTTGAAAAAGTTTTGGGCCTTAAACCACAGTAGAGTGTTTAAAATCTAAGCTCGATATCAAACTAAAACACTCCACACACCCAAATTTCCCACGAGCCTTGGCCCAGGATGCGGTATGTTTCTCGATGTAAACCGGTTAAAATCCTTTTGCTCCTTCGGAAAATAGTGTGCTTTAAAAGAAATATTGTTTTGGGTTGGGCTTTCGAAGAAAACAAAATCGTTTTATAATAAAAACCCTTTTTAAATTTTTAGGTGATAAAACATATAAGGTACATTTAGAATAAATTACTTAATCTTTAACTTAATAAAAATTTGTAAACATAATGAAGCAATGAAATAATTCAACAGATGGCCTTATTACATCAAAACAAACCTAAATAATTATAAGGTACTTAATGAAATAAAATGTCCAAATAAAATAAAACTTCCAAAAATTGTGAGCATGGCCACCACAAGTTCTCTAGTCTGGTCCATCAGCTGTTCATCACGAAACATGTTCCCACAACGGGGGTGAGTCAGCCAGACTCAATGTGTAACCAACACTAAAGTTAACAATTGAGGCTTACATAATTATATCATATATCAATACATATAACAAATAAAAATAATGATGCAACGAACCCAAACCTAGATGCCATCACTACACATCACCACGTACCATCACTGCACACCGTGAGGACTACTAAGTCAACCTTCCACCAGCTACACACCATCGGCGTTCATTTGCCGCGATCGGCGTGCTCATCGCCTTATAAATGTTTGTGGCATAGCCACCCGGTTAAATAATTGTGACGAAGTCACCAAATTCGAATCATCGTGGTCTTAGGTCACCACATTCGGATATCAAATGGTCTTAGGTCACCACGATTCGGATATCGTGGTCTTAGGTCACCACATTCACTTCCCTTTTCAATAACCCATATGCCCCATATCATATATTATGCATTAACATGCCAAATTTCACGTTCTTATCACTTATCACATATTAAATATATTATGCGATATGAGACTCTAAATCCGGCGAAACTTCCTTCATAGTTTAGGCCCAAAGAATAATATGAGGGGTTAGTTCTGAATTTTGTGAGCCTAAAGAAGAATGAAACGAATTTGGATCTTACCCTTACTTGAAGTAATCGACATCACCTATGCTAGATGCCACGAGAATTCGGTTTGAGACTTGGAGAGTAGTCGACTATGGCTAGAGAGATCTTGCTTTCGGCTTTGAAAGATTATGAAAAGAAGAGAAAAGGGTTGAGCAATTTAGTAATGAAGTTTCATTACACAAGGTGTATTTTACGACAGCAAAACAATGAAGAAAGGAGATATTTGCTAGAGAATTCGTGAGAAAGAGAGTTGAAAGAAAGAATGAATGGCCCTCTTTTCCTCTAGTAGCTTGAAATTACTAACTTAGAATCCACTTACTTGGCCATCGCTCTTCTATTTTGATAGCTTTATCTCTTTAATTATCACCTATTCAATTTAATAAAACTTAATCCAATAATTATCTCTTATCTCTTAATAAAAAATAATACTAATAATAATCCATCATTATCTATCTATTTGCGAATTTTAAAGAGAATAAAACTCCTCTTTTAAGAGCCTTAATGCCGAAATCCACCTCTTCCATTTCCTTGTAGCAAAAAAATAAAATTCTTTTATTTGCTTCCCATCTGCCACTCGATCCTTGGCCCATTTGCCTATGTATGTGGCGTCACTTGCTGAGCCCTTAAGTGGCGCCTTGTAGCCATTTACCAAGGCTATTTGTATGTCATATTTCACATACATTTTCTCTTAAGACCACCTTATTTCATGTCCCTCTTTTAAACTTTAAACTTGGCGTTTCTAAAGCATTTCCTTACATTTCTAAGACATTTCCTTACATTTCCAAGACATTTCCTTACATCTCCAAGACAAGACATTTTTCTTACATTTCCAAGTCATTTCCTTACATTTCCAAGACAAGACATTTCCTTACATTTCCAAGTCATTTCTTACATTGCCAAGATTCTTAAAATGCACACATCACATCCATAACACATAAGACATACTTCATTGCATAAAGCTATAATCCGAGGATGTTACAAATCCACTAATCTTTGGAGTCACGTGCAAGGTTAAAATAGCGGGGTGAGTTGCAAAAACTCCGATGTGTAATCCCGATTCCGGTCACAACCATGGTCTCATTAAATGAACTAAGCCCCATCCAGAGATCAATTTGGATGCTGACCCCAAAATCATGGTAATTCAAGAGAAAATGCAACCAAACCTAATAAACCATCCAATTTACACTCCACCGTCATCACTCCCTACACTCCATGTGGGGACCAAGTCAACCCACCCAACCAGACTCCAAGAATGCGATCGAAATACCCGATGCCTGTGAGCAAAGCCGCCGATTATCGTATATCTGGTAGAGCTGCCCAAAATCAGTATATTATGGCATAGCCACTAAATCTGACTTACTTCCTCCATCATTATAACCCATCCCAATGCAACATTTCATGGCATAATAATTGAGTGTATGCAAAATGTATCATCATAGGCAATTAATCAAGTTATACACAATCATACTGAAATTGCCCACAAAAAGAAAGTATAGCCGGTAATTTTACCAGCGAGGTATCCCATAATTTCACAACCGGGTGGTATTTTAGTAGTTAACGTGTTCAATGGCCTTTTCAAAGGCCTCTTTGTGCGCCTTTGAAGGACACAAAACTCTTTTAAGCCACTATAGAGCCATAATGGGCCTAAAGTCCATATTAGGCCCAATGAGGCCTCCACGCCATCGCGTGGGGCCCATTCCGCGATTCGATCTACGGTTTGCTGATTTGGCATTGAGTTATCATTGTAATTTTTTCAATCAATTTCTCCCAAGTGGGCGGATAACCCGTTGGGCCCCATTTTGGCGTTTTGGCTTGGTTTAGCCCATTACAACCTCGATGTCGCGAGAGTGTTGGTAAGCTGCTCTCAGACTTAACACCGATTCATATCTTGATTTACCCCACGGCCATTTCTTGCCTTCGAGTGGTCACAATGCACCGACTTTACGCGTCTTTTACGCTGCCGTAGAATCACAAAACATCACATGCAATCATCGAAGTGGCTGTGAAATTACACACACCTTTCTGCGCGTTAAGAAATCCATCACTTCGAACTCCAAAATAAGTTCAAACAATAATTAATCTCTACATCATGAAAGCAAGCGGTTGATGTAGTCAACTGAATAGGCCACACTTACCCACGTGGATGCACTTCTTTCCCACACCAAAGTAATCGGCCTTATTCTCTTAGCTATCAAGTCCCTAACAAATATTGATGAGCAAAAGAGTTATGATTAACCCACTTGATCAACCTGCTGACTGGAATTATGGCAACATTCTTACCTTACACAAACGATGAATTCTGAGATAAAGATTTGATTGAAACAAATCGCTAGTGCTCGCTCACCTTAATAGAAGCCCTAAACCCAGCGATGGTCATACCACAATGACAAGAACATATCTTAGATCCAGCGAGAGAAAAGAAGAACACGCGATTAATAAAAAGGAAGTGAATGATAATAGAGTTATAGCGTAAAGAAAAGATTACTCCTTACCCCATTTTCCACTTTGCTAACCGGCTTCACTTATTGGAAAAACAAGACTATGATCCCGACCAAGAACTAACTCACGGCACGCCAATGAGGCATGCTCTAACTTACAAAAACTATAGAGGTATTTGAATAGGGAAATAAAGCGCAAATCTAAACTGGAATGAGGTGGAGGAAGAAGAAAAACTAATCAAGCACTGCAGAAGAGAAAGAATTCGACACTCTCCTCCCAAATCGGCTAGCTTTGAATTATGAATAGGAGCATCAATGAGGCAAGGAGTCAAGCCGAAGAACCAATGAATGGAGAATAAAGTAAAAAGAATAATGGAGAAGAAGAGAGGTTTCCAGCTTATGGTGAATCTTTCGAGAGAGGAAGGGTGAGAGGAGTTTAGAAAGAATGTGTGAAAGAGGTGGAAGGGAGAGGCGCACGCTTAGCAGGTCATTTTGGAACCGATGGGAATAACAAAGTAAAAAACACAAAATGAACAAGAGAGGAAGGATGAAGTGAAATAATTCGACAAGGCCAAAATGAGAAAATGAACCCCATATGCTATACTACACAACATCCCAAAAAAACAACACCCAAGAAAAGCAACGGAAATTCGAGCCAAACCTACTAACCAAGGCCAATATGCTACCAAATCCCCTACACTTGACTCCGACATCCCCTCTTAAGACCCACAACATTCGTAACACCTCCTTCCACTTGAATCCCATGATTTTCTCCCCTTTGCTCCACAAATTGCTATCCACCACTCATTCAAACTCACCTAACAACCTTGACCAATTCTAACTCCTCAATCTCTCTCCACCCTTCCATTCAAACTTGATTACAGCCAGAGTCTCCATCCACTTTGTAGAGTTCCACTCCCAAACGACTTCTCATCTTCTCTGAACAAAATAAAAGCCTTTCATTTACCATCAGTAGGATTCCGAACCCTTCTCCTCCTAATACCTTCAACACGCCCACGACCCTACACTACACACTCCAACTGCGTCTTTTAAACATACACATTTTGCTTAAGTCCTACTTCGATTTACTTTACTCCTAAGAGCAGTAAAAATTTTTCCTATGGCCTATCTTGAACCCTTGAACTTCAGAACCCCGTAACCTTCCAAAAATCATATTCCTACTGCCAGGTCTAACTTGAAATAATGCCGTTCTCATTTTTGAAAAATTCTAAAAATGCTTCTACCCTCAAGGCCCATTGAGCCTAATTCTCCTAGGCCCACGTTGGGCGTTACAAATCTACCTCTTAAAGAAATTTACGTACTCAAAATTTCCAACTACCTATCGATGAATTTGCATCACTCCTACCAAGGCAAGCACGCCTTTGCATATTCCATTCCAGCAACATCATTACACTTCTAACCTAATCTGAGAAACTTCTCTTCACCCAAATCCGATGTCCAACCACAGAACAAATTGTGCATTTATCACACATTCATAAAATTTTCTACATTCAACCAAACATACCCGATTTAATGGTGATGGAACAATCTCAGCACTTATGTTCTTAGACA